>BNCR01000003.1:31755515-33000515 GCA_014656515.1 Oryzias celebensis | reverse complement strand
AGATTTGATAGGATGTTAATTAAGTTATTGCTTGAGCATTTAAGAAAATGTCTTTATTGTTGCTTTGAAGTTGGAGTCTTCATGGTGTTTTATCATCACATTCCTGATGTTTTTTCAGGAGCTGAATCCTCTGATTGTCTTCTGTTTGCTTCGTTCTCCTACAGCCGCTTTGGCCAGTCCAACTCTCTTCCCACCACTGGTTGTGTTGTGAGCAGCGTCTCTGCCAGGAGGAGCCTCCACCAGTTCCAGATGCCCTCCAGAAGCTTGCCAGGAGCCAGGCTGGGTCTGCTAGGAAGTGGGGGGCTGCTGGGATCTACACCTCGCAGCTCCAACAGCACACCCACCGGTCTGAAGCAGGGCAGACACGTAAGTCCACCTCTGCTGATGGAAGAGTTAACCGCACAAACTGCTGACCCCTGATTCTGTAGGGTCATCCTGTCCCAACCCTCATTTAGACATCAAACCCACAACCTCAACACGCTTGTATGAAACGTATCCCATTAGAAACCAAACTGAACAAAGCAAAGACATAACTTTATGATTGGATTAGGCTTTATTTTCATACACAGTGGAAGCTTTCTGTCGGATGGATGGATGGATGGATGGATGGATGGATATTTTTTTAAACTGGTCTTGTCCAACAGCTGAGCAAACGGATACGAGCTGAGAGCCTCTTGTATTGGACAGATTTTGCTGTTACAATCAGGGGTTATAAATCTTCAGACACACAAGGCATATATTTGTATAAACCCCCTTTGTAATTTAAACTAAACTTTATTTATATTGATTGCTTGTTTCCTTTTTTTGTTGGACCAGACAGAAAAGAAAAAGAGAGAGGGATGTTAGAGGGGGGGTAATTGCACAAAAGAGAGGGGAAAAGGGGGGGTTGAAGAAAATGGAAAAGGGTTACAAGGGAGGGGGCCAGAATCATCAAACAACAGGTAACAAGATACTGGAGGTTTCTAATCATTACTGTCAGGTGTGAATGTTAATCTAAAATGGGCGGGGCCTGTGCACACACTCAGATGTTACAAACATGTTGGCTTCAGGAGTCTTCACATACACACTTGTCAACATGTACACAATACAAGTTTACACGCACACTTATGCATACAAACCGACACGTGTAAAGCATTTCATTCTGTCAGGTGTTCAGGTCATAGGTCGTATAAATTACTGGACGTAACATGGTCTGACGTCACCCATAGAAAATGCCTGACCTCCGGCCCTCGAGAAATGAAGCAAAACCTTTTCTGTTACTTCCTGATAGTCTGTCGCCATATTGGCACGGGTCTATGTTGATTGGTCTGAGTTGCTGTGAGTCACAGCTGAGTCATCGAATCTGTGCACGCCTCTACCACGTAAACGAGACGTAAAGAGCTTTCCCTTTAATAACGCGGGCTCAGGAAAATAGTTTCAGTTGTTGAGGGAGAACCATTCAAACATTTGATTCTGCGAACGGTAAGATTTTCTTACATTTGAACTTCTCCACATTTTCTCACATTATGACAACAAACTTATTTATATATATTTTATTAGAATTTTTTATTTGTAAAAGAAATTGAAGTCTTGTATAATTTTCTTTCTTTTTCACAGTTGTGTTCCACTTTGCTTTGGTCTTTCACATAAAATTCCAATAGAATACATTAACGTTTGTGGTTATAAAGTTAGATAATGTGGAGAAGTTCACATGGTGTGAATACTTTTGCAAGCCACTGGATGTCCTAGAGAGCAGCACAGGTTTTTCTGTTTTGGCTAAAAACTGCGAAATCCTCATTCAAAGACCAGTGGGAGCGCTTTGAAAATAGATTAAAAGATGATTGGAGTGGGACTCACAAAAAGATTCTGTGCTATTTTAAAACCGACTATAATTTCATGTCAAAATCTTTACATATTTCAACTTCCACAGAAGATCCTAAAACAGTTTCAGGAAAGAGAATGACCTCAACAACCCTGTGTAAGGACAGCACACAGAAGTCTGTAGGTTTCTGACTGTGGGACTGTTGGAAGACTATGATGGAAAATATCAAAATGAGTACAAATGTTACACAAAAAAGACCAGAAAATTCAAAAGGTGGTAGGTAGCTGGGGCAGACTTGTTTTATTTATTTGTGGCAAAATAACAGCATTTAGTTTGACAATATTTTCACTTAAATTTATTGTAATTTTTGACCCGTTTTCACCATAAAAAGTTTTTTTTATGAGTAATTTCAATAGATTTCAGGTTTTCCTTTAAAAGTATGACGTAAATGATGAAGGAAAAGTATTCGGTGATGGAAATGTTCAGAAATATGTATCGATCACTTTCAGAGTATTTCCGGGCAGAAGTTGACCCCTCCCAGAGTGGACTCCTGCCTTAAATAGGCCTGTTTCCTAACAGGGATGAGCCGGTGGGGTGTGGTGAATGGAACTTACAGGCAGGTCCCCCACATACCAGAGCTGTTTCAGGCACATCCGCCTGGCCCGGTTTGGTCTGCGCTGACCCAGTTCAGTGGAAACCTTTCCCTCCCACTGCTTCTCATCTTCTACAATGGGAGGAAACAGCTCAGTTCCTCCTGGTGCCGCAGCTTCTAGTGTGCATCTGTGGGATGGCTTCACAAGGAAAAGGGGGAATACTGAGAGGGAAATGTGTGAGTCATGGTTTGGAGACCTGGCTGTGGTGTTGGAAAAGGAGGGGCAGAGTATGTGTGTGTGAATAGACAGACGGTCAGAAGCAGTGAGAACAGTGCACAGGCATTTCCTGTTTTCCGCCTTGTCTGCAGAGCTGCAGGACTGCCAAGACAGAAGGGGGTGTGTGGGGGTGGGGGTCCTGCTCAGGCTGTAATGACGAACTCCTGTGGGGTCCTTCAAATCTGTCCATGAGGTGAACAAATGTAGAACAACCGTTTCACCCTTGACCCTTTACCTGCCTTTTCACCATCTCCATCTCAGCAGTGTAGAAATGAATGACTGGGTGCAGCCCCCCCACATGCCCGCTATAACAAACATGTCATGAATGCAGAAATATGGGCTCTTGGTGTATGAAAGAACCAGAAAAAGCTGTTTTCAACATGTTCTTGTAGCCTTTGATGGAGGACATGAAATAGCATTTCTTTCTTCAAGTTACTGTGAAAGAAGAGCAGATGAAAAACGGTTGTACGAAAACGCTCTTATTTATGATGCAGAAACTAAGTTAGACGGACCACAAGCTCCCTGATCCGCTCCACTCTGCAACGAAGGGGGGTTTATCTCCACCAACGCTCCCACCCACAATTCAGAGGTGAATGCTGCTCTGCAGACGCTGTTCTAGAAAATGACAGTTTGGGGTTTTTTTGGCTGAAAACGGCATTAGATTGTGTTTTTAATGAAGTCATTCCTACTGATGTCATGAAGAATTCAGAAAGCCCTGAAAAGCTTTGGCAAACAGGCCATACCCCTTAAATTCAATGCAAAATACAACCTTGGAATTGATGAGAAATTGCTCCCCTCTCCCTCCTGCCCCTAGTGTTCATTTTAGGAGCTGCAAACATTAGCATTTCAAGCAAAGACTGAATCCATCTACAACAGCAGTGAGAAATGACTCTGTGACCCCTGATCTAATCAGTGAAGCGATCGGGGCAATGCGCTCCACTTCTTTATACATGTTTAAACAATCAGATGTCATCATGATGTTGCCCTGTGCGTTGTGCCCTTTTTTGTTTGTGTTTTGTGGCCAATATTTACTTTGATGATTTTGGATTTTTGTGATAAAAGTTTTATTCAAACCCTAAATCAAAGGCACATTTGGGTTTGTTTAGCCAGCCACTGTTAGATGAATAATGTTTACACGACGCAGCTTTTAGCTGGAACTTCCATGTAAACCAGAACCCAGATGATCCTCGCCGTTTGAAGGAGTATGCAGGTCGTTTGGACCCACGTCTGACATTAAGTTCCAGTTAAAAATCTTGCTGCTTGTTTCCTTCTCTAATGGGAACGTCTTTTGCTAAAAGACTTGTTTTCAAAAATACAAAACACATTTTGATTTCTTTTAAGGGAAAATAAGTCATGTTTAAAAATAATTCTCCTCAGGGTCCGTGGTTTGCCAACCCAGGAGGAAGCAACAGCATGCCTAGCAGGACCCACAGCTCCGTGCAGAGGACGCGCTCCCTGCCGGTCCACACCACGCCTCAGACCATGGTCATGTTCCAGCAGAGCGGTGAGACCTGAACCAGAACTTCACTCACAGAGCCACTGTGGGCTCATGACTCAAACTCTGACTCTTTATGGGCCAAAGACTGTGGTTACCCGCTGAAGCCCCGCCCATGTTTTTCACAGACTCCTAGTAAAACTTGTTCAAATGAAATCTGTTCTGTGAGATTAATCTGGATAAAACCAGACACATTCAGACTTATGTAATCATTCGATTCTGTACAAACATGAAACCAAATGGATCCAGGAACAAACGTTTCTGTCGTTCATCTGATGAATCCCGATGAACCACCTGAAGCTTTGTTTGGATGCTTAACTGTAGAAACAAACGTCTTTATCTAGAGTCTTCTGTGTTTGAAGGCCAGTGCAGGTCACTTGGTTTGACCTGCAGTTTTTTATTGAGTCCTGCATCACCACACGCTGCTGGTGTTGAAGAGGCGGGGCTTCCTCTGACCACTCTAAACACCTTTCTCGTTGTGAGCTCAGAGGAAAACATGGAGGCACAAAGCCAGCTGGTGTGAGCGCTCCTGGGACTTGTTGCTTTGCCTCCATCTTAGTTTGAACGTGCACGGTCACAGTGACCTCTGCTGGACAAGAACCTGGACTCCCTCTGCCAGAATGAGCCTCATATGAAGAGGAAACGGGTTTTTTTAAGAAGGAGAGGAAAGGATGTTAGTAAGCATGAGGGAGGGCAGCAGCTGAGGAAGGAGATGGAGGAGCAGTGGAGTGAGGAGTCTCACAATGAGGCTCTTTGTGCAGCCAGAATGGGACTCCCTGCTCTGCCCTCCTTCCCTCTTCCTGACTTACGTTCTGTCTTAGTTTTCCTCTCTTTTCCTCCTTCTCTCTTCCTCACCTCTGCTATCCCAGTTTTGTTCTCTCCTCTGCAGTCATACACACATCTGTTAAGAAAGGAGGGCTTTGAAAGACTAAAAACCTTGTTTTGTTCTTTTGTCGCTTTGCGGTTAAATCTTTTCCCATCTCTCTGACACACGGCTCTGTTGTCTTCTCTTTGCATCCTGTCTGTTGTGTTGTGTTGTGTTGTGTTGTGTTGTGTTGTGTTGTGTCGTGTTGTGTCGTGGGCGGTGGGTGATAGTTGGGCTTATGGTCTAAAAATAAACCTGTTCGGTTTGGTGTCTCTGACCACAGCAGGTTTTCATGCCCACCGTAAGCTACAGACCCAGCTAACAACCCAACTGGTTGCTTGTTTAAACATACGGGTTCAAACCATTCAAATATAAGCCTCCCCACCCGCAGGATTGGAAGTTTAGAAAAGCCAGGAAATCAATTCTGTGAACTCTCCTACACACGTGGACAAAATTGTTGGAACCCTCAGTTAAAGAAGGAAAAACCCACAATTCTCACTGAAATCACTTGAAACTTACAAAAGTAACAATAAATACAAATTTATTAAAAATTAAATAATCAAAATCAGCCATCACTTTTGAATTGCTGATTAACATAATTATTTAAAAAAAACAAACTAATGAAACAGGCCTGGACAAAAATGATGGTACCTCTATAAAAGATTGAAAACTATTTGACCAGACTGACATGATTAACTCAGGTGTGTCCTTTAATTGACATCACAGGTGTTACCAAACTCATAATCAGTCAGTCTGCCTATTTAAAGGGAGACAAGTAGTCACTCTGCTGTTTGGTGAAAAGGTGTGAACCACACTGAACATGGACAACAGAAAGCCAAGGAGAGAATTGTCCCAGGACATCCGAAAACAAATGATAGATAAACATCTTAAAGGTAAAGGCTATAAGACCATCTCTAAACAGCTTGAACTTCCTGTGACAACAGTGGCTCATATTATTCAGAAGTTCAAGACCCACGGGACAGTAGCCAACCTCTCTGGACGTGGCCGCAAGAGGAACATTGATGACAAATTGAAGAGACGGATCGTTCGAATTGTATCCAAAGAGCCCAGAACAACCTCCAAAGAAATGAAAGGTGAACTCCAAGGCCAAGGTACATCAGTGTCAGATCGCACCATTCGTCGTTGTTTGAGCCAAAGTGGACTTCATGGGAGACGACCAAGGAGGACACCACTGCTGAAAAACAATCCTAAAAAAGCCAGACTGGAATTTGCAAAAATGCATGTTGACAAGCCCCAAAGCTTCTGGGAGAATGTCCTTTGGACAGATGAGACCAAACTGGAGCTTTTTGGTAAGGCACATCAACTCTATGTTCATAGACTCAAAAACCAAGCATACGAAGAAAAGAACACTGTCCCTACGGTGAAACATGGAGGAGGCTCAGTCATGTTTTGGGGCTGCTTTGCTGCATCTGGCACAGGGTGTCTTGAATGTGTGCAAGGTACAATGAAATCTGTAGACTATCAAGGTATTCTGGAGAGAAATGTGCTGCCTTGTGTCAGAAAGCTTGGTCTCAGTCGCAGGTCATGGGTCTTCCAACAGGACAACCATCCAAAACACACAGCCAAAAACCCCCAAGAATGGCTGAGAGAAAAGCGTTGGACTATTCTAAAGTGGCCTTCCATGAGCCCAGATCTGAATCCCATTGAACATCTGTGGAAGGAGCTGAAACATGCCATTTGGAGAAGACATCCATCAAACCTGAGACAACTGGAGCAGTTTGCTCATGAGGAGTGGGCCAAAATACCTGTTGACAGCTGCAGAACGCTCGTTGACAAATACAGAAATCGCTTCATTGCAGTGATTGCCTCAAAAGGTTGTGCAACAAAATATGAAGTTATGGGTACCATCATTTTTGTCCAGGCCTGTTTCATTAGTTTGTTTTTTTAAATAATTATGTTAATCAGCAATTCAAAAGTGATGGCTGATTTTGATTATTTAATTTTCAATCAATTTTTATTTATTGTTACTTTTGTAAGTTTCAAGTGATTTCAGTGAGAATTGTGGGTTTTTCCTTCTTTAACTGAGGGGTACCAACAATTTTGTCCACGTGTGTATCTCTCCATAATGTAGACATTATGGAACATGTATGCTTTCATATTCCACAGTTTTGTCTTTTTGAAAAATATCAAAAAAGTGTAAATAAAGTCCAAACTATCATCACTGGTAAGCCATTTTTCAGATGTTGATAAATTAGAGAAACACATTTTTTCAGATCTAAGGACATAAAAACCAATCACCTGCCCTCGTGATGACCCCGCCCCCTTCCAGCTGACCACACCATCTGCATTCATGGTTTTGGCTTTTATAATGATGCCCATTTCATTACAGAGAGGATCCTACAGCCTACAGCCCTAAACGTTCTGATTCTTCATTCATCTTTTGCTCTTTACAGATAGCAAGGTTAGGGAGGGCTGAAAGTCCAAATCATCTTTTGTTTTTTGTTTCATTCAAGTCAAAGCTGAATCTGGTCACACCATCTGTAAAAAAGTCTTTGGAATTCCTGACGGCACGTGTTTTACATGCATTCATAAGGGGTTGACTCAGGTCCTATGGGCTGTTGGGTTGTCTGGAGGTGGAGGGTCATATAGAGGAGCGGCTGCATTTTAAGGGGAGGACAAGTGTGTCTTGTAATTTCTTTGAGCTGAATGTAGGAGCCTCAACTGCATGAAAACAGACCGTACAGTTTTCATGCGTGTGGTAAATGTATTTGTAAGGATAATGGAAGTTCCACATATTTCTAATGTACAGGTGACGCTGTCGTAGTGTCCTTATGCCACACATGGGGTGTGTGCACGGAAGCGCTTGTTGGATGTCCCAGCAAACTCCACTCTGATTGTCTAATGTCCTGCAGCAAGGAGCACACACTTATGTGAACAGCACTGACGGGATCCTTGTGCAGAGCGCAGGATTTGAGGGCGATTTGAAAAAGGAAAGATCTGTACGACACGCCTCCGTCTCACCTACCTCACCCTTACAGTGTCCACTACGACCCATCACCTGCAGCATGCCCATCAACAAACATTTGCATGAGCATCTGTGAGCGTCACCGGGCGCTCTACAACTTTGATATTTTGTGTGGGTCATTTTTCACCTGCAGACAGCCTGTCTGTAAGGACTTAGACTTTCAACTGTCTTTGTCTCCCATCATCACCCAGATTTATGACAGTAAATGTTTGCTCACCAACAAACATCATGTGGTCGCTGGAAGACGTTTTAAATGAAGGTTCATGTTTTATTCATAAGAACTTTTAAAGAACATTTCTATGTTTTAAAAACATCACGTCTTTACTTTGAAATATTCAGCTAAGTTCATCTGGTAGATCCAAAAACCAACATTTAGACACTGATCACAGGAACAGATATTCCACGGCTCAGCTCTAGTTTGACCTTTTCTTACTTTACATTAAAAACTGTAAAAAAACTGCATAGACAAGAACCCAGACTGCTGTCATATTGGTACCAACCAGCTAGTGAGCATCCATGCACTTAACAGAGGTTCAAGCTGCTTTACCAAACTCTAACTGGATTCTGTTTTTAGTCCACAAAATGGTTTGAGTGCAACATCATCATCATCCAGAGTTTCCTGAGTGTCTGCTGGTAGTTTACACTTTTTACAATTACAACATTGATGGGTTAAAGGAAGTTAAAAAAATGGTGACTTGTCTGACATGCCAAACCATTCAATACGAATCATCATTTTATTGCATCAAATCATTGATTACATTCCAGTCCCGTTTTACTGAAGACTGAGGTAAAACTATATATATATGTAGATAGTTGAAAGCTCTACAGGCGTCATGTCTTTACTCTTTCCCTCTGTTTGATTTATAAAGTAGTTTTTTGTCATACAGACTAAACTTTTGTTTCTCTATTAGCCATTGATGTTCATTTTTACAATCTGTGATTTCAACGTTTCAGATCTCCAGTTCCCGACGACAGAGCCGGACATAAACAATCGGCTGGAGTCTCTGTGTTTGAGCATGACGGAGCACGCTTTGGGAGGTGGGTTTTTGACCGTCAGCACGATTTCTGGGAGCTTGAGTCTTTAGCACAGTGATGTGTCGATTTGTTCTGTTTTAACCCTATAACACCAGAGATGTGGTCAGCAATGCTAAATGACACGCGCTCTATGACGTACCAGAACTCTTCGACTGCTCATGCATTCAGTCGGAATCAGCTGATTCTCATGGAGAGAAAAGCAACTTTTCATATCAGCTTTGCACCTATATGCAACACATTACTATAATTTGTGGTTGCCGATATGATTCATTGTCAATCTTGGTTCATTTTGAATGATTTGATTCCATTGTCTTGGAAAATACTATTTGGATTGAGACGTGGTAAATTTATTTTACTTGTACTAGTACCATCCCAGCGGACAACAGACATGTTAAGAAAAGTGATCAACCAACATTCCAGTCCAATGTGTGGAAACACTTTCAATTTACAAAGTCATGTGACCACAGTGTTGCTAGAATGTTCTAATAATGTTCCTTTGGATTCTTCTGATGTGGAAAAACAACAGTGGAATATTTTTGGGCCGATGTATGTCATAAAACCAAATAATTTATGCGTTTATGCTTAAATGTAATGTTTTTAAATGTATGTTAACCAATAAGAACATTCCCCAAATCAGCTTCTTCAGAGATGATTCATCCTTTAATTTACAACAGCCTTTTTACTGGTACTGATAACATAACCCGATAACTTAATCTTTGTGCTGTGTGATGTCTTTGTGCTGCAGACACTGTAAAAAGTTATATTTACATGAAGTCTGAATTGATGGCCTGTTGTCTGTCCCCAGACGGCGCTGACCGCACATCAACCATATGAAGCTGAGTGAGAGCAGCGGCACGCTGCAGGTTCGAGATTCCAGATGAAGATCACCTGTCGTCCCGTCCGCTCTCCCTGCAGGGATTGGTCAAAGCAGCACAAGCGGACCGATCGTCAGACATCACCTTCCACTGCCAGGAAACTCGTTCCCTGTCGTTGCCTGATGGCGGGGAACTCGACCCCAAACGCCAAGTTAGCTTGATTCCATGGAATCAGTCCAGTGCCGTGGAGGACAGGCGGCTCTGCGAGTCAGGACTCAGAGGGTCATGGAGCGCAGCATTCTCCACATCAGGAAAAGGACATTTCCTGGAGTTCAGAGCGGAGCCATTGTCCAGATCAAATATTTGCAGTTTTTGAGAGAATCATGGAGCAAAAACAGCATTTATTTGTGTTTTCTATTTCGATCGTTTACAAAATGACACTACTTTCAGAGGGTGCCCACACGGTCTCAGTTCTGGTTTGTCTCGTGTAATCCAAAGCCTCGCCATCGTAGCCTTTGAAGGTTTTGCACCCTCAGAGTAGAGACCAGTTTCAAATAACCTTCTTATCCTTAAGTTTGAGGATGGATGCATGGATGGATGGAAGATGTGGAGACGGAGTCAGAAAGTAGCAGAGGAAGGCTGGGAATGATGTTGAGAAGGGAAGCGGATGTTTGATCAGAGGCAGGACCTTTGAAGACCACAGGAAGAGGATGTCATGTCTGAAGGTGTACGAGGAAGTGAATGCATCCCGACGTGTCAAAACTCTTTATCCAACGCCATGTATGCACCGGTAGTTTTTTATAGTATCAGGGGTGAAGTTGTGCACATTCAGATGCTGGTTAGGCTTTGTCGCCGACACCCAGGGAAATTCTTCTACTCTAAAGGCAGGATAACGAAGAAGAGCTGAGAGGAAACGACTCAGGTTCACGAAGACGTTCTCCCTCTCCACGTCAGTGTTTGGCGCCACCTACTGGTCAGATTTAGCAATTGCAGGCAGTTTGTGACAGGTAGCAAAGGAACTAACGGTAGAAAGAGAGGGTTTCTGATCTGGGGCAGAGGTCCCAGAAAACCAGATTTAAAAATTAAATCTCGTTAGTTTTGGATCTCACATGAATCATTGAGAGTTGTGGCGTGTTGGGAGTCAGTCAAAAAGGCAATGTTCTCAGTTAAAACACGCTTGCTGGTTTGGGACCTGTGTGCTGCATTCAGCTGAGTTCCTCCTTTGGTTCTGTATTGTTTGTTCTATTAAAATGATTGGATTCTGCACTTGTTAGGATAACGTGAGACTTTAAACCCCGACTGTCACGGCTCAGCCCAAAGTGACCGTTCCCTCTATGAAGCTAAAAACCAGCCACCAGTGACCATGAGAGGCGCACGCTGTCAGCTGTGAGCGCATGAAAGTTTGAGCACACACTACCTAAAGTCTGCAAGAAACACAAATCACACAAAAGCCTGTTTTTATTCACAGCAGAGCACAGAAAACACCCATCTTTCTCATGAGAAAAGTGCCATTTTTCTCCACTCGATGTTTCTGCGGGTGTTGAATTCAGACAACAAAACATCTGAGAAAATGAAGAATTTTCTTCAGCTGGAAGAACGTCTAACATCTCATTAGGTACGTTTGCAGCAGGTCTGTACCATGACTACCTATAAACCTACTACTTTAGAAGCTACTGCACCGCGGTGACCTGGAACCTGCAGCAGCATTTAGTGGATACAAACAGGAAGGAGTTGTTTTCAATGTTCTGCTGGAATAAAAATATTAGCTTGTAGAATCTAAAAAAAAAAAAGAGAAAAAGCCCGAATTTAGCTTGTTTTGAAAAAGATTGTTTTCTTGACTCCTCCAAATCGTTGCATGAAAGGGTCAGACTGCAGCTCTGAGCGTCTTTGAAATGGGAGCAGTTTGGGCCTCAGCTCGGTTGATGGAGAAACCAGTAGATCCAGAATCACTACATGAATATTTCTGGGAATCAGGAATCCCCGTCTGCTGGGTTTTTGTCCGGACGCCTCGTGACAATGCATTAAGGGACAAAAGGCGGTTTGAGTCTCGCCGTGGCCTCTGTCGTGTGATTGGATGTTCCGATCCGATGGCCGTGCCTTCTTTGTTTGCCGTGATGCTTCAGCATCCGTGCTTCTTTCAGCGTCTCTGCCATATGAGTAAGTACTTAGTTGAAACAATTATTTATTCTTTTGTGTATTTTTTGCAGAGGTGATGCTGATCATTTAGTTGATTTACTATTTAAAGTACCATTTGTATTAACATGTCATGGCTGGTGACCATACATACATCTCAAATATTATAACATAGTTATTGTTGATGTTTTTCTTGTGAACTTTATTTTGAAATCCTTTCTGTCATGGGAGCGGGAGGCAGATTCACGACGGCTTACAGACCTCTGAGGATCGTAGATGAAGGTGGAGATGATGGGAGATGACTTGGATGTTTGGAGTCACCTTTAAGGAGGTTATATCATGTAGTAATGTGTGTTTTTTTATTACAAAAAGTGTTTTTCCATTATGATCACTTCCTAAATGCTCCAAATACAAGTTCCTGAACGTCAGCAGGAGCTGTAGAGAGCCCAGAGCAGATACCAGGTGACTGGAGTTAACTCGGTACACGTCTCCACATGCTTGATGCACATCAACTGTTGCTAATAAACTAGTGAGACTTTCTGCAAAACCCAGTGTGTCGATGTTAGAACCACTTCCTGTTCGGGTGTTCTTAACAAACACTGCTGACGTGCACACCCGACACCTGTTCCATTCAAGTGATCCTGTAAATGGGATCCTCTGATCCTCCATCCCAGACTTTAGGAAACTTTATGGACTTCTCTGCAGCCGTCTGTCTAATTGGATTTGTGTTTTTTTTTCTTCTACATCTACAAATGTGTTGTATTTTTTAGGGGTGGGGGGTGGGTGGATATGACACAGTCGCAGTGGGAACAACAGCCAACCATCACTTCCTTCTTAAACAAAGGACGGCAGCAGCATGAAACCTGTCTGGAAGACAGTAAGGTCCACGAGGAAACCGAGGCCACAATCAACTCTAATTATAACCAGATGAGGCCGGACGCTTAAAGAGTCCGGCGCACAAAGAGAAGCAGCAAGTCGTGTAAACTGGGGGCTTCTGTCGGAGTTCTCAGTTCTGTGTGGTCCTGGAAGCGAGCTGGGTGTTCCAGCGGGTCAGTGGTCTCCTGCTGCACCAAAGCGTGAATCTGAGTTCTGAAGAACCAGACGGGCTCTGTGGAAGTCAGTGCCGTGCACACAGCTGGATAAACTCTTGGGTTCTTTCAACGTATTGCGTTCTTTTCTACTTTAGTGTTTATTCTTCAGTGTACGTCTGTGGGGAAGGACTTCAGCTTGGTTTTTGATGCAGCTGATGTGCGACAGTGTTACAGCCTGGCTGAGTCTCATTTCATTTGATCAAAGAGCCAATTTCCTGTATTGACTGCAGGCTAACATGTATTTGACAAAATAATATTATATGTTTAGTAGCTAAACAATGATTTAAAAAAATAAAGACAATGTGAAAACTAGAAAGGAGGAAACTGTTTCTTGAATCATTGGAAACTCTAGATTTGATCCCTGTTGATCTTTTCATCAGCTGGGATGCTGGAGTTCTGTGGTTTTAGATTATTACTGGGTTGCTCACACAGACTGGCTTGTACGTTTGGAAAGCGGTTTAGTTGTCATTTCAATAAAATTATTCTAGGTTTCCTACATGGATTTTGTATATATTGAACATGTTTCCCAATAATATTTACTCCTTAGATCCCTTTGAAAAGGAATCAAACTCTTCTGGGTGAAAAGGGAAATCTTTCTGTCCACAATAATCCACGCAGGAAGCTGTGCTGCCAGAACGGATCCACTGGAGGAGCAAAGATTATGTTTTAAAACGCAGATTACAGCTTTTACGTTTATTTCCAAGTAATCAGACTGAACCCAGGAAGACTGTGCTGCTTTAAAAAGGAATGAAGAAAACCTCAAACATGTAAATACTATGAAGATGCTTTAGTCTGAAGGTTCATGAAGACGACCCGTTTGGACCTTCCTGGGCTGCCCCAGGCCTGACAGCGGGGTAAAACGGCCATGAGGGGCGGTTACATGCATGTGATCGTCACATGTGCAGCTGGCAGGACTTTTGAGAGAAAACCGGTTCTGTTGGCCTGTGAAGCCTGCCGGTGAGCACGCGCCGGCGAGGGGAAGCTCTTCACCATTTTGGTTACTAAAGATGAGTGGATCTGCTGAATCATGCTGCCGTCACACTCAGACCACCTCGCTCAGGGTCCTGCAGAAACACAAGACCTCCAACGATTCGATTTCATTCTCCATGACAACAAAGATCTTTCCAGAAGCTTTAGCAAAAGTGTTGTGCAGCAACAACACTTGTTGATGCTGTCAGAAGATGTCCAGAACCAGAGCCTTCAGCTGATCCCCGTGAACCTCTGGACCGAAAGCAGCAGGTCAAGAACAAATTCCAGCACAGGGAATGAGACGTGACTGCAGTCACTCTGGAGGACATCTGTGTGCAGCACAGCTCCAGTTAGTGAGGCTGAAAACAACAAGCTCAGAAGATCACATCCACCACAACACAGGAATCCAAGTCTCCTCTGTGGACCAGAACCAGAACACCAGGAAATAGAGGTGTAACAACGAAATGATTTCTATTCCTACAATCCAAACGGCTTGATCTGTCTGAGGCAAGCTGGTAACCAAAACGACTTATACCATTACAAATCCAAAAGCAAACACATCGATTACATTGATATTGGAAGATTATTTCACTTTCACGTAAAAATGACCAGCAGCAAAAAATCATCAACCATCATTACAGTCCAATGTGTGAAACAACAGTGGACTGAACTTTATCAAAGTAAAGTGGGAAGGGATTTGACATTCTTCCTTGTTTACTTGTTTGTTTGTTCACATATGTCATTTACACTTGATTATCTTGAAGAAACACAAGAATCTGAAGAACTTCTCCTGCACTGTTCAGTAGCAGGAATTTGTCCCACTGGTTGAAGGTTTGGATGAAGATGTCCTGGATCTGTTTCAGGTCAGTGAATCGCATCGTTCCAAATGACCCCTGACTGACCATGAATTGGATCAGCAAAATAAATGATATGAATGGAATCATTAAAACAAACTGTTCCACCCCCACCAGGAACCCAAGGGACCATCAGGGAATTCCTTAGTGGTAAACAAAGAATTCAGACACAAAAGTTATCTTTCACTGGGACATCAGACAAACTGAAGAGTCAGAACCTGGAAAAACCAGACAGACAGTTACTGCTCCAGTGAAGCTATGCTCATCAGTGCTGCAGGAATGAATGGAAGTGCATTTGTTTATGAGGCCTAACATGAAATCTGATGCTCAGTCTCACACTTCTTTTTCCTTGATTATTACAGTTAAAAACATTTGAATGCATCTGTTACTGAACATGGAGCCAGGAAATACAAATGAAGCCAAGTTTAACTGAACCTGTTTGTGTCTCTATTACCTTTAGTTTAATATGAAAACGCCTAATGGGTGAGTTACAGCTGCTGTGAATGAACAAGCAGAAAGAAACGCTGCCGTCACATAAAAATTTAATACTTTTGACGTAAAAGTCTTCCATGAAACACAGTAGGAAAAGTACAGGGGTGGAGACGGCGCCAACGAGGCCGTCCAGCACAACAAGGCCACAAAAAACAACATGAACACTGTTAGCATGCACTCTTCATTCAGTACACACACACACACACACCCTGATACTCACAGAAGCACCGAAAAGGCAAAAACACAAATTCACAAAACCACCGATCACAACACCCATCTGATGAACAAAGCTCTGAGGAAAGCTCCAGAACACCAGTGTGTTGGCGCTCCCTGCAACTCTGGTGGTTTTTTATTTTCACATTGCCACGATCAACAATGAGGAGGGTTTTTTTAATGTGGAATTTTGACTTGAATAAAATCCAATCTGTGCTAAAAATGCAGGCAGCATAAACTTTCATGTTAATCAGAACTTTTTAAAAGGTGTTTCATGAAGACAAAACACAGACTCATTCTTGAATGAATGAAATGCTGTTAAAATCTTACTTTAAAATGTTCTTTCAACTGAGAATTTAAGTTTTTCATAGTTTTACCTGGGGTTTTTGCTTCAGGTGTAGCGCCCTCTACTGGCCAGGTGTCACACTTTGCATTTCTGTTACACGTCTGTTTAGATCACAGAGAAAACACATCGAAACTTTCTGTCTGAGAAAAGAAAAAGATTTCCTCCAAAACCAGTCGCATATGTCATCGATAACATATAACGTAATATTATAATCTTTACATTTACAACGTACTAAAATAATGCAACCAAAGACACAAACAGAGGCGTGAACAGAGGCTGCGGGGGGGGGGGTCTGTTTAGAATATGGCATTTGGAATCAATATATTTGACTTTTTCTATTTTATGCATAATTTACTCATCCAAACTCAGAAATCTGTCACAGATGTTGTTTATTCACCAGCATCATCAAATATCACTTTTCTTCATTTTCCTTGTCTTTACCTCCCAGCTGACTGCATTCTACAGGACCCTTTAGCCATTTCTTTTTGTGGGTGGTGCCCGGAGAGGGCTTCTCTGGGTGGATGTCACCATCAGCTGATGGGGCTGGCTGATTGAAGGGCCTAAAACAAGTCTGCAGGGGCTGAGGGGGTCAAAGAACCCAACAGTTCCACAATGTTTTAAGAAGTGATTGAGAAAAACTGAACAGTTTCTGCTCTGCAGCATAAGCTGTCAGTTCATCCAGTAACCACTAGGGGTCTCACAACACAATGCATTCACTCCATTACAGCATTTCTGCTGTGGTTCTAAAACCTCTTGAAAGAACATTGTTCAGTTTGAGGATTAGTTTGTTTTTTGGACTGAAATTGCTCTGAAATGAGGGTGTGGTCTTTTGAATGACATGTCGCCACCTATCACAGGTGAGTTTTTCCCGCCTTTTGTCTGTTTTGGAAAAAAGCTAAAAACTCCTGGCAACCTTCAGCTGTAATTTCTGTGATCATTAGATCTAACCTACAAACTCTTATTATATATTTGCCAAACAGAACAAAAACAAGTTGATTGTGCAGTTTTCAAATCTGTGCAGAACTGAACACTTATTGAAAAACCCGAAGTGGATTGAACCAGAACTGTCTGGTTCCATTTAGAGAACTTCAGGCTTTTACATTTAGCTTTTAAAAAGGTCCCCCAGCAAGGACTTGAACTGAGGGTCTTCTTGCTGTGAGTCAAAGTGTTTCAAGTTCCAACAACTGATTACAGAGGAGAGCAATGAAACCAAAGCAACGCCTGGGCTCATTTAGTCCTTAGAAACCGAGTAGATCCAGTCCAACAGCATCACTGCAGGGAAGTCGAGTCATCCTAAATACTGAAAGATTTGACTGGCTTACACATCCATCTATCCTGCAGACACGTCCGCAACCTGAATCCTTTCACCTGAACTCACAAACAACACAATCAAACAACAATTACAGCTTAAATAGATTGTGTGTTTTTTCATGTTTGTGGGGAAAAATGAATTTCTTCTCCAAAGAGGAGATCGCTTTTTAAGATCAGGAAGATTTTTATTAAAGATAAGTGTAACTAAAAACATGTTTTAAGCGGTTTCAAATGGATATATTAAAAAGGGAAAAGGAAATCAGATCCAATTATTATAAATACTTGATTGATATTCTGATATAATGGACCATAAGGCCCAGTTAAAACCCTTTCACTGTCTCACAGTTCATCTTCTGTTTGAATTCTGCTTGTTCTTACTGACCTGGAACTGATTTCTTGTTGGACATGGATAAGAAAGGAAGAACAACAAAGTTTGCTGGAAAAACGTCCCATCAACTTGTGAGGAATCAGCTACTGCCTCTTGGCCCCTCTAGACATCATAGTAATAACACATTATCTGAAAGTTTTATTACACTTAATACACCATATGGTACCAAAGATATGGTCATTTTTTGATAGTAAAAATGTTCCCTTTTGATTTGTTAAGAGGATTTCTGGATAAACGACTCAAGATTTTGTTAATGTGTTAAAACGCTGCAGAACTGTTTTAACTAAACTGACTTTAGTTCGTTTATGAAGATTTTTGTCTCATCCATGGGCGCTACACCATAAAAAATATCAAATCAAACAAAAAATAAGAATACTTCAGATTATTATAGTCCAAGTTAGTCCAAATCTTTCCAACATGCAGGTTTTTGGGTTCTCCGGGTCCGTAGGAGGTTGTAGAGAGAAGCGGCTGCATCTTAAGTCATGAAAATGGAACATACCATTGTCATGTGTGGTGAGTGTATTGGTAAGTTTTCGTTTAGGATAATGAAAGTTCCACACACTTATGTGTGATGCTGTTGTACGGTGCCATTCCGCCAGAGTCCAGTCATTGTTAAGGTGTGAGTACTGGCTCCTTACTGACCGCACACAAATGCTGTAAGCACAGGGTATGCATGTGACATGTCCATGCCTGTAGGATGTCCACACAAACTAAACTGCTCTCTGATTGTCTAGTTTCCTCATTTCTAACAGTAGTCAGGCTGCATGTAAGGAGGACACACTTATCAGGTAAACAGCACTAAACTGCACAGTCAGCAGGATCTGAAAAATCTGTACAACACGCCTGCATCTCAGCGACGTCACCTTGATGTGTTGTATAAGTCTTCACTTTGAACTGTCACCTGCCTGTAGAAAAATGCGAATGAACATTTTCTCTGTACGGCTTCACCGAGCGGTCAGTGCTCTTGATGTGGGTCACCTGTGAGCCCTGGACAGGTTTGACCATTACCGAAGGACTAAGGCTTTAACTGTGTTAAGAATGACAAACCTTTAGTGAAATCCATCCATGAAGAATGAACGTATTACTTTCTCAAAATATTGGAAGCTAGTCATCTAATTAGGAACAGGAACTTTCTTTCCCTCAGGCTCGTGGAGTTTGGCTCACATGAGCAAAAATACAGATTCATCTAATTTAGGACTGCTTTCATACTCGGTGGCACTCTCAGGAGAAAGCCAAAGAATCCTACAATTCCAACAGCTGTTCATTTATCTGAGAGTCCTTCTAGTCATCAGGTCCTCCTACAGCTCCTCCACCAGCTCCTCCACCAGCTCCTCCTACAGCTCCTCCTACAGCTCCTCCACCAGCTCCTCCTACAGCTCCTCCACCAGCTCCTCCTACAGCTCCTCGTGCAGCTCCTCCTACAGCTCCTCCATCAGCTCCTCCTACAGCTCCTCCTGCAGCTCCTCGTGCAGCTCCTCCTACAGCTCCTCCTACAGCTCCTCCTACAGCTCCTCCACCAGCTCCTCCACCAGATCCTCCACCAGCTCCTCGTGCAGCTCCTCCTACAGCTCCTCCATCAGCTCCTCCTACAGCTCCTCCTGCAGCTCCTCGTGCAGCTCCTCCTACAGCTCCTCCTACAGCTCCTCCTACAGCTCCTCCTACAGCTCCTCCACCAGCTCCTCCATCAGCTCCTCCAACAGCTCCTCCTACAGCTCCTGCTGCATGTTGACCCAGCACACATTCTCAAACTTTTCCATGATTTCTTCTACAGATTCATACTGTGGCTGTTTTCCTCTCCTCCCAATACGCCGTTTCCTCACTTTGGTTGGTGGAAAGTCCAGCTGCATTCACACTGAGGAGAACTGATTCAGAGTTCCTCTGCAAGACCAAGACTTCTCTCTACAACAGAGAACATTTTTATCCCCCCCTGACAGAGTTCATGGGAATGGAGATAGTTGGAATGTTTTGGCCAAAGTGTGATTCTAGCTAAGTAAAATCAAAACGTCAGGTTTTTGTTGCTTATGAGCAAAAAAGGTGAACGGGTAAACGGGGAAGTCATGGTAACCGCCAAGCTTTGAATTCGAGCCACAAAGGTAAACTAATGTACTTTAAACTTTGATGGTATTTGTTGTCAGGGTTGATTTTTTGCATAAACTCAGAGTTTTGAGGCCAACAGTTGAGATATCCTCAAACGAAAGGAGGCGGGGTCTATGTCAGCGGGCGGTCACTGAGGCAAAGTGCCGCTCTATCAGGTCAATGCACAAAACTGATGAAAACACATTCACACTAACACACACACACACACACACACACACACGCACACAGCTGGTCTGTGCAGGTAAAGGTAAACCCAGGCCACAGGAGAAGAGCCTCTCGGTCCTCCTCAGCTCCGGATCAGAGTCAAGAACTCGTCGCGGGTTTTTGGATCTTCCCTGAAAACTCCCAACATGGTGCTGGTGACCGTCTTACTGTTCATCTTCTGGACGCCGCGCATCACCATGCACATGTGCCTGCAGAGGAACACGCAAATGTTAGCATGTGTTCATGTCCACAGATCTGAACCGCAGCACAGTCACAGAAGACAAAACAGCATCAGGATCCTGAAACGCTGCTGGGAGCTTCAGACCAGAGACAGAGACCAGAGTGGAGAGGATCTGAGGGGAGGAAGCTCCTTCAGCAGCACCGCATCCATGAAACTGAACGGACAGACGTTAAGGAACATGAGTGACAGAAGGGACGCGCCTCTTGGTTGGTTGGACTTCGTTCATGTGTGCTCTGAAGGTCAAGACGTGTTTGTGCTCTGAAGCAGAGCAGGTTCAACCCAGTTCTAACTCCAAAGAAATGGGAAAATTGTAGGGGTGAGACATTTCTGTCTTGGCTTTGATGGATTTGAAAGGACAGACGTGATGAAATATTATGAAATCAACCAAACAAGTGGTCATTTTTTGGACTCTTGGAAGCTTTCTGCAGTGGTCTTCCCTTTGAAGGTAAACTAAACAGTACCACTATACTGAACCCCATTCCAGGCTCCGCCTCTTCCTACGGTGTTTGGGTTAAACCCTCTCAGGCCGTTCCAGCTAAGCTCTAGCTCAAAGGTTCTGTGTGTGATTAGTGGGATACTCACGTTGCCTCAACAACCACTCCGACGCCAGTGGGTTGAAGGGCCTCTGTGATCGCCACGGCAATCTGTTTGGTCAGCCTCTCCTGAACTGTGGACACATGAAGACATGAACAAACAGACAATCAGAGCAAACAACACAAGAGCCTGAAGTCCAGCTGCTTTTGAAGAAAAACAAAGACGCATGTCGCAGGTTACACACACGAAATGAGATGACAAATCTTAGCACATCTCATTCTAAAACTTCACTTTAAAATGGAAAATAAATCCTCTGCTGAAAATGTGCGACTAAAAACTCAATGTTTGTGCTCTTCATACATCTGTTTTACACAAAGATCTTCTTTGTGACGTCCAGCCGGCTCTGACTGAAGCTCTGATTGTCATGATGCAACATCAGTAGGAGCACATGCAGACACTTTAGAATTGACTAGAACGTTAGGTTTAAACTTTTCAATAGAAGAAGAAATCTTTCTATACCTTGTAGTCGGCGGCTGTAGATTTCAACAATCCTGGAGAAAAAGGAGAAAAGGTTGTTCATATTTATCAACAGATCATAATGGAACCCTGTGGCTCTGACTCAATGTATTTGGCTGCTTAAACTCAGAGTGTATTCAGACTGGAACGATCCAGTGGTCCAGACAGTCTGCTAAACCTGGTCCAGATGGAGTCCTGAACCTTGGGTTTGGTCTGTATTCAGACTGGCATCTACCGGAGATTTCTGTTTGTAAACTAAACCACATGATTACAAAGCTCTTCAGTCATTGGTCAGGAATTATGAGACGCATAAATCATGGAAGACCTGCACTTTAAACATTTACTTTTAGACTCACTCATTTAAACTTTATATTTTGCTGACCAAAATTAGAACGTCTGTATCATCATCAGGTGCAGCACTTTTGCTGCTGCTCTGGTACAGTGGAGGCATGCTGCAAGGCGGTTACTGAGGACATGATGATGATTATGACACATAGATTGTTGAAAAAACAGTGTGAGAAGCAATGTGTATCACGTTAAAGGTTGTTTTAACGAGCCTGCATTCATCCAAGCACATTTCAGTGAGTTGCTGTAGCATCACTGCTCCACAATTGTTCTGTTTACAACACGTAAAGCTCAGCTACGGCCGTTTTGATTGAATGATTGATCTGATTTATTTCAAGTATAAATTGTTGAAGATACGACACCAAAAAAATATCATAGATTTATCAAACTCATTACAAAGATGATATAATGAATTGATGAAAAAAAGAAAAAAAACCCAAACAAAAACAAAGACTCACTTAAGTCACATTTGATTTTGTTAACATCAAATCAAACGTCACTACCACTGGATGACGTCACCAAAAGTCGCCAGTCGCCGTTAACGCAGAGCTTCCAGTGCTTGAATATATAAAACAGCAGCGATTTTATAACTTTTAAAAAGTCATGCTAAAACAAAACGTCATTTCTTACATTTGAATGTAAACTTCTGTGCTTTAGAGCGTGTCCATGTGAAGAAAAGTACTTCTCCTCTGAGGCATAGCGCAATGCGGAACCCCCTCGCTACAGAGGGTTCTGTATCCGTCCGCCTCGAGGGTGGCCTTTAAGAAAAACTATTTTCGGACACCACTTTCACTACAAACGGAGTTATAGGGAGAAGTGGTAGGGCGAAGGAGGAATTTAGATTGGGCCTAAGTATTCACGCGGTTTTCATAACGTGTTGCTGGTACTAGAGCAGTGATTTCTATGGGGTTGAGACCTGGAGACTGGCTAGACCACTCCAGGACCGCGAAATACTTCTTATGAAGCCACGCCTTCATGACCCGGGCAGCGTGTTTGGGATGGATGTCATGCTGAAAGACCCAGCCATGTCTCATCTTCAATGCTCTTGCTGATGGAAGGAGGTTTTCACTCAAAATCTGACAATAAGTGGCCCCATTCATTCTTTCTATTATACGGATCAGTCGTCCTGGTCGTCCAGCCCTAAAGCATGATGCTTCCACCTCCATGCTTTACAGTTGGTATGGTGTTCTTTGGATGCAGCTCAGCATTCTGTCTCCTCCAAACACGAGTAGAGTTCTTACCAAAAAGTTCTATTTTGGTTTCATCTGACCGTAGGACATTCTCTCGATCCTCTTCTGGATCATTTAATGCTCTCTAGCAAACTTTAGACGGGTCTGCACATGTACTGGCTTTAGTAGGGGGACACATCTGTCTCTGCAGGGTTTGACTCGCTGTCAGCATAGTGCGTTACTGATGGTAGCCTTTGTTATTTTGGTCCCAGCTCTCTGCAGGTCATTCCCTTGGTCCCTCCATGTGGTTCTGGTATTTTTGCTCACCTTTCTTGTGATTATGTTGACCCCGTGGGGTGAGATCTTGTGGGGAGCCCCACATAGAGGGACAGTGTCCTCATTTGTCTTCCTTTTCCTAATAACTGCTCCCACAGTTGATTTGTCAGTTGATGTGTTCCTTACACAGCTCTTTGGTCTTGGCCATAGTGGAGTTTGTCGTGTGACTGTTTGACGTGGACAGGTGTCTTTTATATAGATAGCAACTTCATACAGGTTCCATTAATCCAGGAAACAAGTGGAGGACAGAGGATCCTCTTGCAGAAGAATTTATAGCTGCTGTCCCCTAGCACTGGGCCGTGGACCGGTACCGGGCTAAGGATCAATTGCCACCGGGTCACGGAAGAAATAATAAATTATTTTGAATCCCGAATATGTTTTATTCTGAAGATCTTTTGGTTTTGAAAATCGACCAGATTCTCTTGATTACATTTCAGTCAGTTGAGCGCTAAATTCAGTCCAGGGACGTGCAAGACAGGAAACGCTGTATGTGGAACCTTTCTTTGCAAATGGAATAATTGCAGGAACAGACAGAAGAACAGGCTAAAACTTGTAGGCATAAAAACAAAACAACTTTAGGCTACCTAATACCTAAGATCTGTGTCATATTACCTAAGTAATATGGATTTATTGCAACAGGTGATTCCCACACAACAGGGCCATTTGTATAGAAATGTGACTTTCACGAACGAATAAATTCACATAAAAGCTCAAACAAGCTCATCCATCCAGATGCACATTTCACATAAACTGTGAACACCCAATTCATGCAAGAACCTCCATTAAAAAAGAAAAGAGGAGCAGTGTGTGCAACGGTGGTGGGGGGGGTGTCAGAGCTGTGCAAATCAGGAGTCTGATTCGTCTCTTTTTGACCATAAATAATGGATTTTTTGGTTACATTGTGTCACTATATTTAAGTTCTTTTTTTTTTTAAAGAGGTGACCTTCATATTTCTTTATCAATCCTCTTTGAGACAACAAAGTTCCATTATTTTATTCTTGTTTTTATTTTTGCCCTCTTATGTTAATGCGCAACAGTAGGCATTTGAACTCGGTCAGAAACTGACGGAAACACCGCAAAACCGGTCGTCAATCAGATACCTCAGCAGGAGAGAAACTCACTGGAGATATAGGGAAACTAAATGTTCTTATGAACCCAAACATGGAGACGTGATCACTGATGTTTGTATAGAGCTCTACAAAATAAATAAACCTGATCTCTAAACATCTTCTGTGTCTACCATACATTGTTAATGAGATAAACAGACGCAGCGCTGTGTAGCAATAAGGCCTACAAACATTCGCTGCTAGCTTCATGTAGCATTTAGACAAAAAACAGCTACTAGCTCCATGTAGCAATCAGGTTACAAACATTAGCTGCTAGCTCCATGTAGCAATCAGGTTACAAACATTAGCTGCTAGCTTCATGTAGCACTCAGGCTACAAACATTAGCTGCTAGCTTCATGTAGCAATCAGGTTACAAACATTAGCTGCTAGCTTCATGTAGCACTCAGGCTACAAACATTAGCTGCTAGCTTCATGTAGCACTCAGGCTACAAACATTAGCTACTAGCTCCATGTAGCATTTAGACAAAAAACAGCTACTAGCTCCATGTAGCAATCAGGTTAAAAATATTAGCTGCTAGCTCCTTCCACACATGGCACACTTTTGATGCACAAAATCCAACAAAGATATGTTCCAACAAACATTTTTACCGTAGCAATCAATAATGAAACTTCATTTTTTGTTGGTTGGTGAGGATGGGATAAAAGTACACATGAACTCTTCTTTCCTTCAAAGCATCTTCTTAACGTAATGGCAAACTGGAAATCTTCATTATGAATTTGCACATAAAAAAGGTTGAATCTTTAGGGTTTTGATAAAATGATTAATAAAGAAGGACAAGGACTAAATGCAGTTCTGCTGGGAAAGTGAAAACAGCAGACATGATCCCATTCCTGACTCCTGACTCGGATCAACTCGACCTCGTTCAACCCAAAGAAATGCCACTCAGGCGGAATGCAGCATGAAGGTCAGACCTTGACTGACCAGAATGAGGAAAAAAGGGGGGTATACTAAAGCTCACGTTTAATCTCTTGTTTGTTAATAAAGTTCAAGAAGGTCCATTATTTTATTTTTCTCTGACTGACTGCAAAAATGATAGATGTAACATCATAAAAAAGGCTCAAAGTTAAATTTTCAATCAAAATGCAAAATAACAAATGATGAATTACTGTTAAATAATGTTAATTCATCCCTGATTAACTTTTGTAAAGTCTGGAGGTATTTAGATGACTTTTGGGCTGGAAAACCGTGACTCTATCTGGTAACACTGTGCAAAAGGTGAAACGTTACACAACGAGGGAACCACTGTGTTTTTTAAAGGACACTTGATTTTTTGCTGAAGCTCATCACCTTTTTTTTTTCATTTAGCCTTTTTTAACCTCTTTCTACCGGTTCCTGTATGCCTGTATTTCTATGGAGTTATGTTTTCTTTGACCTTTTCTGTGACCTTCCTGCTCTCCTTCCAAACTCTCAATGGAGAAACCGAAATTAAGCTAAATCATCAACCGCTCATCTTAATCAATATAAGTGCACACACGCACAACCTTACTCTGTTTTGTGGACATCTATGACCACTACAGCGGACTCACAACATTCTACCCCATTGTCAGCAGTTCTCTGTCCCTTTAGTCGTTTTTTTTAATGATTAGTTTTGTAAATTGCTTTGTCATGTAACCTACAGTTGACAAACTTTCTGTTGCCCGTCTGTGGGAGCTTGTTTCTACTGGTTTTACCGCCGTCCTCGAGAGACAAGTGCATAGATCCAGTAAGTGCTGTTAGTATGATAAGCCTGAAGGTATTGGGGTCAGAGGGATCAGATTCTACACTGGAACACAAACATGTTTTAATTAATCAGCTTACAGGCCCACTCATGCAGACAGTCCATCATTCTCAAACTTAATTTACTCACCTGGCCAGCTTGCTGAGGCCCAGAACTCTCTTGTTGGGTAAGTAACCGATGTGGACCTGCACAGGGTTGAAGGGTTACAGGTGAGCAAAGTCTCATGCAGTAAATCCAAGTCAGGCATTTACCATAATGAGGTGTAAGAATAAAATAAATTCATTCAACATTCTTTAAAAAGACCTTTCAGGCTAGAGATGCTCGATGCTGAAAAGCTGTCACACTGCCACCATCCATTTATTAGATTAAAAAAATGTAAATGAACCAGATTGTTTTCTTTATGAATATCATGCAATAATTGCCGGATGGAAACTGAACATGCAGAGTATTCAGTCTGGACTAAGTCCACTTATTTGGTCTGGATCTAGTCCTGAACGATCCAAGTATGTTCATTCCCTTTTCAAATTAAATCAAAAACAAAAAACTGATTCAATCGTTTTTTGATTTTCTGATTTACGTGTTCAATCAAAAATGGGTCAAACAGATGACAGTGTCAGGGAGTGGTGGTGGAGGGCCCAAAGTGAAGGAGACCAGGCTTGGGACAGAAACCCAAAACATAGAAAAAATAAACTGAACCATGACAAAATCAAACGGGTGACAAAGCAGATGACCTGACAATGATGAACTGAAAACCAGACACCTATATGCACTGAGGCAGATAAACTACATAAAGACATCTGTGGATGATTACCCTAAACCTAGTGAGTCTGACAGGGAAAACAGAACATGACCAAAGCATCACAAAACCTGAGCACAGAATCCTCACAGTACAAAAACAGCAGATTCCAGAGGCCAAAACACCTGAGGAGCGGACCTGGAGAAACAACACAAACACAGGTCCAGAAGAAGGGACTTTTCTGGGGTGTCAGAACCCCTCTTTGGAAAGAGGTAGACGAGCAGTCCCGGCAACTCTCCCCATTGAAAGGAAAAACAGCAAAGAGGGATGAGCAGAGACCATTCTCAGGGACGAGATCCATGAAGCCTGGCCCCAGTGACCCTCCTCAGGAACAGACACATGATGAGGAGCGGCCCCAGTGACCCTCCAGAGGAACAGACACATGATGAGGAGCGGCCCCAGTGACCCTCCAGAGGAACAGACACATGATGAGGAGCGGCCCCAGTGACCCTAATCAGGAACAGACTCATGATGAGGAGCGGCCCCAGTGACCCTCATCAGGAACAGACACATGATGAGGAGCGGCCCCAGTGACCCTCATCAGGAACAGACTCATGATGAGGAGCGGCCCCAGTGACCCTCATCAGGAACAGACTCATGATGAGGAGCGGCCCCAGTGACCCTCATCAGAAAAAGACACATGATGATGAGCGGCCCCAGTGACCCTCCAGAGGAACAGACACAAGATGAGGAGCAGCCCCAGTGACCCTCCAGAGGAACAGACACATGATGAGGAGCGGCGCCAGTGACCCTCATCAGGAACAGACACATGATGAGGAGCGGCCCCAGTGACCCTCCAGAGGAACAGACACATGATGAGGAGCGGCCCCAGTGACCCTAATCAGGAACAGACTCATGATGAGGAGCGGCCCCAGTGACCCTCATCAGGAACAGACTCATGATGAGGAGCAGCCCCAGTGACCCTCCAGAGGAACAGACACATGATGAGGAGCGGCCCCAGTAACCCTCCAGAGGAACAGACACATGATGAGGAGCGGCCCCAGTGACCCTCCAGAGGAACAGACACATGATGAGGAGCGGCCCCAGTGACCCTCATCAGAAACAGACACATGATGAGGAGCGGCCCCAGTGACCCTAATCAGAAACAGACTCATGATGAGGAGCGGCCCCAGTGACCCACCAGAGGAACAGACACATGATGAGGAGCGGCCCCAGTGACCCTCATCAGGAACAGACACATGATGAGGAGCGGCCCTAGTGACCCTCATCAGGAACAGACACATGATGAGGAGCGGCCCCAGTGACCCACCAGAGGAACAGACACATGATGAGGAGCGGCCCCAGTGACCCTCATCAGAAACAGACACATGATGAGGAGCGGCCCCAGTGACCCTCATCAGGAACAGGAAGCTTGAACAGCTGTGAACTGCAGTAGCAAAAGATCCTACCACTGCAGCAAAAGGTCACCTGCTGGGTTCAAGGTGGTCAGGTCATTCTGTCAGAAAATGGTGGGTGAAGAGCAGCACTGGGTTAGGTTGCTGAGGTAAGACTCAAAGGTAAAGGGGGAGTCCAGAGTAGACAATAGGTCAGAGACAGAAACACAGGTCTGTGCTGCTCTTGATCCCCCCCCCCCCGGATGAGAGAGGAGCGCAGCCATGACAAAAGGACCTTTAAATTCATGGTTTAAGTTTTCATCTGAAACAGAAGTATCACCCAGAGATAGTTTGGGTGGATTCTTATAGTGAAAGCTGCACTGGTCATGCTATCAGTCAATGAAGGGAAAGTGATAATCTACGGTCTATGGCGGAAAAGTCAAGATACTTTATTGTCGTTTCGCGACAATAATAGGAAACTTAGAGACCGAAGAATATGATAACTTGTCACTTTCCGTCATTTTCCTGGTAAGAATCAGTTTTAATGATCTTTTCTTAATTCCATCACATGTCTCTGATGATGTTAATTCATTAGAAGTGCTACTTTGACAAGCTGACTGCTAACTGAAACTCACTGGTGCAATAAAGGAACCCAGTGGAGAGAAACTGTTTTGATGGGATTTGCTTCAAACTTCAAACTTTTTTATTTGTACAGTGCCTTTCCTTCAGTTGAAACTCAAGGCGCTTTACATAAAAATAATAATAATAATAATAATAATAATAATAATAATAATAATAAAATATATACAATAAATAATAACAATAAATAAATCATAAAAAACATTTAGAACTTAGAGGTTTCGACCAAATACAAACAATGAAAAAGGATCAGCCATGTGTTTGGGTAAAATCTCTCTCTTGTCTTCAGGACCAATAATTAAAACTTCTGTTTTGTCCTGGTTGAGCTGTAAGAAGTTTTCTGCCATCCATGAGTTTATATTTAAAATACAATTTAAAAGAGTGTTTATAGGTTCAAGGTCATCAGGAGACACAATGATGTAAAGCTGTGTATCATCAGCGTAGCTGGGAAAGTTAACCCTGTGTCTCCTGATGACATCCCCAAGAGGCAACATGTATAAATGAAAAAGTATAGGTCCTAAAATCGACCCTTGGGGAACCCCACAACTTATTTTGTGGATTCTAGAGGAGCATGTATCCATACTTACATAAAAATCCTGATCTGTTAGATAAGAATGGAACCAGTTAAGAACAGTTCTTGAGAGGCCAATCCGACTCCTAAGTCTGTTTAATAACGTCCCAGAAGAAACTCTGAGCCAGTCTGGATGATTCTGCATTTGATACAGTAAGTTTACAGTGTTGCTAAAATATATTTCACATTCAAATCAGTAACCTAGTTACCATGTGAAACAATATCATTAAAGTGCATTGTAGACATTGTAACTGAATTAAACAGTTATATTTAAATAGATCAATACTATTTTGGGTTCAAATGTGTCATTTCTGCAGGTCAAGTTTCTAAAAGCAAAGTTCCAGAAATGTTTGTACAGAGCCGGAAGAACAGAGGGCCGCTCGAGATGGGAATACAGATTTATGAGCAATAGAAACAAGAGTTATTATTTAACTTTAATCTCATTTTTTTAAACATTGCAGGTCCTTTGGAAAAGCCATGTTTTCTGGACCTACTGGATAACTTGGATTAGTTGTAAAGATGTCTGGGAGAATGTCAGCAGCCGTGATTACTGCCTGAAGTGTCTGATGGGCTGGAAAACAACATCCATGACATCAAGCACTTGTACAACTCCAAACAAGTCCATGTTCAGTTAATAAAACTGCAGTTTATATAATGCCGTATTTATTAGATACTTAACATGAATGTTTTTGAATAACAGGAACAGAGAGAGAGTTGGGGGTTTGTGTGCTTCTTCATGCATGCAATCAAATGTTACATTTATAATCAGTGTTTCCTCAGCATGCCTGTCAGTCACATTTATTAGAGGAAGCAATGCATCTGGACAAAACCACTACAGCCCCTTCCTAGCATTAGTGATACGTCTGATGACGTGCACACGCAGTCGTTTCCAGTCATGTGCATGTGCAATGTCACACGCTAAAGTCACAGACCTGAATAGGTGTGAAAAAGAAACATTCATAAATGTTAGATTTTCTGAATCACAAACTGCTGCAGTTTACCTGACAGCCTACCTGGTTATGCTGGTACAGCTGACATGTGACCCTGCCCTATCCTAACTCTGACTGACGACAGGTATTAACTTATGATGGATTGTCTGTAAACACCTAGAGATAAATCCCGTTTAACCCTGCACCATCTGCACCACTGCTTTTGTAGATCAAACAAATGCAGTACATCCATCCTTTAACTGTGGACGACAGGGCTGCGTTTCAGCCTTTCGTCTTTAACATTCTTTTCTCCACAGCTGCTGCTTCATTCTGAATCTCTCAGACATTTCTGAACACTTTGTAAACCTCGCTGGTCTAAAAGACGGCTGATACTTCTGCGTACAATTTACTGCTCTGAAAACATGTCTGCAAAATCCTCCAAGATTATAGCCTTAAAGCTAACGTTTTATCCTTTCCTCCTCATCAACTCTTCACCTGCAGGTTAGACATCCAGCCAAACTACTTCTGACTCTTCTATTTCAGACAAAAACTTCAAACATGAATTTACATGTCTATTATCCATTTGGTTCCAATTTCAATTTAATATGAAAATTGGAAAATCAAAAACGATTTGTTTTTCATTTTTGATTTTAATTTGAAAAACGAATAAACAAATAATTCATGGATTCTGAACCCTGGTCTGTATTCAGACTGCTTTTCAACCGGAAATTTCTGTTTTGAGCAAAAGTTTGACATGTGACTAAAGATCTCATCAGCCATTGGCCATGAGGCAACAAGAGAAAGAATAATGGAGGTCCTATGCTTTCTAATCCTTGTCAGGTTAGTTTACTGATTCAAACTTTATATTTCACTGAACAATTTGGAACATCTGTATCGTCTGTACTGCTGCTTTGGTACAGGGCAGCCCTGCTGTAAGGCAGTTATTGAGGAGACAACGCCTAAGAAGTGAAGAGATGAAGTCTTAATAAACAAATACTTATGTGTGTGTCATAATAATTCAGTATTAACCAGTATGAAAGTTTAGTGTTAAAAGTGATAAACTTGGTAGACATTGAATAATTAAACAAAAGGGTTTTTCATGGTTTAAACTTTGCAGACATTTTTATGATTGTGTGAATGAATGATAGGATAGTTTCTCACAGCATACAAGGTTAGTTCATATAGGGAGTATGCTGCTTTGAAACAAATGTCTGCAGGCGGGAGTGAACGGAGAGCTGATAAGGAGTTAAAGAGGAGCAGAGGCACCTGCAAAAGGATGGGAAAAGGCGGACGGTGGGAAAATGCATCTCCAGGGAGAAGATCCAACCTCTTATTTTGATCCAACCTTCTTTTTGCATATTGTGTATAAAACTCTGAGTCAACGGGAAAAAGGATGTCTCTATTCTTCGTGCACGGAGAAGAGCATCCGCTAGATGCTTTCCTAAGGACAGCTGGAGACCCTAAATTCATGTATTAGATATTTCGGTGTCAGGAATAAATCTTTTGGTGGAAAACCTCAAAGTCGTTCCAGACCTCGATTTTTGAACACGTACTTAGGCATAATCGGCGAATTATAGCCTACAGAAGGTAGACTGATAAGTGTTTGTAACGTATAGATTACAGAGAAGCAACGTATTTCACTTTAAAAGTTGTTTTAATGAGCCTGCATTCATCCAACCCCATTTCAATGTGTTGCTGTCTCATTGTTGCTCCACATTTCTAATGTTTGCCTTTGTTATGTTTGATCACACAGGCAGTGTCTGCTCACGCGTGAACAGACTCACAATTCTATTGTTTCAAATATTGATTTTATTAAATCATTTCATCAATACCCTAAACCCTTGGCTTTTTGAACCAACACAAACATTTGCTCTAGTAGGGGTTATTTACTGAGATTCAGATTGTTTCTACAGATTATTTGGTATTAAGTAGTTTGTGTTAATGCCATTTGGTGAATCTGATGTGCTGCTACAGTAGATTGATTGAAGACCTCATTTCCAGGTGAGCGTAACCAGTGTTTGGTCTTTGTCTTTGCTGCTCCTGTCATTGAGAGTCGATTTTGTTACTATCTAACTTCGTGTTATCTTGTTTTGGTATTCAAACATTATAAGTGTCTTTTTTAGCATTCTAGTGAGTAACTACTGTGTTAACCACTGCTGTCTAATCAGTTTGCGACATAGTTTCTTCCCCTTAGCCAAACACCGCTAGCCTTTGCTAAGTGCTAGCATGGTCTCCACCTCGTCTGCTTTCACTCCTCTGTCCTGCTCCATGTGCCATATGTTCAGTGAAGATCCTGCCTCCTTTAGTGAAGATAGTGGCAGATGTGTTAAGTGTAGCCTTATTTTAGACTTGGAGGCCAGGTTAGAGCAGTTAGAAGCACGGCTACGCACATCGGATGCTAAGCCTGTTAGCCAGATTATTACCCGCAGTGCAGCTCGCAATACCGGATCAAAACTGCCGAGCACTCAAGCCCCTCCCGGGAAGAAGCCGGGGAAAACTCAGGATGGGTTTGTACCGGTGGGAAGGAAGCATTGTGCTAAACATAAACACTTAGAGCTACCGAAGCTCCCGCTACATAATACGTTTTCTCCCCTCGGCAACACGCCAGATGAACCGTCAACTCTAGTTATCGGCTCCTCTGAAGTTAGACAAGTGAAGCTCCCGACGGCCACAGTCAGGTGTTATCCGAGAGCCAGAGTTGGTGACATAGAAGGAAACCTTAAAATGTTCGCTCAGAGTAAACCCAGGTTCCGTCGAGTTGTGATTCACGCAGGCAGTAATGACGCCCGACGGAGACAATCAGAAGTTCTTAAATTAAACGTTGAATCTGTGTGTAAACTTGCTAAGTCGATGTCAGACACTGTTATTTTCTTTGGTCCCCTCCCAAACTTAGTCAGTGATGAAATGGTCCCCACAAAACGGGGTTGGCTTTGTCGATAACTGGAGCGCGTTCTGGGGAAAGCCCGTTCTCATGCGTAGAGATGGCATCCATCCCACTTTTGACGGCGCCGCTCTTCTTTCTAAGAACATTTCTTTTAGTATAAATAGTACAACCTGACAAACCAGGGACAGATTCTGGGCACAGAGCAGCAGTTTAAAACTCTCCTCTGAGTTTCCTTTAGCGTCAGAGCAAACCCCAGAACAACACAGAGTTAGTCCAGCAGCTGCTAGTGTAACCCAGGTAGTGTGACCCCCACCGTGAGATTCTTATATTGAAGTTGACTAGTATTGTTGAGGAGTGGTCATCTTGGTTTTGTCTATCTTTGTTGGACGTTTTTTCTTTTCCCCCCCGCACATGGATTTTGTCTTGGAGTGATCATCTCACTCTGCTGCAATCTTTGTGTGGTTGCGGTTTTTCACACGGTACATGTGCAGAGTTGCAGAGAGAGAGACGGAGCGCGGGAGCAGAAAAATGTACCAATATCGGAGTTGGTTGCAAGAAACCATAGAGAACCTTATATTGATGTTGGAGCTGTTTTGAACCTGCACTCAATGTAACGAATATCCCGGTGAGTTGTTGCAGCTGTTCAAATTGCTGCGTTAGCATACTGGACCTAGTTGCAGCGTGCACGTGGTAACGGACAAAAACCAGTTGGGATAATTTTCATTATTTTAATCAGAATTAATCTGTTTGTAACTTCAGTCACATTGTACATTGTTGTGTAAAGGAAAAATACTTTTGAATTGTTTATTTTACTTGTTGAGTTTAAATTGCTATATCTGCATGTTGTGCAGGCTGGGTTTTTTTTTTTGCATGATTGTCCTGAGGAGTTTTGGTTGTCTGCCATCCTCTGTCCCGGTCCATCCGCGCCTCCATCTTGGTTTTCCCTCCTCGAGTGAAGACGGATCGTCCCATCCCATCATTCCCTTACCCCCCAATCCACTTTGTGAGCTGCATTCCTGGACATTAGAGGGCGGTAGGACTGTTAGCGGACTTATTTGAAGTTTTTTTTGTGTTTTTATTGGAGCTCCAATTTAGGATTTTCCCTGAGATCTCAGTGGGTTTTTTTGGTTTTGTTATTTTTTTTTGTTTCCATTACTGAAGTGAAAAAAGGATCTTTATGTCTGTATTTTTTTCCCAATTATTATAATTTGATATTATGTAATACAGTTGTTATCACTGTCTAAACGTGTTATGTGTGTAATTTTGGGGTGGAAAGTGTAAGCCTGATAGGTAAAATTTGACCCAAGCCTTCACCGAACCTGGACTGAAGATACTCTCTCATCGCAGTGGATAACCTTGCGAGGAGAGGGTTACACTAGCTTTAGCCTATGTACTGAAAGGTGAGTGAAAGGAGTAAAACACAAAAATCTAAAAGTAAAAACTACTAATACTCTCAATAACAACAAGCAAAATCATGCTGTCATTAAATGTGGGTTACTAAACATTAGATCCATTTCCTCTAAGTCCTTTTTAGTCAATGAGTTAATGAATGATAACAAACTTAGCCTGCTAGCTCTAACAGAAACCTGGCTCCAACAGGATGACTATGTTAGGTTGAATGAAGCAACCCCCCCTAATTATAATAACTATCAGAAATCCAGGATTTCTGGGAAAGGAGGTGGGTTAGCACTAATGTCACAGTCTAGCTTACTTCCTAACACTAAAGCCAAACACATTTCTAGTTCCTTTGAAAACATCATACTGTCTATAAATCACTCAAACAGGAAAACTCCAAAATCTGTTTCATTCATAATCATTTATCGTCCTCCTGGCCCATACTCTGAATTTCTAACTGAGTTTGCAGAATTTCTATCAACTATTGTTTTAGATTCTGATAAAATAATAATAGTAGGGGATTTTAATATTCATGTTGATGACCGTAGTGACTGTCTAGGAAATGCTTTCTCAGCTTTATTAGATAATGTTGGTTTCACACAAAATGTAAAGGAACCCACTCACTGTCACAAGCACACCCTGGACCTTGTTTTAACTCATGGTATAGAGATCAGCTGAGTGTGCTCCCTCATAACCCCACACTCTCAGATCACTTTCTAATCACCTTTCACTTTGTTCTAGATAATTCCACCGTTCCAATAAAAAAAGAACAGCTCAGAAGAACATTGACTGACCGTTCTGTATCTGAAATTAAACTTACAGTCCAACCAATATTTAGTAACATGCTGAGCAAACACTCTGAGAGCAGCTCCCATAGTTTCAGTCCCAGAAAAAATTATCAGTTTGTTAATGACTCTATGGCGGCCCTCAGGAGAACACTTGATGTTGTTGCTCCTTTGAAACCAAAACTATTTAGACAAAACCGAGGATCACCGTGGTTTAACACTGAAACACGTTCCCTTAAACAAGTAACTCGTAAGTTAGAAAGAGAATGGCGCAGATGCGGCTCACAGCAGTCCCTGAATAGCTGGAAATATAGCCTTTTAAACTATAACAAATCTCTGCGTAAAGCCAGAACCCAATACTATTCAGCTTTAATAGCACAGAATGGAAATAATCTGAGATTTCTTTTTAGTACTATAGCCAGTCTGACCAGCAGTCACAGCTCAGTGGAACCACATATTCCTGCTACTCTCAGCTCTGAGGAATTTCTTTCATTCTTTGATTGTAAAATCCTAAATATTAGACAAAAGCTGAACAAAGTTATCCCTACTATCAGCCCAGAACAGGCTAAAACAGTAGAAACAAAGGCATCTATAGAAACCTCTGTAACATTAGACTGCTTCACTGCTGTAGATCAAGCAAATTTAACATCACTTATTAAATCCTCCAAAAGCTCAACTTGTCTTTTAGACCCAATCCCCACTAAGCTTTTTAAAGAAACCTTCCCCTAATTAATGAATCAATTTTACATATTATAAATACTTCCATAGAAACAGGTTATGTGCCACTGTCTTTTAAATATTCAGTTGTTAAACCACTTTTTAAAAAGCCCAGTTTAGATCCTGGCATTCTGGCCAACTATAGACCAATATCAAATCTCCCCTTTATCTCAAAGATATTAGAAAGAGTTGTAGTTAAACAGCTAAACTGCCACCTACAGGACAATAGCCTCTTTGAAGATTTCCAGTCAGGGTTCAGACCTCACCATAGAACTGAAACTGCACTAGTTAGAGTCACTAATGACTTGTTACTGGCCACAGAAAAGGGACTAATCTCTATTCTGGTCCTGTTAGATCTTAGAGCAGCCTTTGACACTATAGACCACAGCAATCTTACTCCAGAGACTAGAGCATGACATAGGGATCAGAGGATCTGCCCTTCAATGGTTTAAATCCTATTTATCTGATAGGTACCAGTTTGTTCATGAAAATGGACATTCCTCCCATTATAGTCGAGTTAGCTACGGAGTCCCACAGGGCTCAGTTCTAGGACCCATCCTGTTTATGCTTTACATGCTGCCTCTAGAGAATATAATCAGGAAACACGGGATTAATTTTCACTGTTATGCGGATGATACACAGTTGTATTTATCCACTAAACCCGACCAGAAGGACCACTTAGAGAAACTTGGTGCCTGCATTAGTGACATCAAGATTTGGATGGCAGTTAATTACCTCCTCTTCAACCCAGAAGAAAACTGAGGTCATTATGCTAGGTCCAAAATACCTCAGAGATACCCTACCTGTTCAGATGGTCTCCCTGGATGGTGTAAATATAGCCTCCAATCCCACAGTTAGAAACCTGGAGGTTTTATTTGACCAGGATTTATCATTTAAGGCTCACATATTACAGGCTTTTAAAACTGCATTTTTTCACCTACACAATATTTCTAGGATCAGAAACATATTATCTAGAAGCGATGCTGAAAAACTCATCCATGCATTTGTTACGTCTAGGCTGGATTACTGTAACTCTTTGCTAGCAGCGTGTCCTAAAAGTTCTTTAAAAAGTCTTCAGCTTGTTCAAAATGCAGCAGCTAGATTGTTAGCAGGAACCAGCAGAAGAGAACACATTACTCCTGTGTTAGCTTCACTTCACTGGCTCCCAGTTGAATCTAGAATCAAGTTCAAAATTCTCCTGCTAACCTATAAGGCCTTGAATGGTATGACTCCATCCTATATTAAAGATCTCATAGAGCCTTACCAACCAAACAGAACACTTCACTCACTAAATGCAGGACTACTTGTGGTTCCTAGAATCACTAAAAGCACAGTTGGAGGTAGAGCCTTTAGCCACGAAGCTACAACCCCCTCTCCTTCATCTCTCTCTTTCCTTTTCTACTATCCTCCTACCTATCTCACAATAAACCCTACTTTAATCCGGGTCTACGTACTTCTCCCATCCCCCCTCCCCACCTGCAATCTTCATTACATCACTTGTCATCTGCCATTGCTTTATTTTACTTGGTTTATCATGCCTCTGTTTGGTGCAGTGTCATTCACATGTTGTTCCTCTTTTTCTGATTTCTGATTCCAGGTGGATCGTCTGTGCTCGCTGTGACCTCGCCTTTGGCTCTTCCCGCTCCTGTCTTTGGCCTTGACCTCGCCTTTGGCTCTTCCCGCTCATGTCTTTGACCGTGACCTCATCTTTGGCTGTTCCTGCTGCTGTCTTTGGCCGTGACCTCATCTTTGGCTGTTCCCGCTCCTGTCTTTGGCCGTGACCTCATCTTTGGCTGTTCCCGCTCCTGTCTTTGGCCGTGACCTCGCCTTTGGCTCTTCCCGCTCCTGTCTTTGGCCGTGACCTCGCCTTTGGCTCTTCCCGCTCCTGTCTTTGGCCGTGACCTCATCTTTGGCTGTTCCCGCTCCTGTCTTTGGCCGTGACCTCGCCTTTGGCTGTTCCCGCTCCTGTCTTTGGCCGTGACCTCGCCTTTGGCTCTTCCCGCTCCTGTCTTTGACTGTGACCTCGCCTTTGGCTCTTCCCGCTCCTGTCTTTGGCCGTGACCTCGCCTTTGGCTCTTCCCGCTCCTGTCTTTGGCCGTGACCTCGCCTTTGGCTCTTCCCGCTCCTGTCTTTGGCCGTGACCTCGCCTTTGGCTCTTCCCGCTCCTGTCTTTGGCCGTGACCTCATCTTTGGCTGTTCCCGCTCCTGTCTTTGGCCGTGACCTCGCCTTTGGCTCTTCCCGCTCCTGTCTTTGGCCGTGACCTCGCCTTTGGCTGTTCCTGCTGCTGTCTTTGGCCGTGACCTCATCTTTGGCTGTTCCTGCTGCTGTCTTTGGCCGTGACCTCATCTTTGGCTGTTCCTGCTGCTGTCTTTGACCGTGACCTCATCTTTGGCTGTTCCTGCTGCTGTCTTTGGCCGTGACCTCATCTTTGGCTGTTCCTGCTGCTGTCTTTGGCCGTGACCTCGCCTTTGGCTCTTCCCGCTCCTGTCTTTGACCGTGACCTCATCTTTGGCTGTTCCTGCTGCTGTCTTTGGCCGTGACCTCGCCTTTGGCTCTTCCAGCAACCCCAGCAGTTTCCACAACTCCTACTGGATGAAGCCCATCTGATAGACTGTTCAAACATGTCGTTGTTTATTTAAACATTTAGCTGTTATCTTAACTTGTAGCTGTTTATCTAGACGTGTTTGTTTATTAGACATATACTTGTTATTCAACCATGTAGTGATAGAATGAATTAAGTTCACTTTTCTTTAATAGTTCTAGCACATCACCTGTCCGTTCGGGGTTGAGGATCTCTCCTTCATGAGGTTTCTTAGTCGTCGTCGTCCCCCCCCCGCCCCAGAAAAAAAAAAGATAGGGCTTTTAATGAGTTTTCCCTCACAGTGAAGAAGGGTTTAAGGACAGAGATGTTTGTTCAGCTTAGTCTGTTTTATAACCAGCTATTGTTTACTTTTACATGTTTAATAATTATTTTGCTTCTTGCAATATATTGATAATCAGTCCAATGAGACGGCTATGGCTGTGATATTGGGCTATATAAACAAAATAGAATTGAATTGAATTGTTAATGTACTGCAGGTTCATAACTACAAGAACTGAAACTGAAAATCAAAAGAATGAAGAAGAAAGATGCTGCAGATGCCCGAAGGCTCTGATTCTTTTATTCACCAATGCTCACACACACATGCACGCACACACACACGCACACACATTTAAATGTCATGCACAATTTATTGACAAGAGTAGAGAAAGGGCAGCATCAACAAGCATGCAAAGATCTGTTTGTCCACCAACTTCCATCTCTTCTTTCTTTTGCTCCTGCTCTTCTGCAGCCGCCTGATATCCCAACATCAAACAAAAACCTACTTCATTCATCTTCGTTTCATTTCACCCAAACATGCTGCAAAAAATGTCCAGGCTGGACTTGGAAGCACGCTCGGTTCATGACTTTCCTGCTTTCTGCCATCCCAGCAGTCTCAGGCCCTCAAATAGTCACAAACAAAAACCTTATTTTGTTGGGTTTTTATTTAGAAAAAAGCCAGTTTATTTCAAACCTTCCTAATTTTCCTTCCATTATTCCATCATGTCATCCGTTCCATTTCATTTCATTCATGCCTTCCATTAGAGTCAGATCAACAAGAGGCTTGATGAGCAGAACTAAGCAGATATTCTGTCTTTTCCATAGTAATCTCTGTCATGGCAGAGCAGTAAATGTTCCATTCTATCAGTGAGTGGGAAGCAGACTGAATATTAAAGTTTGAGTGTTGCAAAACAATTCAGATTCACCTGAGAATATGAATCAACATGTAGACTGTGCACAAATCCAAACCATCACACCCTTCAACAGTACCATGGAAAAATGAAAGCTGTGATCTGATCATCGCTTTAGCTAACCTGTTTTTGTCATTTCTTCTGGACGCACAGATTAGCAGTTTAAGGAACAAACTTCTATCATCTGCTCTGAAGAAAAGATGACAAACATTCTGACGTTGACAAGCTTCTTCAGGCTTGGTGTGTGATGTCAAAAAAAGGTTCTTAAAAAGCGCAGTTCCTGCCTCAGTCACAGGTTGGATGTTTTTCAACGGTTTCCTGCCATCACTCATGAGCGTCTTCAATCAACATCTGCCTGTAAATGTGGGAAACTCAGCTGCTCCTCGCCAGCCCCTCTCTCCTTCAGCGGACAAAGGGATGTTTTTATTAAAACTTTTATTCCATTGTAAAAACAGAACCTGCTGCTCTTACCAACTCCAACACCAGAGTCAGAGGAGCAGACAAGCAGAAGACAGCATTGATGTTCCACAACTTATAGGAACCTGGAGATGACTTTTGCTTTGTTCTGAATGAACTAGCAGGTCATGATTACCCTGATGAGTCTGAACTAAACTATATGTTTATGCTTCATCTTTTTTCTCACTCAGGAGCCCATTTTCTCTTTGATTTCACTATAATCCTTTACCCCACAAACTGATATGATCTATGCAACAAGTCCAAACAACTATTTAAACTGATAAGAAAACAAGAACAAATAATGTTCATTCACATTTTATAAGAAACGTAAACAATTTCAATTCTCTTTCTTGTGCTTTACAGACTCATCCCATGGATTCAAACTGTGGTCCTGGTAGAGTACAGACAAAACACTGCTCCATCTTCCACAGTTATAACTTCGGGTGTAATGATGAACCAATTATTGATGAATCGATTTTTCTTCCTAAGACCCAATCAGATCAATCTGTCTGAGGCAGAGTCGAATCAAATCAATCTATACCACTAAAAAATCCTTTCAAAATGAGATAAATCGATAATTAATCTTGAAAAATACCATTTGGATTGAGACATGGTAAGTTTATTTTACTATAACATACAAAGACCGCATGTCATCACAGCAGACAACATACATGATGCAGCAGAAACTGATCAACCATCATTCCAGTCCAATGTGTGGAAACACTTAGCATTTACAAAGTCATGTGACCGTACAGTGTTCTAGAATGTTCTAATAATGTTCCTTTGGATTGTTCTGATGTGGAAAAACAACTGTGGAATGAAAACTACAATGGGAATGGATTTGACTTTCATTCTTGTTTACTTGTTTGTTTGTACACATATTTATTTACACTTGATTATCTTGAAGAAACACAAGAATCTGGAAAATTTCACTGTTCAGTAGCAGGAATTTATCTCTGAGTCTCACTGTTGAAGTTCTGGATACAGATGTCCAGGATCCATTTTAGGATCAGTGAATCGGATCGTTCATATTAAAACAATATCAACTATGAATCACCTCAGCAGCCATAAATTATGAAATGAATTAAATCATTAAATTGATTTGTTACACCCCTAGTTATCTTCCTCTTCTATTTCATCCTCTTTTATGAAACCACAGCTGATTCAGAACTCAGCTGTTCATGTTCTCACAGGAACCAAAAAGGTAGAACCACATCAGTCCAGTTCTGAGGTCTTTACACTGGCTGCCTGTCTGCCAGAGGATAGACTTTAAGGTTATGCTGCTGGTTTATAAAGATTTGAATGTTTATCACCAAAATCCATGACTGACCTCCTGACCCAGTAAATACCAGCCAGACCTCTCCGCTCATCTGGATCCAGTCTTTAGTCAGTTCCTAGAGTCCAAACTAAACATGGAGAATCTGCATTCAGCTTCTATGCTCCACAGATCTGGAACAGACTTCCAGAAAGCCTTAGATCAGCTGAAACACTCAGTGTATTTAAATCCAGGTTAAAGACCCACCTGTTCTCAGCTGCATTTGATTCTTTTGGATTCAAAAGTTTAAATCTACACTGTTTATCTATGCTTCTTTTAAATTCACTTCTTTTTCACTTTCTTTAAATTTTATTGTAATGATCACACCTTTGATATTTCTTTTGATTTTTTTTCTTTCATGTTTTATGTAAAACACTTTAAATTGTCTTTGTACATGAAATGTGCCAAACAAAGACACTTGCCTTGCCTTTTATTTCATCCCCAGGTGACATGCTTTCCTCTGCCATCTGAAAGCAACAAGCACTACTGCGATGGTGGTTCAGACAAAAGAGCAGCAATAAGAAGTTATTCTGCTGACCACCACTCCAGTACATGGCTGACAGCAGGAATAATCAACAAATGAGATGTGAGGTGAGGGTGCAGGCAACATGGCTTGAGGATCATCTTCTGAACATGTTGCACACGTTGAACAAGGACAGCAGAAGGAGACTGCATACAGAACACTAAAGGAGGAATATTCGTCTCTGTGAACAACATGATGCAACCCCAGAGATGTTGGTGGCAAATCTTGGATATTGTTTTGATTAAATGTTACCCGCTGAGATGAACTTGCCTTCATAAACCTGTAAAACACCAGTTTAAACTCATTTGATTACATTTATTCCAGTCTATTTGATCAATTAAACTCTACCATTAGGCAACTAATAAAAAAGCTTGTTCTAAAAACTGAATTGTGTAATTGCCCCACCAGGTTTTAGGTTGTCTGGTGTATGCACAGTGTAAAAGTGTATTATTTTCATCTGTTTGTTTACTCATAGCTTTCTAAAATTGAACTAGTTAGACTGGCTGCACAACAGATAAATGGCCAACTCACAGAACACCAGCTGAACCAATCAGTACCATCTGAGTGAAAGGGGCTTGAATGCTCACCTTTGCGGGCTGCCTGTCATGTCTATATATTGTTGCCACATTCAAATGTATTTTATTATGGCCCGCAGCAGCAGGGGTCCTGTCTGCAAGGACCATATTGTTTTGCCATTGTTTTTCAATTGAATAAATTGTTGAATGATTAGCGTTGTAACATATGGTGCCACTTTTTGCACTCAGTCCAGAGAATGGTGTCATGACTCACCTGAAAAACCTGACTGCGAGCGTTACTCTCATAAAAGCTGAGCCAATGCCGCTTTTGGAGATAGCTGATGAGATTAGAGGACTTTGAGCCCAAAATGAACAAAGACAACAATTGCCAAACATGCCAGTATTCTCAAGAATCTTAAGAAAATTCTAAACACTTTGGCGAAAAACTGGGTGTTTGCCCACATTGGCTCAGGTGAGCACTCAGTGGTCTGGCTAAGCCAATGTGGGAAAACACAGGTGGAGCCGCCACACAAACCCACCCGGGGCCGACCAAGCCAGCCCACAGGTAAACCATGTGGGGCCCACATTGAAATGTTCACTCGGTTGTTAAACCACACTATCCACTGCAGCGGTCCAGGGTTCTGGTTTTTAACAACAGGGAAAACTTTGAGAAGTGTTTGATCATGGACATCTGAGCAAACAAATGCAGAAAAAAATAGAAGAGTCAAAAATATCTGGAGGAAAATCAACTTGGATCAACCACCATCTATAAAAGTCAACTGTGACCCTGATTTTCAGCAGTGAGTGACCTGCAGACAACTTGACCTAAACCTATTATTAACAGCAGCACTGCAGAAGGACAGGGACCTGAACAAACAGCGTCTGCAGACATTACCAGAGAACTTATAAACTCTGTTAAAACCACAAGGACGGCTGTCAATCAGACAGCAGAAGAAGATACCAACTTTGGACAGTTAACAGAATAGCGACCTTTTAATTTTACATCATCATCATATCTGTAAATTGGTTCTTCTGTGACAAGGACACTGACTTTGACCCAAATAAAAATGAAAAAAATATAAAATAAAATAAATAACTAACTGAAGATCATTAAAGTAATTGATCTCTAATCATATCTCTCCACTTTGTTTCCCAAAATGCGATTTATATAAATTATTTTTCAAAAGACAAATAATATGCCCCTTTTTTTCATATCTGATCTGTATATGTTACAATAGTTTCTGAAATAATGCTAAGTCTATTTACATAATAATTGTGTACTTCATCTTTGTCATGTGATTTATTGATACTTTCTTATTTTAATGACCTGAATCTGTGTTAATAAAGTATAAATATCTGAATCAGACAGAAGTTAAGAGCCAGATAATGAACATTTAGATGAAGAAAGTGAAAAGTTAAAAGTGAAGTAAAGCAAAGCATGGGTGGGATTATATAAATGTGCTTCCTCCCACTACTTTTCAAGCAATCTAACAAACTTTTTTGACAATCTTGATATTTAATAGTGTCATTGTGTCATGTACAGAAAAGCAAATATGTTTATATATGATTAAGAGTAATAACTGAATTATTTACTGGTGTGTGTGCCAATCAATGTTATGACTTATTATCTCCTGTTTGCTTTACTGTATCTTGGCGTAAATGTACATTTCTGTTGTTTGTCTGGTTGTTGCTTTGATTGCTTAAAGAAAACCATTTCCAATCCAATCCAATGTTAAGCTTTATTAAATTGTCTAACATCTGTGTTCACATCACATTTTATATTCCTGCCCTTAAGCTGAGACAGTACTCTAGTGTCCGGGAGCCAGTTTCTACACGTTAGAAACTGACAGACTTTAGATTGGAAGTGTGTCCGTTTTGGCTTTGTGGCTTTGAATGTATATAAACTTTAGTGATTGGGTAAACCTGTCCACTTTGGCAGATTCATTGCATTTGTTACTGTGAAAAGTAGAAACTGTGTAATAACTTTGTGTAATGATTTTGTGTTTGTGGGTCTGGCATCCATGTTGCGTTTGGGCGTTTCTGCATTTGTTTTTTTAGTAACCAGCGGTGTGTTAATATCATGACTTCTTGTTTTGTGGTGACAACAGACTTTTGATCAGTTGTGTGGTGATGGGCTTTGATTCGTGTTGATCAGGTTTAATGCACCATAGTGTGGTTGTTCTCACACGAGGCGCTTTCAGGAAAACTGAAGGCTTAACAACAACAGCAACTCCTATTTGGAGAGTGCTACTGTGTAAACCACGCCCTGAGCAGGGTGGGGAACAAGCAGCTAGCATCGTTCTTCTTCACTGTCCTTTCTGCTTGTCAAATTCACGCTGTGGCTGTTGTTGTTCTTATCTCTTCCTCACAGAGATTTCCTCTCTTCTATTCTCTGTTTTTTGGTGCAGAGAAAGTCCGTCTGTGTTCACACAGATGTGAATCCTACCATAGTTTATCTGCCAATAAACAGAGACTCTCACTCTCAAGAGGACCAGAATTCTCTTGTTTGGTTCAAGTTTGAGTTCACTTTGACAGCACCAGCTCCAGATCAAACCAGGATGAAGCTCGCCTGTGTTAACGGGACCTCACGTTCTTTTTGGAGGATCTAATGAACTGCTAATGCAGAGGCAGAAAGTCTTTATCACTACAGTTTTCCCGCCTTGGGTGTCTTTTATATTTAGCATTATTCTTTGAATTGGTTACGGACAATGTCTTTATTTTCTTGGCCGTTTGTTTTGGGGATAGCAGGAAGACGTCAGACTAATGGCCGATCATCTTTGCTTTGACTCATTTCTGGTCTTACATTTATTTGCAGCACTTGAGCACACCGGGTTGTAATAGAGGTGTTGATGCTTCTCTGTCTCTTTGCTCCTGGCAGTCTATAACTTCATTCTCTTGATTAGCTGCACCTTGTAAAGCACAGATAAAGGTCTGCTTGGTGTGCGATCCTATTCTTTTCTTGCAGGTCAGTTTTTTCTTTTGTACATGCTTGTCCAAAGTGTTTGGGTTATTTCTTTTTCTTTTTCTGAAATTTCTGTGTTTAGTTCATATTTAATCTTGTTGCCCACAAACCCGGGCTAGTCTGGGCCACAACAAACCCTCTCTCTTCCTGAACATGTTCAAATATGTCTTTATTTCTGTTGATGGAGCTTCATCTGCAGTTGTGGAGGGTTGAGTTTGCCCCAAAAGGCTTCTGGAAGTATTCTGGATCCTTCAGTTTTGTCTCCGCTAATGAGGGCTGAAGCCCTGCGGACGTGAAGATCACTGGGGTCCTTGTCACAAATGCAAAGAGATTTCTTCTTGGTCTCTGGGACTTTTGATGATGTTCTGTTCTAGATGATGAGTTTTACAAAAACTTTGAAGTTTTATGTTGTAATTCCAGTCAAAACTCTTCTGGGACCTGAAGTAGTATCAGGTTTAAAATGAGTAATTTAGTCTTAAATGGGTAAAATGTCTGTTTATATTTGTCTTTAAAAATTGTGACTTGATTTTTAAGTCTTTTAGTGTTTCTTCTCTTTAAATAATGGTTAAACATGTAGGCTTGGTAAATCTGGATTATGTAGTGAGCCAGCAAGCCTCTCATCCTAACTCACTGTATGAACAGAAGTTTCTTTTTCTCTGCAGGGATCCTTCCGTTTGAACTGGAACATGGTGATCAGCTGGTTTGAAAAGGACATTGATCAGATCTTATGATGTTGTGCTTTACAGTGGATTTCTTTTTTACATTACTTCATTAATAAAGATTATTTGAAGAGCAAATGCCCCACAAACCCAATAGAACAAACAGGAAAAGAGGAGTCAGACAGGTGGCAGGTACGTCTGTGATGAGAGGTCAGGAGGTTCACCGATGCAAACGTTGAGTTAGTGTGAATCACTGCTGTCATCAGAGGACATTCAGAACGCAGCAGCTGGGTCTCTATAACAGTGAACACCTGCGCGTGAAGATGGAGGATGAAAGACGAGGCAGCGAGGACACAGGCAGCAGAGGCAGCAGAGGCAGACGGGCTTCAGAGCAATGATGTCAAAACAGAAGCAAGGAGGCAGCAGATAAACAGATTTCAGCTAATCTGATTGTTCTCTTGTTCTCTGCTGCTCTGACCAGCTGCCTCCAGACAAATGATACGCATCTGCTTGCGTGGTTCCATGTTGTAGGCAGATTTTCTGAGCTAAATTTTAAAGCTATGAACAAAGATAATTCCTTTATTGTAAGTAGAGTTCCGGGCAACTCAGATCTCTATGGAAAATCGGCTCACGTCGCATTCAAAGCCAGATGACGGCACTTTTACTAGTTTTTTGGTTGTTTGAAGTTCCGCCAAATAAAATGTCAGCCTTCACTGGTAGCATGAACATATAAAGCACAAACCAAGAGCTAATGGTCAATGCACAAGGTCAGTGCACAAGAAAACAACTCATTAAAGTGAAAACACGACAGACATCTGAGAATGCCTTTTCCAACAGTTACCCAAAACCAGCTTTTATTTTTAACAAATGTAAATAAACATGATATTTGCTGATCGGATTTTAGCACAAACCTAATATTACAAGAACAGTGTGGTAAAACAGGATTCCGACAGGAAGAAACCAGAGGTGGGACGGGCACAATAACTGGTTTGCTCCGCCCACTTCTTCAACACGCCGAGAACGGCAACTGGACAGAACAAAGTGAAGTTGGAAGCTCTGTTCTGTTCTGTACACACCTGCTTTATGGCTCACAATGCGTTAACTGGACCGGAACTATCCAGTACTCAGTACCGGCACTTCTAAAAATAGCTCTTTAGAAACCACTACTTCCCCACGCCAGAGGTGCTGCCGGTACTCAGTACCTGCAAGAACACTCAACTTTCATGAGAAATCAGTTAGAATGGACATTGACTTTATTTTTCAAAGCAAACTAGGGTTACCAACAAAAGGTGGTCATCACCTCTGCTTCCCTCTCACTCGTGGTGCAAAAAGAAGTAAACATAACAGGACAGAAGAACTATCAGCAAAACAGAGTAAAACAGACAACGAAACGCAAAGACTAAAACGCCACGCTTAAATCCAGATCTGCCCTGACAAACAAAAGGAAGGGTGATTTCAATTTCATGAGCTCCCAGACTTGACAGAAGGCCCAACGTGTTTGTGACCATCACTGTAATATGTTTGGCGTGTTTGAGATGACCCAGGCGGGCGCAGCAGACAACATGCGCTGACCGGCTGGGGTGAAGGAATGCTTACTAGTTTTAGCTCAGAGATCACATGTCAATCATCGGATGCAAGGTGCCTGCTTAGGCGAGCCCAGCAAGATGACAGCAAAGCAATGCATTGTGGGAAACGATGTTCTGACAGTTCTTGTATTTTGAAGTGATGCTGATCAGAAACGGCTGGAGCTCAATGAAGGAAATCTGTCTATTTTTTAAATCTTTCTGCAAACAGTCAATCATTAACAAAAAAATAAACAAGATTTCTATTTATATAAATTGTTGGATATAAACCTATCATTAGAATTTATTTGACTTGAAACGTTTAGTTATTTTATTTTTTCTACTGATAATCGTTTAGATTGTAATACTAAACATCAGACATTTGCATTGATGCAACAAAAAGAACTTATCATAAGTACAGGAATCATTAATCATCTGTGGTTGTGTTTATTGTTGCCTTTAAAAGTTAACTTGAAGCCCCAAAAGCAAGAAAAGTGAACCCTAATTTGTCTTGATTGTTCTATGTATGTTTAAATCATTTATACAAAAGTGATGTTTTAGGTGGGAGGAAGCAGAACAAAGACAGACCAGGTTCATACTTTGTTTTATTCATTTTGTGCCTCAGGTATTCACCTCTCTCTTAATGTAATTAATTGGGGTATAATGCATGTGATTTAAGAATAAAGCACTTCTTTTTACCATGATAACATCGTAGCTGGTTTTACTAGCAGTTGGCATAAAAATGAACTAATTTCCTTTGTCCTGGAGGTTTAAACTCAGTTGTGTGTTTCTGCCTGTTGTCAGTTTGTGTGTCTGAAGTCCTCTCACCCTGCCGAAGATGGGTACCAGGTGGTGTTCACACATGGAGAACATATCGATGTCTTTGACAATCACCATCTCGTCATGGTCTTCATCAAAGATGGCATCATTCAACACGTCTATGGAGGAAGAACAGAAATACAGGAACTGAAACAAAGTGGAAACAATTGCACTGATGTCATGTTTCCATAACATACATTTCTTCAGATAACATTTGCATTGAATGAAAGAAAAACATTTTTTGCGTCTTCGATTTGATTGAGTTCTTATTTATCATACTTAGATCATGTTAAATAATCAATCATAACCACAATTTCTTTCTGTGGTCATGAGCTTTGGGGTCATAAGCAAAAGAGGGAGATCCTGGATCCAGGTGGCTGAAGTGAGGGTGTCTGGGCACTGGCTTACAGATCGGCTGAGGAGCTCAGAGTCGAGATGCTGCTCCTTCATCATGAGAGGCCAGTTGAGGCGTCTCCTCTGGTATGACTCAGTACAAGCTAGAGGGATTATGTCCTTTGGCTGGCCTGGGAATGCCATGGGGTTCCCCCCAGAAATCTGGGGAAAGGCTCTGTAAAGAATGAAGTTGAGCAGCAGCTGAGACTGCCACAACCCGGACCCAGATAACAGGAAAAGATGGATGAATGGATGAAATGATGGATGGTGTACAGTGCTTATCACAGCAACATATCTGCCAAGAGGACAACTCCTACATCCTGTGTGTCGTTGGTTTAGGCTGGATGGCAGACTCCACGAGAACCAGAAGAAGTCCGGTTCTCCTCCAGTCCAGCAAGATGCTCTTGATCATGCACTGGTTGGTGTGTTTATGTCACACAAACACGGCGGTCTAAATTTAGCTCAGTTTCCTCCTTCCTGCTTTAGCTTTATTGCATTTTTTGGAACCAGGCTTTGGTAAACACACTTTTATCTGCTTGTGACGACACAGACGCCTCTTACTCTCATTTTTAATTTCCTGAATGGCTATCTGTTTAACGGAGCTGGATCTGAGAGCGCGACGGGGGGGGGGGATCTCACAAACAGCACATGCAGGTTGTTGCTTCAGTCTGCGTCTTTAACACAACAACTTTGTACACGAGGTCATCCGAGTTTCAATGCATGCTGGGGTTTCATTGTTTTTAGAGAAATACGTTCATTCTGAGTCTTCTTTTTTACAGTAATTGATGTCTATATTACATTTAATCAATGAAGTTAGTAAAAAAAAAAGCTTTCAGGTAGCAGTCACTTCACAATAAAAGCTTGACTTCAACAGGTCACAGTCACTTTTGTCCCTCAAGTATATTTTGTGATGACATTTGGAAAAAAAAATGTGTTAACATGTCAGGGAAATGAAAGTCAACGACAAAAGACTTGAGAGGCATAAACGTGTTGTAATGTTGTAATACCTCCATCAATCCTGAGTGTTTTCAGCTGACAACTTCGTAAGGGACCTAATTCCTGTCCTTTACTTCATAGTCGCAAAAAAACACACATTTTAAACGGAAATTTACCGTAATTAAAGTGAAATCTAAGCTTCTTTTTGACTCTTTGGGATCATATGGTGGTCAAACAAACATTATATTTGCACGATTGCTTTCCATTGAATCCTGAGTTTGGGTTAAATATTTCATACAGAGAAATATTACATTTTCAGCTCTTTTAACGGATCATCGTTAACCAGAACATGTGGATGCTGGTTAGACAGTTGGTACTGAGACGATCATCATCTGGGCTCTGTTTGCATGGTTGGTCCCTTCAGATTTCCTTAGTTTGTGACTGAAATAAAGTTGAGCCTTAAAGCTGAGCCATGTTAATTCTGGTACTGAAATTAGTGGCTGACTCAGCTAAATGTTCCTCTTTGGAGCTCCCAGACCTGCTTTACAGGACCTATTTCACGCTAAAACAACTTTTTTGATCTTTTAAGTGTATTATAATGTTAATACTTTACAAAAAAAAAAAACAAAAAAGCAGTATTTTGCTCTTTTGACAAATCTCTGAGCATTCCTGTAAAGTCCTGCTCTCTGAGCACCAGCCCCTTCCAACCCAGGAAAACAAGTGGGTCTTCACATTGTGACATCACAAAGAGGAGAACAGCCCCATCCAGGAGAAGTCTGTACACACACGACCAGCTAGCAGTGACTGACAAAACGCTTTCATTTTAAATGCACAATCCAATCCATCTTAGCAAAAGTTCGGATGCTGTTTGTTTTTGTGGGCAAAACACAGACACGCTGCTGAGGCCGGCTCTAGGATGACGTCATGAGAAGGATGACATCCAGAAACAGGGAAAGGCGTGCCTCAGAGATCAACATGTCTTACTTCTGGGTAGGAAAAAAGCTCACAAAAATAACTTATATTTCATGAATAAATCATGTTTTAGTGTTCCAAAGGTAATATAATATCATGTATTTGGACATAGCTTTCTCTGAAAGGTTTGGGAATAGCATGATAAAGACCCTGACATTTTAAAAATATCAAACCAAAGTAGAAATGATTCAACAGGAAAACATTTTAACAGGTTTCAGAGCCTTTGAAGTTCTTATTGAACCAGCAGAAACCACTGAAGAAAAGCTTTTTGTGAAACTTCTGGCCTCTTTCTGTTTTTTTAAACTCAGTAATCCAAAAAAGTCTGTTTTGTGACTCTCCCCCATAAACCAAATTTAGTCCAAAAACAAGAATTTAGTTATTTTAGAATATTGACAATTTATTTGAACTTGGTTTACTTTAGAAGTCAATGAAACCAGAACATGTCAAGTCAAAAGGTAAAATCCAGTTTGAGGGGAAATGTTTGAAGGGAATGTGGGAGTGGGTTTCCTTCAGGGAACGACAGACAAACACTAATCCAGTTTGCATGTTTCATTCATCAGCTGGAGCGGGAGTCCTTCTGCAGGAGTCTGTGGATGCTCATAATGCTCTTTTCATCAGTTCATTATCGCAACACAAAAAGAGTTTGACTGAAGGGAAGAGTTTCCAAACCGTTTACGATTTGTTCATCAAATGCATCCACTTCAAACCACTGTGAAGTCCACAGAGCAAAAGAAAAAAAAGTTAGAGGACAGTTTGGTGGCAAAAGAGGAACCAGAGCTACAAACAGGGTTAGCCTTTCGTCTTCTTTGTGCTTGTTTTCTTCAGTCCTGTCAAAATGTGGAATGTGCAGTAACTAAGCAGTAGTTGGAACTGCACAACTTTCCCAGGCGGTTTGGTCCACTTCAGTTCTCAGTAAAAAATATGTATGAATGTAAAATATCGCCACCACTGTCCCATAATCAACGACAACACTTGAACAATGTCTGAACAAACAAGTGCTGCTGCAGCGTCTTCTGCTCCACACAGTGAACATGTGGACGGGAGTTTACTCAGTCCACACCAGCAATGTTCCACAAAATCTACAATTAGGCAGGACAAAGTCAAATGAAAGCTTTGCTAGGTCGACCTACCTGCCAATGAAATAGAATAAAACCAGAACATTCCTCCCATTTTTTCTGTGACTTTATAACACGAAAGTCAACTGGAAATCACTCCTTTCTACAATCAGCCTTCTGTTGAGGAACGGCGATCTTTGGTATTCCTGCTTTGCTTAACATTTAGGCGATGACATCACAGTGAACGAAACCGTAACAAAAAATGAACGGGCTAAAAATTGTTTATGGAGCCAAAAAAAACCCAAAAACCTTTCAAAAACACAAGTGAAACCAAAAGACGCGTGTCTGGGATATCCAGGAGAACTTCTGAAATGACGATGGGATGGCCGCACCATCCTCGGCTTGGTGGCCATTTTGTAGCAAAGTGTGTGATTTGGTGATTTTTGTGCTTTTCCACAATATGGGAAAACCACACTTTGATTCTTTCGATTTTCACTAAACTTGACAAACATGCCGCCTGCCTGAGTCTACAACCACCACAGAAGTTTCATTGACCTTTGACCTGTGGCCGTCATCTTGAATTTTTAAAAAAGCACCTTTAGGACAAGCTGCAAACGAAAACTTGTCCTAGGAATTTACATCAGCCGTCTTGTAACTCTCGAGCATCATTGGCAAGGTACTGTGGAAAAAACGTTCGATTTTGAACGGCGGGGGTGTGGTGAGCTTGTAGTGTTATTCTAACACAACAGAAAATGAAAGACTAATTGTTTGGGGAAGACTAGATTGATGTTAAAAATAAACATGTTAAATTATCTTTCAAATATGCATTTATTGATACTAGTTTGAAAAAGTGAGTCTGAAAATCCAGCCCTAAAACCTTTACACCTGGTTAAATCTGGTCTCTGTAAAAAGTATGGACAGCGCTGGTTCCATGACGGTCAGATCGGCTGACATAGAGAGTAGATGCCATTCTGGAAGTGAGCAGAGCTCCTGCAGCATCAGCATGCGCTTCTGGTTCTTCTCTATAGCTTTTCCTCCCTGTACTTGGTTGGTCATGAGCTCAGGAAGAGGATTTGAAGCTCAGGTTGTGATGAACCCCCTGACCCAAGCACAAACATCAACACGTGCGCGTTTTTCTGAAAACTCCCATGAAAAGATTCAGCCTTTGATCAACATGTGTTTTTGGTTGTTGTCAGTCAAAGGGGAGGCTCCTGCAGCAGCCAATCAGCAGGCAGGGCGAGCAGCACCAGAACCTGAATGATGCCATCCATCTGGACCCCCCCCTGAAGGTGAGCAGGTATTTGTAACTGAGTGAAAGGTAAACGGTACTGACCTCTTCCCACTGCGGCTACATAATCTCTTTCATTGCATTCCTTCATTTATGGCTTCATGGGACACACAAGCCCCCCCCCATGACAACAAAACTACCTCCAGATGGGGCAAAGAAGGGGCAGATCCCCAACTCCAGCCAATCTTACAGGCCTTAGTGTGGAAGAATTTGGCTCATGTGGATCTGAGTCTGTAAATGAACCTGTTCACAGGATTTGTCCAAACCAAACATGACTCGACAAAACCTTTGAGGAAGAAAATCTGAAGCATGGCGTCTTTACGTCTGAACACACATGCAGGGCTTCCTGCAGCAAAACTGACTGACAGGCAATGATTCAACTGCTCTGTCTTAAAGTAGAGAAATCCTGGTGGACCAGATGAAATCTGTCTGTCAGAAAAACTGCTAAAATCTGAAGAACAAGTTCAACAATGAAGCAGACACAACAGAGCAAAACTGCTAAAACTTCCATTATCAGTTTGATTTTTCAGTTGGCACTTTGATCTTCCTAAAATCCAGAAGAACATATCCTTTATAATCCCATAAAACAAGTCAATTCTGGAGAAAAACCAGGCAGACGGAGATGCTGCACTGAGGACATCATGCTGATCTTCTACCATTTGTATCAAACAAAGATGGTTTTAAAACTGAAAAAAACATCAGAAAGTCTGTAAAGCATTTCATCCTCTAATCCACAACATTTCTGAGAACACTTTCAGTCATAAGTTTTACTGAAACTCTTTAAACTCGGAAACTGCTGACACACAGGAGCAGTTGAGAACAATCAGGTTTGTTTTTTCATGGTCGTTTTTTCAGAAAATGATTGATAAGTTTAGCTCTGATTAACAGCACGTTGTTTGTATCTATTACTGTTTTATTCACCAAAATGAACAAAATACTATTTTTATCACATGTTCAAACTTCAATCTGATATTTGTTGCATTGTTTTCATTAAAGATCTACAAAAATGAATTCCTTAGACAATGTGATCACCTTCCATTGAACCTGCAGCTGCCTGCAGGTCAGTTCAGGGTTCAGGCATGAATTCTTTCACTTTTTAACTTTTTTTTATTCATCTGACCGAAGCACATAACCTGAGAGTTTTATTTAATCCTAATCTTCAGCATCTTTAGTTTCAAGATTCACAGATATTTTGCAAGAATTTCTGGAGTTCAACAGAGTTTTTTTACTGCAACAAATGTAAAATGTGGGAGGTTAATCCTTTGTTTTTATTCCATAAAAGCATCTCTCCTTACCAGATCTAATTCTTAAAAAAATAGATTTCTTTTGTTTCGTTGTACTTTTGAGGCAAAACAAAGTATTTTCTATTTCTTGACGTGTTTTTGGGGGGCGGTGGGGGTCTAAATGGTCAACCTTCACCATGCACTGACTTTACACTGACTGTTTACCCTTACAGGCTGGTTCTGTCAACACGTGGGTGCTTCGTTCCTGCAGCCAAAATGAAAACAACATTTTATGCCTTAATCTGTGTATGATCAGGAAAGGTTAGCAGTTTTGGTCTGGAAATGGAACTCGTCAAATACATTGAAGGGAGTCGATGCCTGAGGAAATGGAAGGACTGATGGATCTGATGAAGTAAGAACTGTGGCGGTGGAATCATGATGTGGGGTCATGAAGACCCGGACCATCCAGCAGTGCAGGTTTTCTTCTTGGCTCCATCGGACTTGATGGAGCGCCTGAGTTTTGGCTCCGATCAGACCCCCCCTCCTCCATCATCGGCAGCACCTGCTGGCTGTCAGACCAAACCCCGCCCCGTCTGAGCGGCTTTGTGGATTTAGAAACTCACCGATGATCTTCTCCTGGTAGCCCTTGGTGAAGAACTGCATGGCGGTGGCGGCCCTCCACGGGGTCTTGAGGAGCCCCTGGCGCTGCGGGTCCTCCCCCAGCCCCCGCAGGATGGTGGTGTAGGCGGCGGCCAGGGACGGCAGGCTCATCTCGTTGTCCTCCACGCTCCTGGTCCGCTCCTCCTTCCAGCTGTCCATCACCGCGGACGCGGCCCGGTGCGCGCCCGGCTCCGCCGGCTGCGCGGCGCCGCTCACCCGCTTCACCAGCCCGTCAAAGTGCCCGTTGATGGCGGAGCTGCCGGCGGCGGCGTCCTTCCGGTCCGGGGAGCCGTACCTGCTCTGTTTGGAGTGCTCCATCTTTTTTTCTGTCACTTCCTGCACAGGTGGAAACTTGTTGGATCACTTTCTGCTTGTTGCGTTACTCAGAAATGTTTTGATCGCTCACGCGCGCGCTCTTCCCGCAGCGTCGACATCCCGCAGCTTTATAGCAGCTGTTCATCCACGGAGCCTGCTGATTGGCTGACAGACCCCAGGGGCGGGGTCAGCGCCCTCAGACTCAGGTTTGCAGGAACAGCTGCATGAAGTAATCTATTACTCGTCAGGATACTCGATCATGCGTCAGCGCTGTGGAAGGAGCTCCGACGGGACTTTTTCTGATGTTTCTAAACTTGCAGCACTGAGCTCCAGCCTTCAGCAGACCGTCTTCACGCCCACTCTTTATTCTGTCATGACTGACAGCTTCAAACTATTACAGAATTAAGGAAAGCTCAACCAAAATCCATTGGAAAGTTTCCTCCAGCTGTGAGTCAGACGTCAGCATCTTCAGTAAAAGTGTTCATGTTTCCATCCCAGTGTCCTGCTGCAGACCCGCTTGCTGCGACAGAAGAGCAGTGGCTCCAGAACCAGACCAGAGCATCAGCGTTGATGGCAGAAGTCACCGTCTCCACTCAGCCTGCTGGTCTTTCCCGCCGCCATCCGTCCATTTTTAGCAGTGCTGCCAACAACAATCTGACCCAACTTCCTCACATGTTGCTCTGAGAGGAATCCCAAAAGCTTTCTAACATACCGGATCAGAACCAGGTCGTTCCAACACTTTGAAGCTGAAAACATAGCACTTTAGGATGCTCTAAACATGACACTCTTTATTTGTATTCTTTAGAAAACGTTTCCTGCCATCAGGAAGAAAACTTTAGACTGGAATGAAAGTGAGAAAGTTCTAGTTTAATAACGAAACCAACAGGTTGTTCCACAGAGTTCTGGTTCTGGAGGAGCTCCCCTGAAAACCAACAGGGCAAACACATTTCCAGCAACAGGTTTCTGACAGCGGTTTAGTTCTGGTTAAAAGCAAAGGCAGAAAGCCTCGAGGAGGACTCCAGCGGTTTTTTCTTTCTGGCGCTGCTTTCATCTGCCGTCTTCTCCTCTGCGCCTCCTCGCTCCTGGTCCTCTGCTCTCTTCCTTTTCTTCCCCTCCGCTGCATCTCCATCGAGTCCTTTTGCTCTTTCCGTCCACGACTGAAACAACAGGATGCAAAGCGTGCATGTTAATGACAATCCAAATTGGACTGTTTTTGTGTTTCATCTCTAAACACCTACATGGCGATGACTAACCGCACACGTGGACACTCAAGTGTGCGCCCTGAAATTGCATCCTGTCATGTATAATCACCATCGACAGGCTGCTGCCTGTCGGCGGTTTCCCTCCTCCCGCTTTTATTTTCCCCTCATTTCTCTCCCAGCTCGGACAAAAGGAAGCTTTCCTGGACGTAACCGAGCTGCCATGAGTCATCAGCAGCAGAGGCCACAAACACACCTGACCTCCCCTCCCACCCAGGATCACCAACTCAGGAGCAGCGCGACCCTTGAACTGCAAAACACAAGGAAATCCTTCTGAAAGGGTGAGGATGCATCAACAATCCTGCTAAACAAAAACAACAAAATCTAAAGCCGTTCATGACATCCATCAGTCCAGTTTCCTTTGAAGATAATTCATCATTTAAGGAATAAATGGGAAACAATGGGAAAAAAAACCCTCTTTTACGGGAATGTGAAACAAATGAATCAAAGTGAATCAATCCAAACGCCCCTAAGCATGTTTCAAAGCACCGATACTGTGGACTTCACTTTAAAAGACCCACTCCAATGAGAATTGTGTTTTTAGCATGTTCTAGTGGCTTTTTCACATAATGGAGGCCAAATTGAGGATTAAAACTGCTTTTCAACAAGATTTTTTAAATCATGTTGGATCAGGAGCAGATGAAAAACCACAGTTTGAAAAAGCTCAGGTTTGTGACGCAGCAACCGCCATGCGCGGGTCACGAGCTCCCCGCTCCGCTCCGCTCCGCTCCGCTCCGATGCATCCACCTGCAGACCAGTAGATCCACACGTCTTTGTTTCCTGGTCTGACCTGGAGTCTGGATCTAAACTGTACGGCTGGATAGCTCCAACATTGTTCATCGTTTTTGTTGCACTGCTAGTTAGCTTGGGTTGTAAGATCTGTAAGCTAGCGGGAGAGAGCGTAAATAAAGGAATAATGGGATATCAACAAAGGCTTACTTTCCTGGAAACACTCCCGGCCACAAACCAGAATCGAATTTCTAAAGAACTCAGACTGCTCTGCAGAAAATATGTCTTAAAAAGACAACAGAGGTTCTTGGTTTTGACTAAAAACGGCATAATCATAATTAAAAGACCACTGGGAATGATTTTACAAAATATATATATATATAGTTGGAATGGGCCTAGAAAGACGACTGGAAAACATCATATTTCAGGTCCAGAAAAAGAATTTTCCATGAAAGTTCAACCCAAACCCTAGAATGGATTTGTAGGCCCGCTTTGTCCTGGTCAGAGGGCAACCAGCTACTTTCAGTAAAGGGTTCCCATACTGACCTCTGTGTGTTAAATTAGAGCACGGTGGTCCTGATGTTTTGTTCTTGTTTCTTGTTTGTTTTAAAGCCTCCTTGGTGGTGTAAAAGTAAAGGTTGGAAGTCTGTTTAATAAGAAAACTTCATAAAGACACTTTCGTCTTTTACTGCACAACAATGTCACAAATTGAAATAAAAATACTGACAAATGAGGCAATGAACAATTTAGAATAACATTTAGAATAAAAATAAAGTATTAAATAAAAATAAACTCACTAGAATGAATTTCTTCTTCATTCATCTAATGTTCTTACTTTGAAATTCAAGCATATGATGTTTAAAGCACATATAAACATCATCCTGCTGCTCTAAAGAAACTACAGAGCTGTAATGTCACACAATTCCCCATTCAAAGCCAGTCAGTTGCATGTATTTTACAAGATCAATGCTGTGGGCTCCCAATTTTAAAACGTGCATCTCTGGGTTCCTAGGCAACAGACACCCTCCCCACTCACTCCCACTTCCTGTTGTCTTTGTGTGGTCCAGTGATGCTCTGAGGGTCTTGATGTATGCAGGGTCAGGAGCCTGCATGCGCTTCATGAGAGGACCCCACGTGTCGCTGCTTCCATGCTTCTCAGCAGCTCACCGTAAATAACCAAATAGGTGCAACCAGGTGAAATGGCTTTGAAAAACAGATGTTTGGAAAACCTGATGTTCCATTTAATGGCAGAGCTCCACACACACATCCATTAGTGAGCTTTGCTCAAGAGCAAAGTGTGTTTGTAAATTTGATCTCATCGAGCTAATCACTGCTTCACTAGGCGGTGTGCTGTGGGGTCCAGATGACCCCACCCTTACGTTAACGTGCCAACGATAGCACAAGGGGGACAGAGCAGTCCTGTACAGGTGAGACGCTCCACACTTTGCTCACTTCCTCTTTTAACCACTAGGTGACTTTCCAGGAAATCCAGCCTGAATGACGACCAAACGGCTTCAAATCCGTCTGCTGTTTTCTGGTGAGATGCTCTAATACAAATGCATGGTTGGAGGTTTTTCTTTTTTAGACTTTTTAAAACTATATTTGTACAATCCTGCCATCTTTTCTCCACTACAGCGCAGAGGTCATTCTCACAGCTTCAGGGACCCTAAAGGGGCTGAACAGCTCTTTCCACCCATAATTCCTACCCAAACCTGACTCCACCACCTCCCTGCAGACGTCACAGCGATGCTGGGACATTATGGTCATCTACCACCCACCCAGTACTCCATCCATCTGGACCATCCAGGGCTGCACGGCCCTCAGTGAACAAAACTGTTTGACAATGAGTCTTCATGAGTGTCTGAGTCCACTGCAGTCATTTCTGCTTGTGAGTGTTGTTTGGAGGGGGGGGCAACAGAAGGTTTATGTAGAACTGCAGCCTCTGGAGGATCTTACACTTTGATGTTGGCGGGACTCCAGACAACATCAGCAGCTTTAAATATGCAATAAAGATGATGTGTCTGTAGTTACTAAGGTCTTTCTTCATTTGCTGTCAGACCATGTTTGTTATCAGACATTGGTATTGTTTGAACATTCCTGATGTGTTCCGTCTTCAGAGTCATCAGGTGGTTGTGTGTGACGTTCTTAAAAACCGCTGATCGTCACTGGATTGCCGTTGGAAGTGTTGCTTCAGGTATGTGAGAGCAGGAAGGCCCTCATCCCGGTTCATGGCTGCGTGGGCTGGTGACTGCTAACGCAGCAGGGTTGACTTTGAATGCAGTTAAAGTCTGACTGACTGATGGACTCTTGTCGGGCTTGAATGCACTTTATAGTTATACATGACATTACGTCCTGACATGCCGTGACTCTGCCCAGTTCGCTCCTCTGTGTTCAGCAGCAGCTATTGGATGCATCTGGATTCCAGCCCTTAAAAACCCGGAACTTCTCTTCACCTGCTGCCGGATTGTCTCAACGCCTGCGTAGCTGAATCCTGCTCCGAGTGCCTGCCGCTTCCAGAGTTCCTGCTCCCTGCCCGAGTTGACTCACCAGGAAGGATTCAACCCAGTTGTCCTGAACTCTGCTCCCCCCTTTGCTGTCCTGCCACTGCTATGATGATGCCTGCGCCCCCAGCAGACAGGAGGTCCAACCCCTTAAAGCAACTTTGGAGCTCTCCGTCTTTGACTAAAATAAAACCTTTTCTGACAGTCTTGGCTCTGCTAACCTTGGCTGTTCTTTACCCCAACCTGACACATTAAATCAAACATAGAGCATTCAATAACGGTGCATTTGATGCAGCGTGGAGCAGAAAAAACAGTACAGAAGTGGCCATTTGACTAACGTGAGGCCTTTCAAACAAAAGCCCTTCAAACCGTGTCTTTGCCTGTTTTCAGATCCAAACACATGTTTTCTTGACAAGTTTTAGCCCTAGTTCAGAAAAACAGGATATAAATCCCTCCATGACCTGATACGGAAGCTACAATAGATGGAGAACAGCAGAGCTTTTTCTGCTCCTCTGAAACGCCTGGAAAATCCTCAAACACTGAGAATAGCGCAGCAGGAGAGCTCAGCATCTGTTGTTTTTTCAAATCAGTACATCTTCACTTTTTCTGTTAGGCAGTGAACTTGATAAATCTGACTAAACGAAGGTTTTATCTCCAAATTTAAATATCAAGTAATGTATTCCTTTACGATTTCTCAATGGTGAAATTCTGATGAGTTTGTTTGATCTTAGCAGGATCTCACCTGCTGAAAATGTGAAAAATGTGATTGTTTTTCTGTAGAAGGCATATTTGTTAAAACCATCGACTGTATCAGAGAACTGGACTGAGTGAGTGTGATGTCATCCATAGAAAATGGCCTACTTCCTGATCGAACCAAATGAAGTCAATGTAGTCGCCATGTTGGAGCCAGATGATTGGATGAGTCAGCCTGAGTCAACAGTTCTATGACAACCACCATGACCAATCAGGAGTGAGCTTGTTGGGACGTCCCATCCCAAACACCTGAAAGGGGGCTACACGAAATCTGTCAAATGTTTGGAACGTTGGGCGTGGGGGCCAGCAAACTCCACCTACTTTAACTAGGAAACCTTCTGATCTGAGACAGAAACTATTAATTTCATTCTTTTATTAAATATTTTATGTAATGCAAAGATAGGGAACAGGAAGTATCTTATCTTCATTTGGAAACTTCTTTAAAGACCCATTCCAATGGAAATTGTGTTTTATCATGTTCTTAAAACAACTCAAAGGTAGAAAATAACAGGTTTTTGGTTTTGGCTAAAAACAGCATAATCATAATTAAAAGACCTCTGGGAACGATTTTACAACAGATTGAAATATGATTGGAGTGGAACTTTAGCAGCTTCTACTATCTACTTTTATCTACTTTTATGCTAGAAGTAATTAGAACCACAAGATTTGTATTTTGTTCAGGAAAAGAATACATTCTTTTGTCCGGGTCTGTTTTACTCTGTAGCAGACAGCAGGGAGAATGTGCTTCATAAAAATCCTCAGAGATGTTCTGATCCTCTTTGAGGTCAAGTGCATTTAGATTTTCAGAAAACGAGTGGATCCTCATTTGGCTGCATTTCTGTTCTGGGGTCAAGATTCTGACCCTTGTGGTCAGATGTGTGAGGTGTGGAGCCTCACCAGCCGCTCCTCTGCTGACAGCACCCTGAAGCGCCCCATGGCCTCCCTGATGACCTCCGTCTCGTCCAGGTCTGGACCGTCTGCAGTGATGCTCTTCCTGTTCTCCTCCAGCCACAGCTGAAAACCTGTCGTTGGCCTGAAGTCACACAAATGGGAACAAAGTAGTACCTTTTATTCAGTCCAACGGTCCAGTTCAGGCTTTTTATTTACCTTCGGTTTTCTGAAGCAGCAGGCGGAGCTTCAGCTTGTTTCTGCAGATCTGTGGCTGGCTCTTTGTCCTCCTCAGCCTTCTTCGTCTTGGACGTAGCCATCTGCAGCAGGGTGGACTGAGTCTGCAAAAGAAAAGGAAAATCCCTGGTGACAATGCTGCCTTCAAAGGCCATGGTGCTTTGCATTTTCTGATGAGTTCCAACACCTTTGTCTTTGAACGGGGCGCCAGTGGTTTCAGGATGGGGCTTTTGCTGGTCTTTGCTGCAGGCCCGTTGAGCAGCATGGACTTCTTGCTGGAGGTCATGTTATCCAGGATGTTTGTCGCTCTGGGCTGAGCGGACACAGGCAACTTCCCAGAGCCAGAAACCTGAACACATGCACTCACTTCAGGCTTTTTTTTTTACATTTTCCTACAAAGATGACAAACAGAACAGTGCTACTGGGCCGGTTCTAAACCTGAGCTGGGGCATTGGCTTAAAGGCACTGAAGCAGCAGCTCTTCAAAAAGACTCAAAGCTACTCAAAAAGCCAGCTGAAACATTTAGAATAAAAAATGTCAGACAAAAACAGAGCCAGATCTCTGAGAAACAGAATTGACTTAATGAAACAAAAATGTAAAAATCAAAAAACACAAATAAAAGCTTTCATTTAGAGTCTTTGGTGTCCTTTGACAGCTCTTTGTTCTTAGCCACATTGCTAAGACCAAAGAGCCAAAACAAGAAGCAACAGGTTTGCGAAGGACAGAATTCTTGTTTGTTTGTAGGTGAACTGATCAGAACTACTGTTGCAGAGGTGTTGAGACGGATCCCGACTAACATCAGAGTTCTCTCACACTATTGAAGAGGAAAATGCACATTATTGACTGACTAGACCCTTGTTTATGCTTGACATTTAACCATCTCCTCAGTAAATGATTGGAAATGATTTTCAACATGTTGATCATCATGTGAATGGGCATTCACTCTTGACTGTAGATTTGTCAGGAGGACATTTGAAGCTCATTTTCTCCAGATCAATGGGACATTTGGTGCCTCAACCCTTTTATTGTTTGATTTCTGCTCTGCTGTGAGACAAGTTTGGATTATGATTTTACAGTTGGAATGAAAATCAAACAGAACTGACAGGAACAGTTAAAGTGGAGTAAAAATGATTTACCTTAAAAGGATTGGTTCGACCCACTTTACCAACTGAAAAAGAAAGATCAGGAACTGACTCAGAAAAGGCTATTTTAACAGGAAAAGTGCACGTCTGATTCTGGCTGAACCAACTCCATGAAACCTTAACATTCAGAAAATGAACTCTATGGCAAAGAGAAAGTAGAGCCTCGAGAAGCAAAACCTGAGGAAACATCTGCAGATGAATCTGCTTCACTGTCTTCATCAGGACAAAAGAAGCAGCAGACGTAACAAGTGTGTTCTGATATTGGAGGAATACTGGCGTTTGCTCACCTGGGGTCACAGACGGGGTTACAGGTGAGCCGGTCTCTTTGGCAAATTGATTTTCGTCTGTAAAGTGAAGCGCAGGAAAGATTCTGAGTCCAGCGATTTCTAGGAACAGTGGAAGGCTGCAAACAGCAGGAACCTCTTCAGGTGGACCGGTTCCTTTGTGGTTCATTTACTCATTCATGCTAAAAAAAGACTCACTTGGGAGACTTGGGAGGGATGACCTTTTCTTTGGTACTTAAAGCTCTCTCTTTTTGCCAGCCTTGTTTTCATCTCAGAGATGGCATCCTCATGAGCAGCATGGCTTTCAGCAGAACTAACCCCTAGAACTTCCTCACATTTTCTTACATTATGACCACAAACAAATATTTTTTATTGGAATTCTTTGTGAAAGACCAACAGAAAGTGGCACACAGTTGTGAAGGAGAAAGAAAATTATACAGGAGTTCAATATTTATTTTTACAAATAAACTAAGTGCAGTGTGCAAAAGTATTCAACCCCCTTTTCTCTGAGGGCATCAATTGCCTTCAGAAGTTACTTGATGATTGGTGACTGATCAAATGTTGACTTCATAGAGTCCACCTGTGTGTCATTTAATCTCAGTATACAGATCCAGCTGTTTTGTGACAGTTTCTGTGGTTTGTCAAGAGAATATTGAGGAGAAAACAGCATCATGAAGTGTAAGGAACACACCAGACAGATCAGGGAGAAAGTTGGAGAGAAATTGAAAGCAGGGTTAGGATAGAAAAAGATTTAGCAAACTTTGAACATCCACGAACCACTGTTCAGTCCATCATCCACAAATGGAAAGAATATGACACAACTGCAAACCTACCTAGACATAAACACCTAAACTAACAGACTGAACAAGGAGACACTGATCAGAGATGCAGCCAGGAGTCCATGATGACTCTGGATGAACTGCAGAGATCTACAGCTCAGGTGGAGGAATCTGTCCATAGAACAACCATCAGTCATGAACTGAACACATCTGGACTTTATGGAAGAGCAGCAAGAAGAAAACCATTGTTAAAAGAAAACCACAAGAAGTCCTGTTTGCAGTTTGAGATAAACCATGTGAATGACCCAGCAAACGTGTGGAAGAAGGAGCTCTGGTCAGAAGAGACCAAAATGGAACTTTTTCATCACTCTGAACCACTGCCAAACATGGTGGTGGCAGCATCATGATCTGGGCTGCTTCTCTTCAGCAGGAACAGGGAATCTGGTTAGAGTTGATGGGAAGATGGATGGAGCCAAATCCAGAGCAATATTGGAGGAAAACCTGTTGAAGTCTGAACAACACTTGAGACTGGAGCAGAGATTCACCTTCCAACAGGACAACCACCCTAAACATGAAGCCAAAGCTACAATGGAATGATAAAAATGAAACGGATTCATGTGTTGGAATGATCCAGTCAAAGTCCAGACCTAAATCCAATCCAGAATCTGTGGAGAGATCTGAAAACTGCTGTTCACAAACGCTCTCACAGATTGGAATATGTTCACCCACGCAGACTTGGACCAGTACGCCTCATCTGTACTGGACCACATCTCCACCACTGTAGACAGTGTCACCACCCAGAAGCAGATCACCATGTACCCCAACCAGAAGCCATGGATGAACCGGGACGTCCGCCTCCTGCTGAAGGCCCGCAACACCGCGGCCTACAGCACAGCCAGGGCTGAGCTGAAGAGGGGCATCAAAAAGGCCAAACACAGCTACAAAGGGAAGGTAGAGAAACACTTCACCAACTCCAACCCCCGACGTATGTGGCAAGGACTCCAGATCATCACAGAGTACAAGACAACCAGCCTCTCCCCCACCTCCTCTGATGTCTCCTTCCTCAACGAGCTTAACAACTTTTATGCCCGTTTTGAGACGGGGAACACAGCAACTGCAACCAAAGCAGCCGTGACTCCAGACCACCAACCACTGACTCTCTCCCCTGACGATGTAGGAGCGGCGCTGGGCAGGATCGTGGTCCACAAGGCTGCAGGTCCTGATGGCATCCCTGGACGCGTCCTCAGAGCGTGCTCTGGGGAGCTTGCAGAGGTACTGACGGACATATTCAACCTGTCCTTGGCTCATGCTATGGTACCGACCTGCTTCAAATCCACCTCCATCATACCGGTACCCAAGAACTCCAAACCATCAAGCCTCAACGACTACCGCCCGGTAGCCCTCGCCCCCATCATCACAAAGTGCTTCGAGCGGCTGGTCCTAGCACACCTCAAATCCTGTCTCCCCCCCACACTGGACCCCCATCAATTTGCATATCGTCAGAACAGGAGCACAGAGGATGCAGTCTCCATAGCGCTGCACTCTGTCCTCTCACACCTGGACAATAAAAACACCTACGCCAGATTGCTGTTCATAGACTTCAGTTCAGCATTTAACGCAGTCATTCCCTCAAAACTCATCACAAAACTCACAGACCCAGGCATCAGTTCCCTCATGTGCAACTGGCTACTGGACTTCCTGACCAGCCGACCCCAACACGTCCATCTGGATAATCACTGCTCATCTACCATCACTATAAACACTGGTGTACCGCAAGGCTGTGTGATGAGTCCCTTCCTCTACTCCCTCCATCTAATCTGACTCAGCTTGAATTGTTTTGAAGGAAGAATAAACAAAGATTTCAGTCTGTAGATGTGTAAAGCTGGTAGAGACAAACCCCAAAAGACTTGCAGCTGGAATTACAGCAAAAGGGGGTTCCACAAAGGATTGACTCAGGGGGTTGAATACTTTTGCAGACTGAACTTTTCAATTTCTATTTATTAAATTAATAATTAATTCATTAATTATTTAAAAAAATTGAACTCTTGTATCATTTTCTTTCTACTTCACAAGTGTGTTCCACTTTGCGTTGATCTTTCACATAAAATTTTAATAAAATATATTGATGTTTGTGGTCATAATGTGAGAAAATGTGGAGAAGTTTAAGGGGTGTGAATACTTTTGCAGGCCTTATAAGTCCCTGAGGTCAGATGATCCTCGAACTTTTGAACTCAGTGAAACAGTTTGGTGGAGTTTTCCTTGAACAAGCTAGCTGTACAATGTGGGCGTAAAAAGAGGATGTACACACGTGGACAAAATTGTTGGTACCCCTCAGTTAAAGAAGGAAAAACCCACAATTATCACTGAAATCACTTGAAACTTACAAAAGTAACAATAAATAAAAATTGATTGAAAATTAAATAATCAAAATCAGTCATCACTTTTGAATTGCTGATTAACATAATTATTTAAAAAAAACAAACTAATGAAACATGCCTGGACAAAAATGATGGTACCCATAACTTCATATTTTGTTGCACAACCTTTTGAGGCAATCACTGCAATGAAGCGATTTCTGTATTTGTCAATGAGCGTTCTGCAGCTGTCAACAGGTATTTTGGCCCACTCCTCATGAGCAAACTGCTCCAGTTGTCTCAGGTTTGATGGGTGTCTTCTCCAAATGGCATGTTTCAGCTCCTTCCACAGATGTTCAATGGGATTCAGATCTGGGCTCATGGAAGGCCACTTTAGAATAGTCCAACGCTTTTCTCTCAGCCATTCTTGGGGGTTTTTGGCTGTGTGTTTTGGATGGTTGTCCTGTTGGAAGACCCATGACCTGCGACTGAGACCAAGCTTTCTGACACAAGGCAGCACATTTCTCTCCAGAATGCCTTGATAGTCTACAGATTTCATTGTACCTTGCACACATTCAAGACACCCTGTGCCAGATGCAGCAAAGCAGCCCCAAAACATGACTGAGCCTCCTCCATGTTTCACCGTAGGGACAGTGTTCTTTTCTTCCTATGCTTGGTTTTTGAGTCTATGAACATAGAGTTGATGTGCCTTACCAAAAAGCTCCAGTTTGGTCTCATCTGTCCAAAGGACATTCTCCCAGAAGCTTTGGGGCTTGTCAACATGCATTTTTGCAAATTCCAGTCTGGCTTTTTTAGGATTGTTTTTCAGCAGTGGTGTCCTCCTTGGTCGTCTCCCATGAAGTCCACTTTGGCTCAAACAACGACGAATGGTGCGATCTGACACTGATGTACCTTGGCCTTGGAGTTCACCTTTCATTTCTTTGGAGGTTGTTCTGGGCTCTTTGGATACAATTCCAACGATCCGTCTCTTCAATTTGTCATCAATTTTCCTCTTGCGGCCACGTCCAGAGAGGTTGGCTACTGTCCCGTGGGTCTTGAACTTCTGAATAATATGAGCCACTGTTGTCACAGGAAGTTCAAGCTGTTTAGAGATGGTCTTATAGCCTTTACCTTTAAGATGTTTATCTATCATTTGTTTTCGGATGTCCTGGGACAATTCTCTCCTTGGCTTTCTGTTGTCCATGTTCAGTGTGGTACACACCTTTTCACCAAACAGCAGAGTGACTACTTGTCTCCCTTTAAATAGGCAGACTGACTGATTATGAGTTTGGTAACACCTGTGATGTCAATGAAAGGACACACCTGAGTTAATCATGTCAGTCTGGTCAAATAGTTTTCAATCTTTTATAGATGTACCATCATTTTTGTCCAGGCCTGTTTCATTAGTTTTTTTTTTTTTTAATAATTATGTTAATCAGCAATTCAAAAGTGATGGCTGATTTTGATTGTAGAGGTGTACTAGAGGTGTAGGTGTAGTTTAGGTCTAATAAAGGGTTTAATAGAGGTATTGTAGAGGTGTACTAAAGGTGTCGGTGTAGTGTAGGTCTAATAGAGGTCTAATAGAAGTATTGTAGAGGTGTATTAGAGGTGTAGGTGTAGTGTAGGTCTAATAGAGGTCTAATAGAAGTATTGTAGAGGTGTATTAGAGGTGTAGGTGTAGTGTAGGTCTAATAGAGGTCTAATAGAAGTATTGTAGAGGTGTGCTAGAGGTGTAGGTGTAGTGTAGGTGTAGTGTAGGTGTAGTGTAGGTGTAGTGTAAGTCTAAGAGAGGTCAAACAGAGGTATTGTAGAGGTGTACTAGAGGTGTAGGTGTAGTGTAGGTCTAATAAAAGTATTGTAGAGGTGTATTACAGGTGTAGGTGTAGTGTAGGTCTAATAGAGGTCTAATAGAAGTATTGTAGAGGTGTACTAGAGGTGTAGGTGTAATGTAGGTCTAATAAAGGGTTTAATAGAGGTATTGTAGAGGTGTACTAAAGGTGTAGGTGTAGTGTAGGTTCAATAGAGGTCTAATAGAAGTATTGTAGAGGTGTATTAGAGGTGTAGGTGTAGTGTAGGTCTAATAGAGGTCTAATAGAAGTATCGTAGAGGTGTACTAGAGGTGTAAGTGTAGTGTAGGTCTAATAGAGGTCTAATAGAGGTATTGTAGAGGTGTACTAGAGGTGTAGGTGTAGTGTAGGTCTAATAGAGGTCTAATAGAAGTATTGTAGAGGTGTACTAGAGGTGTAGATGTAGTGTAGGTCTAATAGAGGTCTAATAAAGATCTAATAGAAGTATTGTAGAGGTGTACTAGAGGTGTAGGTGTAGTGTAGGTCTAATAGAAGTATTGTAGAGGTGTACAAGAGGTGTAGGTGTAGTGTAGGTCCAATTAAGGGTTTAATAGAGGTATTGTAGAGGTGTACTAAAGGTGTAGGTGTAGTGTAGGTCTAATAGAGGTCTAATAGAAGTATTGTAGAGGTGTAGGTGTAGTGTAGGTCTAATAGAGGTCTAATAGAAGTATCGTAGAGGTGTACTAGAGGTGTAGGTGTAGTGTAGGTCTAATAGAGGTCTAATAGAGGTATTGTAGAGGTGTACTAGAGGTGTAGGTGTAGTGTAGGTCTAATAAAGGTCTAATAGAAGTATTGTAGAGGTGTACTAGAGGTGTAGGTGTAGTGTAGGTCTAATAAAGGTCTAATAGAAATATTGTAGAGGTGTACTAGAGGTGTAGGTGTTGCGTAGGTCTTGCGTAGGTCTAATAGAAGTATTGTAGAGGTGTACTAGAGGTGTTGGTGTAGTGTAGGTCTAATAGACATATTGTAGAGGTGTAGGTGTAGTGTAGGTCTAATAGAGGTCTAATAGAGGTATTGTAGAGGTGTACTAGAGGTGTAGGTGTAGTGTAGGTCTAATAGAGGTCTAATAGAGGTATTGTAGAGGTGTACTAGAGGTGTAGGTGTAGTTTAGGTCTAATAGAGGTCTAATAGAAGTATTGTAGAGGTGTACTAGAGGTGTAGGTGTAGTGTAGGTCTAATAGAGGGTTTAATAGAGGTATTGTAAAAGGTGTACTAAAGGTGTAGGTATAGTGTAGGTCTAATAGAAGTATTTTTGAGGTGTATTAGAGGTGTAGGTGTAGTGTAGGTCTAATAGAGGTCTAATAGAGGTCTAATAGAGGTATTGTAGAGGTGTAGGTGTAGTGTAGGTCTAATAGAGGTATTGTAGAGGTGTACTAGAGGTGTAGGTGTAGTGTAGGTCTAATAAAGGGTTTAATAGAGGTATTGTAGAGGTGTACTAAAGGTGTCGGTGTAGTGTAGGTCTAATAGAGGTCTAATAGAAGTATTGTAGAGGTGTACTAGAGGTGTAGTGTAGGTCTAATAGAGGTCTAATAGAGGTATTGTAGAGGTGTACTAGAGGTGTAGATGTAGTGTAGGTCTAATAGAGGTCTAATAAAGGTCTAATAGAAGTATTGTAGAGGTGTATTACAGGTGTAGGTGTAGTGTAGGTCTAATATAGGTCTAATAGAAGTATTGTAGAGGTGTACTAGAGGTGTAGGTGTAGTGTAGGTCTAATAGAGGTCTAATAGAGGTATTGTAGCGGTGTACTAGAGGTGTAGGTGTAGTGTAGGTCTAATAGAGGTCTGATATAAGTATTGTAGAGGTGTGCTAGAGGTGTAGGTGTAGTGTAGGTGTAGTGTAGGTCTAATAGAGGTCTAATAGAAGTATTGTAGAGGTGTAGGTGTAGTGTAGGTGTATTAGAGGTCTAATAGAGGTTTTGTATAGGTGTACTAGAGGTGTACTAGAGGTGTACTAGAAGTTTACTGTAGGTGTACTAGAGGTCTAATAGAGGTGTACTAGAGGTCTAGTAGAGGTGTTGTAGAGGTGTACTAGAGGTCTAATAGAAGTATTGTAGATGTGTACTGTAGGTGTATTTGAGGTCTAATAAAGGTGTTGTAGAGGTGTATTAGAGGTGTACTAGAGGTGTACAAAAGGTGTACTTTAGGTGTACTAGAGGTCTAATAGAGGTATTGTAGAGGTGTACTGTAGGTGTACTGTAGGTGTACTAAAGGTCTAGTAGAGGTGTTGTAGAGGTGTATTAGATGTGTACTAGAGGTAGACACAACAGTGTGAGAAGCAAAATTCTAAAAGTTGTTTTAAAAGGCCTGCATTCATTCATCCACATTTCAATGAGTTACTGTGTCTCATCATTGCTCAGTGTTACAGATCGGGTTATGACAGTGACATTCCTACTCTGTTTACATCCCATCATGCCCGGCTGCTGTGGCTGTTTGGTCCAGTTTTCGACTCCAAGTAAGGAGCCTGTTCAGACTGAGAAAAAGTCAGAGCGAAGCGAAGTTCTGTCAATCAACCCAGACCACCTGGAAAGAAGGTCAAAGAGTGGTTCCTGGTCCTGCACCAGGGTTTACTTGGCTGTACTGACAAACTGAATATTTGCTCTGCATGATCAAACTCTGGTTTACTTCAAGAGAATCACATGCGTCCAGTCTGAAAACACAAACCCAAATTCATTTTCATATTCATTAAAAAGAAAATTCTATATTTATATTTAGGATGTGGTCGTAGAAGGAAGTTTTTTCACCTCCGTCTTTTTGCTTCTTTTGGGTTAAAAGTTAGAGAAAGATGCAGCGTTTCTGCAGAGAACTGACTTGTGTCTGTTTGAGCTTCCTCCTCTGCCTGCTGGCGCCCATTCTTCTGTCCTCTGAACTCTGGTTCATCCTCCTGACTGTGCCTGGAAACACGGCATCCTTCAGCGAGCTCAGCCTCACCAAACCTGTCCCAGAGAAGGCAGGACAGAATGCATTGTTTTTCATTAGGCAAGAAACTCCTAAATTCATTCCAACAGAAAAACCTTCGATCCCAAACATTTTGTAGTTGAACCCTCAAAAGAAAAACAGCAGTTCTGCTCCAAAGTATTCACAATAAGAAACCTTTAAAACCACAGAAAAACGCAAACACTGAAGCCGACATGTAAAACACATCAACACAAAATATGCCTGAACAGAAGCAGAACCAGCAGACTGGGTTTCTGGTGTCAGAACATGCTGAATACTGAGGAGAAGACGTGTGGAGACATTACTCAGAGGTGCGTCTGACGCTGGAACACTGCAGATCTTCCTCCTGCTCCTCTGGCTCCTCCTCCTGACTCTGGATGGCTTTTTCCATGGCGATCTCACTGAGTCTCTGGGCAAGAGCCATGCGTCTGGACCGGGACGCGTAGCGGATGGCCAAAGTCACCACGTTCTGCGTCATCAGCTCCGCCAGCTCTACACAGCGAAACTCTCTCTCCAGCCGGCAGGACAGCTAGAACAAGATGGCCCGTTCGTCAGACGCCGAAAGAAAAGGCTCGTTTGGTGAAACCAAATGAAGTTAAAGAGCTTTTTGCACTTCACAGTCGTACATAACTGCTGTTTCTCAGACTGGAATGGATACAGAGCTGTGACCTCTGACCCCTCAGTAAGGATGTCAATGAAAATGGAGATTTTTTTCTTCATTTAATGGAGCTACAATACAAAACTTTAAAGGTCTTCATCATAGCAATACTTGAAAAAGCATCACTTCCCCTTTGTTTGGATATTTTCAAAATAAAAGCAGAACTGGCAGCTCTGGAATGTTCACCATCATTAACCACCAAATACAATCATAAATCCCAAACTCTGGGAAACCTCCAGGTTCTTGGTCTCCATGGTGATGCTTATGGCTCCTCATGGAGACCACAGTAAGCATGTGCATTCATACTTACAGCAAACATCTTCATGAGCAGCTCCTGCTTCTCCTTCTCGGACTGGGTCTGTGCGTCCTCGTCCACCTCGAAGCCGCTGGCAGACAGGAAACTGTAGTGGTTGTGGAAGAGGACGGAACGCCAGAACTGCTCCTGGAGGACACAGCCGTGACCATAACAGTAGAAGAAGTGTGTCCATCATCTGTTTTGGTCTGACTGATACTAAATCATTTTTTAAATAAACTAAAATGCAGTTTTTCTGTCGCTTCAGCTCAAAAACAACTTAGGGGATGGTGGTGGGAGGGGACTTTTGGAAAGCAGTGGGGGCGGGGCTTTGGCTTATATAAAAAAACGATTTTAAAGTTTTGATGAACAGCTTTTGTTTAACCTAAAGGACTTGGTCATTGTCCCCAACTCACAGAATTCCCTAAATCAGAGTCCACAGTATGTCGGTCCCGTTTACCTCCAACTGCCCCTTTTCTGTGGTGGTCTGACACAGAGGCAGCTTGAAGGGCAGGATGGCCACGGCAGGTCTGGGCAGGGTGGGAGGATACCTGGAGCCTTTACATGGAATACACCTGGAGAGAGGGAACAGGCGGGACTCAAACACAGCTGCCAGGAAAGGAGAAAGGAGAGACAACCTGTTGATTTGGAATGTGGACAAACAGACGAGGAGCTAAAGCTCATGAGCAAACTCTGGGAGGTAACAATACTGTGTTGAGTTTATGTTGGCCCAAAATGGAGAAAGTAGTGATTTTGAACCATATTTAGCTGTGCAAGCGCTGGGTTTTCCTTCCTCTGCCGATTGTGCAGCTCTGCCTCCCCCCACACATGCAAATAAAGGTAAAAATGAGGCATCCGTTTAGTTTCCATGTCATATTCTAGAGCTTTTTGCTAAAGTGACACAGACAACTGCTGGATGGAGTCCATCCATCCCTCTGTAAAAACCGCTGAATCCCCTTCAGGGTTACAGGGTTGCTGGAGCCTATACCAGCTACTGTGGAGTGAAGGTGGTGTTCCCTCTGAATAGGCCACCAGTCCCTCACTGACATGCACACCTAGGGACATTTTGGAATCATCAATACAGCATGTTTCTGGAACTGTGGGATGAAATCAGAGAAAACCCACACATGTATAAGCTACCAACCATGCTAGCAGAAGGAGGCGCTGGAAACAGCTTTGACCAACTTCCGGTAGCACACCTGATTACGTCGCGACCAATCTCGTCAGTCGCTACCAAATCTTGTTGGATTTGAAGCGACCGAGAGCTGTGAGCCGTGTCCTCACAGTGGTGAGGCTCATCTCAACGAGCCGGCTCACTGGAGCTTCAATCTCATTTTCTGCAGTGAAATTGAGCGTCGGAGCGCCTTATGACATGCGGATTCCTTTTGTCCCACAGTATGATCCTGCAGCTCTCAGAGTTTGGTTGATAAAATGAGCAGATATGCTGCTGAACGCTGACTTCTGCTGGAAGCTGGACTTTGGGTCACAGCTGACCAGCTGTCACTGCGGTGTTCCGTCCCGGAATAGAATCCACGAGCGAGGCGAGCCCGGGAAGTTTCAACTTAGACATTTTGTAAAATGTACTTGTTGACTGTATTTGGAAATCAGTAATAAAAATGATTTAAGTTCCTCTTGTGTTCCCATTCTAACATGTTTAGCTAATTAACGGTCAGCTCTTGTTAGTGCACTTTAAAACCCGTCACTGACATCAGACATTTTTCTTTCCAACGGTCCCGCTTTGCTGTTGGCATTGGAACAAACCTGAGCTGCTGGGGGTTTTCGTGCACCCCCACCACCCAGTAGTGATCTGACTTGCTCTTGACGGTGTCCCTGGTGTGGCACACGGGGGTCCAGGTGTTGGCCAGTGCACGGTTCAGCATGCGCACCGCTCCTTCTGAGTCCACATAACAGGGCGTTCCTGAGAGAAAGGCACAAACCAGCTCTCACAACCCAAACATTTCACCTTTCAAACAGCGCAGCCAGAAGTCAGGATTCGGACCTTCGGCAGTGAATCCGAGCCAGGACAGGTAGGACTTGTGTGAAAGAGGGAGGGGCTCTCCACTGAGGATCGGTTTTCTCCTGCGACTGAGCTGCAGCAGCTGAACGCCGAGAGCTTGATCTCCGTCAAAGCCTGTAGCTGGAAACACGACATGGTGAAGGTGGAGGTTTAGGTAAAAGAATACCTCTCCACATCCGAGATTAGAGTGTTAGAAATGCCCTTTAGAGCAAAAACACCTCAAATTAACAAAGAAACTTTAGAAATGTGGTTCTGCTTCAACCTCATAGTTACTCAGTGTAACTGATGCTGATTTCTGGAAAAAGAAAAGAGGACTTGACTGCAGCGGCGCCTCAGCGGCGCCACAAACAGCTGCATATTTAACTCCAGGCTGTCATTCCTGCCAAACGGCCATCAACCAAGTACTGAGCAAAGGCTGGGAATACTTCTGTGCTCAGGTTTTTTTAGCTGCAGTAAATGTGCAACAATTTCATAAAACTTTTTCATAGTCTCATTGGGGGTTGAGTGTGGAATGCTGAGGACACATGAATTTGATCCAATCATCTGGAAACGTGGGGTGGTCAGGGTGCAGAGGTAAAGAGGTCGACCTCTGATTGGAAGATCACAGGTTGGGTTCCTGCTGTGAACGCCCCCTGAACCACACGTTGCTCCTGGTGGTCATAGGTCGGCGTGAGCTCAGAGCCGCCATCAGTGAGTGAATGGGACTGTGACTGTAAAGCGCTTCAGGCCTTCTAAGTATACAAGTATACGCCATTTACCATTTACAATAAATGTAGAGGAAGTGAAGGGCTGAGAATCCTTTATGAAGACGTCCTGATCACACATCCATCCCTGCAGTCTTTAGGAAAGAATCCTAATCTCTGGATTCAATACCAGAGTTTGACCTCCTCTGAGCCCTGCTTTCTAAAATCATTTCATAATTATGGGAATTAAATGTTTGTAGGACGGACAGAAGCTACATGGAGTCTTACTGAGTAGCCGTTTTGTTTTGTTAAATTCTTCCCACTTAAGTGTATAAAAACATGGATGAATAAAGTAGTCCCAACCAGTTCAGCGGAAGCAAACTTAACTACAGCTGGAAGTGGGACTGTTGGGACATGTTTGAGACCGATCCAGCTGTGGGAGGGGCTGAGTCACTGACCGCAGGATCAGGTGACCCAAAAACCAAAAGAATAAAACCTACATGGACATCCCGTCAGAATTTCTAGAATGCTTCACAACAAATGGTACAAATGGTTTTGCTAGTAATCCCTTTCAAAAGGAGCCTGTAATCTCAGAGGTGGACTGCGGTTGAACGGGCTGGAAGGTCCACTCCAGATCAGGTGTGTGCGAGCCTTTCGTCTGTTGGTGCATCAAACCTCGGTGGTAGACGACGAGCAGCTGCTCGCCGTGTCCGGCCATGCAGACCGCCGGCCCTGGAAGGCTGAAGACCTCTCTCTGGACGCCTCCAACGGAAAACAGTCGGATCATCAGTGCGCTGGTGGCGACTGCCAGCCAGCCCTGACCCAGACACAGCGCCTTCACGTCCTCCCCCTTCGGCATATCCACCATCCACTCCTTGTTGGTGTCCCAGGAGGAGAAGTGGAGGCACTGCAGCTTACTGCAAGAGGAGGGGAGCCGCTTCAGAATCTGCAGCCAGAACGAAAGCAGCCGTTCAGGACGCTCACCTGGCCAGCTCCTCTGTGCTGGGACAGGCCAGCAGCACGGCTTCCTGGGAAACGTCCGCCATGGTGTGACCCAGAGAATTGGTGAGGTGCATAGCATGGTGAACGGCTGTGTCGTGAAACTCCACGTCGATAGCGTTGTCCTGCTCATCGTTGTAGCCGCGCACTATTCCCACTGAGTTCCACATCTGAAGCACATTATTCAGCAGTTTGTCAACAGTTTTAATGGCGTCAAAACAAGAACGCTAGAGCGACCTGCAGCAGCATCTCACTTCAGACCGTTCTGTCTTCTCTAAAGTCTGGTGGGAAGGAAATACTGGCTCTTTTAGCTTGTATTTCTCACATTAAACTAAATCCTAGTTTGACATATCTGTGGAGTTTATGACGTTTCTACCCTTTATAAGTGTTCCATCACAACTGAACAAAAAGGTTTTTCTGATTGTAATGATAAAGAAAAGCTTTCTTAGTGCTGTGGGCTGCAGTCCGTATGGAGGAGGTCCTACCATAAAGCGGTGTGTGAGGTGAGCAGGCGTGGAGCCCGGCTGAAAGGCTTTCTGTGGGAGAGAAGGCAGCGGGCCGTCGTAGACGGGGCGCGAGGGCCGCAGCGGGGCGGCGGCAGGACCCACAACACTTCCTGCATCCTCCTCATCTCCAGGTTTGTCTTCACCAAAGTTCAGAGAGGCGGTGTCTAAATGAAGAAGCACAAACGCAGAACAAATGTGAGGACAAAGTCCAGGAAAGACATCGCAGGAAGGAACAGTTTTCATGACATCTTTCAGGTTTAAAGACCTACTGCAATGAAAATGGTGTTTTCTGTGTTTTTAGCCTGTTCACGTGGAGTTTTCTCAGGGACAGAACATTTAAAAAGATTTTCAGATTCAAACTGTATTTCTTTAATTGAATCGTGATGCATCAGAAGCAGATAAAGACCCACGGTTTGAGACGCAGTAACTGAAAGTCTCCGCTCCAGTTCAGATGCAGGTGGGAACATCCCCACGCCGCTGGTTCCCCGTGGCAGCGGGGTGGGAACAACCCCACGCCGCTGGTTCCCCGTGGCAGCGGGGTGGGAACAACCCCACGCCGCTGGTTCCCCGTGGCAGCGGGGTGGGAACAACCCCACGCCGCTGGTTCCCCGTGGCAGCGGGGTGGGAACAACCCCACGCCGCTGGTTCCCCGTGGCAGCGGGGTGGGAACAACCCCACGCCGCTGGTTCCCCGTGGCAGCGGGGTGGGAACAACCCCACGCCGCTGGTTCCCCGTGGCAGCTTCACCACCTTCACCACAGCCTCTACGGCAAAGTTCTACTTCCAGGAAGGATTTGATGTCGTCTGGTTTTTCAGCTTTTGCCGGTTTCTCCTGTTAACGCTGGATCAAAGAGGATTTGTTCCTGAGCCAAAGCTGACTCATAACCTGGGAGTCGTAATGAACTCTCTAACCAGGCCAGTTAGTCAGATTATCCACAACCCGCATTTCCATGAAGCTTTCAAAGGTGTTTGTGACTCATCAGACTACACTTGTTTCAATCATCCCATCTCAAACACGTTACAGTCCAAAACTTTGGACGTGGAAGAAAAAGCAGGAAGGATTTTGAATTCTATGGTTGATCAACAATAAAGGAGGAGCAGCACCTCCTGCTGAGACGTGCTGTTGGTGTGATCCAGCAGAGGAGGAGAGACTGAGGAAAACATTTCACGAACCTCCAGATCACGCAGGGCGAGGAAGAATAGGTTTGTTCAAACGGTTTAGAAAGAGGTAACAAGAGTATTGATAACTGATATTATTGATGCCGGGCATCAATGCTCATCACCAAACATGCAATAGTCCATTAAAAAGGTGTGCTCCTTGTTCTTGAGATAATTTCAACATCTGAATTTACATTTGTGTTGAACTGCTCTGCCTGTAGTAAACCAGCTTCATCGCAGCCTGTCGTCTGAATGAAAGGAAGGAGCTTTACTTTGCTGTCCGTCACGGGAAAGGCATCAACATTCTTGAGACTGTGTTCAGTTAGACTTCACATTACTGAAGACATTCATTCACAGTGGCAGCTTTGGTTCTCATCACTGGGCACAGAAATCTTTATTAGGCTTGTTGGAAATGAAACGATTCGCCCATTTTAATGCTTAGCAGTAAACACACAAATATAATTTCATTGGTAAACAGACAAACGAGGGAACGTCCAAACCAGAACTCACCAAGCGAGTTGTCATCATCCAGAACCGCCCCTCTGTTCTTCACCCGGCCCGTAGAGGGGATCCTGAAGTCGTCGTCATCGTCATCATCATTCCTGATGGCTGCTTTCCTGGCTGGTGATCGGCTGTCGCTCAGACCTTCATCCATCAGCTGGTCATCGTCATCGTCAAAAAGGTCATCGTAGTCTTGTGCCGCTTTCTTTGTTTTTGCCTGCAAAGACAACGTTCATCACGAGGAGTTCAGAGCAGACAAGAGACATGGTGTGACGCTGCAGCAAGTCTCACAACATCTGGACAGGAGGTGTAGTTGCCATGGTTACGGTGAAGCATTAGTTATAGATGTTGAGTTTCTCTCCTGAACTTGGTTGATTGTTTTGTGTGTGATTACTGACTCCAGCAACTGAAGACTCTTCAGTTTAAAAAAAAAAGGTCCTAATTTGATTCTTGTTTTCTTTTTGCTCTCTGGGGTTAATGCAGGACAGCAGGCCTTCAGACACGGTCAGAGAGAGAGACAGAAACACCAGAAGCAGCTGTCATTCAGACACAGTAAGACTGAAGCGCAGAGTATCTGGAGAATCTTTCAATGATTCATGAACCCAAACACGAAGACGTGATCACCAACGTTTTTGTGAAGCTTTTGAAATAAATAAACCTGATCTGTAAACATCCTCCGTGTCTTCCATGTACTGTAAATGAGACAAACACAGACACCATGTAGCAATCAGGTTTAAAAGAAAAACTGGTAGCTCCTCCCACATGTGGCCGGGCCGGCGAACACATTCTCAGCCTTAGTCTGCTCATGCAGATCGGAGCGCGAAAGTGGGATGACCACAAAACGCATTAGTGGGAACAAGAACCCCAAATATTCCAGCAGACGGAGTTTCCATGCTGATGCCAGTACCTGGTCGACGGTGCTGATGGGGGTGAGCAGCCCGTCCAGCAGGCCCAGGCAGCCCTCTGTGTCAGTGTACGCCACCTGCCTGCCAGAAGGATGCCAGGCCAAGCTGCAGACGCTGAAGCCTTTCTCGTGCTTCTGCCTGCAGGACAGAAGGCACCGGTTCAGTTCTTTGCTCCTCTGGTTGTTCCCGGACACAAAGCCTGATGGGAGTTCTGATGCTGAGAACACACACGCAATAATAACACACGTCCAGCAATGGATTCTGTTGCTAGTTTCCCATTCATCCCTAAATCCTCTTAGAAGGGCTTTTGCACAAATCCTTGCCTTCAGGCCCACTTCTGGCATCATTCCACAAATATCTGGGATTCCACTTTAAAACGGAATGTTTTAGAAAAAAACCTACTTTTAGTCTGAAAGCTTACGTTCCCCTTTAAAACAAACAAAAAAAACTGGATACCAGAGTAAACCTGAAGAACAGCAAAAGAGAAATCACATGTTTGTGGGCTTTGTCGATTTGATGTTTGGAATTCTACGGCTGTTTTCAAGGTAAAATAAAGTAAATAGAAACCAAATCGATAAGCAGACAAGGTTTCACATGAACAGCAGAACAATAAATGACATTTTTATATAGGTTCTCTGGGTGAATCTGTTCTGTTACAAAGAGTAAAGTAATCAAGCGCAGGAACCTGAAACCTTGAAGTGGATTTTGAGCAGTGCAGAGCTACTTATTGGTAGATCTTGGAAATGCATCTGAGCGAATATTACTTCAAAGATCCACAACGATCATCTCTAGATCTAAAGTGTTCCCAGTGTTTTCAGCCAAAACAAAAAGTCATTTTTAAGGAGAGTTTCCAGCAGAAGTTCAGAGGAACACCACACCCACTTCCCATCGCCGAGAGCTCTCTGTTTACACTCTGCTGCTGGCTTACAGCTGTACATGGATATATTTGTCTGCAAGTGGATGCATCCGAATGCAGCGGAATTCACTTTCTTCATCACAAATAGAATCTTTTTCAAACAGCTTTGTTGCTGGTTTCCTCCTGATTCACATCGATTTGCATAAAGGGACACAGTTTGGAGTTTTCTTTTTATACGCCCTCCATCATCAGAGAATGTTGACAACCAAAACACCTTCAGGTTAGCGAGCACGCTGATGACAACACAGATTTAATGGTCTACATGAGCTCACACCAGGAGACGCATAACCTGTGAGGTGATCCCTGGAGAACGTTGGATGACTTCTTCAGCTCTGATTGACAGCAGGTTTGTTCACGGACATGCAGAGGAGCGACTCCTCCTTCCTCCTGATGAGCTCAGATAAAAGTGTCTCCAACGCTTCTTCAGCTCAACATCACACCAAACGTGAACAACTTGAACTTGAGGTTTCTTCAGCAGAAAAACAAGATGCTGCTCCTCATGCTGGAGATGCGGTTCTCCAGGTTTACTGAAGATGACAGATTCTGCTCCGTGTTCACATGGACGCTTTTGTTTGGGAGGCAGAAACTCCCACCATCAGTCTTCTTGTGTCTCTGAAACGGCATCAACCGGTTGTTCTTACCTCTCCACACTAAGCTTGCTGCTCACGTCCCACACCGTCAGCGCCCCTCCCACGGCCCCCGCTGCCAGGAACTGGCCGCACGGAGACCAGGACACCACGTTGATGGGCTGCAGGACAGAGAAGAGCAGTGAGGAGGCTGGAGCTTTTTGACAGATAAGAGAACGTCTGCGGTGAGAGATCAAGTCTCTGTTTCATGTTCAGGAAGTCACACTTTTCTGTGATGACCAAGTTTCACCTTAAATGTCAATGAAAGACGACCAACTCAGAAACCAACTTCAAACTGTTCTTGTTTTAAATGCATCGGTGGTTAGATGTCCATGCAGTGCATGTGCAGTAAGAATGCTGCAGTTGCTTTTCATCGTTGTCCTTCACAGCTTCTCGTTTCTTTATACGACACGTTTACTTCTATGTGACGAAGGCCCAAAGCGCTTCTCAGTCACCCAACATGCAGCCAAGGCCGTCCACCCCCACCGGACAAAGACACACGAAGAGGCAATGCAAGAACAAACTCCCAGAGGTTGACCGCTGCACCCCTGCACCAGGTCTGCTGCTCCTTTTGCAGGGGCAGGTATGGCATGTTTTCGTTTGATATTTTTAAACACATTTATTTAAATTCTCACAATAGAAACTCAAACGTTGCTCAAAAACCTTAAATGAAAACTTAAAAAGAAGAATTCCGAAACATCACTGAGATCAAGTCAAATCCCGATGAACCGTTTCCATGGAAACACTTTGCAGCTTCACTGTTTACTGAACCAGAGAAAGGGTCCCACTGGCTCGGGTTCATCAGCTCTAAGGTCATCTGGACCTGATCAAGTGAATCTGAGGGTTTAAATCCCGGATGGGCGCGCCCATGAGCAGAGCGCTGCACCCCAACACCAAGGCGAGAAGATTCAAGAACACTGGTTTCATGGACATTTATTCTGTTGTGCAGCGACTAAAGCTGGCAGAGATGCAGAGGAAGGTCCTACAGCATAGAAAATATTTCACAAAAAAGAGCTCATTTTCAAGGTTTTCACAATTATTCCAGGTAAATGTGTTAAATTAACAAAAAACACTAGAACTTTAAATTTTCCTGCTTAGGAACAGAATCTCTGTCTTTAGTCGCTTTGAGTAAAAGCTAAAAGCTAACGTGACAAGATCGTCACGTTCAGAACTGTATGTATACGTGAAGAAACAAGTGTCATAGTGAATTTGGAAACCATGACAGAGTTAGTCCGACTTCAGGGTAGATTTTATAGTAGACAGTATCATAGCCTCACACTGTGACGCACTTTAGTTGTTTTGAAGTTTGAGTTCTTAGATGGTTTTAAAATGAAAGAAAATCCGACCCGTTTCCCTGGTAACCACAAGGCGACTCCCTACACAGAACGGTCAGTAGACACTTGCTTAGCGTTTTTAAAGATACACTCGAATGAAAATGGTGAACAACGGGATGAAGGGAAGTGAGGGCAGGCAACTCCCCACCAACAGTCACATCCACAACTCAGAGGTGAGTCTCTAATGAACTCCTGGCGTTCTGCAGAATCTATGTTCGAAAAAGCAACAGGTTTTTGACCAGTGGGAAGGCTTTGCCAACAAATCAAAAGAGGATCGGAGTGCGACTTGAAGCTTTTTTGAACGAGGTTATATTATAACATTGAGAACAAAAATGCAGGACACATCCTGAATGGCAATGGTTAAAAAAAAACGAAACTTTATTGAGAACATAAAGTTACTTTTTACAAATGTTCCCAAACAATAATCCAAGACTTATTAAATGTGTACATAAGTGTAAATAATGACCATTACTATCGAACTGTCTCGAATTAGAACCACAGAAGCATCACTAAAAGTTTCTTAGTACGGTCATATTTCAGTCTGCTGCGGCGTATTTCTCACCTGTGAAAGGAGGTCATCAGAGAGCGTGGCAGCGTGGTCCCAGGAGCCTCGCTTGTACAGGTGCACCTTTGTTTCCACGGGAACAGCTAAGAACTGAAGCACGGAGGACAGCAGTAGTTTTCTTTGCAATTCCAGTGCTCCTTTGCTCTGTTGAGACTAAAAAAAAAAAAAGCACTGACCTTCCCCGACGAGGGCTGAAAGGCTAACCGACACATAGACCTGGCGTTGCTCACGTCGTTTGACTTCTTCAGCAGAGGCCAGCTGATCACCTGAGTCTGCAGGAAACAGAAAACCAGACCAGTCATGGAGCCACAAAGAGGACTCCTGCTGGGTCTCTTTTTTATTTTAAACACACAAGTTGGCTGATGTCCTACAGTCTGGCGACCTGTCGTGGGGAAACCCCGCCTTCACCCAACAGTAGCTGGGATAGGCTCCAGCAACCCCATGACCCCAAAAGTGAAACAGCGGCTTCAGAAGATGAACGAATAAGGCTGATGACAAACCTTTATTCTTTTTAACAAGTCTCCTCTGACAAGAAACGTCAGGAAAATGGATCAAAAATGATACATAAGTGCCCAGAGGATGCCCTCACAAACTACACTCCAGAATCACTTCAGAATGCAGGTGAACCAGGTGACATACCTGCTCCTCGATGTTCCACACCACCACGGAGCCGTCGCAGCTGGCAGAGGCCTGCAACAAGAGCACTGACATGAGCCTCAGGCGTTCCCTCTGAACGTCAGACAGGAGGGTCAACACAACCAGCTGTACCTCCATGCACTCAACGTGCACATGAAATATGGGCCTACTTACGGTAAATTACTTTCATTTCCAAAAAATAAATAAATAATTTCTTAAATCAATAAATAAAATGTAAAAAAAAGAACAAAAGGCCATGTTAGTAGTTGGAGTCTTACTGGTTGTGATTGATGAACTGGTGCTTCTAATTTAGACTAACAGATGGAGTGGAGCTGGACTATAAAGGTGGACTAACTGGTCTTTGAGGGTCAGAATTCTAGCTCACAGACAGGTGTTTAAATATGTGTTTGCAGCAGTAACATACAAATAAATGATTTCAACAAATCATGCATGTGAACTCCAGAGAAGTAAATCCAGAGTTTCATGGTTTGATGGCAGGAAGAGGCAGAGCTTCATAACACAGGAACTGCTGTTGTCTTGAGGAGCAGCAAACGGGAAATGATGTTAAATCTGGTTGTTGCTGATTAATGACACAAAAGGGTTTGGCCTCCATTTCAAGAACTGACATCTCTGAGCCCCCCTTTCATGAAAAACCCTGACTTTACCCACCAAGAACTCGTCTTTGGGATCAAAGGCCACGCTGAGGACTGGAGCTTCGTGCCCCCGCAGCGTTTTCTGCTGGCTCCTGTCCGCCACCTCCACCACCTTCACCATGAAGTCACTGTGGGAGCAGAAGGACGAGACATGAGCGAGGAGCCAGAGGACAGGAAGAGGAGGACAACCAGACTGTGACAACAGCAAAGCTGAAGGTTTGATTCTTCACCAGAATGAATCACTAAACCGTTTCTTTCTGGAATAGCATGGAACATCTGTCTGATCATCTTCACGCGCTTTCATTTGCTGGAGTTGGTAGAGTTTTAGTCCTGAAGATGCGTACCTGGATCCTGCAGCGACTCTGGAGCCAGAGCTGTTGAAGGTGACGTGGGTGGCGTTGGTGGTGAATCTGGTCAGGATGCCATCTGGATCTCCATCAGGGAAGGTGTGGATCTGCACCGTGTTGTTGGAACTGGCGGTCACCAGCTTTCCTTTCTGTAAAGAACAGAGTCTTTAGCAAAACTTCAACAAGCTGAGAGAGCTGCACAGAGGCGGCGCCACACCTTCAGAGCCACGGAGTAAGCCTTTTCTCCCACGGTGATGAACTTTGGATCGTCATCATCCAGACTTTCCCAGATCCGAACATCTCCATCATTTCCACAGGTCACTAAAAACCTGCGGGGGGGGGGTCCAGTCAGACTTGGACTTTATTCAAACAGAAAACTTTATTGAAATACAGAACAAAGACAGTGGAGGATGCCATTGCTGCCGCAACAGAAGGAGGAGCTGGAGGAGGTGCAGGGCACCAGGAGCTGTGATGAGACTTTGTCCTCCACATTGAGCTCTGAGCAAACACGAGAGCAACTCCACTTACTTCCCCGCGTCATCGAAGCAGACCTCGGTATGTCCCTCCGAGTGCCCGTAGCGCATCGGCTTTCTCTCACACGGCATTTTGGCGAACCGTCAGCCTGAACACACAGTTTTAGGCCAATCAGCTTTAATAAAACGCTCCCCGTCAAGTGACCGGCGGCTGCTTGATGCGGATGCTACCAGAAACGGGGCTAGCGGTGGTAACAGACAACCAAACCCACGCAAGGCGTTCAAACAGCGGCTAAACGCGTCTGACTGTCCGCCCCGCTTTGGAAAAGGACGTGTCTGAGATTAGTAACGACAAAACACGATAAAAACACGATAAAAACACGATAAAACCACTTACAGCTCTCCGTGTCCCCCTGACGCTGAAACTCCCGCGCTGGGTTGAAAACAAGGAAGCTTGCGTCACTTCTCCCGCCAGCTACGTGACGACGTCAGGCGGGAAGCCCCTCCCCTGACGCACAGGGAATTCTTTGGATAAAAAGACTTCAACATTAAGACAGCTTTTTTCTTTTTGTGTTTCTTTATTCAAACTAACATAAATGAGGAGCAGAGATGGTTTGAAAAAGCTTCCTGTTTTGACGCAGCAACTGAACTGCTGGGCTGACAAATAGATCCATGTCATTTGTTCCGCTTGTCTGGGCTGGAATCGGGTTCAAAACTTTATGGCTGGATCGCTCCAGTATTGCTCACCACTTTTGATGCTTTAGATTGAGGCCTGAGAGGCTGTAAGCTAGCAGAAGAGCACGTAAACAAAGGGATGATGGGATATCAGTAGAGGATTACTTCCACATCAGCAGTCCTGCCCACAACTGAATGTATGAATGTATAATGTAATGTAATGTAATGTATAATGTGAATGTATAAAGATCTCCTGTTGCTCTGCAGAAACTGCAAAAACAACACAGTTCTTAAAAATTACATTTAAAAAACGACATCATCATAATTAAAAGACCACTTGGAACAGTTTGAAATGAGATAAACGTTTTTGAAGTGGAACTTTCATTTGTGTTAATGCACTTCGAACCCCTCTGCTATTTCATGGCTGCATTTGCTCTTTTAGCCTAAATATGTCTAAATATTTATGATTTGTTGCTGTTCTTTCAGTCTCTGAAATTATTGACACAGTTTAATAATAAGAAAAGACTTTCCTGGGGTTCAGAGGTTGGAGTTGACTAGTGTCAAAACTAGTTTAAGTTTAAGTTTTAAGTTTAACTAGGTTTAAGTGAAGTCGGTACAATAAACCTAAAACAAGAGGTCAAACGTCAGAGCCGAAGCAAAAGCTGTTCAGTCTGGAAGCAGGAACTACGTCTGCCCACATGCTGGAAAGGTTACTGTACACACAATGAACCAGGAAAGACATGGTTCATCTTTCACAGTCAAGTACAGTGTTTGATCAGAACTCAGTGCAAATGCTGTGTTTGGACTGGTTGTGGATCCTTTGGACGATATGCGGGCGCAGTGAAGAGGACGGAAGCTGGAACCCCCACAGGGAAACAGCAGTGACCGCTCAGCTCTGCTTTTTCATTTGACTGTTTATTCAGTTTAGCTGTTATTTTGGCACAAATGCCTCCTGGCCGGTGGTCCCCACCCTGCTGTGGGGGTCATCTCTGCAGGGAATGGGATAAGTGCAGCAGGAAGTCATTTGTTTGCAGACGGCTGGCTGCTGAAACCCGATCAGTGAACTGGGAAACAGCCGAGAGTGAGAGCCTGAAAACGTCCAGCAGATCTCACTGATGATCCTTCCCTCACAAGCAGCAAACTTCAGCAGCAGGTTGTGCTGGAAATGTTTATGTATGTAACATGATCAAAAAAGATGCTCACTTCCCAGATCCTACACGATAACATTAATATTTCATGCATGCAGCCTGGGGAAATCAATAGGTGTGGCTCCTTGGTGTCTGTAAACACCCTGATGCACATTTACATTTCTTTTCTTTATTCCATCCTCTCATTCAGCCAAACCCCAAACTTGCTGGAAGAGTCCTTCTCCCAGATAAAATCATTCTTGTGCTCATTTCTCATCTTTTTTATAGTTAATTATGTATTTGTGTTTGAAAAACACAATGTGCAATTCTTGAAGTAAAATAAACATTTTATAAAGACACAGAATTCATTTATGGCTTAATTTATTCAATGATTTTATGACTAAATAATTCAAGAGAAAGAAAAGTTCTATTTTTAGTATATTAATTATGTAGTTAAAATTCTGTCTTTTTTTTTTTTATTTGAACCGGCACTTTAGAAACAGAATACATCGTTTTTTTCAACCATTTTCATCTAGATCATCATAATCTAAATTTTACTTGAAATACTTGAATACATTTAGGTTGAAAAGTATGTCAGAAACACATCTGAATGAAACTTTCTGGTCAGAAAAAATATATTCCAATCTTCTGGAAATGTTATTAGTTTTTTAGTTTAAAAAATCATAATGAGTTAAAAAAACAACCTTTTGAAATGTGATGAAGGGCTCTTTTCTTAAGTGACATTACAAAACAATTTTAATAATTTAAGTTTAAAAGAACAAAACCTCTATACAATATCCTTTATTTTATCCATTTGTTATTTGCTTTCTTTAAAGTAAATTTAAGCCTATTTTTTCAAGTTTTTTGTATTTGAAGGAGTATTAACTCAGAGGTTTTTCTGCTTTCAAATCTAACTTGTATTAATTCCTTGTGGACACAGATAAGACAGCTTGCTGATGCTGAATGACGCACAAGTCGAGTAAAAAAACTTAAAAAACATCAAAATTCTACTTTTCCTATCCTTATCTCTCCATTTCCTCTGTCATTTAGAGGTGTCCTTTGCAGAGAGGGAACTGAAGCATCTCTTCCCTGTCATTAGCTCCTCTAATTGACACGTGGCTGCAGCTCCAGCTCTGCAGCTGAAAGGCCTCAAATCAAAAGATGTTTGTTCGGCATGAAGAGGGCGGAGCACTCGCTAAAACCATCCATCCATCCATCCATCCATCCATCCATCCATCCATCCATCCATCCATCCATCCATTTTCAGAACCAGCTGAACCTCTTTCAGGGTCACAGGGCTGCTGGAGCCAGCCCAGCTACTTTTGGGTGATGGTAGGGTTCACTGGTCAGGGGGTGTTGCAGGCCCAGAGAAAACCCATGGATCCACAGGGAGAACATATATAGAGGTGTCCCAGCAGGATTTTGAATCCAAACTCTCTTGATGTGGGGTGAGAGTACCAACTGGCCTCTCTGCTCCTCAGCTCCTCTGAGGAACACAACTGGCTTTAATGTAAGAGGCTGAAAGTAAAAGGCTTAATGTTTGTGCTGCAGCTGTGGTGCCACCTTGTGGCTTCACACTAGATTGCACCATCATTTTCAGAATTGGTTTCTGTTTGAGGGAAGCTGTTAATAAAACCATTGGGATGAGTTAATTGCTCCCTAATCCTTCAAAGTTTGTGAGGAACTATTGAGTTGTGCCAGCGTGGGCTAAGTTCTCCAAACGTAAGGCTGCAGTGTCTGTGTCTTACACTGACCAGCACTGGGGCTGACTTTAAATCAATGAGTTCCATTGAAATTGATCTGCAGATCAGGATGTAATATCGGTTCTTGAATTCCATGGAGAAGTTCTACTCTGAATCTTATTTAGTAGTTTTCAGATTTAAAAGCTGTTTAAGTCACCAGTTTTGTAAAATCAAACAATTTCTAAAAGCACAAAATAACAGTTTTAGGATAAAAAAACAACTAAATTGTTAATAATTAACTTTGAATTAAATGAATAGAATCACAAAAGAGCAGTAAGACAGAGAAGTTTCAGTTTTTTTATGAACATAGTGGAAGATTTGGTCAGATCAAATCAAAGGTGCGGGCCTTCAATTCCAATGTGAATAGACTTGTTTTTTAAACAGGACAACAATCCTCAGTGAGAGTTGAAGACCTGCTGTCACTGAGGATGTTAAAGTGTTTTGGTGCGAAGTGAAGAGTCAGAGAACCTACACCCAGGTTTCTCATCGTTCAAAGCAGCTCAGAGGAGTTTCTGTTCACACTCAGCTTCCCTTGCTTGTCATGCCTCTTCTCCAGAATATTGTCTGTGAGAGACGCTTGAGAGGGTCCGCCTCTGGGGATTGGCTGGGGTCACTGAGCGCAGGCCCCATCACACCGGATGTGGTACTGCCTGAGATAGTCCCTGAGCTGAGGTGGCAGCGGCAGGCGGTCTACGCCCTGGTAAGTGGTGCAGCTACAGATCACAGCCCTGCACAGGTGCTGAAGGGGGAAAGGGAAGGGTCTCGGCAGCGGCCGGGAGAGCAGGGGCTCAAAGAACAGGCAGGTGGCCGGGTCGCTGTAGTGCCTCAACAGACCTGTCACACTGGGATCCCTGTACATGCATGGGTCACGCACGTCGAAGCTGAAACGCATCCCGTTCTGCTCAATGCGTGCATGCAGGGATCGGCTATATCTACGGAAGCTGACAGAGAAGAGAAAGTCGTCCTGGGCGGAGTCCCGCAGCAGAAACGTCCCCTCCGGTTGACCCTCCAGCAGCTCCTCTGCTTCGAAGCGGTTCAGCACACCCCAGTAACACGAGCTGTTGTTGATCTGAAGAAGGTCAGGGACCAGGATGTAGTCGCTGTGACCACAGCTGCTACTCGTGTCTGCACCACAGGAGGGGTCCCAGTCCTTCAAGGGGGTGCTGCCAGGCCCGGGAGAGCAGATGTCTTCCCAGGAGAGCGGGGTTTCTGGGGAGGAGGTAGAGGAGGACAGGCTGGGCTTGAGGGGAGCCTCCAGGTCACAGAGAGCTCGCGGCTGCGGCGCCTGGTTTTTGATGAGATGCCAGCATCTGGCCAGTTCAGACTTGGGTGAGAACGGACACCTTTCCTGCATCAACTCGGAGACGTGGATCTTGCGCTTGGACCAAAAGAGCACGGGTAAGGGCCGTGAGGAGCCGGGGTGGTGGTGGTAATGCTGGTGGTGAGAGCGCAGAGGCAGACACTGGGTCACAGCATCCTGAAACTTCTGTCGCAGGGAGCGTCGAGACAAGGCCTTCCGGCAAACTCCGTCCATGTCTCCGGCTGACAGAGCATCGCCCAGAGCGCTGCAGCTACACTTCCTCTCTCTGCGCCGTCTGGGACAGGAAGCGGACCGCACCCCCAGCTCGTCCGTCCCACTGCCTTCCAGCCCACTGGGGCTCAAGCTGTTGCAGGAGCTCCGAGAACGCTTCTTTCCCCGCCAAATGTAGCTGTCTGCGCTCCAGCTTCGGACGCCAGATTTGGGGCGGGCGTCTGCCCCCCGGGGCTTCTTCTCAGACATGGCGGCTTTCCTCTCTTCCACTGTCAGAAACAAGAACACGGGGAACAGGAGTCAGGTGACACCGAAGAGGAAATGTTTTTGCTCCAAAGACGAACTCTGAGCTCTTTCCTTCACTTCCACCTCCAGACCATCAGTGTACAGGATCTTCCATCAGCACATCCGTCTGTGCCTGAACCTCTGCAGAAATCCTTCTAAACACATCACCGAACAGACTTCAGTTTAGTTATAGCACAAAGTTTCAACTATGGCTGATCTGCAGTCGGACTGGCATCCACTCCGGGATCATAAACCACCTTCTGTTGGATGGATGGATCTGGATCAAGAAAGAAAGTTTTCGCTCAGGAACCATCCTGCCTGTGACTCACAGGTTGTATCGGACATCAGCGCCTTCAAACCAAGGGTTCAAACACTTTCAGCCAAGTTTGTTTTCAGTCCTAGTACTTGGTGTTATTGTAGGCGTCTTATTTATCCTAATTTATCTCTTGACGTTGGACAGATTTTCAAGTGTTTTCAAAATGTGCATTTTCTGGTTTTACAAAAACACATTTGTCCCATTTCTATACTTTGTCTAAGTCATGTCTGACACCAGGCTGCTTCAGGTGCCTTCTTGAAATGAAATAGATTGACACCTGAGCATTGTCAACTAATGTGGTTTTTATTCCAAGCGGATAAACCTTAACAATTGAGATTTGATGCAGTAAACATTTACTTCAATTGTCCAGACATTTGAACGCGTGTGTTTGAAACATTTTTGCTTCATTTGACCACAGAGGCGCTCATGAAAAACATTCAGAAGCTTCAAATTACTTTACAGTTAGAAAAGAATTCCCAAAAGCACCGACAAGCCTCACTGTTGATCACAACACTTCCTCTGAAATGTGCTGACTAAGCAAAAACAAAAAATAGATAAAAGCTTTTTTGATCAACATGAGTTGGTTCCAAAGGAAAACACTGAATTGCTTCCAGTCTTGACACTGTAGTTGGTCTGACACTTGTCTCTGGCAGAAGTTATAAAGAGAAACCAACAGAAATGTTAGCATCCCACACCGCTGACCCCCCCAGTCAAAACCCTTCATAGATGAAGTAATCCTACCTGCAGACAGCGTCAGAAGCTGAGCTCCACATCCATGTCTGTGCTGGTGGTCCAGTGGGCTTGACTGCACGTTTGTAACCAGGGTGCAGCCCTTGTATCCTCTGACAGACAGCAGGCTGCTCCTCTTCCTATATAATTATGATGCCAAGTCCCTGAGGGGGCAGCAGCTTCCTCTGCGCCAGCGCCGGGTCTGGATGAATGGAGCAGAGGTGGAGTAGGGTCGATTCAGCAGCGTGGGAGGGGGAGCGGGATCTCAGGTCAATGGCAGGATGACATCCTGTTGGGTTTCATCTTTTACATTCACTGATAATGAGGAAGAGGAGCAGGATAAACCTTATCTGCAGTAAGAGGAGGGTTTTCTCCTGATGAAGGAGATTATATCTCTGTGTTGATTGAGGTGATTTCACTGAAGTGCTGTTCAAGTAGATTTGTTGGATTTAGTATTTTATTCATTTGAAATGAAACACAATGACTTGTAAGGTTTTACTTTGCTAGAATGAATAAACTATCTTGAATAACCAACAGAACAGGGTAAAACCTCATTTTGTAAAGGGGATTTCTGACAAAAGACTCTTTTCCCTGCTTAAGTTCCCTCGAATTGTATTCGATGATAACTGGTTTGTGAAGCGCTCTCCAAATGAACAATCCAACCCCGCAGAGAAGACTGGGGAGCATTTCCAGAAGCCTGAATGACCTTGGATGCTCTCAGTTTGACTTTGCTGCTGAAAGGAGAAGACATGATGTAACGTGTGCTGCCGCTGAGCTCTCAGAGTTATGTAGGATCTATAATTCATGAAACAAACAGGCTACAGCTATCAGACAATAATATCCCTCCTTGAGGTGGATGTGTGTCCTTACATAGACCAGGGAAGGTCATCAATAAATTCCTGACATTGCACACTCTACACTGGCACTCCTTGTCCTCTTAAGTGAATATTTACTGTTATTCACAACTACTCAGCCGGGCAGGGATAGGATAAATCCATGTATTATGGCAACATGATCAAAGAGAAGGATGTGAAAAAGAGACTTTTTCTCTACTTTCAGTAAAAACCAGAAATTTTGAAAACTTTTGAATTTTCAAAATCTGAAGTCACTTTTTTTAAAAGTTAAATCAACATCAGCACAGGTCAAAGTACTGATGCACCTTCAGGAGGTACTAAGCAGAGGGAATAGGCCGCCATGGCCCGGTTTATCAAACCCCCTTCACTGTGCAAGTATGTATAATGGATGTGATGAACATTATAATTCTTCCCAAAAAGTTAGGTGCGGTAGATGAGCAGTAAGTTAAATAATCTCTGATTACTAGCTAGTCTGGCAATAATCCTGTCCAAAGAGGAATGTTTTAAGTCTAACTTTGAATGTAGAAACTGTTTCAGCCTCTCTTACATGAGCTGGGAGCTTATTCCATAAAACAGGAGCTTGGTGGCTAAAGGCTCTACCTCCAACTGTGCTTTTAGAGATTCTAGGAACCACCAGCAGTCCTGCATTTAGTGATTGAAGTGTTCTGTTTGGTTGGTAAGGCTCTATGAGATCTTTAATATAGGATGGGGTCATACCATTCAAGGCCTTAAAGGTTAGCAGGAGGATTTTGAACTTGATTCTAGATTCAACTGGGAGCCAGTGAAGTGAAGCTAACACAGGAGTAATGTGTTCTCTTCTGCTGGTTCCTGCTAACAATCTAGCTGCAGCATTTTGAATAAGCTGAAGACTTTTTAAAGAACTTTTAGGACACGCTGCTAGCAAAGAGTTACAGTAATCCAGTCTAGACGTAACAAATGCATGAGTGAGTTTTTCAGCATCACTTCTAGATAATATGTTTCTGATCCTAGAAATATTGCGTAGGTGAAAAAATGCAGTTTTACAAGCCTGTGATATGTGAGCCTTAAATGATAAATCCTGGTCAAATAAAACCTCCAGGTTTCTAACTGTGGGATTGGAGGCTATATTTACACCATCCAGGGAGACCATCTGAACAGGGAGGGTATCTCTGAGGTATTTTGGACCTAGTATAATGACCTCCGTTTTTCTGGGTTTAGGAGGAGGTAATTAACTGCCATCCAAATCTTGATGTCACTAATGCAGGCATTAAGTTTCTCTATGTGGTCGTCTGCTCAGCATTAATGCATAAATCCGCATCATCAACTGTGTATCATCCGCATAACAGTGAAAGTTCATACTGTGTTTCCTGATTATGTTTCCTAAGAGCAGCATGTACAGCATGGGTCCCTAAACTGTGGCCCGTGGGCCGGATCTGGCCCGCCTCCACATTTGGGCTGGCCCCCTGAACAAAACCAGAAATGCATGAACTTTTTTCCCCCCCAATCCGGTCACATGATCAAGACCAGATCTGGACATCCAGTAAATCCCTGTCAACTAGAAGAGAGTACAGTGTTCCCTTTCTACATCACAGTTCACCTTTTGCGGTCTCACTGATTCTTATACTGCTGCTGCTTTTCTTTCCTTGCTTTTTTTAAACAGCCCACCCTGTTCTGTGTCCCGATTGGCTGGAGTCCTTGTCGATCAATCTGCTACATCTCGTGTCTTCTGTGCCCTCCGGATCTACATACATCTTTGATTGCGGTCATATCTTTGTTTTCATTCTATAATCCTGGACTTATTTTTCCATAAAGGTTTGAACTTTGAGAGTTTAAACAAGCGAGAAAAGTCTGAACATTTATGTCTGTCTAAGAAAAGTGTAAAGTGTGTAGGAGTCTGGAATCCTAACTTGCGATTTCATCTTAACCACTTATTTTTAGAACACAACTCCCACAATAAGTGAGGGTAGACTGTACCGGTGAAAAGGTAATGCATAGGTATGCCCAGCTCCAACAGAAGACAAAACAATTGGACTTTTTATTTGATATTTTCAAGCGCAGCTGCTCACTTTTATTTAATAAGTAGTGTCATCAATCCTCTCTTACTTTTTTCTCTTCAAGCCGCACATGACTGATCAGTACATGTTTGCACAGAGCCATCATACAGTCAAAGCGCAGGGGTTGGGGGCGCGTTACCACTCCAGCAGCGCAAGTAGGGTGACAGAGGAGAGATGAGATGGAGAGAGCATCAGATGGAACAAAAACTAGAAACACACAAAAACGTAAAGAAAATGAGTGAACCATTTCACCATTAATGACAATACGAAGGCAGAATTTAGAGTCTGCAAGAAAAGAATTTCAAACAGAACCGACTCCACAACCAACCTGTACAGCTGTCTGTACAGGCTTCAACTCTGTGACTGTTCTTGAATGTTCCAGCCAGAACCCTGACTTAAACCCAATGGAGCATCTCTGGAGAGACCTGAAAATGGCTGTTCACCAACGTTTACCATCCAACCTGACAGAACTGGAGAGGATCTGAAGGAGGAATGACAGAGGATCCTCAAAGGAGTGAAAAACTTATTGCATCTTTCCCAAAAAAGCTCATGGCTGCATTAGATCAAAAGGTGCTGCTACTAAATACTGAGCAAAGAGTCTGAATATTTAAGATCATGTGATATTTCAGGGTTTTTTTCATAAATCTGTAAAAATGTCAAAGATTCTGTGTTTTTTTTTTGTCAATATGTGGTGCTATTTGTACAGTAATGAGGAAAAACATGAACTGAAATGATTTTAGCAAACGGCTGCAATAATACAAAGTGAAAAATGTAAGTGGGTCTGAACACTTTCCATACTCACTGTATATATTTACATGTTATGGCTTCTTCCAGGTCTCCAAGCATCAGGCCTCCAGGATAAGCAAAACAGCACACTAAACTATTTCAGAGCAAGCCACATTATTCTCACACAATAAAAGACAAATGGACATGACCATCACTGAGAATCCAAACTGTCATTGTAAGGAAAAGAAAATAGATTTTAATCAATAAATATTTGTACACATGCAAAGATGTGTTAAAATACACAATGGAAAATATTGAATATTGTTTATGCTCAACATACATGCAAATCTATTTTGACAAAATCCTTTAAGAAAGTGAGTTTGTCTTAGAAATAACATGACAGTTTTTACTTTCCTTTGGATTGTCAGCAGAAGATCATCCGTCATGTTTAACTTCTTCAGACCTGTGTCCACATACATGGACCTCATATTTAGGGTTCTATAGGGTTCTGCTAAACTGGGTCCTGTGACTGTGAGGGTCAACTTTAATATTAGCTCAGGCTTAAGAAGTTAATGACAGCATGATCTATTTAAATAAAGGAAAAAACCCCTGACATTACAATTACAACATTATATGTGATCATATGTGCTTACCAACAAATAATTATGTTGTGAATATTAGTCCACCATTGAGTTGCTGAGCTGGAAACTTTAGCTAAAGCAGTTAGCGTTAGCTTGAATGGACAACAGACATCTGACTGGCATAAACCGTGGGCGTGGACAAAAACAAAAGAAGGAAAAAGAAAAAAACAGTCCAGCCTCTTTTTTCCATATTCGAAATATCCGAGTTAGGCGGAATTAACTCCAGCCAATTTTGCTGCCCGTGAGCTGACAATTTAGGCTTCAATTTGGGGACTGTAGAAGCCAATGTGTGACGTCAGAGATGATCCGTCCATTGCTTTATGTCTATGGTGTTAGCCTGGGGGCAGACTCTTCCTGGTATGAGGTGTTCTCACTCGTCTACGTCACGCGGTGAGGACCCGCTCGTTTCTGTGGGCATGGGAGGGGCTGTGGCTAAGAGGGTGCTTTTTGGAGGATTACTCAAAAATGCATGAATGGATCAAAATACCGCTTTGGGGTTCTTTATAGTGAGCAATGAACAGTATGATACACTTAAAAGCACAAAAAGTTGATTTTTCATGCAGCCCCTTCAAAGAGCCATAACTCGCCAAAGGAAAGGACTAGAAATATGCTTTTTTCCCAACATCCTTATATTTTTTTCTTATCACAACTGGGCCAGATCAAACCATATGGCAGGCTGAATACGGCCTGCATGCTGTATGTTTGACACCTCTGCTTTAAGTGCAAGAAGGACAACCACTTTCCACTGTGTAGCTCCCATCCATTTTTTATAGGAATTCAATTATAACACCTAAAAAAAACAAAAAGCTAAACAAAACAAAATCAAAAGGCAGGAACCTTCTGAGTGAATTGAAATTTTAATTCTTTAATAGCTGAAAGAGATGAAAACAAGAACCAAAAAAAGATCCTTTAAAAAATATGTTCAGTACAAGACTGAAAACATTTCTTTTCTTCGTCTCCATGCTGAGGATCCCTTTCAGTAATTACAAGAATCATTTTTGAAAATCACCTTTCTTTGTGAGATTTAAGTGAGTGAAAAACCAGAACAAGCTGCTTACAGTTTGTTGGTGTGTATGTTTATAGTCAGGAGTGGCCTCATGTAAACTACAGAGAAGGTAAATTGAATCAGCAAAGGGCCTGGCTCCACTGGCCTCAACCGTTTCCACCAATCAGCATCAAAAGTTTTCTCCAACAGTTTTGCTTCACCTTCTTTGTCCTGCAGACTCAGCAGACAAAAAATATGATTCATATTTGAAAATCAAAATAGAATAATTTTCTTAAAAAACCCAACATGAACGACACAATGCTGTCAGGTCTTTGAATTGTCCCTCAGTCACCAGTTTCAGGTTCATGATCAGAACTGTTTTCATTCCTGTTAATTACCTTCAGCCTATTTAAGAGTCTGGTTTTCAGTTCATCCTTGTCAAGTCATCTGTTCTGCTACCTTATTGTTTCTGCGGCAAGAAGTTTTTTGGAGAATTTTCAAAGTCTAATAAAAACCACGGAATCGTGCATTTTGTAACAGCCAGAGATTTAAAAGCCTCTGTGATTGAAAGAGTTAACCAAACGTTAAAAACTTGAATGTGGAGGTTCTTTACCACCAACAACACGAGGCGTTACACGGACAGCCTATAGGATTTGGTGAAGGGTTACAATAAAAGTTTTCATGAAAGCATTAAAATTGCCTGGTTGATGTGACTTGTGAAAACGCGCCTCAAGTGTTTATCAGTCTCTAGGGCTCTTTCCTTGAGCGGCACAAAAAATGAAATTAATAAAAGGAGACTCTGTAAGAACATCAAAATCGAGAGGAAAGTTTGAAAAAAAGAGCTTTACAGACGAGGTGTTCACGGTAGGAGGGGTTCTTCATTGCACCGCACCCATATACAAACCTCAAGATTACGACCCCAAACCTATAGAAGTTTCTTTTTCTGAGGCAGAGATACAGAAGGTCAAACTGAGACAAGATCAGTCTTATCACGTTAAGAAAATTATAGGGAGGCACACGGTCAATGGTGAAAAGCAGATCCTGGAAAAATGGAGAAATTGGACTGGAAAGTTTAACAGCTAGATCAAGGCCTCTGAATTAAAAAAAACTATAATTAGCTAAAAGACTCTCACCCATCCTTATTTTTCACCATGAGAGGGTTCAGTAAAAAAGGCTTCTACGTCACGTTGCCTTCTAACGCCAGTTTAGATGTTTTTAGAACGAAAAGAACTCTCTTTCGCATAGATTTACCTCAACACATTGATTTTCGAGATAACTGGGAAGTAGCTCTGATGGAAATTTCTTATCCCCATACCTTTTACAATGTAACACAGTAAACCTAATTGGAATGGAAAGAAAAACCTACACACGTGTACAAAATTGTTGGTACCCCTCAGTTAAAGAAGGAAAAACCCACAATTCTCACTGAAATCACTTGAAACTTACAAAAGTAACAATAAATAAAAAATTGCTTGAAAATTAAATAATCAAACTCAGTCATCACTTTTGAATTGCTGATTGACATAATTATTAAAAATAACAAACTAATGAAACAGGCCTGGACAAAAATGATGGTACCTCTATAAAAGATTGAAAACTATTTGACCAGACTGACATGATTAACTCAGGTGTGTCCTTTCATTGACATCACAGGTGTTACCAAACTCATAATCAGTCAGTCTGCCTATTTAAAGGGAGACAAGTAGTCACTCTGCTGTTTGGTGAAAAGGTGTGTACCACACTGAACATGGACAACAGAAAGCCAAGGAGAGAATTGTCCCAGGACATCCGAAAACAAATGATAGATAAACATCTTAAAGGTAAAGGCTATAAGACCATCTCTAAACAGCTTGAACTTCCTGTGACAACAGTGGCTCATATTATTCAGAAGTTCAAGACCCACGGGACAGTAGCCAACCTCTCTGGACGTGGCCACAAGAGGAAAATTGATGACAAATTGAAGAGACGGATCGTTGGAATTGTATCCAAAGAGCCCAGAACAACCTCCTAAGAAATGAAAGGTGAACTCCAAGGCCAAGGTACATCAGTGTCAGATCGCACCATTCGTCGTTGTTTGAGCCAAAGTGGACTTCATGGGAGACGACCAAGGAGGACACCACTGCTGAAAAACAATCCTAAAAAAGCCAGACTGGAATTTGCAAAAATGCATGTTGACAAGCCGCAAAGCTTCTGGGAGAATGTCCTTTGGACAGATGAGACCAAACTGGAGCTTTTTGGTAAGGCACATCAACTCTATGTTCATAGACTCAAAAACCAAGCATACGAAGAAAAGAACACTGTCCCTACGGTGAAACATGGAGGAGGCTCAGTCATGTTTTGGGGCTGCTTTGCTGCATCTGGCACAGGGTGTCTTGAATGTGTGCAAGGTACAATGAAATCTGTAGACTATCAAGGCATTCTGGAGAGAAATGTGCTGCCTTGTGTCAGAAAGCTTGGTCTCAGTCGCAGGTCATGGGTCTTCCAACAGGACAACCATCCAAAACACACAGCCAAAAACCCCCAAGAATGGCTGAGAGAAAAGCGTTGGACTATTCTAAAGTGGCCTTCCATGAGCCCAGATCTGAATCCCATTGAACATCTGTGGAAGGAGCTGAAACATGCCATTTGGAGAAGACACCCATCAAACCTGAGACAACTGGAGCAGTTTGCTCATGAGGAGTGGGCCAAAATACCTGTTGACAGCTGCAGAACGCTCACTGACAAATACAGAAATGGCTTCATTGCAGTGATTGCCTCAAAAGGTTGTGCAACAAAATATGAAGTTATGGGTACCATCATTTTTGTCCAGGCCTGTTTCATTAGTTTGTTTTTTTAAATAATTATGTTAATCAGCAATTCAAAAGTGATGGCTGATTTTGATTATTTAATTTTCAATCAATTTTTATTGTTACTTTTGTAAGTTTCAAGTGATTTCAGTGAGAATTGTGGGTTTTTCCTTCTTTAACTGAGGGGTACCAACAATTTTGTCCACGTGTGTAGACATTTATAATTAATGTCTATAAAAGACATTGATTGAAAATGACTATTAGATAACTAATATACACCATTCTAGATGTCTACAGAACATCTCAGACAACTCCATTTTGTTACTCTGTTAGATGTCTACCAACAATGTTTTACATTAGTACATTTCAGTAGAAATGTTTACTACTTCTTGGAATGTAGAACTTTGTGATTACTAGTTGTCTGCTAATAAAAAGGCTGCATGGTGGTGTAGTGGTTAGCTTTTCACCTTACAGCAGAAAGAACCTGGTTCAAATCCCAGCTGGCACCCTTCTGTGTAAAGTTTACATGATCTCCCTCTACAGGTGTGGATTTCCTCCTACTGGTCAATAACATGTTGAGCTACTGTCTGCAAATTGCTGATGTGTTTGTGTGGCCCTGTGACAAACTGGTGATCTGACCAGGGTTTACTCCATTTTCAAAAGTAGCTGGATTGGAACCAGCAAATCTGTGATACAGAGAGAATGGATAGATATAAAACTGCATTACTCACTTTGTTGACAGGTAAATGTTTTTTTTTAAGTTCTCTAAAACAAATAAAAATATCCCAAGATTAAATGTCTTGTTATATGTGTTGTAGACCTCTGTATGCAGATATTTTTCAGAACACTGTTGGGAGACATCTAAAAAAATAGCATTGTCAGAGATGTCCTATGGACATCTACAGTAGATGTATATTAATTATCTAATAGACATCCAAGATGATAGGAATGTTAATAGAGTTATAGAGTTTATTCTCAGGAAAACAATTAGTTTATGTTTTTAACACCTTTACTTGCTAGTTTACTTTCTATACCACATTCTTCAACAACAAAGTTGACATTTTTTGCACAAAGGTTATTTAGCCCCTCAGTGAAAGAGTTCATTTCTGCAGTTCAGCTGTAGATTCTATGAAGAATGTCCAGATATAGATGTGCATGTGTATCACAGATCCAGTTCTCTGCAGCCATTCAGAGGCAGCTATGCTTGTAGATTCATTTGCTGACCTCATACAAGCCGCTGTATCAACTTTCCTCTGGGGAGATTTATTTATGCCTACAGCTGCTCTGCTTCCGGCAAGTAAGGTGCATCCGAAGAGGTTTCTCTTCCATGTCATGTCAGGAAAAGTGTAACTGAAGCTTTTTTGGACAATTGACTCATAATGGCTTCATGCACATGCATGTACATGTTCATTAGTGCAGGTGTTTTCCGAGAGCAGTATGGTTGGGTCTCAAAAATATTAAACTGTTAAGGAAATGTGATGATGTTTAAACTGATGTCTGTGGGGAAAACAGCTTTCATCAGTGTGTCCATCTCTCTGCATACAAAAAAGCATATACACAGCACACGCACACATTATATTAATATTCATTTATTCACATACGTAATCCAATCATAATTGAGCCAGCTTGTGTTGCCAGGTTGAGTGAAATCTGCTAAAGGCCTTCAGAATCTTCAATGCAGGGTTATGAGTGATGTAAGCAGCAGAAACCAACAGCTGCAAAAGCTAATCAGATCTCAAGCAGGTCTTCCACTGAGGGTCTCTTGTAATTGCACAAGATTATCTGATAGCAGAGGGATACCACTACCTTCATCGATTTTCTTCTGAGCAAAAGTATGCACAACTTCAAGTTGCATTGACAGTGAACGTGGTTCATGCGCCAGGTTCCAGCTTCAACTTTAAGTCAATGTGTAGATGTGATCAGAGTGTCAAGCTTATTTTCTTTGAGACAATAATAAAAAATGGTCATCTAATTTTATTTATTTATTTATTTATTCCCTCTCGAGAAAAAATGAGAGCTCTCGGGTCTTCAAACAGGGTCACAGAGAGACAAGAACCACTGAAAGCTGTAGTGATTCAGGTGCAGCTCCTGCAGTAGATGGTGAAGTACTGGGAAAATCTCTGAATGATCTCATGAACCCAGACATGGAGATGTGATTACCAATGCCTTTGTAGAGCTCTTCAAAATATATAAATCTGATCTCTGAACATAATTCCATGCATTGTAAAAGATATACACCCAGACATTACACACTACTCCATGTAGCGATCACACTAAAAACATTTGGCAGTTGCGCCTCCCACACGTCTGAGGCGCCAAGCTTATGAACACGTTATAAAACAAACTGGCAGTTAAGTGTTATTCTTGTGTCTCTGTGGAAAAGGATTGACGTCAGAGAAAAACTGGAAAGAGAGTGGGGTCCCTCCTAGTGGAGGTGGGATGCAGCCCATTCTTTGACCGTTGCCTTCAGATCTTTGGACATCCAGGCAGGGAGAAAAGAAGGGCTATCTGCCAGTAGGCCAATGTCATACATGTTTGTCTGGTCCAGGTTAATCAACAGCAGATAAGGCAGGGTTTCTGGAAAATCAGCAGAAGGGCGGCTTTTGAGGCCTGGATTTGGGCACCCATTGTGTATGATTCCAGGAATATCACTTGCGATGTGTCTAGAGTCATCTTTTGATGGAGAGGCATCAGCAGATGTATTCTAACATCCATCTATCTTCAGATCCTGCAAAATCCCTTTTTGAGTCATTGGGTTGCTGGAGCCTATCGCAGCTACTATTGGGACATATCACCTGTCTATTGCAGGGCCTGTATTCTAACAGCAACCTAAATTAATCAAAGGAAGTTTTCTCCTGAGACTCCAGCTTCCTCCCACTTTCCAAAAACATGCTTCATTGTATGATTGGTTATTCTAAATTGTCCCTAGGTGTGTATGGATGTGTATTCGTGGCCCTGCAACAGACAGCCGACCTGTCCAGGTTGTATACTGCCTTTGTGGTTGGATGGAAGTAAGTTTTTGTAGCTACATTTCAAAACAAAATAAAATTCATAGTGTAAATATGAAAAAGTACAACTTAGTCTTGAGCTGGAAAATATCTTGGAAAAATTCTGTATTGTGACAAAGGGTAGGTGCAGCATAGTACCTGACAGTCAGAGGACTAGCAAAACTATCTGTTTTTTTTTCCACGTTTTAACTCTTTCAGGTCAGAGATCCATTAGTGCAAAACTTCACCCAAAGCCATCTGCTGTTGGAACTGTGGGATTTTTGCAGATCCGTTCTTTTTATGCCCTTTTGGACAAGGTCTGCTGACCAGTTTAAAAGCAACACTATTTCATTGAAGAGACGGATAAACAAAGCCGGAACCGCTGTTGATTATTTCACACAAAAGCTACATGTTATCATAAAATAGGAATGTGGAGCAACAACAGAATCAAAACAACTCAACATGATACTACGAACACACAAAATTCATTCATTCATTCTGGTTCCGGGTCACACAAATGCACACGAGGGGTTTCTTTGGCTCTCGATTCCTGACGTTTTTTGGAGCGTTTTTTTATATATTCTTTATATTAAATAGCAGATATTCTGCTACAGAGAGAGCTGAACATGGCACCTAAAGCTGAACTGGCAGAACTTAAAGCTGTATGGGCAGATACCCAAGCCAAACAAGCGGACATCCAAGCCAAGCTAACTCCATTGCTGGCTATGGAGGCCAAGCTAACTCCACTGTTGGAATTGGAGGTTAAGCTAACACCTTTGCTGGCACTCGTGCAGGAATTCCAACAAGAAAAAGTACGAAATGAACAACAGGATAATCGGCTTGATCTCATGGATAGAAGACAGAACGACATGGATCAACAACTAAGAATGAATAACATCATTCTTACGGGATTTCAACTCGAACCAAGAGCTAAGTCTGGAGCAGCTAACGTTAGCACGGATGCTAGCGGAGCCCCCATGGCAACAGCCGAAACTGCTGAAGCTCAAGTCGGATCATTCCTCACTTCCAAAGGGATTTCCTTGGATTTGAATGAAATCAAGATCTGCCACCCGCTTCCCAGGAGAAAGGAGTCAGATAAACCAGCGATCCTCATCAGGTTTGTGAATCAAAAGCACAAAATTGCTCTTATAAAGCAAAGAAAACCGCTAAAAGGTTCGGAGATTTTCATGAATGATCACTTATCGAAACATAACGCATTGTTGGCTAAGCATGCTCGACTCCTGAAGCGGAAAACACAGATCCAGAGCACATGGGTTCTGAATTCCAGGATCTATGTAAAACCAAACTGTCCACCGGACCTGGCCAAGGCTGCGGTCATCACCAACATGAAAGACTTTGAGAAGTGTGTGGTCACGGACGTCTGAGCCTTTATTTGAAGCAAAACAAGAATCAAATATGATTTCAAGAAAATATGGCGCCGGGATTTACCACTGACTCTTAGATCAACTTTGATCTGATTTTCAGCAGTGATTTCTGCCCTGCGGACAACACAAAGTCTTCAGCCATAACAACGAGGAGAACTTTATAAACTCTGTTCTAACCTGAAGGACGGCTGTTAATCAGGAGCAGAACGCAGGAATACCGTCTGGGCTGATGGCATGAATCATATCACTTGACATAGTTCCCTGAAATGTGATTAATGTCAAAGGATCTCCTAATGAAACAACCTGCTTACAACTTATTGATTTTCTACATCTGATTAAAGTAAATAATCTTTCAGACAAATTATTTATTGTTGCCTCTTTCTATACTTGATCTGAAGAAATGACTTGTCTGATGAAAATAGTCAGCATCTACTTGATATTTACTGATTTTGATCTTTTTGTTTTGTTTTGTCTTTCTTTATTCTTTACTTTTTCTTAATTACTATTATTGTTTTTATTATCATTTTTTAGTTATTCACATCATTTATTTTTTAATGATGAAACTATTCTTAAAAAGAAAAAAACAATATATATATATATATATATATATATGATCATTATTCTGTATTATTATTATTTTGCATAAGCTCCAATCAAGTTTAAAATAGTGTTCTACTTAAATGCAAAGCAGTATGACTTATTGTTACTCAGGGATGTTTAATGACCTGTATTACTGTCAGTACAGTATAAATACCTGATTATTAGTTGCGAACCGGTTGATATCTAATGTAAAGTAAATGGTATGGTCGAGTCGGGGTGGGATTATATAAGTTCGCTTCCTCCCACTCCCTTTTAAGCAGTCAATTTTCTGATGTCTAGTTTTCCTATGTTTGACATGACATCTGTTGCAAATCTTTGTGGATGTTGATTGTGTAAGACATGTTACACATGTCTTGTATATCTTGTCTGCTTGAAATAAACCATTTCAATTCAATTCAATTTAATTCAAAATAACAAATGGGAGCAGAATAATCGAAAAAACTAAACCAGACACAGATTCTCACAATGAAATGAAACAATGACCCTCCTGTTAGCTGCTGGATTGACGAGGTGTGCTGCAGACCTTGAACAGCGAAAGGCTTGACTTGCGGTGTACTTACTGTTGGTCTGACAGGGTCTTCTATAATTATACTTTTAAAAAACGACCATTAAGATTAGCAGAGTACCTCAGCGGTTTGTTGTGTCTTGTTTCAACCACAGGCTAAGTATTGATTACTTCTGGATTTAATTACTTAAGGCATCACATCCTTCTTGTTTATGGGAGAAATGTACATGTTTTGTTATATTCATAGAAGTGCAGAAGCACCAACGTTTTCATCTTCATCTGTGTTCCTGGACAGTCACAGACTGAGAACCGCTGACAGCCACTTCATCTCTCTCTGCTGCTTATCAGCCTGCACACTTCCTGCTGTCTCCTGACCTCTAATGCATGAAGAGAGGAGCTGGGGGGGGGGAGCTTTTGAAAAGCTAGTATGTCTCTTGCAAGCTATGTACACATTTGTAAATCCCACAGTTCCCAAATCAATAGCAGAGGGAGGTTTTCCAGTAACTGTGCCCATGAACGCAGCTTCTCTTACAGCGGATGTTTGAACCACTGTGACAAAGCAAGGTGAGGAGCAACCAGAGTCATATGTAGAGCTCCTCTAAGCAATACTTTCAGTTAACAGTGAAATGACTTTCATCTTACAGTCTATAACTGGCACATCTGCATTCATAACTTTACAACTAAGATTAAATCTTCAAAATATTGTTATGAGCTTATAATTGCAAAAAAGGACCAGTATGATTAAATTTCCTGTTATTATACAGCTAAAGTGACCTTGTGTAACAGAAGTAATGTAATATTAGTCCACTTCTCACTAGAGACATTTCATTTTGCTTGTGTCACATTGGCACTCTGGCGCCCCCTCTCAATGCTTGTCGGTAAAAACCTCTGGCTGAGGCAGAACCTTGGCAGGGACAACATAGAGAGAAGAAAGTTGATAACATTTGATTTCAGGTTGTACAGACGTCAAAAAAATGGAACCCCATCTCAGACCAGTTTGCGTCAGATCTTCACCCTCAAAATCAACATCCCAGCTGTCCCTCCATTCATTTCTACACACAACGCAGAGTCAAAGAAGTCAACAATCTCCCGAGCCAGTGACTACAGAGCTGTTGAATCTTGTACACATCATTGTCTTCAATGAGCTTCACCCCTGTTGGGCAAAGTGGACTGGACACTGGTGTGGACCAAACCAGGACCAAATGTAACATTGTGAGTGCTCTCTTATCGTTCAAACAAAAGGTTGCAGCAGAAATCATTTTAGATAAAGACAATATAATCTGTGGTCAGTCTTCTTGGGAACTTTGTTCATTTTATGAATGTAAGGCAAATTTCATCGTTTTGTTGTAATCCACCAAGGTGCCTATCCAACTTCTACATCTAAGAAACCTGATGAGGACTCAAGACTCATAAAATGAATTATTTTCACCTTGAAGATTATTGCATTTGACCTATTATTCAGGAGAGTATTTCATATTTTACTATCATATATATATATATATAGATATATATATCTATCTATCTATCTATATATGGTAAATGGTAAAATGGCGCATACTTATATAGCGCTTTTCTACCTTCATTGAAGGCCCAAGGCGCTTTACAGTCACAGAGCCACTCACCCATTCACACACACATTCATACACTGATGGTGGCTCAGCTGCCGAACACTGGTGCCAACCTTCCATCAGGGGCAATGTGGGGTTCAGTGTCTTGCCCAAGGACACTTCGACACGTGGGCGGGCAAGGCGGGAATCAAACCTGCAATCCTTCGATCACAGATATATATTTATATAGATAGATATATAGATATAATCTATATATCTATCTATCTATCTATCTATCTATCTATCTATCTATCTATCTATATATAATATAATATAATATAATATAATATAATATAATATAATATAATATAATATAATATAATATAATATAATATAATATAATATCATATAATATAATATAATATCATATAATATAATATAATATCATATAAAATATATAGATATATATCTATATATATTATCTATATATATTATGTGCTGTTTGATGGGATTTGAAAGGGTGAGCTCATTCCAGTGTGGGTACCTAGGCAAGACCATTGACTGTATATAGAAATCTGGACAGAATCAGTGTGATATCACCCATATAAAATGCCTAATCGCTCCAGCGACCTGCTATTTCATTGCCATGTTGGAGTCAGATGACAGAGATTGGTCTAATTTGGTGTAAGTCAATGTTTCTATGGTAACTATTATTGTCAGTCAGGAGTAAGCTTGTTGGAAGTCCACACCGCTTCCACTGAAGTTGGGCTTGGGAAAATCTGCCAATCAAAATGTTCGAGGTGGGGATAGCAGGCACCACAGGTTTTTACTGGTTCATCTGATTGGTCAGTTTATAATTCGAATAACATGCAATGAGGGCAAAAAATCATGAAAAAATTAGGATTAGCAAGAAGATACTAAGAAAAAGATATTAGTTCTAGATAATGATTCTCCCGACAGATAGGATGACTGAGTAATAACTGATTATTTATCTATCGAAGTCCATGGAATGGGAGGAAGAGTCACTGAGTCCAGTTCTCATATACAGTCAACGGGCAAGACCCTTCATGCTACTGCCTAACTTTGTAGCCACAGGGCACCTGAGTCTGAGTCTCCCTGTGGTGGTCCCCAGCCCGGAAAAAGTACAGATTTGTTTCAGGAAGGACATTCGACCTAAAACTCTCTGCCAAATCAAAATGTGCGGATCAGTGAAAGTTGATTAGCTGAGGCGACCCCTGACAGCATTTCATGTAAGCTGAACAAAAGATAAAAATTCCATCTATCCCTTCTTTAAAGGGCCTATGCCATTTTTTTCTTAAGCCTTTTTATAGTAAACATTATCCACAAATATGATCATATGTTACTTTTGTAACACTAAAGAACAAATAATTTATGAAATAGGAATTATTTTTGTGGACTCTCTTCACACCTGGAAGTAAAACAACTTGATCTCTGAGGTACCAGCTTTCGCTCCATGTGGGTGACGCCCAAATCATGTCAACCTAGAGCGGTGGTCCCCAACTAAATTGGCAAGAGGTCCAGTAAATCTATCTGCCTGGTAGCGATCTGAACATGCAAAAACATTCAGACGATAGTTCACTTTTTCTGATCTTTTAGTTCATTGCAATGTGTAGTTAAATTGGCAAAGAACTTTTTACCTTATTGTCCTAACAAGTATTTCTCTCGTTCATTTTTGTACAGAAACTTTTAAATAAACAGAACTACATTGAAGTGTAAAAAAAAAGATTGCTCATAAACTTGCTTCTTGTAGTGCAATATGTGTGCTCTTTTACACTTTAACATTCTGCTGTATTTCAAATAATCAGGTAACATGAATGTACCTCAAAAAGCATTCATAATGAAGCCCTTCAAGCTCTTCTAACCTCCTAAATGTGGGAAGGAAAGGAGTCAAAGCTATTCTGAGCCATATGTACACGTGCTCAGCGGTACTTGTTCTTAATGAGAAGGCTGATTCACAACTATATGTAGAACCAAACATTATTCATGTCTTCAATTCCACTTTGATAAGAGAAGGAAACTTCATCTTTGGCACAATCTGGAGCCAAACCCTGTCAGGATCAGAGGATTCACATTGCTCTCTTAACACTTCATCAGCCTGCTAATCTAAAAGCCCCATTTGGAGGGAGTGTGGACCTGTCCATTTGTAACAATGTGGTCTCTTTTGAAAAAAAAAATTCTTCACAAAAAAAAGATTTTTAACAAAGATGAAGAGCTGGTCTCCTAAAGTAAAGCCATCAAAGCAATTTGCTTTGGAGCAGATCTCCTACAGATCACTATTTTGATAAATGATGGATAAGCTTTTATTTTGACTTGAAGCATGGCAGCTCTTTATTCTGATATGGCTCCCAAAGACTGTTTCCTCACAGCAGAGCCAAGCCTTACGTTTCTTTTAGAAATTATTTTAGAAGTAGCTTCCTCATTGTGTTTGGGGTCATGGGTTGTATGGGTTAATGGTTGGGGGGGTGAGGGTGGGGGGTTAATTGTGTTTTTGTTTTGTTTTTAAATGCAAAGCGCTTCCAGTTGCACAAGGTATTTTTATAAATAAAGTTTGATTTGATTTGGATTTCTTACTTTTGTCAGTAATGGAGTAATGTAACACATTATAGTTCAAATGTTGGTCATTAAAATACAATGAGTAGACGACAGAAACCCTCATCACTTCATTACTCACATTTAGGTGCAGTGAAACTATTGGTAACTAAAGAAAACAAATACATTTGTGTAAACAGTTGGCTCTGACATTTTCTCTTGGTTAAATAAAACAAAACAGGTATTAATTTAAAAAAAGGGAGTTCCTGATGCATGCGCACTAATGCAGAGATGGAGTACGGTCAAAGTAAGATGAAGAGAGCAGAAATGGACTTGGACAATAGGGACATTCAGCAACTGGAGATATATGAAATATTTCCAATCTGTTGAACACAAAAGCAAAAACATGTCAGTTAAGTTCAAGTGATGTCCTGGAGATGAACGGATTTCCACTGCAATGGTGTCAATGAGCAACTGTCTGTACACTCTGTAGGCTACTATACAATGTACATTTTCTTATGTTCATGAGGTGGCGCTACAAGCCTGGATGTCCTTGAAAAGCCTCCATGTTTTTATTTTGTTGATTTTACCAGGGTATATGCTGGTGCTAACTTTGTTCCCATGATCATTTGCATGTAAGTAAAAAAAAGGTTAAATAAAGTAACGAGTAGCAAATACATTTTAAATAGGGGAATTAGTCAAGTAATTTATTAAAATTTCATTCGGCTCCTAAAGTAAAGCAATCATTAACCCTTTAACAGTAATTTAACCTGCACTGTCCACGTGTAAAAGCCAAGGAGTGTGGTTGGGGTCTTTGTTCCTGCCAGAAGGTTCTCCCCAGCCCTGATAAAGGAGGTTACTCCTGAATGGGTACTGATGTTTACACTCCTGGTTTTTGAGGCAGATGATTTCTGTGTCACCCCTCAGCACCTGGTTACCGGGGCATTTGTTCCTACCTTCCCCAGGGCTTTAGGGCAGCACAAGATTCGCTGGCTGGCCATTTCATTAGACTCACCTGCCCAACTGCTCGTTAACTCAGTGTCTTTTAATCAGCCACAATCACACGGCAGCAACTCAATGCATTTAGCATGTAGACATGGTCAAGACGATGTGATGCAGTTCAAACCGAGCATCACAATGTGGATTGATGTTACTTTGAACGGGGCATGGTTGTTGGTGAAAGGTACCACTCCTGTCCGGCTATAATTCATACAGGATCAACAAAAAAAGACAATAGAAGATTGGAAAAACGTTACCTGGTCTGAAGTCTCCATTTCTGCTGCCACATTCGTCAACAACATGAAAGCATGGACCCATCCTGCCTTTTATCAATGGTTCAGGTTGGTGGGGGATATTTACTTGGCGCACTTTGAGTATTGCTGCTGACCATGTGCATCCTTTTACGACCACAATGTACCATCTTCTGATGCTGCTTCCATCAGGATAAGGCGCCGTGTAATAAAGCTGGAATCCTCTCAGACTGCTTTCTTCATGAAGATGAGTTCACTGGACTCAAATGTCCTCCACTGTCACCAGATCTCAGCCCAATAGAACACCTTTGGGATGTGGTGGGACAGGAGATCGGTATTGTGGATGTGCAGCCGACAAATCTGCAGCAACTGTGTGACGCTGTCATGTGAATATGGACCAAACTCTGGAGGAATGTTTCCAGAACCTCGTTGAATCTCTCCCACCAAGGATTAAGGCGGTTCTGTAAGCAAAAGCGGTCGAACCTGGTACCAGCAAAGTGGACCTAAAGTGGCCATTTTCTATGGATGACGTCACTCTCACAGTCCAGTTCTCTTTTACAGTCAATGATTTCTGACTGAACTGAAATAACACAAAGATGCTAAAAAACTCAAACATGACCATAATGACCATAATGACAACTGGTTCTACAGAACTCTCCTAAAGTGGGGCAGGCGCGAACGCGCGCGCGCACGCGTGTGTCAGCTGCCAACTAAGATGGCGGCGGCGGCAGCGCGGACGTCAGTGACGGGAGCTGCTTGAAGACGGTTCAGAAGGGTTTTTGCTCCGGGAGGAACCGAGCGGCTGTGCCGGGACGATCCGTTCCTCACTGAGGCTTTGTACCGCAGCGGGACCCGCGCTGACCCACCGGGCTGCGGGACGGGGATCGAACGCTCACACCCCGGTGACGCGCCGCGCCGCGCCGCCGCAGCTTGAATGAGTGCCCGGTAAGGATTTACCGAGCAGCTGCCGGGGCTGAGCCGCAGCTCAGCGGCGAGCCCCGTTCCATCACGCGTCCCGTCCGTGCGTGTGCTTCCAGACCTGCACACCCGCGTCCATTCGTCTCAGTCTCTTCTTGCGGGGTCATTCCCGCACCGGCTGGAAGCTACAGGTTGTCTGGAGGAAACAAAAGCCAGCGTTTGCTGTGCACAGCGCCGAATAACTGTCACACCGCACGGAACCGCCTGCGCGGCTGTTTTTGGCCCAGCGATGCGGTCCCGCGCTAAAAATAGTCCCAATTTTACCCAGTTGTCCCACCTCAACATGGCTGTGTCCCAGTTGGCGTTGGAATGAAACTTTGCTGCCAGGAAATCCCTTTAGGTGAGCTGGGGGGCTTTGTGAGCCCGCTGGGGGGTTTACTGAGCCCGCTGGGGGGTTTAGTGAGGCCGCTGAGGGCTGTGTGAGCCAGCTGGGGGGTGTAGTGAGGCCGCTGGGGGGCTTTGTGAGCCCGCCGGGGGGTGTAGTGAGGCCGCCGAGGGGTGTAGTAAGCCCGCCGGGGGTGTAGTAAGCCCGCCGGGGGTGTAGTAAGCCCGCCGGGGGGCTTTGTGAGGCCGCCGGGGGGTGTAGTGAGCCCGCCGGGGGGCTTTGTGAGGCCGCTGGGGGCTGTGTGAGCCCGCCGGGGGTGTAGTGAGCCCGCCGGGGGTGTAGTGAGGCCGCCGGGGGGTGTAGTGAGGCCGCCGGGGGGTTTAGTGAGGCCGCCGAGGGGTGTAGTAAGCCCGCCGGGGGCTTTGTGAGGCCGCCGGGGGCTGTGTGAGCCCGCTGGGGGTGTAGTGAGGCCGCCGGGGGGTGTAGTGAGGCCGCCGGGGGTGTAGTGAGCCCGCTGGGGGGTGTAGTGAGCCCGCTGGGGGGTGTAGTGAGCCCGCTGGGGGGTGTAGTGAGGCCGCCGGGGGGTGTAGTGAGCCCGCTGGGGGGTGTAGTGAGCCCGCCGGGGGGTGTAGTGAGCCCGCCGGGGGGTGTAGTGAGGCCGCCGGGGGTGTAGTGAGCCCGCTGGGGGGTGTAGTGAGCCCGCCGGGGGGTGTAGTGAGCCCGCCGGGGGTGTAGTGAGGCCGCCGGGGGGTGTAGTGAGCCCGCCGGGGGTTTAGTGAGCCCGCCGGGGGGTGTAGTGAGGCCGCCGGGGGGTGTAGTGAGCCCGCCGGGGGGTGTAGTGAGCCCGCTGGGGGGCTTTGTGAGCCCGCTGGGGGGCTTTGTGAGCCCGCTGGGGGGTTTAGTGAGCCCGCTGGGGGGTGTAGTGAGGCCGCTGGGTCTTCAAGTGAAGTTCAGGTGCTGGAGATCAGGACAAACTCCCTCCTCAGAACTTGCTTTTCATAGTTCAACCAAAACATCCTCTCTTTGGCCAGTTTCAATCATTTGGGTGAAATCCAGTGTTCTAGCACTCACGGTTTCATGTTGTTTTTAAAAGAAAATAGAATCAGTGACGTCACCGATCCTAAAATGGCGCATTCACACTGGCAGCTTTGATCATTTGCTGGTGTTCGTTTGCATGGATGGTCTGGTCTTTTGAACTGGTTTGGGAACTCCCCTGGACTCTGGTACAGATCATGCTAGACACTGCTGGTCACATGGAAATGCAAAGTGCAATTCAGTAATTTGTAACGAATTCTTCCTTTACTCTGTCTTTCTGAGAGCTGAACTTCAGGCTAACTATTGGAAGTGTGTGGTTTTTCTGGCAGTTTGATCCGTTTCAATTTTTGCCTGAGAGTGCCGTAGTTGAGAGCAAACCATTCCAGATGAGGGGAGGGCATTTCTGACCTTTTCTGTCCCTTTGAAATGAGAATGAGGTGTCAGAGGAACTTTAAAGTCCCATCTGTTGCCACACACCTCCCCAGCGTGAAAGAACTTTGTGTATCTGCCGTCACAGCCCCGCTCAGGGACAATTTGGTGGTTTAACCCCCCAATCCTACCCATTGTTGCTGAGTTTCAAGCAGGGAGGCATTAGATCCCATTTTTAGTGTTGTTTGGGATGTGTTTAGATCCCTGTTTATGGGCTTGTATAAGGATGTAACATAAAGAAAAGAAAAAGCTAATTTAATACCCTAGCAACTCAATAAGACAAACCCAGGCGTAAAAAAAAAATACTGGGATTTATTTACAGAAAAATGAAAACTATTTACATAAAACATAAAAAAATATTAGGACCAAAGCCTGTAAGGATAACAAACAAAGTAAAGCTCTTTTGCTGCTATTAACCGTATATAGGAACTGGACACATTATCCCCTCCTTCTTCCAGATAGGAAGTGCCCACCGGTCCCAGAAAGCCAAAATCCCAAAGACTTCACCAGCTATTACTCAGTCATTCTGTTTGTCAGAATAACCATTCTTGCTCTGGCATGTCTTTTTAACGTCTTCTTGTTTTTTTTCATGTTTGCTTTTTTCCAACTTTTTTTCATATTTTTTTTATCGCAAGCTATTGAAATTATAAACCGACCAGTGAGATGCCTCAGTAAAAGCATGTGGCTTTTACTTTGACTGATTCTTCAGAGTCCAGAGTCAGTTAAAGGGGTGTGGCCTTCCAACAAGCCCACTCCTGATTAGCAAGGGTGGTTGCCATAGAAACCATAACTCAGATTGACTCAGACAAATCACCGCTTACTAACGTCGTGGCGAGCCTATTCTGCGGAAAAATGGCTACGGAAATGACTTCGTTTCGTTGGAACCGGGGGTAAGGCATTTTCAATGAGTGACATCAAATTGATGATTTATCCATCTCTATGGATATCAGAGGAACAGAAGTTTTTATTTAACCACAACATGCATTGGCTGAACATATTAGGTAAGGAAACTGTCAAAAAGACGCGTATTCATAAAGAAAAAGTTGTATTCATAAATACAAAGTTGTGCACAAATTTATATTTTGTGCACAACTTTGCATAACAATTATGAAAACAACCTTTAGTTTTACGCTTTACATGACTGAATACGATTTCTCTTTGTTTTGAAAACGACTTTTCTTTGGCTTGAATACGAATTTCTCCTGTTAAATTTCTGTCAAAAATACGTCACAAGTTCACAGGCATAAACATCGAGTCCCGGACCATCAATTCTTCAAATGTGCATGTGTGATAAAGTTTGTTCATTAAAATAAAATAAATATTGAACTTTAAGGAATTTTATTGATACCATAATGATAGCTCTGTAGAAAAGTAGATGAAACAGATTTTTTTTTTTTAAAACTGTGATCTCCATCCACATTTAATTGTTTTCAGGTTACAACAGGGGATCATGTGCACAATGCAGCAGAGGGTCGTTTTAGAACCAGACGTGTTGGAAAGACGTACCAGACGTACAACTCCACTCATTCAGTGTAAAATAAAAACATTACTGCTCATATTAGTTTAGAATTGGAGGATAACAAAACCAAAACGGCTAAACTAACTTGGAGCTAAAGTATGCTAACGGACTGCCAGTTAGCATACTTTAGCTCTGAGTTAGCTTAGCTGTCTTTGTCATTTCCATCCATTTTTTAGCCTGCTGGCTTTCTCCACATTGCTGCCAGAGCCTGTGGCGGGTGCGGCCGCGACCCCGTGACGTATTTTTGACAGCGATTTGACAGGAGAAATTTGTATTCTAGACAAGCAAAGGGTCGTATTCAAAACAAAGACAAATTGTATTCAAACAGACATGTCAAACGTAAAACTAAACGTTGTATTTATATTGTATTCACACACTGAGCTCCTTCCTTTTCATTGGCTCCAGTTAATTGGCTGGCCACGCCCAGGAAGGATGTCACTTCAACATTACATTAAATAAACATGAGACAGACAAAAGAGACAGACCAAAAGTGTCTTGAAACTATACATTTAAAGTCCTGTTAACAAAACTGACATAAATAAACAAACAACCCAAATCATTACAAACCAAAAGGCAAACAAACAAATCCAAATCCCTTCCACGTCCTGTGCCCTTCCTTATAACAGGAAGTGAAGGCCTTGGCCACCATTTTGCCCTTTGGGCACCAAGAAGAGGAGGTAACAAAAATCAATAAATAAGTTAAGATATAAGATATTGTTTGTTCTGCTCCTTTGTCATATGTCTAAAAGTTATGGACAAACGGGTGACAAGTAGATACTACTTTGTCACCGATTTGATAGAAAAATACTTCTTAGTTGCACAGTTTATTTCTCTTTCTGCCCCTCTGTCATCCTTCTGTCTTAGCTCATTATGCCTAAAAACATGAATTCAAATCCTTTTATCTGCAATATTGAAGTTATATGGAGTAACAAACCAGTAAATGTATGTTTATTTCAGTTAAACTGTTATTTTAGCTTTTGTAACCAGAAGCTGGTGGTATGTCCACCTGACAGAATCCGTCAATGTCAGCTATGAAACATTAGCTGCAAAACACACCAAGTTTTTTTTTCTCACACAATAACAAATTCTACAGAAAACATTAAGGATACGGGTTTGATTTTTTTACTCGTATTTCCTTTGCTTCTCTTTAAATTTTCATTGCATTAGCAGTTCTTTGCTGAAGTGAGAAGTCTTGTCAGATCTGCAGCTGTTTAATACACGATAAACTAAACAAATAGGTGTAAAGACGATGATTTTTGCCATGCAAAAGCATTTATCGGCAAGGCTGATCTTTGCTTTGACATTTTACGTGACTAGATGTTGAAATACAGAAGAGCCAAACACCCAGTGCTCTGGTTTAACCATAAGCAGATGTGTGGCTTTCTGCTGAGTCTTCTCACTTTCTCCCCATGTCTATGTCTGTGCTGAAAGTGTACAGCTGGAACCAAGAGCAGCACGTAAGAACCAGAATCCCAGTGGTTTTTTTTGGCACCAGTTCCTGTCCAGTTCGGACAGCTGGAAGTCATTGCTTTGGCTTAAGCAAACCCCTCAGACAATAGTGAAGGCTTGTTTGGCCTGAACATCGTGTCATTACCTGCTGTGGTTAAAGGTCAGAGGGTTTGAGATGCTTTTGTCTATCATCTGACCCCCAGGCTGACACTTGGATATGTTTAAGGTTTAGGGGCTTGTTTAACTCTGTGACGTCTGTGTGAGTTAGTTTGGTTAAAAACACTAAATATGTTGACATTCATTTATAGTCCATGTTCTACATAAACTGAATAGATCAAACATATTCTCTGTCGGTAAAAGGATCCTTATAGTTCATTAGGCTTGGAGTTTGAAAAAAAGTTCAAACGTGTTATCTAAAGAAATAATTGTATTCAGTAACATCTGTCAGCTAACGGAATGATTATTGAAACACGTTGATTTCTCCTGTTCCTCAAGTGACAGTTGTCATTGAGAATAAGTTCTTTTCACGCTAAAATACTCTGAAAAACATCAGCATATTTTTTTTATTGTATATCAAATCTGGCTGATGTACAATCTGAGCTCAGCAGTTTGGAGGAATTGATGAAAGACCTGTGTTGATATGGCTGTTTCCTATCAGAGCATTATTTGAAAAACCGCCATCCATCCACCCAAGCATTCACCCACCCTGTTATTTGGTATCACACCAATAAGTTACTTAATCCATCAAAACAACCAAATTCAATAATGCTGTGATTATTAAATGAAACACGCAGAACTTACTCAGCAGGAACAGATACCTGAGTGCAGTTGTGGATCCAATTGACCAACAGACGTCTTTAAGCACAGATGACGACTCTGGATAAAGAATAGAAACTTTGAAAAACCTTCTTTTTCTTTTGTGGACTTAAAGACAAAGAAAGATCCTGGAAGTGGTGCTCCATTACACATGGAGATAATTCCAAATGGAACATTTAACAAATGGAAAAAATAAATGGATGAAAACTGTTAACTGCATAAGTTTATGGTCAGTCCAGTGGCACCTCCGGAAAGCGTCGGTTACGATGACTCTGATGCATTACCCTACACTCAGAATTCAAACAAATTTTTGTTCCTGAATAAACTGGATAAGCAGTTTGAGAACCAAAGCAGAGTTTAAAACTCCAAAGAGAAGATTCCGGCATGATACCGGTATATAGAGACCAAAGCAGAAATCAGAGCGGATGATTTTTTACAGCAAAACTACATTTATGAAGCTATTTTATGTTTATTTTTGTATGTTTCAAAGGCAAGTGCAAACCGACACAGTGAACGTAGTCATTATTTCTAAAGAGATGTTCATTCAACAAAAGGTAAAAGAGAGAGCATCTTCTTTGCTCATGCATGAGTCACATGCACCCGTATGGGTCCTTCGGGTGTTTGGGTTGTCCCAGTTCGTGGAGAGTCATAGAGAGGAGCGGCTGCAACTTTAAAGACCCACTCCCATGAAAATGGTGTTTTTAACATGTTCTTGTAACATTTTTCTTATGATGGTGGATATATATATAAAATATAATTTAATTTAAAAACCGTGTTTTTCTGAGAATTTCTTATTCAAATTTTGATGGATCAGGAGCAGATACAAACCTGAGGTTAGAAGCTCTTATTTGTGACAACTGGCAAGGGTAAGCCAAAGTCTCCTCTCCATTCTGATTATTGACTGTATAAGAGAACTGGACTGAGTGTCCCGTCCCCCCAGGCGTTCCAAAAAGGAAGTACCTGCTGATCCCAAAAAGCCAAAAACCCAAAGATTTCTATATAGAAATAACCAGCTATTACTCTGTCTTTCTTTTTGTCAGAATAACCATTCTTAATCTCATACATTTTTAACATGATAATCCTCTTTTTTTCATGATATCTATATTTTTCAGATAATCAGATGTCTAAATATAAGTAGGTGGTCTCGCGTCAAACGTTCTAAGCATTTGATTGACAAATTCTGGAAAGCTCAGATGTTGCTTGCCATTTCTGTTACACCGCTAATATTAGGTTGAAGTCGTGAGAGGCTGTAAGCTAGTGGGAGAGAGAGAGTATAAATAGAGCAATGGTGCGATTTTTCTGCAACAAGGGTCCTATCCACAACTCAGAGGTGAATTTCTGATGAACTCCTCCTGCTCTGAAGAAACTGTCCTGGAAAACAACATGTTTTTAAATGTTATCTAAAAATGGCATAATCATCCTGAAAAGACTGTTGGGATTGGGAACGCTTTAAGGATAGATCAAAAGATGTCTGGAGTGGGGCTTTCATGGACGTGCAGGTGTGTCTTGTAGTTTCCTTGAGGCTCGTACAGCAACCTCAAGAGATTCCATGAAGGTAGAACATACCACTATCGTGTGTGGTAACTGTATCATAAGTTTTATTCTGAAGGAAAATGGAGGTGACACGCACTTCTGATGCATGTCAAACGCCAGTCGTTAGTAAGGTGTGAGTACTGGCCCCCTACTGACTGGTAAGCACAGGGTGTGCACGTGATACGTCAGTGCTCGGTGGACGCCTGTAGGATGTCCACACAACTACTCTCTGATTGTCTAAATTATTCATTTCTAACAGTCAGACTTATCACATGAATATCATAACAGGCTGCTGCACAGTCCGCAGGATTTGTGGGGGGGTTGGAAAAAAAGACAAGTCTGTACAACACGACTGCGTATGACCTACTTCACCTTTACCTCCCTTACGTGTTGTATACGTATTCACTACAGCCTGGTACTCGCAGCAGGCCCAAAGAAAACAATGTGGTTGAACATTTTCTCTCTCCAGGCTCACTGGGTGGGTTACGTCTTTGATGTTTAGTACGGACCACCTCTGTACCCTCTTCAGGGTTGACCGTTCTTTGCGCAGACATGCTGTATCCACCAAAATGGACAGCTGGGACAAAGGCTTTAAATGAAAACTTTTGAGTGCCAGAAACAAAGAACAAAGCATTACTCTGCTTCTGGGGGAGTTATGGACTGATTTGGAACTCATCATAGTAATTTTCATCCAAAGTTGTCAGAGTTTACAGCTCAGAACTGTGAGTGTGTGGTAGAGACCTGTTCATGTGTCTGTGCTTTAAAAATAAGACTTTTTAGGAAGTTTTGAACAGTGGTGCTTGTTTGCATGACCCCCCCTCGAACACCTCTAAGGGAACTGATGAAGGACATTGGTGTTGGAAAGACGCCCTCATGCCCCCCGTCTGTCTGAAAGGGCCCGCAGTTGTTTTAGTTTCCAGGCTGACATTCACGCCAAAGGCAGATGGCGCTTTGAGAACATGTCGAGGTGGAAGAGAAGTGTAAGGTTTATTTAAACACATGGTTATGGTTTAAACTGTTTGCTTCCGCTAGCAGAGCATCCATTTGGATTCCTGTTACAGTAGAAACGTTCCCATTTCAAACAGTCAAATGATGTCATCCCAGTTTTATGCTTTTTTTGTTATTAGTTAAAAGCACATTCCTATCACAGTCCGCTGAAAGGAATTAAGCAAATATTCAGTCTTCTCTGATGCTTTTAGAGGGGTGGGGGCAGACATGATTTCTTTGTAAGGACGGGAAAGCCCTCAGGTCAGCATCTACGCTTTGCCTCTTCACAGCAGATCGGACTCACACAGGCAGTAAACAGCTCATTCTGTCTGCTTTCTCAGTGGTTTCCCACCCATGGATAAATGATGAGGTGAGATGTAATCTTGGGTTTTAGAGCCAAAACCACGGACTGAAGAAGCCTTTTCACACCATCTGTCAATAGTTGGTAGTGAGATGGAGGAAGGAGACCCACACAGGCGTGTGTTTGGATGAAGCCCAGCTCATCGTCTGCCAAAATGCAGAGAAAATGACTGTTTTAGTCATGTTTAGCAGATGTTTCCCAAACAAAAACTTAACACTACCACTTATTAGATGACAAGAAGAGTTGGTATGTGTGGTTGAAGTAAGGCACAAACTTTTGGGTCTCCATATTATTTATAATTCTTCTTACCCTTTGCGGCTGCTTCCTTTAGGGGTCACCTCAGTCAATCATCCGCCTCTGCATCCTCCTCGGTCAGAGTCTGGCCCGATCCTGTCATCATTCCGTATGGGATGGGATCCGTGTCTTTAAACATCCCTGTCTTTGAGCATGATATCTTTTTAACAATGTCATGTTCAGCCTGTTAAAACCCTCCCTTCACATTTATGTTCCTGCTCTGATTCCGATCTGTTCTGTTGGTGTTTGAACCTGTGTTGAGTGTTCTTGAATCTAGTGTTCCTCCACAGTTTATTAACCAGCCAATTGGATGAGACCATTGATTGTATATAGAAAACTGGACTGAGCAAGTGTGACGTCACCAAGTAGCTCTAGCAGGCAGGAGGTGAAGCCAACCAGGAAGTAACAAAACATTGCAGTACCGCTGGTGCTCTGACAGCAATTTCCCATCTACTCCCATGTTAAAGTCATCATTTTCCCCCCTCAAATAAACCCCTTTTATGCCTGTTTGAAACTTTTTATTTCATCAATGGTTGCATATTTGATACATGACAACTCTGAGTGGAGTGAATTTTTTTCTAAGTTTGTAATAAAAAAAAAAAAAAAAAACAGCTTTTATTTTTGCTTAATGAGGAGGCGTGGCTTTATGACTGACAGGTGATAATCGCAGTGGGTGCTGGGAACAGAGCTCTGGTGTTTAGCTTGTCTGCTCTGTTTGAGCTTTAGCATCAACACTATATTTTGGTTTGTGTTCTGGTGCTGTTCTGTAAACTGTTCTAACACACCTTCTGGGAATCCTCTGTTATCTTTTCTCTGCTAAGTACTAAGAAATTACTTTATATTTGACATTTTTAAACCATAAACATATATTTTTACAACATGCATACAACATGCATTTTTGCAAATTCCAGTCTGGCTTTTTTAGGATTGTTTTTCAGCAGTGGTGTCCTTCTTGGTCGTCTCCATGAAGTCCACTTTGGCTCAAACAACGACGAATGGTGCGATCTGACACTGATGTACCTTGGCCTTGGAGTTCACCTTTCATTTCTTTGGAGGTTGTTCTGGGCTCTTTGGATACAATTCCAACGATCCGTCTCTTCAATTTGTCATCAATTTTCCTCTTGCGGCCACGTCCAGAGAGGTTGGCTACTGTCCCGTGGGTCTTGAACTTCTGAATAATATGAGCCACTGTTGTCACAGGAAGTTCAAGCTGTTTAGAGATGGTCTTATAGCCTTTACCTTTAAGATGTTTATCTATCATTTGTTTTCGGATGTCCTGGGACAATTCTCTCCTTGGCTTTCTGTTGTCCATGTTCAGTGTGGTTCACACCTTTTCACCAAACAGCAGAGTGACTACTTGTCTCCCTTTAAATAGGCAGACTGACTGATTATGAGTTTGGTAACACCTGTGATGTCACTTAAAGGACACACCTGAGTTCATCATGTCAGTCTGGTCAAATAGTTTTCAATATTTTATAGAGGTACCATCATTTTTGTCCAGGCCTGTTTCATTAGTTTGTTTTTTTTAAATAATTATGTTAATCAGCAATTCAAAAGTGATGGCTGATTTTGATTATTTAATTTTCAATAAATTTTTATTTATTGTTACTTTTGTAAGTTTCAAGTGATTTCAGTGAGAATTGTGGGTTTTTCCTTCTTTAACTGAGGGTTCCAACAATTTTGTCCACGTGTGTATGTTCCTCTAAAGGCCTGCATCTGGTCGTGGTGAGCGGACTTGTAAACCAAGACTATCCAACATTCACATTTTTAAGGCAGAAAAATGTTTACATGTAAAATATGTTGAAGACTCCTGCTGAAGTTTGTAATTCAATAAAAAAGAAAGTTTAACATAGTTGAGGGACCAGTATCTTCTGTTTATTCTCATTGCTGTAAAACAAAAGCAAATACGGGTCAAAGTCTAATCTGGACAATATGGATTTATTTTTGAAACAGATTAAATTATTCAAAATATCACCAGCATTACCACTGATAATTCTGTGCATTTTTTCCTTAATTTAAAGAAAGTAGAGACTTCTTTAAACAATCCCCTGACATGAAAACTTTCTGCCACAGAGGAACAGTGATGATATTGTTTTTGAGTAAAAAATACATCAACTTAAAAATGAACAAAAGAGGAAAAGCTTTTTGTGAACAATGTCATGGTTACAAAGCATCATCTATGATAACCCTGTCAGTGTTTGACACTTTAAGAACCTAACACGTTATCCTAAAGAGTACATTTCTAATTACTGAAAACCAATTTCAGGAAGAAATGAAATTTCAGTGTCAGTGTGAGCACTTTGCAGCCGCTGGATGTCACTTGCACCACTTTACATATTATGAGTGAAACAGCAAGTACTTACCAACAAAGATTTATGTTGTGAATATTAGTCCACTGTTGCAATCCTGAGCTAGAGACTTGAGCTAAAGCGGTTAGCGTTAGCTTGGAGGGACCGCAGACATCCACCCGGCACAAACCGTGGGCGTGGACAAAAACAAAAGGGAAAAAAATGACTCAATCCAGTTAACTCCAGTTAGCTGACAATTTAGGGTTCAAGTAGGGAAGTCAATGTGTGACGTCAGAGATGATGACGGACATCAGCCATTGAAATGCCTTTCTTCAGCGAAATGAAGCTAATTCAGTTGCAATTCCTCTGCAATACAGACACCGTCATTTGGACCCAGACGAGGTTAGTAGGTAACGATTGGTCCGATTCGTCTGAGTCACATTTCTCAGGCAACTACTGTTACCAGTCAGGAGTTAGCTTGTTGAAAGTCCACACCCCTTCCACTGAAAGCAGGCTTGGGAGAATCTGTCAAACAGTTGGCAGAGGGCCAGTGGGCATCACATGCTTTTACTGAAGCTTCTGATTGGTCAGTTTGTAACTTGTGATAGTCTATGGGATTTTGGCTTTTTGGAATCTCCCCCAGGGGGGAGGGATTGCTTAGTCCAGTTCTCTTATACAGTCAACGAATGACATACTTAATTGACCAATAATAATGTTGGTTACAATACCAAAGCTTAGTGAAGAAGACCCAAATGCTCACACATGAAAGCGTGTAGAGGTGGCGAAAAGCTACAGATGGCGATCCACCTTCTAAACCTGCTCTGGGGGCTCTGTTGGGCATCTCCATCACAGAGACTTACAATAACATGTTAAGATCAATTTAGAGTCACCAATTAAGCTATGAAACATCTTTTTTTTTACCATGGTGGTTTACTGAAGAATTCCACCAGAAAAACATCCAACCTCCACACAGGAAATGCCCAGCTTGGATATGAACCAGCGCCTTTTCGCAGTGAGGCGAGAGCGTTAACCACTACTCCAACATGCAACCCAGGATTATCTGAATATAATACTGTACATTTGAAAACAATTGATCTTTTTCTACACTTCTTGAGCATAGAAGTACTGCCAGCTGCTAACCGGGCCATACTTGGGTTCAGTAGTTACTGACTGTTGAAAGCAGACACTAAGACAGAGTAGCTGTTGACATTAACTTATACAGCAGATCACACCAATGGACAAAGACGCAGAATACTTTTTAATAAAGGAGCAGGTAGGTTCTGTTTGGGGTTTGGTAGGTGTAGAAAATGAGCCACTAAACTCAACAAGGGTGTACATAGAGGACTGAAACTTAAGAAAAAATGTGTTAAAATAGAATGATTTGGACACCAACAAAGAAAAACCTACAAAGAAATAAAGATCCTGTTTTTAACAGCTGTGTTCTGTTCGATTTAAAAACCTTCAGACTGGCTACAGATGTGGCAATACTGTGGCATAGAAATGACACGTTTACACGAAACAAGGATTTCTCATGGTTAGCTTTTGTAACAAAAAGGACTTCTTTAGTAGCAGTTAAATGAAGAATTTTTCACTGTAGTTGTGTCGGTGTCTTTCAGGTTTGGACCAAGTACATTTCAAATAGATCTTTGGGTTTGCACAGCATACAGTGTCGATGTTTTCCTTCACTGCATTGTAATCCAAAGACCAGTTTAAGGAAGAGAACCTTCTTTTCAAGGAACTTTACTTAAAACTTTTGTATTTTTACAAACCTTCTGAACGTCCTCCGTCGGTTTTCTTTGTGGTTTTTTTTGCGCTCCTGTATCTCTCCCCCTTCCACCTCAAAGGTCCTGCTTTGACATTTGCACAAGTGATCGAAGGGGAAGTCTGGAGTTTACTAAACTTCTGTTTGTACCGTCTGAACTTTCCCCAAAATCACATTAAAAGCATCTGATGTTTGAGTCCAACAGGATGAGTACATTGACAGTTTTTTTAAAAATATCAAGCATCATAAGAAGCATTAGCAGATTGTCACTTCCTCTTGATGTGGTTTCCATCCACTTCTGTCTACCATCTACAGATAGATTCCGACCTTTTTTTTAAGGAGTGAATTAAAACACCTATACTTTAGCTCACTTTTTATGACCAATTATTCCAATTACTGCTGTCGCTTTTAGGCAAAATATGTTCTACAACATAGTTTCTACAGAGCAGCAGGAGTTCATTAGAAATTCACCTCTGAGTTATGGGTGGGACTGTTGGAGTGTGTAGGAAGCCTGCACTAATTTCCCATGATCCCTTTGTTTACAGTGTCCCTCACTAGGTTACAGCCACTCACAACCCCAAGCTAACATTCCTGCAGTTTTTGTGTTATCCAGCCATACAGTTTGGAACCACCCCAGACAGGGAAAACAAAGACATACATGGGTCTATTTGTCTACATATGGATGTATCAGAATGGAGCGAAGCGGGGATCTTGTGACCCACCCAGTGTGTTTTCTACGCCACAAATATCATCTTTTACCTACAGCCTTTGTCTGCTCCCGATCCACAGCAGTTTGAATGAAGAAATACTTAGAAATCCAATTTTAAGTGTAATTCTTTTTATAAATGTCTTCCATCATCAGAAAAAAGCTACAAGAACATTTTAAAACGCCATTTTCATCGGATGAAGTTCTTCTATTGGCTTCTAAATTCAGTTGAGTTGTTTGAAAGTTATGAAAAATGTAACTGTCCCCTTTTCAAAATGCAAGCTCAGGTTTCTGCCTGTATTCAAGCTTAAACTGTTGTTTGACTCTGCAGAGCAGAACCATAAATTCCCAGAAAAATACTTTTTCTGTCCTCAGAGGTCTTTGTCCAACTGCTATAACATCAAACATGTTCAACATTCAGCTAATCTAACCTTTAAATGACCTTTTCATCTACAGGACTTTCCTTTTGTAACTTTTAAAGATGCTAGATTTATTTCTGCCTTCATCACTAATCTGCCCTGCTTCTCCTTCTCTCCTGAAGCCTGTTGGCGGTGATGGGACACAATGGAGGACAAAGGCCCCCGTGTAGCAGACTATTTTGTGGTAGCCGGGCTGACGGACCCGTCAAAGCCTTTGGACCAAGAGATCCACTTTGATGATGTGTGCCATAAGACTGCAAAGCCCAAAGCTCCCATCACAGATGTGGCTGTGGTGATCCGCTCTTTGGGCGAGGAGGTCCCACTGGGTTTCACCTGCATAGAGACAACACCAACTGGCCAAGTAGCGGATCTGAACAATGGAGGGCTCATGGCGCCTCAGATCTTCCTGTGCTACAGGCGAGGCCGCGACAAGCCGCCGCTCACAGACCTTGGGTGAGTGCGCGGAGGTTTTTCACCTGTCTCATGCTCAGGCGAGAGATGCCAACCACTGCATGTTAGCTTTAGCAAAGATCCAGCTTTAACGGAAAATGCCTTAATGAAGGGATGCTTTTTACTTTTGTTTCCAAAGTTTTTTCTTTGGAATAATCTTGATGGACAGGAATCCTTCCAGGATGGAAGATGCACGGACGTTTCAGATTTTGTTTGTAAGACTTTTAAACAGATTGGTTATTTGTTCTCTAAAATATTTGTATTGTGAAAACAGTTTAAAATAGCAGCATTATTTGTATTTTTCTCCCACCTTTCCAGCACATTTGTTTGTTATTTCTTGATTTCATAGCAGGTAGATCCATCATTCCACTGTTGTTTCTTTTTTCCTGGTTTTCAGTTTTCTGTTTTAGTCGGGTAACTAAATCAAGCAGTCCGTGCTCACTGTAACACGGCACTAGAATCCTGATCATCCTGCAGCCTTGTGATGCATGTGCAAACTGAATGTGGCGGGGGTGAACATTTCCTGCTCTGAATGCAGCTGGGGAGTTCTGCTGATGAAGGTGCTCCAGATCGGTTTGACCTTTTAAATGTCACCATCTCTGCTGTTAGCATGGTTGACACACCAGCTGCTTTTTGTATGGACCCTGTTTTGGCAACTTGTGTTGTTTCTGTTCTGGTTCATGATTATTTCATGATTCATGGCTGTTTTCCTGATTAGGATGGATTGTTTTTGGAATTGTCTGGGTAAAACCGTTGACCGTAAGTGAGAGCTGGTGTGAGTGAGTGTGATGTCATCCATGGAACACGGTTCACTTCTGGTTCCAACTAAATAAGTAAACTCAGTTGCCATTTTTTTCACGATACATTCACCACTACGTTGATGCCAGACAACGTCAGTAAGCAGTGATTGGTCTGAGTAAATGTTTCTATGGCAACCACTCTGGCCAGTTGGGACAAAGCTTGTTGGACAGGGACACTCCTACCACTGGAAAGCGGTCAACACCTACTTTTACTGAGACATGTGATGGATCAGTTTATAATTTGAATAATTTGAATTACAAAAAAAGATATCATGAAAACATGAGGATTACCAAGAACATGTTGAAAAGGCGTCGGAGCAAGAATGGTTATTCTGACAGATAAAATGATTGAGTAATAGTTGTTCATTTCTCAATAGAAGTCTATGGGATATCAGCTTTTTGGAGCCAGCAGGTACTTCCTGTTTGGAATGCTGGGGTTTGTGTGTGTGTGTGTGCGTGTGCGTGCGTGTGTCAGTCCAGTTCTCTTATACAGTCAAGAGTGTTGTTTGTTTCAGCTTTCTGCATGTTAGTGCACCAAGAAGCTGAAGCGTTTGCCTTTAAACCTTCCTGTGCAGAAGTTTCCAGCTGGTTTTTTCTGCTTTCAGGACATTACCTGTCTTTGACTTTGCTGTGAAAGTGGTGCAGAGTGTATTGCAGATGTCCTCTCTTCATTGTCTCCAGAAGCATGTGAAGGCAGCACTTTACCTTCACACCTCCCTGACTGTCAGAGGAAGGTGGTGACAATGCTAAAGAGGCTCATGCTGGCCTCTGACACAACAGAGAAACGTGCTTATCAGGCGCTGAGGCGGCCTCTCTGCTCAACACAGTGTGCTGACAGCAAAGAAAGGCCTCCCGCTGCATATCGTGTTTCTATGTTTCTATGTGAGCCGTAAAGCACGTCAGGTTTATCCTTTGTTTTGGCTTTGTTCCATCCATTTCGCCAGTTTTTGAAATGTTTTGGGGAGGGTGAAGCCAATTCCTACTTCAGAGTAGATTATTACGGTTCAGAATCCTGTATGATCTGCCCAGTATCTTTAAAATTAACTAAGTTCAGAAACTCACCTTTGTGCGTTTGTCCTAAAAAATTAATGCAATCCCATATATGACAATCCATCCATCCCTCCATCCATCCCTCCATCCCTCCCTCCATCCATCCCTCCCTCCATCCATCCACCCCTCCTTCCATCCCTCCATCCATCCCTCCATCCCTCCCTCCATCCCTCCCTCCATCCCTCCCTCCATCCCTCCATCCATCCATCCACCCCTCCTTCCATCCATCCATTCATCCCTCCATCCATCCCTCCATCCCTCCCTCCATCCCTCCCTCCATCCCTCCCTCCATCCATCCCTCCATCCATCCATCCATCCATCCATCCATCCATCCATCCATCCCTCCATCCATCCATCCACCCCTCCTTCCATCCATCCATCCACCCCTCCTTCCATCCATCCATTCATCCCTCCCTCCATCCCTCCATCCATCCATCCACCCCTCCTTCCATCCCTCCCTCCATCCCTCCATCCCTCTATCCATCCCTCTATCCATCCATCCATCCATCCATCCATCCATCCCTCCCTCCATCCCTCCCTCCATCCCTCCATCCATCCATCCACCCCTCCTTCCATCCATCCATTCATCCCTCCATCCCTCCCTCCATCCCTCCATCCCTCCCTCCATCCCTCCATTCATCCATCCCTCCATCCATCCATCCATCCCTCCATCCATCCATCCACCCCTCCTTCCATCCATCCATCCACCCCTCCATCCATCCCTCCATCCCTCCCTCCATCCCTCCATCCCTCCATCCATCCATCCCTCCATCCATCCATCCATCCATCCCTCCTTCCATTCATCCATTAAAAAACCCTTAATCAGCTCCAATTGGACCAGAACTCCACTTCCCTCATCATCTCCAGAACCCCATGCTTTGGTCACATCACCTTCATCGTCCAGCAGCTGCACTGACTTCTCATAACCAAATACAGAATCAAATTCAAACTGCAGCTGGTTACTGTCAAGGCCCTCCATAACCTCGCTCTTCCTTATCTTTCTGACCTGCTACATATCAATACTCCCTCTTATTCTCTCCAGTCCTCTTCTTCTGTCCAGATCTCTGTTTCCCCGGCTTGGCTCATTACCATGAGGAGTCCAGGCTTCAGCTGCTCGGCTCCCAAACTCTGGAATTTTCGCTGTCTTGACCTTGTCAACACAGACTCTCTACCAACCTTCAAATCCAAACTCAAAAGTCATCTGTTTAAATTTGCTTTTTCACACTGATTCACGTGTGATTTTCACTCGGCTGCTATTTAGTGTTTTTAATCACTATTATTGTGAACTTATTGACCTTCATTATTTGTACAGGGTCCCTCGATTCCTCAAAAGGCGCTTTTAAATCAAATTGATTATTATTATAATTGTCATTATCCATCCACCCACCCATCCATCCATGTTTACAACCTGCAATATCCCTTTTGGGGTCACGGGGTTGTCAGATCCTGTCCCAGCTGCTGTTGATCAAAACGTTTCTGTACAAGTGTCTTTATCTCTGCTGGGGTGTCAGTTTTGCATGGAGTTGAATGGTGACTTGCAGTCATTATTCCGTAAATTACTCTGGCTCCAGTTTCTGTACCTAATGTCAATTTCAAACCAGCTTCAACGGGAAAATGGAAGTACTGAGTCTAAACACAAACAGACCTGACTGATCTCCCCAGCAGTGAGGCCAAGAGGTCATGGTAGGTCAGCTGTGTCTGAGCGGGGAAACCTGCAGGATGGTGAGGATGTTTCAGCTTCCAAAGGCTGAATTTAAAAATCATTTTTTATTCAGCTGAATCTGGTTTTTAGGCTGATGGAGGAACAGCTTTCGCTTCACAGTCTGCCCCCACAGCCGTCTGAGACGCACAGATGCTGTGAAAATGGGTCATAAATGGCACAAAACCCACAAAGACATAAAGGAAAGAGCTGAAAGTCCCTTTTGACCGTCAATGCTTGAGGCCACAGTTTGTCTTCTGCCTCTTGAGACACCAGATGAAGGGGCAAATTTAGTATTTTATTATCTTACTGGGATGACGCGTTGTCTGTAAAGACGGTGATGAATGTCTCTACCTTACTCATCTCCCGCCATAGGGTGCTGTTTCAGTGGAAGGAGCGGCTGAAGCAGGGCTGCCACCTCATCCAGACCACGCCCTTCGGACGTTCAGCCAACATCAGCGGGAATTCCTCCCAACGCATTTACATCACCTACCGCCGAGCTCCTGAGAGCCAGCCTCATGCTGCCCTGGCCGTCACAGACATCTGCATCATCATCCCCAGCAAAGGGGAGACGCCTCCACACACTTTCTGCAAGGTGGAGAAGAACCTGAACAGCAGCATGGTGAGAAGGACAGCAACGTGCCAAAGACCCGTCTTTCCTCCAGAAATGCATTAAGTGGAGAGCATTTTAGATCCTCAGAGCCTCCTCAAAACCTCACAGCTTACAGCTTAACTCCAACTTCTAAATCACTTTTTCAAAACCAGGAAATGCAACTCAGCAACACAGTGAGCGACTAGAAACACAGACTGATGTGTTCATTAAGCAAAATGTTTTTCATTTACTACCGCCTTAGTCACAACTGCCCCTACGGGTGGATATGGGTAAAAACCGAGCAAATTAAAGAGTGCTCGGTGAACCCTTACAGAGAAAATGTAAGGATTTTGTATTTGTTCACCCTCCCAAACACTGCACAATGATCCTGTTAGTGCTGTTCTCATAATGAGTGGCTCTCCTTACACGCATCCTTACACCGGGCTCACAGCGCATGCAGTCCAGCTCTGGTGCAGCCATTTTGGCGCCATTCCAACCATTCCGGAAATAACCGGGTTCAAATACCATTATTAGTGTTTTATTTTTTAAATATGTAGTTGTAGTTTTATTAAGCATAGAACAAATATTTTTTTTATTACTATGAACATCTTTTTAAAAACAATAATAGACAAAAGTCTTTCAGTTACAAAAAAGATAACTGCACCATGAGAGCAGTTAACCCACAGAAGGGTTTGTCATTCAGCAAAGACAGCTGACCCACAAATTGCTGAGTGAAGGGTGCAACCATGTTATCATGAAAAGTTGAGTTCCTCTCATGGATGTTTTTAAATAGGAATCATGTGATTCTGTTGTAACATCATGTTGGTTGTATATTTTTAGCACTTAAAAATGAAAACTTCTCATTATTTTAATGTGTTTTAAGTAGTTCACGTGTCAAAAAAGTGCAAGCACCCCTGATGTAGAGGTTCTCTGGTATAGTGAGCTTCAGTCCCGCTGTGTCTGGATGACTTTCACGTTGCTTCTGTTTATTTAACCGTGTTTGAAAGCTCGCCATCCCGCAGTAACCCGAGACGGAAAATAAAATGATGGGACTTTTTTATATAATTGTCTCGATGAAAATAAGAAAAAACATCATAAAGTTCTGGAGGCCCGAGCAGGCTGTCTCTCCATCCCGCAGGGGGTCTCTGTCTGGCAGGAAGCTCCTCTCCTGGTAGCCGGCACAGCGAGCGTGACCGCTGTAGCTGCATGGGCCCTTGCGACAGACTGTCTAGGGTGTACCCGCCTTCGCCCAACAGTTGAAGGGACGGGCTCAGGAATCCCTGCTGTACCAAAGGGGATACAGTGGGTTAAGAAAATGAATGGAAGTTCAGGAGATCCGATCCACCATAGTGGATGTGTATTCTACCTGCTGTCACTGAAAACATCACGTGCCCAAAGTTGACGCGACACAACGACCTCCCCAGAGTTTAGATTTCTTTTCACTCTGGCTCGCTGCGCCTTACACTCAATTCGCGCCACGCTGCTCAAATCAGCAGTTGCCAGACCTTCCAATCTGTTCAAACCGCACCGCAGGACCTCAGATCGCGCCTGTACTATTAACATTGAAACTTGCTGCCTCCAGTATGCAGATCACATTTGGTTTGAATGCACCTTTAGAAATGAGAAATTTCGACACCTTACTAATAACAAGAGTGTGACGTAAAGACATCAGACAACAGCATCAAGCCTCAAGGGAACTGCAAGACTCACCTGCTTCCTTTAAGATGCAGCTACTCTTCTTTGTGACCCTCCATGTACCCGGACAGCCCAAAAAACCACAGCATCTGTACGGGTCAACCTCAAACCCATGCATGCGACTAAGGCTTTACATTAGAAGAGGGATATCCTTAGTTGTGTTAAATGTTTTCATCCTGTAGCTTTAGTTTTTTTTCTTCTTGAGAGATGTCAGCTCCTCTTTAGAGCATCGCTGCAGCGCAGTAGGTGAAATACCTAATGAGTCGTGTAAAGACGTGTTGTGTCATTGCCTTCAGCATCACCAGCTCATACAGTTATAGTTTTCAACCAGCCAGAAGATGGTTCATAATGTTACAGAGGACAACAGGCTGTTTTTGCTGGTTTTCAGTGGGGCTCCTCTGTGTACCTGTGTTACAAGAAGTCTGTGGCCAAAACCAACACAGTGGCGTATAAAGCAGGTAAGCGTTCTTTGTTTACATGCAATAAAAAGCATAGATCTGAGCTATTATAGAGTTTAAAGGGGAATCATTGTTTTTAATCGTGTTTTCTGTTGTATTTTTTGGCTTTGAAGCGATAAAATAATCAGTGGTCCAACAGCATTTATAAATGTGTTTTAAATGTATCCTAATGAATTACTTAGTGGAAGCAGCAGTATTAGAAACAAAAAACAAAACAGCACATCTGAAAAAGGGACGTAAACTGAAAGGAACTAATGTTTTCATTAATGAGCATTTAACTAAAACGAATGTTGAAATGGAAGAAGCTGCAAAAATACTACAAACCTGGGTATCAAATTGAAAAGTTTTCCTTAAACTAAATGGAACTCCAGAAGAAGCCAAAGTGTTTGTGGTGAGAAACATAGAGGAACTTGACAATTACTAAAATCAATCCCTTAAAAAAATGGTTCACTAATACCTGTACGTGGCTCCCCATATTTACTCCATTAACAGAATTTCAAAAATACAGACAAAAGGGATCACTGAAGTGAATGATCTGCTACTGAAAATCTGAGAATTGGAACAAAACTGGAAACCTTAACACACAAGATTTAGGAAAAGAAACGGATCCTGATAGAAATGTTCTTGTCTCCATCAACAAAAGTTGTGCATATTACTCACAAGAACACTGTAACACCATTATAAATATAGAAGTTTCTAGAAACTTTCTATAATACACTTCAACAGAAGGAGTTTGTATACAAATTAAAATTCTATGAAGGAATACTTGCAACAGTGTACCCGTCCATACAGTATTTTTGCCATGTCAGAAACATGGTTTAATGATGATAAAGAAGTTAATTTTGACATGGAAGGTTATAACCTCTAATATAAAAACAGAAAAAAAAATGGGAGATGGAGCTGTTCCATATAAATACACAAAACATTAGAAATGTATGGTACTGAAGCACATGTCATTAGCAATAGATGAAATAATGGAATGTCTAACTGTGGAAATTCTCAATGAAAGAAACCAAAACACTATTGTAAGCTGTATATAATCGGCCTCCTGGTTGGAATATGAATACTTTGCTTGACCTGATGGCTGAACTGTTTTCACAAAGAATGCAAAACTGACCAACTAATACGTGGTGACTTTAATTTTGGTTTATGAAATCCAACTAAACAAAAAATAATTGATTCCTTCATTAATATGATATCTAAAAGAATCAAGACTGAAGAAAATATGAATGCTTCAATAATAGTTGTCAATGCAGGATTGGAGACAGGTGTGAATAAAGCATATGATCACTTTTTAGAAATATTCCCTTCTCTGATCAACACTGTCCAATTAAAAGGTTTTGTAAACACAATAAAAACATCAGAAACCCACGACTTACAAAAGGAATTCGACATGCCTGTAAAAAGAAAAATAATCCTGCAAAACTTTTATCAAGAAAAAAGCAAAAGAAGCAGAACAACAATATAAGATGTACAAAAACAAATTAACCAAAATAAAAAGAGAGAGTAAAAAACGATATAGAAATACTAAATGAAAATAGGAATAATATAATAAGAACTTTGGACACATTAAACAGTTTAATAATCAACCAAAAAAGCAGCATACCCAAATTACTTTTTGGAAGAAGATAATTAAAAACTATAATATGAAAAATGTAACAAACAACTTTAAAACGTTTTTCGTAAACATCGGCACAGTTTTGGCAGCAGATATTCCAAACTATATAACATATATATCAAGTCAAAGTAACAAAACAAATCCACAAACATTTTTCTCACTGCAATCAATGAACAAGAATTATATAATTATTGTTCATAAACTCAAAAACAATCATCTTATTGCCATGGAATTGACATGTCTCTAGTGAAAAAAGTAATAAATAATATTTCTAAACACTTTACCTATTTTTGCCCCAGCAAAATGAAAATTGCCAAAGTTATTCCGATTTACAAATATAATGATAAACATCTGTTTACAAATTCTAGACCAACCTCATTGCTTCCCCAGTTTTCAAAAATTCTGGAAAACCTCTGATAAACGTCTTGAGAAATTCATTGAGAAACATCATATACTTAATGAAGGACAGTATGGCTTTAGGAAAGGACGGACCACCACTATGACCTAATTGATGCATTGTAACATTTCTCCAGTGCGTTGAACAAGAAAAAAGTATCCAATCGGAGTCTTAAGAAGATCTTAAGATTTTAAGATCGGAAATCTTAAAAAAGCATTTTACACCATCAATCACTCAGTCCTGCTCAATAAATAGAACAAAAGGGAATCAGGCGGATTGCACTGAACTGGTTAAGTTATTTAAGCAGAAGATTTCAATATGTCAATATTGGTCATTTCACATCTAAAAGCCTAAACTGTTCATACTCTATATCAAGGACATATTTTCAATTTCAATAACATCTACATTTATTTTGTTTGCAGATGGTACAAACATAATTTACAGTGGTGAAAATTATCCAAATCTTATCAATATTATTAATGAGGAACTTACTGCTATAAAAAGATGGATGGACAATTATTATTACATTTAAATAAGACCATACAGTAATAATAATAAAATATTACTACTTGGTAATCAAATAAGACATTCTGAACAGCCAATAACCATAGACAGTATACAAATAGAAAATGTGCAAGAAATTAAATTATTGGGAATTGTAATAGATAGAAAATATTAGATGGAAACCCCTCATTAGACACACAAAGACAAAAATTGCTAAAACGTATCTCCATAGTAAACAAAGCCAAATCATTTCTTGATTGTAAAACATTGCACATATTATAATGCTTCTTAGTTCTCCCCTATTTTAGCTATGGTGCTGAAGTAGGGGGGGGATAATTATTCCCTTTACATATCACAAAAAAGAGCAGTGTGTATAATAAATAAAATAGGATATATAGAACACACAAATCAACTTTTTTTTTTTACACAAACATACATTCATTCAATCATTTTCTATACCCGCTTCGTCCTTTACAGGATCATGGGGTTGCTGGAGCCTAACCTGGCCACTCACGGGCAAAAGCAGGGGGACACCCCTGGACAGGTTGCTAGTGTGTCACAGGGGCCATAATTACATACCCATGCACACTCACATCCACACCTAGAGACAATTTAGAATATGAAACATGTTGGATGAGTTGGAGAAAACCCACGCATGCACGGGGAGAACATGCGATCTCCACACAGAAAGGGGACTTGAACCGGGAACCTTCTTGATGTGAGGCAGGAGCGCTAACCACTGCGCCACAAATAAGTAATTTGTTTGTACAAACAAAACTACTGAAATTATATGACTTAGTTACAGTAAATATCAAATAACACAAATGACTTTCAAAGCCTTCAATAAAGTCTTACCAATTAATATACAAAGCCTATTTCAAATCCAATAGAAGTCCCACAATCTGAGAATCTGACAGAACTTCCAAACTACCATTGATACGAACTACCCAAAAATGTTTTTGTGTGTCTGTCACAGGTAGAATTATTAAACAGTCTGGGTAATGAACACAAGCAATGTCAAAGCATTTATATCTTCAAAACACTTCACAAAATAATTGTTTGGTCAGAGTATAGTGGAAATGAAATGTAAGGACAATGTATGTGATCGGTGTGTGAAGTTTGTAACAATGTTAAGAATGCAGAAATATTATTTTATTTATCGTTGTTATTAACATTATCTTTGATATGCTGACTTATTAGACTGTGTTGTTAAACCAGCCGGAAAAGTAAAAGCGGTGGGCTATAATAAGCTCGGCTTCTCTCTGCTCACTGACCAATAACCCCAAACCTTGTTAGAAATGTTCACATTTTCTAGTTTTTTATTTTATGTTGTCAAGATGTTTTTCTTTATTTTCAGTTGTGTTTCCTTCTTGATTTGTTATTGGCATGTTTGAAAAATAAATCAAATCAAATTATTGATTTAAAGCTGCAGCTTCAAGAAGGCGGGAGGATTCAGCAAAACATCCGACAGTTTTCAGTGTAACACAGACTCTGTTTAGCTACACAGACACTGCTTAAACAGTGGATTTAGTTCTATTATTATTTAGAAAATAACATTTTTATGAATGTCCTATGAATTCATCTTGTTGTATTTATCCGCCGCGTCTTAAAGGCCGGTCCGTGAAAATACTGTCCAACTTTAAACCGGTCCGTGATCACACAGAACAGCTAGTTAGCATCAAAGCATTAGCGAGTAACAAGCTAGCATCATAGCAGTAGCGACTAACATGCCAGCATCATAGCATTAGCGATTAACAAGCTAGCATCATAGCATTAGCGATTAACAAGCTAGCATCATAGCATTAGCGACTAACAAGCTAGCATCATAGCATTAGCGACTAACATGCCAGTATCATAGCATTAGCGATTAACAAGCTAGCATCATAGCAGTAGCGATTAACAAGCTAGCATCATAGCATTAGCGACTAACAAGCTAGCATCATAGCATTAGCGACTAACAAGCTAGCATCATAGCATTAGCGACTAACAAGCTAGCATCATAGCAGTAGCGACTAACATGCCAGCATCATAGCATTAGCGACTAACAAGCTAGCATCATAGCATTAGCGACTAACATGCCAGCATCATAGCATTAGCGACTAACAATCTAGCATCATAGCATTAGCGACTAACATGCCAGCATCATAGCATTAGCGACTAACAAGCTAGCATCATTGCATTAGCGACTAACAAGCTAGCATCATTGCATTAGCGACTAACAAGCTAGCATCATAGCATTAGCGACTAACAAGCTAGCATCATAGCATTAGCGACTAACAAGCTAGTATCATAGCATTAGCGACTAACAAGCTAGTATCATAGCATTAGCGACTAACAAGCTAGCATCATAGCATTAGCGACTAACAAGTTGGCATCATAGCATTAGCGACTAACAAGTTGGCATCATAGCATTAGCGACTAACAAGTTGGCATCATAGCATTAGCGACTAACAAGCTGGCATCATAGCATTAGCGACTAACAAGCTGGCATCATAGCATTAGCGACTAACAAGCTAGCATCATAGCATTAGCGACTACCATGTTAGCATTATAGCATTAGTGTCTAACAACAGCGCTGTCTCCAAATCAGCACATTTTATGAATCTGTGAGTTGCTGCTTTAAGTGAAGCAGCTTTATCCTCCAGTTCTGACTGGATCCTGTTAGAAATCGTCACATATTCCACTGTTTCATCAGGTGAAGTGACCGCTGGTGTGGGTGTTGTGTCACGTGTGTGTTTTGCTGCTTACCTCGAGTGCAGACGGTGGAGAAAAAGTGGACAAAACAAATTCACCAAAAGAAGAGCTAATAAACATGACTAAGTTTACACAAACATATACTCTCGGTGTGGTGACTAACTCTCTAATGTTTACTCACCAAAGAGGAGAAAATGCTCGCGACTGGTGAGTGTTAATTTTGGACCCTTCAAAATAAAGGTATTTCGCGATAGACTCATTTAACTATCAAGAAAACGTACTATTGTGAGATCGATGGCTATCGTTTTATCACCCAGCCATAGTTTCAGACCTTGCTCAGAGGGAAGTGAAAGTGTTGCTCTAAATTCTGACCTGTTTGTCCACCCAAGACCCCAACTCAAACTACAGCAGACCCATAGGGCATACCCACCCCCTGTCTGACTGAAATGATTGCTGCTGAAAGAAGAAAACCAATGTTCTCTTTCTCGGTTAACTTGGACCTGGATGACTGAGAATCTCCACAGATGAAGAAAAAGACAGATTTTTAATAGATTAACAGTTATGGAGACCAGGTTGTAGGACAGCAAGAACTAGTCCTTACAATCTGGTAGAAGTTTTCTATGCATCAAATGAAACCACCAAAACCCCCTATGAGTTTTGACATTGAGCAGATGTCTAGCTGTGTGTGAGAAATAAAGCTTTAAACAAACACTAATAACAAAAAAGATGGTTTATTTTCCTTAGAAAAGTGTAGATATGTTCAGGAGCTTCGAGTTGCTAATCTTCTTGGGGTTGTTCTAGCATGTCAGAAGTTTCAAATCGTTCCTAACATAAAAAAACATCTGAACCTGCAGGAATGGACCTGTCAAGCTCATCACACACATCAAACTTTGAGTTGACAGAGAAAAGTTTAACCGTTTCAGTAGAAACACAGGTCCCCATGTTCACCTCGTCATTCTAAGGCTTTATCACAGCTTTAACTGCTAAAGAAAGGTAATAATCGCTACTATCACTCCAACACTAGGTGAACTGCTAAGGTTAAATACATTTTAAAATAAAATTTAACTATAAAAAAGGGACATAAAGCCAAAAATAGAACAAAAGTGGAAACATTAGAGTGGGTGTGGTAAAAACTTAATTCTTCATGATTTATCTGTCAAAAATGATATAATTTTCTAAAGTCAGTTTGAGGTGAAAGACTGGGATGTTTGCTCAGTTTTTGAAGCGTAAAGGGGCAAAACTGCTGTGGGGTAAATGAACATTTACTGGGCAAAACTGCTGTGAGGTAAATGAACATTTACTGGGCAAAACTGCTGTGGGGTAATTGGAAAGCAGGTGAAGACCCTCCTCCATGTTTGAGTGGAGATGGGGTGAGATCTGGATATGAGAGATCTCAGCAGCTCGCTGAGGCTGAAGGTGTGGGTTCAGAGGGGCAGACTCTTCCAGATTGAGACAGGACTACATGCCCCTCAGACGCTGAGCATGGTGAGAGGACAGCATTCTCCGATCAAAGTTTAACTGCCCCCTGGCCAGCAGAGAGCGTGTGACGGGGAGCGAATCGTGAGCTTAATAAGAGTCGTTTTTTTAAATCCTGTGTTGAGTAACAGACAGTTGTTTGAGTTGTTTGTACTTCACCGTATTTTGAATCCCCCGCTTGTTCCGTGGTGTTCTGATGAATTGTTCATTCTTGTTGAAGGGTTATTCAGCAGATATCCAGAAGAGGACTACGAGTCTTTTCCTCTCCCGGATTCAGTCCCTCTTTTCTGCCTTCCCATGGGGGCCACCATTGAGTGCTGGCCAGCAAACACCAAATACTCCCTTCCCATTTTCTCCACCTTTGTCTTCACTGGAGCATCTGGAGAGAAGGTGAGACGCTTGCTCCTCTTCCCTCCTTTGCTTTGGTCTGTGGGACTGACTGCAGCACGGGGCTGTTACGGGTACTGTGACCTGTACACATGCTGGCAGGTGCACCGCAAACTCCTGTGTGTGGGGAAAGTGGGTCAGTCTGCAGAACCGTCATAATAACGCTTTTTTCTTGTAGAGCAGAAAGAATACAAAAGACATTCATAACCTGCAGAATCGGTTCAGTTCTCTCCAAAATAAGAGCATAAGCTCGTGCAGCGCTCACCTGTTCGGCAGGTGATCTGAAAACCAGCCACAGCAAAATTCTCCTGTTTGATCATCTTTAGAACTTGAACACATCAAAACGCTTTCAGTCTACTTCTTGTATTCAAGATTATTGGGTATGACTTTAGAAGCCTTTGAAGGGCCTATATTATACAAAATCAACTTTTCTTTTAAGTGTTTTATAATGTTAATTTCTCATGAAAAACACCCCAAAACAGTATTTTGATCTGTTCACGCATTTATGAGTGTTCCTCTAAAACCCTGCTCTCTGAGCACCAGCCCCTCCCAATCCCCCAAAACGAGTGGGTTCTCACATTGTGATGTCACAAAGTGAAAGCAGCCCCTTCCAGGAAGTGTCTGTGCTGCCAGCACTGTCCCCAGGGTACACACTTTCTCCACAGAGCTAGTGGTGATCGACAAAGCTATTTTATTTTACATGCATAAATACGCACATTCATCTTTGCAAAAGTTCAGATGTTGTTTGTTTTGGTGGGTAAAATGCAGACATGCTGCCGTGGTCGCCTCAAGGATGACGTTGTGAAATGGATGTGACCCACAAGGGGTGAAAAGGAGCTCACAAAAAAGACTCCTAATTCATAAATAATGTGTTTTTAGTGTGCCAAAGGTGATCTATTATAATCTATGGATATAGTTTACTCTGAAAGGCTGAGTAGTAGCATGATATAGGCTCTTTAAAAACAGCAAAACTCCAGGCTAAAATACCAGATAATTAAATCATTGAGAAAGATCATTTATCTAAGAATTCTTGTCAAATTCTAGTCACTGCATGTTTGAAAACCAGAAAAACACATTTTTAAAGTTCCAGGTTTTTGTGCCAACACAGAACACAGAAGTTAGGTTAGAAACAATCTCTCTGTGGATTACACCTTGGAACTTTGGTGAATGTCGGACGACCTGTTTCTGGTTTCAGGTTTATGGGTCTGCCATCCAGTTCTATGAACCCTACCCGCTGGAATGCCTAACGAACCAGCAGCTCTACCAGCTGGGCCTTATGAGCGCAGAACAGCTCAAATCTGGTCTTTTCAACACAAACCATGTGAGTTTTAGCTGCTCTGTCCACACCAACAAGTGCATCTGCCTGCTGTCCCACTGGCCCTTCTTTGACGCCTTCCGGAAGTTCCTCACATTCTTGTATCGATACTCCATCTCTGGCCCTCACGCCCTGCCCATCGAGAAGTGAGTCCTCTAAGTTCAGATTTCCTGTTCTGGATTATTGCTTTGGATTCTGCTCATATTCAGACTTAACAGAACTAACAGAGAGCTTTTGAACCACTGAGTGGTGTAAGTTTACTTACACACAGTCCTGATGGGAGGCTGATGAACACAATCCCCTTTGACAGACAGATTCAATTCCAAAGAGAGGAAAAACTATCGCCTAAGCAAAATGCATTTCCACCAGATCCCAGCTTTAGGTTGGGTTATTCCTCGACATGCTGCTGACGTGGCGGATATTTTAGTGAGAACTTTCCCACATTTGCTGTTACTCAGAGTTCAAAAAGCAGGGCTCTGCCACTCACTGCTGGTTTTTTGGTCTTTCACGTCTCCTTTTCTTCACAGGCACATCTCTCACTTTATGCACAAAGTTCCTTTTCCTTCGTTCCAGAGACCTCGCATCTTGGTACAGGTAGGATTGATTTGAAATGTATTTGTAATTCTTACAGCACACTTAAACTGTTGGACTGTGACTGGATCAGCTGTAACCATTTGGAAAACTGCTCTATATCCTCCATACTGATGAGTAAATGAGTGATTTAATGCAGGTTTTTTTATTGGTTGATTGAATCTCACTTTCCAGCTTTCCCCACATGACAGCCTGATGCTGAGCCAGCCTGTTTCTACTCCGTTACCACTCAGGTAAGAGCAGCTTGCCAACTGCTCCTCTCACAGTTCACAGTCTGAGCCTTCTACTCAATTTAACATACTTTTCATCTTTTTATTTAAACACTCTTGCTTGTTGTTGGAATCACATCAGGTTCTACCATCTTCTTCATTTAAAGGGCCTGTATGATGACAAATTGACTTTTTGAGCTTTCTTAACATGTATTTTACTGTTCACTCCTCTCTATAAACAATCCCAAAGCGGTATTTTGATCTGTTCTTGCATTTCTGAGTAATCCTCTAAAAACCTGAGTCTGAGCACCAGCTCCTCCCAACTCTCAAAAAACGAGCTGATGTAGACAAGTGAGGACAGCCCCTTCCAGAAAGAGGCTGTAATGCCAGTACACCCCCCCAGGGTAACAGTGTGGTGGATATTGCATCTTCGTTGAGCACTTTGGTTTGTAGGTGAACTGGAGTGAGTCCAAGGTGGGCGGCCGGCAGTCTGTGATGTGGTTTGAAACCAGCCTTTCAAAGCACTTCATGACCACAGCAGTGAGAGCACCAACCTGTAGTCGCTAAGACTGTCCACCACTGGCTTTCTGGGGACGGGGATGATGGTTGAGGTTCTGAGGCAGTCTGGGATGCTGGACTGTTCCAAGTCTGGTTGAGAATTATGGTGAAGACCCTGACTAGCTGGTCTATGCATGCACTGATTACCTTTCCTGGTTCTCCATTGGGGCCAGAAGCACAGAAGTGGCGCCCAGGCGGCGTCTCCTTCAGTGGGGACTGTGTTTTTGCTCCTGTATTTTGTGAGGCGGTTTGTTCCCTGCCACATCTTCCTTGAGTCGTTGTCAGTAAAGTGGTCCTCAATTCTCCTCCTGTAGGCAGTTTTTGCCTCCCTCATGCCTCTCTTCAGGGCGGATCTGGCAGCGCTGTATTTAGGTCTCTGTCCCTTGTCCTTTATTTAGGAGAGATTTCACCTCACATGTCATCCGGGGTTTCTGGTTTAGGAATACTCTGATCCTCTTGTTCACGATCACATTGCTCATGCGGTTTATGATGTAAGTCAGAACATTGTCTGTGTGTTCCTGGAGATCTTGGCTGTAGAATGTGTCCCAGAGAGTGTTTGAGAAGCAGTCCTGCAGCTGTGGAAGGGCTGTTTCCTGCCTTGTTCTTTTAGTCCTTGTTTCTGACTTTGTCTGCCTCCTTAGGGGGGTGTAGGTGGCGGTGAACTCACAACCTTCCAGTTTCAGGATGTACAGTTTACCACAAGGTCACTGAGCTTTGAAAGGCAAGACGTTGCTCTTATGACAAATGTGCAGTTGTCAGTAAGGCGTGAGTACTGGCTCGTCACTGATCACTCACAAATGCTGCACGTGAAATAGAATTGGCCGTTGGACGTCTGTTGGATGTCCACAAAAACTACACCCTGATTGTCTCATTTCTTCATTTTTAGCAGTCAGGCAGAACACAAGGAGCGCACACGTTTCTTGTGAACAGCACTAACGGGATCCTTGCACAGTCAGCAGGGTTTGAGGGAATTGAAAACATGAAGAATCTGTAGGAAACACGTGTGTCTTGCTTACTTCACCCTTACTTACCAGCACATGTTAAGTGTTTACCATGACCTGTCAACAGCAGCATGTACATGGACGTATTCTCTCTACCAGTTCACTGAGTGGTCTACGACTTTGATATTCCGTACCTGTGTCCCCCATACAGGTTTGACCATTTTTCCCCTGCAGACAGTCTGTATCCACATGTAATGACAGTTGGGAATAAGGCTTTTACTGCTTTTATTGATATTGAAATGATGAAGAACAGGTTTCAGTTAGATTTAGTTGATAGTGCTTGTCACTAGAATGCATCAAAGTGCCTTGAGAGGTTTGGAAATTCTTTTATTTCAAAGGATGCAGTGACAGAACTCTTTAAAAGTACCAACCAGGTCACTGCAGAAAAGAAACACAACTCATACAAACAAGAGTCGACTGTGGTCTTGTTGACACCCTCCGGATGTGGCGGCTCGTCCCACTCTGTGGTGTGTTTCAAATGAGCCTCAGCTTCCCTGTGCTTGTTCCCGTCAGTGATTTGTTTGCCTACATTGCCTCTGCCGTGTAAACACCAGCAGGAGGGATGGAATAGTCTCAGATGTTGCCATTTTCCCAATCTGACCTAAGAGTAACCTCCATGTTCTGCTGATACACGTCTGGAAAAGACTAGTGCTCCGATAAAGCAGAGTCATTCTTTATCCTCCACAGTGGGGGACGGTTCTCCACGCTGCTGCAGAACCTGGGACCTGAGAACGCCGTCACCCTGCTGGTGTTCGCCGTCACCGAACACAAGATCCTGGTTCACTCGTTACGGCCGGCGGTCCTGACCAGCGTCACTGAGGCCTTGGTGTCTGTACGTCTGCACCGCCACCTCCTACCTTTACACTGGAAAGCAGCAGAAATGGTCAAAACTGAACCTCTTGCTCCTCCTGCTTTTGAGGTGGAAACCTTCCTCTCGTGCTTCTCAACCTGATTTCCTGTTTCATTTCACTTAACCCCGATGAGGCAGAAACACGGAACTGCAGCACACCCATTGACTGTATACGAGAACTGGACTGAGTGACCCTTCTCCCCCCTAATATTCCAATAGGAGTACCTGCTGGCTCCAGGAAGCCACAATCCGCTAGACTTCGATAAGGAAATAAACAGCCGTTACTCATTTATTCTGTTTGTCAGAAATCCATTCTTCCTCTGATGCATTTTTTGACATGTTTTGGATAATCCTAGTTTTTATTATTGACTTTTTTCTGTAGTTCAAGCTATTCAAGTTATAAACTGGCCAACCAGGTGCCTCAATAAAAGTAGGTGGAGCCAATGTTCAGAAGGTTTCATTGACAGATTTTGTGTAGCCTACTTTCAATTGGTAGGGTTGTGGACTTCCAACAAGCTCACTCCTGACTGGTGAGAAGGGTTTCCATAGAAACAATGACTCAGACCGACTCAGACCAACCACAGCTTAGTGATGACATCTGGTTCCAACATGGTGGCGTCTGTATTGTGAAAAAATGACGACTGAATTGACTTGATTTGGTCGGGTGCAGAGGGAAGTCATTTTCTATGGGTAATGTCACTCTCACTCAGTCCAGTTCTCTGATACAGTCAATGAGCGCACTTGATAGGCAGAGTCTGAGCTTCTCCTACACGATGTGTCTGACCTACAAAGCAAGTAAAACCTCTCCCCCTGCTGAGGTCTATGGGGATCTTAAGTGATTCTGGTCTTTGTCTCTTCTCCTCTGAAGATGATCTTCCCGTTCCACTGGCCGTGCCCTTACATTCCGCTGTGCCCCCTGGCCTTGGCCGATGTGCTGAGCGCCCCCTGTCCGTTCATAGTGGGAGTGGACTCACGCTACTTTGACCTGTATGACCCCCCTCCAGATGTGAGCTGCGTGGACCTGGACACAAACACCATCTTCCAGTGAGCATCCCCCTCTTAAGCCTGGAAAGCTGTGCTTCAGTTTCCTGAGAAGAAGCACTCAGACTTGTTTGAACACCATGGACACCATGTGTCTGTGAAGGTCAGTGATGAACACTCTGAATTGCTTCTTCCAGCTGTGAAGATAAGCGAGGTCTCACATGGAAGATCCTGCCAAAGAAACCCTGTAAGAACCTCATGAATGTTCTAAGCAGGCTTCACCAGGAGCTGCTGGATGGTGAGTCCTGAAGCCACATGGTTCTGCCTGTTTCATTAGTGGGAAGTTGGTTTCAATCTCACTGCTCTGTCTGTGAAATAAAGATGAACAGATCTCAGAATCTTCTGGTCATAAAATCAGCCAATATGGTCAGCTTTGCTGATTTTATTGTACAGCTTTCAAGTCAAAGGTTGCTGCTCTGTTGGGGATTTGTATGTCCATGTTTTTTGCTGTTCTCTCTGCATGTAAAAGCCTGTTGACCAGCAAAGATCATTTCAAACATTTTCTGTTCATTATTTTCGGTAGAAAAAAGCCTTCCAATAATATCAAGAGTACTTGAGTGACGAGTCCACTTACAAAAGCCAGGATGGCTTCTCATTTCACAGGAAATAAAGGGCTTGTTTTCTGAAAGGTCATGTTGATTATGGGACAACTTCACATATATTAAAGCAAATATAAACGTGTGGCATAAAGAAATGAACAGTTTTCATGATTTTTGAAGCCTAAAGGTGTTCACACAATGAACGCAATTCAGTTTCATTGTAAAGTCAATGATTTAGACGCGAATTGAGCAGCCGGTGCGGCGTGCACGAGTTGAACAACATGGTGTGAATCTAAACTCTGGGGAGGTCGCCACGTCTGTGTCAACCCATCAGGGACTCCACTTTGGGCGCGTGACGGTTTCAGTGACAGCAGGTAGAATACATATCCAATATGGCGGATCGGGTCTCCTGAACTTCCAATTGTTTTCTTAACCTGATGGATCCCTTTTGGGACAGCGGGGTTTCCTGTACCCGTCCCATTTCTGTTGGGCGACAGTCTGTCGCAGGGCCCATGGAGCCGGAGCGGTCGTGCTCGCTATGCCGGCTACCGGGAGACAAGCTGGCGGCCAGACAGAGATCCCCTGCGGGATGGAGAGACGGTCTGCTCGGGCCTCTGGAACTTTATGACGTTTTTTCTTATTTTCAAGACAGTTTTATAAAAAAATGTCCCATCATTTTACTCTTATTTTCACATACTCCTGTTAAAGAACTACGAAAAATCCACAGACGAACAAATCTCTGCTCTTCACTCAGCATTTTGTGGGTAGCTGTCTTTATAAAGTGAAATGGTTGAATCTTTTTTGCCTCTAAATTACATAACACACATGACTATAAATATGAATTAACAACATCAGGATAATTCTTTGCCAGAAGTTCTTTAGAAACTCACCTCTAAGTTGTGGGCAGGACTGCTGGAACGGAAGTAAAGCTGCGGACATTTCCCATCATCCCTTTTGTTTCACGCTCCCCCGCTAGCTTACAGCCCCTCACACCCCAAACAAAACATAATTAGTGCAACAAAAATAGCGAGCAATAATGATGCTATCCAGTCGTGCAGTTTTGGTCCAGACTCCAGCTCAGATGAGGAAGACAAAGACGTACATGGATATATTTGTCTGCAAGTTGGAGCATCAGAATTGAATGACGCAAAGGATTTCTACGTCACAAATACAATCTCTTTTTTAGCAGCATTTGTTCATCTTCGATTTTCAACAATTTGAATAAGCAAATAGTCAGAAAAGCAATTAAAAAGCAAATATGACAAAGTATTACTGGTTTCATTTTTCAGTCAGTAAAGTTGATAGACTTATGTTGTTATGGAAAAAAAAGGGAAATTGTTTAGAACAGCAGTCGCTCTGTTGCAGCAGTTAGTGAATATCTTCTTCAGATTTTCCAGCTTTGGTAACACTGATGTGTCTTTTTCCCCTCAGGTCAGCTTCAGCTCGATGGGTTGCTGGAACTGAGCATGAATGATTCCCCAGAGCTGAGTTGTGGGAAGAGTCTTCAAACACTGGAGCTGGAGATTCAGGAAGCCTTCCTGCGCTTCATGGCTGCTATCCTGAAGGGTTACCGCTCTTTTCTCAGACCCATTACCCAAGCACCTTCAGAGAAAGCAACAGATGCAAGCTCTCTCTTTGACCTGCAAGGTACAACGAACAGCAGAACCAGCTGCAGCCACACATCAAACCCTCAGAATTAGTCTGTCCGCTTCTGCTTATTTCCATAATATTCAAACTCAAGTTCATTTAGAGTTTGTTAAAACCTGGATTAAGAAGCAGCAGCCTCTGAGTCACATGTTTAGACTGCACTGTTTCACGCTGAGCTACATTCCCTGGGATTTGCAGTCAGCTGGTCCTGCTCTCATTGGGAAATTGGTTCCATATTCAAGTACATTTGACTCCAAAATCCAGAATATGTGAGATCAGTGGTCCCCAACCTTTTCTGCTCCACAGATAGGATTGACGTTAGACATTATTCTCACAGACCCGCCTTGTGGCAGATGAAAATGAAAAGTATTTTCTAAATAACATTTGCAGCTCTATTGGCAGTGTCCTTGTAACATTAGAGAGCTTGTTGCTGCAGATTATCCAGAGAAAACGGTGCATTGGCATAACTGTTGCCATAACAAGTATCGCTTGGTGTCGCTCGTCCGTCTCCTAAAGCGGGTTGGCGTGAACCCACAGAACAGCACGTGTTTGATCTTATCTGAGCTGCTTGCCCTCTCCTCACACATTTCTTAAGAAGACAAAGGAGGAACATCCCTCTTGTAGTAGACTGAGAATGTCATCAGGAAGATAATTAAGATCACGTAGAGCTTTTTCAGACTTATTTTTCTGAATCTGTGAACCCTTCCTCTGTCACTGAAATCCTCAAAGGAGTGCACACTGCCCCCTGCTGGTGGCACCAGGGCTCAGATACTTCATGGACTTCATGGAGTGAGTGGTGGCCTGGTAGAAGATGAGCAGTCTTTTTCTTGGTGTGACTGAGCTTTTACATATATTTAAAATAAAGAGCTATATATTTAAATTCAAAGCTGCTCAAATTTTAAGAATTTTTAGTGTTGCTTTGTTTGATTGGACTTAAAAAGAAACCACCTAAGGACCGGGCTTTTCTTTGCATTTCTTACTCCTCGTAACCATTTGCCCCCATAAGTGCACACTGGGCCTTAGGGGTGAAAACTGAAGGCATACAGCAAAGACGACCAGTCTACGTGCAATTCAACAACCACTTTTTTCAGTTTGAGTTTTGAACCTCAAGATTAGACATGAAATGTTTTTCTTATCAACGTTGAGAAGACTCATATTTTTTACACAATTCTCTTGAGAGCCCATCCCCGCTTCAGAATACAGACTGTTCACTAACATTGCCAAGAAGGTGATGAGACTGTGCAGCCAGGGACAGAATGCTGGCTTATAAATACTGCAGCTGCTGCTAAACAGCGTCTGGCCTCTGGAGCGAAGCCCATCATGATGAAGGAAGTGAAGGAGAGGCGTGGCTGCTTCACCTGAGATCTCTGTCCAAGGACATGCCCAGTGTGAGTCTGCTGATACAGCAGACAAAGACCTGAGGACAGATGTCAGAGCTTCAGAATCAGGTTGCAGGGGACTGACAATTTCTCATCTGAACTAAACAGGATTTTTAAACCAAATCAATGATTTATTAATTATTAATATTAAACATTTTCACAATTTCTGAATTAGCAGCCACACAAAAGATGCGACAGCTTCTGAAATTGCTTTTGCAACTGCTAAATCTATATTTGCTTAACAAATGTTAATGATGTATGTAATCGGTAACAAAAGTTACAATAGTGATCACAGTAACTGTTAAAATATAAAAAACAAAGAAAGGAAAACAGATGCAGAGTTTTTAAAGGATTTGAAGCCTTTGGTTTAGTTTCCTTTTTTTACTACAAAAATTAAAAAGTGAGGAAAAAAAAAAAACCCTCAGGAAGTTCCTAAAAGAAATTAACTTTTTAAAAACCAGAATGCGTAAAATAACTGAAACAAGTAGAGCTCCAGAAAACCTTCAAAAAAATATTCAAAGTTTATATTTTTGATCAAAATAAATCATTGTATTGCAGGTCTGAAACTTCTACATGTGTTTAATGGCAGAACACAGTAAATGAAATAAAATAACAAATAGGATTGTCCCGAAAGTCAATCCTGAAATGTGTAAAAAGGTTTTTGGTTTTTTTGCAATTCCCAATTTGTTCTGCTTTGGTTTATTTTTCTTTTTTTTAGTCTTTATAAAAAGCAACAATGTCTTTTATTATTCATTTATTGAGGAGTAATTTTCTACAAAAAAAAAGTGAAACTATGGTTGAACTAACTGTGACGTTGTAGGGATTGAGCTGGTGTTCAGGACGGCTGTTGGATGATTGAAAGTTGGATGCAGAGCAGGAAGCGGATGAAAGTGGCCGTCCTTCCTGCTCTTTAACTGCAGCAGCTTCTCTGCTTTCAGCTGCTATTAGGAAGCAGTACTGCTGCACATCCCAGCCCACTCTGCTGTGGGACGCATTACTAAGCCCCTCATATATGTGCAGTAAATGTTCATACTTAGTGGGAAAGTGAGGCCTTCAGCCACTAAATCCACCCCAGTTCCTAGAGGATGTCTGATCTCTTTTATTTGAATGCTCACTACCTGAGCAGCTGCATTTAAGTGGGAGCTGTCATTACAAATGGATTGAAGTCCTTAAAGCAACTGTTCTGGAGCTGATGCGTACGTTTTCTGTGTGCAGGCTTTCTGAAGAGCCGAGACCGCTCTCACCAGAAGTTCTACTCTCTAATGACCAAAACACAGATGTTTATACGCTTCATCGAGGAGTGCTCGTTCGTCAGCGACAAAGATGCCAGTCTGGCCTTCTTTGACGAATGTGTGGACAAAGTGAGTGCTTTTATATTCAACCACTGCATCAACTGACTTAGTAAACACATGGGTTTTGGTGAATTTAGGCCAAACCTTTTCCTTGTCTGTCAGAAAGGCGTCGCACAAAATGTTGCAGAGAGATTAAGCAAAGTTTTTCCAAAATGAATTTATCCACTCGGTTGCCATAGAGATGTGTGTGTTTGTAATGTTATGATGATAAAGCCAGCCCAGTTTCTCTGAGTAAATAGCAGATGGAAGTGGTCTGAGTGAAGCTACCTTGTTGTCTGTACAATTCAAAATTGGTGCTTTTTGTAATTTGTTTGCCTTTTATTAATGTGTTCTATAATGCTGATTCAATGGTTATTGTTCCCGATCATTTCAGTCAAAATGTAAAGCTTTGTAAACGGACAGAAGCATCCAAAAGTAAAGAAACACAGTCTGGGTAACGTTTGCAAGATCTTTCTTTTAGCTGTTTCTCTTTTTCCAGACGATGCTGTCGTTTTCTCCTCCTTATAAATCAGGGACATAAAAAGGGGGTGTTTGCTCAGCTTTCTCTAACTGTTCAAACAGGCCGGCATACATGTATTTGTGTGGATAAAGGTTTCTCCTAACTGCTACAGATCCATTTATTGTCCAGATACTTTAGACAGAATCAACTCGATAACAGCTTCCATGTGCTGCTGAACTGCTGAAGCTCTGTGCTCGATTCAAAGGCACACAGTGTAGCCCCCAAGTCACTTTTTCAATCTCCAGAAAGTTGTTGTGATGGCAATGGGGGGAAAAAAGGGAAATTAGAATTTTATTTGAAAAAGCTTCACCTTTCTTCAGCTTACATCAGTAATGTTGTGAGTGGAAATATTGTGAATTAAATCATGAAATGGTTTTTTGGGGGGTTAAACCCAGCCCCTCATCCAGACCACTGAGGTTAGGGTGAAGGTCTGAGCGTCCGCTGCTGTTCTGGACATATGGCGCTGCTGATCATCTCTGTACAAACAGCAGGAGTTAGTTCTGCTTCAGTCAGACTTGTTCAGCTCTGCCTTCTGTCGGATTTTGTTTCTAATTTTATGGTCAAACTCTTCAAGCTGTGGATCTCAGCTGGAGAGTGCCCCCTCCAGGTTTGGATAGGTTCACTCCTACTAGTGGGGGAGTTTACATGTCTGGCTGGTCTCTTCTCAAATGAAGGAAGCATGGATTGCGATGGAAGGCGGGTCAGCAGGTCGGTTCTGGTCCTGCTGTGGTGAGGAGCATCTCTGAGCATGTTTGTGGACCGTCCTGCAGGTGGACAGTGAAAAGCTGGAGGAGACCCGGCTGATCGAGACCGATGAGTCCCATCGCAGCGAGCACACCGTCTTCATCACACCTCCAGAGCTGGCCCCCCTGCCTGAGGGGGAGGAATACCCGCTGTGCTACAGGTAGAAACCGAGGCTTGTTTGGTTCGGATGTTGGAAGTGACTCGTGCCATGAACTTTCAATAAACATTTTCAATGAAATCTCAAAAGACTCGAAAATTGACTTTTAAATGGCCATCCATGCATCCATTCGTCCGTCCGTCCGTCCATCCATCCATCCATCTTTCCATCCATCCCCCCATTCGTCCATCCATCCATCCATCCATCCATCCGTCCATTCGTCCGTCCATCCGTCCGTCCATCCGTCCGTCCATCCATCCATCTTTCCATCCATCCCCCCATTCGTCCATCCATCCATCCATCCGTCCATTCGTCCGTCCATCCGTCCGTCCATCCGTCCGTCCATCCATCCATCTTTCCATCCATTCGTCCATCCATCCATCCTTCCATCCATCCCCCCATTCGTCCATCCATCCATCCATGCATCCATCCATGCATCCATCCGTCCATTCGTCCGTCCATCCGTCCATCTTTCCATCCGTCCATCTTTCCATCCATCCGTCCATTCCTCCATCCGTCCATCCATCCATCCATCCGTCCTTCCATCCATCCATCCATCCATCCATCCATCCATCCATCCCCCCATTCGTCCATCCATCCATCCATCCATGCATCCATCCGTCCATTCGTCCGTCCATCCGTCCATCTTTCCATCCATCCATCCATCCATCCATCCATGCATCCATCCATCCATCCATCCATCCCCCCATTCGTCCATCCATCCATCCATGCATGCATCCATCCATGCATCCATCCATCCATCCATCCATCCCCCCATTCGTCCATCCATCCATCCATGCATGTATCCATCCATCCATCCATCCATCCCCCCATTCGTCCATCCATCCATCCATCCATGTATCCATCCATCCATCCATCCCCCCATTCGTCCATCCATCCATGCATCCATCCGTCCATTCGTCCGTCCATCCGTCCATCTTTCCATCCATCCATCCATCCATCCATCCCCCCATTCGTCCATCCATCCATCCATCCATGCATGCATCCATCCATGCATCCATCCATCCATCCCCCCATACGTCCATCCGTCCATCCATCCGTCCATCCATCCATCCATTCATCCATCCGTTTATTCATCCATCTTTCCATCCATCCCCCCATCGATCCATCCATCCGTCCATGCATTTGTCCATTCATCCATCCGTCCATTCATCCATCCGTCTATCCATCCATCTGTTTATTCATCCATCTGTCCATTCATCCATCCGTCCATTCATCCATTCATCCATCCGTCCATTCATCCATCCATCCGTCCGTATTCAGGACCCGTTGAATTCCTTTCAGGAAGTTACTGGAGCCTATCCCAGCTACTGTTGAGCAAAGGCTGGGTTCATTGGATAAAATGCAAAGATTATTTCCTTTTATCCAGCACATTAGCTCATTTAAAGTCTATAGACATTGGATCACCACGTGCTTCACATTTAAAGTTGGCATGTTTCATTCCTGTTGAAATAACATCCAGACTTTTCCAGTTCAGGTTAAACATTTAAAATAACATGTTTTTAAATAATTCAACCTTTAATCCTCACAGAGAATTCCAATATGATGATATATAAATACATAAAAGATATAGATTTTGCTCCGTCTAATTGCTGCAGGCTGACTTTAGCTTGTCCTGGATTTGGGTCATGTGACTGTTTACTGTAGAGAACTGTAACGCCAAAACAAACTCCAACCTGTGCGTTTGGATCTCTGTCATTGAAGGCGACTTGTTTTCTTTTCATCAGGTATGATGGCTTTCCTGTGCTGAGCCTGGACCTCTTTGACCCTGTGGCCCCCACCGTGGACGGCCTGCTAGCAGCCTCCTCCCGCCTGGATGCCAAGCACAGTTGCCCCACAAGCCCCGCCCCCATGTTCAGACGCACCAAGCAGGTCGGCTCAACCCCCCCCGTTCATTTACCTGCTGCAGTGCAGTGAAGCCTCTTCCACAGTGGGTTTATGTTGGAACAGCCTCTATTTTCTGAGCTTAGGTGTTCACATGAGAAACATACTTCACAGACGAGCTCCCAAGCTTTAGTAGGACCCATTTCTCAGCCCGCTGAGCTCCAGACATCCTTTATTTTATATTCTGCTTCTTTACATGACCTAAAAAATAAAAGAAGCAACTAAACCAGTTCCATCAGCATCTGATGCTTTTCACACCGCCAGCCTCAAACTCTGTCGTTTTATGTTGATAAACTTTCGTAATGATAAAGTATAGAAAAATGCCATTTGTTAAAGGGAACTGTGCGAGATGCATTTGTTCCCTGTAGATGTGTGGTTCAGGTACAGATGGAAAAGATCGACGGATCAAGCGAAGAGAAAATCTCTCGTGGCTTGTTAATGTAAAACAACCTCCAGAGGAATTCTGCAAAGAACAAAACCCAACATTCCTGTTTCCTCTGCAGGAGATCAGGTCAGCCCAGAAGATCGCTAAGAAACATTCCTCCATCCCTCAGCTGTGGTCCAAGTGTCTGCTGCGCCACTGCTATGGGCTGTGGTTCATCTGTCTGCCTGCATACGTGAAGGTGTGCCACTCTAAGGTGCGGGCGCTCCGCACTGCCTACGATGTCCTCAGGAAGATGCAGACGAAGAAGCTGCAGCCCCCCGATGAGGTGTCGTCATGTGTTTTCTTGAAGGCAGACGCTCAGAGATGTTGCTGTGGAACAGACAGTGATGCCCTCTGTCCCTGCAGGTCTGCTACAGGGTGCTAATGCAGCTGTGTGGCCAGTATGGACAGCCAGTGCTGGCTGTCAGAGTGCTCTTTGAGATGAAGAAGGCTGGCGTCCACCCCAACGCCATCACCTATGGCTACTACAACAAGGTATCCGTGATGTGGATGATGTCGCTGTTGCACAGCGAGCGTCAGGCTGGGGTGGTTGTGTGCGTGAACAACCCTGACCCAGCTGGAGGGGCAGATGTGGAGCAGAGCGGATCGCAGAACTGTTTGGGCTGAACGCTTTTCCCTCATGCATCCTCTGCTCTGTCGGTTCCTGCTAAACATCTGGAGGCGCTTTCAGATGTTTCTCTAAATAATCATAAAGAGACATGTCAGGAAGAAATAAAATGTTGATGATGGACGAGGCTAAAGTGAGGTGAGGGGCTCAGTCTTCTGATAGGCTACATTTGTTTTTCTGGAAGTGCATCAGGATGACTCGGTTCCCCATAGAAGAACAATTTCAAAGTCGTGGACACAGTTTGCTATTTTTTAATTCATGTGTACACAATGAGTTCCAATTTGGGGACTTCTTCTAAATTATGTACAGTTTTTATGCTTTTTTGTTTTCTGTTTTGATTTTTGCTCCTTTTATTGCAGCTAAAAAAACGGCACATTTTCAGAAATTGCTCATAATTTTGTTCAGGAAATGCAGATTTTAGTTTACCGGGCTTTGCTCATTTAATACATTTATACTGATGTGTTATTTTTTCCAGATCACTGAAAAAGCATGAAGCTCTTTTACCAAAATGAAAATAGTTTTGTTGCTGAAGGAAAGTCCTCCCCTCCCGTTAACCCATGCTCCTGAGCTCATGTCACGTAAACAAACTCTACTCGATGTCTGTTGCACCAGAGACAAACTGAAAGCTGGACAGCAGATCTGCCAGCAGGGTCCAGTGGGGCTGGTTCTGACAAATCTTTGTGCAGACGTCAAATCTGTCAGGTTTTTTTTGCACAGACTTTGATGACAAGTTCATTTGTGGAGATTTAAAGTGGAGCAGAGTTCAGTCTGAGTTTTGTGTGGAATTTCAACCTGAAGCCGGAACTCAGTCATGGTTTCAGGAAGTGGAAAGGTTTGAGCATACCGGCTCTTCTTCCGCTCTCCCCTGACCGTGCTCCTCTTCCTCCCCTCATGTGCAGGCAGTGCTGGAGAGCACGTGGCCCTCTAGCACCAGAGGAGGATACTTCCTGTGGATGAAGCTCAGAAACGTGCTCCTGGCCGTGGCTCAGTTCAAGCGAGCCCTTACACGACCCGTGCTCCTCACCCAGAGCCCACTGTCAGGTAACCACGCATCTTCTGCGACGTTAGAAGACATAAAGGAAAGTTAAGAGCGAAAGCAGTTCAAAAGCCAACTTTGAGTTCAGGTTTTAGGAGGAGGAAAATCAAAACAAAGGTTAGGATGTTTGCTTCATCAAACCTCTCTCTGTTCAAACGGCTCCCTTCATTGGAAGTCATGTTCCTCAGGCTTTACTGTGAATTGTTTCCATCTTAGACATCAGGTGCGTCAAATGTTCCCAGTCTTTTCTTTTGAGTTAACAGTTTGTGCTCCCTCTTAAAAATTCAAAGCTGCTACTGCAAATGAGCCGAAGAGACTTTTGGTTGGAAACCTGTTCAGTGACGGCTGGTACAGACCTCTTCTGATGCTCTTTTGCTGCAGTTTGCTCCTCCCGATCCGTTTGGTTCTCCTCCTGAAACACACATCCCTCCCTTGATCTGGTGTGATTGCCTTCAATCTGTGTACAGAAGTATTTTTTTCTGCTTTGGTGAGAAAAGCCTCTGTAATTCTTTCACCCACAAGCAATCCTGTTTCACTGAGACTCCATAGAAACCAGAATAGATGTTTCTTTCGTATGTGGTTCCAAACACGTTTTCCACCATGTGAGAAGACAGAGGCGCCCTCTTGTGGACGCCTGGCCCTCTGTGACCCTTGCTTGTTTTTGGACAGACTGCAGTGACCTGGATGCTGTGAGTCACGACAGCCTGGATAGTTCTGCTGACCAGGGCCCGTCCACCGCTGATGACAGGTCCAGTACAGGTGATTTTTTTTTTCCACACTGTTCTCCATCTTCTTCCTTTGGTCATCTGTTACTCTCACTGACCCCCCCCTCATGTCTTCCTCCTGCTCCACCTCTTCCTGTCGTGTCTGTGATGCTCATCCACCGTGTCGGATGGTTTTTACGGTCTGCTCTGTCCTTAACCTCGTCCTCCACTCTGGCCCCGCCTCTCTTGCCTATGCATTCAGTCGGTGGTGGGGGTGCCAGGTTCGTGGTGGTTCCCTCACACTGGGGGGGCTATGAGCTCAGAGAAGTCCCTCTCCATGAAGGTAAACCACTGCCAGAAAGTGTGGTTTCTCTGTACCGTTCACACACTCAAACATTACTCCTGGCTAAACTGTTGGCAGTTCTTATGTTTGATGTGGATCAAAATGCACCAACTTAACCTGTCTAAACCCGTTTAATACGGTTCGTTTACAACACAAAAGACTCAACGGGAAGTATTTGACTGACAGCAAGCAGCAAAGTTGCTGAACCTATTAAAGAAATTCCCTTTTAATGCTTATACTCACCGTAGGAAAATGTGTCCTAAATGTGGCAAATGTTTCCTTGATAATGAATGATGAAAGATTTGATCTGAATTCAACTTTACTCTTAAGTTGCTGTGACATTCAAGTGTAAGAGTTTAGTCGGATGAATCACCAGGAAAGTAAAGGTTGAGTTTGTTCCATGTGTCTCCGACTTCATATGTTCTGTACTGTACTGAAGTTTCACGTGTACACCCCGTGCTTGCAGCATTTGTGTGCGTCAGTAAGGTGTCACTACTCACACCTCACTAAAGACCAGAGCGTGGTGCAAGGACACCGTATAACAGCGTCACCGTGACGTCATAAAGGCATAGAACTTACGTTATCTTTGCAAATACTTCACAATACACTTTCCACACGCAGAACAATGATACGTTCCATTTTCATGACGTCACGGCAGAGGTCAGCCACCCCCACCTAGAGGAGGGACGACCAAGAGAAGTGGGGGTCCCCGAAAGGTGTAGAGAGCATGAAATAATGTAGGAATTTAGGAGGGGCCGGCCCCCGAGGACTAGGACCAGAACCCACACTATAAAACATAGACACCTCCAGGCTCAGATAGAATATGTCCCATCACACATCTCCTTCACCCCATCTCCCGCTCTGCTCTACCCCAACACCACCTCCAGCAACACCCCAAACCATCAAAGCATTAAAGCGCCTCGCTACTACCATGAACCAGAACCTCCCTTCCACATTTGCATGTAAGACATTTGTCTGACAGCACAAACTTGGAATGAGTGACTGCGACTCAGTGTTTCTCCCTATGTCCTTCATTTTGATGAAGGTGTGTGTTATTATGGGCCGGACCAGAGAAAGCTCATGCTCTCAACACGTCTACGTATGTTTGGAATGAGATGATCAGCTGTAGAAACACTGAACAGTTGGTGAATCCCCTCGTGTTCTAAGTCACTCTTGTTGGTAACAAATGTGGCAATGAAGGCCTGAGATTTCATACCATTTGGATTTGGAAATGGTTTATTTCAAGCAGACAAGCATAAGAATAACACATATGTAACACAATCAATCATTATAGATTTACATCAGTAAAAAAACGTGTCAAACATGGGGTAACGAGGCATCAAAAGAGACTGCTTGAAATTTAAAGAGCAGTTCTTTTTACTGCTGAAATGATACACTTTGAACCATCAAGTCACTTCTCACCATTTAGGCAAGACATGGAAATGTGTCTTTGTTTCGCACAATTCAAAGAGTTTTACATAAGACATGAAAGAAAGAGGAAAAAAATCAAAAGAAATGTCAAAGGTGTGATCATTACAATAAGATTTGAAGAAAGTGAAAAAGAAGTGAATTTAAAAGAAGCATAGATAAACAGTGTAGATTTAAACATTTGAATCCAAATGAACCAAATACAGCTGAGAACAGGTGGGTCTTTAACCTGGATTTAAATACACTGAGTGTTTCAGTTGATCTAAGACTTTCTAGAAGATCTGTTCCAGATCTGTGGAGCATAGAAGCTGAATACAGATTCTCCATGTTTAGTTTGGACTCTAGGAACTGACTAAAGACTGGATCCAGATGAGCAGAGAGGTCTGGCTGGTATATACTGGGTCAGGAGGTCAGTCATGGACTTTGGTGATAAACATTCAAAGCTTTATGAACCAGCAGCATAACCTTAAAGTCTATTCTCTGGCAAACAGGCAGCCAGTGTAAAGACTTCAGAACTGGACTGATGTGGTTCTACCTTTTTGGTTCCTGTGAGAACATGAGCAGCTGAGTTCTGAATAAGCTGCAGTTTCCTGATTGATTTTTTTGGTCGTCCTGTGAAAACACTGTTACTATAGTCAAGTCGACTAAAGATGAAACATGAACTAGTTTTTCCAGGTCCTGCTTGGACATCAGATCTTTGATCCTTGAAATATTTTTGAGATGATAGTAGGCTGATTTTGTCACTGCCTTAATCTGTTTATCAAAATGTAGGTCTGTGTCCATCACTACACCCAAGTTTCTGGTCTGGTTGGTGGTGTTAAGATGAATAGATTGAATCTCTGTAGTGACTTCCAACCATAACCCTTTAGCCCTAAATACAATAACCTCAGTTTTCTTTTTGTTTAATTGAAGTAAGTTGTGACATATCCAGTCATTAATGTCTCAATGCATTTACCAAGAGCCTGTACAGGGCCTCAGTCTCCTGGTGTCATTGTAATATATATCTGTATGTCATCTGCATAGGTATGGTAACTAATGTTGTTGTTCTTTATAACCTGGGCCAGTGGGAGCATGTAGATATTAAATAGAAGTGGCCCCAGGATGGAGACTTGGGGAACTCCACATGTCATTTCTGTCGGCTCTGATGTGAATTTACCAACTGACACAAAATATTTCCTGTTTTCCATGTAAGTTCTGAACCAGTTTAGTGCTGGCCCAGTGAGACCAACCCAGTTTTCCAGTCGTTTGAGTAATATAGCGTGATCGACTGTATCAAATGCAGCACTGAGATCCAATAAAACTAGAGCTGACATATTTCCACTGTCTGTATTCAAACGTATATCATTAGTCACTTTGGTCAGAGCCGTCTCAGTGCTGTGCTGCTGTCTGAAGCCTGACTGGAATACATCATAGTAGTTGTTTCTTATTAATAATTAATCTAACTGATGAAAAACAGCTTTTTTCAATGATCTTACCTAAAAATGGCAGGTTTGATATCGGTCTGGAGTTTATTAGAAGGGGTTTGATTCCAGCTTTTTTCCGTGGTTCTGGGAAAACACAAGATGTTAAAAACAAGTTCAAAATCTGGAGCAGGACCGACTCCAGGATCTTTGAAACTTTTTTAAAAAAACTTGTGGGTAGAATGTCCAGACAGTAGGAGGAGGAGTTCAGTTGACTTTGTCCTCCATGTCTTTACTGTTTATGGGTTTAAACATGGGGTTTAGATTGGTTTCCAGTGGATAAAGTTCATATTCTGGACTTGTAGTTGATGAAACAATTGTTTGCCTTATGTTTTTGATTTTCTCTGTAAAGAATTTAGCAAAGTCATTACAAGCTTTAGTGGAGTAAAGCTCTGATGCCACTGACACGGGGGGGGGGTTGTCAGCCTGACGACTGTAGCGAATATGGTCAGAGATTTATGAGAGTGTTTGGTAATGATGTCAGAGAAATAGGACTTCCTTGCATTGCTCAGTTGTAAATCGTAAAAGTGATGTTTCTCTTTATGGATGTCGTCATTAACCTGCAGTTTATTCTTTCTCCATTTGCGCTCTGATTTTTGATACTCTCTTTTTTCATTTTTTATGAGTATAGAATTTCTCCATGGAGATTTTTTTCGTGGCATAGATCACCTTCACCTTCTTGGGAGCGATACTATCTATGATACTTAACATACTGGCATTTAACATACTGGTTTAGTATCGTAAGCCTGGTGTGTGTTGAATCTGTTCTGCATGGTGTTTTTGCAGGAGATCAGTCTGATCTGGGCTACAACTCTCTGTCCAAGGAGGAGGTATGGAGAGGACCAGCGCCTCCCAAAGAAAGCAGGAAGGAGAGTGACTGCAGCTCTTGTCAGTAATCATCTGCTGCCATCAGCCAAAGAGAAGGAGTGTCTTTGTGCTAAAGTCTGTTTTTTCTATGGGTTTAGTGTCAGAGACAGAAAGTACCAAAGGAAGTAGAGACTGCCTCCCCCAGATGGATGTGGATTCCTCCTTTAAACCTCGTGGGATTGTTCGCAGCAGCTTCCTGTACGATTCCTCGTGTAAACCCAAGAGCTCCAGCAGTGCAGGTACAGCAGAGTTTCACACAGATCATCAAAAAGCCTTGAGAAGAAGGAAAGTTCCCATGCGTTCACAGGTTCACTCATCACATTTTCAATCTGAAGACTTGTACAACTCAAAAGCAGAAGATCTTTAAGACATTTTAAAGTCTAAATGGAATGAAAATGAGGACGTTTGAAAAAGATGCGCCAGTATTTTTAAATTATTATTCCTAACAGCAGAAGGAAACAACAGATGTCACCATGGTAACTGTGGTTAAACATCTTTTCTTTTTTTTTTCAACAGTTTGAAGACCTGAGCACAGAGGCTCTGAGTGTCTAAAGCAGGGGTGTCAAACACCACGGATCGAGGGCCAGAGTCCTACATGTTTTCCAACCAAACTGGCATTAAAGCTCCTAATTGGCTAAACACACTTGATAACCGGCAGTAAATCAAAAAGGATTTCTGCAAAACCAGCGGGAGGTCCGGCCCTTGAGGACTTGGGTTTGACACCCCTTCTCTAAACCTTCGTCTATGTAACGGCTCTCCTCTGGGGAATGTAATTACTGCAGTGGTTCTAGACCTTCATGCATTCATACAGCGCCTTGTGAAAGTATTCAGCCCCCTTGAACTTTTCAGCCTTTAGTCACATTTCAGGCTTCAAACAGAAAGACATAAAACTGTAACTGAATCTTTCTGAATGTTTGTAGCTTTTTAGCCATTTCTTGTCCGTTTACCTGTAACAACATCACTGTTCAAAAGAGATCAATTCTTAGAAAAAATGTGAGAACGCTTGAAATTCAATTGAAAATCAACTGAATTCTGCTTGTAGTTTTAAATGTTTGTCTTTTCTCTTGTAGTAAATTTGACTGGTTTCACTGTGTGTATCTGTGGAAAACTGACACGAATCCTCTCATGAACGTAAAGTTTACCGTTATCCCTTTCTGCTGACATGTTGAAAGCATAGTGGTTAACTGTAGCCTTTCCACACCCCCTAAGGACAAGTGGCGGGTCTGCTCTTCACCGCCTCCCTGGAAGACATCGGCGAGGTTCACAGCAACTCTTTGATCAGGAGACACAGGAGTGCCCTGGAGGAGGCTGTTGCCAGCTTCGCCCTGGAGCGGCCAGGTGTGAGAGGGCGCCACCTTAGCAGGGACATCGTGGACAGCGGCGGCAGTGGCAACATCCGTCTTGGTTTTAGAGCGACCCAAAGTGAAACCAGTCCAGATAAGAAGGCAGGACAGTTGGGGCCACATCCCAAAAGTCTCTCGTGTGTGGGCTTCCATAGACCCGCCTCTTTGGCTCTGGGGGGTTTGGAAGGATCAGCTTCCATCGAACGGCCTTCCATGAGTCGTGAAGAGGGCCGGGATGTCAGGGATGAGGACGGGAACAACGCTGAGGCCATTTTTGATTTTGAGGATCTGGAGCTAGACCCTCCGGCAGTTAAAGCGCCCGTCAAACACAGCATTAGCTGCAGTGGCGTAACCACCGCAGCCAGCAAGGGGGGTGTCAAGCGGACCGACATCCAAACAGGCTACGACCCTCTTTCTCTCCTGGCAGCAGAGTTGGACAGCAGGCAGACGGACTCAGAGCTGCGGGACGAGGAGTTCAGGGCTCTGAGAGCCCGCACCAACCTGGCCAGGGAGATTGAGCTGTACCTGACCCAGCTTGACAGCCCTCTGAGCAGCCGCACCCCCAGCATGGACCTGCAGGAGCTCGCCAGCCCCCCCCTCCTGCACCCACCTCCAAACCCAGCTTTCCGTAGGTCCAGTCTCCCCTATGGCTCCACCTTCCGGGGTGTGGACATGCCACGCTCTCGCACTTTTCATCAAACATCACCTGCCCAACCCATCTCACATCAGAGTCTGTGGACCCCCTCCCACAGTCAAAGCTCCAGCACCAGTGCGAGCCCTGGGCCCAGCCCCTTCCGGGAGAGGGCCGACAGGATGGGCCTGGTGTCACCCTCCTCCTCCTCTTTTGCCCTGGACACCCTGCTCACGCCAACCCTGGACGTGTTTAAGACCAGCGTCTTTTCTGCTGGGAGAGGCGTGGCGGAGAAGGCGAGCCGCTGGTACTCCCGTTTTGCCACCTACACTGCTCCGACCAAGGTACCAAGAATCTTATTGTTGTGGGGACTTCAATGCTAAGCTTTTAGATCTAAAGGGACACATTTGCAGCAAATATCAGCCTGGTGCTCTGCTGCCACCTTGTGGCAGGTTAAGTCATTGTTTCCATTTTTTTGTGAGTTTCTGCTCATCTTCTTTCTCTCATGACCTTCCAAGGACGGCCACAGTGACAGCCTGAGCGTGTCCTCCCTTGACATCAGCGATCTGGACTCCCCGCCTCTGCTGGATGAAGATGATTGTAGGGAGCTTAAGAGCTCAGTGCTCTCTCCTCAGAGCAATGGTCCAATGGGGCCCCGCAGAAGCCCCAGGCGAAGCCCCGTTCACAGCAGGCTGCACAGCTCCACCTCAGGCTGCAGCCGTGGGAGACCCACATCTCTACCTGCTGGTGAGTGAGACCTTCAACAACAGATGTTTGCTGATCAAATAAAAAAGCTGTCGGAGCTGAAGAAACAACAATTTGCAGACAAAGGCAGAGGTATCCTTTCCAAACCCTCCGTTTTTTTCTCATCCAGGTTTGTGTCTGCATGTTAAAGCAGAATCAATATCAGGTGTTTTGTTCTGTCTTTGTTAGGATGTGTTATGTCTCCACCCAACTTCCCGCTGCCTGACAAGTCTGACCCGAGCTCTTCACGGTACACGAGTAACACCAGCATTTTCAACAACTACGCTATGGAGGTAAACCCACAAACAAGACAAGCCTTTGCAGAGCATCAAAGTGTTTTCAGAGAAACAGGCAAAAATAATCTCAGCACCAAACTGAGCTCTTGTGTGTAAACCTTACATCTCCTCGTCCCTCTGTAGGCAAGTTTCCTCTGGGCTCAGACAGCATTATCATGGAATCAGAATTGGGTTTTTTTTCAAGTAATGAAAGCATAAAAAACTGAAGAAGCCACAAACTGAAGAAGACACTATTTGAAAAGGCTATATATATATAGATATATATCTATATATATCTATATAAAATATACATTCTAAATAGCCAATCACATGGCAGCAATTAAATGCATGTAGATACACTCACACACATTTATATATGTAGTTAGGACAGTTTTGTTGTTATTAATTGTAAAATAAAAACAATTAAAGAGTAAAGAAGATAAAAGAAATACACACATGTACAAAGACATACACATGCATACATGTTTACTTGCACCCACACATATCTTTATATTCACATCCACATGTAAATGATTCCACTATGATCACTCTTAATCACAAATAGACATGTTCACTCTTAGACATGCAATACCTGACACATTTAATCCATTAAATATCAAGTTTTTCCAAAATTGTATCCATTTCATTTTAAGGGAGAACTTTTAAAAAGGGTCTAGCATGTTTGAGGATTTTCACTGAAAGGCCTGTTTTTAACTTTCTTTACACAAAATACTAACACGGTTGTGAAACATTAAATTGAGTTTTTTTAATAGAAATTCATTATAACTACTACTGACGTCCTGATGGTGTTATTCTTTTTTTTAGCATTAATGGCAACAGGAAGGAAACATGGTTAAAGTTTTTTAAAAAGTTATGACTTATTATGTGTGATTACAACTATGTGCAAGTTTTACAAAAATCAACATTGGAAAGTTTTAAAACTGTTGTCAGAAGATTCTGGAGGAACCTTTAAATGTTTCAGTGTTTGATACGTGCCTGTTGAGCATAGATGTTCACACTTTTGTTGTTAGCTGCTGATCTCCAGCTGCTCCCGCTGTAAGACATGCGACTGCCTAGTTTATGATGAGGAGATCATGGCTGGCTGGACTGCCGATGACTCCAACCTGAACACCACCTGCCCCTTCTGTGGAAACCCCTTCCTGCCTTTCCTCAACGTGGAGATCCGGGACATGCGAGGACCTGGCAGGTACCCCACTTCACTCTACCTCCAAAGTCCAAGAAACAAGTTTGGCACCAGCCGCACATATTTAGAAAGTTGCGTGCGAAAAGTGGCTTTCTTAAAATATACCACAGGCTTATTTTTACATCTTTCAACAGACTGGAGAGCTTCTGTCAATTTTCGCTGTAGAAACATGTCCTTATTGACTGATTATGATACAACAATGAGGATATAGTTTCATTTAATGAGGTATTTGAGGTAATTTTTTTCTATGAAATGTTTTTGGAATCTTTGAATTTTTCAGTTTAGTGGGATATATGTAAATGACCTTAAGATTCAGCCCATTGCTATTTTATTTTTCTAATTGTGTGAATGATAAGTCAGCAGTCACATTTGACTGCAAATGGAGTAACATTTTTATGCAAATTTTAGGACATTTTTCAATTTTCAACGTAGCTCATGGGATCAAATGTTGGGGATCTAGAGTGGATGATATCACAGCTAGAGTGGAGCAGTTCCATAATTTTAAGATGAAAATTTCATTTCTCAAACACCGTTTGTCACAGAGTCACTTTTTTTTTAGCTAACAGAGGATTAAAAAATATGACCTTCAAACTAGGGCTGGGGGATAAAATGATACCTATCGATCTCACGATAGTACTTTTTCTCGATAGTAAGAAGAGCCTGTTGCGATATACTTTTATTTTGAAGGGTCGAAATTAACAGTCGGCAGTTGCGAGCATTTTCTCCTCTTGTGTTAGTACAAGTTAGAGGGTTAATCACCACATGGAGAGTAAATGTTTAGGTAAACTTAGTCATGTTTATTAGCTCCTCTTTAGGTGAATTTCTTTTTTCCACTTTTTCCTCCACCATCTGCACTCGAGGTAAACAAACACACACCGTTGGAGACACTACCTCCACTGCTGCAGTCACTTCATCTGTGCAACATTTTGCTCGGTTGGTGAAACAACAGAATCTGTGGCGATTTCTAACAGGATCCAGTCAGAACTAGAGGATAAAGCTGCTTTACTTAAAGCAACAGACAGATTCATAAAATGTGCTGATTCGTGGAAAGTGCTGTTAGCTGCTAATGCTATGATGTTAGCTTGCTAGCTGCTAATGCTATGATGTTAGCTTGTTAGCTGCTAATACTATGATGTTAGCTTGTTAGCTGCTAATGCTATGATGTTAGCTTGTTAGCTGCTAATGCTATGATGTTAGCTTGTTAGCTGCTAATACTATGATGTTAGCTTGTTAGCTGCTAATGCTATGATGTTAGCTTGTTAGCTGCTAATGCTATGATGTTAGCTTGTTAGCTGCTAATGCTATGATGTTAGCTTGTTAGCTGCTAATGCTATGCTGCTAACTAGCGGTTCTGTGTGTCCTGTGTGATCAAGGACCGGTTTGAAGTCAGACAGTATTTTCACAGGCCGGCCTTTAAGACGCGGTGGATAAATATAAGATTAATTCATAGAACATGAAGGCCAAAATTTGCAGATTTTGCCTAAATGTGTGTTCAATAATAGAGGTCTTGGAAAAAGATATAGTTCTCAAACAAAAGATTTATTCCTAACATGTAAGTGCTAATGACAGAGCTCTGGGTCTCTAAAATGTCCCTATCTGTTACCGTCCAAATGGACGTTCTAACACCAGGCGCGATGAAGAAGACGCTCTCTGACCCTTGACCCATCAATTTAAACACAATGATTATGTATATGCAAACAGTAGGCTGGGTCTTCATCTCTGATTGGTCCTTCGTGCCTCCTTCCTCACTTGTAGTTCCTTGTGGACTCTGTTCCCAGATGAACTGGTTTTTTCCACTGGTCTGTGAATCCCATCCTCCACATGAGCTGATTTAACGATCCCACATTCCTTCTGCTGGCATGCACCTCCAACTGTAATTCTTACCAAAGAGCAGCTTGGTCCTATAGAATCATTCCAACCTCTGTGGAAAATCAGGATTACAAAGTATGCTATGCAAACTACAAAATCTTTCAAACGTTTAATCACTAAGCATTTCAAATAAATAAAGCAAATCAGATTATAGGTTTTATTGAACTGGAAACTGCTTCTCTTCTTCAAACATTCTTAAAAACTGTATTTTCTAAATAACAACAGAATTGAATCCACTGTTTTAGCAGCGTCTGTGTAGCATAAGAGTCTGTGTTACACTGAAAACTGGGACCTGTCACATGTTGTGTTCAATCCTCCTTAAAGCTGCAACTTTAATTTTAATAATGATTTATAATGACAATAACCCAAAACATTTGACTGTTTTCAGGTGTTCTTTGTTATGATTTGTTTTACAATGTGATCACCTGGAGGCAAAATTAGAAAATCTTTAGTAAATCTGTCCTTGTTTTCTCACCATGTTTGAATTTTAGCTCAGCAGGGGAAAAAAAATCCGACTTTTTCTGATCAAATTTACATAAAAACTTTATAAGTGAGACGAATTAATTTAATATCACTGAGTTCTTCAACTTGTAAGCTTTCAGGCTCTGTAGCTCGTGTGGTTAAGTAGACGACATGCAGCGGCACTCACACAGCAGACCTGGACTTGAACCCGATACCATGGCTACGGCACTCTCACACTGACTCAAGCTTTAAGTAATTCCAGGGGACCTTTGGCGCTTTCAATGACAAATGCCTGTTTTTATTCACTGTTTGCTGTCAAACCATAACAGATTCACATCATTACACGTGTTTGGAATAAATTTGTATCAGTATTTTAAGTAGATTAGCATTTACATTAGTATCATCCCATCTTTATGAGCTATCGTTTCATCTTTTATGGTTATTTTGAATAATTTTGCATTAAGCTGTTATATTAGTTTCATGCTAGCTCATTTGGCATCTATGGAGGTTACAGTATAGGCTAAATTGGCTTTTTTTTGGCGTTTTTTTTTTTTAGATTTTTCAAAAGAAATTCTTCACATTTTTTGTGCACTTTTAAAAACTACGCAATTTTGTTACCAAAACATTTAGCATGTTCTGGAAATGCATGCTTGTACTTTTGGCATTCATACATTTTATGCATTTAAAAATTAAAAGCTATTTTTACAAATTTTTCAATTTCCTTCTGTACTTTTAAAACGGATGCAATATTGGTATCAAAACATTCAGCACACTAAGGGAATTACTCAGCAACTATAAAAAATTGCTTCAACATCTTCAGCGACAACATTTAGCAAACATCATTCACACTGGCATTATCGCAGGTGATGCAACTTTTCTAGTTGTGTGAAACAAAATCACCATTGTGTTTTCTGTTTTTCTTTATTTTTTATTGTGTGAATGCTCAAATTCCTCGTCATTGCAGCATCAGCCTGGTGCGGCATGCATACCGCAAAAGGAGGAAATGGCAATAAGTGATATCCAGTTGCACTAAACTATCTCTTTGTAGTTTGAAGTAACTAATCAAATAAAACTATGTGTGTTTTAATTTGAATGGACGCAAGGAGGCGCTAAACCGGAAGTTACCACTCCAACGTTTTAAAGGCTGCACCCTCCTCGTATCTGTGAAAACTGCTTTAGTTTTATAAACGAAGATTTACTCTGTCCTTTAGCACCTGGTTGATGAGGGAACAAGCTTAGTGACCATTCATGTTGTGGAAATGCATTAGTTCTTTGTTTTCACATTAGTTTATGCTTTCAGCTCGTTGCATTTTACCCAGTAGTTGGCACTGTGATGCCAAGCTAATGCTGTATGTATGGTAAAGTTTGAAATGTATGTAATAGTATGATTTTGGTTTATGCTTATACAGAAAAGAACAGAATTTAATTGTTGAAGAAGTTTATTAAAATACGCAGTTATTGAATTTGCATTCAAAGGTTAGGATTGTCAAAGTAATAAATTAAGTATTGGTGTGAAGTGTTGAAGTTTAGGAAGCTTATTGAAAGTAATAAATGCAGTGAGAAGGTAGAAATGGGGAATGTAACAACTGTAAGAGTTCTAATATGTATTTGTATTATAGCTCCTACGGTGTGTTCACATCGTAGGCAGACAGACACGAACTGTGAACTTTGTATTAAGCAGAATTTGACCAAGAATCTGTAGTCTTCAACCATTCTGGCCTGTTTCTGTTTGAGTGTAACTCAGAAGGAGCAGCAAAGCTAAAATAAAACAGAGTTCTGTATTTATTAATATTAGTGTAGCAACCATTATGCTTGCTAATGTTACATAACAAGAGTAAAATGATGGGACATTTTTTTATAAAACTGTCTTGAAAATAAGAAAAAACATCATAAAGTTCCAGAGGCCCGAGCAGACCGTCTCTCCATCCCGCAGGGGATCTCTGTCTGGCCGCCAGCTTGTCTCCCGGTAGCCGACATAGCGAGCACGACCGCTCCGGCTCCATGGGCCCTGCGACAGACTGTCGTAGTTTAGGGAAATATTTGGTTAATGGCCTGTGAGCGAGGCTAAGCCTTTATAAAGTTTGCGGAGAGAGCAGTCTCGGTTGCAATGGTGGCAACAAGCTCTCCCAAAAACTGTTGCATTCTCTCCGTTTTTTATTGTATTTTTTTTAGGAACAATAAAATCCCATTGTATATTATGTGAAGTCTGCTGGCGTGGTCATCTTATTTTTGAGTGTTGAGTTGTCAAAGAATACTTTAATAATTCTGTCCGCACAGACACGTTATTATTGGCTGAAGCGGCTGCAGCAGCTTATGACATCTCCACAGGGTAAAATGCCCTCAGTTCTCCTCTTTTCCAGTCGCCAACATATGAAAAATAAAAACGCTCAAACGGAGAGAATGACTCCAAACCGGACGGCTGCCGTTCCATCACGTATCATTTAGATTTTCCATTGTCTGTAATGAAGCAATATATGATTGTACAATAATGCCGTAAAGTAGGTAAAGAAAGGAAGTGAAGTATGGCTCGTGCATGCGGGGTGAAACAGAGTTCCGCATACAGGTAGGGGGGGTGACATAAAGCAGCAGCTGGAAGGCAGGGGTCAGGTCAGGTCAGGTCAAAATCAGCATCATCTGATCACAGCGTTTTGGTTTGAACATGAATCCTTTCTGCGCCCACAGGCTTTTCTTGAAGGGCAGCCCCTCTGTGGACGAGGCTATGACCTCCTCGTGTTCAACGGGTCTGGACACGGGGACGTCCACTGTATCCACACCGTGTCCCACGACTGCGGCATCCCCTCCCTCCACCACCGCGGCCTCACTGCAGGGGGGCCCTGACAGGTACGCACTGCCCTTTACTACTCTGTCATATTTATGGTCAAAGAAATGTAACCCGTAACAACGGAGCTGTCTTGCACAAGCCTGGTTTTCTCCGCTTCAGAATCAGCTGATTGACGTTGATTGTGTTAGCACCTCACTACTGTAGTGTTGCACATCAGTGCAAACTGCTTTTCTCCACTTCAGGAGTTTTCTAAACTGTGCCATGACGTTCCATGTCCCGTGCACCATAGCAGTGCACCAGACTTTCACCAGCTTCTAACTTCTAGCAGCCTGCTAGCAACTAATTGTGGCCTGCAGCATATTGTTGTCACAGTTGTAAACATTTCTGCGCCTTTGAGTTAAAATTTCACCCCCTCCACATGCGCAAAAAGTACCAAAATTTGGACAAAGCTTGTCAAAATGGTAAATGAATTTTTGACACAGTGAACGACACCAACCCCCAGATGATGACATCACGGGGAATCGATGATCGAAACCGTTAAATAAATGAATGGGTCAAAAATTGCAAATGGAGCCAAAAAATAAAATAAATAAATGCACAAACAAAACCAAAACACACATAACGGAAGCTTCGGGAGCTAAAAGCCTTTTTGTTTAGCACTATGCTTCCGTCCTACTGGTAATAATCCATCCAGTGCCTTCCATGTCTGGTACCTGGGAGGGGCTGGGGTGCATGCTAGCTATTTTAGCATCAGGCTTTGCATCCAGTGTGCGGAGCTGTGCTTCTAACTGCTCTAGCATGGCCTCCAAATCTAAACAGCGCCTCAGACACGGGTGAACAGTGTTCATCAAACTTATGCAGCACAATGTCAAACTTATCCCTTTGTGTGGCATCAGCGTAAACAAATGTATTAAAGACTTTTACAGCTTGAGGACCAGCAACAGTGAGCCGCAGAGCAATCTTCCGTGCGTCCGGTTTAGTATCCAGATCACGGCTTGAAGATACTGCCTGAAACGCTACTTGAACGATCTCCACTCCCAGTCTACATTGCCACCCCAGCTCACAAACTCCGGCGATCTCACACTTTGCATGACTGCTGCAACCCCACCCCTGGTACCATGCCAAGAAACGGCAGACGCAGTTCTTAAAGTTAGTCGCGTGTCTTTATTGATTGACTGCTTGATTTTTCTTGACAGCACATTGGTGACAAAATGAATGACATCTACGGACACGTCTTCTTCTGTCCTTAAATACAGTCTGCCTTGTAGATAACACCACCTAGTGGACAACAACACACTATCACTACAAGATGCTCACATTTTTCATACTCAGCAATGCACAATGATCAATTAAAAATGAATTTCACAAAAATGCCTTGTCTACACATGTTATTTAAAGCCAAATTTAATATCAACCGCATATATTTGCTTTCACAGCTATTAAAAGATATATTTAAAAATAATTTGTCACAGTACTGGCATAAGAAAAAATCTACTTTCACGTGGGTGGGGTTCATATTCATCGTAAAACAATGTGCTCCTTCATCCAGCACTGCTGCAGGACAAAATACAACACAGCTGAACTGGATGACAACAGCAGAAGTGTCACCTCAGGTTACAGCTGTTCCAACAGGTGACTTTAGTTTGACAGAAACTCAGCCAGAAGGACAGGAAGTTGGAAACTGCAGGAATTATTGTCACCTTCAGAGTTCAGACAGAGAAGAGTTGACTCAAAAACCTGGGAAGAATGAAGACGTGTTGCTGTCTCCCCCCCTCCATGCAGACTCAGTTTGATTGAGCAATGCTTTTGAAGTAGGAGCTGCAATCATTCGCTCTTCATCTGCATTGTAAAGGAGCACTGTGATGATCTGTAGCACCTGGTTCTAACAAAGAGGGGGAGAGCACCTCACACAAACCCGGTTCTGACAGAATCTAGCTTTTATCAGGTATGTCTGCACGTGCTAGGAAGTGATCAACCACCTGGAACAGAGAGACAAAAACCGCTTCAGCTGAACTCAAATCAGTTTCCTCAGTTTCTGCTGACAAATCAAAAGGCTTTATGAAGGAACGGACATCAGAAACAGTTTGTCACAGAAAAATGTTTTAGAAAAGCAGCACTCACAATCATTCTTTCTTACTGCCCCCACAAACTCAAAAACACCAACATTTGCAAACCCTCTTAACTCCCCAAGCATCTTTGGGAAGCTACTTGGGAAAAAAATGTCGATTTTGAACAGCGTTATAGTGGCAAGCTCATAAAACAAGGCATTTCCCTTTTGCTCACACATTTTTACCGAAGTATTGATCAAATTAAATACATGAATCATTGGCCCAAGTTTTATGAAATGATGACATACAACGTAAATGTATTAGCAATGTGGGCGAGGTTACCAAAAAAAACCTCTGTTGCCAAGGAAATCAACAAATTTACTTTAGAAGATGCTTTTAAAAAAGGATCAAAGCATAAGATGGTTGCTATGGAGATAAAACCAACACATAAGCTGCCATTTTGAAAAATGTGACCCGCCCTCAGCGCCTGCAGACTACACAACGCCACTTGGAATTTCAATGTATTACTTTATCAAACAATGTGAATTGTGACAAAAACATCTATGAAAGAATTTAAACAACATAAATTCTTTTATCTACAACAATTTGAGCAGTGAAACCTGAAGATCAGACGCCAGACAAGTCATTCCTCTCTCTTTTTCCAGGGCTGCCTCCAGCAGGGCTCAGGGTATCAGCATCCCCACTGAGCGACACAAGGGGACGCTGTCTTCCTCCATGACCCGGAGCGTCACCATCTTTGGTCCTGCAGAAGAAGCGTCCAATTTCAGCCCCCGCCTGCCAACATCAGGCAGTCTGCCGACCTGCCTGAATGAAGCAGCGGTACGTTCCGGATGGTTCCAGTCCTCCAGACCCTTCTGGGGCTCCAAACATTCAGATTCAAGTGAACCAAACCTCTGAAAACACCAGTGGTTCTCAGTCACATCCCAACAGAACGCTGCACACCCTTATTATTTCATAACCTCATTATCTGATGCAGATTTTGACAAGAAATTTGATGGGCCGTTTGTTCCCACTGTGCTGTGGGCTAAAGAAGGTGGTGCGCCTCAGACAGAACCAGAGCCCAGATCTGATCCTGTGTGTCATGTAGAGAGATCCAGTAGGAACCTAAGAGGAGATCATGGATGCTCTGACCTTTAACCTGTCACTGTTCCTGCACTGATGCATTAGCTCGGTCCATCAACACACAGCTCCTTCCTGAACGGGGTGTCAAGCCGTCACAGGGCCACAACAGTTATTTAGCAAGTCCAAATGTTGCTGCTGTCCAAAGGAGTAAGGCAAAAAAAGGGAAAAAACAGTAAAAAAAAACCCAAAAAAAACAAAGATTCATTTGGCTGAAGATCTAATTCAGTTTAATGCCATCAGGTTAAAAAGATAACATGATGTTAACGCTGTGTTTACTTGACACAGAACATTTTCAAAGAAGAAATGTGTCGAGAGTGGTAATTTTGTTCCTCCAAGGACCCGCTGAGTGTGGAGTGGGCTCTCCACCGCCCTGAGCCGGTGACGGTGCCCTATCTGAGCCCGCTGGTCCTGTGGAAGGAGCTGGAGAGCCTGCTGGAGAATGAAGGCGATGCGGTCATCACAGAGGCCGACATGGTGGATCACCACCCCATCATCTACTGGAACCTGATCTGGTACTTCAGACGGCTGGACCTGCCCAGCAACCTACCGGGTCTCATCCTTACGTCAGAGCACTGCAACAGGGACTCCCAGGTGAGACTCGGAACTGGACGTGGGCTTTCAGGTGGAGAACCCGTAAGGATGAAACACCCCGAGTTACTGCAGAAACCCACTTTAGTGCAACCAAAACATAAAGACGGGACATCACTTCATAGCACACGCTTTACCTGGTCTGTGCCATCACACACACATTCGATCTGCTGTAGTCATTCATACAACATGACTTTTCCTCTATATTTGTTCTTTTTGTTGTTGCTGCCACCTATTCCACTGAAGGGTAGATGACCAACTGAGTCATGGTAGTGCAGCTTGGTGTGACAGTTAAAACTGACCAATCAGAGACGGTGTCACAGTCTCCACCCCCAAAGTCTCAAAAGGGTTTCCATTCAGCGTGTGCCCTCAGCAGCCCTATAACCACCATCAGTGTTCATTGTGATAACTGCTGGATTTAGGTATCTGGAAATGTGTGAACGCACACAGGTAACTGTGGAGTTCTCTCCGTGTTTGTGTTTTTTTTGTCAGATACCTCATCACTGGATGTCAGAGGACAGCAAACATGTGTTGATCCAAATACTGTGGGATAACCTGAAGCTGCATCAAGACCCTGTCCGGCCTCTCTACATCCTCTGGAACTCTTACAGTGAGTCACAAACTTTACACTGCTAAATCTTTACCAACGGGGTTGGGCTAACCTCAAGTCAAACTGACTCAACACGCAACACGACATGAAACCCAAAAACAGCAGAGCTTTAGCTTCAGAGTTCACGTTCTTTGAATTCCCTTTAACTCTTCAACTCAAGACTTCTTTCATGTTGCCAGTGACATCTCCGGTATTAAAGGCTGACGCTTGAACCAGCTGCTGTGTGTTCACGTGTTCTGCTGGCAGATGTGGGCTACTCCGTAACACGGCCAGTCCCAGAGGAGGAGAAGCCGTTCAGTGAGGAAGTTCTGCAGAGCGTGGTGAAGAGCATCCAGAGGAACGATGTCAGCCGGCCGATGGCTCAGCTGCTGCAGCTGCTTAACCAGACGCTCGGGGTCAGAAGGCAAAGGTCATTAACATCGACATCCTATTGGTTCATACTGCAATACGGAAGCCCTTAATTTAAAACTTGTTATGTGTGCGTGTGTGTGAATGAGTAAGGGAGTAAGGGATCACGGTTGGAGGGTTGCTTCCACAAAGTCCATTTCTGACAAAGAACACCACAAAGACCACTATCTCTCTTGTACCATAGTCACTCACAAAATAAATAGAACAAAATTGAATTAGTAGTGCTTTATTTTAATTGTATTTTTAATACATTTAACATGTAGTGCGACACGCTGTCATAGAAACGGCGACAAAGTTGTATGGTAAACGTCAAGTTAAGTGATTCAAAGCAACCTTTCAGAGGGACAGTTCACCTCTTACTATTTGCTTTTGTCCAGATGACGAAGCTAAAGTTTGTTTAAAATAAACAATCTAAATTGTTCAATTTCTCCTTCTTATTATTTTATCTTCTCTCTTTCTTTTCTGCTGCATTCCAGTCTTCAAAATTATCAAATTCACCAAACAGGTTCAAGAAAACTATAAAATAACTCGTGTTTTTCCTGCTGTCCTGGTAAACTCTGTTCACCTATGATCCAAGTTTCAGTTGTTCAGTTACAAACTGTGGTTGAGGCCAGCGCAATAGTATACAAAAATTCAGGCTATGTGACCAGAACTTGTTTTTTATAAGTGTGCATTATCACTGCGGATTATTAAGTATTCACTTTATCGTGGTATAATTGTACATGTATGAAAATGTAAAAATCTAGAAAAATATCAGTGTCTGTTCTTTTAGGATAACATGAGTTCAAGTTGTTATTTATAATGCATCTAATGACCTTCTCCCTGACGGAAGAGCTTCTCTTTTAAAATGCTGACTGCTAGAATCAGAGCTGCCTGTGCTTGCTGTGGGGGGGCTGGACCCTTCTGTAGGAGCTCCTGTAAACTGAGTGCATGAACTCAGCTGATGACGGACTCCAGCTGTTCTGATGTCAGGACGTTTTCTGGTTCTATGAGTGTGATGTCACTCATAGAAAATTGTTAACTTCTACCTCAAACCAAAGAAAGTCGCCACCATTTCAGTTGATTTTTATTTATGCAGCCCAATATCACAACACAGTTGTGTCAACAGGCTTCCCAATGGTAATTTCACAACATAAAGTCAGTAACAAAAACTAAACAGACTAAGCTAAAACGGCATCCCTGCCCTGTACATAAGTGTACAGAAAGACCCAGTTCTTTAGTTTCAGCTCCACCTGCTGCTGAGACTAAAACACACGCAGATTGAGGCTTAGCTTTAGCCTTAGTTATGATGTAGATGTAAAGAACATCAGTTAAATACTTTTCTTCCTGGTTTCTAAAGTCAGCGTCGAGTAAGGTTTTTATATTTAGCCCCTTTCTCAGACAGCAGTCACAAAGTGCTTCACATTTGTAAACATGTCTGTAATAAAATACAGCCCATTTAAAGGCACTTCTGATATGGGAGCATAGATGGATACAATGAACGCTGGAAGTATTTAAACCTAACATTTTTGCTGCTGTAAGGTAGTTGTAAGAGGTTCTCCAAAGCCGAGCTGATTGTGCAGAGGATGTCGTGATGCTGTGCTTGGATGTGCAGTCATTGTTATGATGGATGTGCAGAGGGGGGAAACCCCCTTTGGAAATGTTTCCTTGTCCTGCTGTGGTGGTGATCATACATTTATGACCTGTGAAGATGAAGTCACTGAAAGCTCACGTCTGGCTCTCCTCCTCCTCCTCCTCAGGAGTTTGTACAGAGACATCCTCTTCCTCTCTCTGGTGGCTCTGGGAAAAGACAACATTGATGTTGGTGAGACACATTTTAACTTGACTTTTATTTTTCTTATGTTTGATGCATTTTTTCTGTTCACTGAAGCAACATTTTTCTTTCGTTAAAAACTGTTTTGGAGATATTCTTGAGAAGGGTTCTGCTCAGCAGCCGGCTGGAGAAGCTGTGAGTGGGACTCCTTCACTCTGACACTCAGCCTTCTTCCACTTCCTCCTCCCAGACGCCTTCGATCGGGAGTACAAGTTGGCGTATGATCGTCTCGCTCCGAACCTGGTGAAGCTGACACATAACTGTGACCGTCCCCCGAGCACAGGCGTCATGGAGGTTCGAAGGACGTTTGGGGAGCCGTATTTGTGAAGCGTCTAGCAGCAGACACCTCTCCGTCATCGCCGCTGGAACAGCAGCTCAGGAAACCCGCCATGTTATCTTGGACATTCACCAGGAGAGTGTAATGTTTGGGGTCACCGTCAGGGATGAAGGCCAAAGTTTTCCTAACCTGATGGCAGACAAATGCTAACAGGAACCCTCTGTCCACAAACACCACTTCCTCCACAGTCTCACCGGGTTTCTATGAGAATCCTGTGGTGATGACACAAACTTTCAAAAAAAGAACGTTTTTCAAAGTTACACAGGATGAAAACTAAAAGCAGCAATATTTTAACACAAACTGAATTTCTATTGTCAGTTTTATTTAAGTCGCAAAGTCCTTTGCTTTGGTGCGTCTGTTGTTCTCTTATAGTTTGAAGCGAGCATCCAGAGAGACCGCTGCTGACTCAGCAAAATGTGAAAAGGCGGATGATGATGTTTACTGCTTTAAATCAGTAATGTGCTCCAGGAGATACGGCTTCAAACAAGAGATCACCTTTAGTTTGTTCCGCCAGGGTCACGCCATCATGACAGCAGAATGGAGGGAATACTCCTTCTGAAGGGACGTTCTCTGCGGCACAGCTACTGTTTGGATATCATCAGACCCACTATAGATATAGGAAAATATGGGTTTAAATTAGTGCTGTCAATCGCTTAGATCACACTTTTGGATTGTGATCAATCACAATCGCTTGTTCTACGAGGTAAATTCAGTTAAATCATTCAACAATATGTAGCTTTTGAACAAAAAACGGCCAGAGGGTGGTCAAATGGTCCAGGTAAATACTCAAATCTGATTGGCTGCTGTGTGTTGAGCGCATCTAAAAAAAAAAGTTCCGGTCACATCCCCCAAATGTTTTACATCACTGCGCAGACTTCTTTAAAATAAACTCTGCTTCATCTTCTAGACAAAAACAAGCGGTAAGAGGCAAACTGATACGTTATTGAAGTTATCGTGACAATCAGCATATATATCGTTTTCCTTTGCTGCTGCAGTCAAGGTCTGCCAGACCAGAGACGCGATTCTCCTGTTACCGTAACGACGGGCCAAACCACCAATCAAATAGTCTGCTTTAGGTGAGAAAGCGATCTAAACCTAAAACACAACAAGAAGAAAGTACTAGAAATCGATTCAATGTGTATTTATTTTGTAAGTGACCATGGTATAAGTGGAATAATGCATCACCCGAAGTGGAAGTCGCTTCTGATGTGTAATTATTCTGCATTAATAAATAACAATGTGTTCATTTTTAAAAATATATATTTTTTCAGATTAATCACATCAAACGTGTTTACGCTGACAGCCTCAGCATCAGACACAAACAAACAAAAAACATTACGGCTTCTGTTAACTCCAATGTAAAACTGCAACAAACTAACCTTCTAGAGATTGTCTTGACCTGACGTCTAACCACAGAGGTGAACAAAGGGATGGCACCAAGGTTGACTGTTTGATTTACCTTCAATACTTTCTGCAAGGTAGTGACTCTTTGCATGTAATTAGGGCCGGGTTAGGGTTAGAGTTCAAGTCCATGCAGTCAATGCAGCAACAGGTATTTGCAAGCATACATATTGCATGTATTATTATGCATTTCTATCAGTTTTGTGCTTTACGTGCAAAAAACATTGACCTTCCACAAAACACTTGGGAATAAATATCAGAGTTGGAGATGAATTGTGGAGCAACCGTTTGAGGTGGGATTTGAACCCCCGATCTAATCATCAGGTATCTGCTCATCCCAGTCTGGAATAGAGTAGAGGACTGCCTCACTTACAGAGCAAGCCACCATGTGAGGAACAGATATGGCTCATGCTATTTTTATTTTATTTATTTTTGTTTCTAGCAATTTTTGCCTTAAAAGGGAAGATGTGTTTTTATGGTTTCCACACATTGATTTTGTCTCTTTAAAAAAGGTTTATTCAAAATGAAAAACATTTCTATGCAATAGTTTGGACAAAATCTGCAGTCAAAAATGTCAGTGAACCTTTTATTCAGACAAAAACTTCTAATTCTGACTTGAATCCTCTGAGTCTGTGTGACACACTCGCATTTGTCACAACCACCACCATCACAAATTATTTTGAGTTCTACCATGTTTCAAACAGATGATGAAGGTGTTACCAGGTACCTGTCTGTACATTGATGTGTGTGGAGCTGAAGCAGGACGGAATCCGTTGTCTTTTCTCTGTAGAAGGTACTTTTCTTTACTCTAGAGCCTGAATGAGCATCTCTCAAAGTGGACAGAACTGGACAGCTCCTAGACGCTGACATGCTCAGTAGCAGTCCAATGTTGGACACACCTTCTCCGTCCTGGAGGACATCCGGTGTTTCACCAACCAAAAGGCAGCCTTGGTTGAAGGAGGACTCCTGTGTTGAAGGTCTGACGAGTCTCAGCCATGGATGTGATTTTTACCTGAAGAAGCCAAAACTGAAAAGTTATCATTTTGCACTTGGCCTCTGAAAATCATCAATCAGAGTTTAAGACCTGGAGATGGACCTTAACTATGATGTCATCTGTGCAGGTGAATTCTGTATGAAATGTTTACAGAATGAAACTGTGTCAGAGCAGATGTGTGCAGTAAAAATGTCCTGTTTGAAACCAGGACTGTAAATAAAGTTATTTCAAATTCCCACAGTTGTTGGTTTTGTAGCTACACTGAACTCTGAGGAAAGCTGTGGCCTCCTGACTTGAAGCATTGCAGCTGCAGGAGCTGAGAGGAAGATGGAAACGTCTGTTGGAGAGGGATGAAGGGATGAAGGTCGGGGATCAAATCCCTTTGGAAAAGTTTGCTAAAAACTAAATGTGAAGGACTGAGCAGGAAAATAATATTTCCTTTTTTCTTTCATTTATCCTGTCCAGCAGATGAGAGCTGGAGGCCTTTGGTGTTGAACAGATGACTGTTACAAGAGGGAGTTATGTTGCTTCATACACAGGAGGTGCATGTTTGCATAAACCACTTTTTTAATTTGATGCTAAACCAAATGTATATTATATTTGTATACATTTCTTGTTGGACCAGACAGAAGGCTGAAGGAGAGTGGGACAGTAGAGATGAAAAATAAGGGTTCAAGAGAAGGAAAATGGGGGTGAAGAAGTTGAAAATGGTTCAAGAAACAGATTGATTATTGATTATTACAGCCAGGCGTAGTCAAAAGGGTGGGGTCTGTCTCGAAACTCTCATATCTTACAAAGATACCTATTGACTCCAAAAAGCTTCACACACATACATGTACATGTCTGTCTGGATTCTCCTGTGGATGGTTATGTTGTGGAATATAGAGAATAAAATGAAAAAAATTCCCCACTCACCCCCACACTGAGCCGTGAAGTACAGGAGTAGAAGCAAACACCAGCAAAGTCTAATCCAAATGTGCTCGTTTTTATTTCTTTCTTTTACTTTACCTGGGGTGCTCAGGTATCGGCCATATTGTTGGATTTTATTTACTTAATAAGTTTCATACTTTACATTGGGCTGAATTGAGCAGCCCAATGAGGCAGTGCCTCACCTGCCTGCACTGATCACACTTCCTTGCTTTGTGGGGTTGGACAAAGTCAAGCACGAACATAATAAATACCAATTCTAAAGAATATATATAGTAATTCTGTGGAAGCTAAAAGAGGAGAGACTAACTTTAAATGAAAAATGTCAGCTTTAATCTTAAGTCCTTTTACATAAACGTGTGGATAAAATTGTTGGTACCTTTTGGTAAATGAAAGAAAAGCTCCAGAAACGACTCCAATCTGAAGTAAAAGGAATAAATCATTTTTTTAATGAAATTGAACCAATAATAGTCCGACATTGTTTTTCAACCACGCTTCAACAGAAATAATTACAAAAATAAAATGATGAAACAGGCCTGGTCAAAATTGATGGTATCCTTACCTTCATATTTTGTTGCACAACCCTATGAGACAATCCCTGCAATCAAACGGTTCCTGTAACTGTCAATGAGCGTTCTGCACCTGTTGACAGGTATTCTGGCCCTCTCCTCATGAGCAAACTGCTTCAGTTGTCTTAGGTTTGAAGGATGCCTTTTCCACACAGCATATTTAAGCTCCTTCCAAAGATGCTTCTTAGGATGTATGTCAGTGCTCATAGAAGGCTGTGTTTTGGGTCATTGTCCTGTTGCAAGACCCATAACCTGTGACTGAGACCAAGCTTTCTGAAGCAGGCCACCACATTTCATTTCTCTCTAGAATGGTTTGGAAGTTTCATTGTACCTGGCACAGATTCCAGACACCCTGTGCCAGATGCAGCAAAGCAGCCCCAGACCATAACAGAGCCTCTTCCATGTTTCACAGTGGGGATCGTGTTCTTTTCTTGATTTACTTCATTTTTCCCGATCTGCGATCTGACACTGATGTTCTTTGAGCTTGACGTTCACCTTTAATCTCTTTAGGTGTTTTTCTGGGCTCTTTTGTTACCATCTGTGTTATTCTTTTCTTTGATTTGTCATCAGTTTTCCTCTTGCGGCCTCGACCATGAAGGTGGGCTACAGTCTGTGGATCTTACATTTCTGAATATGTGCAGCTGTAGTCACAGGAACGTCAGGCTGCTTGGAGATGATCTTATAGCCGTTTCCTTAAACATGCTTGTCTAGAATTTTCTTTCTAACATCCGGAGACATGTCTTTTCCTTCCTCTGGTCCATGTTGAGTGTGGGACACAGCATGTCACCAAACAGCACAGTGGCTTCCTGTAGCCCTTTATATAGGCCCACCGACGGATTACAAGATTGTAGACACTGTTAGTGGACACATCTTGGATGAACAAATCCTTTATTTTTGTAAATAATTCTGCTGAAGCATGGTTGAAAAGCAATGTCTGACCTGCATTGGTTACATTTTATAAACGTATAATTGATTAGTACTTTTGTCAGATTCAAGTTATTGTATTTCCATGACCATTGTCAGTTTTTCTTTCATTAATCGAAGGGTACCAGCAGTTTTTTCCAGGTGTGAATGTCCTCCATGCATCATCAGAAGAATGCTTCAGAAACATGATAAAAACACCATTTTCATTGGAGGGGGTCTTCTGTGAAGATGGCAAGTCAATTCCTTTGTACTTAAAATAAAAAAGCGCCCTTTTATTTGGGTGATATAAACATTTCTTTGAACAAGTAATTTTAGCTTTCTCAGGTTTTGTTTTTGTGATTTAATACTATAAAGAGTAATAACACAATCCAGAGACAATCTAATGGACTCCTTGTGATTTTCTTAAGAAAACTGGGGAGCTGGTTCAGATGGGGAAAGTGTTAGACCACACACAGGGTCACTTTTAGAAAAATAATTTATTGAAACATGGAATCTGGATTGACAGAAATATCGACAATTTCCACATCAGTAAATCATCCATGTTTGCATCCAATCCAACAGCAGGAAACACAACAGATAGGCGACACTCAGGCTTTACTAACAGCTAGAGTGGGTTTCTCTGTCACACAAAACCCAGAAGCACAGATGCTCCACCACAGACTGACGGCGATTTATTTTGCACTAAAACCCTATAAACACTGTTTTGAACGCAGAAGGGAAGAGACATTACATTTAGAAAAGACTGAACTTGAGACTTAAGTTGCATACAGGGATGTGAACTTCTGCACAGTGAACCTCACAGGTTTGAAATGTTCTACAGTTGTCAGAGTAACTGGAAGTAAATATGGTGAAAATGTCTAAGGAATCCCCCTCCAAAACTAGCAGTTACTGAAGCTGTTTTTTCTCCATCATTTTGGAATGGCTTTATTCTTAAACTACAATGCACTAGGGCTAGAAATCACTAAGTATCTGATGACTGGCTTTTTACCAACATGGACTAATCAGTGATGACTAATACATTGTATGTTATATCTGGACCATGTAACCTGTATGTTATGCTGAAAACCCCAGTGGCTCCCACACTAACAGTATCGTAAGTGTTCACCACAGTGATCCTGCCATGTGCTACACATTGACTTGAGTTGACTATCAAACCTCCACCACACTCCAGTCTCAGCAGCATCCTGGTTCCCTTCCCACCTCCTAACACTCAGCAGGTGATGCAGGAAAACCAAACTGGCAAATGTTGGCTGGATTAAAGCCACCTAACACTCTGGAAAAAGGAATTCACAATTCCTCAGGGATGACAGAATTTAATCCAAACTATTTGACCAATCTGAGAGTGGTCATTTTGTCCCTGAACCATCAGCAACTGATCATTGAAAACAAAAGAAGTCAATATCCCAAAATATTTTCAATAAGTAAAAAAAAAAAGATATTTTTAGGGACATCAATGGTATTTCGATTTGGTGAAACGGTAAAAACGGTAAAACGATTTAAAATAAGAGTTAAAATCGACGCATCTGCTTCACGAGATTGCTCAGATTTAAATACAAAAAGTCTTTTAAATCTTTGTAAAATAATTTTTTTCCATTGACAAATCATGGACAAAGAAATTGAGTGTCTGATGCACGCCAACTGAAGTTTCCATTCTCCTTCTGAGTTTTGAAAGCTTTAGGAAAACCGTCTTTAAAGCCTCTTTTAGGAGGAAATTTCCTTTAACTCTATGAAACCAGTGAGTGTGACCAGCCATGTGACGCATGAACGAGCGTATCTGTCTAACGGTGTCAGCAGCACAGCTGAGCTCTTCTGGGGGGGCTGAGTCAGTCAGCTCAGATTGAGATGGGACAGGTGAGGATCCGGTCCTCCAGCAGGACACTCAGAACAAGGAACACAAAGTACAGTACAAACATGGTGAGCCCCAGCATTTTGCTCATTTTCCAGCGACAGGCAGCAATGGAGATGATGACGAAGAGGAGCATGAGGAAGAGCAGAACAATGGCGCAGAAGAGGCCGTTTGAGCTGACCACCACGGGGTCGCCGTTGTGCAGTATGGTGTAGAGGAGCCATGGAATCGGCAGACTGAAATCACACAGAACCAAGGTTTAGACTTTCTATTAACGGAACAAATGCTTCTCTTCAGTTGTAATGTGCAATTCAAAGTCAAGGCAGAGAAAAAGCATCTTTTAAATCATTCTGTTAAATAACTGATTTGAAAAAGCACGAGCCAAGTCTCTGCGGCTTCAGGAGCACAGACACGTTTGTACCGTTTATTAGTAACTTCATAGATAGTTAGAAAACAAATCTAACCAGACTAAAAAAGTAATAAAACAGCACACATTTGATGAATTATACATTTTTCTCAAAGTTGCAGGAAATATGTCTGTCTTTTTTTTTGGTTAAGATCAAAATTTCCTCTCTCACCAATCAGGAGTAAGCTTGTTGGTCACACCCCAAACATTTGAAAGCGTGGTACATAAAAGCTGTCAAACATTTTGAATGTTGGACATGGAGGCCAACAGGCTCCACCCAGTGCTTTAAGAAGTGGCGGCACTCTCTTTCAAGGAAGTGGAAGGTGGCTTTATCTGCCTAGTGAGACATAACACTAAAAAGCAAGATTTGTGCCAAACTATTTTCATACCCATTTCTGCATGACTTTAGAAAGGGAAATGGAGTAACGTTGGAGATACGTTTGTTTTAATATTACATAACAGAACATGAGCATAATCCCCTTTACATTTAAAGTATCCCCAGGTCTCAGTTTTGGATGGACTTGTTTGGAGACTTGAGAGACTCTGGAAACTCAGAAGCCATGAACACCAATCTTTGCTGAGATTCTGCTTCATCAAGGTTCTGCAGATGAACTTGGATGAATGTCCAGATCTCTGGAACAAAAACAGGATACGGCCAAGTAGGCCTGCGTCATGTTCCGGGGGTATTCCAATGAGCTCTATCTAAGGTGATGGACATTTCAACAGAATGATATAACATATTTCATGATAAAAGTCAAAATAAAGTGTAACATGAGTTTTGAGAACATGGCACTACTAACAAAAATAAGAAATATTTAACCTTGGGGTGAAATGTACTGAAATGCCATGAATGTAGAACAAGAAATGACTATTTGCACGTTAATTGCACAATTAGAGCAGGGTTAGGGTTGATGTAAGCAATGCAACAATGTGTATTTTGGTCACATAGTCTATTTGTGACCAGCATGAACTTCCAGCAGTTTTTGTGCTTTGTCACACGTAAATATGTGTGAATATTATTGCCCTATAGAATGTCAAGTTCCCTTGAAAATGTGCAAATAGATTTGAGGTTCATTCAGACATCAAACTAAATGTTTGAAACTTGTTGTGAGGTATGCATTTTAATCATTGTAGACAAAGCTGAGATTTATTTTTATGCTAGTATTTACCTTTTCAGTTTCATGTTTGTCTAGAAATGAACCCAGCATCACAAACAGGAATTTATGTTAAAAAAGAACAACAACAATCTCAATTCTATTTTCATTTTGCAGATATGGTTCGAGGGACTGTGGATTTGCTGTTGAGGAGAACGAACTGGATGTGTTTCCTGATTCAAATGCCTGACCTACGTGGTGATCCAGACATTGAGCAACACTTACAGGTACAAGTAGCTGTTTGACAGAATGGACTACAACAACCACAACACTGGGAATCTGCCTCAGAACTTTAGAGTTAAATAAAGGACTTTTTCTTTTTTTTTTCTGTTTCTTGTTCCTACAAAGAAACTATTACTATTCTAACTTTTGGGTGATTGATCATTTGCCAGGTACTGAGTCAAGTACTGTGATTAGGAAGCTAAAAGCTCATTTTGCACATTAGGTAGTACATGATATTGTTTTTTTCTGATAATGGGCCACAGTACAGTTCAACAGAGTTTGCAGACTGGAGTGGGACTTTAAACACAAAACATCCCCTGGTTATCCTCAGAGCAATGACAAAGCAGAGTCTACTGCTAAAACAGTCAAATGTGTCATGAGAAAAACAAAACTGACTGGACAGGATACATTTCTGGACTTAAACTTAAACTACAGAAACACTCCAACACAAGGTTTAGACACCAGTCCAGCACAGAGACAGTGAAGCAGGAGGACGAGGGCCCAATGAGCAACATTCTGTTACAGCCCGAAGTAACGGAGAACAACTGACAAAGAAAGGGAGAGACAATTAAAGTATTACAACCCCACTGCAAGAGACATGTACACATGGAAACCAGGAGACTCGGTGTGAGTACAACCTTTCAAAGCACACAACGTATGGGCCAAGGCTTTAGTGTGCAAAACACTTGGAAACTGATCCTATGAGGTGGAGATGGACAATGGCAGAGTCCTCTGTTACGTCCTTTCATTCTGCTCATCTGCCAGGTGAAGCCAATTGTCTTGATCAGCACCTGCTGGGTATTTAGGACAAAGGAGGCCACACCAAAGGAGGCAGAGGGCAGAGCAGGAGGGTTAAAGTGGTCATTTTGGTTTAGACTATTTAGTCAGTGTAACGAAAAGGTGGAGAAGTTTGGATCCAAGTGCAACCGGTTTAATTTACGGGAGCAAGATATAATAGTCAAAATCCAGACAAAGGTATAAACACAGGGGCAAGGCAGAGGGATGAAGAACAGGCAAGGGTCAAGGCACAGAAAGGTGACAATGGAATAACAAAGAAATAATATAATTAAAAAAAAAAGTGAATGGAAAAGAATGTACTTTTTTTTTTGGAAAGGAACATTTCATTAAGAAAAGATTGTAATTTTATTTTGAAGAACACAATAAACAACATAAAATTGCATGTCTAAATTTGAATACAGTTACAACAGTGTTTTAAAAAGAAAAGGGATGTAGCAATAGGGATCGCTTATTTAAGTTTTGGGTTCTGCCCAGAGGTTTTAGAGTGTAACACCGGAAGTTGTGTGAAGTAAGGAGTTTGTTAAAGTCTTCCTCTGGATAAGGGTAAAGATAAATGGTCTGCTGTGGAGTTTGTGAAGAAAGCGGAATTTAACAGAAGTTCAGGAGAACTATGGATCAATCCACCATATCGGATGTGCTTTCTAGCCACTGTCACTGAAAACGTCACGTGCCCAAAACTGAGTCCCTGATTGCTTGACGTGATACAGTGACTTTCCCAGAGTTTTGATTTCTTTAACTCTGACCTGAACGCGCCCGGCGCTCAAATTGCGCTTCAGGACTTCAGATCATGTCTGTACCATCGACTTAACCTTGAAACTGCCCACCTCTGTCGCACGACTCACATTCAGTGGGAAAGCAGCTTTAGAATCTAGTGAACAGAACCTTGCTCTTTGATCTGGTTAAAGTTGTAAAAAAGTGAAAGTTGTAAAAACCAAGGTAGGCACTTCAAAATTGAAGTTTACTTTTTTAATCGTAATTTCATGTATGTCACATTTGGAAGGAAGAGATGACAGGGACTGCTACATCTAATGAGGTGTTGGTGCTTGCAACACTTTTGAAATATCTCAGCGCTGTCTCTCAGGAGCTTGGACATATTCTTCATGGAGATCTGAAAATGTTGCTTGTATCTCAGAACCTTGGAGTTGGATTGGACTCTAAGTTTCAGCTGCTGCAGCACAGGCTCACTCACCCCACAGTGATGTCGAAGATGTTGCTGCCCACTGAGCTTGACACGGCCATGTCTCCCAGACCTTTTCTGGCCACAATCACACTGGTGATCAGGTCAGGGATGGAGGTACCAGCTGCAAGGATGGTTAGGCCCATGATCTCCTCTGAGATCCCAATAGTCTCTCCAACCTGAGGGCAGGATCAGATGGTGAAACTCTCAATGGGGGTTGGACGTCTGTGGTAATCCCACCCTTGAGCAACCTTTGCACATATTCGTCTGTGTATCAAGAACCAAACTGAATCTGTTGCTTAAAGTTAACAGAGATATTCAAAAGTTAGAGTTGGTGTTTCATAAGCTGTTGTAGGGCGTGAATACTTTTCCTTGTTAGGGATCATAACTTTGGGTGTATTCAAACAAAAAAGTCTGTTGGTCCCGACTGAGTCCGCTGAATTTGGTCCAGATTGAGTCCTAAAGCTTGCGTTTGGTCTGTATTTAGACTGGGGTCAAGCAAACTTTCCCGTCCCAGACCAAAGCTTTTAAACAAAACCACATGACTAAAGATCTCCTCACTCATTGACTAAGAATTATGAGGGGAGGGAAAAGCAAAAAGAGAAAGAACGATGAAGTTCTCTATTTTGCATTTCTTTTTGGAATAGTTCACTTTTTCAAACTTTATAGTTTGATGACCAATTTTGAACGTTTATATCAACGTCAGGTACAACACCTTTTACTGCTGCTTTGGTACAGTGGAGGCATGCTGCAAGATGGTTACTGAGGAGACGATGACCAAGGAGGAATGCCGATAAGTGTTTATGACATAGATTGTCGGGAAACAGTGTGTGAAACAATGTGTATCACGTTGAAAGCCTTCATTCATCCAACCAAATTTTAATGAGCTGCTGTTGCATTGTTGCTCTACAATTGTCCACAACTCGCTGTTTACATCCCGTAATGCCTGGCTAAGCTAGCCGTTTTGGTCCAGTTATTCCACTCCAAGCATGGAGCCTATTAAGAATATGGACAGTCAGAACAAACCATGGTTCAGTCCAAATGGAAACCAACCAGGACCACCTCAAAAGATGGGTCAGAGGGTGGTTTCTGGTCCCGGAGCAGAGTCCACTTGGGTGAATTCAGACTGAAAATTTGTTCTGGTTGATCTGAGGAAATGAACTCTGGTTCACTTTAAGCAAATGTATCCAGTCTGAATCCACCAAATGGACCAATACAAAAATGAACTGTTATCTGTTAACTGTAATCAAATAGACTAGATGTTGCTTTCACTTCAGACTTTGATCATGAAGAAGAAAACTAACTTACCTCCTCCATCATGGATCTGCATCAATTCCTGCACCTAAACTGGATTTCATTTCATTTCACTGGATTTCAACTGTATGTCATCGGTTTTGTTGCCTTTTTGACCATTTTTGTTTCATTCTCTCTTTACTTTACCCAACAACCATTTCTAGGCTTCACGTTGATGTTGTGCCTCTTGGAAACAAGAACTTTCTCATGATGTGCTACAAGTATTGACCAACCTGATGAGCCCACCACACCATCATGTAGGAGAAGATGCCAATCCAAAAAATGGAACCAAGAAAGGTAATGACAAAGAACCTCCTGGATGTCTGGAAAACACACACAAGGTCAAACCTTCAGGAGAACCAACAGGTCTTTAAAGAGTCAGAAGTCCTACATGCAGATTATGTTAAAATCCTGAAAAACAAAAGCTACCTGAAGATCTGTAAAACAAGAACATGCCTTTGGATACATTTGTTTGTTTGAAAGTGTCAGCAGACACAGACACATGAACTAATCATCACCAATCAGCAGGATTTCTTTTATCCTGTTCTGCTGCAGCTGTGAGGAATTGAAGGACCTACAGCTTTTCATAATTCTTCTTTCTTATTTCTTTCTTTGAACAAAAATGTCACCCCCACCACACATTCAAAAACTCACCAAAGTTTGTGCAAACATAGTACTTGGTGAAAGGTTTGGGCATCGTGAACACCCCAACCCACCAAAAAACAAATAAAAAAATAAAATAATTGATGGAATCACAGCGGGAGCAACCATGAACAAATGAATAGAGCAAAAATCTCTTATAGAGCTCAAAAAATATTTTAAAATCCCCTAATAAAAGGAAAACACATGTCAGGGAAATCCAAAGGAAGTTTTGTAATTATTATGGGATGGATCCAGGAACAACAGCTTGGCAGCCATTTTATGGCAAAGTGCGAGATTTGGCAGTTTTCACATTTTGACGCAATATTGGAAAAGAAAACGTATGTTTAAGTGGTCTTTATGAAATGTCATGGCACCAGGTTAAGTCTACAACCACAACTGAAGTTTTGTTGACCTATGACCTCGGGAAGGAGCCGCCCTTTTTATTTTTAAATTAAAAAATCACCTTTAGAACCAACTTAAGCAACTTAAGAAAAAAATGTTGGTTTGAAAGTTTGTAGGTTTTTGAGCGGCGTTAGCTTGGTGAGTTTGCTAAAGTTAGGGCAGGTCAAAGGTGGGGGTAACAGGGGGGCATGCAGCGCTGCTCTGCTTAAATTTATGTTGCATTTCCTGTAAAAATGTATGCTCTGACGTTCATAAGAATTCCAAAATATTTAGACATTTGGATAAATCTTTACATTTTTCACTTGTAAAGATAAAAATGAACAATGACTGCAGGCACACCAGTACATTTTTAAGTTGAACTATAATCTTGATGGAATTTTCTTTTAGAGGTTTTTATATTAAAAAAAGAAAAAACTTGTCCTGCTATAGAAAAAAAACGTTTCTGTTCGTGGCTTCCACAGTCAGTTCCCTTTCCCTTTAAGAGTCCCTTTGGGTTTATTTCAATGCACAGCTCTAATGTTATTATGAAAACAGTAAAATAGCCCTGATTTATTTGTGTCCTGCATCAGTGAGGACATCAGAGCATTTTAAAAACGGCAGATTCTTCCTTCACACAGCATCAGTATTTATTAACACTGTTGTGAGGGTCACTCTGCTGTCAAACCAGATGGTGAAATGACTTCTGTTTTCTATCAAACTTCTTTATTGATAAATGTCATCAAAGGTTGGCTTGCATTGTAAAACATTTTCTGAGTTTTTGTGTGATTTTCTTTACACCAACTAAGATGCTTTTGTATCAACCTGTTTGAAGCAAGCTGACATTGTTTTAGGTGAGTCAAGTTGAACCCCCAACATGCTGCCCAGGTCTGATGAAAGGAACATAAGCTCAGCTGAGGTCTTTGAAGGAGCTGCTGGTTACAATGGTGACCATGTTGCTCTGCACTCACCACATTGCGGACGTCAGGTAATGTGAACCACAGCGGCAGAATGATGGGCAGCAGGAACAGGTAGGTGGCCTGCTTCCGAGGAGTGTCAGGCCACTCCAAAGAAAGCGGCTCCTTCTCCTCTTCTTCATTCTCTTCTGTGCCCTTCTCTCCATCTTCATCAGTCTCGCTGGGTTCACTGCTCTCCTCATTCCCACTCTCATCCTCGCTGCTGCCATCAGAGTCCACCAAGCCTCCCTCTGAAGCTGCTGTCACCTGCAGGAAGCCAAATGCAGGAACCTTCAAGTCAAAACACAACTCATCATTTCTGTTAGAAACAAACTGTAAAGATACTTTCTGTTCAAAGTAGGTTTAAACTCTTTCCCCTTCAGGTTCTATCAGCAGGACATGGTTCTAATTCCACATCTGAGCTTTTTTTCCAGGTGTTTTTGTGTTTCTCTGATATTTACAGTTATATAATGGAGTCACAAAAGAAAGATCAAAACTTTCAAAGCATGAATCTTTCTGGATTGGGGATGCTGACCATGATAAATCTAGTAGTACTAATGAAGTTCAAACATTCAAAGCTTTGAAACAAAAAATCAGACCACAGAGGATAAAACTAATATCCCAATTGACTGATGGAACTCTGTCTCCATTAGAAACATGGCAACCGTGTTCATATGTGGCTTCCTGTATGACAGAACTTCACTGACTTCCACAGGAGTTAGATGGAGGTTTTTTGATCATTCAGTGAAGTCACAATCATTATGAAGAAAATGACAGGTTACAATGAAGGTCCTTGTTCCTGTCTCTAATACAGAGATCTCTACAGTGAATCTGTATATTTAAATGATGTTTGACTCTGAGGAGAATTTTCAGACTTTGCAGTTTTGACACTGAAGCTTAATTTTAGGGATGCCTCAATCTTTTTATACGTGTTTCTGTCCATCTGTATTTCTTTTTTAAGCTGTTTATATCATTGAACTTAGTAAGTTGTTGAGAAATGTTTTGCCTTCACTCCACTGGTCCAACTACACAGAGACCTGCAGCAGCATCACACTTGACCTGAGCTCCTCCAGTGGAAAAAGTTCAATATTTTTAGTTTAAAAAAAGAAAAAAAGTTATTTGATTCAAATCTTTTATTTGTAGTGGAAAAGCAGTCTTACTTGTGACTCATCTGCTTTGTCAGAAGTCTTCTTCTGCTCCTCAGTCTTTGGAGGCTGTGAGGAAAATGGTTCACCTCCTGATGGTCCATCGGCGTCCGGATGCTCACATTTAGTTTTCTGATCTCCATCTGAAGGAAAAAGAACTCTTCAGGTGTCAGATATTCATTTTCTCCTTTTGTCCTCTGTTTATCGTAATAAAATCAAATCTTTCTGATTCAAACGGTCAGTATCTGTAAACAGGAGCAACTGCAATCTGAGGTCAAACTTTTGTTGATACATGTGAGTTTTTTTAATTATTTATTAATTTTATTATTTATTATTATTTATTCAAAACTGAAGACTAAAAACTTTTGAAAGAACTGTTTTTTTTGCCAGGGTAAAAAAAACCCAGACATTCTAAAAGTTTCCCCAATCCCAGTAAGGTTGAGAGGATTTTGAATTCAAAAACGATAAAAACTCAAAGACTTTCAAATCACATGAACAGATGTTTTCATTCCCAGTAACAAATATATGAAATAGTACATATATACAAATATATGAAACGGCATGTGGATTTGCTCACTTCTATCCTGTAAATGAGCTGATTTCTGATGTTAGCTGCTCCAGATCTCAATGAAGGTTTGACAGTTGTTGTGTTGCTGCTATTCTGCTGTATTTGAAGTCTTTGAAAGTCTTTCAGTTTGAATTCTCTTTGAATTGACAAAACATCTCAACAATTTAATCATTCCAGTTGAATTTAGTGTCCTTTCAGTATTTCCAAACCACAACGACTCTGAAAGCAAATCCTCCTCTGGGTTAGATGAGCCATCCAACATGCGACATCTCTTTTAAGATAGCTGAATTCTAATTGGCAGAACAAATCAGAATGTAAACCAAGCCGACAAGCTGCTGTGAGCACCACACAGAAGAGTGAGTGGGAGGGTTTGAGTGTTCAGAGACCCCCACCCCCACCCACACACACACACACATGCACACATGCACGCACACACACACACATGCACGCACACACACACAGTCTGTCATCTGCATTGGGGTCTCATGTCTGACTGATTTGAGCTCATGGAGGCCTCTCCAGCCAGTCTGAGGAACCTCATTAGTCAGTAATGTGATGCACGAACACAAGAGGCTGGAGTGGAAAGGTCCTTCAACCTCTGATTGTCATCACAGACAGTAAAACCAAGGAACTCTGCAAAGATCAACATCACTACAATGTTTAGAAATACTTTGAAACCTCTCATCATTCCTCAAAAAGGTAGAAGAAAAGAACTCGCACCGCAGGAAAAACATCATGAATAAAAGAGGACATACAATAACACGATGATAAAAGTTATCAGAGCAAGGTTATTCTGACATATAGAATAACTGAATAATAACTGTTTATTTCTCTATAAAAGTCTATGGGATTTTGGAAGTGGACGTTCCACACTAAATTACTCCCTGGGCAAGGACCCCCCCCCCCCCCCCCCCCCCCCCCCCCCCCCCCCACACACACACACACACACAGCTGAGTCACAACTGAATTTATGTCCGAGCGTGCTAACTGCCGCATTCTAATGTGAACTTACAAAAGTAACAATAAATAAAAATTTATTGAAAATTAAATAATCAAAATCAGCCATCACTTTTGAATTGCTGATTAACATAATTATTTAAAAGAAACAAACTAATGAAACAGGCCTGGACAAAAATGATGGTACCTTTATAAAAGATTGAAAACTATTTGACCAGACGGACATGATTAACTCAGGTGTGTCCTTTAATTGACATCACAGGTGTTACCAAACTCATAATCAGTCAGTCTGCCTATTTAAAGGGAGACAAGTAGTCACTCTGCTGTTTGGTGAAAAGGTGTGTACCACACTGAACATGGACAACAGAAAGCCAAGGAGAGAATTGTCCCAGGACATCCGAAAACAAATGATAGATAAACATCTTAAAGGTAAAGGCTATAAGACCATCTCTAAACAGCTTGAACTTCCTGTGACAACAGTGGCTCATATTATTCAGAAGTTCAAGACCCACGGGACAGTAGCCAACCTCTCTGGACGTGGCCGCAAGAGGAAAATTGATGACAAATTGAAGAGACGGATCGTTGGAATTGTATCCAAAGAGCCCAGAACAACCTCCAAAGAAATTAAAGGTGAACTCCAAGGCCAAGGTACATCAGTGTCAGATCGCACCATTCGTTGTTGTTTGAGCCAAAGTGGACTTCATGGGAGACGACCAAGGAGGACACCACTGCTGAAAAACAATCCTAAAAAAGCCAGACTGGAATTTGCAAAAATGCATGTTGACAAGCCCCAAAGCTTCTGGGAGAATGTCCTTTGGACAGATGAGACCAAACTGGAGCTTTTTGGTAAGGCACATCAACTCTATGTTCATAGACTCAAAAACCAAGCATAGGAAGAAAAGAACACTGTCCCTACGGTGAAACATGGAGGAGGCTCAGTCATGTTTTGGGGCTGCTTTGCTGCATCTGGCACAGGGTGTCTTGAATGTGTGCAAGGTACAATGAAATCTGTAGACTATCAAGGCATTCTGGAGAGAAATGTGCTGCCTTGTGTCAGAAAGCTTGGTCTCAGTCGCAGGTCATGGGTCTTCCAACAGGACAACGATCCAAAACACACAGCCAAAAACCCCCAAGAATGGCTGAGAGAAAAGCGTTGGACTATTCTAAAGTGGCCTTCCATGAGCCCAGATCTGAATCCCATTGAACATCTGTGGAAGGAGCTGAAACATGCCATTTGGAGAAGACACCCATCAAACCTGAGACAACTGGAGCAGTTTGCTCATGAGGAGTGGGCCAAAATACCTGTTGACAGCTGCAGAACGCTCATTGACAAATACAGAAATCGCTTCATTGCAGTGATTGCCTCAAAAGGTTGTGCAACAAAATATTAAGTTATGGGTACCATCATTGTTGTCCAGGCCTGTTTCATTAGTTTGTTTTTTTAAATAATTATGTTAATCAGCAATTCAAAAGTGATGGCTGATTTTGATTATTTAATTTTCAATACATTTTTATTTATTGTTACTTTTGTAAGTTTCAAGTGATTTCAGTGAGAATTGTGGGTTTTTCCTTCTTTAACTGAGGGCTACCAACAATTTTGTCCACGTGTGTAGATGAAACAGTACAAAAAACTCTAAAACTACTATGCAACTTATAGTTTTATAAAACTTCTATAAATCCAAAAATGATCCAAAGATTTGAAACCAAAGGTCATTTTAGTATTACCTGGTTGCATACTTTTTCTATTGCTTTGCCCAGATTTGCCCGGTTTGATCTGTACAACAGTTAAAGTTGTAGTCTCCCCTTTCTTTCTGACTCACCTTCAGTGTGGTTATGACCAAACTTGTTCTTTAGTGCTTCTGTCGGCGAGACGTTCAGAGGCTTTACTTTGTTCTTTGCTAAAATAAGAAAACCATCACTCAAACATTGTTTGAGACCGAACCCAGTTTGGTACACAATTTAAAGGAATTAGTTTGTGCAACAAAGGTCAAGATGCTTTTAACCATGGAACAAAAAAGTCATCATCAAGCCTCCATGTTCAGTCTGTGTGAAATGATGCCAGCATGCTCATGTTGGATGCTCCTTTGTTCCTCTGTGAATTTTACTGAGTTAACAGAATAGTCACACAAGAGGCCTTTGACAACAGTCCTATTTGATGCAAAATGCTCAGAGAAATTCACTTCAATAACTGAAGAAAATGACAGCCCTGAAACTGCATTCTTCTATCATTATTCCATCCTAAAACTCAGACAGAACCGAAAGAAATAAAGACAAAACAACAAACTGGTGCAAACCGTTCCGTCAGGCTGATTTACCGAATGACACAAAGCTATGGAAGCAGGTTCTGTTCCAACAACTAAAAAACCATATACCAAAAAGACCAAACATGCACTTTAACAAAAGCATGCAACCATTAATGCAATGACAGCATCTGACAAACACGTGCAACTGTCCAACATTAGATCTACAGAGACAGACTGAGCACAACAACAACATTTCCACAGCTTACCTTTCCTTTGCACAGGCTTCCCCCCTCTGACATCCCCATTAAAGGATGCTTCTGATTGGCACAAATGTACAAAGGAATCAGGTAACAATACTCATCAGCTTATTTTCAAAGAACTTTGAAAGCTTTGGTTTAAAGTTTTGTTTTCAGGCTGATGTCATGCCCTGAACTTTGAGTTGGAACCTGGACTGAACGGTCCTCCAGGTTTCGACTGTGATTGTGGAGTACTATCATGTTTGCTTTTTTATTTGTAATTGTATTTTTGTTGTATCAGTCTTGTTCATATTGTTGTGAAGAGTGCATGTAAATGTATTTCTGTTTGTTTATGTAGAGCATTTGTGGCCTAAAAAAGGTGGGACCCTAGAAATATAAGCTACTCACATGTCCAGTAGCTAATGGGGATCCTTAATAAACAAATAAACTCCATCTGAGTTATCAGGCTGCAAATGAACTCAAAGAATTTCTATACAAATGACATTAATCTATGAAAATTTACAGTAAAACTTTGCAAACACCCTGAAATGTCAAATCACAAAGCTAATATTTATTTTGCGACAGAACATATTGTGTTTTAAACAGAACATTTTTACACTTGTATCCACTAAATGGGCCAATATTAGGTCTCAGAATAGTCAGAAAAAAGCAACAAAAAAACTGGGAACAGGTCTGTAATATATTAAACTTTAAAAAATGATGGATTGTCTACAAAGGACAAATGTACAGAAGATAAACTTTTTATTTTGCCGAAGAGTGACTAAAAGGATCTTCTAAGCCTGAAAACTAATGTTCTTCTACGTTAAACTGTAAGACCTTTGCAACCAGGGCAGAACATCAAGAAATACATAAAGGACAATGGAGGAATCTGTGTGTCAGAGAGAATGACAAAGAACTTCTCTGGAAGTTCTAATTGGTTGGACACACCTGTACCAGGTAATCAGTCAGAGTAAGGCTTGGATATCTGAAATCATGCAGACACTGGAGCTGCCTACCCCTGATAAATGTACATCTTGGTGTCCAGCCAAGCACAAACCGCCACTGTTAATTTCTCCTTTGTGATCAGGTTTACACTGGAGGATACTCCGTGTTTTGAAAAGGACGCTCGCCACACGTCCCTACCAAATCCAAGTCCCTGATTTGGTAAAAGTTCTGCGTTTTCTGGAATTAACATTCAAGAAGGCCAACTGGTTGAACTTCCAGCATGCAATCAATGAATGCCCATTTTGTGCGTAAAGCCAGAGACCGGACTTAAAAACTTTAGCAGTGATGCTTGAACGTAAGAGTTCTGGATGCGAAAGCCTGAAATTGGAGTTGATGTGTGTTTACATAGACTTTTCACTGAAAGTGGCCGCTTGAACAGGAGTCCTTGACTGAGTCGATGCGCCCAGAGTTCAGTTCAGGGGTGGGCATCGATGTGTATCTTTTTGACACCTTAATACATCGTAGATACAAGTGTAAAAAATCAATTTAGATGAAATTATAATAACACTTCCTTGAAATAAAGTGGCCTAAAGCAATTTTATTTGGATTTTTTTAGGTTATGGTTAAGACATGTCACAACTAAAATTTGGGTTGCACCTTCATTCATTCACTATTGATTTAGAATGTCCACCAAATCGCTGAGCCTTCCAGATGTTATCAAGAAAAGTCACAAGATACTCTTGCAGTTAGCATTAAAAATGTTGCATCAAATTTGTGATTCTTCAAAATGGTTTTGTCCACCAACTTACTGATGATAAAGAAAACAGAATTTGAGAAACAGCAACATAAACCACAGCAGACGAACAGATACACAATAACCACTGGACAGGTGCTTGTAAATCATACCTCCTCTGACCTTCTTTTGTGGCGTGGACTTAACGGCGCCTCTAAGTGCTGCTTCTAGTGCAAAAACCACAGGTTGTGTTTCAGTATTTTGGGAATGCAGGCATTGACGTTTCATAGACTTTTTTTGATACAAAAAACAGAATTTTTTCCAACACACATAGAATGTCCTTTTTCAAAAATGGCTCGGGATGTAGCCACATTGGTTTGTCCTGCTTTGAGCTCAAATCTGCCCACAAACGCTGCACAGCTTTTCAGAAAAGAGTGACAATAACCAACAAATGAGGAGGCCCATGCCCAAGATTTGGTAAATGTTGATTCTTTTCATAATGGTTTTGACAAAATCCTTCAAATGAAATGTTATTTACAGAAACTCTTTCCATTGGCACTAGAAATTAAAGGCATGCTGCAAGTAAGACTATAACAGGTCCTGAAAGTAAACCAGCTGTTTGTGTCCAGTGCCTGTGAACCCTTCCACAGAGTTCACATGACTGCTGCTGGTCACAGTTAGGTGTGTTTGAGATGACCAGCGCCTCCCCTGGATTGTCAGCGAGACCAGACGGCTGCGGGCGGGGGGGCGGGGAAAGGCGCCTGAGATGAAGGCGAACACTGATCTCCAGCGAAAATGAACGAGAACAGGAAGTTGGGGTTCTCCTCAACGTTTGGCTGAATTGTCTTTCTGGGGACAACAGATGAAATACAGCCGCTGGTCTCATTTAACGTGCACTGTCCCCGAGAAATACAACAAACTGAAATGGAAGTTTTGTTTTTTTTTAAACTTGAATTTTTATTTGGGTTTTGTGACAATGATAAAAAACAAAATAATAAGTAACTAAATGATAAATACCAAAATAAGCAGACCACAACCCTTTTATTCAGAAACTAGTCAGAGCATCCAGAAATTGACAATGACTGATTGAATTTACGTTCAAGTGTACATTTGTAAACCTAAAAACCATTTGTGTTGGGATATCAGAAGAACAAAAGGATAAACGTAAAATAGATCATAAGGTTTCACATCTCTGTGGTATTTGAATTCATGTTATGAGTCCAGCTTTCCCAGTTTTTGGTAAACGTGAGTGTTGCAAGTCTTATAGTAAAGGTTAATCTCCCCATGAGGTGTATTGTTGAGGTCCAGTCCATTACTCAGCCACTTCTGGGTTATGGCTTTTCTTGCCCTGGCCAACATTATCACACAGAGGTATTTTTTTAAATAATGCAAATCCTGAGGCATGTTACCCAGATAAATCACAGTAAAATAATTTGGTAAATCTAGTCCAGTTAAATTTATGATCTATTTAATCACCTCTGACCAGTAGGGTCTGATCTTGTCACAGCCCCCATGAATGTGAAAGGGTCCTGCCATTATATTTCCACAATCCTGCCAACATTGAGCTTGATCTGATTTTACTATCGTGCTTCTTAGATGTGTTTGGTGTAACAAAAAAACAAATAGCATTTTTCCATGTAAACCCCCTCCAGAAGCCTGAACATGAAGTGGTCATTGCGTTCTTACAAATATTAAGCCAGTCATCATCTGATATTGTAACTTTAGCTTCTTTCTTCCATCTGATTTTAACATATGTTGTAGAAAGGTTATTGTGTGAAGGTAAGAATATAGTCTAGATATTTATAATTTATTATGTTACCTTTACCTGAGCCAACAAAAATTTTAATTATATCAATGTGCTCTTTTTCCTCATTGGTGGGTTTTATATGTCTTTCATAACAGTTTCTTAGTTGAAGGAATCTAAACAAAATTGTGTTTACCCAGGTCAGATATTTCTTGTAGCTGTCGATAACTTTTAAGTGTGTTTTTTTCTGAAATTCTTCAGTAACATGTAATACCTTTGTGTAACCGCTGTTCAAATCCTTTGTTAACCGAACACAATTTCTCAGGCCAATTCGCGTGGCCCCCCCCTCTCCCACTACGCGGCGAATTTGATGTTTGCCGCGTGGCCAATAATGCGTCCCTAAGCTCGCCGTCTCGTTCGCGTGTGGGAGGAGCTAGCAGCTGATGTTCTTGATCACTACATAAAGCTTTGTCTGTATTTCATTTACAATGTATGGAAGACACAGAGGATGTTTACAGATCAGTTTTTTGTCTTTTTTGAAAAGCTTTACGAAAACATTAGTGATCACGTCTCCATGTAGATCCAGAGCCATCAAAATTAAATTAAATATTATATAAACCTTCTACCCACAAAAAAAAGTTAAATTCAGTCATCAAACAGTTAACACTCATTGTTACCTTCTTGTGCGAGTGAGGACAACAGTTTGTTGTGTGCTTACAAAGCCACAAGGCTAGGTCAAGGTCAATTCTGAGGTTCAAGCTTCAGTTTCCTTGTGTTTTACTTTTTAAAGACATAGTTGCATTATATTAAGCATAAACAATACATTTAAAAAAAAAAATTCCAATGAACATCTTTTTAAAACCAACAAGAGATTTTAAACTAAAGGTTTCATAGACTACATTTATTTGTGTTAATTACGTATTACGAAAAAAAACTCATGGCTATAAAAAATACATTCCAATGACAATTGATTGATTGATTAATTGATTGATTTGTTTATTTCAAGCATAAGTTGAACAATACACGAAAATAATTCCACAAAATGATCAAACTCATTATTAAGAAAATGAAATGCATTGATTTAGAGGAAAGAAAGAAAACAAAAAAACAAAAAAGAAACCAAAGAAAAATGAACAAACAAAAACAACGCACTTAAGTCACATGTGTAACATATGTTAAGTATAAATGATTAATAACTGAAATCTAGTAGAGTTTGATTAATTGCTTGGAAAGCAGTGGGAAGAAGCGAACTTCCATAATCCCACCCCTACATAGTTACTTCATTTCATAGTCTGGCATAGTTTTCATAATCCGGTTCTGATCAGAAACATTATTGATTCACACTTTAGGTAATCAATATGTAATAAACATTGATTATCATTAGAACTAATTACGTTGATCTAGTTGGTACATATTTCAGATCAAGTAAAGAAAATCTGTAGTTCATCAATAGATTGTGATTACCTTTCAAGTAACATTTTAGTGATCATTATTGCACATTACACAATTTAATAATCATAGGTAGAGATTTAAAATAAAAATATCTTTTTTTTATTATCTCAGCACATTCCAGTTCACACGTCCACATATTTGAAATGATTCAAACACCAGTTGATCTTTAACTCTTCTTATCTTCATATTGTGAGATTAGAGTTTCTTTATACATTTTCTTGAATTTTTGAACATTGTTTGAGCTCATTACTGAACCCGTTCCAAAGTTTAAAGCTGCACACAGACACACAAACACTTTTTTTTTTAGTTTTTGGACATTCAATGGTAATGTTTTCCACTGGCTCTATATAGAATTTGGGCAGTGCAAAAATCAACGAGGTCATACAGTTTAAAAGTCTGGATAGATCAAATAAATTGTTTCTCTTGACCTTTGTTTTAAGAATTTTTATAGAGGTTATTTTTCTTTTTACAGGCATTTTGTAGACCAGTTGTTAACCGAGGACATTTTTGTAAATTTGTTCTTGAATTGATGAATTGGACAGTTTTTGTTATAGAGTGAGCTAAATATTTCTAAAAAACATTCATAAGCGGCGTCCACATCTTTCTCTCTGAACACAGAGTTCCAGTTCTGTCTGGATAAGTCATTATTAAAGGAGGTCATTGTTTTTTCATTTCTTAACCTTTTGTAAACTGGTTCTTTTATTATTTTCTTTGTTGCCACATTGATATCAAATAGTGTGAAAACTGGTAAATGATCAGTTATGTCGCATATCATGAGTTCACTCATATGAGTGTTTTCTATATTATTGGTAAATATATTATCAATAAGAGCAGCTCTGTGAGTAGTGATTCTGCTGGTCTTGTTACGCTTGGATAGAAACTCATACTGTACATTCTGCTGATAAAGTCATCTGCTGCTTTATGTTTGCTGGGGTTTATCAGATCTATATTCGGATCTCCACAAATAAAGAAAGTTTTGTTATGTTGAAAGTGAAACATTTTTTCCATCCAGTCACTGAACACTTCTAGGCTTGACCCTGGTGACCTGTATATACAGCTTATAATGACATTCTTCCCTGATTCATTACAGATTTCGATTGTAAGACATTCCAGTATTCCATCCACTGCAACTGACATTTGATCAATTACTGTAAACATCATATTTTTCTGCACATAGATTGCAACTCCTCCTTCTTTTTTATTTACTCTGTTGACATAATTTAGGTCATAGTTTTCCAATTCAAAATCAGTGTCTTTGTTGCCGCTGAACCAAGTTTCTGATACAGTTCTGATGTTAAAGGAACGTCCCAGATTCTGTAGATAGTCCTTGATGTCTCCAAAGTTAGTGTCCATGCTTCTGCTGTTAAAGTGGATGATTGACAGTCTTCCTTCAGGGTTAACAGACTTTTTAAAGTCATCTATGCTGTCATATTTGCAGTCCAAATTAACAGAGGAAAAGAATTGATCAGCATCTTCACTTCTCTCTAGTTTAGACTGCAGTGGGTAGAAACTTGTCCAGCTCCTCCAGGCTCCTGATAACGATGACCTTGGCTTGCTCAGGAGAAGCGTTAAGTTTAACGTAGATTCTGCAATCCCTTACTCAGGTGCTTTGAATCTTTCCTTGCCGTTTCAGAAAGCGTGCTCTTCAGGTGATGTCAGCATTATGTTTAATGAGATTCTCATTCATGGAAACGTTGGTTTCCTTCAGAAATCTTACTCGCTTCAATAAAGATGTTTTGTGTTTCCGATTCACAAACCTCATGAGGATGGCAGGTCTGTCAGACTCTCTTTTCCTGAGAAGCGGGCGGCAGATCTCCATGTTGTTTGTGTCCAGAGAAATTTAGGAAATCTTCCACCTGTTTCTCCACAGAGCTGATCTCCTGCTCGTCAGAGTCGTCAGTGTTCCCTGCGGTCACTGCATGCGCATATGACCGGGGTTTGATCTTCAATCCGGTGATTATCACATCATTGATCCTGGAATTCTGCTCCTGGTCATCCATTCGTTTTTCCATGTTATCCATTCGGTTGACAGTCTGTTCATGGTGAGCTCGGAGCTGTCTCCCCTCCTCCAGTGCGATCAAGATCTGCTCTTGCTGGATCTTCATGGATCTTATTTCTTCCAACAGAAAATCAAGCAACTTCTTGATATCCTCCGAGTCGTCCGTCACTGGGGTTTTTTCGGGGGCGTCATCAGGAGTTGTTTTTTACAATATTTACTTTTTTCTCAGTAAATAGATTTTCGAAGTGCAGCTGCTCTGTGCCTCCGTGGCGTCGTCAAATTCAATTCAATTCAATTCAAATCCAAATAATTATCCTGATGTTTTTAATTAATATTTAAAGTAATGTGTGTTATGTAATTTAAAGGGAAAAAAGGAAAAAAGATTCAACAAACTAAGAAAGCCATCGTTTGTTGCTACCTACAAAATGCTGAGTGAAGGGCTCGCTCAGGTTGTCCTGAAAAGATTTGTTTATTCATGGATTTTTCACAGTTTTTAAAGAACAACAGCTTTTTTGTATCAGCATGTTTTGGTTGCATCTTTGAGCCCTTAAAAAGGAAAACGTAACATTATTTAATGAGTTTTAAGTAGCTCACATGCCAAAAAAGTGTGAGCATCCCTGATTTAGAGATTCTCTGGGTATAATGAACTTCCCGCTGTGTCTGGATGACGGCTACTTCTGCTGTGTTTCTGACGTGCCCAAAGTCGAGTCCCTGATTGGTTGACACAGACGTGGCGACTTCCCCAGAGTTTAGATTTTTTTTCTACCCTGGTTCGGCACACCCTTTGCTGCATTTGCGCCGCCCACTCATTTCGGGGCACAGAACCTCAATTTGCATCTAATTCATTGACTTTACAGGAAACTGGAAACAGAATAAAAAAAAAAATCTGAACTCTGGGGAGGGGGTTGAGTCTCCTCAACCAATCAGGAAAACAACTTCAGTCATGTGACGTTTTCAGTGACAGTGGGGAGAAAGCATCCAATATGGTGGATTGATCCATAGTTCTCCTGAACTTCAATTTATTTTCGTAACCTGCCGTATCCCTTTCTGGGTAGCGGAGTTTCCAGATCCCGTCCCAGTTACTGGTGGGTAAAGGCGGGTTCACTCTAGAGTGTCGGAGGAGAGAAGCTCACTGGAGCTAAAGGGAGCTTTAGCTCTTGTCATAGAAAATGTTTCCTTTTTTTTGGATAAAAATAGCATATTCATAATTAAAAGATCACTAGGAGATGGAGATGTGATCACTGATCACTGTTTTTGTAGAGCTCTTCAAAATGAATAAACCTGATCATCTGTGTCTCCCATGCATTGTAAGTGAGATAAACAGACGCAGTTCCATGTAGGCCACATCAGGCTACAAACATTTGCTGCTAGCTTCATGTAGATATCAGGCTACAAACATTAGCTGCTAGCTCCATGTAGCAATCAGGCTACAAACATTCGCTGCTAGCTCCATGTAGATATCAGGCCATAAGCCTTACCTGCTAGCTCCATGTAGCAATCAGGCTACACACATTAGCTGCTAGCTCCATGTAGCATTCATGCTACAAACATTCGCTGCTAGCTCCTGTTGCAATCAGGCTAAAAACATTCGCTGCTAGCTCCATGTAGCAATCAGGCTACAAACATTCGCTGCTAGCTCCATGTAGCAATCAGGCTACAAACATTTGCTGCTAGCTCCATGTAGCAATCAGGCTACAAACATTTGCTGCTAGCTCCATGTAGCAATCAGGCTACAAACATTTGCTGCTAGCTCCATGTAGCAATCAGGCTACAAACATTTGCTGCTAGCTCCATGTAGCAATCAGGCTACAAACATTTGCTGCTAGCTCCATGTAGCAATCAGGCTACAAACATTTGCTGCTAGCTCCATGTAGCAATCAGGCTACAAACATTTGCTGCTAGCTCCATGTAGCATTCAGGCTACAAACATTTGCTGCTAGCTCCATGTTGCAACCAAGCTATAAACATTAGCTGCTAGCCCCATGTAGTAATCAAGCTACAAATATTAGCTGCTAGCTTCTACCACACGCGAACTAGGTGGCGAGCTTAGGGAACACATTTTTGGCCACGCGGCGAGTAGCGAATTCTCCACACAGCGAGAAAGGGACAGGCCACGCGAATTGGCTGCGCGAATTGTGTTTAGTGTGACTGCACCTTGAAGTAAATAACTACAGGCCAATCTCCAAGTGATGTATCATAGCAGAAGTTTTTGAAAAGCTGGTCTGTGAACAACTGGAGGATTTTCTAGAATCAAACAGCATTTTGTTTGATTTTCAGTCTGGCTTTAGAAAACAACATAGTACTGTTACAGCCATTTTGAAAATTTTTAATAATATTATCCAGGCACTTGACTGTAAAAATACTGTGTTGCACTCTTCATAGACCTCTCAAAAGTTTTTGACACTGGATCACACCTTTCTGATAAAAATGCTGGTCAATGTTGGTATCTCCAATGAAGCAGTGGCCTGGTTTGTCGACCATCTGTCTAACAGATCTCAGTCTGTACAAATTTTCTCCTGTGAGTGAGATCAAGAAAAGTGTACCACAGGGTTCGGTTGTAGGTCCCATTCTGTTCTCCATTTATACTAACAACTTGTGTCAAAACCTAACAAATTCACCAATCGCACAAGCTTTAGAATCTTTACAATCTGCTTTTAATGTTGTTCAGTCTCGCCTCAGATCGCTAAAAATGGTTTTAAACAGAAAAAACAAAAATGATGATATCTTCACACAAACGTGAATTACAAGAATTCAATCAGGTTCCAAAAACTGTCAATGCTAAATCAATACAAATAGACAGCTTCAAGTACCTGGGTTTTGTTCGAGACTGAGAGCTTTTCTTTAAAATGCATGTCGCCACTTTACTGCAACTAAACTAAATTGACACTGAATTTTCGGTTCTATTTTAGAAAAAAATCCTGCGTCTCACTCAGACCTCGAAAAATTCTGGTACAACTACTGTCTTGCCTCTGATTGATTATGGAGATGTTCTTTTAATGAATGCTTCATCCACCTGTCTTCAACCACTCAATGCCGTATATCCTTTTGCATTGCGGTTTGCCACACCCAATGCTTTATCGAGAGCAGATCATTTGGAAGTACATTTCACAAGTAAGTTGTAAGAATATTTTGATTATTAGAGCATTTATAAGCTTGTTTATTCATAAACAGCGTTACGTGGCTAACAAAGAAATGCTAATGGCAGAAACCGTTTAATCTTTTGCTCTTTTGTTGATCTTTTTCCACAGTCCAATTTTCGAGGTTTCCCAGTGACATAGAATTACAGAGGTGACATGAAGCTGCAATAAGAAGAGAGGATTTAGTTGAGACGGATTTCTCCAGACTCTGCAGGAGCACTTCAAGCCAGAGGACTTTGACCGGACGGGGCCGATTGTCCGGCTGAGAGAGGATGGAATCTTGTCTGTCTTTGACTTTGCTTCGCATCTCCAAGGGGTTAGTGTATTCATCTGTTTTAATCTTAAATTTTTTATATATGCCCTCTATCATTAAATTTAAAATGCTACAAGAGCATGTTTCAAACACAGTTACCATGATTTTCATTAAAGTGGGTCATTAAAAGTTTATTTTATCCAAAAGGTTAAACTAGAAATTGAGAGTAAATGTTCTTAATTACTACCCGTTTCTGTGTGCTATAATATATTGTGGAATAGTATTAAATACATAATAATGTTTAACTAAGTAAAAAATACTTGGTACTTTGAGGCATTTTGATCATCATATCAATAAAACATTTTCTTTTGAAGTTTCTGTCATTCATTGGCTTCATGCCCAATGTGGACGCATTGTTGGCAATGATTCCTGAACTAGTACAGAATTATGGCTGCACACGCCAGGGTCATTTGGAGCTTTTCTGCAGCTTTGTCAGGGAATCAAATAGAAATACAACATTAGAAATTGCTTTAAGGCCAGTAAAATTAATGACAAAATGACAGTAAAATTAACAATAAAAATACAATCTAAACACCCATTTGCAGTAGAAGTATGAAACACCCATTTTCTGTTTGCACATGCCTAAGTAGGCGCTTTGTGTATTTCTGGTTTAAAATAAGACCGCTCTTTTATTTCCAATCATGCCTAACTGAATGCATTGACTTGACACTTTTATTCCACATGGAGCCAGAATGGACTCTGCACAGAGCTGTGTGACGTCTTTTCAGTTGTGGTTAACTGTGTGCATTGACTTAGGAAATCTCTGTGTACTATTCCTGGTATTGTCTAATTTTGGTTTTTCTTACATGGTCGATGTTATTTGCTTGTGATGGAAAAAGTGATGGAAATTCACATGTTAATACGTGCAGCAAAGAGGCACATTGCTCCTTTGCTCGCATGTATTTTAAGTGCACGTTTAAGTCTCGTTCAGCCTCGCTGCAGATCTGTGTCCGCCTTCAAATCAGACGCCATTCCCCGACTGCAGCCGCCTAGCACAACTTGTGTTCTAAAAATAGATGACTGGGCAAGAACATTATCAACCCATAAGTACACGCAACTGTCAATCAAAACACAATCCCCAGTAATGCACAAATATGATCTCTAATGAAATCAAAACAGCTGGTTGACATAAAAAAGGGAAACCAGTAAATATTAAACATATTATTGAAATAGAATCAATTTCAATTCAAAAGAATATACACTTCCTTTGAACAAAATACTAAACTGATTCAAACAATTCTGACAGAAAATGTAAAATGAACAAAAAAAAGTAACACCCCCCTCCCCCCGGGGGAGCAAAACTGAAAATTACATTTCTAAATTCCTTCAGAGAATCTAAGGCGGGGGTTTCAAACTCAATTTATCAATTCAAGCAGTCAATTTTCTGATGTCTAGTTATCCTATGTTTGACATGACTACTGTTGCAATTCTTTGTGGGTGTTGATTGTGTTACACATGTCTTGTATATCTTGTCTGCTTGAAATAAACCATTTCAATCAATCAATCGATCAATTTACCTCGGGGCCACTGAAGGCAGAGTCTGGCTGAGGCTGGGCCGCAACCTCAGCGTGAATGCACACGCGCAGCTCCTTGGTGTCTGGGACCCAATGACAATTTGATTTAAAATTTCAAAAATTCACTAATTCATAAACTCCTTCATTAGAAAAACGATCAAAGATCCAGTTACGTCGCTCGGATTGGCGTTACTGGGGCCTCACCCTGGAGCCAGGCCTGGGGTTGGGGCTCATAGGAGCTTGGTGGCTAAAGGCTCTACCTCCAACTGCTCCTCCCACGGACCCCAGGTCGGGTAAAACCCAAAGTATCGACGTGGGATCACTCGCCAGTGGGCCCACCACCTGCAGGAGAGCTCAGAAGGAGCTGGTGCACTGTGGTTTGGGTGGCAGTCGCAGGCGAGTGCCTCGGCGGCCTAAACCCTGGTCATGGAACTTGGCTTCTGGGACCTCTCTGGGAGGGAAGGAGCCTGAGCTTGTTCTCCACCTTTATTTCTCTGCTGCTGTTCAGAGCTGTGGTCGCAAGTTCTCTTGTGGCTGTCGTGGCGGAAACCCCCGAACCTGTTTGTGGACACCGGAAGTAAGGGATGCCATCAAACTGAAGAAGGAGTCCTATCAGGTCTGGCTGGCCTGTGGAGCTCCAGAGGCAGCTGACAGGTATCGGCAGTCTAAGCGAGCTGCGGCTCAGGCTGTAGTAGAGGCAAAAACTCCGTCCTGGGAGGAGTTCAGTGAGGCCATGGAGAAGGACTAATGGTTGGCCTCCAAGAGGTTCTGGCAAATCGTCCGGCGCCACAGAAGGGGGAGCACTCTTCTGCAGACACCGTTTTCAGCCACCATTTTCAATGCAGGTGGGGAGCTGCTGACTTCGACTAGGGACATTGTCAGGCGGTGCAAGGAATACTTCAAAGATCTCCTCAATCCCTCAGACACGCCTTCTTTCAGTGAATAGTGGTGGAGTGGTTAGCACTCTCGCCTGGTTTAAATTCTTTTTGTGTGGAGTTTGCATGTCCTCCTTCATTCGTGGGTATTCTCTGGTTTCTTCCCAAAGTTCAAAAACATGCTCCCTGGTGATTTTAAGTTGTCCCGAGGAGTGATGTTAGTTTGTGGCTGTTTGTCTGTGTGGTGTAGCCCTGCAGCCCTCTGTATACCCATGCAGGTTGAACCCCGCTTTCACCAGGCAGTGGCTGAGACAGGCTCCCATGACCCCTCCAAAAATGAAGTGAGTTAGGAAATAGATGGATGTTCTAACTTTTTAGCTGACCATGACCAACAAGTTTGCAGAAATTTGTTTTTCTCATTTAGTTTTGAAAGAAACAATGAAGATAAAACTGAAAATGATTCACTAGAGAGCAAGATCTAAAACTCTCAGGCTTATACTAAAAAACATTCCCTTCATTTGGAAGACATGAACCAGCACGAGGCAGATTCCTAGAACTTCCGGATCTTTGTGATCACAGTCCAGCTGCGTCGAGCTGGACCGGCTGGTTCCCTCTGCTTCACCACTTCCACAGAGATAAAGAGCTTGTTCTGCTGTGATGCCGGCTCTTATCCAGCTTTTATTAGCCTGCATAGAAAAGCTGATTAAGGATCAGTGGTGGCCGAGTGCAGCACGGCGAGAAACAGGAACAGTGAGTTCAAGGACAAGCTGAAGGTCGCTCTGGTATATCACACTGTGATGACTTACACAGGGTGGGGCGAGGGTGGGGGTGGTGTGGGAGTGGGCAAAGATAAGTCACCAACAGCTCCGCGGTAATGAGGAGAATCTAAAGTTGTGAAAATGTCTAAAACACAGACGTCTGGAGAGAATGAATTCTCTTTGAGGATGTCGGATGTCTGACAGGAAATGTTTAGCAATGACCAAAACTCTCAGATACCTTCTCCTAGAGGGTCCAGTGTGTGGATCATCAGCTGGAAAATGGTGTTCCTCAGGGAAGTGTTGTGGAGGGAAGCCGAGCTGCCGCCTCTCTGCAGGACAGGACGCACCTGCCACCCAACAGAAACCACGTCAGACCATGGAGAAACACCGTCACTTCCTCCGTTAAGCTGACTTCAAAATAACTGAAACCAGGTCAGTGCAAGTAGTCATTAGTAGGTTTATTTTACTATAAAGTGGACCAGAGGACACATGTGATACAGCAAAAACTGATGAACCATCATTACAGTGTGGAAGTAATAATGAGTGGAAGTAGTTTAAATTTAGCAGATGTGTGACCATACAATGCAGTAGATTGTTCTAATAATGTTCCCTTGGATTTTTTGATGTGGAAAAACAACTTTATCAAACAGAAATGTGAATGTCTTTGGCATTAGTTCTTGTTTACTTGTTTGTTTGTACACATATTTAATTTACACTTGATTATCTTGCGAGAAATAGGAGGAATCTGGAAAACTTCACCTGCACTGTTCAGTCCCAGGTTTTAATTTCTGAGTCCGTCTGGTTAATGTTTTAGATAAAGATGTCCTGGATCCATTTTAAATCAGTGAGTTGGATTGTTTCTTGGATTGGAGCTCCTTTCAGGAGAGAGGTTACAGAAGCTGCCACTGAGCTGAAGCCCCGGATGAAACGCCAATAAAAGTTGGCAAAGCCGAGGTACTGCTGCAGCGCCTTCACTGTTGTTTGTTGATGCCACTGCAGCACCACCTCCACTTGGCCTTAAGCACTGATTATGTATCCCAGGAATGAAATGGAGGTTTTGTGGGACTTGCCTTTCTCTTTCTTTGCATACACTGTGTGGGTGATCAGTCACTTCAACACCTGCCGGACGTGGTAGACGTGTCCCTCAAAGGTTTCAGAAAAGTCCAGGATGTCATCTATGTTGACGATGACACATTGCTGCAGCAGGTCCCAGAAAATGTTGTAAACTAAAGCCTGGAAGACAGAGGGGGCATTGCAGAGGCCACAGGGCATGACCAGACATTCATAATGTCCAGAGGTGGTCGAAAAGACGGTATTCCATTCATCCCTCGATCATATGCGGATGAGGTTGTAGGCGTTTCACAGGTCCATCTTTGTGAAGAAGCGAGCTGTGTGAAGCTGCTCTAGAGCTGCAGGCATCAGAGGCAGGGGATAAAGAATCTGGAGATGTAAATGGTTGGATGAAGCCTTTTACCAGCTCCTCTTGAATGTACGCCTGCATGGCGTCCGACTCAGGCTGGGATAGCGGGAACATATGTCCCCTGATCCGGCAACCCCTCCAACTTCCCTGTCGCGCTGCACTCTGCATGGGTGGTGGCCGCAATCGGCCAAGACGGTACACAGTCTTTGGTCCATTCTGATGACCTCAGACAATGACGCCGGTGATGTGAGAATGTAAAGATCAGCCTGCGTTCGACCAGCCAATGCTGGGATTGTGACTCTCCAACTGAGGCAGACCGAGGATGATGGAGCAGTGGGGGGCCTCAACAGCGAAGAATTGAAGGCCTTCGTTGTGTCGAGCGAGTGTAATGAGTGTAATGTCTTGAGTCAGGAACTGGACTCGACCTGACCCCGGCGGTCGTCCATGAAGGGCAGAGACACCCACTGGTGCATTGCAGACACGCACAAGGACATGATGAGTGTGAGCAAAAGTTAAGTCAGTAAAGTTCCCTGCTACCCCAGAGTCAATCATGGCCCGTGTTTCCACCGCAGCCATCAAGACGCAGAATGACAGGCAGTTTACAGGTGATCATGGGTTCCCTCACCAGCTCCCTAGAGCGCCGTAGAGGTGCCCACTGACCGCAGCAAAGGCAGAGGTCTGCCCAGAAACATCTCACCCTCTCCTCTGGAGAGAGCTGGGTGGAGCACGGGTTTGTGGAAGGGACCGGAGACCGCCGGGAGAAGAGACAGGTGTGACGTTCACTGTGACTGGGTTATTTAGTCGCCAGGTCCTTAGCAGGTTATCGAGCTTAATGGTGAGAGCAATGGGTTGGTGCAACGTCAAGCCCTCGTTGTGGCGCGCCAGCTCCCTCTGCAACTCTACTGTGAGACCTTCCCAATAGGCAGTTGTCAGCATGCTGGAAGACCAGTCTGCACGCGCTGCCAGGGTCTGGAAATGGAGTGAGTCAGCGGCTGTGGTCTGCTGCCCCTGCTTGATCCTATATAGCTGCTCACAAGAATCCTTTCCATCCACTGGGTGATCAAACATGTTGTGCAGCATCCGCGTAAATGTTGCATAGGACCGGAAAGGCAGGGTTTCTCCTGTCCAGATTGCAAAGATCCACTCACGGGCCTCTCCAGTCAAGATGGAGCACACCAGAGTTACTCTAGTCTCTTACGTTGGGTGGAGGTGTAGTTGATGACACAGGAACAGGTCGCATTGTATTGCATGAACCAATGCATTGTTTGAGATCTCCGTTGTATTTATCTGGGAGTGCCAACCTCGGCTCCGATGAGAGAGCTGGGCTGGGTGCGCCGTATGGTGAGTGCGCTGGGTCTGTCGGGCTGGGTACCTCTGCTGCTGGATCCGTGGATGGTGAAGTATTCTGTCACAAACAGGCGGACTACTGGTTCCACGTGCTGCAGGTTTTATTGACTCAGACAGACAGACAGCAGCAAGCTCAGCTAAAAGTCCACATAGCTAAAACAGAATCAGAGTCCAGGCAAGGTCAGAGCAGGCGGAGTCAAATACGAAACAGGGTCAGGTAAACGGTAGATCAGGTCAGGATAAATGCATGGTAGGCAGGCTGAATGGCACAAACAAACACTGTGCTGGGGTTGATGGGAGATGAAGTTTCAGTATTCTGGAGATCTCTCCTGCCGCTGACCAGAGAGGGAGACAGAGCTCAGACTCCTGGCGCTTCGTTAAGACTGTTAGAATTACTTCAATATATTACTATCATATAATCTAATCCAGATCACTGCCTGAAGCTGGGCTCATGTGGAGAATCAAACATCTATAATAACAGTATGAAATCCCGTTTTACGACATCAGAGCAGAGACATTTAAGCGTAGTTTTGTTTTGGGATCTGAAGGAGCTAATTGTGTTTACATGATTAACAGAAGTTGGTTTGAATAAAAGCTTTTCAATCCCCCTCTGCCCCCACCCGGTTTCCAGTTTCCGCAGCAAAATGCGTCAAATTCAGTGGAGAATTCTCTCTGATTTTAGCTTTGCACCACTGATTTCCTGTGACGTTTGGGATATAATGGCTGTCCTCTTTCATCCTCATTGAGCGCCTGTGGTCTGACCTCATCTTGTTTGAGAGGCTCCTCCACAGTTTACAGCCCTGACCTTCTGACCCTCAATCTTAAGGAAAAAAATGCTTGGATGTATCCACAGAGAGGATCATGTTAACAAAGGGAGGAGGTCAATACCCTCAGCCTTGTCTTGTCCTGTTGAGTGTCTGTCTGCAGGTTGTTGCAGTGAGCGCTGCTGGGGGGCGGCTCGCCTTCTGCTTTGGCTTTCTCCTCAGCCTTTGGAGGTGCAGCAGCAGCAGGAGGAGGAGCAGGAGGAGGTGGAGGATCAGGAAGAGGGGCTGCTTCGCTCTCCTGTAAAGTCAAAGATGAAATACTCTGTTCATACAGACATATACTCCTGTTTTCATACTGCGAGAGCAGTCAAAGGCCTCTTCCTCGTGCAGCATTATTCATGCAGACGAGAGAATGAAGAAATATTTTTGTCGTTGTTTCACATCAGTTCTACTTTTGTTGACTGATGAGCAGAATTCACAAAAAAGCTAAAAAATGAATTAAAGTTGCAATAAATCCCAGTGTTGTGTTGGATAAGTTTGATTTAAAGTGTAAATGGTTAACAGACTGAAAAAGAATGAAGAACTGTGAGCATGAGTGAAGGAGCCCAGTGTCTAAAGATCCGTTTTTAGGGTCTGACTGCCTTCACTGTTGAAACTTCTGTTTTTTGTCGCGTCCTCTCAGGTGAGAGTCCAGAGCTGAGCATGTATATTTCTATCCTATTAAGGCAATACATTTAATTCATAAGTGGAACACATTTGTCTTGGTCTTAGACTCAGTGGCTTCATAAAATGAATGAAGTGATTGTTGAATTTTTGTTTGTTTTATTTCAATGTTACTAAGAACATTCTGAATTTGAACTCGATTTTAGCTCAGCTTTCTTTTAGGAGAAGAAGTTCATTTTTTCACACTTGACCATTAATTTAGGTATATTTAATCCTGGATTAAATGTGACTTTTTTTTTGTAGTACGATGAGAAGAATTATGCTCACACTCCAGTCAATATTCCATAAAATCTGTAATCCAGAGTAAAAAAGCACGAGTGGGTTCTGACAGCTGAAGCTGCTCATTGAGGGTGAAGTTGGATAAAACACTAAGTTGGGGTTTAGGGGTGGAGTTCAATTTAAATGCCAAAGGCTAAATTAGCTGCAGAAATGACAACATTTGTGAAAAAAATGGAACGTCAGCTGTTTAAAATAAATAATTATTACCAAAAAAACTACAAAAGAAAAAAGCAGCAACAAAAGCATGCATGTTTTAATGAAATGCTGAAAATCAGCTTCAGTAAGAAACATAGCTTAAACTGAATACTTTTAGCAAAAAGGTTTTTTTAAAGAAAAAGAAGAATTTTTAAAGGTGGAGCAGCAGAGAGCAGGAGCCTCATGTCCGCTAAAATGGTCAAAGTTTGAAGGATCTTCCTACTAAAAGTTGGCTAAAGTTCTCATCTTATACTGGAAACATTAAAATGTACTAAATTATAAAACCCATCAAAACTAAAGCACCTCCTAAATAAGATGTTTTGAAACCAGAGTATAGTAGAAATAATAAAGCACAGAGAAAAACATCTGACAAAAAGACAGGAAGGTCTTAACAACTGGAAGTTTCCCAGTATTCACCCCTGGAGCTTTGAAAAGAAAAGAAAAACACTAAAAGTACCCTTAACAGCATGCAAGGTAATTTTCTGAAGCCTCAGTGGCAACAATAACGTGCACGCACGCACACATGCACACAAACGCACACACATATGCGCCAAACACACTGGTCTGATTTAAGTCCATCACTCTACAAGCTGGGGTCAGAATTCAGGAAACAGTTCTGCTGGTAAAAACCATTTCAGTTTAGGGGATTATGTTTCCACCTGTAGATGCTTCTGTTTGTAAGCAGGTTTTTAACATTCACTTTTGCATGATTTATCTAGGATCCAGAACCACACTGAGAAGACACGCAGAGTTGACCCTGCAACAGACTGGCGTCTTGTTCAGGATAAACCTCATCTTCACACAACAGTAGCTGGGATAAGCTCCAGCAGCCAGAAAAATGGATGAATGGAGTATGATGGTGGTGTCCTTTCATGTTACCCTAACTGTTCATCTGGGGCCCACTATGGCAGCACTGCAGGCCCACTGCTCTGAGCATGCTCCTGCATACAGCACTTCCTGCAGCTTTGAAGTGGGACTGGTAAAGGTCATCACAGGTTATCAAAGAGCTGCTGGATTTTTAACGGTTTCTCTGGAAAACACTTTGCTGCTCATGACAGGTAAATATTATTTAAATTTAGCTGCCTTAAACAATGAGAGAAATTCAAAGAGTTTTCCCCAAGGTTTATCAGGAGGTTTTATCCATCTTCAAAATAGTCCACATGAGTATTAGCTCACCTTCTCTGGCTCTTCCACCGTCCACACCTTGACGATGCTCATGTGTTTGTTGAGCTGACCTTTGAACATCTGCTCAATTTTGGAGTTGAACTTCATAAAGCTCACGTAGGACATGTAGCCCAGCACCAGCAAGATACTCTCCCACCAGAGGATCACGCTATCCAGGAAGAAGATGATGAGCATGATGAGGTCCAGGATGTAGAAAGTCACATCTCTGAAGAGAGGCCACCAGGTGAGGTGCAGCATCTCCCGAGAGAAGATGGCACACATTCCGATTACAAACAGGATGTTGAACACGGCAGAGCCCACAATGGTGCCGATGCCCACGTTGCTATGGGAGATGAAGACACCAATCAGGGAGGTGAAGAGTTCTGGGGCTGAACCTCCAGCTGCCATGAAGGTGGCTCCAGCCACATCGTCAGAGATCTCCAGTTTGATGGTGATGACCTCCAGTGCTGGGACAAAGAACTCATCACAGACAATGGCCAGAGCCACAAACATGTAGGCCATGCCTAAGACGTGCAGAAGCACCCAGCCCTGTCTGCGTTGCTCTATGGTAAAGAGGTCCTCAGGGTAGTCTCCCTTTCTGTGAGGGGGTAGCCCCGGGGGGTGGGCAGGAGGGCTTGTGGTGAGTGGTGGAGTGGTTTGAGGAGGTTTAGGTGGGAGAGGGTCCACATAGACACACTGTTCAATGTCGGTTCTGTTGACAACGATCAGCAAAGGTGGCTGGGTGCTGTCCGGCGCTGCAGCCTGCGTCTCATTGGGCACCAGCAGCTCTCGAACCCTGATCTCCAGGACTTCATCTTGGCCTCCTTTTGCCCCAGCAGAGGCGGGCAGCTGGGACAGCTTGGCCTTCAGAGTAAGAGTGTAGACAAAACACAGCAGCACACCTGAGATGAAAAAGAGGACGCGACTGCGCCGGAGCCTTCTCATGTTTGCAGTCTCCTCTCTGAGGATGTACTTATGTTGGGAGCATTGCTCCTTCTGCCCTGAGATCCTGCAGACGGCTGCGTTTCATCTTCGCTGAACCTGCAGAGGGACACGAATCATGAGCACCTTTTCGCCTCTGCCTGTATTAACAAAAAAATGTTTGAAAAAAACAAAACACTGGAGCGATGATTGTTGGGGTGATGGAGTCATGCAGACAGTTACCTGTTGCTATGACAACACCATCACTTAAGCTTCGGTTCGCCGCTAATATGAGCCCAGTGACAACAGGTAAAAACGGGTATAAACGCTCACTCGTTGCGTGGAAGCGATGCGTTTGAAGCACGATCAGGAACCCACGGAGGCGCAAATGCGCGTCATCAGAAAAAAACCCGCGTTTAGTCAGGTTTGAGACCCAATTCAAAGCAGATCCTCCTCTGGAAGGACGGCGCGGATTATGGTATTCAGAAAAAAGAGTTTTTGTTGAGGACTTGATTTAAAAGTATGCAGAAGCAAAGCGGAGATACCTGCTCCACGTCTGCTGGGCTCCGTGCCGCGGAGGACAGTCGCTCCAGCTGCGCGCAACAGACGCAGAGATGCTGACTCCGGTTTTTGGGAAACTACAAGGGCGCGCTGCATGTCAGGCTGGAACGAGGCTCAGCATAATGCTCCTAAGAGGATTAGGAGCGCTGTCCCTCTCACTCATAACGCTGTATCAATAAAGCATCATTCACGGCTGAGAGCAGGAGGCTCGATGAGGAGGTGTTCAGGAGCTGAGCGAAGCTGCTGCTCCCTCCTTCTCACTAATGGACGTAAAGTTTCCAGAAAAACAACGTTTCTCTAAAAAACATTTTTAAAAATCATTCAATATATTAGCTAACTAGGCAAACCCTTACGTTATTATCAATGTTCTAGTACACTATAAAGCATCACATTACGTTGTTTTGAATTTTATGGATTAAATGACTTGATTTCTGAATTTGTTCATAACAAGGCTGCGTGTTAGAGGTTTGAAATCAAGTCTTCCACTAAATCTCTTTGTTTTTCCTTTTGAAAGAGATCCACAATATCCATGACTCTCAATAAGTTATGGATGTAATGAAAAACTCAGAGGATGTCTTTAACCTGCGGGTTTGTTTCACCTCACAGAATTTGGAATAGGGAGGTAATTGTATTATCATTTATTGTTTTCCACATAACAGTCTCACTGTGTTCAGTGTGTTTACTTATCGGAGGCAAAATACAAAATTTCGAACAGAAAAACCTTTTCAAAGTGGCATCAATGCCAACATTCTGTCAGGGTTGAAGTGAGGACACAATGCAGACGGCAATAGTAACTGCAAAGTCTCTCTTTTATTCGAATAATGTTCTCGAAAACTGAACACAAACTCATGACGATAACAAAACCACCGACAACCAGTGCAAGGGAGACGGGGACTTATAACCAGGAGAGGATCAGGTAAGTACAAACAGGTGTGCCAATTAAGGAGGGAGAGAACATACACTAGGAGGGAAGTGTCAAGAGACCTGAAAGATCAGTCAAGTGAAACACAGGAAGTACAAATCAACAACAAAATAAAACAGGAAGTGAACACCAAAACAAAACAAACAACCAATGTCCTGGGTCCAAAACCCCACACATTCGGTGGGTATACAAAGCTGATTTTGTCAGTAAGTCATTCCATTTCATCACTCAAACAATCATGAACACACAACATCTGTTAACAGATGAGCATCACCACCTGGTCACAGCGCCTTCTGGTTGGTAGTAGACAGTCAGCTGTTGCAGGTGAACTTGGTGAGTCTCAAGGTGTCATTTGTCAGAGTTTGTGACAGACCCAGGAGTGGAGACAGACCACAATCATGACCAGTAAAACGGACCTCTGCAGTCAGACATAGCAAACGCCACCCAGCTGCATGCCCGTTTACCAGATGTGAGGGTACTAGGGTTTACAGACAAACCATTCACAATCAACTATACTGTTTTGACAGATGACCGTTGCATGTGACTCCACTGACACAAAGACACCGCCATGAACGTTTTCAATACAAGAACATGTGACCTGGACAATGAAGCAATGGTCTACCGTCCTATTCACTGATGATTGTTGGGTCACCTTGCACAGAACTTTGATTCGAAGTAAGCCAGACTGACCAGCAGTCACAGCTCAGTGGAACCACCTATTCCTGCTACTCTCAGCCCTGAGGAATTTCTTTCATTTTTCAATTGTAAAATCTTATATATTAAACACAAACTGAACAAAGTTATCCCTACTATCAGCCCAGAGCAGGCTGAAGCGGTACAAACGAAGGCATCTATAGAAACCTCTGTAACATTAGACTGTTCCCCTGCTGTAGATCAAGCAGAATTACATCAGTTATCACCATCCATCCATTTTCTTCCACTTATCCGGGACCGGGTGGAGGGGGCAGCAGTCTAAGCAAAGATGCCCAGACTTCCCTCTCTGTGGCCACATCCTTCAGCTCCTCTGGGAGGACCCCAAGGCATTCTCAGGCCAGCCAAGAGACTTAGCCTCCCTGGCGTGTCCTGGGTCTTCCCCAGGGCACAGCAGACCCTCACAGTACGTTTGGGTCTGCCAAGTCTTTAAAGCCTCCTTCTCCGGCAATGAATCCAACTTACCACTGGGTAGTGATCAGTGGACAGCTCTGCCCCTCTCTCTCAGAGACCTGTTCCCCACCAGAAAGGCGGGGTGGCGTACTCCAACACTTGGGGGCTAAGCTTGGGTCTCACAAGTAAGACCACCCCAGCCCTCCGCCTCTCACCATGTGCAACTCCAGAATGGTAGAGAGTCCAACCCCTCTTGAGAGACTGAGTTTTAGAGCCGAGACTGTGACTCCCAGAGAGGTGACGTTCCATGTCCCAAAAGCCAAGTTCCATGACCGGGGTTTAGCCTGCTAAGGCCCTCGCCTTCGACTGCCACCCAAACCACAATGTAACCGGCTCCTTCTGAGCTCTCCTGCAGATGGTCGGCCCACTGGGGAGTGATCCCACGTCGATCCTTCGAATTTTACCCGACCAGGGCCCATGGGAGGAGCAGTTAGAAGTAGAGCCTTAAGCCACCAAGCTCCTGGTTTATGAAAAAAGCTTCCAGCTCAGTAAGAGCGGCCAACACAGTTTCTATATTCCGGGTTATGCTTAAAAAATTTGTCTTTGGACAGGGTTTTTCCAGGCTAGCTAGTAATCAGAGAATATTTAACTTGCTTCTGCTCCTTTTCCCCCTACCCTAACAAAGGTCTGTCTCCCCCTACCTGCAATCTTCATTAAATCCATTGTCATCTGCAAATGCTTTATTTTATTTGGTTTATCATGCCTCTGTTTGGTGCAATGCAATTCACATATTGCCCCTCTTTCCCACTCCCCTATGGGGGAGCGGGAGAGATTTCTGATTCCAGGTGGATCGTCTGTGCTCCTGTCTTTGGCCGTGAACTCGCCTCTGGCTCCTCCAGCAACCCCAGCTGTTCCACAACTCCAGCTGGATGAAGCTCATCTGCTACACTGTTCAAACATGTTGGTGTTTATTTCAACATTTAGCAATTGTTTTAATTTGTAGCTGTGTATCTAAAAATGTGGTTGTTTATTAGACATATACTTGTTATTCAACCATGTAGTTATAGAATTAATCAAGATCACTTTTCTTTGATAGCTCTAGCACATCACCTGTCCGTCTGGGGTTGAGGATCTCTCTTTCTTGTGGGAAACCCTGAGGTTTTTTAGTTTTTTCCCCAAAAAGAGACAGGGATTTTTGTGAGTTTTTCCTCACCGAGGAGGGTGTAAGGGCAGAGATGTTTGTTCAGCTTAGCCTGTTTAACAACCAGCTATTGTTTACATTTTCATGTTTGACTTTTTGTTCTTGAAAATAACCGGTGTAAGCCCAATGAGACGGCTATGGTTGTGATATTGGGCTATAGAAATAAAAGTGAATTGAATATGTTTTCATAACTCTCCGTTTGAAGGGCTAAATGTAGGGGAAGTGAGAAGTTGTAGGGAAAAGGGAAAAATTCGGATTGGGCCTAAAATTCCACAGAATTCAACAGACAACCCCAACTTCCTGTTCTCGTTCAGTCTCGCTGCAGCTCAGAGTTCGCCTTCATCTTAGGTGCCCTTCCCTGCCCCTGCCTGGTATTGCCAACAATCCAGGCGAGGTGCAAGTCATCTCAAACACGCCTATTGACTTAGACTGTCTTGGACCAATGACAGTTTACTGATGTCTAGCTCCAACATGGTGACTCCAACATTGGGACTGAATTGACTTCATTTGGTTGGAGCCAGAAGTGAACCTCTGTTCATGAGTGACTTCATACTCACTCTGTCCAGTTCTCAGTGGTTACAGGTCTCTTTTTATTCAGTTTGATATAAAGCATAGTGGAGGCCAGAGCTGCAAAACAGACATTTATTTTCTCAGAGAAGTAACAGTTTGCCAATGAGTGATAGCATGAAGTAAACGCATATCGTTCACAAAGAAATAAATAAAAACCTCCAGAATCTTTCACCATTTCCATTCACAACATTCACTTTTTTCTTTTAAGATAGGAAACTATTTGGTTATGAAAACAATTTCAACATAGAGATTTTAACTGATCAACAGTGGAAGCTTTGTTAGTAAATTAAAAATGAATACACTAAAAAGTGACCGAAAGCAGTTTTTGGTCTGCAAAACAAAACTTCATAGTAAAAAGTATTTGGTCAATTAGTTTGGAAGATTTTTGCTTTTATCTCTTTATTCAAATAGTGATGGATCAATAGCAGACAAAAACCTGCGGTTGGAAAAAGCTCAGGTTTGTGCCATGGGCTCCATTCTGATACATCCACCTGCAGACAAATAGATCCATTAACATCTTGATTTTCCTTGTCAGAGCCTGAATCTGGATTCAAACTCTACGGCTGGATAGCGCCAATATTGCGCGCCTTTGTTTTTTTTGCTACGCTAATGTTAGCTTGGGCTTCTGAGGGGCTAGTGGGAGAGAGTGTAAACAAAGGAAGGCCGGGATATCAATGAAGGGTTACTTTCAGGTCTACAGTCCCGCCCACAACCCAAAGGTGAATTTCTAATGAACTGCTGCTCTGCAGAAACTACGTCCTAGAAAATTATACAGATTTTCAAATCATAATCATAATTAAAAGACCATCAAAAAAAAAGCAGTTAGAATGTATTATGTAACCAAAAGTTGAGTCACTTTTAAACTATTAAACATACACACACAAATAGAGATCTTAATCGTAATCCAAATGTCTTCTCTGCTTCAAGTCTCATTAATGTAACTTATGTTTGTAAAAACTCGATTTTACAGGAAAATGAATAAATAATCTCCAGTGACTGACCATCAGATAAATATGCACATTTTCAGGCAAACGGATGAGGCGTGATGGGAGGAGGGTTTTAAGTTGCGAGGAGATTTTGGGAACCAGCGGACCAGCACTCCTCATCAGCTGAGAGGAATGAAGAAAGGCCAACAGGAAACTTGAGGGTACAACTGAGGGAGGAGTTAATGGGTTTTCCGCTTCCTGCAGTGGTACCGTCTCTGTCTCTGCTTGTACAGGTGTCTGAAATTAATGAAGAGTCCTGAGAAGAAACGGAGCCATTGTTAGAGTTCAGCACAATTTTTCACCCCACAGTTCTGTACGCAAGTGCAATCCTAAAATGTTATTGGAAATAATTTATTATAGACAAGACACATTTGTAAGTGTTTTTTTTTCCTGTATGAAACTCACACTTCAGCCTTGAAGATTTCCCAGGATTTAGTCTGGATCAGTGTTAAACAGACATGAGGATAAATGTGGAGTTGACTTGTGTTCAGAAGACGATCACAGACACAAACTCAGGGAGCTGGTTGTTCACAGTGCTGTATCAAAGAACTATGGAGGGTTGAATGAAGGAATTATAGTAAAAAGGCGTGGTAGAAAAATGTACATAAAACAAAAAGGTACAGCCTTGAGCGGGTTCTGAAGGGAAACCAACCAGAACATGGACTCCATTCAACAACAGCTCATCAGATGTACTTCAACGCTGTTTTTCTCTCCATAAAAAAGCCTCATGTGCAGCAGAGGCAGGCGCTGCAAACAGCTCCGACCTACTTCCGGTGGCTCACCTGACTCAAATCTCCTTGGTCGCGAATCAAGTCTCATGGGTCGCGACTGTCACTCAGCAGTGCACCTTTCCCAAGCAGAATCCATGAGCGACGCAAGCCTGGGAAGTTTCAACTTAGAATCATACCATTTTACTATTATTTCCTCATCAAGTCTCCCGTGCACTACCATGAGAAAAACTATTTTTCTGTTTCTTTAAACTTGTAGCCGATTTTCATGGCTGTCAAACAGCACTGTCCCGTTCTTGTATGAAGGTTTCTCCCACGCACGAAGGGTTTTTTTTTTATTTGCGTGTTCTTAAAATGACAACACGAAGGCCTGATCGCGTCAGAGGTTTGATTTCTGGGAAGTCCGTTCATTTCTGATAACAAACGCATCAAAGGATTTGACCCGCATATACGGTGTTCGCTCGACAAGGAAATAAATATTTCATCAAATATTAGCACTTTAATTTTTATCTTATAAGTCAAAATAGTTTTTTTATTTTTGTTAAATAAAAAGCAGTGAGTTGTCACTGTGACACAGCAGCAGCAAAGTAGTAGTCCGCTATGTGATGTCTTGTGTGAGAGTTTACCCCGTTCCCTGTTGAGGAAGATATTAATGTTCTGGAGACCTGCAGTCACAGATTTGTTATTTTCTATTCATGCCAGAATAAACCAGAATGAAACAAAAGTCACCTCGTCCTTCCTGCCTGAACACAAGCCAGAGAACAAGTGAGGCGTTTGCGGACCTGCTAAATGTGGGAAACGCCAGTTACATTGAGGTGATCAGGTCCTCTGGCGCCCAGTATCATTGCATAAAATGGCATTGAAGCTTTGATTTGCTGGCTCATTGGTCACAGCTCAACGCTATGGGTCGCCTCTAATATCCTGTGTATCAACCCACTTGACTTGTGTTGCAACCAAGGAGATTTGGGTCAGGTGAGTCAGCAGAAGTAAGTCGGAGCTGTTTGCAGCGCCTGCTGTCTCTCCTCATGTGTGCGTCAGAAAAACACAAGCCGTTCTCTTAGCTGCAACATTTCACATCCTTCAAACACCTGAAGACCGAAACGCCCTCAGGTGCTGGATGCTTTATCAAAGTCAACAGTGACCGCGGAGCAGAAACAGGCGCTATTTTCAGCAGTTTCCCAAATATCTGACATTAAATGTCATTATGTGAAGACATGTTGTATGATAGCTCCTCGCTGCCTCTTTTAGCTTCTTTTGGGTCAGAACCATGAATGAATATTTAAGAAAAAAGTATCTTTTGATTCCTGCAGACATGCGTTGAACAATATTCTCACTTCCTACAGAATCTGCTTGAGCCTGCATTAACCTGAAGAAAGAACTGCGGTGTGGTTTGGTCCACTGCCTTTCATCCAGTCCAAGGTCAGCACATCTGTCCATCAAAAATATTAAAAGCCTTTCTCATCAGGGAGATGCTGGTTTCACACTGGTCCTGCTCAACTAAAGTACCTATTCCTGCTTTAAGGACAGGGATCCCTGTGACTGATTGGCTTGAAAACTCACCTGCTCCTGAAATTTGGACTGACTCTCTTTGATGAGCCAGTCCACTCTGAGTTAAGATTCTACGATGATCAAATCCAAGACATGCTGCGCCTTCTAGATTGAAATCGGACAGGAGTTGGCCCTTCTAATATGAACATAAATGCTGACTGAAAGCAGAAAGTCCATCTCACCTAGAAACATGAGAACCATGTAAATCTGCAGCATGTAGGAGAAGCTTAAGCAGCGACTGCCGAAGCCAGGAAGCGGGAGGCTGAACAAACGAGTCTTATCAAAGATGGGCAGGGATTGGATGACCGCCACTGCTGCAAAGAAACACAGAACAATGTCAACAAGACAGACAAAACCGCCATCCCCCAGAAGCAGGATGCCACAAACCTTCAGCGATGACGCCAAGCGGATACAGAGGGATCCAGAGATTGTATCTCAGCCATGTTAAGAGCTTCCACTCTGTGCTGATGCAGGCCAGCATGTAGAACGGATACCTGAAGATCTCAATGGAGCTCCATGCGTAGAACACAAAGAAAACGATGGGTTTGCTCTGCATCTCCTCCAGGCAGCCAAAGATGACAAATAACACCACATTTCTCCCAGCAACCTAAACATCCCAAAGCAGAAAGAGAACAGTTCTAGCAAAAAGAAAAACAAAAAAACCACTGCACAACACGTTTAATGTTTGCAACGCAAAGGACGTCCAAGTGAAGAGGTGTAACATTAGCTGGTGCTGCACACCCAGAGGGATTGTGGTCAGGAAGACCAGTGCAGATCTGAGAGACAAGCTTCTGGAAAAGTGGTTCTTCACCATCGGAACCTTAATCGTGTTTGAGGTGGAAACACAAAAGCAGGAGCATCACTCATCAATCAGCTGCTTTACTTTAATTTATGTAAAAACGAATTTACTTTTGCCAATTCTTCTACCAGTTACTGTTTGTCACCCCCAGATGACCGAGAAATAAAATGGTTGCTATGGAAATTAAACCAACATTTTGAAAAATGACGTTTTTTTGGTCACACGCAGCTCTAACCAGGGTGGCAGTGACAGAAGGGAGGAGTGGGAGGGCAAAAGCAGCTGCTCAGTCTGTCCAGGGGGGTCAAAGAGAGGCAGCGGGGGCCGGAGAGGACAGTTCCTACGGGCCTTACAACGCCGCTCGCGGCTTTAATATTGTTTTCTTTTTCTTTGCTCGGTTTGGTGAAACAGTTTTGGTTTAGCCCCTCCCGCCTTTTGATGGTTCCGTTTTGATTTTTATAAACTTTAATCACTGAGGGAGTTGTTTTATAAGTTCAGTTCTTTAGGTAGTGTTGGTGAATCTGATTATTAAAGGCGTCTTACTATGTGCTCCGTGTTTCAATAAGGTTGTAAATGACCCGTTACTTTCAATGCATTCTCACACTTGACTTTCTTGATCTAAATGGCCTAAATCGCCTAATACAGTGCAGTGAGAGAGTGTTTGCCCCCTCCCTGATTTCTTTTTTTTTTCATATGAATCACACACAAACATTTCATTAAACCAATTTTTATATCACTCAGAGACAACCCAAGGAAATCCAAAATTCAGTTTCAAAATGATTATAACCCTATCTGGTTCTGTGTGAAGAAGTAACCCCCCCCCCCCCCCCCCCCACCACCACCACCACCACCACCACACACTCCCCAAAATAAGATGACGTCACAAACCAAACCCACACATGATTCCCGCCATACTTGTTCAATCAAGAAATCACTCAAATAGAATCTGTCAAGAACCAACACTTCATGCCATGAGCCAAAGAAAATCCTCCTGAGAACCAAGGAAAAAGCCTGTCTTACAGTTTCTGTTCTTGTGTGAATTCCTATTTCGGCCTAAAAAACACCTTACAATTGAATAAAAAAAAAATTAGCTTCATGTCCATTGCAGAGAACAAGAGGACAATAGCTCTGTGAAATAGAAGTGAATTAAAAAAACCAACAAAAAAAGGAGAAGATTTCATCTTTGGTGATGTTCACCCAAAACACATTCAATAAAAGATAATTAAAATTCAATAGCCTCTAAGGTCAAAACGTATGTTGTAATGTTACTGTAATTTAATTACTTTTTTCAATAATGGAGTAATGCAACTATTACAGTTCAAATTTGGGTAATTAAATTACAATTACTAGACCACAGAAGCCCTCACCACTTTATTAGTCACATTGTGGTGCAGGGAAACCATTGGTGATTAATAAAACAAACAAACTTATGCAAACACTTGTCTCTTGGTTAAATAAAACAAAACAGATACTAATAAATAAAAAATACAGTTAGTGATGCACGTGTGCTAATGCAGTGTTAGAGATTGGGCAAAGGAAGATGGAGAGCGTAAATATGGACGTGGACAAATTCGTAGAGGCCTTCTGCAACTGGACATATTCAAATTATTGACATTTTTTTGAAACTGAAGACAAAAACATTTCAGTTAAGCGCAGGTCATGTCCTGGAGATGAACTGCTTTCCACTTCCTCGGTGTCAATGAGCAACCTGTCAATACTTATGTGGCCTACTGCCCAACGTACATTTTCTCATGTACATGTGAATAAATTAATGAGTTGGTGCTATTAAACGGATTGCCCTTGTGTAGTCTCTATGTTTTTATTTTGTGGATTTTACAAGGGGATCTTTGTGCTAGCTTCATTCATTTGGGAATTTATGAGAGTAAAAAAAATGTAAAGTAATGAGTAGTGAATTACTTTTTAAATTGAGGAATAAGAAAAGTGATTAAAGTAAAGTAATCAATTACTCTTCAAATGTGAATTACCCGTTTTCCAAGATGGCCGCTGCTCCTCCTGGTGCGTCTCCCAACACAGACGTATTTCCATCAACAAACGGTAACGTACAGATCAATAACCTCTTTGAGTTGAGGTCTAAGAATGATTTGTCGAATTCTCTGCTGGACCTCGCACATCAACGGTCCATGCGTATTGCTTTGCTGAAAACAGCAGAACAAGATACCGTTCTCTGGGACCCTGACACCTCGCCTTCTTCGAGCTCCAACCCTAAACCGCTTTGGTCTGAAGTGGTCGGCCACAGGAAGAAAGCCTCACATCGCAATGGCCTCGCTCTCTCCAACTGCTTTGATCTTCAGATGTTCCGTCCAACATTTGACGACGTCCTGGCAGCAGCTCCTCCACTCAGCGGTGAATATCCTTCCCCTGTTACTGCTTCTCGGACCAAGAGAGAAGGCCACCCAGCATCTAGAGCTTCATCTTCCATTAAGGCTGCCAGCAGAGAGAAAGAGATGCAGCGAGTAGAAGCCTTGACACCTGCCGCCGTCCAAACGTGGTCCACGTCCCCGCGGGATCAAACAACTCGGGGCTTCCATCTGCGGTCTAAACCGGGGCGTCCAATTCAAAGTGTGCTGTGTCTCCTCCAGCGGCGTGTCCTCAATGACAGCTGCTACCGCTCCTCTTCCTGCTCGGCCGCTTCCCCTCCCACAGCAGGTGTAACTTGTCCTTCTGCCTCGACAGGCCCACTTACCTCGGTAGCCAGAACTGGCGGCCATGGAGATCGCCCATACTTTCTTTGTCATAGGAACATCCATGATCAGGCATGTCCACGTTAATGGGATCCGCACCTTCTGTCACCCAGGCTTGCTCGTCTGTGACATCATGACCTCTGCCCATCAGCTCGCCCATCACAACCCCTCAGTTCACACAATAATAGTCCACGCAGGAGTGAATGACCTCAAGAAAGACTTCATCATCAGCAGCATCAGATGCTACACGTGAGAGTTTTTCAGACCACTTCAGAAAAAATCCTTGCCATTAGATCTAGTCTGCTAGGGAAAGGTTTGTGGACAGGTCAGGAATGCAGGTTTCCATGACAACCGGTTCTGCTTATTACACTTCCAGTGGATTTATTTTTAGTGTCCTTGGCTATAGAAATTTCTGATTAGAGTTGAATGTTTAGGCAGACAGACAAAGCTTCTGCCTACCTGCTAATGACCAGGCTGCATGTGGTGGAAAAAACACTCATCTTGGGTCAATTTTCGTGATTTCTTTCGAGTCGAGCCGTAATTCGCTCCAAGTTGGTTTCCATTCTTCCCAGTGAGACTTTGATACGATACACGCAGGCAGACAGAGCGTCCATCATGGTCTCGGAACCATTCAGTTTATCAGCCTTTACCGTTCCAAGAATGCCATCGCAAAGCATTTTGCAGTGAGCCACTTCACCAGGTTCCGCCAGCTCCAATCAGCAGAAAACAGAAGATCAGTAATCCAATAATGTAAACACCTTCAACATCTTTTGCCCCATGGGTCATTCACATGTCCAGCCACAAATGTACCCTCTGGGCAAGTGGGGTCCTCTCTCCCACTTGTCATGGTAGAGAAGGTTTGATCAATCACATTCGCAGCCCAACAGATAAGATCCATTATTTCTTGAAGTGAGAAAAACAGAAAGTGATAACCGGACACGAGACGAGACAAAGAGCCTTTGTTGAGAAGATAGATAAGGGAGCTCAAAGAAAATAGTCAGCTCTTGGCGAGTGCTGGAAAAAGAAAGTTAAAGCCAACCACCTGCCTTTTAGACCCTATCACCACATCCCTTTTAAAAACTTCCTAAGACTTCTTTGAGTTTGAGCTTTAAACACAGTAAATGACTCTTCACACATGTGTCTTCCCAGCTGCCTTTAAAACGGCAGTGGTGAGGCCTCTTCTGAAGACGGGTCATTTAGATCCTAATAACATTAATAACCATCGACCAGTATCCAACTTACCATTTCTAAGTATAATATGATTGAAAGAAATGGTTTTAATCCAATTAAAAGAGTTTTTAAATAGAAATATCATTTTTGATAAGTGTCAATCTGGTTATAGGACAGGGGATGTCATTAGGAGGCATGGCATTTGTTTACACAGCTATGCTGATGGAACACAACTCTTCATTGGTGTGTCTTCTGATGATGAAGAGTCAGTCAACGTTCTGTTAAATTGCATTTTAGATATAAAGTCATGGATGGCAGAGAACATCTTACAGCTCAAGCAGGACAAAACAGAGGTTTTAGTGATGGGTTCTAAAGACAAGAAAGAGACTGTTTTATCAAAATTAAAAAATTACAAAATTTCTTAGTGTTTGAGAAACCTGGGTGTTACTTTTGACTCAGAGATTAATTTTATTCCACAGATTAAAAATATTTCAAAAGCAAGATTTTATCATCTTAAAAATATTGCCAGATTGCGCCCATTCCTCTTTCTTGCCAGCACAAAGATATTGATGCATGCTTTTATTTCTAGCAGATTAGATTACTATAATGTCCTGCTCTCTGGTCTTCCCAGGAAAAGGACATCAAACCTTCAACTATTACAGAACTCAGCCGCAGCCGTGCTGACGAGGAGGGGGGGCGGGAACACATTACACTCATTTTAAAATCACTGCATTGGCTCCCTGTGCAATTCAGAATTGATTTGATCACACTTTTATTAGTTTATCAATGTTTTTATGGTCTTGCGCCGTCATATCTATCTGATATGATTATAAAGTATGAGCCCTCACGGACACAGAGGTCCTCTGGTACAGCCCTTTTGGTTATTCCTAAAGTCAGAACTAAAACATACGGCTTTTCGTCATTCAGCTTCCACGGACCTCGCCAGTGGAACAGCCTCCCAGAGAGCCGCAAATACTGTTCATGTTTTTAATCTGGCTTTTACTTGAAATTTAGGAACTTATTTTAGATTTTATTTTATCTCATCTTTTTACTCATTTGATGTATTTTATTCACTTTTACTGATTTATTTCTGTCCATTAGATTTTTATTTATTAATTTACAGTATATCTGTTTAAACTTTTATTTCTTTGATTCCTTTTACATTTTGGTTTAAACTCCAATGTTTTCATCAAAGCAATCCTCCACATCAATAATTTAGCCTTCTCAGTGAACAGGGTCATTGCAGTGGGATCTCTCTCTATTCTTAAGATACGGGGGATCCTGTAGTCACATATTTTGGGAACTTGAACGGGGGCCACTGGTGTGGACAGGTCATCAAAATATCATTTCCCCACTTCAGTACAAAGCCAGATATCTACTTTGCATCTTTTTAAGCTTTTCCATGGTGTGTATATATGTGTGTGTGTATGTCTGTATATGTATGTGTGTGTATATGCATGTATTTATATGTGTGTGTGTGTGTGTGTGTGTATGCATGTATTTATGTGTGTGTGTATGTCTGTATATGTATGTGTGTGTGTGTATGCATGTATTTATATGTATATGTGTGTATATGCATGTATTTATGTTTGTGTGTGTGTGTGTATGTCTGTATATGTATGTGTGTGTGTGTGTATATGCATGTATGTATGTGTGTGTGTGTGTGTATAATAATGTATGTATGTGTGTGTGTGTGTATATCCATGTATGTATGTCTGTATATGTGTGTGTGTGTGTGTGTATCTATGTATGTATGTATATATGTATGTATGTGTGTGTGTGTGTGTGTGTGTTGTGTGTGTGCATGTGTGCGTGTGTGCGTGTGCGTGTGTGTGTGTAATGCAACCACAAGGAGTCACAATCCAGTGAACACTTGTGTCGGTCCCAAGTCCGGATAAATGCAGAGGGGTTGTGTGAGAGTTAAAAACAAAATGAACATGTAAATCACAGAAATATAGATAGATAGACGGATGGATAGATAGATATGAACTGGAAACCTTGAATCAAAGTGGTAGAGAACAAGAGAGCAAAGATCCTTACATTCCTGTTTACTATTTCAGCCACTTGGTTGTGGCGCTCCAAGTATGCTTTCCCGGTCAGCATCTTACACCCTGCAGTTCTGTGCTGGATTGTTTTAGGCGCTTCTTTACACAGCCTACACCTTTGGTCTTGACTGGTGTGGTAGATCTAAGCCTCTATTGCTCTGGTGTTCAGGGTTTATTCCTGAGCTGCCAGGATGAGCGCTTCTGTGCTGTCCTGTAGGTCAGCCCTTTCCCGCCATTGGTTGGACTTGTTGATATCAGCCACTTCAGTTATGGTTCAGTGGTACATCCCATGTAGGGGTTTGTCCTCCCATGAGGATCTGTCCTCCAGCACCTCATCCTCTGTTGTTCATTGCCTGAGACATTCACTGTCAGTTGGGGCCTTGAGCTTGATGTATTCATGCATCTTGGATGTTTCATCCTGGATAGTGGCTTTAACACTCACGAGTCCTCGGCCTCCTTCCTTGTAGCTAGTATACAGTCTCAGGGTGCTGGATTTGGAATGGAACCCTCCATGTATGGTGAGGAGCATCCGTGTCTTATCATCCATGGTCTGCATCTCGTCCTTGAGGCTTGGAGTTTCCTACCCCTGCTATGTTGGGACAGGATGAAAAGCAAACTGTTTGCCAGAAATCGCCAGGACGTCATTTCCGGGTGAGCGTAACCACTGTTTGGTCTTTGTCTTTGCTGCTCCTGTCATTGAGTGTCCGTTTTGCTAATGTCAAACTTAGTGTTCTCTGGTTTGGTTTTAAACATCCTAAGTTTCTTGCTGACATGCTGTCCCTTAGACTTGATTCGTACAAATTCCAGATCATTACGGTTTACGGAAGTAAATAAAACTAAATCAAAGAATATTTTGAGTGAAGAACTGGTATTTGTAAAAAGTGAGTGTTTCATGAAAAAACTTCAGTTTTTTATGGTTCTGATTTTTGTTTTATAAACCCACTCAAAAATAAACCCCTCCAGACTTTTTGTTGGCATATTCCGACATTTGGTTTTCCAACTAGAGATTGTTTGTCACATCTTTCTGCCTTTAAGCCCCTTTCACTACAAAAACACAACATCCTCACATCAGATTTGAGTTCCCGTGACTTTATTGTGCTTCCTTTTTAAATGACATACCATTTTAGGCAGGGCGACATGATAGCGCCTCCCTCGTGCTTTCCTGTACTCTTCATTTAAGCCTTCCAGTTGGAATATTTTATTATATTTTCCTAACAGTCATAGTTTGAATTATATGTTCACCAATGGAGAAACTGCAATTAAAATTCCACCTGAAAGACAGAAGGGGTTTGTTTAACCTGACATCAAATTAACCCAAGGAGGAGTTTACTTAATCGTTTAAGACCAAAGATAACCCGTGAGTCTTCGACCGTTTATGCAATCAATGTGAATGATTCTGGTGCAGCTTTTTACCGACATGCAAAACTACAAACACAAAGTGTGAATAACGACGCAAACTTGCTTTTCTGCGCTTCAGAATCAGCTGATTTACGTGGATTCCGTAAACACTTCACTATAAGAAAGTGTTGCATGTCTGCACAAGGCAGATGTTCTCTGCTTCAGATTCCATTTGGAATAACGTGAGTTGCTCAAAAGGTCAAAGCTTACGACAGAAAGTGCGATAACTCCTTTTCTCCAACACAATGAGACACTGAGGTTCTCATCTGAACAGAACACTCCATGAGTCTGCCATGCCCTCTCTGGGTGGGTGGAGTGCTCCTTCCCCAAGTGGAGGAGTTGAACTATGTTGGGTCTTGTTCACGAGTTAGTGAAGATTGGCGTGTGAGATTGAAAGGCGGATTGAGGCTCCAAAACTCTGCTATGGTCATGAGCTCTGAGTGTGTACATATGCATGTATGTATGTATTTATGTATGTGTTTGTGTATATGCATTTGTGTATGTGTGTGCGTGTGCGTATGCATGTTTGTCTGTGTGTGTATGTGTGAGTGGGTGGGGGGTGTTGTGGACATTTTGCTTGGGTTTTCTACATATTTTTCTGCAATGTCTTGGTCTTTTTGTTTGTTTTTAAACTCAATTATGTTTTTATATAAAGCACTTTGAGTTACATGCGTTGAGAAGTGCTATACAAATAAAGTTTGACTTGATTGGATTTACTTAATACTGGTAACTTGCATTTAATTAACAGCATTTACACAAAGTACAAAAACTACAATGATCTAACATGGTCATAAAATGTAAGACTAAAACAAAACAAAAAAAACATACAAGTTGGTCCTGGCCCACAGAGAACGACTTTGCTGCTCCTTCTCTGACTCGTCAGCTTCTCCTGAATCATCATCTTTTCTCCTCATCTCACTTTTACCAAAAAATCATCTTGATGATTTTCAAGACAATTGGAGAAACATTCTGTGGACTGGTGAATCAAAAATTGAACTTTTTGGAAGGTGAGCGGCCTGTTTCCGGTGTAAAATTGGCACCCTGTTTGATAAAAAGAACATAATGCCGACAGTGAAACATGGTAGTGGCACTAAGCTGATCTGGGGCCACCTTGCTGCCTCAGGACCTGGATGACTTGTTGTGATTGATGGAAGAATGAGTTCTGCTGTCTACCAGAAGATCCTGAAGAAGAACGTCCAGCCATCAGTTTGAGCCCTCAAACTCAAACGCTCTTTGATCAGCAGCAGACAATGATGTGAAGCAAGTCCACCTCTGACTGGCTCCAAAAAAAACCCAAAGGTTTTGGAGTGGCCAAGTCAAAGTCCGGATTTCAATCCTATTGAAATGCTGTGGTGTGACCTTACACAGGCGGTTCATGTTAGAAAACCCTCCAATATGGTGGAGTTTAAAGGAAGGAAGAGTGGACCAAGATTCCTCCAGAGCGATTTGAAAGACTCATCACAAATTATCGCAAACGCTTGATTTCTGTTATTGCTGCCAAGGATGTCTCAACCTGTTACTAGGTTCAGGGAGCCTAGTCATTTTAATAAGTAAAGTAATTATTTTGAAACTGCATTTTGTGTTTCTGCGGGTTGCCTCTGAGTGAAAATTAAACGTGAAACCTTTGTGTGTGATTCATATGCAAAAAAAGCGGAAATCAAGAAGAGGGCAAAAATGTTTTCACGGCACTGTACTTAAAGTCCTGCTTTTTAATACCAAATACATTTTGCAGAAATTATTGCTCTTCATTTTAAACAGAAAGAAAATGGTGTCATTGAGCAACCTGGTTTTGATTCGTTTGTGAGAAGATGAAAAGAGACAGAGACTCCTCCTCCTATTAAGGCTTACCTGTATCACAGCAGGATAAAGTCCTGTTTTAACCAGACCCAACAAGGGGTTAATCACCTCGAACATGGCCAGTATCTGACAGAAATACATCATGTCCGCTGTGGTGTGGAACGTGTCGTAGAATGAGTCTGGGGAAGCAAAAACGGACGCCATTAGCCAGCTCATCGTATGAGCCTCTATCAATAACTCCAATGATTTGCAAAACAAACGCTGGCTGTAGGTTCCATTTTCTATTCAAATCAGCTCATCTGTGAATCAACAAACCCACAGGCTCTGCCAGTCCGTTCAGACCTTCTGTTTGCTCCGTTTCACTGAATCATAATGCTAATTGTGTTAGTCTCTTTTCAGTTTGGGCGTTCTTTACACATTAAAAACAGCAGCTCATTAATTTCTCACTTTGTCTGTAGAATTTCAAAGCTGGAGAACTACAAAGCCCTGTTTCACTGGTGCAGGTTTCCAGCACTCGGATGGAGGGTGCTGTGTCAAAGGTGAACCACTGACATGTTTTCTCATCAGACTTTTGTCAACCATTTTACTGGATTTGTTTCTGGAACAACAGCAGATGGATCAGGACCTCTCAAAACCTGATCTAAACCTGCTCAAAAACCAACAAGCTTTTTTCACTACATCATGTGTAAAATAATCAATAATAATCTATTTTTATCTTTGAAATGTTTGTTAAATGACACATTTTCACTGCCATCCATTGACTGTATCAGAGAACTGGACTGATTGAGTCACCCACAGAAAACATTTTACTTTCGGCTCTCACTAAATTAATTCAATTGAGTTGCCTTTTTTTTCACAATAAGGACGCCACCATGTTGGAACCAGATGTCGTCAGTGAACAGTGATTGGTCTGAGTCGATCTGAGTCATCATGTCCAAGGCAACCACTGCCACCAATCAGGAGTGAGCTTGTTGGAAGGTCACAAGGCGGGCTACACAAAATTTGTCAAATGTTTTGAACGTTGAACACGGAGTCCAGAAGGCTCCACCTACTTTTATTGAAGCATCTTATTGGTCAGTTTATAACTTAAATATATTTAACTACAGAATAATTATCATGAAAATATGAGGATAATCCAGAACAGGTTTAAAAAGGGCAAAAATGGTTATTCTGACCAATAGAATGACTGAGGAGTTTACTTCTCTATAGAAGTCTATGGAATTTTGGCCTCTTGGAGCCAGCAGGTACTTCCTCTTTGGAACGCCACTTCTCATACATAGTTAATAGTACAGTAAAAAATGCTAATTTACCACATAACAACCTGTGTATTTATCATGTTTTGTGTCTGTTTTTGAACAAACCTTGACCCAGAATGAAGAGCCGAACAGTCATGTTGACAAATATCCAAGAGAAACCCAGGAACTGAACGAGGTTGTACATGAACAGGTAACCTTTCTTCAGCCCTAGATAGGCTTAGGAAACAGGAACAGACCATGAAAATGAATAAAAATGATATTTTTGAAACACTCAGGAGTGAAACATACAAACATCTGTCACAGGAACAAGCCTGTATAAAAGGGACCATAAAAGGGACTCACGGTCTTTACGAACTCTGGACTCCACATGTATCTTGTTAATCTTTTGCTCCTCCTGAAAGAAAAATGTTGGTTACTTCCCAAACTCTGCTCCTGAAGGTGTTGCAGGGTCCTAAGATAACAGCACACCATGTCTTTGGTTGATGCACAAAGTTGGATTTCTGCAAAAATTTAAAAAGCAGATGGTTTCAGGCATGTTGCCATGACGACAATGACCATGTCTGTGATAAATTGAAAGTTGTAAAGCTGTGTATGTATGGGGGAATTTTGGCCACATAACACGGTTCCAGGTACATTCAGAGTCTTCATTGTCCCCCTTTCTTCACAAAGAGAAGAAATAAGGCGTGTCGTCTTCACCGACATGCTGATTACTGCAGCTTTCAAAGAAACCCCAGAGTCCCCCTTTATCCTCTTTGCTCCATATCCTGCCACGTTCTGCCAGTGTTGCCTTGTTTGACTACATTTGGTCCCAATTTCACCTGAAACTTCTTTCTTTAGGCTGGTCTTTGGTTAGTTAAGAAGATGGGTGGTCCTTTGTTACACTAAGCCATCCCTGGTTTAAGATACACGCATACATTTTCTTTAATCCCCTAAAAATGTAAATCTGCACATAAGCTAACAGTCCACTAACAGAATGACTATCAAAGCTATTGATATTTGTAAACCTTTGCATGTATTTATGAAACTAACCCTCCTGGCTGTTTGTTACTGTCACTGTATTTTACATTGTATACGCATTGGTTTTATACTTGCACTGTTCAATAAAGTTGAAAAAAAAAGGACGCCACCCACATGTCACAACCAAATCTGACTCCCTGATTGGTCAAAGTTCAGCTGTCTGAACTTTCAGCGTGCATTCAGTGAACATCCGGTTTTTTGTAGAGCCTGAAATGGACTTGAACTTGTGTAGCGACACGTAAATGCAGTCTTTTTGTAAACTCGTGTTCTGGGAGACCAATCGAGTTTGTAGGTGTTTACATGGACTTTTCATTGAAAGTGGTTGATCGAATGCCCGTTGTCGAGGCCGGAGTGAGTGAACGACGTAGCTTTAGAAAAAATATTGGACCCTCTGCAAAACATCTTGACATCATCAGCCTGGTGCATGTAGAAGGAGAAGACTTGTTTCTGGCGTGATTCACTTTCTTCTGAAGCAATTTTCTGGGCTTTCTACCGCCAGAAGCTTTCCGTTTTCCTTGATAACAGCCAGGATTTTGGTGATTACATTTGCTTCGTGCTCTTTGGTGATGGTAAAAACTCAAAACTCATTCACTCATAAACACAAAGTCATCTTTTTTAACTGTGGGTCTGAAGGTACCTGAGCCTGGAGCTCTGTCTCTGCATCAGACTCGTCCAGCCAGCGGTCAAAGTCTGGAGCTAGGAAAAGAGGCTTTTTCTCTTGAAGAGTCAACCGGTCCCACCAGCACTCCCTCTGCTTCCGGATCTTTATGTCCACCTGACGCTGAGTGGATTTATGGTCAATCTTAAAGAACAGAATCAGAGCAGAAAGGTTTTGAGATGAGGCAAAGACAAAGCTAAAGAAGGATGTGTTCTGTGCACACATGCTGTACAGCCATGTTTCCTAAGAACTCCTGCATGACTGAGCGTTTTCCTCTCACTGACACACTTGATTCAGATCTTGAGCGCTGCAGAGACATGATGATTAGCTAATTGAATAATTGATAATTATATGAATAATTGATCATTCAGTTAGCTAGTTGATCAGCTAACTGAATCGGGTGTGTCAGACGAGAGGAAAAAAGGAAAAGCTTCCTTGGACTCAATAAAAGTATGGAGCCTCAGAGGTCCAAGCTGTGCATGAATGATGTGAAAAACCCTCAACCACAAGAACCTCAGAAGAAACCCTTCAGGTTTTTGTCACAGAAAATCAACCAAACGGACAAGCATTATTAAAAGGTTATTTTAAATGATATACAACTTGAATCCTTGAAAGTTTCAGGCTTTTTAAATTCAAATGTCAGCATTTTATCCACAGAACATCTGAGCAAGAAGTTCAAACTAATAAACGTTCATCCTCTAAACATGATCATTTCAGATGTGATGCTGCTGCTGGCCCCACTATAATTGGATGAGAGCATAGTCACCGTGGTAACCATAATATAACATCTCCTCGTTTCCAAACACTTTATAGACATCTGAAATTAAAGCTGTGAGTTTCTGGAGTTCTGGTAGAAAGTGGTCTCAGTCTTTTTATTAATGGATTAGGGGATTTGGATAAAAATGGATTTTTGAGATTCAGGCAGCAAACTTAAGCTTTTTTCAATCCTTTCTTGATGCTCTGCTTTGTAGATAATGGGATATACTGAATCATTGCAGTTCAACACTGAAGGACATTGTTTTAAAAACGTTTCACTCTCTTTCAGATTGAAGAGCCCCAGTTCACATTTCCCAGAGGCTTCATCTCCCCGAGACATGATAGAAATCATTTTTAAATGTTTGGAATAAAACATTGCCTCGTGTGATCAAAGTCTCTGGCTTTCGTTCTATTTAGTTTACATGTCTCACAGACACTCATGTACTCACATTGTCAGAAGTGACAGGAAATGAATAACACACAGAGCAATAGTTGCACAAACATCAATACCTCGGGTTTGACAGGCTCCAAGAATTCAAGACAGAACTTGTACTCGTTTTCCCCTTTGGCTCCGTGGCCCAGTGCTGTCCAAGAAACATTATTTTAGCAACAGTTTGAAAGTTACCTTTACAAACAAGAACTTTGCTTGAATGAAACCTGAAAGACAGCAAACCTCTGAAGTGAAGCGTGTTGTTTTGGTGCAGGCTGATATCAAGATTCTGAAAAACACAACAGGAAGTGGCCACTTCAAAGACGTGCAACACTGGACATCAACATTCAAAGCAACTTGAAGTTTCAATCCAACAATATCAGTAAGTAAAGATAAAAATCTTCTGATTTGATTGATGACAAATTAAGGCAGTTGGATCTGATACTGGGAAGATCATTTATAGACTGCCTATTAAATATTACATTTTGATTTAAGATTTGCTCACTTAAAAGTCTTAACTCTTCAGTGAATGAAACATGCTGCTTCACTGTAACATGAAGTTTAGTGGTTCGACCAGGCGAAGGTGCTGAGCTCTGATCTAGCTTACATTCGGTGTCCGTAAAGCTAACAGATCACATCACAAAAACAATCAACCACTGTGATAATTCCATTTTTAATCGAGCCTGTTGATGTTTGTTGCTCATATTTGTGTGCTTGTACGGTTTCATTTCAATTCTCCATTTTACATCTTGATTTTGCTTTCCTCTATATCAGAGCAAATGTCTTGCAGACGCGCTGAATTTAATCTGGGAGTCGAGCCTTCAACCAACTGCATGGTAGCTGCTTCATCCCCATCATTTGTTTATTAGAATCCCAGTTGTCAGTTTGGAATGGCGCTGAATGCTGATGCTCGACAAGCGGGAAATAAAAGGGCACGTTTCAGTGTTCAAACTTTCTATGCACATTAATTCACTTTACAATGTGTCCTATAAACCAACACCACAATGAATCAAAGAAGAAAAACACAAACAACACTTTTATTCATTTGTTTATCATGCATCTAAGATCCTATCCTTAACGTCCTGCTCCGTCCTGTTTTGATCTATTCTAAAAGCATTCTCAGTTGTCTTTAAATTGATTTTACCCTTTGTAAGGCAAACTCAAGACGCTTGTCATTTTCTAGGACATAGTTTCTACAGAGCTGCAGCAGTTCATTAGAAACTGGCCTCTAAGTCGTGGGCAGGACTGTTGGCATGGAAGGCAGCCTCTGCATCATCAGCCCCTTGTTTATACTCTCTTCTGCCATCTTATAGCCCCTTACAACCCTGAGCTTACATTAGCACAGCAGAACTCAGACAAAGGCAGCCATGGTGCAGCGGTAGTGCAGTCGACCCCTGATTGGAAGATTGCAGGTTCGATTCCCACCCCGCTCGCCCAAAGTGTCCTTAGGCGTTACACTGAACCCCAAATTGCCTCTGGTGGAAAGTTGGTGACAGTGTTTGGCAGTGGAGCCACTATGAGTGTGTGAACGGGGTGAAAGGAACTCTGACTGTAAAGCGCTTTGGGCCTTCAAGGATGGTAGGAAAGAGCTATAAAAGTTGTAGCTGCCGTCAAAAGCAGCACTGATATATTTTCTTTCTGAAGATATTTGAGTTAAAAAGGGTAAATTAGAAAAGGTTTGTTTTATAATCATTTAAGATAACTAAGGAATATTTTACAGTTAATAAATAATGATGCAGTTGGTGTTAATCAGTTAAAGATATTGTTAAATAGGCGGAACTTATTTTTTGTTCCGTTTGTAATTTGTTGCCAGGGGTGATGTTAACGAGCTACTACACCTGAAGTGAGTCCCACGAGGTCCTGCAGCAGTTGTGTCTGTTATGCTTAGCTGTGATTAAAGAGCAAAGTCTTATTTAGTTCATGCTTTCCTCTTGAGTAAAGGTGGCCAATGAGGTACGTTTTCATTTATTTATTTCTGTTTTTTGTTGTCCGAAATTGTGCGAGGTTACGTGAAAAGTTCAAATGTGTAAGTCTAATTAAGTGTTTCATTTGTATATTGTGAACTTTATGTGTGTTTACTTTATCATTCTCTGTGAGAAAACTTTGGAACATGGGTTTAATTTAAGTTTCTGTATTTATTTCGTAGTTCTGACGGCACTGTTGAGGCATGAAAAGAAGCGTGTTAAGACACGTGGAAGAACCTTTCTGTCCAATAAATGTCTGTTAACATAAGAACAACTTGTGCCTTTTATCGAACTCGAGAGGAGCAACAAAAGTAAACGCCATGCACCATTTACAAAAAACAAAGATGTACATGGATCAATTTGTCTGCAAGTGGATGTAACAGAATTGGAATGTTAAAGCGAGACTTTGGCTCGCCCGTTTCAGTTCACATATATATATATAACTAAATATGTTCACATCAATAAAAGTACATCAGAGGGCGCTGAAAAAAGCTGAAAAAAGAAATAATAATAATAGGTGAAAGATAAACCTGAAAGAGTTCATGTCTAAAACCAGAAACTGGATGTTTTGATCTGCCGACACGGGTCTTTCCTTTGGTTAGCGGCTTTTGAAACATCTGAACCAGGTTCTCACTCAAAAGTCCCTGTCATCACATGACACGCAGAGATAAACAAACAGTGGTGTATTAAACCAGACCACTGAACATATTTCTATGCAAAACTTTTCAGACACAAGCGCATGGAAAAAACAGGTGTGCTGTAACGTGAGTTTCCAGGTTGAACAGGTGGAGGACGACATCAGGTGTGATGTCAGCAAGAGTAATTACCTTCTCTCACCTCTAAACGACTACGGTGCAGTTACAATTGGAGGGTAGGACACTGACAGGACATCTCCTGCTTCCTGGCAGTGATGTCTAAGCACCCCCCCACCAAGGATTCTAGGGAGCACTTAAACAATTATTTCTTTTTTCAGTTTTTGTGACATTGTTTGAGGAGCCATTTCTGACAGCAAGAAATGGGAAAAGCTTGCCTTTGTTAAGTAATGCTTTTTTACAGTCACAGGTGTCCTGGACACGTCTTAAATGAATCATTAGACTCACCGGGGGTTGAATGCCTGTTCATTAGAATTTTGTAGTCTTAAGTGTGGCTTTTCTCCTAAGACTATACTTGGAGTACAGGCCTGCACAATAAACCGCAAATTCAAATTGATCGCGGTATCAGCCCAGAGTGGTATGCATGCTGCACAAGGAGGCACAAGTGGCGAGAAGTGGGCCGGTTGCACACATGCTAAACTATCTTTTTTTTAGTTTGAATTAACGAATTAAATAAAACCCTTTACACATTAAACCAATGGCATGGAGCCCTTCGTGTCAGTGACCGATCACTGGAGCCCTTTAATGCTAGATGCCCACCTTCTACATATGTGGAAGTATGAAAAAAAAAACTACTTTTTCCCCTGATATGACCTCAGAAGATGCGCTTGTGGCGGAAAAAAAAGCACGTCGGTTAGGGGTTTACAGATCGGACCACTCACCACGATTCCCCCCACCAAATGATGGAGCACATCATTTAAATCAATTTTCTTATCAAACATCACGCAATTTGCGCATCAAATTCGTGTCCACCGTCTATAATTTAACGTGTGTCAAAGTCACTGCCTGATGCATGTTCAAAAGTGTCCAAAAAAACCCCATCGGACACTCCCGTTGTGTGTGGGAGGGGTTTAACTCAGAACATGTGGATGATGAGAGACCTGTTTTTTTTTGTTTTTCCCCCAAAGTTCTACAAAAATATCAGTAAATACGTTTCCATGCCTGGGTTTTTAAAGCAATCCAAAGCTTTTCTGGATGTATGGATGTCTCTGTCACGCAGAAAAAAACTCCCCGGCTGCTGCGTGTGCTCAATGCTGGAGGAAGGGAGAGGAGTTTACTGCAGAAGAAGAGACACTGAAGAATTTCAAATGGTAAATTCTTTCGTCCATCTATCTTATTTATTTTAAAGATTCAGCGCCCTCTGATGTACTTTTATTGATGTGAACATATTTAGTATTTTTTTTATATCAGAATTTTATGAGATCAAAGATGTTATTTGAGTTTTGTTTTTATAAATAAGCCTCAATTGAGCACATTTTTTATGTAATATGTTTGTGTTTTAAAGTAAAAATAAATAATTCTTTTGCTTTGGTTGGTTTTCCTTTTTTTACTGTTTCAAAAAATGATCCGAACCGTGACTGTAAATCTTTTACATGATCTAAACTGTGGGTTTTGTGATCTGCTACACCCCTAATGGGTGATTTAGAGATACTTTGGTTTCAGGACAGGCGACATTCTCCAAACACAGGAATTATGCAAAACACCTCAAAAACTAAATAAAACGGTCACAGTGAAATGGAAATGTATTTGTATTTTTGTTTTGCTATTTTTCCATTTATCACAAGTCATACCATCATCGCGGTTTCAAACACAGATATCGCAGATTTTTCTCATATCATGCTGGCCTTTTGTGGTGTGAGCGTTTTTGCAACATGGCTTTGAATGAATTAGTTGGGAAAATCCCTTTTATGTGTGTGCAAATTAACAAATCTTGTTTGCAATCAATGGCCCACATTAGTGGGAATATTTTGTAGTATAATATCTCATTGAAAATGTTGATTCTGAAAGGACACCAAAGCTTTCTTGAAAAATGCTGAGCAGTGAGCACAGTATTTATCTTTTTTTTTATTTGCTCTTCACAAGAAAAGCAAATTTCAAATTTTCTTTACATACACATATAGAAATTCAGCTGAACTGCTGATGCAAATCAGATTGAACACCCGCTGGGGTACGCAGACAGTTTAAATATCCCGTTGTTTCTGCAGGCAAATGTAAATTTACAATAAAAACAAGGACGTTACGATGGCCATTTCCTTCTAAATGAATACAAATACAAACATGTGTTTAAACTCCACATGAAATGATCAGAAGACATTATTTACTTACTGCAACTTGTTCTTCGGTTTTCCAAAGCAAACCATTAATAAACTTCAGCTTATCCTAAATTCAGCTGCTTGCCTTTTTACCAGAACCAGAAAGAGAAGAATCTACAGTTCTATGGTCCCTTTGCATCACTAAAATAATATAAACTGTGATCTACTTCTTTACACTTCCACTCTGCTGGTAGGTAGGTGCTGATAATAAATGAGCAAAAGCATAATTTAAATGAAAACATGTGAATTAAGGATGGCCTTTTCCTTTAGGTTTTGCAGAGACTCTAAGGTCCTCTGGTGTAAAATGCAAAGCATTTGATATTGAAAACTGCAGGGTTCTGGGGGGCCAGTTTGCTTACAGTCATTGCCATAAAGAAGCTCAAGTAGAACAACAAAGTTCTTTTAGAACAGGAAGTTATTCAATCCCAACAAGAAGACACACTGGCACTTTTTTTTCTCAAAGCAATGATGAAAATGACCAGTAAAGTTTGAGGAAAGCCGTGATCTAATCCACCTCTTTTTCTATATCTGCTTTACAGGGATGATTGATTTAACTTTTCATGTTTAAAACTATGTCCACCATAACTGGTATTTCAAATGAGGCGATAAATGAATGAAAACAACCAGAAAAAGTCCCTTCAAGAATCTAGCATTCGCCTGAAAGCTGAACAAATAGGAATAAATATTGACTAGTCTCTTTTGTCCTCTGCGGGGATCCGTTGCAGCTCAAACACAGCCGTGAACGCGGACATTTAGCTTAACGGAAAATTAAAGCAAGATCAAACCCCTTTCCAAGCTGAAATTTAGTGGCATCCATTGTTAACAGAAAAGAAGCAAACATGTGAAGTCAATATTGAAGTGATGCGGATGCTCGAGCGGCAGAAAGGCGGCGGTTCTACTCCCACCTTGGCATCGCTGAGTTCCACCCGCAGGAAAATCTCCCCGTGGCGCTGAGCCCAGTAAACATGAGGGGTGAGTATCTGCATGGTCACCGCGAGATCCTTCTACACACCCAAAACACGGGAGATGTTTTCCAAACTTAGCATTCATTCCAGGAGGCAAAGAGCACACGGCAACGCACCGCGCGACGCGGAAGACTTCCGGCTCTGGATCGTTTAGAGCTTTTCATAATAAAAGCATATTATTACGGTCGGGTCTTGTGTGCGCGCTTGTGTGTGTGTGGGTGCGTGTGTGTGTGTGTTTGTGCGTCTTTCAAGCAGTTTTTTCACGCCTTTATAATTGTTAATCAAAGAAAACGCTAAGTGGTGATGCATTTTTGTGAAAAGAAGAAGAAAAGGAAGCTGTTCTTCTTTCAATTAGATTAAAATGACCAATTTTGCATTTTCATACTGACATTTTTACATAATTTTTTTATGTACATTTTTACATGATTTGTGACCCTGCTGTTTAGGTCGGAAGGATAGAGGCGGATTTACAAGTGTCTTGAGCATCCGATAACAGAGGTTCTTGAACGCACCACAGTACTCGAACGCCTACATCCAGGGAGGATTGTGCCAATGACTGCGCATTGAGACGCATTTATGTAAATACCGGTCATTTTCCCTTTTTTTCTTGCTAACAGCCAATCTCGCGGTAGAAAAAGTGATTTCAAACTGACTTTTAGACTTGACTTTTATGGATGGATCGGATTGCATTGTTTGTGTGATTCCAGGAGTACCTGGAGAACACCGCCTTCTTTTGCGGTTAAAATACAACTCCCGGAAGATTGAACCGTTTGTGTGAAAGTTCACAAGGTGAAAGGGCATTTTACTGGAACAGGGACATTCTGCGCGATCACAGCGTGATATAACCTTCTGTTGTTTTTTCTGTTTCTTGTAAGTATTTTGAGAGACCACATCAGCAGAGCTACAGTTGTTGGAAAGAGAAAAGAAAAATGCATCAAGGAAGAGAAACCTCCGGGACCTCAGTGGCCAACGCTCCCAACCAACAGAAGAACGCCCGAGTTATTTATGTGACGTTTATAATCCTCACTCTTGATCTGAGCATGATGTTTTTGCAGTTCTCAGTTACACCAGTAAGTATTTTATGTCAGAAAGGAAAGCTGAAATGTCCGTGAACCACTCACGGTACAGGGCTGGTGTGAAGCTTTTGTTTGTTTGTTTGCTTTTATTTGGTAGTCAAAGTCAAAACAGTTACATAACATTATGGGAAGACCCTTGTATTTGTTAAACAGTAAGGGAAACATTAAAATGAATGCAATGAATGTATACATTTATTTATTTATTTACATATCTGACCTCATCCTTTTAGTCAGACTTTCGCAAGAAGATCTGATGTATTAAAACCAAATAATAGGGGATTATGCTCAGTTTTTTTACTTGTAAAAAGAAAAAACTAGGACACACCATCAAAAGTTAAGACGCTGAAAGCCATATAAATGCAAAAAGACTCACGGATAGTCAGGTAATAACCCCAAACCTTTAAATCATGTCAAGCTCCCAGGCTCTGGTAGAGGACCTGAGCCTGGGATGAGGTACCACCCGTGGAGGGTGAGAGGGGACACATGAAACATTTGTTTTGTGTCAAATTGTCTGTGGTGAATACAATATTGGCTTTTGTTACATGAAAGTTTTCTAGTTTTAATTTGAAATTAAGAAACTTTCCAACTTTTCAAGAATTTCGGTTTTACTTCCAGAGGTTTTCCTGTGTGATGCTGTGGCTAATATGTTCGTCTTTACTATCACTTTCCAGTATTTGGCTAAGAAACTTGGCTTTGACACGTTATGGTTTGGTTACCTGCAAACTACAGTGGGTTTTGCTCAGTTGATTGGGGGTCCTGTATTTGGAAGGTAAGTGGCTGTTTCCATGAATACTGTACTGACCGTCTGCCTGCTGTTTGCTGTTGCTGACGGTAACTTTTGCTGATCTTGTGAGTCAGAAAACATGTGACTTTTTTTTCTATCCTCAGGTTTGGAGACCTTTTTGGAGCTCGAGCAGCCTTGACTCTCGTTTGTTCTGCAAATATCGTTTTCTTTGTGCTGCTGGCTTTAGCGAACCATCCCATTTTACTTTTTGTTCACAAAATCCCCACCATCTTCATGCACATTGTGCCGGGTGAGCATCCTTCTTCATGTAAGCAAGGAAAACTTCAATCTGAGGTCCTTAAACTTGTGCATTTAGTTTTTGCTTTATTGCTCCATTCCTACTATTTCTAAAGACTTTTATTTGATTACAATATTCAACATTATTTGTTCTTTCTTGGTAATTATGCAAAGCTGCAATAAAAAAAGCCAAAAATTCTTTGCCTATCATCTAAGATTATATAAAGAAAGAAAATCACGGAATACGTGTGTCTCAGGCCTTAGTTCCAACGGTCCTTGTGAGTTACAGGCTGTCTGTAGGTTAAAAAAATAGTCAAACCTGTATGAGGCACACAGGTGACTCCCAGAAAATATCAAGGTTGCTCAGTGAACCCATGGAGAGAAAATATTCATGTACATTTTTTCTACAGGTCATAGTGAACCCTTATACAATGCATTAGGGTAAGTAAGGTGAGATGCAGGCGCGTTGTACGGATTTTACATTTTTTCAACCCCCTTAAATCCCGTAGACTGTGTTAGGATACAATTAATGCGGTTCACGTGATACTTGCATTCTGCCTGGCTGTTACAAATGAGGAAATTAGACAATCAGAGTGTAGTTTGTGTGGACATCCTACCAGTATTTACGCATCTCATGCACGCCCCATCCATGCAGCATTCACTCTGGGTCAGTAAAGAGCTAGCACTCACACCTCACTAATGACTAGTGTGGCATACAGACACTGTACGACAGCGTCACCTGTACATCAGAACTATGTGCAACTTCCTTTATCCTTGCAAATACTTCACAATACACTTAAGACACGACAATGGTACAAATCATTTTCCTGAAGTTCCTTGAGGTGACTGTACGAGCCTCAAAGGACCTCCAAGACACACCTGCTCTCCCCTTAAGATGCAGGTGTCCTTCTCAACAACCCTTCATGGATCCGGACAACCCAAAACTTGCAGGACCTAAACAGGTCCCCACGTATGGGGTGTAGGTGACTAAGGCATTGGGTCTGGAAACATAACTTGTGTAATTTCCTAGTTTTCTTTCATTATTAACTATACTGTTGCATAAAACACAATTTGGCCCCAAAATGTATGGCTATTATCTGAATGAGTTTCTATTGTGCTGCTGTAACAGATGCAGTCCAAGATGACTTCACATTGTCTCCTTCTGTCTGCAGCTTGTCAGATGGTCCTCACAGATCTTTCAGAGCCGGAGAAGCGAGCTGATGTTTTGTCAAAGACAGGCCTGTGTTTCGGCATCAGTCTGATCTTTGGCTCCACTTTAGGGGGGAAGTTAAATTCCTGCTTTGGGTAAGTGTGTCTGTTTGTTGTTCATGTTTTCAATGTTGTAATAACTAAACCTTGAAAGACTTGATACTGCAAGTTTGAAAACAAATATTAGTAGAATTAGAATCTTATTATCTCATTTGTATCTGAAAGGACCAAAATGAAAAATGTTTAGGTTGAGTGAAACAATGAATGCTGGATGCAATTGGCCCATTCATACAGCATTAATTCATCAGTTCAGATATTCTTACCAGATAAGTACAAATTTGTGGAGATTAAGTTTAGCTAATTTGCAAAGAATACGTGTCTCTTATTACAATTCTGTTGAAAATTTTCACATGAAAATCCTGCCACTGCTTAAATAAAGGAACAGAGCCTTAACTAAATATTTGTAGTTGGAGTAGTCCACTCAAAAAAGAAAGATGCTTAAATATAATTAAAATAAAGTTTAGCCTCAAGTACAAAGTAATTTGTACAAATATCCCCCTTGTGTGTCTGAAGCTACATTACCCCCTATTGTAACAGTATCATTTGTCTCACACTACAGCCCATCAGCTCCACAGTATCTGTTAGACAGGACAAGTTTAAACAAATAAACAATACAAATTCAAACTGTCTGTATACCAACAATGGATTTTTAAAATGTGTTACATTGGTTAGTGGTTTAAGGAAATGTGGGAAGTTGAAATTAACCTAAGAAACCTTTGATGTCTTTAGCAGAGAGAAAGTCAATTAAGTAAAATATAGAATTCTAAAGAATTGCCAAATTTTTAGCAACAAGTTACTACATCATTTTAAAAATGTATTTCTGATTTTTTTTAATAAGCGAAGGAAAGTAATTAATGACTAACTTACTGAATTAAATGCATGCATGATCTTTATAATTTAGCTAAAGTCAACTAATTTAGCATTTAGTGAAGTTTGAGTTCTGTTGACAATTTGAAGTTTACAGCATTAAGTGTTTGCGTTTTGCTCTGAGATTTTCATTCTTTGGAGTTGATAAAAATATCTGTCTTTTGCTGAAAAACAATGATGTCTGTAGAGAAAATCTGAAAGAGTTTCAGCAGGAATGTATTAAAACATATGCTTCACTTTAGTAAGACTTCACTCACTCTGCCTTAAATTTACATCATCAACTCAGGCAAGACTCAAACAAGTTTCAACAGCTACAACGTAAAGTTAAAAAACTGATTTTAAGTAAATTTTAAAGTAGATCTATAGTCCAACGATTTGACTGTGTTTTAAAGATTCAACAATTAAAAAAATATAATCACAGGTACATTAAAGAATTACCATTATTTCTACAAGTATGAGCTGAATACTTCAATTGATTCTGATAATAATCTGAACTACTAACTTTCTGAAAAGATAAGATTCATTTTTTTGTGGCCTTGCCTGGACAGCACTGGAACAGGCTCCAGCGTCTCTGTTGGAGACCTTGGACAGGGGTCAGCGGGTACACTGACCATACCTCCTATGGAAATGGGCTGAAATAACAACATCCTGAATAAATGAATGCAAGTTGAACGATCTGAGCAATGTGATTGCTTATTTTCACATTTTAATTTAAAAATTCTAAAGAAAAATACAAACAAATAAAAACAACCTTTATAAAGTACATAAATGTTTGTATTTGTTTGTTTGTCTTTTTGGGTTTAACATTTCCCTAAATTGTCAGAAAAAAATGATCAACCCCACAGCTAAAAGACCTTCAAGATAAAAGACAGTTGTGTGCTAACACTGCTTTTCTCCAACAGGGAATCATTTACAGCATCTGTTGGTGCTGCAGTGAGTGCCTTCAATTTGCTGTTGGTTTTATGTTTCATCCCAAAGTTTACAAAAACGGAGGCTCCTAAAAGCAGCAATAAAAGTAAGACACTCCTTTGTCCTGGAATTCTGAGTAACACTTTGGCGGATGCACTCCTGGAAAATGTGAATGTGGTGTAAAATGGACTCGCTGAATTTTTTTAAGCAGTTGGGTTCAATAGAAATCTGTAATGTGAGGTTTTGTTTTTAAAATGTTGAGTGTAAAACTCCACTCAATCTTTCTGAATGTGGTAGAAATCATTTTCTATCTAGATTTACACCTTTCTCTGGATCTGGTTGGATATCTTATTGTTTCAGAGAGTTTCAAACTAAAAGAACCAGTGTAGTTTTCTATATTTCTAAGAAATCCGTATGTCTTCCAATAGTAGCTGGGGCGTTTATTTAAAAAAAAATGTCGGCCAACCTGGCGTTTATTAGAGACCAGCGTCTATTGGAGAGGGGCGTTTATTCCATCACAGACAGAATGGAGATGGTTAATGGGTTCATTTTGTGTAAAATTTGATCACAAAATGCAGAAAACAACAGATGAAAATTTAGGATTTATGGAATGATGAGAACGCTTTATTCTGTTCTGATCAGCACTGGCTGTGAACGTCAATCTCCGTATCAAAAATCAACTCTGCTTTTATGCTGACTATTTTCCTAGAGACACGAGCACCTTTTCCTTTGCTCAGTAATCCATGTTCAAACCAGTTCTTCTCATTTGTTGCTGCTTTCTCTGCTCACCAGGAAACCAGGTTTGCTCCTTTTCTTTCTTTCTTGTCTCTTTAGGATTCACCCCAGAATTCATACGTCGAGCTAGCAGCTAATGTTTCTAGCCGTTAGCTATATGGAGCTAGCAGCTAATGTTTTTAGCCGTTAGCTACATGGAGCTAGCAGCTAATGTTTTTAGCCGTTAGCTACATGGAGCTAGCAGCTAATGTTTTTAGCTTCTTAGCTACATGGAACAATGTCTGTGTTTATCTCATTTACTATTACTATTTACTATTTTAAGACATGGATGATGTTAAGAGATCTGGTTTATCTATTTTGAAAAGCTCTACAAAAACATCAGTGGTCATGCTTCAATGTTTTGGTTCATGAAAACATTTAGAATCTCCTACAAGCTACCAAGAGCTTCTCCCCACTGTGTCTGAATGGCTGCTTCCGCAGTTTTTCATCTCTGTCTTACGGAGTTTGACAGCTTTCTGTCCCGCATTAACCCAAAAGGGCAAAAATAAAAAGAAGAATATAATGCAGGTACCGTTTTTGAGGCGTCAATGAGGCCCGAGCAGACTTTGATCCCATCCCGCATGGCTCTCTGTCTGGCTGCCAGCTCCTCTCCCGGTGGCGGCATAGCGAGCTCCAGCTCTGAAGTGTACCGCCTTAGTCCAACAGCAGCAAACTGGACGGGCTCCGGAAATCTCGCTGCCCCCTGTAGGCTATAATTTGCCGATTATGCCTGAGTGCGTGTTCAAGAATTGAGGTCTGGAACAATTTTGAGGTTTTCCACCAAAAGATTTATTCCTAACATGTAAGTGCTCATGACAGAGCTCTGGGTCTCTAAAATGTCCCTATCTGCTTCCGTCCAAATGGACGTTCTAACACCAGGCGCGATGAAGAAGACGCCCTCTGACCCTGGGTCTTCCTCTCCGATTGGTCCTTCGCGCCTCCTTCCTCACTTGTAGTTTCTTGTGTAGTTTCTTCTGCTGGCATGCACCTCCAACTGTAATTCTTACCAAAGAGCAGCTTGGTCCTATAGAATCATTCCAACCTATGTGGAAAATCAGGATTACACAGTATGCTATACAAACTACAAAATCTTTCAAACTTTTAGTCACTAAGCATTTCAAATAAATAAAGCAATTCAGATTATGTTAGGTTATATTGAACTGGAAACTGCTTCTCTTCTTCACCCGAAAGGGATCCAGTGGGATAAGAAAATGAAGTTCAGGAGAACTAGGGATTGATCCACTATAAAGTCGTTAGGGACCATCGTCTATTACAACTAACATCTGTTAGACTGGCTTTTATTGGAGACCAGCGTCTATTAGATAGGGGCCTTAATTGGAAGATATATGGTAAGTATCTAAATGTGCAGCTCTAGTGCAAAAATCCTTCTGAGATTTCCTTTGATTTCTCTGCAGCTGAGAACCAAAACAAGGGAGTCTTCAACATCAAAGAAATCACACGACTCATGAAGTATCCACGAGTGATGCAGATCTTTCTTATCAAAGTGATTGGAGGTTTGCCTCCAGGTGAGTTTAGTGACAGCTCTACATACAGATGTTTCTTACTGACACTAAACCATGTAACTTCTCTCTTCTGAAGGGATATTTCAAGTCATGTTCTCCATTGTGTCAATGGACTTTTTCCAGCTGCAGCCGGAGGAGCACAGCTACCTGATGGCCTTTTTTGGGATTGTTCAGATGGTGAGAGACATTTTGTATTTTAGAAGAAGTGTTGCATGCTGCAGCACCAGGACAAGGCAGTAAAAGCAGGTGTTTGTGCAGGTCATTCAAGGAGCAGTCATTGGTCGACTTGCAAACAGATTCCCTGAGAAGACGCTGCTACTCCTATCCATCGGATTTGCTACTTTGGTGGGCTTGGTTCAGGTGTGTTTATTTCCTTTTTAATCATTGCATTTATGAGAAAACTAGAGAATTGCCTGTGCTGGCAGTGTACCAGTGGGTGCTGGTTTTGTTGAATCTTGCTCATTAACTGTGGTGTATGTAGACCTATGTGCAGAGCTCCTTAAAACTGAGTATCGGTGCCAAACCTGAAAGTGTGTCTGTTAAGTTGAAAACAAGGAATTTCCTGTTTACACGGGTGTTGTGGGTGGGTTACTTGGGGTAGCAGTGAAGTCGAGTTCACTTGTTCAATTGGATGAAATATAGACAAATTGGAGTGCTTGAGCCAAGGATGTTTACCTTTTGTCGACCACTTTCAACATCGCCTTTAAAATTTCTTTATACATCGGCCATAACTATAACTGGATAAAGCGAGTGTGACATCATCCATAGAAATGGTTTATATTTCATACCAACCAAATGAAGTCCATTCAGTCACCATTTATTGAGATACAGACACGGCCATGTTGGAGCCAGACATCGCCAGCAAACAGTGATTGGTCCTAGTAGGCCTGCTTGATATGAGAAAATCTGCGATATCTGTGTTTGAAACTGCAATGATTTGACTTGCGATAAATGTACAGTTTTATTTAAATAATTAAACGCAACTTAAAATGCAAGTTATTTTCAATAAGAAGAAAAAATATTTAATATTATTATATTATACAAATATTTTTAATATTTATTTAAAAATGTATTTACCATAGTACTTGCCAAAACGAAAGTGAACGATCAAGTAAAATGTAGAGGCCGAAGATAAATATAGGTTGGTATCTAACACATTTCCCTTTTACTGTTTTATTTAAACAATTCAACATAACTTAAAATGTATTCATTCATTCATTTTCAATACCCGTTTTGTCCCTTTCGGGTCACCGGGCTGCCAGAGCCTAACCCGGCTACTCAGGTTGTTCGTTTGTTGCAAGGGCCACAGTCACACACCTAGGGACAATTTAGAGTGACCAGTGAACCATGTTTTTGGACGGCGGGCGGAAGCCGGAGTCCCTGGAGAAAACACACGCATGCACAGGGTGAACGTGCAAACTCAAAAAATAAATATTCATGCATGAATAACCATTTGTACTGTTGCTTCCATTTCTGACACCACCCTGGTCTTGCTGTCTGAGACTTGGTCAGTGCTGATATAGCTGGCTTTGAATATGGGATCCATGAAGTGTCCAGTGGTTCTTGGGAGGCAGGATTTTCATGTTTTGTAATCAAATAGTCAAGGATTTCATCTTGATTGATTTTGTCAAATCACTGCCTCCCTTCCTTCTCTGTGAGCACTGATGTATTCATCAGATGAACGATTGGTTTCACGTTTAAAACGCTTGCAGTGGGTACAGAAAGTATTCAGACCCCAATCAAGTTATTGTTTTTCTTCAATAATGTACACACAGCACCCCATGTTGACAAAAAAAAAAGAACACAGAATTGTGGACATTTCTGCAGATTTATGAAAAAGTGAAATATCACAAGATCTTAAGTATTCAGACTCTTTGCTCAGTATTTAGTAGCAGCACCTTTTGATCTAATGCAGCCATGAGTCTTTTTGGTAAAGATGCAACAAGTTTTTCACTCCTGGAGTTGGGGATCCTTTGCCATTCCTCCTTGCAGATCCTCTCCAGTTCTGTCAGGTTGGATGGTAAACGTTGGTGAACAGACATTTTCAGGTCTCTCCAGAGATGCTCCATTGGGTTAATTGTGCATGCCTAGGTTAGAGTCAGTCCGAGACAACATTTCTATTGTAATCACTCCCACCAATCAGAACTGAACTTGTTGAAAGACCACACCTCTATCACTAAAAGAAGGCTCAAAGATATCTATCAAATTTTTTGAACGTTGGGTGTAGGGTCCAGCAGGCTCCACCTACTTCTATTGAAGATTCTGGTTGATCAGTTCATAATTTACATAACTTGAATACAGAAAAATATGGAAAAAAAAGATTATCTAAAACATGTTAAAAAAAACAAGGTAGCCGAGCAATAAATGGTTACTATGACAATTACACTCAGCAGCTACTTTATTAGCTACACAATATTACTTGTGGTTGGAGCCCTTTTTCCTTCAGAAATGTCTTAATTCTTGGTGGCTTAGATTCAACAAGGTACTGGAAACATTCTTCAGAGAGTTTGGTCCATATTGACATGACAGCATCATAACACATGATAGCATGATAACACAGCCCGTCTGGTACCAACAACCATATCACGTTCAAAGTCACTTCAATGCATGTGTCTAAATGCATTGAGTTGCTGCCATGTAATTGGCTGAATTTGCATTAACATGCAGTTGGACAGGTGTGTCTAATAAAGAGACCAGTGCGTCTATAATGACTGAGTAATAACTGTTCATTTCTCTAAGTCTATGGGATTTTGGCTTCTTGGAGCATGCAGGTGCTTCGGTTTGGAACACCAGGGGAGTGGTCACTCAAATGCCAAAAGCAGTGAGCATAACAACGACTAACTTTAAATAAATCAGTTGTCAAACATTCAGACACTCTTGGCCATTTGCTGGCAGTTGAACATGTTTAATGGACCCACTACGAAGCGATAAAGTTGCTCTGTCTTTACCTGCACATCCACATACAATTTTAATAATGTCCACTATTATGTTCTATTAAAATAGTTTCTTCTTGATGTCCATCCTTGAGAGTAAATTCTTTACTGTACCGACTAGTAAAAGTTCTTTTTTATGCTTTTCTTTTCTGTCTTTATTTCTGTGCAGCCGCCTTTCTTTCTGACTTTTGCCACCTCCTTCTTTCCCTCTGCTTCATCTCCGGGTTCATTTGTCTTCTGTGTTCTTTCTCCGGTCTTTTCTTTGTCAAAGAATCTGCAATGCTTTTGACAGTAAGTTTAAGATAAAATGCTTACTTCCTTGTTGTAGACCTTCATGGAGACGGTGTTCCAGCTCTGCATATCCATCACGCTGATGATGTTCTCGCTGTCTGTGCTGAACATCATCACAGACAGCATCCTCACTAAAAGTGTGCCGTCCTCTGACTCTGGTAAGCTCCTCCTCACCTTCATATTGTGGTCTATAAAGCTCCTCAACATGGTTGCTTCAAGCTGCAGGAGTGAATGTGATGTGAGGAAGAACCAAATTAAGCACAATCTGCATTTAGGACTGGAGGCAGGTCTGTGGCAGCAAAAACCTGACCAAACAGATGAATAATCTAAAAAAAAATCTCTGTGTTCATATTGTGGTGTGTTTGAATTCAATGCAAGAGAGCTGTCAGTTTCAACTATTGATGAAAGCAGGAAGTTGTTAAACGCTGTTCTCTCTCTGTTCAGGAACCATGCTGGGACTCTGTGCATCTGTGCAATCTCTGATTCGCACCATTGGACCAACTGCGGGAGGCTTTCTGTATGTGAACTACGGCCTTCCCTCTCTGGGCGTCATGCAGCTTATCGTAAATGGAACTTTGTTCATTTACCTGCTCCACCGGCATCTCAGGAAGTCAGCGAAAGACGACTGAAACCTGTTTTTAAGTCATTAAAACATCTTAGAAACAATTGTTTGTTCTTTGCAATGAAGGGTATTCATTCATCTGAAATTAGATCAAATCATTGGAGTTTGTTTCAGTCTAATCTTGTGTTTTACAAGTGAATGCAGGCCAGACGTTCACCACTCGATGGCAGCACATTCTTTATTGTTGCTCCACAATAGAGGATGATATGGAAGTGGATTGTCATTCCTGTCCCTTCCGGCTCCCACAGAGAGTAATCCTGTCCTGTCCTACTCCCAGACCAAAGTTTAAAAAATAATCCTGTCCCGTCTTGCTCTCGGTAATCTGACTCCCACTCCAGTTGAAAATAATCCTGCTTCAGTCATGCTCACTTATTTGTCATTATGTAAAACATTAAATGTAATATTAATTTTAACGTGATGTTTGGGGTTTTAATTTGTAAGGCAAATTACAATGTAATTTTTAATATCAAGCTGCATATGACGTTGCATCATCCTCACGCTCAATTCTCATACATTTTTTATTCCATCTGACTTCCCTAACAGCTTCCTAAACTTAACAGAAGAGTCTTTTATCTTTGATCTTCTCTGGATGTCATTTATAATGTACTTTAACTCACCATGGCTCACTTCATCGCTGCCATCAATACATAATTGCTGCACTTTAGATTTAAGCAGGACATTGTGACTAGAAGCACTGATGGCTTCTGGGTAATGTTATATTTTCAAATGAGTTCTATTGTAGGCATGTTATTAGAAAACTACAAAATGGCTCAGGCTTTACTTTTTTGTCCTCGTTCTCATAGTGATGGGAATTACGGCTGTTCTTAGAGAACCGGCTCTTTGGGTTCGGCTCACTAAAAAGGTCGAGCTCTTTCGGCTTCCAAACAGCTCTTCAGGTTGTTTTATTTAATTAATTATCAACAACTAAATAACATTGTGAAAAAATAAAGTATAATAAAAGTGCTTTTATTCATATACGTGTACAATATGTATATGCTGTTTTTTTACTGCTTCCAGATAAAATATACAAAATAAATGATAAAAAGAAAAAACTATTTACAATTTAACTTTTAGCTATATCATTTTTTTGTTTTTTCTTTTAAATTTGAAGCAAAACAACAGAAAAAATTGCAACCACAACACCAAGTACAAATTAAAATGTAAAAAATCAGAAAAAAAAGACTTTTATTCATAATAAAGGTCTGCATTTAGAGATACAATTTTGAAGAAGTTTCTCTTAGTTCTCAGGTGTCTGAATAGGTTGATTGTGGAGCCTGTTTAAGTGACTTTCCTGCAGACTCTACACTCTTCCTTTGTATTATCAATAAAAATGAAATTGTCACAGCAGCAGCCGGCCTGCTGCTAATCAACTGATTCCCTCCACCTGTTCCTGCTCCTGTTTATCTCTCCCTCTGCCCTTCATTCTCTGCTGAATGGTTGCACTACAAGCTTCCAGAGAAATTTCCAGCGGTTTTCACGGTCACCACTCAACCTGACTACCAGCTGTACTGCTCAGCCTTTATCCAGACATCTTACTGCCAGCAGCTTCCGTCACATGCCCCCGTCTCTCTGCTGCTCAATTTCTATGGCGTCACATCTCTGCCATTATTCGAAGGGCGCAAAGATCTCACTGCACGCTCAGCTAGGGCGAAAAAAAACTGAGCGCACGCGGTGAGAGCTCTGGGCGCCAGCTCAGTTTTTTTCCCGCTCTAACTGAGCCGCAGCTCTCACCGCGTGCGCTCAGTTTTTATTTGTGCCCGCTCAGTTTCAGGGGGCGGTAACATTTCTGGTTGATCTGATTGGCCGAAATTTCTGGTCGAATCCGTGAGGCAACGGGGCGGGGCTTTCATTCCGGGGCGGATGAAACGTGGATTACAACGTTAAGGAAGGACTAAGAACAAGATAAAAAAGTGTAGCAGGTTTTTTGTGCTTTAAGTTGACTCATGTAAATCACTTTATTAGGTAAATATACATGTAGATTTTATTAACCGTCGGTTGGGCGACATTACGGATTTAAGGAGACCACCGTGCTTTACATAAGAAAATGAGGAAGGAGAGCACTAAAATACGTCTGACACCCCTGGATAAGACATGACAAGTTCACCATAATTTATTATTCTCTGAAATGATTATTATTAACTGCCGCTTATGGGCATTCCTCCTCTTTGAGCACCTCGGGAGATGGTGTGTCAGACGTATTTTTGACGTTTGTTAAGATCATGGTTAACCCGTTGTTTTTTCATAGTGGTCTCCTTCCTCGCCGTCGTTCCGGCGGCCAGATCGGCGTTCCGGCGGCCAGACCGGCGTTCCAGCAGCTAGATTGTCGTTTCATCCGCCGTCTTTTCTCTATTAAAGCAGATTTTAAAAAATGAAAGCCCCGCCCCGTTGCTTCGCGGATTCGACCAGAAATTTTGGCCAATCAGATCAACCAGTTACCACCCCCTGAGTGACAAAAACGCCCCCTGAAACTGAGCGGGCGAAAATAAAAACTGAGCGCGCGTGGTGAGAGCTTTACGCGCTCAGTTATAAAATACGCGCCCTTCGATTAATGGCAGAGATGTGACGCCATAAATTTCTTCCAAATCCTCGTAAGGTCCTGAACCTTCTCCTTTTTGGAATCCTTCCCAGAGATCCCTGGCTATTTTGTGTTAACCTGTGGCATCAAGAAATAGTGACCAAGTCCCAGGATCCTGTGTTTTGCCACATCCACTTGGAGTTAATTTTCTCCCCACTATCACCTCTACCTGGAGCCACGCCTTCCTTGCCGAACAGGGGGACTCCACTCCTCTTCTTCCCTGCAGTCTTCTCTCCTCACCTCAGTAAGCCTCCACCAAGTTTTTGCCTTTCCTGCGTCAAGCCATGTTGCCATCATTAACCCTCTCCTATCTCCACCCCACGGATCTGCCGTTTATCTCCAGAGCCTGGGGGGGAAGCATCCGAGTCAAAAGCTTTAATAAACCTGGTTTTCTTGCACTCCTGAGTTTGTGGTATTTTGGGTTCCTGAAGCAAAACCTGGCAGAAATGGTTCTTGATTTTGCTTCTTTTCCTGCTGTGATTCATTTTCCTTAAGTTTCTGTAGTTTGTTGTTGGATCTTGATCAAACTCTATGGACCAAATTGGGATCAGCTTAAAGTGAATGAAAGGTAACATTTTATATTAAGATTCCTTAACAAGATTTGTTAACACATGAACAAGCATTATTGCGCTTTTAGGGTGGTAGTAAGACATTAGTACAATCAGCCTAATAAGGTTTGAGATAGCTTAGTTAACACATTTACAAGCATGTCTATAGGATGCTTTTGATACATTTGACATAAATGTCTAACAAATTGTTAAAAAAAAAAAAAAAAAAGTTTGGTAGCAAAAACTTGAAAAATGAATTTAAAGAGGGAGGGATGGGAAAAAAGTTGAACATTTAAATAAAACAGATTAAAAAATATTTAACAGTTTAAAGTTTTTTCTTTTTATTCAAGTTTCAATTTTTTTTTTTACTATTTTATTTTCATTTTTTACAGTAGTTTATAATATAAAGTTTAAAAGATCTTGAGTTCATATTACATCTTATTTAATTTGTATTTTTTTTCCATTTTTACTGAATGTAAATATTTCTGTTTCAATGTTAGAGTTCTTTTTACAAGATTTATGCTTTGTGGTTGTTTGTGGTAAATATCCCACACAAACTGTTAACGTAGTTAATACATGTGTTAAGCTTGTAATCAGTTTAACATGGACTTTGATCACACTTTAGATGTAAAACACTCTATAAACTGTTGAAGTTAGCTAATACATTTTTTAAACTTGTAATCAGTTTACTAACTGTTACTGCCCCAGCCATATTTGGTTTTGTGTTTATATCTTGTGTTTTGTGTATTTTATTTTTGTGTCAGAGTGGGACCTCTGTTTGTCTTGTGGATCTTTGTCAGGTGTGGTGCTGAATGCGGGCTCCTATTGGACCAAAGCTGGTGAGGCAGCCTTTAAATGACTGTGTGGACCTCCAGCCTGTCCTCAGTCCATCCCGGCTCTCCTCTCTATTTTCTGATTCTGATCAGCGTTGGCTTTACCTGAGGAAACACTGGAGAGTTTTGTCCTGGTTGATGAGATGATGCTTGGTCGAGTTTTTTCCCAAGCAAACACTACAACCTGCCTTTTAGACCCAATTCCCACTTCTCTTTTAAAAACCTATTACGGATTCTTCGAGTCGGAACTTTAAACCATAGTAAACTGCTCTCTTCAGACGGGTGTCTTCCCCACTGTAAGACGGTGGTGGTGAGGCCCCTTCTGAAGAAGAACAACTTGGATCCAAATATTTTGGATAATTATAGACCTGTATCCAACTTACTATTTTAGGTACATGCTCCTCCAGAATCCACAAAATAAGTTGTGGGGTTCCCCAAGGATCGATTTTAGGACCTATACTTTTTCATTTATACAGGTTGCCTCTTGGGGATGTCATCAGGAGACACGGGGTTAACTTTCACAGCTACACTGATGATACACAGCTTTACATCATTGTGTCTCCTGATGACCTTGAACCTATAAACACTCTTTTAAATTGCATTTTAAATATAAACTCATGGATGGCAGAAAACTTCTTACAGCTCAACCAGGACAAAACAGAAGTTTTAATTATTGGTCCTGAAGACAAGAGAGAGAGATTTTACCCAAACACATAAACTTTAAACCTTCTCACTGTGTGAGAAACCTGGGCGTACTTTTTGACTCTGAGCTGAATTTTATCCCGCAAATCAGAAATGTTTTGATGTTTTATCACCTTAAAAATATTGCCAGAGTCTGTCCATTCCTCTCTTTCCAGCACAGAGGTGCTGGTGCTTTTATTTTTAGTTGTTTAGATTACTGTAAAGCTCTGCTCTCTGGTTTACCCAAAAGTCTCTTTCAAATTTTAAATTATAACAGAACTCAGCAGCACGAGTTCTGACGAGGACCAGGGGGCGGGAACACATTACACCCATTTTAAAATCTCTGCATTGGCTCCCTGTGCGTTTCAGGATTGATTTTAAGGTTCTTTTAATGGTTTATAAAGGTTTTAATGGTCTTGGGCCTTCTTATTTAAGTGACCTGCTTTTAAGATATGAACCCTCGTGGACCTTGAGGTCCTCTGGCACCGGCCTCTTAGTTGTCCCTAAGGTGAGGACCAAAACCTATGGGGAGAACTCATTCCACCATTATGGTCCTCGCCTCTGGAACGGCCTGCCGGAGAGCCTCAGGGCCGCAGAGACCATAGAGGTGTTTAAGAAGAGGCTCAAGACCCACTTTCTTAATTTAGCTTTTTTTATGACTTTTGGAATTATTTAATTTGATCTTCTTCTCTTTAAAAAAAATAAAAAATGTAATTATTAACTTTTATTTGAATAATTTTATAGTTAATTTATGTACACAATTATTGTTTTAATATACTAACCATATTTATTTAATTATTTTTATTATTATTATTTTATTTTATTTTTTTATTATAATTTTTTTTAATGCTTTTTATTCATTTATTCTTTAACTCCAGGGTTTCCTCATGGGAATCCGCTGTTCCGGGGTCCTCCTGCCTATGGGTGAGCTGGTGCTGCGGTGCTCATTCTCATTGGGGCAGCTGGGGTACCTCCATGTTTAGGGGGCTCTGGGCTGCCCTGTGTTGGGTAGGGCACTGCGGTGATGACCCCTGTGGTTGGGCTGGACCTTGGAATAAACGGATCCCTGTAATATCGTTTCTCCACAGTAGTACTGAGCCAGACTTTTTCCTTAGAGCTGCAGTTTTTAATCTTTGTTCAGTTTTCCTGTGGGGGGTGTCATGCATTGTGGGGGCTGGGTGGATGAGGGAGGAGCTGGGGAGGGAAGGGTGGTTGTAATTGTAATTGTATCTTTTTGTTATTATATTGTTATTATTTTTATCTTATTATATTTTTATTTTATTTATTTATTTTTATGTAAAGCGCCTTGGGTTTTCACAAGAAGGAAAGGCGCTGTACAAATAAATAAAGTTTGAAGTTTGAAAGCTCAAACTTAGACTCCCCGTTCTCATTGGCTGAACTTCATGAAGCTCTGTTGCTGATGCCCAACAACAAAGCTCCAGGGCCTGATGGCTTTCCTGCTGAGTTTTATAAGGAATTCTGGGAACAGCTGGCACAAACGTTTTATAAAATGGTTACATTTATCAAGGAAAGCCAATCACTGCCACCTCACATGAATTCAGCTGACATAATCCTCCTTCTCAAACCAGAAAAAGATCCTACAATTCCTTCAAGTTATCGCCCCATTTCTCTCATCAATGCAGATGTTAAAATTATTTGCAAAGCAGTCGCACAGAGAATAGAAAAAAAAAAAAAAAAAAAAAAAAAAATCACTCCTTATATAATTCACCATGATCAAACTGGATTCATTAAAGGTAAACACTCAAGTGATAATGTCCGCAGACTTGTTATCATAATAGATTTATAAAAACTAGGAAACAACCATACTCTCGTTGGATGCTGAAAAAGCATTTGACAGAGTAAACTGGAAGTTCCTCATTGCTGCCCTCCATAAGTTTGGGTTTGGGGAATCCTTCATTGATTGGATAAAAATATTATATCACAACACAAATGCATCAGTCAGAACCAACAAACAGACTTCTGACAGGTTTTTTTCTTGGTAGAGGGACCAGACAGGGTTGTCCACTCTCCCCCTCTCTTTTTGCTCTATACAACAAAACACAGTAATCATAAAATTAGTCTTTATGCTGATGACATACTACTTTTTTTTTTAAACAATCCACATTCCATCAGTGAAACAACAATTACTAATGAATTTTCCTCAATCTGAGACTACTCAATTAACTGGAACAAATCAGTTTTATTGTCACTAAATGGTAATGCCGAGCAAATGACCTCAATCCCAGTCAAATCAGGAAATATCAAATATCTAGGTATTTATTTCTCCCTGAAACTATCAGAACTGGTGCAACTAAACTACACCCCATTACTGAGAAGTATACAGGACGATCTAACCCGCTGGGTCAGCCTGCCTCTGTCACTCATGGGTAAGATAGCCACAGTAAAAATGAACATTTTACCCAAAGTGGGGATCTCTTCTCAATGATCCCCACACAACCACCTCTAAAATGGTTCAAAACATTAGTCTCAGCCCTATGCAGCTTCTAATGGAACAATAAACCTGCAAGAATTAGTCTAAATGTCAGGGTTAACGTGCGAACACAAAAGGAGACTGTAATATTAAATGAAAAGTCTTTCATTTACTTGAATCAGTTCTTGAAAAATCAGACCACAAATCCACGAAGGTACAAAAATCACCCGACAACCAGTGCAAGGGAGACGAAGACTTATAACCAGGAGGAGGGGATGAGGTAAGTGAAAACAGGTGTGCCAATTAACTAGGGAGGGAACACACACTAGGAGGGAAGTGTCAAGAGACCTGAGGGAGCAGTCAGTGGAACACAGGAAGTACAAACCAACAACAAAATAAAACAGGAAGTGAACACCAAACACAACAACAACAAATGTCCTGGGTCCATAACCCCACACTAAAAACTTTAAAATCTGGAAAAAGCTGTGGAGGCTTAGAATTACCTAACTTCCATAACTACTTTCTTGCCAACAGATTACAGTACATCTTAAGATGGTTAAAAAATAGTCCAGAAACCAACCCATGGATGGATCTGGAACAGGCATTTTGTGGAAAGATTAACTTGTCAGATCTACCATTTATCAGCCCAAAAATAAAAAAAACTTGACTGCTACCAAAGTAGTAATATAAGTACTACTTTAACAGCCTGGTGGGAATTTCTCAAAATGTCAAACTCTTCACTTTTACCATGCTGTAAGGTCAAATCTTGCATACAAATGAGAAAATAAATAGATTAAGAAAAATGCATAAATAACTGAATAAAATAAAATCAAGGAGAAAAAAATGAATCTCCATCTCCATCTCTGAGTGTGACACAACTGAATGTAATTTAGCAATGTTTTTTAAATGATAAAAACAAGAACAAACAAGCAGCCTAACAGAGTCCAGAGACAAAACTGGGTCCAGAGTTAACCCGAGGTTCCTCACAGAGGGCTTAGTGAAGGAAGCGAGTGAACCGAGACTGTGGACTGACTGAGGGAGGTGTTTGTCAGGAGCACAGATGAAGACCTCAGTTTTATTCATTAAGTTGGAGAATGTTATCGTTCATCCAAGACCTGACAGAATACAAACACCTAAGTAAAATCTGCAGTTTAAAAACACCCCGAGGTTTAAAAGAAACATATAACTGAATATCATCGGCTTAACAATGGTAAGAAATGACCTTAAAAGAGCTTATAATATTCTGCAAAGGCAGCAGGTATAAAATGAACAGTAAATGTCCCAGAACAGACCCCTGTGGCACACCGGAAGTGGAGGGCGCAGAGGAGGACTCAAATTTAGAATATGCAACAGAAAATGATCCTCCGCATAGAAAGGAAGAGAACCAGTTTAAAGCAGAACCATCTACCCTGACCCAGTGTTTCAGCCTGTCCAAAAGGACATGATGATTGACAGTGCCAAAGGCAGCGGTCAAGTCCAGCAGCAGTAACACAGAGCGATGTCCAGCATCGCTCTCCATCAGGATGTCATTAGTGACTCTTAGAAGGGCAGTTTCAGTGGAGTGGGCTCTGCGAAAACCTGACTGAAACAGATCCAGAACGCCATGACTGTCTAGAGCAGCTGTGAGTTGTTTGGCAACGACCCTTTCTAAGATTTTAGAAATAAAAGAGAGGTTGGAGATGGGTATGTAACTGCTCATGAGGGAGGGATCAAGTCCAGGTTTTTTTAAGGAGAGGAAAGATGACAGCTTTCTTAAAATATTCAGAGACTTGACCAAACAGCAGGAACGAGTTAATTTTTGCCAGGACGCTGGGATCAATGGACTGGGAGACATCTTTAAACAGAGATGTTGGTATCACATCAAGAGAACAGGATGATGTCTTCATTGAGCTGACCAATCTGACTAACTCAGGGAGAGAAACAGGAAAAAACCTAAAATCACCGGCCGAACAGTACTGGGAAGAGAACTGGGACCAGGTGTGAGACATAGAGAGTTTCTCACAGAACTGTCTTTTTCAATAAAAAAGGATACAAATAAATTACAATCATCATTCCAACAACTACAAAAGAAAAAACATGAAATAAATAAATTATTGGAATATCAGCAACTTAAATCAGTAATTACTTAAAAAATAAATCCAGTGACATTGACCTAAAATTACCAGAACTAGTTACCTCTATGATTAATTTTTCCTTGAATAAAACTCTCTCCAAAATATACAAACTCATATGCAACTTAGATAATGAAGTCTCAATTCCAACAAAATGGGATGCAGACTTAGGTAGAAGTACAGACACAAGCTTCTGGTCATAAATGTGTCTAAATACCTTTAAATTAACAAAAAGTCCAAACCTACAACTAATCCAATTTAAAACTCTTCACAGAATTGACTATACTGGACAGAGGATGTTCAAGATGGGTCTCAAAAACTCAGACATTTGTGAGCATTGTGAAAGTAATTTACCAGACAATTACATGCATGCTCTGTGGTTCTGTACGCCTGTCCAGGTTCTCTGGTAACAGATATGTGCTGATCTATCACTCTGGGTTAAGGTTTCAATCACAGCTTCACCTTCACTTTGTGTGCTGGGTGACATGAGTGCCATCGATACAGAGGGAAGATTAGCATCTTTAATCTTCATAACTCTTTGTATAGCAAAAAAACAATTTTATTACACTGGAAAAACAAGAAAAATATTAGTGTAAGTCATTCCATCTGCTATTGGATCATATCAGCTTGGAAAAAATGTCAACTAAGAGTTCAAATAACTTGGAAGGAATTCGGGCTCTCTGGTCTCCCATGGCTAACGCCATGACTTAGGGGGCAGTATTCTTGTGTGTCGCCGCGCCTTATCTGCTGGGGTTTTGGAGCCAGGGCCTCCCTGGTGCCTTGTGGGGGCGGGGGGGGGGGGGGGGGGGGGGGCTCTGTGAGTTGTGGGGGTCTGGTCCAGCGCCTGGGTGGGGCGAGCGTGGGGGCCACATGGTCTCCTGGGCCTAAGCGTGGGGGCGTGTGTGTGTGGATGGCACAATTAGGTGGGGGTCTGGCTTGGTTGGGGGGGGGTGATCTTTATGCGTGCGCTGTGGGGGCTGGCGCGGGGCACTGGCCCTTGGCGGTCCGCCTGCATCGGATGAGCAGTCCGTCTACACCTGGGGGCTGGGGTCACTCCTTCTCTGGCCCTGGGACACGGTGGGGCAACCCTCTTGGGACCCGTGTTTGCTCCAGGAAAAGCCTACCATGGTAGGGTCTGGGGGGAGCGGGCCAGAGGGGAGGGGATGTCTGTGAGAAGGAGGGTAGGGGCCACCACCGTTATGGGACCCTGGAGGCCTGACAGCTGGTTGGGCTGCCTCTGTCTCGCTGGTCCCTGACCAAATAACTACAGGGGTGGTGCTTGGGGGCATGGGCTGGCCCCCTCTAGGTTCCTCTCTCTTTGTGTTGAGTGGGGGGTGTGGGTCCTGGGGGGGTCGTCTTACGGGCAGTGGGGCCTCTGCCCTGGGGAGACTTGGGCCCAACGCTGGAGGGACGGGAGGACGGTTGTTTCACCATCCGGGGTCAGTTTGGCAGCTATCCCAACCTACCTTCCTTCCTCATACGGCCATTGTTTTTGTCCGAGACCTCACCTTGCCTAGGATTAATTAAGCTCACTTTTCTTTAATAGTTCTAGCATATCACCTGTCCATCCGGGGTTGAGGATCTCTCGTTCATGTGGGAAACCCTGAGGTTTCTTAGTGTAACCCCCAACCCCACCCCCCACCCCCCACCCCCCCACACGCAAAAAAAAATGATAGGGTTTGTTTTTCCTCATCGAGAAGAAGGCTGTAAGGGCAGAGATGTATGTTCAGCTTAGTCTGTTTAACAACCAGCTATTGTTTACTTTTACAGGTTTGATTTGTTTTTGCTTCTTGCAATATTCTGATATCAGTCCAATGAGACGGCTATGTCTGTGATATTGAGCTATAGAAATAAAATTGAATTGAATTGAATTCATACGACCACTTATTAGGGCGAAATGGGGGGTCGGCTTGCGAAGTACCTTTGAGGGGCCGAGCCTCTTGGTAGTGGTCCCCCCTCCCATGGTTTCCGCACAGTTTTGCCCCCTTCTCTCGGTTTTAAGTGCACCGTTTAAGTAGGACCCTTGGTGAGGGGTGCTTGGACATCACTGCCAGGAAGCAGGAGATGTCCTCCCAGTGCTCTACCCTCCAATTTTAACTGCACTGTAGACATTTAGGGCCCCTTGGTGAGAGAGTGATTGGACATCCATGTGAGCAATCAGGAGATGTCCTCAGTGCCCTGCTCTCCAATTTCAACTGCACCCTTTATTACACTCACCCTTCAAACCTCAAGAAACACACCTCAACACACACACTCACACAAATACATTACAGAAGGAAGTTGGGACTACTGATCATCTGTCCCCTACCCAATCCCTGGCAGAGGGAACAGGGCCTTCAGCAGCAGCGGTCCTGTGGCCCCTGGTCTGGGTGCTTGGCTGGACTGCCAGGTGTTTGGATCTCCTCTGTTGGCCCCACAGTATGGGTGCGGGGGCAACCCTGGTTGCCGCTGCTACCTCGGCAGGGGTCTTGGTGTGGGGATGGCTGGGAGTTCTCTCTACTTTTTTTTTTTAACATTCCATCCTCCACTTCAGCTTAACATAAACATTCACCTGAGCACAGGTGATTTATATCATCTGAGTGCTATTGCATATGAGAACAAAAGCAGATGCACAAATACAATTTAATTTACATTGCCCAATTTTACAATATAATTGTCTCAGTGGGCTTCAGACTGATATTTATACAGAAAAAAGTCAAAACAGTTATAAAATTTGAACAGTAGCTGATTGTTAAACTAAGATAAACAGACTAAACTAAGCTGGGCATACCTGCCTTTAGAGCCCCTTTCTTGGTAAGGGAAAACAAAAACAAAAAAAAAAAAGATTTGGGGGTAAAACAGAAAAAAGAAGAAACTTTGGGGATGTACACATGAAGGAGGGTTTCTCTCCCAGGACGGACTGGCGAAGTCAGTGTATCATGATTTCAAGAATTACCACCTGAATGCATGACAATATTGACTCAATAAATCCTCTATTAAAGGATGTGTAGAATATTGTCAGTACCTTTCTATTTATGACATATAAACCCGCAATGGTCTCTAAAATAACGTTAAAATGGTAAAAGTAATATCATATTGACAATTGTTTTTTCCTTTTTTACAACGACAATGCAATGTTCACGTATTTCTCTTTGTTCTGAAAGAATAATAAAAACACATGGCTTCAATTGTCAACAGGAAGAGCACACTGGGACTGAAAAGGTTAATCCTGGGTTGGATCTTTGCTACAGAGCCAATAGGAGGACTTTTTCTGAATTAACGCTAACCCTTTTCTGTCTTTTTTTTTTTTTTACATTCTATCACCCACCTCATCTTAACATGGGCAGGTGTTGGCTTACCTTTGCACGGTTGGTTAGCGTGACAGAATGAGGTGCTTTGCATGTGTTGATTTGTATGCATAGATGTGCGTGTGAACTGTATGTTGACAACTTTGTGAAGATTCTTGAGCCAACAGGTAAGTTTGTAACAGCTAAGTGTGTGGATGGGCCCCGCCCACTTTGGACTAACCCCGTCATCCTCCAAAGTCTGTAAGCCACCCTCTTTGTGCCCCCCGATATCCCTCTCTCTTCTTCCCCCTTTTTCTTTTCCATGTGGTCCAAAATAAAAAAGGATACAAACATAATTCATAGAAATAAAGTTTAGTTTAAATTACAAAAGGAGTTTATACGAATCTATACTTTGTGTGTCCAATGATTAATAACCCCCAACAGTAAAATCTGTCTAACACAAGAGGCTCTCAGCTCATTTCTGTTTCCTCAGCTGTTGGACAAGACTAGTTAAAACAGATAAATTAATGATAAATTAAAGAAAGTAGTTAGCCACCAGACCAGGTGGTGATAATGCAACTATTGTGTTTGTCAACCGCCATGTAAACAACACCCGAACAACACCGAAAAGTAGTGAGCATTGTGTCCGAATTGCGTTTAAAATCCAGGGCACTATGTAGTCCCGCCCGCACTTTGTAGTTTTTATTTGTTAGGGATTAGAGCATGAATTCGGACAAAAGCTTAGTGTTTTCATGAACCCAAAGATCGAGACAAGATCACTGATGGTTTTGTGGAGCTCTTCGAAATCAATAAACCTGATCACTAAACATCATCTGTGTCTCCCATTTATTGTAAATGAGATAAACAGATGCAGCTCCATATAGCATTCAGGCTACAAACATTAGCTGCTAGCTCCTCCCACACGCACACCAAGCAGCGAGCTTAGGGAATACATTTTTGGCTACACGGCGAGCAGCGAATTCTCCATGCTGTAAGAAGGTGGCGGGCCACAAAAACTGGCCGCGTGAATCACGTTTTGTGTGCACCTTAAGAAAATCTGTTTGTCTTAGTAAGAACATAACGGTATTAACTTTTCTTTGGATTGTCAACAGAAGAGCATCAGTGTTGTTTAACTTCGTCAGACCTGGTGTTCACATATGTGGACGTCAGATTTTAGGTTACATTACCACAGTAATATTCATTAATTCAACTTAATTATGTGACTGTGTGTGTAAAGGGTTAGTTGAAATTGAACGAAAATGAACGGCTGCTTCTGCGGTGCTTCTCTCTTACGAATGTTTGACAGCTTTCTGTCCCGCATTAACCTGAAGAATAAAATGAGGCTACCTTTTTTGAAGCGTCAATGAATTAAACTAAAGTTCAGGAGGCCCGAGCATTCCGCACGGCTCTCTGCCAGCTCCTCTCCCGGGTAGCAGCATAGCGAGCTCCAGCTCTAAAATGTACCCACCTGAGTCCAACAGCAGCAAACTGGACGGGCTCCGGAAATCTCGCTGCCACAAAAGGGATCCAGTGGGGTAAGAAAATGAATGAAGTTCAGGAGAACTACGGATTGATCCACTATAAACACCAGGAAATCGGTTTGCTCCTTTTCTTTCTCCTGCTGTCTTCGTTCCTTTAGCCATCTGCTTGTGCCATTCTTTTAGGATTCATCACCAGAATGTTCCTTGGTATATTCCACCACAAACATTTTTTTAAAAATGGAATGAGCTTAAATGTTGTGAGCCATGCTACAATGGCTGAATGCCACAGACACCCAGCCCGCACCCTCTGCCTGCCTCAGTAAGAAGCACGAGCGCAGGGTTGTGGGGTGTTGGGTCTTAAAGGAGCCTAGCCACTATTAGGGATCGTCGTCTAATACAACTAACACCTGTTAGACCAGCGTCTATAGACCTGCCATTACTGGAAGACATACGGTATTACTGTTATTATGTACTATTTTAAAAATGTGTATAAAAAGGCTACAATAAGATATATTTTGATATTAACTATTAGGACCACAGAATAACATACCGTATATCTTCCAATAATGGCCGGTTTCTAATAGACGCTGGTCTCCAATAAATCCAGGATTTCTGGGAAAGGAGGTGGGTTAGCAGTAATATCACAGTCTAGCTTACTTCCTAACACTAAAGACAAACACATTTATTGTCCATAAATGACTCAAACAGGAAAACTCCAAAATCTGTTTTATTCATAATTATTTTTCACCCTCCTGGCCCGTACTCTGAATTTTTAACTGAGTTTGCAGACTTTCTATCAATTATTGTTTTAAATTCTGGTAAAATAATAATAGTAGGGGATTTTAATATTCATGTTGATGACCGTAGTGACTGTCTAGGAAATGTTTTCTCAGCTTTACTAGATAATGTTGGTTTCACACAAAATGTAAAGGAACTCACTCACTGTCACAAGCACACCCTGGACCTTGTTTTAACTCATGGTATAGAGATCAGCTGAGTGTGCTCCCTCATAACCCCAAACTCTCAGATCACTTTCTAATCATCTTTCAGTTTGTTCTAGAAAATTCCACCGTTCCAATAAATAAAGAACAGCTCAGAAGAACATTGACTGACCGTTCTGTATCTGAATTTAAACTTACAGTCCAACCAATATGTAGTAACATGCTGAGCAAACACTCTGAGAGCAGCTCCCATAGTTTCAGTCCCAGAAAAATTATCGGTTTGTTAATGACTCTATGGAGGCCCTCAGGAGAACACTTGATGTTGCTGCTCCTTTGAAACCAAAACTATTCAGACAAAACCGAGGATCACCGTGGTTTAACACTGAAACACGTTCCCTTAAACAAGTAACCCGTAAGTTAGAAAGAGAATGGCGCCGATCCGGCTCAGAGCAGTCTCTGAATAACTGGAAATATAGCCTTTTAAACTATAAAAAATCTCAGCGCAAAGCCCACAGAAAAGGGACTAATCTCTATTCTGGTCCTGTTAGATCTTAGTGCAGCCTTTGACACTATAGACCACAGCATCTTGCTCCAGAGACTAGAACATGACGCAGGGATCAGAGGATCTGCCCTTCAATGGTTTAAATCCTATTTATCTGATAGGTACCAGTTTGTTCATGTAAATGGACATTACTCCCATTATAGTCGAGTTAGCCACGGAGTCCCACAGGGCTCAGTTCTAGGACCCATCCTGTTTATGCTTTACATGCTGCCTCTAGGGAACATAATCAGGAAACACGGGATTAATTTTCACTGTTATGCGGATGATACACAGTTGTATCTATCCATTAAACCCGACCAGAATGACCGCTTAGAGAAACTTAATGCCTGCATTAGTGACATCAAGACCGTGATGACAACTAATGAACTCCTCCTAAACCCAGAAAAACTGAGGTCATTATATTAGGTCCAAAACACCTGAGAGATACCCTACCTGTTCAGATGGTCTCCCTGGATGGTGTAAATATAGCCTCCAATCCCACAGTTAAAAACCTGGGGGTTTGCCAAAGACTCTGTACCCCCTGAGCTTCGGCCTGGACCTCGATGTCTCTAGCAGGAGCTGATCAGCTGATCTGAGGCACCGGGCCGGCGAATAAGCAGAAAACAGAGGTACAGTGGGGCAAGATCATGTAAAGTCTTAAAAACAAATAAAAGAATCTTAAAGTTAACCATAAAATGCACAGGCAGCCAGTGGAGCGATGCTAAAATCGGCCTAATGTGGTCTCGCTTACGTCCTCCAACCAGTAGACGGGCAGCTGCCTTTTGAGACGCGAGAGAGATGTCTGGATTAGTCCAAGGTACAGAGAGTTGCAGTAATCCAGCCGAGATGTTATGAAGGCGTGGATTACTGTTTCAAAAAGTGCAGGTGATAAAAATTGTTTCACCTTGGAAAGTTGCTGAAGATTAGAGAAGCTGAGCTTCACCACTGATCTGATATGGTGATCAAGTTTAAAATGACTGTCCAATTTAAAACCCAAGTTAGAAACAGTTGACTTTAAAAACCCTGTCAAAAAACCCAGATCAGCTGGGGACGGTCCTCCATGATCATTTGGTCCAAACACCAGTACTTCAGTTTTGTTTTCGTTAAAACTCAGGAAACTCATGGCCAACCAATCCTTAATATCAAGACAAACATGTCATATCAAACATGATACAAGCGGGTTAGTAGAGAAACCATTCTTCCTTTTCAGCGGCAGATAGATCTGGCTGTCATCAGCATATCAGTGAAAAGAAACACCATGCCTTCTTAGAATGGACCCCAGCGGAAGCAGATACAAGAAAAACAGAAGTGGCCCTAGAACTGAACCTTGTGGAACTCCTAAATACACCTGAGCTGTTCTAGATTCAAACCACCAATATTAAATCACATAGCTTGTCCTGTTAAGTACGAGCTAAACCAATCTAGTGCAGTAACATGAATCCCCACCAGATCCTATAAATTAAAATATGGTGGTCAACTGTGTCGAATGTTGCTGATAGATCCAGCAGAACCAGAACTACATGATCTCCTGCATCAGTTGCCAGTAGGATCTTGTTACTCACCCTCAGTAAAGCCGACTCTGTACTGTGTTGGGCTCTAAAACCAGACTGGAAGACTTCATAGATTTTATGAGTGCTCAAAAAATCCTCCAGCTGTAAGTAGACCACTTTCTCTAAAAGTTTTGATATGAAAGGCATCTTGGAGATGGGTCTGAAATTAGCCAACTCAGAACTGTCTAGACTGGGTTTTTTAAGCAGGGGTTGAACAAGTGCGCGTTTAAAAGTGGCAGGGACAACACCAGTGGCCAGACTGCTGTTTACAATGGCGAGAACGGTCTGAGATACAGCAGGGAAGACCTCTTTGAATAGCTTAGGAGGGATGGGATCTAACAAAGAACCAGACGTCTTACTTTGTTTAACCAACTTTTCTAGAAATGATAATGACACCAGCTCAAACGTCTCAAAAGTGGTCGAGCAGAAAACAGGGGTTTAGGGGTCAGCGGAGGGAAAAGTAATGGCAGCTCTAATGTTTATACTCTAATCAATGAAGAAATTCAGAAAATTGTCACACAAAACAGAGGAAGCTTCTAAAGTTTGCACCTGTGGAGCATTAAGGACAGAGTCTATAGTTTTAAACAGTACTCGTGGGTTGTGCTGATTAGAAACGATTATGTTCGACAGATACTCTTGTCTTGCTCTATTAACAGCAGTCTGACGAGATTTCCAACAGTCCTTTAGAATTTGTTGTGAGACTTGTAGCTTATCCTTCTTCACTTGTGTTCAGCTTTCCTGCAAGTTCTCCGAGCTGCCCGGGTTCGTTGAGCCAGGGCTCACGTTTAGATCACGGCTTTACTGTTTTCACAGGAGCCACAGAGTCCGGAATGTTGGTACAGGTTGAGTGAAACCAAGAACTAAGCTCCTCAACATCCTCAGTCAGGAAGGGGGTAATGAACTAGTTAAATGCACATGAGAACTGACTGGCGGAAGAAGCGTTGAAAATCCTGCAGCTTCGAGGAGGCGCGCCAGATTTAGCTGCAGTACACTTAAGATCAGCTTTGAAAATTACAGGCATGTGATCTGAGACAGCAATGTCACAAATTTCTAAATTAAACACTGGTAATCCATAAGACAGCACATGATCAAGTACATTTCCTCTTTCATGGGTGGCCTCAGAAACCCACTGAACAAAGTTAAAAGAGTCAATGATATCGAAAAAGTCCTTCACCACCGGCTTATCAGGACAACTCACATGTATATTAAAATCCCCAACAATAAGGACATGGTCATAATGAGGCATGATTTCAGCCAAAAAGTCAGAGAAATCATTTAAAAAGTCCTTTTGTTGTATTCGGGTGGCCTGTAAACAACAGCACACAGCACCTGATCGAACCTTCCCAGCTCAAATGCAGTCAGTTCAAAGCTGGAGTATGGGGACGTTCACGGGGGTGTTAAAACAAGAGAATCCAGCCGGTAAAAGTTCCACAAAAACACTGTCCTTACTGAGAGATGTCCAGGTCTCAGTAATAAAAAGGAAATCCAGGCAGTGGGATGTGAGGAAATCCAGCAAAATAAAAGTTTTGTTCACCAGCGATCTGTCATTTACCAGTCCGAATCAGGACGTAGAAGCAGCCTATAGATCAGAAGATATGAGCGACCGGGAGAGCGCTGTCAGGTTCCTGGGATTCGATCCGCGCTGGCGAGGCCGAGGAGAGCAGGAGCGACGCAGCAGGCCTCATTGTAGCCAGTGACGGGAACGATGCAGACATCAGGTGGGTCCAGGAAGTGCCAGGCAGAGTAATGCAAGGAAATAGTCCAGATCCTGCTTGGGAAAAGGACGAGTAGAGTGTCCAGGAGGTCTTCAGCATCTGTGCCGACGTTTCTGCTGCAGGAGGAGGGCCGGCGGCCGAAAAAGGTGAGCTGGAATGCTCGAGAGCAACGGGGGAAGCGCTTTATATCCACAACAAATCGAGTTTAGATCATTTGCAATATTTTGACGAGCTATGAGGAACTGACGATCATACACATCAGAGACTTCGTTAGCCGGGAACCAAAGAACGAAAACAACACAAGCATAAACCATAATGAGCAGCCACACACACCTGCGCCATCTTTGCTCCAGTTTAGTCTCAACACCCTTGCTATGCTGTAGGAAAACTCTAAAATGTCCCCTTTTCAGGGCTTCATTAATTAGCAACTGTGTTTTTTTTTTAATCTTTGTTTTCTGAAAAATGTTTGCGGCTGGTTTAAATGTAGACTTTGTGATGAAGATTTTCTCTTTAACGGCAGAGTGGATGCTAACACCTGATGCTAACTGTATCCAAGTCCGATTTTAAGGAAAGATGGATATATAAGGCAAATTGTTTCATTTCTACTTTGGTTTATTTATCCATCACACCTTAAAAGTCGGACTTGGATAAAGTTGATACTGCTAAAACCATTTAAATGTTGCTGCACTTTGGAAAAAAAAAATACAGAAAAGTGTGTATACCCAATAAAAAAGCTTTTTGCTTTATGATCATTGGACATCCAGTCAGTCTTTTGTGTTATCTATTTATATTTTGCTATTATATATCAAAGGGAATTTCTCCTAGGCTGCCTACTTTAGCCAGGTCCAACAATTTTTTGCATTTTATATTGTTTAATTTGAAAACGTGATATATTTTTCTGTTTCTGTTTACAGCTGTGATTTATTGTACAGAAACTCCCTTTTAGGTGGTTACAAGTGTCCTTGGGCAAGACACTGAACTCTAAAGTAATTCTGAAGTAACTCCAGTTTTTTCCAGCTATGCAATTCTACAAGTTCTTTCTGATAAGTCTCAGGAGCTTAGAAAATTTCAGGCTCAACTCTATCAGCAGTTGTATAAAAATCAGTTTGGATTCTCCAGACAAAAGTTTCAAGCCTCTTCATGTATTGGACTCTATTTCCACTGAAAACCCCTAGCAGCTAAAGGGTTAAAACGTTCATAATTCATCAGTAAGAAAGACGTTAGAAATAATCAGGCATAACCAATAAAGTTAATGGTCCATGAAACATATCCAATTTGAAACATTAGGAACATTTATTGTAGAAGAAAAAAATCCAACAGCAAGGACGCGCCGTCTCAAAAAACGAGAGTCCTGAGAGTATTGTCCTGAGAGTGCTGTTGGTTCTTTGAGCCTGCAGATTCATAGTACTAGCCAGATCTGACAGCAGGCCCAATGTGTCTGTGACCATCACTATAATATATTAACGTGCTTGAGCTGACCGAAGTGGACGCAGAGCAGTACAGATCGACTGGTGCGCGGTGTATGCTAGTTAGTTTTTCGCCCAAAAGTCACACGTAAATCATTTTAAAAAGAAAAAGAAAAAGGGGCGGAGGTAACACGCCTACTTAGGCAAGTGCAGGTAGACGACTACAAAGTAATGGATTATGGGAAACGTTGTCCTGACAGTTCTTATATTTTGAAATGATGCTTGTTAGAAACAGCTGGAGCTCAATGAAAGAAATGTGGGTGTTTTGTAAACTCTTTCTTGAAATAGGAAATCACTCATGAAATAATAATAACAATCATCTGTGGTTATTTGTTTTATTGTTGCCTTTAAAGTTAACTTGAGAATCCCCAAAAGCAAGAAAAATGAACCCTTATACCTGTTGAAGCCTTTTCTAAAGAGAACGACCTAGAACAATGTTTGTTATTCTATTTGCTGTCTTTTATCTGGCATGGTCTGGTTCATTTTTCATATATTAGGTATATTAGGTACATTGGAGAACAGAAGAAATGTACCTGGAATTTGTCTTGATTCTTCTATGTTTAAACAACTTATGCAAAAATTGAAAGTAAACAAATGGTTTTTTTTTAAATTATATTATTTTCATTTATATTTTAACAGTCTTTTGACAGTCGTTTGATCAACACTTTTCATTTAATTACATCATCACTTGTTTCCCACAGTTTTTCTATTTCAGAAAATATTACATTTTTTGTTGCACTGTTGTTAGTTTCCTGTTTGCTTATTTTTAAATCAAAAGAAAATCAAAGTTGTAATTATAAACCCATTTGAAATAATTATATGCACACAATCCATGTATGACCACACTTATTCATGGACTTGACCTGAGCTCCCTCTGTCTTGTTTCATATCATGGCATATAGAAAAAAAGACTTATTTTTATTGATCAATATTTACAAACAAGATTCTTTGAATTTTCTGTTTCGACTGCCATAAAAGAGAGTACCGCCACTTGTTGTCCACCTAAAGCACTAAGTATACAAGTCCTCCATGTCAGCCCTTAAAGCTCCGCCCATTTCCCCCAGCTCCATTTTAGCATTCGTCTTGTCATTTTTGATTTCACTGACTGGTAGTAAAAATAAAAACCTTTCTGTGAGACCAGAAACCAGACAGAGAGACTTAATTACACTGAGCATAAAAAACATATTCTAAAACAGATCTCTTTGATCATTTTAAGCCCTTTAATGATTAAAAACATTACCATCTCTTTTTTAGACATCACTTCTGCTTGTTTTTGTTGGTTTCAAAATAAAAGCAGATGTGGTAGCGCTGAACTTTCTGATCACAGTGATAAAATGAATCAAGTTCTAGTTGCAACGTTTGTTACTCCTTTAGTTACAGTTACAAAGAGTTGTAATGTTAAAAAAACAACAAATAACTAACATGCATGAGTTCTGATTAACAAAGCTTGATGGTGATTTCCTGGATTTTTTTAGTCACATAATGAAAAGAAGTGGGTTGCAGTAAAGTTGAATATTTTTATCAACCCTTCATCAGCATCTGCAGGTGGCTTGGATCCACTGTGGCACTTGTTCAGCTTTTGGTATAGCCTGTCAGGGGTCTCAGCTTTCAGCTCTCACTGATATGCATAAGAGGGTTTGACGCCGGATGCCCTCCCTGACACAACCCTGTATTTTATCCGGGCTGGGACCATCACAGGGAGACCCGAACACAGACTCCCCTGTTGTGACTTGGTTAGACAGTAGTTTGAAGGGTCTTGCCTAAGGACTCACACTGGATTAAGCTCATCACACTCCCTTAAAAAAGAACCCGGGATTCCCAAACGCCAGTCCTGAACGGAGACGGCTGAACCATTCATTCAAAATGTTGCTGCTTCCTGTCTTTAATTGCAGTATCTCTGACTCTGCAAATTATCCTCATCAGTTAAATAGTTTCTTTAATTGTTAACATAACTAAATATGGGGAAGTTTTAGTCTAAACGCCGTCATGATCTTCAGTTCAACAAAAAGTAACTCCACAGTTTTGTCCATTTACAGTTTTCTTTGAGAATAAGGTCAACGTCTGACGTAGAGATTTGAAAGTCCTGAGGATGCAAGAGTGACACTGTATCTGAGGAACCGGGGGGTGGTACTGACCACCGAAGGGGGTGCTTTGTTACACTCACCCTTTGAGTCAGAGGGAGCGAGGACAAAGGTGCTGTTAACACTCCTGACAGGGATCTTTGGGTCCTCTGAAAGTTTAATGTGATTCTGCGAGCGACCCACACTCACTGAGGTCAGAGATGAACACAGCTCAGCTATGGCTCAAGGTTACCTTTAGAAACTAAATGCCAGTGGGGGGGGGGGCGACCAGGCCTGTTTCATCCCCTGTGGGATTGATAATGAGGCATCTTTCCCCACATGCAGCTGAGAGACTAGGCTCACAGTCCCTCTTTAAAAGAATGCCAGTCCACAGTTAGCCAGGGGCCCGACCTGCAGGTGAGGTGCCTGAATGTTTCATGACATACTTTCTTACCTCTTCTTCCTCTGGAAAATCACCAAAACGTGAACATCAAAATGTAAACATCTTGTTTTCCCAGAGGAGAAATGCCTCCTCTGGTACATTAACCATGTCAGAGCAAACTAAACGTCATGCTTGATATGAATGCGCAGTTCTGAAGCAGAACAACCTAACCTGTGTCAGCAGGTGTTTATAGCTGGAAAGTGCAACACCCCTCCTACTGAGCTGGTGGGGATGGCAACAGCAATGAAAGGTGATCTTAGAGGGTTTTGTCTTGGTGTAATCAGACAGTGACATCATCAATCATGATGGAGAGAATTACAGTGGGTAACAATGGGAGATAAGATAATGAGGGGGCCACAGCGGCCTGGGGAGGGACAGCTCGAGTTCTCATCCTGATTACTTAGCAGCAGTGGCCTGATGGGTCCAAGCAGTCATGATGCTGCCGGTGCAACCTCGGGATGAAGAGAAAGAGCCACTGATTTATCATATGACCTTTTTGATAATTACAGAATCCACATGGAAAAGGAGAAGTCAAACAATTTTCTTCCGATTTTGACAATGATGCAGTTTAGCAGAGAAAATGAGCTGCTTGAAGTGGGTCTGATGATGTGTGTGTAGGTGTGTGAGGAGTTGGTGCTTGAGTTTTGGTCATGTTCTGTTTCGTATTGTCCCTCAGCTGATCCACAGCTGTCTTCATTTCAGTTAATGACCCTCAGCCTATTTAAGTATCTGGTTTTCAGTTACTCCTTGTCAGGTTTTTGCTGGTGCCATGCTTTTCGTGTTGTTTCAGTTTATTGCATTTTTTTACTTTTCTGCCACCAGGCCTGGTCTTTTGCATTTTGGGTAGTGATGGGCAGATGAAGCTTCATAAAGCATTGAAGCCTTTCATCCAGTTGGTTCATTCCAGAGCAATGCTTCATGAAGCTTCATTTGCCTTTGGCAGACATCTATGGAAGCACTTGTGACTCATAATTCAAAATAAAAGCCTATACCGGAAATGATTTTTCATTTTCAAAATACAGCTGCCTGGAGTCCTATCAGACGACTGCAGATGTGAGCTACAGACTCAGACTGCAAACATTAGGGGACTTCTTCAACTTCTATTGCTTTTTTCTTCATCATTCAGTTTCAAAGAAGTCTCCAGTCTGTTGGTTAGTGTTGGGTTTTGCACATCAAACAATTATCTCTTTTTTTTTTGTTTACTTACAGTTTTAGATGATTTTCTCCACACCAAAGGAGGTTTTCTGCTCTCAGTCTGTTGTTTGTCTCCAGTTCATGCAATACCTGCAAAGTAATCTGAGTAAGACTTTGACTTCCACTGTTAATGGATGTCTGAGGAGAACACACTTAAAATGACATGGACAGATGAAATCCTTATTTTAGTTTTGATTAAAGATATCTAAACATTTCTGGTTTTCAGATTCTTCTTTATTCTAGTTTGTTTTAAAATTTGGATAATTAGAAAATATTTCACCTTAGATGTAATACTCTATATGCCGCAGTTTGCAGTTTGAATTGGAATATAATTTGAATGCCTTTCTTGCCTTATGTATAATGCACCATGCATCACTGTCTCACAGGACTTACATTTTTTTTATTTAAATAAACCTTTTGATTTTCCTGCTGGATAGTTAGGTTTTCCAGTTTGGGATCAGTAAAGTCTTTCTGCAGCAGTCAGTGTGTTGTTTGCTGTTGCCTGCAGGTGAGCATAACCTGCAGAGAACTTTCACTGCAGGTTCTGCGTCTTGTCTGAAGACAAGTGGCCCTTCCTGGGTGTGAATGGATGTGTTCATGTGTGCGTTAACACCTCGGAGCCCCACCATGCCCTGCAGGCTCGGTCCACACTCTCGCTGCCGGACATGTGCCGCAGCTCCTTAATCCCTCGCTGACGCCTCAAGAGCAGCGCTCTCCACAACACAACAATACACGAGCAGAGTGCTGACCTCAGAGGGAGTCAGACAGCCAGCTTATTTACCACACCACATGTGAGCGGAATATTAGCTGATTATTTTATGGGATAGCAGGTATGGTGGATGAGTCTTCTAATCACACTCATGTTGCTACATGGAAATTCATTGCTTACTTCAGGATTAAGACAGTTGAGGATTTAGGTGCTTGAGGCTTTTTTAAAGCCTCAAACAATACAGTGTTGATCATTTTAATTACAAATGAGCCGATTAGAAAACAATATGATGCATTAGTTCAAGGCGGGAAAAAGTGTGTCAGGCGGAGCCTTTGTTTGAATTAAAACATCATTGTTGATGAGTCATGGAGAAGCATCTGTGCTCTACAGAAATAAATCTGTCTTTTATTGGTGGTATTTGTAGCTCAAAGGAAACCTGCCATGAGGTAAACCAAGGTTTGAGTGGGCTGATTGTTGTCATGGAAAAACCAAAAAGACATGATAAATTCCTTGAATCAATCAAACACAGAAAACAATTCCTTGGTAAGGTTGTTTTCATTAGTAATGGTATCTCATGCCTGTATAGCTACCTACTGTCATTCAAAAAGTCAATGTTTTCAAAATAACAAGAAATAAAGGCTTTAAAGACCCATTTTGATAAAAACTGTTTTTGGTGTTTTGAACGTGTTCTTATAACATTTTTCTCATGATGGAGGATATATATATAAACATATTTAAGACTAAAACTGCAAGTCTTTCTTTATTCAAATCGATGTAAATTAGAAGCATTTGAAAAAAGGCCATTTGAAAAAGTTCTCTTTAGTGACGTAAGAACTGAAATGGGCGAGCTCCACTCCATTCTAATGCATCCACTTGTACTTCTTTGTTTTCTTCATCTGAGCTGGAATCTGAATAAAAACTCTCACGGCTGGATAGCTTCAATATTGTTCGCTATTTTTGTTGCATCTGTAATGTTAGCTTGCGGTTTAAGGGGCTGTAAGCTAGCAGGGAATAATGTAAATAAAAGGAGGATTGGATATCATTAGAGGCTTACTTCAGCAACAGTTGTCCTGCCCACAATCCGGGGGGGGGGGGGATTTCTAATGAACTCCTGCAGCTCTGCAGAAATTATGTCAGAGATGTCCGGTAGACATCTAGAGTAAATATATATTAAGTATCTAAAAGACATCTTGCTCCTAGTGGGAATAAAAATATCATACCCACTGCAAAGCATGGAAGTGGTTACATCATGCTTTGGGGCTAATTTCCTGCAAAGGGGACAGGACATGTTAAAGCTTTAGTCATGTGCACCTGAACTGGGGGGGTTTGACTTGTACGGGTGCTACAGATTTGTGGATTTTCCGACCCATAGAGTGTCGTAGAGAGGAGTTAAAGGCAGAACAGTTCTGTCTTACAGTTGCAGTGAGACTTGTTGAAAAGGGAAACCCAAATGGCTTGTTTACAACATGCACAGCATGATGGGAACGCAGCACAATCTCAGCTGTGGGAAAGTTGTCTGCTAGAGATCTAAACAGTGATGTGCAATAGATGTGTGATGTATATCGATGGCTGTAAGCATTTAAACAGCCAGGATTTACATATCTAAGAGAAGTGTCCGTGTGTCTGGTGATGATACTGAGCTAAACGTACCCCCCCCAGCACAGTGAAATACTTGAAGAACTAGCCTACACTTGAGTTTTCTCTGGTAAATTAGCCCACATGCCTGTGATATTTACTCATGTGATTGATTTCCTCACTCTGATTATCACAGCATTTGGATGGCAGATGGTGGGTTGGTGGTAATCCCAGCTGCCCCACGGACTGAACCTTTGAACTCCTCCCAGTCTAACACGCAACACCCCCTTAACCAAAATCTTAACGGGCTGCACGGCTAAAGGCTAGCTTCTCACTGGTGAGCAATGGCTGTGTCAGCAGTCAGTAGATGAGCCCTGCCATGGGGCTGGATGGGGGGGTTATGAAGCAGGTGGAGGGGGTCAGGGTATTAGTGTCCCACTCATGCTGAAAAGACTCCATTGTTAATAAGATAATGTACTGTAAACAGTGAAGCAACAGTTACTGTTACATCCTGCCAACAACAAGCCAATGCCCCAAATTCTGAGCCCAAGAACAAAATCTGTTTGATTAAACACGTAAGTGGACAAAAGGTTCATACATTTGAAAGAATCATTGTGATAGCTCTATTTTCCATACAATAAATTACAAAAATCAATCAACGCATGAGCAGATTTCTTTGGAAATGACACCCCCCCACACACACGCAAACACACACATCCTGTCCAGCTCAAAGGGCCATGAAAACACATCTTTTGTCTGTAAAAACAAAGCAGCAGTGCTGTGTTCAAAAGAAAGAAATGTCACAATGCTCATTTCAGTTACCTCATTTGCTGTAATCTTCTTGCCTTCTCTGCATTTCAAAAGGCCCTAATCTCATCTAAAGTCATCTGAGCTAATCCTCAGCAGCAGCAGCAACAGTGCTCGAGGTAAATTACTTCTTTGACTGATAGCCATCTGCTGGACGTGTGTCTAATTAGATTGTTTTATTTACTGGTTGGTGCAGAAAAGAAATTTGATGTGTGGTAAACGTTCGGTTCAAGTTTAAGGTTTATTTGGAAACAATGGGAGGAGTTAGTGTTAGCCTGCTTCTATATATGAGCTTTGCATTTTATATGATCATCAAATAAAGAAAAAACTACCCATTCTTTTAATCTACCTTTTATCTCGAAAATGACAGTAACAGTCTTCATCCCTGACGGCATGAATGTCATTTTAAGAACAAATACAGCAATGCAGTAAAGACTTGTGGTGTTGTTGATGTTACACATTGTGCTATAATCTGGTGTGGTAATACATGATAAGTAACAGAATACCTGGAACTTGTAATTCTACTCTTTGACAACAGCTGACATTGAAAAGGATTAGTCAAATCTGATTAAGATGATTCACCACTGAACTTCATCCAGACAGATCGATCCACAGCAGCATGTAATAACAGTGGTACCTTAAATGTGTTTCCTAGCAAAAAAGATGCAAGCACCTGGAGTCAAAAGTCTTTTTTGTTTCTATCTGACCAGTGGCAGTTCTGGCACAAATGACACCCTGGGCGGGCTACACCAGTAAAGCCCCTCACAAACTAACAGTGCTTGACAGACACTGTTCAAACGCTTAGTGAATGCCAAACTGTTCACCTTTCATTTGATTTCATTTGTTGTCATGTTGAGAAGACCCAACCACCTGAAAATGTGCAGAACTTACAACAGCTGTTCCTTTGGGGTGATTTTTATCTGAAACAAACTATATTAAGAAGCAAAAAACAACACAACAGCTCAAAATTCAAGAGGCCTTGAGAAACAATGCAGTTAAAGACAACAGAAAAGGAAAAAAAGGAAGAAAAAGACATTTCCAAGGTCCAAAAAAAGCTAAAAATCCAAAAAGTGGTGACAATAAGATCGCGCTCATATTGTGAAACATTTCGAAACTTCTGTTTAGATACATTGTTCTAAGTCCTGATCAAAGCGGGGAGGTCATGTGACTGTGTCATGTGACTGTTCGAGTTTGCTGTCATTACGTTACCAGCTGTTCTGAAACGTCGCACTTGTTTAAATCCACCACACTATTATGATACAATAAAAGACAACAGTGTGGACATTTTGTTAATTTAAAAATTTAATTCACAATTTTCAAAAATGTAAAGGGGATCTCTTAATCTGTGTATCATTCGTTTTTCAATTTAAACGAAAAAAAGAAAAAGAATCGTTTTTTTGTCTTAAAACCAAAAATTAAAAAAACAGTGGTCCCCCCTCTTCGCACAGTTTCGCCCCCTTCTCTTCGTTTTAAATACACCTTAGAAATCGCTCTCTCACCAAGGAACCCTAAATATTTAGGTTAGGAAGCAAGCAGTAGATGTCCTCATAGTGCTCTACCCTCCAATTTTAACGGCACTGTAGACATTTAGGGCTCCTTGGTGAGAGGGTGATTGGACATCCCTGTAAGCAATCAGGAGATGTCCCCAGTGCCCTGCTCGCCAATTTTAACTGCACCCTTTATTACACGCACCCTTCAACCACAAGAAACACACCCCAACACACACACACACACACACACACACACACATACATTACGCAAGGAAGGTGGGACTACTGATCATCTGTCCCCTACCCCATCCTTGGTGGAGGGAACAGGGCCTTCAGCAGCAGCGGCCTTGTCTCTTGGGTGTTGGCCTCCTGGGCCCGGCAGCCCCCTCCCCACGCGGGGAGAGGGATCCCTCAGTCCTCTGGCAAGTCCATGAGCGGGGGACTTGCCCTCGGGTGCCGGGCCCCTTCTAAGTCACAACATAGGAGAGCCTGGTCAGGCTATGTACTCCTTCAGAGACCCCCACTTCGCTTGGTCATCCCTCCTCTAGGTGGTGGTACCCGGTGGTGGTACCAGCTCGTACCCGGGGCTGGGGTGGGGGGATGCTCAGGACTCCTGGGTGGTGGTGGGCGGCTTGTCTGGGGTGGTGGGGCTCTCGGGGGTGGGGCTGGGCCTTGCGCTCTGTGCTTCCGTACCTTACTGCTCTCTGGTCTTGGGGGGCCCGTGTGGCTGTCCTGCGGGCCCTGGTCTGAGTGCTTGACCGGGCTGCCTGGCGGGTGGATCTCCTCCGTTGACCCCACAGTATGGCTGCGGGGAAGGGCCCTGGTCGGCGCTGCTGCCTCGGCGGGGGTCTCTGTGTGGGGATGTCTGGGAGTTCTCGATCCTTTTTTTTCTTTTCATTCCTTCATCCACTTCAGCTTAACATAACTTTCACCTGAACACAGGCGTCGGCTCACATTTGCCCCTTCAAATAGTGTGCGTGACAGAATGTAATGCTTTACATGTGTCGGTTGGTATGCACAAGTGTGCGTGTGAACTGGATGTGGACAAGTTTGTGAACACTCTTGGAGCCGTCAAGTATGTTTGTAACAGCTGAGTGTGTGGACAGGCCCCGCCCATTTTAGACCAACACTCACTATTGTAATGGGTATAAGCTTCAGCATTTTGTTGCCTGTAGACTTACAACTCTACCTTCCCTTTCCATTAGTCATCCTCTAAAATCTATTAACCCCCCCCCCCCCCCCCCCCCCCCCCCCCCCCCCCCCCTTCTTTTTCCGTCCGGTCCAACAAAAAGAACAAAAAAAAAAATTAATATTAATAAAGTTTCGTTTAAATTACAAAAGGGGCTTATACCAACATACATTTTGTGTTCCCAATAATTTATAACCCCCGATTGTAAGAGTAAAATCTGTCTAATGCAAGAGGCTCTCAGCTCATATCTGTTTGCTCAGCTGTTGGACAGGACAAGTTTAAAAAAAAAAAAAGAAATCTAAATCCAACAGTTTGTGAACAAAGAAGACACTGGTAATGAAGCAGATGATGAAGATAGCTGTCAGTGCTTCCCACCTGACACACAGGTAAGAGGCTCAGGGGCCACAGTCAGATCCCAGAGGCAGCTTTATCCAGCAGTTATATAACAGAACACACACACATGAATGCAGGGTTGATGTGAGGATGCAGTAACACTGCCATCGTCAGCATGGGTCAGATCAGATTTGACCCCTACAACCCTGCCCCCACCTTCCCTGAGATTCCCTTCATGATCCATAGTTACACCTGTGTGTGTGTGTGTGGGTGTGGTGTAGTGTGTGGTGAGGATAAACAAATGGTGGTGGAATCAGCTTTTTTGTCTTATTTTATTTGTCAAATTTAGCAGGTATAGTCATTTTGAATGAATGATCTCTGAGGTTACACACAGTGAGTTCTGCACCAGCTAGGAAGGACATGCTGATGAGAGTTTTCTCTGTCCACCTCAACAAAATGTGGATTGAGAAAGTAAAGTTTGAAGCACCGTTGGTTCTACTCACCCGCCTATCAAAAAACACCTTTAATTACACTCACTGGCCACCTACTTAGGTCCACCTTGCTAGTACCGAGTTGGACCCCCTTTTGCCTTCAGGACTGTCTTAATCCTCGGTGGAATAGATTCAACAAGGTAGAGGAACATTCCTCAGAGAGTTTGGTCCATATTGACATGCTTGCATCACACAGTTGCTGCAGATTCGTTGGTTGCACATCCATAATACCAATCTCCCGTTCCACCACATCCCAAAGGTGTTCTGTTGGGCTGAGATCTGGTGACTATGGAGGTCAGATGAGTCCAGTGAACTCATTGCCTTGTTGAAGAAACCAGTCTGAGATGATTATGACATTCAAGGAAAGGCTGAGGTGTTGTAAACATGCTACACTTGGCACTAGGCTTCTGTTGTCCAGTTTTGGTAAGTTTGTGTGAATTGTAGCCTCAGTTTCCTGTTCTTAGCTGACAGGAGTGTTACCTGGTGTGTTCTTCTGCTGCTGTAGTCCATCTGCATCAAGGTTGGACGTGTTGTGAATTCAGAGATGTTGTAACCAGTGGTTATTTGAGTTACTGTTGCCTTTCTATCAGCTGGAATCAGTCTGGTCATTCTCCTCTGACCTTTGACATCAACAAGGCATTTCTGCCCACAGAACTGCTGCTCACTGGATATTTTCTATTTGTCTGACCATTCTCTGTCAACCTTAGAGATTGTTGTGGGGAAAAATCCCAGTAGATCCGCAGTTTCAAAAATTATCAGACCAGCCTGTGTGGTACCAACAACAATGTCACGTTCAAAGTCACTTCAATCACCTTTCTTCTCCATTCTAATGCTCAGTTTGACCTGCAGCAGATTGTCTTGATCATGTCTACATGTTTAAATGCATTGAGTTGCTGCCATGTGATTGGCTGAAATAAAATTTGCATTAATAATCAGTTGGACAGGTGTGTCCAATAAAGTGCCCAGTGAATGTATATATACTGTAAATGTGAGCTCTAATTAAGTTTAAACAACTGATTTCAATATTTAAAAAAAATCACACTCCATGCACTTGAAGTGAATAGAAAATGTAATTAAACATCAAAAAGTTTTTGACAAAAGCATGTTTATCTTTAAGTGTAAAATTTGAATTTGAATTGAAGAACATTATTTAAAGAAGTAAGCTGGCTTACTGGCAAATCGTATGGGGTCAGCAAGTACATAGCTTTACTGGTGTTAACTAGTCCCTGTTAAATGTGCAGAAATCTACGCATTAAAGTGGGACGCAAGAGCACTCCCTCAGCTGGAAGGTCTTCCACTTTTCTAATGAACCTCAGTCATCAAAGCAGCTACAAGTCAGGAAAAACTAAAGTCAAAAGATGGAGCACATTAAAGAAAGAGTTTGTGGATCGCCAGAGCGAGAACTGTTGTAGCTTTAACCTGCCATCACTGTTCTATGAAAAAAAACGTCACATTAATGTCATTACATAACTTTGATCCTCTAATCATTCTTTGAATCCTAATATTAGACTACTCCTATGCTAATCTGTTTGTCTTGGCATAATCTATGGCCTGCTCATGTAAGCAAGTCTCCACCTAAAACTTGATGGTGTCAATGTGTACTGCAGGGTCACATGTTATGTAAAGAGTTATAATGCTGTGATCAGCAGGCTGTCAGGCTTTAGCCACTCATCTCAGTGATGGAGTCCTCCACAGATAAGATGATGATCTGATCTGCTGCTCCTTTCTCTCTCACAGGCAGAAGATGTTTGTTAAACTTATGCTTTGGCTCAGCTTTTATAACCAGTGGGGGGTTTATTTTATTCCCCTTTGCAGTTTTTCTAAAATAAGGAAGATTCTTAAACTGGAAGTTACTTTAAAATGAATGACAAAGGGATTTCATTTAATTTGTTAGGCAGTGGGGCTACATGGTGGTGTTGTAAAAATTGCTCTAAAAGTTTTTATGATTGTTTGATTGGAAGCATGAACCGGTGAGAGACAAATAATATGTTTACAAAAGGTTAAATGTTTCGTTCGGGAGATAAATCCTTGTTGCTATGATATAAAGCTGCATTACAACCTTATTTTCGTTCTTATGAAAGACGGAGGCTCAATAACTCTTGCTCCATTAAATTTTTATGATTCATTTTTAGAGGCTGATTTTTATTTTAATTATGGATATAATATGAATATTTCACAACTCCAACTTTTTAAATACACATTGATTTTAATACGTAATGAAGCAATAACATGATGAGTTATTTGCTTTTTCGATAAGGAGTAGAACTAGAGTCATTAATACTTTAAAATTGTATGAAGTGAAGAAGAAAAACATAAGAATAGCTGTGTCAGTGCCATTCCTGGTAATCTTTTATTGATTTATGTATATCAACGTGTTTTTATTTAGGGATCATAATCTAAGAATATTGGTAATGTCAAATAATGTAAAGAAAATAAGGTTTAATTGAGTTATATTTGTGATAAAATCTGTAGGAAAAAAAAAAAAAATCACCAAACCTTGAACATGATACATTACATTGTCAGAAGGATCCATTTAACACTTTTATTATTATTACATAGCAACATTTTTTCAGTTATTAATTAGTCAAGTTTTCCATGTTTTCCCTGCCTGTCCATTGGTTTATATAACCAACAGCTTTCATCCAGTCTGCTAGAAACATCTGTGAAAGATTTGCCTGGTCCACCATCCTGGTAATCAAATAACATCAGTCTAAAAGTTTACAAATGAAGCTCTAAAAAAAGCCAAAATAACTGAATTAAAAAACATCCTTCCATCCATAGTTGTCAGGAGTAATAAAAAAAAAGACAATAAACTTGAAACAGCTCATGGTGTTTAAATCCCAGAATAAAAAGGTGGAGGCTAATGAGAGCCACATATAGGCTATGTCCAAATTCGGGTGCTGTGTCCTTCCTGGGCTGGATTTGTCGGCCGATGACATCAAAGAGCTGGGACAAGTGCTGTCCAAATTCAGCGGCTGCTTCAAATGCCGCCAACAAATACGGCCTTCTTTTCGCCAATTACAAGGTTTGTTCAGTTGTATCCTTCAATGCCTTCTATGTCCCATGATGCATTGCGCCAAACTCAGAGATTTTCTGACAACAATGGCGGACCGTGGAGCGGGACCGGAGCTGGAGATAATTAAACCTTTAAATGTAAGTAAAAACTCTGAAATGATAAGTATGTGGCTTTGAGCATTAATATGAAGCACTTTAACTTTATTTTGATTTGAAATTTTACAATAAAAGTGCTTATATAGCAGTATTGGTTCGTATGCTAAATCCTCTAGTTGTTTAATTGTCTTCCTAATGGAAACGTAATTAGTATAATGTAATAAAAACATTTGTTTTATACATTTTATAGATAGGTTTGTATCTGTGCATGTGTGTGTATATATATACATGTATAAGCAGGTCCAAGGTCATAAAGGCCATGGCTTATTAAGTCTGCATTTTTTCATCCCATGCTTTTTGGACACTCTGAATCAATGTGGGTGGATGGGCATGCTCTTGAAAACAAAGAGTCATTGTCCACATCAGTGTTGAGTCTGTAATTGGTCAGATCCTCTCAGAAAGCCTCCAGACTGCTGACCTTACAGGACTAATTAACTGCTAAATCTGAAAGGTCAGCTGTGTCTTGGCCAAGGATGAAGAGAGTAGCCACCATCTGGCTAAAGATGCTCACACCCAGTGTGTCTTCAGTGCTCTTTTAATCTTTTGAGCTAATTGAGTGTGTTTTACTGAGTTCTGTGAGGAATGCGGGTAGAGCCTGGGAAGACAAAATGTGGTCAATTTGTAATCTACTTAACTGCTTTCGGCTTTGTTTTTGATTAGACTTGGTTAGGTCTAAACACACTGACTTCAACCTGCGCTTTCTGCTTTGAGCAAAGCTGAGTTCTATTTCATCCCTCCTGGTTGCCAGAGGCGGGGCTTCAAGCACTGAGTACCCCTTCTTGCTCAGGCGTAGTTTGAGTTTAATGACAACAAAGTCACCTGTGACCTAACGTGACCCCTCGTGAGGCCATAAAGTCACGTGACACTAGGAGCACAGTACCAACTTCTTCTTGCTCCTTCTATGCGTTGTGCGTGCTTGTGTTTCCACTGCTGGGTGAGTGCTTTTCCTCTGCCTGGTGCTGGTAGCCTCGTGTCGTTTCTTTCGTTGGAGCTGTGGGAGTATCTCGCCCTCCAGAGGATGCGCAGGTGGTTTTTGCTGCGGCGCTGTGGCGCCAATGCTTGCCTTGTGGCGCCAATGCTTGCCTTGTGGCGCCAATGCTTGCCTTGTGGCGTTTCTTTTTCTTTCTCTGTTTGCAGACTCTCGTTTGTTCTTGGGGTGTTCCTGGTTGCCTCGGCTCGGGGGTCTGCTGGTGCATTGGTGGCATTCTCTGCCTGGGTGCTGGCCGGACCATTGTTCCCTTGGGCTCTTGCTGGTCCGCCGGTTCCGCGGTAATGGCTTTAGTCCTCTTCTGTTTCTGCCGGGTGGCCTGGTGGCGTTCTCTGCCCGAGGGCTGACTGCGGTTCTTCCGAGCTGCCTTTTCAGCTTAGCCGGTTGCCCCTCTCCTGCGTGGCTGTCGTTTGGGATGCTTATCGGGTGCTGGACCACATGGGGTGTCTGGACCTGCGTCTGAATCTAGTGAAGAGCAACTTGGTTCCAACACAGACCACGGTTTTCCTCGGAGTGTCCCTGGACTCTGTGTCTATGACGGCTTGCCCTTCCCTTCCAAAGGTTGAACGCTGTCCTCGCCTTGTTCAGGAGGCTGGGTGCCTGCCTGGTGCTTGTCCCTCCTCTGGCACCTCTGGCTTCTGGGGATATTGATGGCGGCATTGACTGTCGTTCCTCTAGGTCCGCTTTCCCTTCGGCCGTAGCAGATGTGGCTTGCTGGATTCCGTCTGGATCTTAACAACGATGCTTGCTGTATGTTTCCACCCCATGTTCTGCGTTATCTGTCCCCGTGGGCGGTCAGGTGCTGGATTGTTTGGGGGGTGCCTCTGGGCTCCTTACCGTTCGAACGGAGGTTGTTTACACTGATCCCACTGCCATGACCGCTGGAGTTCCCGGTCCCTCGGGTACCTCGCGAGAAGTGTTGGGACCGTGCTCCTGGTGCCAAGTGACTTTATAGCCTTTCGTGGGGTCACCAGGAGGTCACAGGTTACTTTGTTGTAATGAAATTCTCGAACTACGCATGCACAAGAAAGGGTATTCAGTGTTTGAAGCACCTCCTCTGGCGGTCAGCCAGGATTCAAAGAACCGTAGTTACATACTTAACTTAAAATTTTAGAGCTGAACCACATGTGGATTACAGGTATATCTTTTGTTGTATGAATCTATGACAGAGAAAAAAAACACAACATTTTACAGTCAGATTGTTCCAGTAGAACAGTTATAAAAATTGCTGACAGAAAATTGTGAACTTCTGTCAACCCTCTAAAGTTAGCTCCCACATGGTAGGATGGCCTTTAACATTAGAACACTAAAATGTATACTGATTATGAATCATAATGATGTAACAATTTTTGCCCGTCAGTGTTCTAAATAAAAACTTTGTTTTTTTTTAAATGACAGTATAAGAACAAGCCATCTAATCAATCAGTGATTAGATTAGGGATCAGTCCCAATAAACTCAGAGCCTCCCTGAATTGACAAATTCCCCCTTTTATGCAGAGTTGTGACTGATCTTTTAACACAAGATCCACGAAGGAGAAGGAGGGTTGTTGACATGGAAATACAACTTTTAGACAATCAGAAATAAATACGTGCAAAATGCAAAAAGAATTTTGCAAAAATGAGCAACTACAGACCAATATCAAACTTGCCATTTTTAGGTAAGATAATTGAAACATCTGTTTTTCATCAGTAAAATGAATTCTTAATAACTGCTATGATGTCTTCCAGTCAGGCTTCATACAGCAGCACAGCACTGTGACCAAAGTGACTAGCACTGACATATTTCCACTGTTTGTATTCAAACGTATATCATTAGTTTTAAGTCAAATCAAATCAAACTTTATAAAAAGCGCTTCTCATACTTGGCATAACTTGAAGTGCTTTACTTTTAAAAACAAAACAAAAGCAAAAACACAATTAAAACCGAACCCACCTTTTTACCCTCCCAACCAGGAACACATACAACCCATGAACACAAACCCAATGAGGAAGCAACTAATAAAATAATTTCTAAAAGAAACTTAATTGTTGGTTCTGCTGTGTAGAAACAGTATTTGGGAATCTATGCATGCCAAGAGCAGTTCAGTCACAGGAACGCCGCCACAGTGCTCATCCAGACTGGGACAGCAAGGAAGTCCACTCCACATCTGTGCGGCTGCAATGTAGTACTCCACCCGCCCCAGCAAGGGCAACAACAATGAGCAATGACGGGCAATGACTCCAGACCAAGCCAGCAAGCCCTGGCACTAAAAGATCCCCAAAGAAACACCAGGGTTAAAATCATAGTAAAATACTAAAATTAAATACTTCAAATGAAATTTTAAAAAAACATAAAATAAAAAATAAGATTAAAAGCATACAAAAATACACAAAAAAAATCCATCAAATAGTATATATATTAAAACTCATAGAATAAATAAGAATATAAGATCAACTAAGATCTCTGCAGCCCTCAGGCTCTCCGGCAGGCTTTTCCACAGGCAAGGACCGTAGTGGCAGAATGAAGCCTCACCATAGGTTTTGGTCCTTACCTTAGAGACAACTAACAGGCCAGCACCAGAGGACCTCAGGGTCCGCGAGGGTTCAGCCTTTAAAAGTAGATCACTTAAATAAGAAGGCCCAAGACCATTAAAACATGTATAAACCATTAAAAGAACTTTAAAATCAATCCTGAAATGCAAAGGGAGCCAAAACCGCTATTTTAAAATGGGAGTAATGTGTTTCTGCCCCTGGTCCTCGTCAGAACTCGTGCAGCTCAGTTCTGTAATAGTTGTACATTTGAAAGACTTTTTAGGTAAACCAGAGAGCAGGGCCTTACAATAATCTAAACGACTAAAAATAAAAGCATCAGCACCTCTGTGCTGGAAAGAGATAGGAATAGGCATACTCTGGCAATGTTTTTAAGATGATGAAACCCTGTCATGTGTGACATTTTTAATATGTGGGATAAAATTCAACTCAGAGTCAAAAAGTACGCCCAAGTTTCTGACGCAGTGAGAAGGTTCAAAACTCTGAAGATGTGGTAAAATAATCTCTCTCATGTCTTCAGGACTGATGATTAAAACTTCAGTTTGATTGAGCTGTAAGAAGTTCTCTGCCATCCAAGACGTTCAAGATATCTAAAATACAATTAAAGAGTGTTGTAGGCTATAATTTGTTCAAGAATTGAGGTCTGGAACGATTTTGAGGTTTTCCACCAAAAGATTTATTCTTAACATGCAAGTGCTAATGACAGAGCTCTGGGTCTTCAAAATGTCCCTATCTGCTTCCGTCTAAATGGACGATGACCCTTGATCCATCAATTTAAACACAATGATTATGCATATGCAAATAGTAAGCTCGGTTTTCATCCCTGATTGGTCCTTCACGCCTCCTTCCTCACTTGTAGTTTCTTGAGGAGTCTGTCTCTAGATGAACTGTTTTTTTTCCACTGGTCTGTGAATCCCATCCTCCACATGAGCTGGTTTAACAACCCCATATTCCTGCTGACACTTTACCTGGCATGCACCAACTGTAATTCTCACCAAAGAGCAGCTTGTTTCTATAAAATAATTTCAACCTCTATGGGGAAAAAAAAAAAAAAAAAAAAAAGTCAGAATTACACAGTATGCTATGCAAACTACAAATTCATTCAAACTTTAAGTCACTAAGCATTTCAAATGAATAAAGCAAATCAGATTATGTTATATTAAGCTGCGTCCAACGTCTCATCAGAACGCCATTTTCTATAAAATATGACACATTTTGGTGATGTTATCTTACCTTTGTCTACAGCAGAAGACAAACAAGCAGCAAGGGTCCACAATTAAAATCAATTTTATTTCAAGAAATTCTAAAAAATGCTATAAAAGCCAATAAAACACCATAAACACAGGTTGGGGAAAAGAAAACTCAGTAGCTGAGGCCCGGAGCCGCTAAGAAGTGGAGGTTAGACACCATAACCTAGGTAGCAAATTCACCCCACTCCCGTGATGCAGAGCACACACTCAATTTGTTATTCCCTCCATCAAGGGCACCGCAATCCACACTGGGGAAAAGCCTCCACTTGAACACCGGCCAACACTCGGGTCCTCAGCACGGAGGGGACAGGGTAAGAAAAACAAAATAATAGAGTTAAAAACAAAAAGGTTCGCACTACAAAATATAAAAATAGCACAAGTGTCTGGATGGGCTGAGGGTTACACTTCAGATTAGTCACCACAATACACACACCATGCATCAAAACCATGAAGTTAAAAGTGAACGGTAAAACAGTCCGTGGGATGATGGGGCAGTTCCCTGTTATCCCATTGACGGGCGAGGGAGCGAGTGCGTGTACGGATCAGTTTGACCGCTCCGAAGCTGTGGCAGCGGGAGTCCATGCTGGCAGAACCCCCGTCACACATCCCATGCGTCCAGTGGCACAAAAGAATAAACACTTTAAGGTTAATAGTCACAAAGCAGCAGCTTCTCAGATTCGTCACCTGAGAGGGACAAGCTGGACTACACTCAAGCTCGCAGGAGCGATAATGGAGCTTCTGTCACGTATTTACTCCAGAGCTGTAAAGCTAGCTGGCAGTGTGCCGCAGGAAGTGGGCGGTTCCAAAGACCAGAAGATGCCCCTAACTGCCAGTGGGGACCTCAGTGTTTTTATAGCGCCCCACAAGGCCACTGCTTGCAATTAACCCCTAGCTGCACCTGCGACAATCCATCCTGCCACAATCTCCTTGCTATGCTGTTAACAACATGTCTCTCGTAACATTCAAAGTCATGTTGTTATGCAGAAAAGCTGACTGTGTCACTTTCAAGGGTCGGCTCATACTTTTGGGGTAACTGAGAAGTCTCACTCTCATCAAGGGCAGCCATAAAAGACTCAGACAAATCTATCATTTCACCCATCTTAAGAGCCTGTGCACGTGTAATGGCACACGCAGGAAACACATTTGGCATGGAGGAGACAATAGTACTAGACACAAACTGTTTCTTAACAACCTCTGTTGGTAGAAAAACCTGCCAACCAGCCAAGCCATTTGCCAAAATGAACGAAACACCCCTAATTGGCAACCGTGAATCAACAGCTACTTTTACACGTCCTGTAACCATTGGAGAGTGTAAATGTACTTCATGTGATGGCACCTGAAGAACACTCATTTTTATACCCCAGACAAACAAGTCAGAACCACATGATGTGGTGTCTGACAGCGGAAAGACAGACTCCAACATGAATGATTGATAAGCTCCATTATGTCTCAAGATAGTAACAGGTACCTTATCTTTGTCCTCCCCAGTCAAAGACACATAACCATGAGATATAAATGTCAAAAAAATTGGTTCCACATCAATCTCAGGGTCTTGTTTAATAGAGCTCCTCTCAACCACAAAAGAATTAACAAAAACCCACACCCGTAGGAGTTAGAGTTTGCCATCTGTTTCTGTTTTAAAACAGGGCATGCTGGAACCAGATGTCCAGGCTGGTGACAATAAAAACATTCACAATTGTCACTTGTAGAAATGAACGTGCTCTTACGCCCTGCTTTCGGTAAAGTTTTCTGTTCGTTGGTGGGACAATGAATCATCGACGGATGGAACACATTTTTAAGAGTCAAAACAAACTCATCCACCAAGACTGCTGCTTTCATAAGACCAGTCACTTTCTGTTCACTTAAATAAATTACTATGCGCTCCGGCGAACACTTCTTAAACTCCTCCAACAAGATACGTTCTCTTAAATCTTCAAGAGTTTTTACTTCACATGCGGAGCACCACTTATTGAACAAAATACTTTTTTCCTGTGCAAACTCTACAAATGTCTGGTTGGCAGTTTTAACTACATTCCTAAAATTCTGTCGGTACACTTCAGGGACAAGTTCATAAGACTGCAACACAGACTTCTTTAAAACTTCGTAATCTTGACCTTGGTCAAGTGACAAAGAAGAGCAGACTCCTTGGGCTTTTCCAACAAATTTACTCTGCAACACTAAAGACCAACACTTCTTTGGCCAATTTAATGCAGTGGCTATGCGCGCAAAAGCACCAAAATATGAGTCAACATCAGACTCACAAAATAAGAGAACTAATGGTATACACTTACTGAGGTCAAAACCAGATAAAGGGGAGACAGATGTGCCCGGAGAACACGAGGCAACAGGTGAACCTTTTTCCAACTCAAGAGCTCTAATGCGAAAATGCATAGCTTGTATCTCAAGCTCTTTGTTACGGGTCACTAATTCCTGAATACGAAGGGTCAAACGAAGATCTTCCGTGAACATGTGAGGTTGAGAAACAGAACCCGATTCGTAGTCCTGATTGGCAACGAACACATCAGCAACGACCCCCGTTTTTTTTCTCCTCACCATCATCCCCCTTGGCCTCAGCAAAAGGTGGCACAGAGAATACGCCTCGCTCCACAAGAGCCTCACACAGCAGCTGCTTAACCTCAGCTTTCGGGACACTAGACTAAAACTCAAGACCAAAACTGTTAGCAACAAGAATCAAGCATGCCTTTGTTCAGCAATCTAAATTGTCCAGCGACGGAGCCACCAAAAAGTCCAAGAAAAACATCCATAATGACCCGACACACACACACAAAAACTACCAACCAGAACGCACCAGTGCAAAAAAAAAAAAAAAAAAAGAATGGATGATCTCACAATTTATGTTACGCCCCAATGCCTCCCACGTGGCCCAAAACAGGATATAACATAAAATGAGACCCCATCTCCCCCCAGTCTCAAAAATCAGCACACTTAAGCAGGTTGAAGGATTTATTTTCAGCTGAACTAGAGAACCAGAGTATTTGCTTTGGAGTGAACCAAGGCCAAAACAACAAACCAAACAGATCTATCAACAACCCAAATCTTACGTAACAAATGAAAATAAACCAAAAGACATGAACTTACCTCCTTAACCTAACAAAAACAAGAGAAAACATGATTCAAACTAAATGGGACTCCACTCCTACAACTCTAAGCTCCACACAGCTGGCTTTGGGAGAGGTGGGAGATGTAAAAAATGAGTCTCCTTTGGTCTTCTTCCTGGTTTCTTTTATAGCAGGTGTGGTCCCAGGTATGATTTCTAGCAGCCAATCCACTCCTGGTGCTGGAGCACCACACCAATCGCAACACGGCACCTGCACACTGCTGGAGAACCTCATCAATTGCAGCCCAACACCTGCGCTCTGACATTTTCAGGGGAGAAAAAAAGAAAAGAGAACAACCAAAAGACATGTCCTGGGACGTATCAGTTAAGTTTTATTGAACTAGAAACTGTTTCTCTTCTTCAGTGTTTACAGGTTCAAGGTCATCAGGGGACAACACGATGTAAAGCTGTGTATCATCAGCATAGCTGGGAAAGTCAAAGGTCTCCTGATAACATCCCCAAGAGGCAACATGTATAAGTTAAAAAGTATAGGCCCTAAAATTGACCCTTGGGGAACCCCACAACTTGTTTGATGGATTCTTGAAGAGCATGTATCCATACTTAGGCCCACAAGACTCCTAAGTCCATCTAATAAAATCTGGTGATCTACTTGATCAAAAGCGGCACTAAGATCCAGCAGCACCAGAACAGAAAGTTTCTGGGAGTCTAAATTAATTCACAGATCATTAACAATTTTTTAAAGAGCTGTTTCTGTACTGTGGTTCATCCTAAAACCAGATTGCTATTTTTCTAAAATCCATCCATCCATTTTCTTCCGCTTATCCGGAACCGGGTCGCGGGGGCAGCAGTCTCAGTAAAGATGCCCAGACTTCACGCTCCCCGGCCACTTCCTCCAGCACCAATCCGCCTGTCGATCTCACGCTCCGATCTTCCCTCACTCGTGAACAAGACCCCAAGATACTTAAACTCCTCCACTTGGGGAAGGAGCACTCCACCCACCCAGAGAGGGCAAACCACCTTTCTCCGGTCGAGGACCATGGCCTCAGACTTAGCGGTGCTGATCCTCATCCCTGCCGCTTCAGACTTGGCTGCAAACCGTTCCAGTGCCTGCTGGAGGTCCTGGCTCGATGCAGCCAACAGGACAACATCATCTGCAAAGAGCAGAGAGGACCAGACCCCCTCCGGACCCTGGCTGCACCTAGAAATTCTGTCCATAAAGACTATGAACAGAACCAGTGACAAAGGGCAGCCCTGCCAGAGTCCACCATGCACCGGGAACAGGCCTGACTTAGTGCCGCAATGCGGACCAAGCTCCTGCTCTAGTCATTCAGAGATCGGACAGGCCTGAGTAAGGCTCCCCGGATCCTATACTCCCAAAGTACCTTTCATAGGACACCACGGGGCACACGGTCGAACGCCTTCTCCAAGTCCACAAAACACATATGGATCTTCGATCTGAGGTTCGACTATTAGTCCTCTCCAGTACCCTGGCATAGACTTTCCCAGGGAGGCTGAGGAGTGTGATTCCCGGGTAGTTGGAACACACCCTCCGGTCCCCCTTCTTGAAAAGGGGAACCACCACCCCTGTCTGCCAGTCCAGTGGTACTGTTCCCGACTGCCACGCGATGCTGCAGAGACGTGTTAACCAAGACACTCCCACAGCATCCAGAGACTTGAGACTTTATCCAGAGACTTTATTTTTCTAAAATGTTGTGGGTATTTAGAAACTCATGTAGTTGAGTAGAGACACTTTTCTCTGTAATTTTACTTAAAAACGGTAAGTTGGATACAGGTCTGTAGTTATCCAGAGTATTAGGATCTAAATGACTTTTTTTTAGAAGGGGCCTCATCACTGCTGTTTTACAGGCAGAAGGGAAGACACCCGTCTGAAGAGAGCAGTTTACTATGTTTAAAAGCTCTGACTCAAAGAATCCATCAAATGTTTGAAAAAGTGAAGTGGGAATGGGATTTAAAGGGCAGGTTGTGGTGTTTATTTGGAATATAACTTGATCAAGCATCTTTGCATCAACCAGGACAAAACTCCCCAGTGTTTCCTCATGTAAAATCAATGCTGGTGATCTGTTAAAACCAGAGTATGGTACAGATCAAATATTATATCTTATTGCATTGATTTTAACCATGAAGTGGTCTGCAAAGTCCTCACATGCAGTGTTAGATGATGGCATGGAGGACTTGTTGAAATCTTTATTTATTAAAATAGCAATAGTTTTAAAAAGAAATTTCGGACTGTTTTTATTTTTTTGATTTTGATTTTATATTTTTTATTTTGAGATGAGATTTGAAAAGAAAATAGAGTAATGGAATCCGTGTATCATTCGTTCATTCGTTTTTCAATTTAAAAGCAAAAACAAACAAAAAAAAAAAAGAAAAACAAATTTGTTTTTTCGTTTTCTGATTTGTGTATTAAATCGAAAATGGAGCAAATGCATAACGAGTTTCGTTTCAGCTTCGTTTTCCGCAATTTCTGGATCAACCAGAAGTATTTTGCGTGGAGTGTTATTTTGAAAGTTGATCCACTGCTCGTGCTGTCAGTTGTCTTTCAACAAAGGGGAAAGATCTCATATTGTTGTTTTGTGACCGTAAAAGGAAACCCAGAGACCCAAGGATATACAGTAATAACCGAAAATACTTCCGTCACTTTCCAGGTAGGAACCAGTTAAATTATCTTTTTTACGTCACGTCTTTGACGATGCTACTTTATTAGAAGTTTTGCTTTGACAAGTAACTGTTGCCAACTGAAACTCGGGGATGCACAAAACAAAGGAACCCGAAAACTGTTTTAACACAATTAGCCGTTCCTGTTTTCGGTAATAACGTGCCAGAAAAAGCTCTGAGCCAACCTCAGGCCCGTTTCTTCCTATGGCCGACAATTGTAAAGGGCCTCCACGCAACAAGGAGGAACTAAAGTCACATGTTCATCAACTTCATCGTGAGGAGAATTAAAATTTCCAATTTTAGATGTAGCTATTTCTTGAGTTTATAAAACCCCATATGTAATAATATATGAAAAAAACATGGACTGAAAATACAATGAAATGCAATAATCAGCTGTGTCTCATCTTTTTAGAACCACACAAGTTAGTAATGTAGCTGCAGCGTCCCCAAAGTGTGGAATGTGCTGCTAGCTAGCTAGAGCTAGAGCTAGCAGACATTGGTGTTATACCAAGCATTAGTGACACAAACAGAGCTTTGTTTGGTTAATTTAGGATAAGAAATGTGAAATAAATGAAAACGTTGTTGTGGAATCATTCTTTAACCGACAAGTAATAATTATTGTCAGAAATATGGATATAGATTCTGGCAGGAAAAACTATTTTTTCATAACAGCTGCAGCAGAGAAAATCCAGAAAGTATAGAAAGCTATTTCTTCAGATTCTAACATGACATGTTGTGATCTTTAGCAAAAATAGACCAATGAGTCAGTGGAAGGTTTCTTCTTATTTTAAAAATTCACAGAAATATTCTGGTAATATTCTAACAACAATGTTTTTGTTAGATAGTTTGTTAGTTTTTGTTTTGTTTTGGATCATTTATCTTAATCAGCATTATTTTGATTGTAATCAGTACTGTACGTAAACTTGTGTTTTAAAAAACTCCTAAAATAGAGTTATTCAAATTAATTAATCTGAATTTTTCTGCATCACTGCAACATCACCATTAATAAAATAGGAATTTATATATTCATTATGTTTTATTTTCAATATTTTAATGAGCTTTGTCTCTGCAGGAGCAATTCTAAAATATTTGGAGATAAGACATTGAGCCAGAGGGATATGAAGAACATACTGACTGAGACACGCTCCAGGACCATCAGGTTTCTGAGGACCTCTCTCTGACGTAAAAAGCATCATCAGCACATGTACATGGATATTGTGCTGTTTTTACTAAACCTGTAGATGCAGATGACTGGCCAATTTAGTCTCTCATTTATTCAGGACTGATGTAGTAGACAGAGAAACAATTCAGATTATTTCCCCTTCCTCCTAAAAAGGAGATCGTAGAAGCTTTTAGCATCACATCTCTTTTTAAAAGAACTAGTGAGGAAAAGATAAAACAGACTTAGCTTGATGGCTTTGTCCACTGTTACAAAAAATACTTTGTTATTATTTGGTGTTTTAAGTGTGAGACTACGATAGTCAAGCAATATTTTAGGTTTGTTGTTTTAATTGCAATTGTTAGTTTACTGAATCTCTTTTATGTATTGAGATAAAGAGGATTTTGTTCCCGCTGGTAGTCATTTATGGTCGTTTTTTTTCTTACACATAGAGCTGTCTTAGTAGACCAAAGAGGTTAGGAATCTCTTCACTAAAGCTTACAAAATGGAGGCCCTTAACCAGCATCTACCCTAGGGCCCCAATAAGACTAGAAACGGCCCCAACCAGCCTGGATGATTCTGATATTCATACAGTAATTATATGGGATGAGTGTTGCTAAATATAATTTAACATTTAAATCAGTAAATAAGTTAATATGTGACAAAACATTAAAATACATTGAAAATGACATTAGAACATCTACATAAACTGACACCTACAGTAAACTCCAATAAAACATCAAATGCGATAATGAGTTAAAATGTGTTATCCCTGCAGGTCAAGTTTCTAGAAGCAAAGTTCCAGAAAAGTTTGTGCAGAGCCAGAAGAACAGAGGACAGCTCTACAAAGTAATAAAAAAAAGAAAACTAAAGTAATTTCACCATGGTATATAGCATACAGACAAATCACTTTGAAGGATTTCACTGATTTATGTCCAATTCAATCAATAATTACTTGACTCTAATCTCTACTTTTTTAAATAGCTGTTTTTTGGAAAAGCCTTTTTTCTCGACCTGCTGTATGAACCTGATTGGCACGTAAAAAAAAAAACTACTTCCACATGACCCAGACTTTTCAGATGAAATTGCAGAAAACAAAATTGAACGCTCGTTATCCGTTTGCTCCATTTTTGATTTAGTTCACAAATTAGAAAATGAAAATTCGAATCGTTTTTGGTTGTAAGACAAAAAACAACAAAAATCATTGGTTTTTCGTTTTTGATTTTAAATTGAAAAACGAATGAACGAACGATACACAGATTTTCTGGCCTTTTTAACTGAGTTATTGTAAATTTTGAGTTGTTCCTTTAAAAACTTTTTATGAAATGTTAATTTCGCCGTCCTGCATTTCTTCTCTGCTCATCTGCAATTCTGTTTCAGATGCTTAATGTCATCAGTCTTCCATGCTGTTTTTTTAGTGGTTCTTGATTGTTTAGTTTTGATCGGAGCCACTGCATCTATGGAAGACTGAAATCTGTGATTAAAATAAGCAACAATATGATCACAAGAAGCAGTAAAATCTGAGCAGGAGTTTGCTTAAAAATATTACAGGAATTATATACCATTTCTTCTTCAGTTCTCACTGAGACTTCCTCCTGGATTTCACTGTGACATTAAAAACACACAGTAGTGGTTGGATAAAGTGGAGTCAACAACAGAGGAAACCCTGGCTGACAGGCCGTATGTAATGACAAGATCCAGGGTGTGTCCTTTGTTGTGAGTGTGACATGTTGTTTAATATCCTTGCTGCTCAGAAGATTTAAAACCCACAGGCATAGACATCATTACTTTTATCAACATGTAAATTAAAATCTTTATATATGTATATGGCCGTCGTTAGTTCACGAAGAACTATGACCAATTCACTTTCAGCTTTCTCCTCTTCTCTGATGACGTTTAAAAGCTTTCTGCTCAAGATGTGCAAGATATGATGGGTAATCTAGTTCAAGTCCGCTGTGGGTCATTCTCCACCAGAGTGGTCTGTCTTTGCAGTTGATCTCAAAGGTCTTATGATCGATGCCAAAGCTGATTAAGTCCCTTTTCGCGACATCTTTCCGTCGAAGGAGAGGACGTTCACGTTTCCGCAAACCTTCACTCAACTCACCGTACAGGGCTACTTTTGGCAGACGCTGGTCAGTCATCCTGTAAACATGGCCTAGCCAGTGGAGGCGTCTGTGCTTCAAGATGCTCGTCAGAGGTTTTGCGTGACATCGATCCAGGATCACAGCATTTGTGACTTTATTTTGCCACCGTAAACCAAGTACGTTGCAAAGACACCACATGTGGAAGCTGTTGAGTTTTGACTCCTAACGACAATAAGTTGTCCATGACTCTGAGCCACAAAGAAGGATACTCAAAGCACAGGCTTCATCAACTCTCACTTTAGTATTGATAGTAAGATTCTTGTTGTCAAACACACGTTTGGAGAGTCTACCAAAGGTTGTACTTGCTTTCCCCAGGCGGCGATTGATTTCATGACCCAGGAAGCAGTTCGCTGAGATGTTTGACCCTAGATAGACGAAGTCAAATACATTTTTCAAATCCTGATCGTGTACAGTGAAGTTCCTCGGAATATCTGTGGTGCTCACTATTTCTGTGTTCTTGATGCTGATTCTGAAGCCAAAATCAGAACAAGCCTGAGCAAAATTGTCCATAATAGTTTGCAGACTGAGCCTAAAATGCTGCGTCATTGGCATAAAGCATTTCGCACAGCTCAGTACGGGAGATCTTGGTCTTTGCTTTCAGTCGGCCTGCAGCAAAGAGGTTGTTGTTAAACGGGTGTTAATCGACAGACAAGGGATGTCTGTCAGGGCCTGCTTCAGTAACTAGGAGAAGTAGATTCCAAAAAGGTGTGGGCGCTAGAACGCAACCCTGCTTAACACCACTGATAATGTTGAATGGTTATGATGTCATGCCATCGGCCTGTATGGTGCTGGTCATGTCTGAGTGGAATGATGTTATGAGTTTTAGTAGGCGTGGTGGACAGCCAACTTTCTCCAAGACCTGGAACAAAGCATTTCTGTTCACTAGGTCAGATGTTTTTGTGAGATCTACAAACGCAATGTGAAATGGTTTCTGTTGTTCTCTGCTTTTCTCCTGAATCTGAGGAAGAGTAAAGACCATGTCAACTGTGCCAAGTCCAGAATGAAAGCCACATTGAGACTCAGGGTAGACTGTTTCAGTGATAAGCTGTAGGCGGGAGAGCAGCACTCTTGCGAACACCTTGCTAACCACACTTAAGAGTGAAATGCCACGATAATTGTTGCAGTCACCACAGTCCCCTTTGTTCTTGTACAGGGTGATGATGTTGGAGTCGGGCATATCTTGTGGTACAGTTCCTTTTCTCCAGCATTTGATCAACAAGCTGTGGAGATGTGGGATAAGTGCATCATGCCCAGCCTTCAGTAATTCGGCAGGTATTGCATCTGAGCCAGAGGACTTGCCCTTAGGGAGTGACTTGATGGTTCGACTGACCTCTTCAACATCTGGTTCAGTATCTAGGTTGTACAGAATGTCAGCATTTGGGATGTTGTTGATAGCCTCTTGATTAAATTAAATTTCCTGACCACATAGCTCTGAGTAGTGTTCAATCCATCTTTCTAGCTGTTTTGATTTCTCAGTGATAGTTGAACCATCTTTTGATTTCAACTGAGCAGTTTTCCTTCCAGTTGGGCCAATGATAGATGTGATACCAGCATACATTGGCCTTAGAATGCCACTTACAGAGGCTCCATCTATGATGTCACAGAGGTCCTGCAGATACCTGTTGATACAGCTACGGGATTGTTGGAGAACCATGTTACATGATGACCCGTATTGTGCCTTGTTACTCATACATGGGTTGTCTTTCAAAGCTAGGAGAGCCTTGCGTTTCTTCTCAATGGCCGGTGTTAAGATGTCCAAGTTGTCAGCAAACCAATCAGGGCAGTTAGAGGAGCGATACCCAAAAGTATCTATTGCAACAGAGTGTATGGTGTCTCTGAGCATGTGCCAGGTGGAGTCGGGATCTTCAGCATCATCAACGTGTTTCTCTGCAAGCTTGTTACTCCGTGTTTCCACAAACAATGTAGCTAGGTTGGTAGAATTTGTTTTAGCAACATCAACCCTTTTTAGTCCATGTTTTTTAGCAGTGAAATTTCTTGATCTTAAGGCAAAGTTTAGACAGGACAAGAGCATGGTCTGTATCGCATTCTGCACTGTGATATGCTCTAGTTTTCTTGACGTCGTTGATGTCTCGCCGTCTAGTCAACACCAGGTCAAGTTGGTGCCAGGAGTTGGAGCGAGGATGTTTCCAACTCACCTTATGATGGTCTTTCGGCTCGAAGAAAGTGCTTGTGACACAAAGCTGAAATCTTGCACACAGCTCCAGAGCACGCTGTCCATTGTCGTTAATTCGACCAATACCAAATTTGCCCAATCAGTCTGGCCACAGGGCAACGTCGTGACCAACATGTGCATTGAAATCGCCAGGTATCAGGATCTTGTTTGAGCTGGGGTTAGTAGACAAGAGGTCACTGACCTGATTGTAGAACAGGTCTTTATCCTCCGGTGAAGCATAGAGAGTTGGTGCATAAGCACACAGAACTGACAGGTTGCATTTATTCAGTGCCAGGCTGAGCCAGCAAAGCCTCTCAGAGATGGCAAAGGGGCATTCGATGTTGCTGATTAAGGTGTTCTTCATAGCAAAGCCAACAGCATGTTGATGAGAGTTACCTGATGGTTTTCCTGACCAGTATATGGCTTAAGACTGTCCGAGAATTGAGGCAGTTTCAAGAAACCTTTTCTCATGGAGGGCAGCCATGTTGACACCTCTCATTGACAGCTCTCTGTCAATAACAGCAGATTTGCCTAGTTTGTAATCAGTTTCATCAGGTTCATAGTCCATGGTCAGTCCGGTCTTCATCGTACGCACATTCCATGTGCCAATCAGTAGATTTAAAGACTTTCCATTTGCAGGTGTGAGTTAATGTCAATCCTGAACACCCAATCAGAATCACATATCAGGTCAGCAGGTGGGTCACCAAAAAGGAAATGTTTAAAGGAAGAATATTTGTGAAGTACAATATTTTCAGATTTTAATCTATTGTGAACAATCGATGCTGTCCCCCCACATTTCTTACCTCCTCTGACAGAAGATAAAAAGTTAAAATTAGGTGGAGAAGCCTGAGTGATAATAGCTGGTGCATCAGTGCCAAGCCAGATTCCACTTAAAAACAGACAGCTTAAGTCATAGTATAAAATCAGATAATTAATGATAAAAAACTTTTTAAAAAGTGATCTGACATTTAAAAAAGCTTCTTCATTGTTGTTGGTAAAATCTGATGTGAGAATGACATGGGTTTAGTGACTGTGTGAATTGGAAGGAGACATCTGAATGCTGCAGTTATTTAATACACTTAGACTTGGAAGCTGATACCGAGATATTTTCTCTATTAGGTTCTGTTTTCCATGACCGGGGTTTAGGCCGCCAAGGCACTCGCCCTCGACTGCCACCCAAACCACATTGCACCGGCCCCTTCTGAGCTCTCCTGCAGGTGGTGGGCCCACTGGGGAGTGATCCCACGTCAACCGTTCGGGTTTTACCCGACCGGGGCCCGTGGGAGGAGCCCCGGCCACCAGGCGCTCGCCTGCGAGCCCCAGCCCCAGGCCTGGCTCCAGGGTGAGGCCCCGGTAACGCCAATCCGGGCGACGTAACTCGATCTTTGATGTCCCTTCTCATAAAGGAGTTTGTGAACCGCTCTTTGTCTGGCTCGTCACCCAGGACCTGTCTGCCATGAGAGACCCTACCAGGAGCCGAAGCACCAGACAGCATAGCTCCTGGGATCCTCCGAGCACTCAAACCCCTCCACCACGATAAGGTGGCGGTTCATGGAGGAGTGGTTTGCCCTCTTTGGGTGGGTGGAGTGCTCCTTCCCCAGGTGGAGGAGTTTAAGTATCTTGGGGTCTTGTTCACGAGTGAGGGAAAATCGGAGCGTGAGATCGACAGACGGATTGGTGCTGCGTCCACCGTCATGCGGTCGCTGTACCGGTCCGTCGTGGTGAAGAGAGAGCTAAGCCAGAAAGCAAGGCTCTCAATTTACCGGTCGATCTACGCCCCAATACTCACCTATGGTCATGAGCTCTGGGTTATGACCGAAAGAACAAGGTCCCGGATCCAAGCGGCTGAAATGAGCTTCCTCCGTGGGGTGGCTGGGCGCTCACTCAGAGATAGGGTGAGAAGCTCGGTCATCCGGGAGGAGCTCGGAGTAGAGCCGCTTCTCCTCCACATCGAGAGGAGCCAGTTGAGGTGGCTTGGGCATCTGGTTCGGATGCCCCCTGGACGCCTCCCTAAGGAGGTGTTCCAGGCATGTCCCACTGGGAAGAGGCCCCGGGGAAGACCCAGGACACGCTGGAGAGACTACGTCTCTCGGCTGGCCTGGGAACGACTCGGGGTCCCCCCAGAGGAGCTGGAGGAAGTGGCCGGGGAGCGGGAAGTCTGGGAATCTCTGCTTAGACTGCTGCCCCCGTGACCCGGTCCCGGATAAGCGGAAGAAGATGGATGGATGGAGGTTCTGTTTTTCTCTGAGCTCCAGTCTATGTTTTTCAACAGTGGCTTTAAGTTGGCGGTGTCCTGAGTAGCAGTTCTCACACAAGAGTTTAGGAAACTCCTTGTGTTGGAGTGTTGGCCATCTTTTGTGTTAAAGAGGATCTCAGTGGAGCTCAGTGCAGCATTTGATACAGTCAACCATGCTATATTACTCAAACGCTGGAAAACTGGGTGGGTCTCACTGGGACAGTGCTAAATTGCTTCAAAATGTATTTGGAAAACAGGAAATATTTTGTGTCAGTTGGTAACTTCATATCAGAGCTGACAGAAATTAAATGTGGAGTTCCCCAAGGCTCAGATTAAGGCAGTGACAAAATCACCCTACTCTCATTTCAAAACTGTTTCAAGCCCGCCCGCCCGCCCGCCTGCCCGCCCGCCTGCCTGCCTGCCTGCCTCTTCAGCTCAACTTGCATGCCCCTGCCTGTCTCCTGCTCAAAACTCCTCCAAAGCCTCGTAAGTCCCCGCACCTTCTCCTATCGCCTTTACCTGGAGCTACGCCTTCCTTGCGGTACAGAGGACTCCTCTCCTCCTCTTCCTTGCAAGACATCACTCCTCACCTCAATCTGCCGTTGCTCTCCAAGGCCTGGGAAGGAACATCAGAGTGAAAGACCTTAATAAACCTGGTTTACTTCTACTCCTGAGTTTGTCATATTTTGGGTCCCTGAAACACATCTTGACATTAAGGATCTGATGTCTAAGCAGGACCTGGAAAAACTAGTTCATGTTTGTATCTTTAGTCGACTTGACTACAGTAACAGTGTTTTCACAGAACAACCAAAAAAATCAATCAGGAAACTGCAGCTTATTCAGAACTCAGCTGCTCGTGTTCTCACAGGAACCAAAAAAGTAGATCCACATCAGTCCAGTTCTGAGGTCTTTACACTGGCTGCCTGTCTGCCAGAAAATTAGACTTTAAGGCTATGCTGCTGGTTTAGAAAGCTTTGAATGGTTTATCATCAGAGTAAATGATTGACCTCCTGGCCCATCTTACCGTGTTGTAGCCAGGGCCTTTGACATGCCACTCTCCACTGTGAGTGACATTGTCCACAGGACAGCAGACCACATCCTTCAGCTGATGCACAGGGTCATCCGGGTCCCCAGAGAGCTTTTTCATTCCATTCAAATGTAGGCTCTATGTGACTAATGCCAATTTTTTAGATATTTTTGTTGGATATCCAGGATCAGTCCATGATTTACGGGTTCTGCCTAACAGCCCCATTTTCATTAATAAAACATACCCACCTGAAGGATTCATCATTTTGGGTGATGGTGGGTATCCCTGCATTGTGCATCTCATCATGCTGCTTACACCCTACAGGGAACCTGTGAGGAATGCCGTTGAGGCTTGTTACAACAGACACCACGCCAGAGCATGCTCTATGGTGGAGAGAGCATTTGGGATGATGAAGAGAAGATGGAGAGCAATTTTCTTGGGGGTGTTGGAAGTAAAGCCAATATTTGCAGTTAAAATAATTGCCTGCAGCGCCATCCTGCACCATCAGTGCATGATTGAAGGCGACTGCTTGGGAGCCCACAGATGTTGAGCCACAGCAGGAGGACACCAGGAACCAGCAGGATGAACAAAGTGGCGTCCGTCTGCGAGAACAAATCTCTGCTTTTCTTTCAGTGCCAACTGTGAGGCAAATGGTTTTTCAGGACCATCATTTCATCATTATATGTACATAGTTTGTAGATTGTTGAGATTGCAATAAGACATGCAAATTATTAGTTTTTTAAAAATACATTTATTTCATAAATTTCAAAATGTTTGAACAATTTTTTCCAAGAGACTTTGGAGCCTCTCCTCTCGCTCCTCCTCTCTCCTCTCTGCCTTCTCTAGCAGTGTAATTAGGCCACCACGATGTGGCCTCTGTCTCCTCCGCCTCCCCTGTCTGCTCCAGGTCTTAGGCAGGGGATGGCGCAGCGGATGTGGAAGGGCTCTCCACAATGGATCAGGCAATGAGGTATGGAGGCCTCACAGATGCCCTGTTGCCATTGGCCTCATCATAAAGGAGAATCACTTCCATGAAGCTGCAGATGGTTTTCTTGCTTCTGTGCCACTGCCGGTGGGAGGCCTTATAAGTTCCTTCAAATATCAAAACAGACACTTGCGAACAAAGAAATCATTCAAACTACAAGAAACTGTCTAGGCCTTCATTTCACAAACCTTATATGTTTTATTTATGTTTTCCCACTTTTTAACAGCTCTAGCTGGACTTATGAGGTGGGTCAGCCCCATTTCCTGTGTCACTGCTCTAAATAGAAAGTGACATCAATAACCTTTACCACAATGACAATAACACTTTAATGATAAATATATGAACATTTTGGCTGTGAACGTACTCCCATGCGGCGGCAGAGGCGACCCATTTGCCTGAGAGCAGGCTCCCTTTTTCCATCCGCAGACGGATTAAACTGTTGACATCCTCGTCTGTCTCTACATGTGTAAACACATTCAAAAAAGGTCTAATCAACATATGACTACATAGAAATCACTCATTTTTTATGTACTACCTATTTCTTGGAATATTTCTGCCTGCAATGGAAAACAATAGCGTTAGCTAAACTGTAGCCTTAGCGAAATTGATAAGCTGCAGGTGAATATACATCATCGATAAAACAATTACCTAATATGATGTATATCTTATTACATATGTAGCAATGTTATATTCTACTACAAATACTTAAATACTTAAATTATTTGTCATCTCCCTTGAGCAACTTGCTTCTGCCATCTTGAAAGGCATTCAAATGCAATGCATTGTGGTCTATCTTTTCCAATGTAGTGACTGTCGATGCACACTTGTTTTTTGCAGAGGATTCTGGGAAATTTCTAGTGCACTCGATTTTGTTATTCTGGATTCGGTCATCACTACAAAATGGCGAATGCACTATATAGTGAGTGGTGAATGAATTCAGACATAGCTTCAGTGTATTTAAATCCAAGTTAAAGACCCACCTGTTCTCAGCTGCATTTGTATTCAAAAAGATTAAATCCACACTGTTTATCTATAGTCATTCATTCATTTTCCATACCATTTTACCCTTTCGGGGTCACAGGGCTGCCGAAGCTTAACCCATGAGGGCATTTGTTTAACTCATGAGCAAAGGCAGGGGACACCCCTGGACTGGTCGCCAGTCTGTCGCAGGGGCCACAATCACACACCCACACACACTGACATCTGCGGACAATTTAGAGTGACCAATTAACCTATAAAGCCTGTTTTTGGACGGTGGGAGAAAGCCGGAGTCCCTGGAGAAAACCCATGCATGCACAGGAGAACATGCAAACTCCACACAGAAAGGTCCCCCATTGGTGACACTGTTTCAAGCCCCCCAGCCGGGACTTGAACCGGGAACCTTCTTACTGTGAGGCAAGAGCGCTAACCAAATTCTCATTAAAGTGCTAGCTGAGATATTTGAAGACAAAGTTGAACTGAACAGTTAGTAACAGCAGAATCTTCTTATGTTTTTTTTTACTTTACTGATGAAACTTTGTCAAAAGTTTTTGCAAAACAGAAAAATCCTGGATGTTTTGCATCAGTCTATGTGTTAACAGGGCTAATGTTAGCCTCAACTGGGAATGGTGGTCAGTCTTGCAGACAGATGGTGGGAGGAGCTTCATGTGATAAGACTGTTTGTAAATTACCCAGAGAAAAACAGTGTTCTTAAATACAACTAACATTTCATACAAAAGTACTCATTTTTAAATACATTTAAAAACTGGAAGGTTATTTTTTAACTGTAGCCTCTGAGAAAATCATTGTTCATTTTGAACTTGATTCAAAGATGGTGTCAAGGTTGACGTGCGGACACAAATGCAGACGGACTCGAAATAAAGAAGAAATAGATTTAATGACTCGAGAGAGGAACATTAAATCAGAGCAAACAAAACCACCCGACAACCCGTGCAAGGGAGACGAGGGTATATAACGAAAAGAGAGGATGTCCAAATGGAAAACAGGTGTGCAAGGGGGGAGGGGACATCTGAGGGAGGAATGTCAAGTGACCTGGGACAAACGGAAGACACAGGAAGTAACAACAAAATAAAACCGGAAATGACTGTAACTGAACTAATAAATCGACCTGGTTCCAAAAACCCTACAGTACCCCCCCCTCAAGGTGCGCCGCCTGGCGCAGAAGGGGGCTGGTTCCGGCGCCGCCGATTAAAGTCTCTGATGAGATCAGGATCCAGGATGCGAGAAGCGGGTTCCCAGGAACGTTCCTCAGGTCCGTACCCCTGCCAGTCCACCAGGTATTGAAGACCACGACCCCGTCGCCGAACGTCCAACAGGCGACGGACGGTGTAGGCCGGTTGGCCATCAATGATGCGAGGAGGAGGTGGCGGAGGGGACGGCGGTTGAAGGGCACTCGTGACGTGAGGCTTAATCTGCGAGACATGGAAAACCGGGTGGATGCGCAAGGTCCTGGGCAGGCGTAGCCTAACTGCCACAGGATTGATGACCTTGACGATCTCAAATGGTCCAATGAATCTGGGAGACAGCTTCTTGGATTCCGTCCGAAGCTTGATGTTAGCAGTAGAGAGCATGACGAACTGGCCCGGTCGATACTCAGGAGCTGGAGTTCGCCGGCGATCCGCCAGTCTCTTGTTGGTCTCCCTGGAACGCAACAAGGCTGCCCGAGTCTCCCGCCATATGCGCCGACAGCGACGATAGAGATGCTGCACCGATGGAACCGCCACCTCCGTTTCCTGCTCGGGGAACAGCGGGGGTTGGTACCCCAGGGAACACTCGAAAGGGGACATACCCGAGGCAGATGAGGTGAGGGAGTTGTGTGCATATTCCACCCACGGCAACAGCGTGCTCCAGGAGGCCTGGTGTCGGGAACATACACACCGGAGCGCAGCCTCCAGGTCCTGGTTGGTCCGCTCCGCCTGCCCGTTAGACTGTGGGTGGAAACCAGAGGAGAGACTGGCAGTGGCCCCGAATGCCCCACAGAACGCCTTCCAGACTTGCGAGATGAACTGAGGTCCTCGATCAGAAACCATATCTGTAGGAATGCCGTGTAATTTGAATACGTGTTCTATTACCAGTTTTGCCGTCTCTGCCGCTGAAGGGAGTTTAGGCAAGGCCACAAAGTGGGCGGCCTTGGAGAACCGATCCACTATGGTCAGGATGACGGTCTTTCCAGCGGAGGACGGCAGGCCGGTCACAAAGTCCAAAGCAATGTGTGACCAAGGCCGACCCGGGATGGAGAGTGGGTGTAATAGTCCAGCAGGAGATTGTGTGCTCGCCTTGTTCTGAGCACACACCAGACAACCAGAAACAAAGTCCCGGACGTCCTTGGTCACGCTGGGCCACCAGAACCGACGACGCAGAAAGGATTCTGTTCTGCGGATCCCGGGGTGACAGGTGAGACGGGTGGCATGGGCCCACTGGAGAACTCGAGACCTGAGAGAGCTGGGTACAAACAGTTTATTGGGAGGACCACCCCCCGGATCTGGTTCCTGAGTCTGAGCGGACCTAATGTCTCTTTCCAATTGCCAGGAAAGGGCGCCCAGCACACATGAGGGGGGGAGAATACAGGCCGGTTGACTATCCTGGGAAACCGGTTCCTGCTGACGGGATAGGGCGTCCGGTTTAACATTCTTAGAACCAGGTCGATAAGTAACCATAAAACAGAAACGGTTGAAAAACAAAGACCATCGAGCCTGTCTGGCATTAAGCCGTTTTGCAGTCCGTAGGTAGGACAGATTCTTATGATCTGTCCAGACCAAAAACGGCACTGTGGACCCCTCTAACCAATGCCTCCATTCCTCGAGTGCTAGCTTGATAGCCAGCAGCTCCTTATCCCCCACATCATAGTTGCGTTCGGCTGGAGAAAGCCGACGAGAGAAGTAAGCACAAGGACGCATCTTGCTATCCGAAGCCCCCCGTTGGGACAGGACTGCACCCACTCCTGTGTCCGAGGCATCTACCTCCACAACAAATTGTCTGGACGGGTCTGGTTGAGCCAAAACAGGGGCAGAGGTGAAAAGATGTTTAAGCTTCTTAAAAGCTGCCTCTGCCTCCTCAGTCCAGAAAAAAGGGGAAGAGGATGAGGTGAGAGCTGTGAGCGGCGCGGCCACCGAACTGTAACCCCGGATGAAGCGACGGAGGAAGTTGGCAAACCCCAGGAAACGTTGTAACTGTTTCCTGTTAGAAGGGGTAGGCCACTCCACCACCGCTTTCACCTTGGCCGGATCGGGTTTCACCTCACCCTCAGAAATAACAAACCCCAGGAAAGAAACAGACGGAGAGTGGAACTCACACTTCTCCGCCTTAACAAAAAGTTTGTTTTCAAGTAATCGCTGGAGAACCAGACGAACATGCCGCCTATGTTCGCTGGCAGTCCTGGAAAAGATCAGAATGTCATCCAAGTACACAAACACAAAACGATGAATAAAGTCTCTTAATACGTCATTGATCATTGCCTGGAACACAGCAGGAGCATTACAGAGACCAAAAGGCATGACCAGATACTCGAAATGTCCCAAAGGGGTGGTGAAGGCGGTCTTCCATTCGTCTCCAGCCCTCATCCGCACGAGATGGTAAGCATTGCGGAGATCCAACTTGGAATAAATCCGAGCCTCCTGCAATGCCTCAAAAGCAGAGTTCATCAATGGAAGGGGGTAGCTGTTCTTGACCGTGATCTCATTCAACCCCCGATAGTCTATACACGGTCGGAGCGACCCGTCCTTCTTTCCCACAAAAAAGAACCCAGATCCCACTGGTGATGACGAAGGTCTGATAATCCCAGAATTCAATGATTCAGCGATGTATTTCTCCATGACCTCTCTCTCGGGCTTAGACAGGCTATACAACCTGCTCTTAGGTAACGTAGCGCCAGGTTGTAATTCAATAGCACAGTCATAAGGTCGGTGGTGGGGTAGAGAGAGAGCTCGTGATTTGGAGAATACCTCAGCTAAATCATGATATTCCGGTGGGATTCCGGATAGATCAGGTGAGGGCGGCTGCCCAACCGAGGTAGCGGGGTCTTCCCCAGGAGGCCGAGCTGAGCGTAGACAAGAATTGTGGCATTTCTCACTCCAGCCGGAGATACGACTGGAGGACCAATCAATGACGGGGTTGTGTGCCAGAAGCCAAGGGTACCCCAGAACCAATGGGTTCTGCGCAGAGGAAAAAATGAAAAACCTGGTGGATTCATGATGGTTGCCAGAGATAATCAAATGAACTGGTTTGGTTATGTGGGAAATGGTGGCTACCTCTTGGCCGTTTAGGGAGATTACTTGTAACGGCCGAGGTAGTGGCTCATAAGCAAGCCCGACTTGCTTAGCTAGCTCGGCATCCATGAGGTTCTGCTCTGCTCCTGAATCAATTAAAGCTTCAATAGATCTCCCCTTACCCTGAAACACGACCTGTATCTTGAGTAAACAGGCAGTAGGACCCTTATTAGTGAGCGCCAAATCGCCGCTCGTCAGCGCGCCCACTCTTACTGAACGAGCAGAGGAGTTTGGGCACTCCCTGCAGAAATGACCCCGCTTACCACAGTAAAGGCACTCACCTGAGACCATTCGTCGCTGTCGCTCGTAAGCAGTCAGTTTACCCCGGCCAAGATGCATAGGTTCCTCAAGAATAGGTGGCGGGGTTTCTGTGGGAGAAACAGCAAAATCAGGTGAGTCCGAGTTCCTGCGTCCAACAGAACTGTGTTGGAAGCGGGGTGTAGATCTGCTATGTTCCAGTTTGTGGTCCTGAAGTCTGTTATCGATCCGGATGACCATGGCGATAAGAGGTTCCAAGGAGGAAGGCAGCTCTAGGGCGATTAGTCTGTCCTTTAACTCCTCGGAAAGTCCCTCCACGAATGCGTCCATGAGCGCAGTGGTGTCCCAACCACTAGTGGAAGCCAGGGTGCGGAACTCGATAGCATAGTCAGCTGCCCTTCTGCCCCGTTGCCGAAGTTGCATAAGGGCTCGAGCTGCCTCTCGGCCCGGTTTGGTATGCTGGAACACCTGCTGAAAAGCCTCCAGGAATGCCGCGAGAGATGCGCAGGTCGGTGCTCCACGCTGCCACTCAGCCGTCGCCCATGCGCCTGCTCTTCCGGTGAGGTGAGAGATGATGAAGGCCACCTTAGCTTGGTCCGAAGGATAGTGAGGCGCCTGCAGTTGGAAGTGGAGCTCACACTGGGTGATAAAAGCCCGACAGTCCCCAGAATTTCCCGAAAAACGTTCTGGTCGGGCTAATTGCGCGGTTGGAGCGACCGGAACACTCTCCCAGGTCCCCTGGATCGGTGTGGGAGGCGATGGGCGTGCCGCGGGAAAAACCGGCGGATGTTGAAAACGCTCCGTCAGTTGTTCAAAGCGTTCTCCCAGTGCGGCGAATTGCCGTTCGTGACGGCTCGACATCTCGAGTAATCCTTGTCTCAAGCATGACATCTGCTCCTCCTGTTGGCGGAGTAATGCCCGTAACGTCTCCGCGTCTGCTGCGTCCATTATACTGGTCGGGTGGTAATGTCAAGGTTGACGTGCGGACACAAATGCAGACGGACTCGAAATAAAGAAGAAATAGATTTAATGACTCGAGAGAGGAACATTAAATCAGAGCAAACAAAACCACCCGACAACCCGTGCAAGGGAGACGAGGGTATATAACGAAAAGAGAGGATGTCCAAATGGAAAACAGGTGTGCAAGGGGGGAGGGGACATCTGAGGGAGGAATGTCAAGTGACCTGGGACAAACGGAAGACACAGGAAGTAACAACAAAATAAAACCGGAAATGACTGTAACTGAACTAATAAATCGACCTGGTTCCAAAAACCCTACAGATGGTTCAGCTGCAGAGATTGTAAACTTGCTCAGATTAAATTCATAAGGGAAGTGTTGCTTCAAAATACTCAATTATTAAAAAAAGGGAAAAAAAACAATCAAGTACATGAAATCGGTTTAAATGTGACATCCTTATACAATTGTAGTGAATCAGAAAAACTCCAAATCAGCTATATCAAAATTGTTACAGATCAAGTATCACAAATAAGTGAATATTGCTTGTCATTGGAAGATAGAAATTCATATAATTGCATAATTCAATAAATTATTTTTTACAAATTATTGAATTGATCATCATCAAGAATTATTAACTTAAATGAGATACCGGGAAACAAAGTGGACTGCCTTTCTAAAGGTTTGATTAGAAAAGACTTCTGCTGATTTTACAAATCCTTCAAAAAACTTTTGAAACTTATGCAATCTTGGTATCAAAATGTTCAGTACATTAATTACTTTCATGCTTGTACTTTTCGCAATCATACCTTGCGCATTTTAAAATTTTACGCAATTGTTTCTTTTTGTGCACTTTTAAAATCTATGTTACAAACTTGGCACTAATAACTTTAAGCTAAGCCAACATTTCAGCAATATGCCTGCTTCTTTTAAAAAAAAAATTTTTTTTAGATAATTTGGCATTTATTGAGGTATTTTGGGCTCTAGTGGAGTTAAGTTAGTATTATGGAAACGTACCAGCTTTTTGGGGTGATCTTCATAAGTTCTTTGAGTTATATTAAAGTTAAGCTGGTATTTTAGCAAAATGCTTGATTTTACAGCTATTTTGGCATCTCCTGAGGTTTTTTTGGGCTAACTGTGAGTTAGCCCATCATGCCACGAACATGGTAACGCTTTTGGCTAACTTGGCATTTACTTTTTTTTTTTTTTTACATTCCATCATCCACTTCAGCTTAACATAACATTCACCTGAGCACAGGCGTGCTCAGAATGAGCACGTGACAGAATGAAATGCTTTACATGTGTTGGTTGGTATGCACAAGTGTGCATGTGAACTGGATGTGGACAAGTTTGTGAACACTTGGAGCCAGCAGGCTCCAGCTTTCAGTATTTGGTTGCCTATAACTTCTATAACTTCTGCCCCCCAAAAAAAGAAAAAGAAATTAATATAAATAAATGATTCCCTATGATTTATAACCCCCGATTGTAATAGTAACATCTGTCTAATACAAGAGGCTCTCAGCTCATATCTGTTTACTCAGCTGTTAGTCAGGACAAGTTAAAAAAAAAAAAAAAAAAAAAAAAAAAAAAAAAAAAAAAAAAAAAACTAAAAATGTTGGCAAATACTTTTTTTTTTAATTTGGCATATATTGAGATTTGCTTTGGGCTAATTCTCAGTTAGGCTAATATTTTAGCAACCTGTTAGCTTCCCCCCCCCCGCTAATTTGGCATCCATTAAGGTCTTTTAGGGATAATTTGGAGTTAAGCTAAAATTTTAGCAATGTGATAACATTTTTGGATATTTTTGCATCCCCTGAGATTTTTTGGGCTAATTCTGTGTGAGGTTATATGGGTTATGGTGGACTTATGCCATTATTTTAACAACGTGATAGCTTTTTTTGATTAATTTAGCATCTACTGAGGCTTTTTGGGCTACTTAGGTAGGCTAATATTTTAGCAACTTGTTAACCCCCCCCCATTGGCATATATAATGAGTTTTTTGGGGGGCTAATATAGCATTAAGCTAGTTGCTTTATATGCTAATGTTTTGGGCTTTTTAACTTTTTAAGCTAATTTAGCATCTAGTTTTTAGGGCTACTTCAGAGTTGAGCAAATATTTTAGCAATGTGCTAGCCTTTTTGATTATATTGGCAACAACAGAGGTTTTTAGCGCTTATTTGGAGTTTATTATGGACTATTTCTGCAACTTTAAGTCCTTTAACAACTTTAGCATTGTGGAAATAGCTTTAGCGTTTTCAGCATATTCAGTGACCACATTCAGCAAACAGCATTTACACTAGTATTATCACAGGCAACTTTTCTAGTTAATGTATTTACCTTTTATGTATATTTTTACTTTTTTTGCTTTCAGCTGTAAATGTGGATTCACCCATTTGTCAGGGTTAAAACCTATAAATTATCAACATTTTAAGAAAGCTAATTATGGATTTATTTATGTGTTCTAGTGATGAAAACTTGGATAAGCACAAAGCACAATTTTGTTAGTTTGGTTCGACACTGAGCCATTTTCAGTTATTAAGGTTGGATTTTTACATAATTCACAGCACACTCTATTGAACAGTGAGTACATACTGAGGTACTGATGTGAAGACATCCTCAGTTTAACATAAAATTACACATCTTTTTAGGCTTTGTAAATCTGTTCGTTTTTGATTTTAATATGAAAAGCAAAAGAACAAATGATGCACAGATTTTTGTACAGTATGTTGGCTTGTATTTAAATGTCATGCTTTTCTTAGAAAAAAAAAAGTTTGCAGCTCATCAATAATTTAATTCTAGTTTTTACTTTACATTTTGACACTATTTCAGCTGTGAATTTGTTCCTGAAAACAAAAGTGGAACTGAACTGTTTTCAGGTCATCTGTTCCTTTTATTTTGGCTCTGAGTTAAAATAAAAACTGCTGCTGTGAAAGACAACAGAGCTAAATGCTTTTTGAGGAAAAATTATTTGTTTGACTGCTGACGTGCCGAAAGAATTCACAGAAAACATTGGAACGAGTCTTTGGCCAAAAATACCTCATGACTTCTGGGGCTTTTAAATGACACATAAGAGGACTTTTCCTTCTTGAAAGGACAGACTCCAACTATTCAACTGTATACGTGTTGCTTCAGACCCTTATGCTTCCAAAATTCCCCCGTCAACTTTTTCACCCGCAGTTGAGGCGAATTATTGATCTGTATTTAAAAAAAAAAAGATAGAAAGGGGAGTTAATAGGCAGCTCCTCTGCAAACTTATTATGAGTGGAAGGTAATCATACAGAACAAATACACACTGAGAGAGAAAATGGAGAACGTATTCAGAGGCTCAGAAGGAGCACCAGAGGGGGGAAATACAAATTGAAGGGGCGGGTTAATATAATAATGTGTACCTCGTCCCTTTAACTGCAGCCACTAAAGAAGAGTGTTGAATGATGAGGGCAAAGGACATGCGAAGAGAAGGGAGCTGCTCTAAAGTTACAAACAACCATATCCCTGCTGAAGCTCTGAGCCCAATCGTCATTCTCCTCCCTCCTGCTTCAGGCTTAGTGAAGGTCCACACCAGTGTTCCAGCAATGTGACTGATTGATCCGCTAGATGAACAGTAAAGATTAAGAGGATGACAAATATGCATGCTGCTTACACAGCGCTTGGAGCTAATCCTCCCCCTCCACCCCCTACGCTCCCTTTTGAGGACCTGCTGCTGAGGACAACCCACAGACGGCTACAGACCACAGCAGCACTCAACCTCTAGACAGACCAGCAACAAGTGTCAGATCATCCTATGGGAGGACATCAGACTATCTTCATCTGCTGAGGTCTTCAACATATTAGAGGCTGAGAACTGCCCCCAGGGGCCCCAAGGGAGAGCCAAGGGATCGTCTAGATATATTATTAACAAGAGTTCAAGCTTACTTGTCAAGAACAGCGGTTTTGTCTCACATTATTCCAGTTAATTATTTTTTAGTGGAACATGATGGACGATCACCTGTCAAAAATCCCCATGATGGCCTCATCATCTCCCACTGAGTCGTCTGGCAGCAACGAGACTGAAGACAGCAGAGGAGGTGAGAGCAAATCCTCAAAGAAGGATCCAAAATGTTGTGATGCGTTATTTTGTTTGCTTTTTGATGGGTTTTAGAAGTTTGAAAAGATCTGACAGTTTAGTAGTTTCTAGTAGGTCAATTAAGTTCAATGCAATTCTTTTGCAGATATGACATGTTTTTGGTTAAACCTGTCAGACTCAAATGAGAAGTCTTCTCCTGTCTTTCACTGAAGCGTGGAGCTGCAGGAAGGCCGAGCTGTGCGTGCAGATGGCAGGCACATGCACCAAACAAAGGCCGGCTTAGCCAATGAGAACTAACTGCCCCGTTGACTGTTTTTGACTTGCAGCCAAGAGTCCAGGCCCGGGAAAAGCTCTGAGCCCAGCTCTGGTCTGCAAAGTGTGTGGGGACACCAGCAGCGGGAAACACTATGGCATCTACGCCTGCAATGGTTGCAGCGGCTTCTTTAAGAGGAGCGTGAGGAGGAGGCTCATCTACAGGCAAGAGAACGCTCACCTGCCAAACTCACTTTATAGGCTATCCTTCCACCACATTTGGGTCAGTTTTCACTCTGGGAAACCAAAACAAAGAAATGACAAACATTCCAACAAGCATGCTCAATTTACCAACAAAACGTAATTTAAGACAAAAGAAAATGACCAAAAAACTACAATTAGAGCTATAAATAAATATAATATCATGTAATAATATTAAACAAATATGTACAAATAAACAAAAATGCATATTTAAAAAAATGTTTTACTGTGTATGTTGGTTAGAAAATATTTTTTACATTTATGTTTGTTTAGTGTTCTGACTAATTTTTGCTAAAAATGTATACACATTTTTACAGAACTATGTAGTTTTATATTAAAAGAGTGTTTGTCCTTAAATAAACGTCTATGTTTTCTATGCCACTGTTTGTTTAAAAGTTTTTTACCGTTGATCAAAAATGTCCCTGGTTTGAATCTGTTCTTCACAACAACATAATGATTCATTAGATGTGCCAACATGTTTTCATATTACTTAGTTTTTCTTACTGTATCTTGGTGTTAGCCAGTATGGGATAATGAAATATATTTTTTAAATAATTTTTGAGTAGTTATGGCATAAAAAATTAGTCTGTTTATTTTTATTTGGGCCGGCTGTGGTGCAGTGGAAAGGGTAGTCAGCCTGTGATCGAAGGATTGCAGGTTCGATTCCCGCCTTGTCCGCCCATGTGCCGAAGTGTCCTTGGGCAAGACACTGAACCCCACATTGCCTCTGATGGAAGGTTGGCGCCAGTGTTCGGCAGCGGAGCCTCCATCAGTGTGTGAATGGGTCTGTGACTGTAAAGCGCTTTGGGCCTTCGATGAAGGTAGAAAAGAGCTATATTAGTATACGCCATTTACTTTTCCTCTTATGTCTTTGTAATCCATTTATCATTTAGATGAAGTTCATTCACAAAGCCCTTAAACATTGCCTAGTCTGACCAAAGTGTCCTTCAGCAAAAACAACAAATGTTTAGAGCAGCAAAGATCAAAAACGTGAACCAAACTGTCTTAAATCCAATCGATCACATGTGAGTCCAACTGTTTGAAACACTTCAAGTGTTTCTAAAATGACCAAATAGGTAGATAAAAGATAAAAGATAGATAAAAGAGTTGTAATGTGGTTTTGCTCCACGACAAGCCCGTAATGGTCAATAGCTCTTTTCAAAAGTCAAGAGTTTTAGATCTGCCACAAGAAAAATAAAATTAAAAAAGAAAGAAACTGACCAACTACCTAAGTTTCACCTGAATCCTCCATTAAACAAAAGGACAAACTGAGGTCTGACTTTGTATGCTTGTGTCTGTAATGTGTGAAGAACAACCAGAAACAGGTCAGTGTATACATCTGTTTTGATTGGACTTTAAGAGCTTGATTTGGCTGACAGGTGCCAGGCAGGTACCGGGTTATGTCCAGTGGACAAAGCCCACCGGAACCAGTGTCAGGCGTGTCGTCTGAAGAAGTGCCTGCAGGCCGGGATGAACAAAGACGGTGAGCTTCCACCTCCTGAGCTCTGTCACAGTCACCCCCTTGTCTGTCAAAGTGCGCAACTTGAGCCCCCTCATGTAATCTCCTCACTGCAGCCGTACAGAACGAGCGGCAGCCCCGCAGTACCGCCCAGGTCCGTCTCGACTCCATTGATGTTGACCCTGAGAAAGAGCACCTGGCCACCACAAGAGAACCCACATCCTCTTCGTCCTCTTCCTCCTCCTCTTCCTCCAGCAGTTCTGTCATCACATGGCCCCACATCACTTCCTCAATGGCCATCACGTCCTCCGTCACCTCCCAGCGCTGCGTGAGTCCTCAGAACAACCACCGTTTCATGGCCAGCCTCATGACGGCTGAAACCTGTGCCAAGCTGGAGCCTGAAGACGGTGAGGAAGTCAACATCTCCCTCATCTTAAAAACGTTCATAATTTTGGTAATATTTAGAGGATAGTAGATTTTTGTCCACACAGCCTGAAAACAGCTCTAGTGTAAACTCTGAAGCTCAAGTTGAGAGTATAGGGCAGCAAAAGGGTTTTAGAGCAGCTTTTTTAATGTAGCAAAAATTCTGACAAAGACTCTGAAACTGTGAGATCTGAACGCTCAAAAGAATGAGCTCCTTTGTTGACTCTGACCTTCTCTTTCTGTCTCAGTGGATGAAAACATTGATGTGACGAGCAACGAGCCGGAGAGGGCATCCTCAGAGTACCACATGGCTCTGTACCCCTCCAGCTCAGAAAACGTTTACGAGACCTCAGCCAGGCTGCTCTTCATGTCTGTAAAGTGGGCCAAAAACCTGCCAGTTTTCTCCAACCTGCCCTTCAGAGACCAGGTGAGAGCAGCCACACAGTCTCAAAAGAGAACCCACTATCGTGACTCATGATTGAACAGATAACATCATAATAATAACACCGTAACAACAGGACAATGCAGAAAACATGAAACAAATTTTCCTGAAACAAGGAATTTTTACAACTTTTGTAGAAAAATACTTATTACCTACCTATTACCCTTTGATAGAGACTCACATGCTTGAAGTTCCACTCCGTTTATCTTTTGATCTATTTTCAAAGTGTTAATTTTTTCTGTTTAATTATGAATGTGCCTTTTTAAGCCTAAATCAAAAAGCCTGTGCCTTTTTCTAGATAAAACGTAGTTTCTGCAGAGTGGCAGGAGTTCTTTAGAAATTTGCCTCTGAGTTTAACCAATCCCACCTTGACTTTCTATTGCCCATCGTTTTGCATTCTCTCCCTCTAGCTTACAGCCCCTCACAACCCCAACCTGACATATCGGTGCAAAAAAAAAAAAAAAAAGGCGAGCAATATTGGCGCTATCCAGCCGTACAGGTTTGATCCAGATTCCAGCTCAGACGAGTAAAAACAAAGTCATCCATAGATCTATTTGTCTACATGTGGATTCAGAGAAGGAAGCTTGTGGCCCACCCAGCATATTTTTGACATGACAAATACATTTTTTTTTTCAAAGGACATTATTTTTTCTGCTCCTGATTTACAACGATTTGGATAAAGAAATACTCATATATTCAGTTTAAAGTTTATTTTTCTCTACATATGTCCTTCATCAGAAAACTTGCACAAAAAACATGTTAAAAACACTAAATGCTATTTTCATCAGAGTAGGTCTTTATTAGGACCAGAGTTCTCTTGTTTGGTTCTAATTGGAGTTCATGGAGTTGCCATACTTGGCAAACCAAGAAGAACATTACAGAAATAATAATTGCCCAATGTAGTCCTGTCATTTCAGAAAATTACAGTGAGAACAAACAAAAACTTATATAACAGATATGGTTGCGTGGTATCTTGTGCATTTCTTTTGGTCAAACACTGCTGCTGCATTCACAGGTGATCTTGTTGGAAGAGGCGTGGAGCGAGCTCTTCCTGCTCTGTGCCATCCAGTGGTCATTGCCGCTGGACAGCTGCCCGCTGCTGTCCCTGACGGATCTCTGCCCCGGCATGCAGGGCAAAACCAGCTACACCAGTCTAGACCTGCGGCTCCTGCAAGAGGTCTTCAGCCGCTTCAAGGCCCTCGCTGTTGATCCCACAGAGTTTGCCTGTCTTAAGGCCATTGTGCTTTTTAAACCCGGTTAGAATCACAAAAAATGTGTCTAATTTGTCATTGACATTATAAACAAACACAGTGTAATAGTTTACCGGTCTTATGTTTTCAGAAATGAATGAGGCTTGATTACATTTTTATAGAGGAAAGGGCTTTAAATGGGATCCTTAATTCAACTGTAGTTTTTAAAACTTGTCTTTCCCCAACAGAGACTCGAGGTTTGAAGGATCCAGAACAAGTGGAGAACCTCCAAGATCAGTCTCAAGTCATGCTGGGACAACACACTCGCTCCCACTACCCCAGCCAACCAGCCAGGTAGGAATGAAGAAACAGATCTCAGATGGAGCTAGTGATAGACCTGACATTTGTCTTGTTAAACCAGTGATTTGGTTTGTTTTAACTCAGAAGTCAGAAATACGATTTGTAAAAACATCAAGCACATGCTGGACCTCATCTGACATTGATTTGTTCTTTAAGACTGAGTTCTGAGTGTGTTTATATGTCTTTGATGGTCTCTCGTGGTCTTTGATGTCTGCTGAGGATCATTCTGTTTTCATCTTTCAGGTTTGGGAAGCTGCTGCTTCTCCTCCCCTCACTTCGTTTCGTGAACTCAGAGCGGATCGAGTTGCTGTTCTTCCATAGGACCATAGGAAACACTCCCATGGAGAAGCTGCTGTGTGACATGTTCAAAAACTAAATCACATACAACCCTGTGTGCAGGTCTCAGTGTGATTCAGACCGATAATGTGACTGATGTTTACTTGCTTCACTGAACTCATTTTAGAGTGGTGCATCTTGTTATTTTTGTAAAAACCCCTTCCACGTCTGCTGAACCATGAAAAAACAGTTGAAATGCTTGCTGTCTGTTTCAATCATATTTAGACAAAAATGTATGTCTCTGCTGACTTCATTGCAGCCTGTAGTATTCTTTTTTTAGTGTTTCATTATCAGCGTTACAGTACTGATATCTGTTCATAGATGGATTGTGTCCTACTTCTGTCAATAATGTGACTTAAGTTTTGCCTTTTTTAAGTAAAACGTGTTGAAACAGATTTCTGACGACTAATTTTTTTACCTTACAGAACTGCACCAACTTCAAAATGAATCAAATGTATTTTTTATAAGTTGCTTTCATTGACTGTAAGAACTGGAGTGAGTGTGATGTCCTCCATAGAAAATGGTTTACTTCCAGATCCAACCAAATTACGTTAATTCAGTCACAATACGATACGCTGACACATTGGGACAAAATCATTTTTTGCCTAGGGCGGAATGTAGCCTAGAGCCGGGCCTGGTTAGACATGAGGACCAACAGTATCTGATTTGTCAGTTTATAACTAAAATAATGTGAAATGCCCCCTGCGACAGACTGGCGACCAGTCCAGGGGTGTCCCCTGCCTTCGCCCATGAGTAGCCGGGTTAGGCTCCAGCAGCCCCGTGACCCCGAAAGGGATAAAGCGGTTCGGAAAATGAATAAATGACTGCATAATGTGAAATGCAGTAAAAATATAATGAAAAAAAGAGTATTATCAAGAACGTGTTAAAAATGTATCAGAGCAAGACCAGTTATTTTGACTAATAGAATGACTAAGTGATTACTGTTTATTTCTCTGTAGAAGTCTGTAGAATTTTGGCCTTTTGTAGCCAGCGGGTACTTCCTGTTTGGAATGCGAGGGTTCACTCAGTCCCGTTCTTAAAGTCCTATACAGTCAGTGGTTATTTTGTCATCTTTCCAGCATAGCCTTTTAAACACACCTTTTTCTGGGTGGAACACAAAAAATGATTCCACTCACACATTTGGAACTTGCCTGAAACTGACAAATTTGTTTGGATTACTAAATTAATTGATTAATCAATTTATTGTTGCACCCATAGTTTTTGATAATACGGTATTTGCAAAACAGTGAGTTTGGGAAAAGTGAACCACAATAAAGTAAGGAACAACTGTAATGTGTCTTTAAAATTAATGGAATCTCTTCCAGATTGATGGGTTGATTCTATGAGAAAAATCCTTAGGAGTTTTCTGATGATGGTGTGTTATTTCTTCTGTCAGTCAAAGTCAGATTTTCTTTTTTTTTTTTTTTTTTTTTTTTTTTTTTTTTTTTTTTTTTAAAACTTGTCCTGTCCAACAGCTGAGCAAACAGATATGAGCTGAGAGCCTCTTGCATTAGACAGATTTTACTCTCACAATCGGGGGTTATAAATCATTGGGAACACAAAATGTATGTTGGTATAAGCCCCTTTTGTAATTTCAACGAAACTTTATTAATATTAATTTTGTTTGTGTTCTTTTTGTTGGACCGGACGGAAAAAGAAAGGGGGAAAAGAGAGGGGGGGGGGGGGGTATAGATTCCAGAGGATGACCAATGGAAGGAGAAAGTAGAATTGCAAGTCTACAGGCAACAAAATGCTGAAGCTTATACCCATTACAATAGTGAGTGTTGGTCTAAAATGGGCGGGGCCTGTCCACACACTCAGCTGTTACAAACATACCTGCCGGCTCCAAGAGTGTTCACAAACTTGTCCACAACCAGTTTACACGCACACTTGTGCATACCAACCCACACATGTAAAGCATTACATTCTGACACGCACACTGTTTGAAGGTGCAAATGTGAGCTGACGCCTGTGCTCAGGTGAATGTTATGTTAAGCTGAAGTGGATGAAGGAATGGAAAGAAAAAAAGGAGGGAGAGCTCCCAGACATCCCCACACCAAGACCCCCGCCGAGGCAGCAGCGCCGACCAGGGCCCGCCCCCGCACCCATACTGTGGGGTCAATGGAGGTGATCCGCCCGCCAGGTAGTCCGGCCAAGCACCCAGACCAGGGCCCGCAGGACCACCACATGGGCCCCCAACACCCGAGCGCAGTGAGGTACGGAAGCGCAGAGCGCAGGGCCCAGCCCAGTCAGGAGAGCAGCCCCCCCACCGCGCCGGGCGGTCCAGCGCGGGGCCCCACCCCCGAGAGCCCCACCACCCCAGACAAGCCGCCCACCACCACCCAGGAGTTCTGAGCATCCCCCCACCCCAGCCCCAGGTACGAGCCAGGACCCCCAAGGGAGACCCGCTCCGAAGCTCCAGGCAGTTGCGGAGATCCAGAAGAGAGCACAGCAGGGGTCGGCTACCCCCACCTAGAGGAGGGATGACCAATAGAAGTGGGGGTCCCCGAAGGAGTACGTAGCCTGACCAGGCTCTCCTATGTTGTGACTTAGAAGGGGCCCGTCACCCGAGGGTAAGGACCAGAACCCGCACCACAAGGACACAGACACCCCCCGGCTCAGATGGAATATGATCCCCCGCTCATGGACTTGCCAGAGGACTGAGGGATCCCTCTCCCTGCGTGGGGAGGGGGCCGCCGGGCCCAGGAGGCCGACACCCAAGAGACAAGGCCGCCACCGCTGAAGGCCCTGTTCCCCCCACCGGGGATGGGGTAGGGGACAGAAGATCAGTATTCCCATCTTCCTTGTGTAATGTATTTGTGTGTGTATGTTGAGGTGTGTTTCTTGTGGTTGAAGGGTGTGTGTCATAAAGGGTGCAGTTAAAATTGGCGAGCAGGGCACTGGGGACATCTCCTGATTGCTTACAGGGATGTCCAATCACCCTCTCGCCAAGGAGCCCTAAATGTCTACGGTGCAGTTAAAATTGGAGGGTTGAGCACTAGGAGGACATCTCCTGCTTGCTGGCAGTGATGTCCCAGCACCCCCCCACCAAGGGTCCTACGTGTCTAAGGTGCATTTAAAACCAAGAGAAGGGGGCGAAACTGTGCGGAGAGGGGGGACCACTGCCAAGTGGCTCGGCCCCTCGAAGTATTCCGCAAGCACACCCCCCTCCAACCTAATAAGTGTTTGTATGAGGAAGGAGGGGAGGTCGGGGACAGCTACCAGACTGACCCCCGATGGTGAAACAACCGTCCCCCGCCCCCCCCAGCATTGGGCCCAAGTCTCCCCAGGGCAGAGGCCCCACCGCCCGGAAGCCGACCCTCCAGGCCCCACACCCCCACCCCACACAAAGAGAGAGGAGCCGAGAGGGGGCCATCCCCCAGGCGCAAGCCCCGGCCCCCCCCCCCAAGCACCGCCCCTGTGGCTGCCTGGCCAAGTACCAGCGGGCCCGAGGAAGTCTCAAGGGTCCCATACTGGTGGTGGACCCCCCTTCTTACCCATGAACACCCCCCCCCCCCCCCGGCCCGCTCCCCCAGACCCCGCCATGGTATGCTTCCCCTGGAGCAAACGCAGGCCCCAAGAGGGTTGCCCCACCCCGTCCCAGGGCCGGAGAAGGAGTGATCCCAGCCCCCGGGTGCAGACGGGCCACCCATCCAGCGCAGGCAGACCCCCCAGGACCAGGGCCCCACGCAAGCCCCCCCAGCGCACGCAGAAGGACCACCCCCCCGAGCCAAGCCAGACCCCCACCCAATGCACCACCCACACCCCCCCCGCCCAGGCCCGGGAGACCACGCAGCCCCCGCGCTTGCCCCATCCAGGCGCCGTGCCAGACCCCCGACTAACAGAGCCCCCCCACCCCCACCAGGTGCCAGGGAGGCCCCGACCCCGGCACCAAAATCCCGGCAGACATCCAGGGCGCGGCGACACCCAAGAACCCCGCCCCCTAAGTTATGGCGTTAGCTATGGGAGACCAGAGAGCCCGAATTCCTTCCAGGTTATTTGAACTCCTAGTTGACATTTTTTCCAAGCTGATATGATCCAATAGCAGATTCCTGTAATGACTTACACTAATATTTTTCTTGTTTTTCCAGTTTAATAAAATTGTTTTTTTTGCTATACAAAGAGTTATGAAGATTAAAGGTGCTAATCTTCCCTCTGTATCGATGGCACTCATGTCACCCAGCACACAAAATGAAGGTGAGGCTGTGATTGAAACCTTAAGCCAGACTGATAAATCAGCACATACCTGTTGCCAGAGAGCCTGTACAGGTGTACAGAACCACAGAGCATGCATGTAATTGTCAGGTAAATTACTATCACAATGCTCACAAATGTCTGAGTTTTTGAGACCCATCTTGAACATCCTCTGTCCAGTAAAGTAAATTCTGTGAAGAGTTTTAAATTGGATTAGTTGTAGGTTTGGACTTTTTGTTAGTTTGAAGGTATTTAGACAAATTTCTGACCAGAAGCTTGTGTCTGTACTTCTGCCTAAGTCTGCATCCCATTTTGTTGTTGGAATTGAGACTTTGTTATCTAAGTTGCATATGAGTTTGTATATTTTGGAGAGAGTTTTATTCAATGAAAAATTAATCATAGAGGTAACTAGTTCTGGTAATTTTAGGTCATTGTCACTGGATTTAAATGTTTTAGTAATTACAGATTTAAGTTGCTGATATTCCAAGAATTTATTTATTCCATGTTTTTCTTGTAGTTCTTGGTGCGTTATGAATCTTCTGTCTATAATTAAGTGCTCAAGTAGTCTTACGCCCCCTGCTTGCCAAGCAGGGAAGTGCAACATTTTTTTATTTATCAGGATGTCTGGATTGTTCCAGATGGGTGTCATTTTGCATGGTAAAACTGAAGAGTTTGACATTTTAAGAAATTCCCACCAGGCTGTTAAAGTAGTGCTTATATTACTACTTTGGTAGCAGTCAAGTTTTTTTATTTTTGGGCTGATAAATGGTAGATCTGACAAGTTGATCTTTCCACAGAATGCCTGTTCCAGATCCATCCATGGGTTGGTTTCTGGATTGTTTTTTAACCATCTTAAGATGTATTGCAATCTATTGGCAAGAAAATAGTTCTGGAAGTTAGGTAATTCTAAGCCTCCACAGCTTTTTCCAGATTTTAAAGTTTTTAGACTAATTCTTGCAGGTTTATTGTTCCATAAGAAGCTGGATATGGCTGAGTCTAATGTTTGGAACCATTTTAGTGGTGGTTGTGTGGGGATCATTGAGAAGAGATAATTAACTTTGGGTAAAATTTTCATTTTTACTGTGGTTATCTTACCCATGAGTGAAAGAGGCAGGTTGACCCAGCGGGTTAGATCGTCCTGTATACTTTTCAGTAACGGGGTGTAGTTTAGTTGCACCAGTTCTGATAGTTTCGGGGAGAAATAAATACCTAGATATTTGATATTGCCTGATTTGACTGGGATTGAGGTAGTTTGCTCCGCATTACCATTCAGTGACAATAAAACTGATTTGTTCCAGTTAATTGAGTAGTCTGAAATAGAGGAAAATTCATTAATAATTGTTGAGGTTTCACTAATGGAATGTGAATTGTTTAGATAAAGTAATATGTCATCAGCATAAAGACTAATTTTATGATTACTGTATTTTGTTGTAATTCCTTTAATGCTCTCACGCTGTCTTATTGCTGCAGCCAAAGGTTCAATAAATATAGCAAAAAGAGAGGGGGAGAGTGGACAACCCTGCCTGGTCCCTCTACCAAGAAAAAACCTGTCAGAAGTCTGATTGTTGGTTCTGACTGATGCATTTGGGTTGTGATATAATATTTTAATCCAATCAATGAAGGATTCCCCAAACCCAAACTTATGGAGGGCAGCAATGAGGAACTTCCAGTTTACTCTGTCAAATGCTTTTTCAGCATCCAACGAGAGTATGGTCATTTCCTGTTTTTTAATGGTGGCAAAATCTATTATGTTTACAAGTCTGCGGACATTATCACTTGAGTGTCTACCTTTAATGAATCCAGTTTGATCATGGTGAATTATATGAGGAGTGATTTTTTCTATTCTCTGTGCGAGTGCTTTGCAAATAATTTTTACGTCTGCGTTAATTAGAGAAATGGGGCGATAGCTTGAAGGAATTGTGGGATCTTTTTCTGGTTTAAGAAGGAGGATTATGTTAGCTGAATTCATGTGTGGTGGCAGTGATTGGCTTTCCTTGATAAATGTAACCATTTTATAAAAAGTTTGTGCCAGCTGTTCCCAGAATTCCTTATAAAACTCAGCAGGAAAGCCATCAGGCCCTGGAGCTTTGTTGTTGGGCATCAGCAACAGAGCTTCATGAAGTTCAGCCAATGAGAGCGGAGAGTCTAAGTTTGAGCTTTGATCCTCATTTAATCTGGGTAGAATTACATTATTAAGAAATGAGTTCATACTTTGCTCTGATGGATTGACCTTTGATGTGTACAAGTTTTTATAGAAATCTTTAAATGTTTTATTAATTTTAACCGGGTCATGAGTGACATTTCCTGTGTGGTCCATAATAGAAGTAATTGTTGCTTTTTCTTTATTAATTTTAAGCTGATTAGCTAAGAATTTACCAGATTTGTTTGAGTTTTCAAAATTTACGAGTCGAAGTTTTTGTATTTGGAATTGTGTTTGCTTATTGATGATATCATTTAACTGAAGCTTTAAATTTTTCAGATCTTCCAGAATGTGCTCTTGTGCAGAAGCAACATAAGCAGCCTCTAGATCTTTGATTTTATTTTCTATCTCTAATAGATCTGCTTTCTCTTTGTGTTTTTTATTTGTTGAATAAGAGATTATTTTTCCTCTCATCACTGCTTTTGCTGTTTCCCAAAGAACACATGGTGAAATATCAGGAGTATCATTAAATTCCAAGAAGGTTGCCCACTCTTTTTTAAAGAACTGAATGAACTCTTGATCTTTTAACAGAGAAGTGTTAAACCTCCAGGTTAAGCCTGAAGGTTTGGGTATATCTCTAGAAATATTTACAGAAACTGGTGCATGATCACTAATGATAATTGGATGAATGTTGGAATCCTTGATATCTTTTAAAAGAGAATTACTGACTAGTAAGTAGTCTAAGCGAGACTGTGAGTGGTGAACTGGAGAAAAGAAAGTAAACCCTTTAGCGTCTGGGTGACATGAGCGCCAAGCGTCGCAGAGACCCAACTCATCCATGTACTGCTTCAAAATACTTGCAGATCGCCATGTGCGCTGGTGTCCTGCTGTGCTCAGTCTGTCAAGTTCAGCATCAAGGACCAAGTTGAGGTCTCCTCCTATAATTATTGTGGAGTCAGCATGAACCGAGAGTGAAGTGAAGAATCTGTGAAAGAAGGAGGATTCATCAGCATTGGGACCATAGATGCTGGCTATACAGAAATCTTTATTCTGAACAGATATGTTAATAATTACAAATCTGCCTTCTGGATCAACAATTGTGTTCTTATGGGTAAATGTCATATTTTTATTAATTAAAATAGCAACTCCTCTTTGTTTGGAGTTGTAACTTGCTGAGTAGATGGATGGGAATTGTGAGCAGCACAGGAGATGATCAGCTGATTTAGATAAGTGGGTCTCCTGCAGTAAAACTAGATCTGCTTTTAGATCATTCAGATGGTTGAAAACTTTCAGCCTCTTTGGCCCAGAGCCAAGTCCACGCACATTCCAGCTAAAGATGTTCAGACTGGACATGACTACACTGACTGAGTGTTATACTAAGTAATACGCATGCGTCTGTGATTCCTGTGCGCGTGCCCGCTGACCAGTGCGCAGAGAAGCGCTGTGTGTTTGTGCGCATGAACGTTTTCTGGCTGTGTGAGTTACTTGTTGTATGTGTCCTATATGAGCCTATGTGAGGTTTTTGCGGTATGTCGGCGAGTGTGTGCGGGATCGCGTGTACGTGCGCGCGCCTTTCTCGTGCATGAGTAAATGTTTACTTACCGGGGGTGTGTTGCCTTTAGTTCTTTTAAATATGAGGAGGAGGGGGGAAGAGGTGGGGAATAAAAAGAGGAAAAAAGAAAAGAAAAACAAGAAAAAACAAACACAACAAAACAACGTAAACATGAGAGGGGAGAGAAATAAACTGCTTTGACGAGATGGAGGTGTGGATGATGTGTTGACGAGCTGATTTTCCATTAATTTAAATCAGATTAGCTGGTTTCATCAGCGTATTCTGGAAGTTCTGATCGCAGCATCTGCGGGTCTTCAGCGCAGCCACGGGGTGATCTCGGGGTCCCGAAAGAGCCGTCCATCCACGTAGAGTCTGTCTACCGAAACAACAGCTCGAGACCCGGCGGTGAGGTGCTTCCTCCTCAGCGGGAAAAGGATCTTCCTGCGCCGGAGGATCTCCGCCGGGAACTGGTCGTTGACGCTGAAGTGCGTTCCCTTCAGCTCCCGGCCGCGGCTCCTCACCAGCTCCTTCTGTTTAAAGTGCTCGAATTTAGCCACTATGGGTCTCGGACGCTGGTTGTCAGACCTCCTTCCTCCGAGTCGGTGCACTCTGTGGAAGGAGATCTTCTGGACCTCCTCCTTGGGGAGCTTCAGGTGGACCTCCATGAAGGACTTCACCGTGGCCTCCGGGTCTTCTCCCGCCTCCTCTGGAATCCCAGAGATGACCAGGTTGTCCCTCATGCTCCTCGCCTGAAGGTCCAGGAGGGTTTCCTTGATGGAGCGGTTCTCCTCAGAGAGACGAGCGGTGTCGCTGCTCAGAGTCTGGACGGTCTCTCTGAGGGCCTGGTTCTCCGCTGCGAGCTCCTGTACCTGCTGCTGGCTGAACTCCAGGGACTCTCGCAGGCCTTGGAATTCTTTATGGAGGATCTCCAGCAAGTTTAGACGGCAATCAAGGCTGGAAAGTTTTTTATCAATGGATTCCAGGATTTCACTGACGCCGCTGCCTGGAGAAGAGGCGGCCCCGGGAGAGTCTTCAGGACGGCCGCGTTTGGAGGAAGGAGTGGTGGTGTTGGTCTTCCCCATGACGAAGGTATTAAAACACTCGTCTATGAAGCTCTCCAGGTCCTCCAGGCTGTCAAGGACTTAATAATCTTTTTAAAGGTTTAATGAATTTTGTTGTAATTGTTACTTATATGGCGGAAAGAAAAAAAAGCAGGTGGAAATGTTTGTTCAACCACTTTCGCGCCGCCAAGTTAACTCACCACACACGTCTCGTCGATTCTCGCGATACTCACAGCATCTCGCCCTCCCCATCTTTCAGGTTTGGGAAGCTGCTGCTTCTCCTCCCCTCACTTCGTTTCGTGAACTCAGAGCGGATCGAGTTGCTGTTCTTCCATAGGACCATAGGAAACACTCCCATGGAGAAGCTGCTGTGTGACATGTTCAAAAACTAAATCACATACAACCCTGTGTGCAGGTCTCAGTGTGATTCAGACCAATAATGTGACTGATGTTTACTTGCTTCACTGAACTCATTTTAGAGTGGTGCATCTTGTTATTTTTGTAAAAACCCCTTCCACGTCTGCTGAACCATGAAAAAACAGTTGAAATGCTTGCTGTCTGTTTCAATCATATTTAGACAAAAATGTATGTCTCTGCTGACTTCATTGCAGCCTGTAGTATTCTTTTTTTAGTGTTTCATTATCAGCGTTACAGTACTGATATCTGTTCATAGATGGATTGTGTCCTACTTCTGTCAATAATGTGACTTAAGTTTTGCCTTTTTTAAGTAAAACGTGTTGAAACAGATTTCTGACGACTAATTTTTTTACCTTACAGAACTGCACCAACTTCAAAATGAATCAAATGTATTTTTTATAAGTTGCTTTCATTGACTGTAAGAACTGGAGTGAGTGTGATGTCCTCCATAGAAAATGGTTTACTTCCAGATCCAACCAAATTACGTTAATTCAGTCACAATACGATACGCTGACACATTGGGACAAAATCATTTTTTGCCTAGGGCGGAATGTAGCCTAGAGCCGGGCCTGGTTAGACATGAGGACCAACAGTATCTGATTTGTCAGTTTATAACTAAAATAATGTGAAATGCCCCCTGCGACAGACTGGCGACCAGTCCAGGGGTGTCCCCTGCCTTCGCCCATGAGTAGCCGGGTTAGGCTCCAGCAGCCCCGTGACCCCGAAAGGGATAAAGCGGTTCGGAAAATGAATAAATGACTGCATAATGTGAAATGCAGTAAAAATATAATGAAAAAAAGAGTATTATCAAGAACGTGTTAAAAATGTATCAGAGCAAGACCAGTTATTTTGACTAATAGAATGACTAAGTGATTACTGTTTATTTCTCTGTAGAAGTCTGTAGAATTTTGGCCTTTTGTAGCCAGCGGGTACTTCCTGTTTGGAATGCGAGGGTTCACTCAGTCCCGTTCTTAAAGTCCTATACAGTCAGTGGTTATTTTGTCATCTTTCCAGCATAGCCTTTTAAACACACCTTTTTCTGGGTGGAACACAAAAAATGATTCCACTCACACATTTGGAACTTGCCTGAAACTGACAAATTTGTTTGGATTACTAAATTAATTGATTAATCAATTTATTGTTGCACCCATAGTTTTTGATAATACGGTATTTGCAAAACAGTGAGTTTGGGAAAAGTGAACCACAATAAAGTAAGGAACAACTGTAATGTGTCTTTAAAATTAATGGAATCTCTTCCAGATTGATGGGTTGATTCTATGAGAAAAATCCTTAGGAGTTTTCTGATGATGGTGTGTTATTTCTTCTGTCAGTCAAAGTCAGATTTTCTACAACACATCGGTAAAGTTACTGCTTTTTAAACAGTATTTTTTCTAATGAACAGATTCACTTTAAATCGAAAAAGATCTAAAAGCTTTTTTTGTGCTTTGTTATTGGCTTAGCTGCTCTTCCTGTTTATGTTTGCCATGAGCAGCTGCTCCTGATTCACAACTAACTAAATGAAGAAATGCTCAGAAATACATTTTGGAGGTTAGTTTTCTCTATATATGTCCTCCATCATCAGAAAAGTGCTACAAGATGATGTAATGATGTAAACCTACCCAGGTTAAATGAGGATCAAAGCTCAAACTTAGATTCTCCGCTTTCATTGGCTGAACTTCATGAAGCTCTGTTGCTGATGCCCAACAACAAAGCTCCAGGGCCTGATGGCTTTCCTGTTGAGTTTTACAAGGAATTCTGGGAACAGCTGCCACAAACTTTTTATAAAATGGTTACATTTAACAAGGAAAGCCAATCACTGCCACCTCACATGAATTCAGCGAACATAAAAGCTTCAATTGCCCCATTTCTCTCATCAATGCTGACGTAAAAATTATTTGCAAGGCACTCACACAGAGAATAGAAAAAAATAACTCCTCATATAATTCACCATGATCAAACTGGGTTCAGTAAAGGGAGACAATCAAGTGATAATGTCCGCAGACTTGTTTGCCACTATTAAAAACCAGGAAACAACCATACTCTCGTTGGATGCTGAAAAAGCATTTGACAGAGTAAATTGAAAGTTCCTCATTGCTGCCATTTATAAGTTTAGGTTTGAGGAATTCTTTGGATGGTGGAGGCTCTTGGGGGTAGGGCCACGCGCTAGACAAGGTTCTCCTTTTGTTGTGATTTAGAGGGGGCCCGGCACCCGAGGGTAAGGACCAGAACCCGCACCACAAGGACACAGACACCCTCTATGCTAAGATGGAATATCATCCCCCGCTCATGGACTTGCCAGAGGACTGAGGGATCCCTCTCTCTGCGTGGGGAGGGGGCCGCCGGGCCCAGGAGGCCTACACCCAAGAGACAAGGCCGCCGCTGCTGAGGGCCTGTTCCCTCCACCAGGGATGGGGTAGGGGACAGAAGATCAGTATTCTCATCTTCCTTGTGTAATGTATTTGTGTGTGCGTTGAGGTGTGTTACTTGTGGTTGAAGGGTGTGTGTAATAAAGGGTGCAGTTAAAATTGGCGAGCAGGGCACTGGGGACATCTCCTGATTGCTTACAGGGATGTCCAATCACCCTCTCACCAAGGGGCCCTAAATGTCTACAGTGCAGTTAAAATTGGAGGGTAGAACACTGGGACATCTCCTGCTTGCTGGCAGTGATGTCCAAGCACCCCCCCACCAAGGGTCCTACGTGTCTAATGTGCATTTAAAACCAAGAGAAGGGGATGAAACTGTGGGGAGACCACTGCCAAGTGGCTCGGCCCCTCGAGGTATTCCGCAAGCACGCCCCCCCACCCAACCTATTAAGTGTTCGTATGAGGGTAGGTCGGGGACAGCTACCAGACTGACCCCCGATGGTGAAACAACCACCCCCCAGCATTGGGCCCAAGTCTCCCCAGGGCAGAGGCCCCACTGCCCGAAAGCTGACCCCCCAGGCCCCACACCCCCCACCCCACACAAAGAGAGAGGAGCCCAGAGAGGGCCAGCCCCCTCCACCCCCCAAGCACCACCCTGTAGCTACCTGGTCAGGTACCAGCAGTGACACCCAAGAATCGCGCCCCCTAAGTTATGGAATTAGCTATTTGAGACCAGAAAGCCTGATTTCCTTCCAAGTTATTTGAACTCTTAGTTGACATTTTTTCCAAGCTGATATGATCCAAAAGCAGATTCCTGTAATGACTTACACTAATATTTTTCTTGGTTTTCCAGTTTAATAAAATTGTTAAGAGTTATGAAGATTATAGATGCAGACAAATTTCTGACCAGAAGCTTGTGTCTGTACTTCTGCCTAAGTCTGTATCCCATTTAGTTGTTGGAATTGAGAATTCATTATCTAGGTTGCATATGAGTTTGTATATTATGGAGAGGATTTTCTGCAATGAAAAATTAATCACAGATGTAACTAGTTCTGGTAAAATTTTTACTGCTGCTATCTTACTCATTAGTGACAGAGGCAGGTTGACCCAACGGGTTAGATCGTCCTGTATACTTTTCAGTAATGAAAAACATTAAGGTTGAAATAAAAAATGATCAGAACCAAACAGTGGATTTCACTTATGGAAAGTGCGTGTTAACTTTTCACTTCAGACCCAGAACATAAAACGAGACGTTTTGGATAACCTCACTCAGTAGCAGCAAGCCTAGAGAAGTGTCTGCAGGGGGTGACAGAGGCTAAAGGAAAAAAAACAATCATGACTAATTGGAGACCCCTGCCGCTTTGTGCATTATTATGACAGTCAAGTAGGAGGAGGAGGAGGAGGGATATTAGGGTTCCACTGCTCACAGGTGATGTACGGCAGAGGTCTGGGTTCGATGTTTAGTAGACTTTTGCGTTTTGCTAAACCCCTTCTAAAATACGGTATTTCAGTCTTTAAACCACACCTTAAAGCAGCGGCCGGAGATCTAGCCACGGGCCTGTTTAAGAAAACTGTGTCAAAAATTCATTCGGATAGACACGAGGGGTCTGGAGGGCTCATGGTGGTGTCGCGTAGACCCAAAGACCAACCGCCAGGGGGGGCGCCCTGTCTCAACCCAAGGCCATAAAAGAGGGGGTCGCAAAAGAAGAAATCAGTTGCCCAGGTTAAGAAGAGAAAGAAGCATATCAGCTCCGCCGACATCTTTTAGAGCGAGTAAGAGAGAGATGGCTCTGCTGCACCAAAAATCCACCGAGTGTACGCTGGGTGAATTTGATCTTTTCTCAGCACCCATGACGCAGCTGTCCCTGGAAGATAAAACTTACTCCGAAGTAGCTCCGGTGACTGCAATCACTGAAACCGGACCTTTGGAATTCTTCATTCCTGGGGACGGCGATCGTTACCTGGATCTGAACGATACGCTGCTCTATCTGAGGTTAAAAGTGTGTAATTCGGACGTTTCAGATTTACAGAATAACGCACAGGTTGCGCTCATCAATTACCCTTTAAATACAATTTTCAGCCAGTGCGATGTGATTTTAAGAGATCGTTTGATTTCACAATCCAGCGCTACTCATCCCTACAGAGCCATGATCGCACATCGCTAAAAGTGACGGGCGTCTGCTCATCCAAACCGGCTAAACGTTGCAACTCACAAGCTTTGACCTCGACCTGAGCATCCGTGCACTGAGGAGGCAGCAGGTGAGCCAGGGTGATGGCAAAACACAATTTGTCGTTTCTAACGCCCGGGTCATAATGATGCCTTTTCTTTTTAGCCAATATCTCAACGTCCAAAGATTCTTCAATTTTACGTTTAGCCCCCCCCCTCTCAGATTGTGAACAATTTGAACAATCAATTCCATTCAACGTCTGAGGCAATGCTGGCATCAGACTGAATGGATCTCTCTAGGACCTCCTCAAAGGCCGGCTGTATGGCTTGTGTGTCTACAGATTCATCTACACACGTGGACAAAATTGTTGGTACCCCTCAGTTAAAGAAGGAAAAACCCACAATTCTCACTGAAATCACTTGAAACTTACAAAAGTAACAATAAATAAAAATTGATTGAAAATTAAATAATCAAAATCAGCCATCACTTTTGAATTGCTGATTAACATAATTATTTAAAAAACAAACTAATGAAACAGGCCTGGACAAAAATGATGGTACCCATAACTTAATATTTTGTTGCACAACCTTTTGAGGCAATCACTGCAATGAAGCGATTTCTGTATTTGTCAATGAGCGTTCTGCAGCTGTCAACAGGTATTTTGGCCCACTCCTCATGAGCAAACTGCTCCAGTTGTCTCAGGTTTGATGGGTGTCTTCTCCAAATGGCATTTTTCAGCTCCTTCCACAGATGTTCAATGGGATTCAGATCTGGGCTCATGGAAGGCCACTTTAGAATAGTCCAACGCTTTTCTCTCAGCCATTCTTGGGTGTTTTTGGCTGTGTGTTTTGGATGGTTGTCCTGTTGGAAGACCCATGACCTGCGACTGAGACCAAGCTTTCTGACACAAGGCAGCACATTTCTCTCCAGAATGCCTTGATAGTCTACAGATTTCATTGTACCTTGCACACATTCAAGACACCCTGTGCCAGATGCAGCAAAGCAGCCCCAAAACATGACTGAGCCTCCTCCATGTTTCACCGTAGGGACAGTGTTCTTTTCTTCGTATGCTTGGTTTTTGAGTCTATGAACATAGAGTTGATGTGCCTTACCAAAAAGCTCCAGTTTGGTCTCATCTGTCCAAAGGACATTCTCCCAGAAGCTTTGGGGCTTGTCAACATGCATTTTTGCAAATTCCAGTCTGGCTTTTTTAGGATTGTTTTTCAGCAGTGGTGTCCTCCTTGGTCGTCTCCCATGAAGTCCACTTTGGCTCAAACAACGACGAATGGTGCGATCTGACACTGATGTACGTTGGCCTTGGAGTTCACCTTTAATTTCTTTGGAGGTTGTTCTGGGCTCTTTGGATACAATTCCAACGATCCGTCTCTTCCATTTGTCATCAATTTTCCTCTTGCGGCCACGTCCAGAGAGGTTGGCTACTGTCCCGTGGGTCTTGAACTTCTGAATAATATGAGCCACTGTTGTCACAGGAAGTTCAAGCTGTTTAGAGATGGTCTTATAGCCTTTACCTTTAAGATGTTTATCTATCATTTGTTTTCGGATGTCCTGGGACAATTCTCTCCTTGGCTTTCTGTTGTCCATGTTCAGTGTGGTGCACACCTTTTCACCAAACAGCAGAGTGACTACTTGTCTCCCTTTAAATAGGCAGACTGACTGATTATGAGTTTGGTAACACCTGTGATGTCAATTAAAGGACACACCTGAGTTAATCATGTCAGTCTGGTCAAATAGTTTTCAATCTTTTATAGAGGTACCATCATTTTTGTCCAGGCCTGTTTCATTTGTTTGTTTTTTTTAAATAATTATGTTAATCAGCAATTCAAAAGTGATGGCTGAGTTTGATTATTTAATTTTCAAGCAATTTTTATTTATTGTTACTTTTGTAAGTTTCAAGTGATTTCAGTGAGAATTGTGGGTTTTTCCTTCTTTAACTGAGGGTACCAACAATTTTGTCCACGTGTGTATTCTCAAGCTGGTGTGAGAACGAACATCTCGGCCTACGAGCTCCAACTGAACAATATCCCCACGTTCAGCATCTGCGCCGACTGTCTCGGCTAACTCGGCCAGAACACTGACAACATCCCGTCAAGAGCGGGCACGTTAAAAACCCTCCTTATTTCAACATTGTTAAAGCGCTCACGGGCCACATGGTGCACCTGACCTGAAGGTGTGTACGGCACTGACGAGGTCGATGGTTGGGGGTGGAGTGTCATGTTCTCCTCCTCCTCCGCTGCGTCTGATGTCGATGCTACCGCAGGCGGGGTGGGGACGTCAGCGTTCTCCTCCTCGTCCTCCCCCGCGGCGTCAGCTGGAGCTTTAGCCGGCATTCCACAACCATCCTGCGGCTCTGCGGATGGTGAAACCGGCAGTGTTCGAAACGGCTGCGCCAGCTGGTCCAAAGCCTTTTGTAAGGGGGTGAAAACACTTTCTGTCCGAGCGGGCTGTGTTTCAACACGATCCGTTAACGTTTGCGGTGAGCGCTGCGGCGTCAAACACCCGCTGTGTGGGAGTTCTAAATCCTCACAACAATTCTGCAGCATTTCCAACAGGTCTGAGGGGGGTGAATGCATAGAGGAATCTGGAGAATTCAGATCCTCTTCCTGCAACCGTCGTAAAGCATTTTCTATAGTCGTGAGGGCAAATTCCGGTTCCTCATTTTCTGTCGGAACCCTCTGAGCGGGGGGAGACATTTCGGGACAAATTTCAAGTTCATTGGTGAGGGTGTTTGTAAAGACCGCTGCTCACGCCGTGTGTTTTTTCCGACCATATTTTTGAAATCATCACAAATTCATAACAGTCACACTTTTTCCACAAAGGACTCTGAGCTGGATCAGTCGACAGATGATGTAGAAACGTCTTCCTTCCGGCTCAATGTCCCCCGGATCCTGAAAATCTAACAGAGAGGGAGAGAAACGAGGGTCAAATTCAAAACGGCAGCTCCTCGTAACCGTCTGTTAGCTGAAAGCTAACCTCTGAGTTAGCTTGGGGGGGTGACTTCTAGTCAGGCGGTGGTGATGCACACCACGGCCCGTCCCCCAAAGTCGATTGTTGGTTGTTTGGGTGAATTTGGTGGAGGGCTGTATATCCACAGCTGTCCAGGGGGACTGTGTGAAAAGATATGCTGGGCAGTCTGTGAAGAAGCTTCAACATCCGGCCCGGTCGGAACAGCCTCGGGTTGTTCTCCTTCTAATCCTGATTTTTGGAGTTCCGCGGATGAATGTGACGCGCCCGAAGAGCCGAAAAGTCTGTCCAATTGCTGATGAGGAGGCGGGATGTTGGTGGCTAGCGCGCGAGGCTATATGGTTTGAAGTGTGACCGATGGAATGTTTGAAATACAAAAACTTTCTTTGCAGTCACTATCATTTCGGACCCCCACTTCCAACATTTTCTTGCCGTAAGGTGAATGGGCAGTGCGCTCGTACACTTTTCTTGTCAGGGTACTTATCGGGTGTCTGTGAAAGACTAGCTAAACATCTTTTTGACGTTTAGGGGCTTTTAATTATTTATTTTATTTCTTTCATCCAAAACAGTTTTCCTAAACTAGGCCTCTGAACAAGTGTGCGGGCGGCCGCCTACAGGCACGGGGGTTGGGTTGGGGGGTGGGGGGTTAGCCTACTATTAAGCTCACTGCTTTTTTTTCCAGATAAAATACTGATGCTTGGGACTGTAAGACTCATTATGCAAATAAACATGTTTACATTAATAAACATTGCATTCTTTTATTTTACATTATACATACAATGTAATTTATGAATATATCATTTTAATATCTAATTCACATTAATTAAATTACGCATAATGTATCTACCAAAATTATGATTTATTGTTATGGGTAATTTCACATATACTATAATTTCTGAATATATTATTTTAATTTATATTAATTCAATTATGCATACTGTTGTAATGGTTGCCTACAGTGCAGTTACAACCATGACCAAGAAAAAAGAACTTGTAACTTGTAATGTGTTTAACAGGTGGAATTTGCAGGTTCTAATGGTCATGTGATTATTTGTCATTACCCTATTGGGCCAACGGGTCCTGCCAGGTCAGGTGACTGTGACACACCTTGTTTTCTTTTTTTTAAATCAAGAATCAGGTGCGCGAGGAGGCTGGCTTTTTTTTTTTGGTTTTGAATGAATGGACAGCTGTCTGCCGACCAGGAGCGTGGCGGAGCGGGATTTCGCGCATTGGGGATTACTTTTCCTGTGCTATTTGGGATTACCCTCCACACTGCATTCTACGTTTTTTCTCTTTGGATGGAGTAACTTTCGAGCGCCTGGGACATCCCGTATGAGGAACAGCCGCAGCCTTGACAGCCGGTGGGACGCGTTTCTGCAGCCTGACGGAGCGGCCTCCCACCGGACGCGTGAACTGGTCGGACCTTTTTTTTTCCCTTCTATTTTCGCCTCAGGAGTATTGTTCGTTTATGTATATTTGTTTACCAGACCGGGGTCAGTGTTGATCTGTGTTTTTTCCGTGTATTATAAACTTTGGGGATTGCGAGTTGATTTGTTTATGTTTCAAGTGTCTTGGGTGGGGCTTTCTAAGTTGTATCGGACCAACAATACACGGGTTGTCCAAAGAAAGAGTTTATGCGCATTTATTATCACTATTATGATTATGATTATTGTTGTTATTAGCACACAGAGTAATTCAACATTTGATGCGCCTATGCCTTAAAAAAGGGTGTTGTGACGATCTCCTGCCAGTGTGCGGGGCGGATTGTTACAGAGTGGTGGCCAGTATGGGGACGCATTGAATGTTTGTAATTATAAAATCTGTTTTCATTGCCATATATATAGGTATATTGTTGTTTTCTGAGCCTTCTGATTTGTGATTTATGGTGGAGGGGTATATATATTCCTTAAAGGAATTATCGTTGCTCTTCAAACGTGGGGTTTCACAGCCATTTATTATTATTGGGGTTTTTGTGATGTTTCCTGTTACAGCACCTCTTATGGGAACATGTTTTAGAATCTATATTCATTGTTTAATTTCAGCTTGCACCGCTATACATACATTTATATAGCTCAATTTTCACAATTAACTTACGCTCAAACTACAATAACTATGTCCAGGAGTGACCAGCAGGGTCCACCCAGTGAGGACGGGGCTGATGAAGCAGGACCTTCTCCCCTCGTCGACCTAACACCAGATTCCGGTCCCGGTTTACAACGTTGTGTCACCATCAGAGTTCCACGCATTGAGGTGGTAGAGTTGACCAGTCGGCTGGAATCCATGTACCTTGAAGATGAGGAGGCTGAGGATGATGTTGATAAAGAACCCCAGGAGGCAGAGGAAGTGGGTGAAAGCGTCGCAGATCTCCTCCGGGAGATTCATGTGAAAATGGATGCCCTAGAAATCCGCTTAAAGGAGACAGTGGACAGTACGTTGAACAGAGAGGACGGACTGAGAGCCGCGATTGACACAGTGGGCCAGCGAGCAAAGGAGTACATCGACAGCAAGCTCCAGAAACTGGATGAGACCGTGGTAGCATGTTTGGAACGGAGAGATAAACTGTGGGAAGAAAAATTGAAAAAGGCTGTCAGGCCACCGCGTTCCTTCTGGGGGCCCGCTGGTTTTTCTACACCCGCTCATACACTGTTGAATCCTCGTTTACCTGATGGGGAGGTTACCATTACGGCTTTTCCAGCCGCCACACCCAGACCACCCATCAGGATGGAATTCCCGCAGTTCGGTGAGTCTCGTAATTCCACTGATGTTACGGAGTTCATCGAACAATGTGAAAATTTCCTCACCCTCCGCCCGTTAAGTACCACCGAGTTCATAGGCACCCTAAACACTGTCCTGAAGGGGCCGGCTCGGAGCTGGTGGATGGCTGCCCGTGGAAAAATCCATAATTGGAATGATTTCAAGACAGCCTTCCTGGACGCCTTTCTGCCTTCTGATTATTCATCTGAAATCGAAGACCAGCTACGCCAGAGTGTTCAAACTCCAACCCAAGTCCTAAGAGACTTTGCATACGATCACCGAGCACTCTGCCTAAGATGGCGGCCGGACATGCCAGAAGCAGAAATAGTACGTCGCATCCTGGATGCATGCAACCCAAGGCTAGCCAGTGGGCTGCGGGGCATAGTCTCCACCGTTGAGCAGTTAGTCAGAGTGGGCTCTCTGATAGAGAAAGACTGGAGTCACACACGAGACTACTGGAGTCGTGTTCAGCAGGCCAACCCGGCGGAACGATCATCAAGGAGGACACCTCGGAGGCCACCCCAGGGGACTGGCCATGGACAGGGAGCAGACGTGGCCTCAGTACAAGGGACCCCAACTTTCTTGGTGGTGCCAGTGGAAGTACGGGGACACAGAGGTGATGCTGTGCTGGATACAGGATGCACGTATTCTCTAATGAGCATATCTCTCTGGAATGACATCAAGAAGGCAGGTGAATCCTTGGGTGTGCATAACAATCTCAAGTTTGTCATGGCCAATGGACAAGAGAATAAAGCCCTGGGGAGAGCTAACCTTCTTCTCACCCTGAACAACATCCACTACCATGTCTGTGTCTACATTCTTGAAGAAACCCAGTTATGTATGCCTCTGCTTCTTGGCCTGGACTTTCTGTGCACAAGTCAGCTTACTTTAAAACCGCATCTTGGAAAATATATAATGACTGGCGGCAAAGAGTATACATTTCTGCGGAAAACCAGAGAGACTCTTGAGTGGGACCATGTCGAGCCATCAGCGTATTTTTATTTAGCTGTCGAAGACTCGAGTGACAACCAACCTTTTTCTCTGCTCTTGGAGGCTCAACCTGAGGTGGTCTGGCCACTGCTGCAGAAGTGGCCTACAGTCTGGACTGCCACCACCGGGAATACCAACATCATCAAACATCATATCCCGACGACAGATGAGCTTCCTGTGCGGAAAAGAGCCTACAGAGTGTCTCCCCAGAAACAAGCAGTCATTGATGAACATCTCGACAAGATGCTATCTAACGGCATCATTGAACCATCGTCATCAGCATGGGCTTCTCCAGTGGTCTTAGTCCCAAAGAAATGCGGGTCACTCCGGTTCTGCGTGGACTACAGGGGGCTCAATGCCAAGACGCACCATGACGCCTACCCAATGCCACTGGTGCATGAAATACTTGAATCTATGCAGGGGGCAAAGTACTTCAGTTCGCTCGACCTGCAAAGTGGTTATTGGCAGGTTGCCATGGGAGAAGATAGCAAGTACAAGACAGCCATGATAACCCACCGAGGACTTTTCCAGTTCAGAGTCATGCCTTTTGGTTTGCGCAATGCTGGGGCCACTTTCCAACGACTGATGGAGCGGGTATTGGGGAACCTGAAAGGAAACATCTGTTTCGTATATATAGACGACATCGTTGTTTTTTCGAAAACCCAAGAACAACATCTCAGAGACCTTAATGCAGTATTCCAAAAGCTCCACCACGCTCGTCTGACCCTCAATGTCAAGAAGTGCCACTTTTTCAAGACCAAGCTCACATTCCTGGGTCATGTAGTGTCTGCACGGGGTGTGGAGGTGGACCAAGACAAAGTCCATGCCATCACAACCTATCCAGTTCCCACTGACCTTAAAGGTCTCCAGAGGTTTTTGGGGCTGGTAGGTTGGTACCATAAATTTATACCTCGGTTGGCCGACATTGCAGCACCCCTCAACCACCTCAAGAAGAAAGATGTCCCATGGGTGTGGTCCACGGAATGTCAGACAGCTTTTGAACATCTTAAGGACCTGCTACGTTCACCACCTGTTCTCGCACAACCTCAACTACACCTAGGCTTCCAGATCAGCTGTGACGCAAGTGATGTCGGCTTGGGTGCTGTCCTGACACAGTCCGTGGAGGGTACGGAGGGCGTCATCGCCTACGCTTCAAGGGCTCTCCGGGGACCAGAACTCCGCTATTCCACATCTGAAAAAGAGTGCCTGGCAGTGGTGTGGGCTGTGGAGAAATGGAGACACTATCTGGAGGGAGACACCTTCGACGTCTACACTGATCACAGCGCTCTAGCTTGGGCCTTCAACTGCCCAAAGACATCATCTCGGCTGACCAGGTGGACACTGCGGCTTCAGGCTTTTTCCTTTAGAGTACACTACAGAAAGGGATGCTCCAACATTGTCCCAGATGCACTTTCTCGCGCTACCGTCCAGGAAAACCAGTCATCATCGGAAGCTTACGTGGCCGTCACCTCTGCAAAAGCCTACTGGGCGGACCTGCCAACCTCATTGCAGGAGGTAGAGAAAACTCAAGAAAAGGATCCTGTGTGCCAACAACTCCTCCTCACTATCAATGAACCTACTCACGGTCGTATTCATTATAAACTCCAACAGGGTGTGCTCTACCGGGGTGTGCCATCCAAATATAGTGGATACAATTATCAGATGGTCGTTCCAGCAGTTCTCATTCCAGAGTTCCTGTCCTACTATCATGACAGTCCATTTGGAGGACATTTGGGTCGCATGAAAACCCTCCTCAAAATATTGGATGTGGCCTGGTGGCCAGATATAAGGAAGGACGTCTGGACTCATGTGCGTTGTTGTCAAAAATGTCAACAGTATAAATCGCCAAACGAAAAGCCTACTGGACTGCTTCAAACAACTGATGTCAAGACACCTGGGGAGATGATTGGGGTGGATTTTATGGGACCGTTTCCGTCCAGTAAATCCCAGAACTCCATACTCATGGTAGTCGTTGATTACTACAGTAAATGGGTCGAACTGTTTGCGCTCAGAGACGCTAAAACACCGAAAGTATGCCGCATCCTTAAGGATGAAATCTTCACACGCTGGGGTGTACCAGCTTACCTGGTTTCTGACCGTGGCCCTCAATTCACTAGTCAACTCTTAAACCAGTTATGCACCTCTTGGGGCGTAACCCAGAAACTCACCACCGCGTATCACCCACAGACAAATCTAACAGAACGGGTGAACAGGACTCTCAAGACTATGCTGGCGTCTTACGTGGAGGACCACCATCAGGACTGGGACCGGTGGCTGCCTGAATTCCGTCTCGCCATCAACACAGCTGTTCACGAAACCACTGGTGTGACCCCTGCTGTGTTGGCTCTTGGACGTGGTATCGCCGGACCCTTAGAACGCCTCATTCATAAGACACCTACTCCTGACACACCTCCATACAGCACACTACTCACTCATACACAATTCATGAAAGAGGTGGAAAGGCATGTTGGTGTGGCCAAAGCTAGACAAGCCAGGTACTACAATGCCCGCCGCAAAGATGTACAGTTTGTGGTTGGCGACCTGGTCTGGGTGCGGTCACACCCACTGTCCAAAGCCTCCACTAGGTTCTCTGCCAAATTAGCGCCCAAATGGGAAGGGCCTGCAAGGATAGAGAAGAAACTGGGACCCGTCAATTACCAGGTGCGGTGGTTGACTGACAAAATAAAGTCAGATACTGTGAATGTAGTGAACATGAAACCCTTCTATGGTCCCGATAAGCCGCTGGCTGGGGGGGGGGGGATGTAATGGTTGCCTACAGTGCAGTTACAACCATGACCAAGAAAAAAGAACTTGTAACTTGTAATGTGTTTAACAGGTGGAATTTGCAGGTTCTAATGGTCATGTGATTATTTGTCATTACCCTATTGGGCCAACGGGTCCTGCCAGGTCAGGTGACTGTGACACACCTTGTTTTCTTTTTTTTAAATCAAGAATCAGGTGCGCGAGGAGGCTGGCTTTTTTTTTTTGGTTTTGAATGAATGGACAGCTGTCTGCCGACCAGGAGCGTGGCGGAGCGGGATTTCGCGCATTGGGGATTACTTTTCCTGTGCTATTTGGGATTACCCTCCACACTGCATTCTACGTTTTTTCTCTTTGGATGGAGTAACTTTCGAGCGCCTGGGACATCCCGTATGAGGAACAGCCGCAGCCTTGACAGCCGGTGGGACGCGTTTCTGCAGCCTGACGGAGCGGCCTCCCACCGGACGCGTGAACTGGTCGGACCTTTTTTTTTCCCTTCTATTTTCGCCTCAGGAGTATTGTTCGTTTATGTATATTTGTTTACCAGACCGGGGTCAGTGTTGATCTGTGTTTTTTCCGTGTATTATAAACTTTGGGGATTGCGAGTTGATTTGTTTATGTTTCAAGTGTCTTGGGTGGGGCTTTCTAAGTCGTATCGGACCAACAATACACGGGTTGTCCAAAGAAAGAGTTTATGCGCATTTATTATCACTATTATGATTATGATTATTGTTGTTATTAGCACACAGAGTAATTCAACATTTGATGCGCCTATGCCTTAAAAAAGGGTGTTGTGACGATCTCCTGCCAGTGTGCGGGGCGGATTGTTACACTGTGTCTGTTAAAAATTATGAATTATTGTTATGGGGTCAAAGGGCACCTGTCAAAATGAGTTTGACGAAAGGTTTATTATTCTCTCTTGGAAACATTAATATTAGAAGGTATTTTCAGTAAAGTACAAGAAAGAAGTACAGAAAAAGTGCTGCCTCACACTACCCTGCAAATGGCTCAACTGAGCGAAAATAAAAATAAACATTGCGATGGACTAGTTATTTGTCAGTGAATTTCTGAGCTAAAACAGTAAGTTTCTTCACAAAAATGTTTGCAATTATTTTATAAACCAGCCAAGTTGTTTTTAATCACCAAAACACAGTCCATTAATTCATTCATAAATTGTCTTCATAAAATACAGTACAGTTAAATAAAGAATACATAAAGTACATAATTAAAGTACAGTTTACATTTGGTGTAACAAATAAAAATGTCAGACACACCTTAAAATTAAAAATGTAATTATTAGTTATGACTAAAAACAACTTTAGGTTACAAAAGGAAACGTAAAATGAAAACAACAATATAATGAGCCGAAAAGATCTCAATGATCCATAGTTTGTCCAGGTAGTGTTACCGTATGGTGACGTCATCATCAGTTGAAGGACCCCGAGTCGTTCTGACAGACTGAGTAGATCTGGTATCTACAGCGGCCTGCAGGAGCTACAGTTCACGTGTTAGTGTAGTTCACGTGATTCTGAACAGAAATGACTGGCGCTCACTGAAGGAAATCTGTCTGTTTTGTAACTCTTTCTGCAAATAGTTAATGACTGACGAAAAAAATAAAAAAGATTCTTATTGATTTATGGTTGTAGTTCCTGAAATCAACATCACTCAGATTACTTTATCATTAAAACAGATTTTACTTGAAACAGTTCATCTTTGTATTTTTTTGTACTGATAATCATTTTGTTTTTTTGCAAACCATCAGACAAAACAAAACGAACTCAGAAGTTCAGGAATCACAAATCACCTGTATTGTTGTCTTTAAAAGTTCTATTTCATTTTAATTGTATTAATTTCTCTGGGACAGTGCACATTCAATGAACCCAGCGGCTGGTTTTCATCTGTTTTCCTCGGGGTCGTGTTAAAATTGTTTACCTACAAAGATAAGAATATTGTAATGTTTGTTTGCAGGGGTTCCAAGACAGGATTAATCCTGTCAGTCAGAAGCCAGGGATCACAAGAGATTCTTCTTAAAATGAACTAGGTTTTATTAAACACGATAAAACAACGGCTCATAAAACAGTGGAAGAGGTGGACCTGCAGAGTAAATAAAGTTCCATAAAACCAACAGTAACAACAATAAAACACCCCCTGTCTGGGGCACCGCAAACTGCATGCATAAAACCCACTTAAAAAAAGGGGGGAACTAAGATTCCTGCGGGCTAACTCTTCCCATAAAAAAATTAGACACAATATAAAAAGCAAGAGTCTTTAAGATGGAGCGTGTGTGACGGTGCGCTACTTAGGCTACTGGGCAGAATGCTCTCCCTCAAGGAGTCTCCTTGCTTCCTTTTAATGAGTCCCTCATTAGGTGGGAATGGCTGTCACCTGTGCTCCTCGATTCACCATTCACACAGCAGCGCTGCAGACTGTCATCACACTATAAAATAAAAACCCAAATGTTAGACGATCAATTGAAACATCTATTGATAAAAAATACACACATCACAAAAATTAAAAGTAATACAAAATACATAAAAGCATAGATCAAACTAAGTGGGAAAGGCATATTAAAACTAAACTGAAGGTTAAGAACAACCCTAAACTTCCTGTTCTGGTTTATTCTCGCAGTAGATCGGAGGCCGGGTTCATCGTGGAATGTCATTGGACCTGATATTTAGGCCAGTCTCTTTAGAACGTGTGTGTTTAATCCGACATGTTTTCTTCTTCTGTTCTGCACACAGGCAAACAACACACCATATTGACAGACTTCCCCCAGTGGTCGGAGTCCAGCAAGCACCGCTCTTCCATTTAGATATTTTACCTGAGTATATTAAATTTGATACCTACTAACTTGGACCTCCAGTGCTTTTGTTTCTAATGAGGACAGTGAATTTATAACAAAATATATATATATAATATTAAAGGTATTATATTTTTAACATAATCTGACACATGTATGGGCATATTAGTAGAAGAAGAATTAATTTAATAAACAACACTCTTTTGACAATTCATTTTAATTATTATCATTTGATATTTTCTGTCTTCTTCTCTGGTGCTCGGAGCCAAACACCATTAAAAAGAAAAACTTCCAAGAAAAATCAGACACGTGCGCTATCATATTAATAAAATGGATACATTTTAATTAAAAATATAGATTTAATGTATCAAAATAATAATAACTAAAATATATTGATAGGATTTACTGATCTAACTAATCAGACATAACTATGAGAAAAATATTAATGAAAGAACTAATAACAAAATCAGACATCTATCAAGGAATCTGTTTAAATAATGTTTCTTTTTTATTTTAATAAACAAAAATAATTTCTTCCACAACTTCTTAAAACATGCCCTAATAATAACTCATTCATTCATTTTCATTATATCTTTTTTGTCCCTTTCAGAAACATATAAATGAACAGAATAACTTTATTATTCCTACAAGGGCATGTTCTCCAACATCAAACAAGAATTTAAAAAAAGACACATCTAACTAAGCTAAAACATTTAGATGAGAACAAATGTTCACCACTAAAACCCTAAAAACCAACAGCTTCCTGCACGTGATGCACTCTGAATCTCCAGGGTAGTCCATGTTGTCATGTGCTGCAGCCTTATTTTATGGAACACAGAAACAATAAGACACAAACATTGTAATTGTTCATCCTAAACTCAATGATCAGCTTCTATTTTGATGCATCACACATTCTGCTGCTCTGACCATTGTTGTTGATGTCTTTTGTCGTTGTTGTATCTCTATCTCTCCCCCGTGTGCATCTCCTTCATGTGAACGGAACGGTAATGAGCTTTTCACCCTTCCCTGGTGTGATATAAACCCTGTGACTGCATGACGGATCTGCGCAGACATGTATCCATCAATCACGAGCAACTTTGAAGAGAAAAAAGCAAGAGAGGATTTGTGACACCACTTAATAAACAAAAAAGAGCAGCTTTGCTGTTGTCAGGGATCACCCAGATGCCTCCCACTCCAACCATCAGAGGGAGCCCTCTCCCGAGTTCTGATCGCCAGCCGGCTCCCTGCTTGCACTGCGTCTGCTTCCTGTTTACTCAGCTGATCGTCATCTGGTCATCACTGGCACTGGATTTAAGCTCTTCTCAGCCTTCTGTTCATCACGTAGTCTTGTACATCCTCTGTGTTCTTCAGCCTAAGCGGGCTATTCTTCCTTGCCTTGCCTGTTTACCGACCTTGGCCTGTTTATTCTCGTGTTTATTATCTCCTGTGTTTTACCCTGGCCTGCTCTGCCTGCTCCTTTTGTGCTCCTGCATAATAGTTCTGGTGCATATGGATCCACACACCTAAGTTCAAAGAGTTGTAGAAAAATAAATCCAGAATTAGAGAATGAAGACACAGATCTGATCAGGATCAAAGATTTATGGAGATCTGAGATCACAGCACAGAGGAGATTGATTGACAAGATCTCCAGCCAATCAGGATACAGGACAGGGTGGTATTTAAGACGAAGAAAAGCAGCAGCATCCTCGCTCAGACCGACAAAGGTGAACTTGTGGGCTGTTTGACAAGGTTTTGGGGATGTTCAGATAGAGGCACAGACTGTAGAAGGGTGGAATTAAAAGGCACGTTTTGTGCGATTCTTGATCATGCGGCCGGAGAAAATCTGGAATCGGGATGGATCCGGCCATCGGGCCGTAGTTTGGGGACCCCGATGTAGCCTAGCTAAAGTACACCCCTCCAATATGGCGGCGCCGCAGGTTCTCTCCGGAGCCTGGAATGTTTATGCTAGAGACACTCGGGACAGAAGAAGAAGAGCGAGCTCTGACGTCATCATCGTGCGCTTGTTAAAATGCAAAGTGATACTGAATTTTGAGACACATTCTACACGGCAAGATTTGACAACAAAAAAGCAATCTTCATTGCCTTTGCCACTTTAATAGTGTCACAGAATGAGCGGTATTGAAGTAGAAAATGAAAGCGCAGAATGATTTTTCATTTTATTTAAGAGACAAGTAATGCAGTTTCATTGTGAAAGTAAAAAAGCATTTCTGTTAATCCATTTTCATTTTCAAATATGATATTGCTAATTGAATTTTGGCACACATTTACTGGAGAACTTTTTGAAAATGAAATGCCAAATGCCATTTTCTTTATCATTTTGATTGCGTTCTAATTGGAGAATGAGCGGTGTTACAGACAAAGCCGTTCAGAGGATTGAGTTGGCTTTTTTTAGTCAGTTGTGAAAATGAAACAGCATTTCCGGTACTGACTTTTATTTTGAAATACGAGTCACATTCGCTTCCGTACAGGTGAGCTAGTTTGTAGTCATTTTAACCGCGGGAGGGCAGCATTGCGCTTCTTGTGTCTTTTCTGCCTGTCGGAATAGAAGAAGAAGTAGACGGGACCCACAAGGTCATTTTGTGTGGCGGCGTTTGAGGATGATGTCGCTGGCTGCCCGCTCCGGGGCGTTTTCCCCCTACATGCAGGCTACAGCCTTCACTGTGGCGGGGCCGCTAAAAGCGCTGGTCCCCGGTGTTGTTTTGAAAGGGGAAAAGGGGCTGCTGGACACGAAGAAGCCGTTCCTGTGTCGCGAGTCGCTGAGCGGTCAGAGCCCGAAGACCGGGCCTGCAGTGACAGTTAGCATCAACGGTGAGTGCGCGGTTAGCCTCGGGGGCCAGTTTCCCTCAACATGATCGATCTCGTTTCACTTCCTTAACCCATCAATGAATGTCTGCGTTAAGAAAGCTGGGGAAACGTGGCGCCGTTTGTCGGGTTCCTCCAGGTCTTAAGCTAGCAGTAGGCTAGCAGATGGTGCGCTGCAAACAGCAGGCTCGTCCTCTGCTCGCCGCTGCTCAGAAACTCCGACTTTTGGATCAAAGTGGAGCGTCGAGCTCGAGAAGTTCTGTCTCAGTTGCTGATCCTTCGGGATGTCCTCAGCAGACAACTACAGGATTTGCAGACCACTTCTAAAAGATGAGATGTCGATGTAATTCCTTAAAGACCCACTCATGTCCCTGTGGCATTTTACTATGGAAAATACTCACTAGATTGGTGTTTTCATCATTCTTGTAACTTGTGCCTGTGAGTTTGTGTGTCTGTGTGTGCGTAATACTGGATTTGTAACCCATTCAAAACGCTTTGTGTTTAATTCAAGTGTGTACTTGCATTTGTGTATTCACATGTACAGGGGTTGGACAAAATCCTTGCAGCACTTAAATTTGGAGAAACTTTATTTAACATGGAGTTGGACCCCTTTAGCCGTCAAAACGTCTCGGAATGGAATCAGAAAGCTTCTTGACTTCTTCCATCGCAATTTTCAGCCACTTTTCCATCAAAAGCTGCTCCAGCTCCTCCAAACGGGAGGGTGGAAGGTAGCGATTCCTGACCTGTCGCTCGAGTATACACCACAAATGCTCAATGAGATCCAGACTCTGGGGGGCCATTCCATGTGTTCCCGCTCAGTTTCATGCTCGTCATATCAGTTTGAAGGACATGGGCAGTGGGGATCGGAGCGTTACAAAGTGTAGTGTTCCAGTCGTTTTGTCTAACCCCTGTACACTCAAATATGAAAAACGTAGAAATACAATTTGCACACGCACAACTAGAAATTACAGCTGTTTAAAACTAACAACCCCTATGCATCCAAACCTTTAATAGTATGCACTAATTACATGATACACACACACACACACACACACACACACACACACAACCACATTTACGCACAGATCAGAGTTACAAGTGCATGAGGGGTTGTGAGAATCTTATGGGGTCCAATCAGGATCCAAAGTGAATGAAAACCCACATTGTACATTTGAAGAAGAAAATGTAAAAACAGTTTTGAACTTGAAAGTAAACATTATAAACTAGAAGGAATTATTGAAACTTAGAAAAAAAAAAACGGTGAGTTTGAAAAAAACATTTTCCAAACTTGAAATATAGAAACAATGAAATCCTAATTATTTGAACAAAGCTGTTTAAGAAAGATTAACGAGAGCAAATAAAGAAAAGTAAAATGTAATTTGAGTATTTCTTTACTAAAGTTGTCGTGAATTAGGACCAGATGGAAAAATGATCTTTGAAGGAGCCTGTGGCAGTGATGTAGGTTCTACAGTCTGTGGGCCTCAAGCTCCCTGCTCTGCTCCATTTTGATGCAGACAAAAAGATCCATGTAAGCTTTGTTTTTCTGTTCTGGCTCAAAGCTGTTCAGCTGGAACACAGCTGAACAAGTAGCCGACAAAGTGACCCCAGCCCCTCATCCGAGAAGAAAACGGTTCTCTGGTCCTCACAAAAGCAAGTTTGGGGACCCCTACTTTAGACTGCAGGTGACTGACTGACCGCTCTCCCCATGAGGCTGCAGGAGCTTTTTCACTGCAGTGTTGTGCTGCTGTTTTAAAGAATCCAACAACTTATCTGTAATAAATAAAAATGAAATGCTTCATAGACGGTGTGAAAAGTGCAGAACAAAGATTCTGAATAGAAATCAATAAAGGAGTTGCTTAGAAAAAGTTTCTTTGAAAAATTGTTGTTTTTATGTTATGTTTTAAATGTGACTTTCTTTCTGTTTGCATTTAACATAATGTCATTTTATCAAATCAAACCCTGAGGTTTTTCTATGTAAATTGGTGGTGACCACAGAGATCTTTATAAGGTTCTCTGCAGCTTTAAGTTTATTACTTAATTAAGATGTTTTACTTTAGTAAAGTGTGTTGTCTCAAAGGAGCAGACATTTGGTCCGCAATGAAAGCAACTTGGCAAACTTAGAGGTTTTTTCCATTCGTGGAAAGAGTACTTGTTAATAAAGTACTAAGTAAACTTACTTGAATGTTACAAGTGAGGTTACTTTACAAACAGGGTTCCTCCACAAAAGTTTTGGAAGTTGTGTCGTTGATAAGTCATCACAGGAAAACAGGTTGGAGGAAATGGTTGTCAACAGTGAAAGAGGACAAATCCATGGAAAATGCATAGAAAGGGCCCTCAATTTCAATTCTAAATGTGTGTTCTTCTGTGGTACAAGTTGGGCAAAGCAAGACCTGTAGCCAAGTTCACAAGTAACCCCCCACCCAGCCGAGAAGCAATTAAAGGGGAACTTCTCCCCCATTTAACTAAGTGGATTTCAGGCCCTGAATTGCACAAGTCGTTACAGTCAACAGCAGCATGGGGTGGGGTCCTGAACTCAGGACCTTTTTAGGTTCTATTTTGTTCAAAGTGTTCAGTTAAAATGTTTCACCAGAATCTTTTGCATGGAGTTTCAAAGTAGCCTAACTTGTTTTTGGCTGATGTTGTCCTCACTTATTTGTGTGCGACCAGCACAAAAACGGATGGATATTCACGTTTGCCAAATATAATACATGCTGCCAATGTCTACATTGCTGGAATGCCCACATATTTTAGGTGCGTCCAAGGCTAAATGTTGTTGGTTGCACATATTTAAAATTGAACTTGAACTTTAGTTGTCATGCACATCTACAAAGCAAGTTTCTTTGTGTAGCACATTTCATGAGAGTGCATGTCTGTACTTTGACTGATCCCCGACTCTGCGAGCACGTGTGCGCGTATGCAGCAATTACTCCTTTAAGTTTGAAATGAATCTGCATTTTTGTTTCATTTAACTGAGAAAATGTCAGAGCCTACAAAACCTAAGTAACAAAGTAATGAGGGTTTCAGTAGTCCAGTAACTGTAATGAATCACTGAAATTTGAACTGTAAATCGTTACGTTATTCTGTTACTGATAAAAGTAACATTACAGTAATTTGTTACTTTGTATTCCGTTACCCCCAACACTGCCAGCAGCATAACCTTAAAGTCTATCCTCTGGCAGACAGGCAGCCAGTGTAAAGACTTCAGAACTGGACTGATGTGGATCTACTTTTTTGGTTCCTGTGAGAACATGAGCAGCTGAGTTCTGAAAAAGCTGCAGTTTCCTGATTGATTTTTTTGGTTGTTCTGTGAAAACACTGTTACTGTAGTCAAGTCGACTAAAGATGAAGCATGAACTAGTTTTTCCAGGTCCTGCTTGGACATCAGATCTTTAATCCTTGAAATATTTTTGAGATGATCGTAGGCTGATTTTGTCACTGCCTTCATCTGTTTATCAAAATGTAGGTCTGTGTCCATCACTACACCCAAGTTTCTGGCCTGGTTGGTGGTGTTAAGATGAATAGATTGAATCTCTGTAGTGACTTCCAACCATAACCCTTTAGCCCTAAATACAATGACCTCAGTTTGTTTTTTGTCTCATTGAAGTAAGTTGTGACACATCCAGTCATTCATGTCTCAATGCATTTACCAAGAGCCTGTACAGGGCCTCGGTCTCCTGGTGTCATTGGAATATATATGTGTGTCATCTGCATAGGTATGGTAACTAATGTTGTTGTTCTTTATAACCTGGGCCAGTGGGAGCATGTAGATATTAAATAGAAGTGGCCCCAGGATGGAGCCTTGGGGAACTCCACATATAATTTCTGTCGGCTCTGATGTGAATTTACCAACTGATACAAAATATTTCCTGTTTTCCATGTAAGTTCTGAACCAGTTTAGTGGTGGCCCAGTGAGACCAACCCAGTTTTCCAGTCGTTTGAGTAATATAGCGTGATCGACTGTATCAAATGCAGCACTGAGATCCAATAAAACTAGAGCTGACATATTTCCACTGTCTGTATTCAAACGTATATCATTAGTCACTTTGGTCAGAGCCGTCTCAGTGCTGTGCTGCTGTCTGAAGCCTGACTGGAATACATCATAGTAGTTGTTTCTTATTAATAATTAATCTAACTGATGAAAAACAGCTTTTTCAATGATCTTACCTAAAAATGGCAGATTTGATATCGGTCTGGAGTTTATTAGAAGGGGTTTGATTCCAGCTTTTTTCAGTGTTTCTGGGAAAACACCAGATGTTAAAAACAAGTTCAAAATCTGGACCGATTTTTGATTTTGGCTAAAAACGGCATAATCATCAAAGACTACTGGGAACGATTTTACAAAAGAAAAACTATCTTTGGAGTGGGGCTTTAAAGTACGATGAATTTATGGTTGACTTGATGATACATGGTTAATCTTTTGAAATGTATTTGTTTTAATTGAAATGAAGAAAGTACAGGTATGATTTGATCCAAAGGTTTAATGTAAGTCTCTTATTTTTACTCAGATTTTGCAGTTCACTGAAACTGATGATGTCTTTGCAGGCAGAGCGGGAGTCCGGTTTGCTCACACAGACATCAAGGTGCCAGACTTCTCTGACTACAGGCGCCTGGAGGTGCTGGACCCCCACAAGCCGTCCAAGGAGAGCAGTGAATCCAGGAGAGCCTTCTCATACCTGCTCACTGGGGCCACAGCTGTGGTGAGCGTTTACGCTGCCAAGACGGTGGTCACTCAGTTTGTTTCCTCCATGAGTGCCTCTGCTGATGTCCTGGCCATGTCCAAGATCGAAATCAAGCTGAGCGACATCCCAGAAGGCAAGAACATGACGTTCAAGTGGCGTGGTAAGCCTCTGTTTGTGCGCCATCGCACAGAGAAGGAGATTGCAGCAGAAGAGGCTGTCAGCCTGGCAGAGCTGCGAGATCCTCAGGAAGACAAGGACCGGGTCATCAATCCCAGGTGGGTCATCGTCATTGGAGTCTGCACACACCTGGGCTGTGTGCCCATCTCCAACGCAGGAGACTACGGAGGCTACTACTGTCCGTGTCACGGCTCGCACTACGACGCCTCGGGTCGCATCAGGAAAGGTCCTGCCCCTCTCAACCTGGAGGTGCCCTACTATGAGTTTCCAGATGACGACACAGTGGTGGTTGGATGAACAGTAGAAAAGCAGCTCTGTGCTCATATGAGGAGGCGTCTCTTTCCAATGGGTCATCATTCAAACACCATGCAGGTTCTGGTTTACGCTGTTGTTTTCATACACAGACGCCTGCAGGAGCTGATGTCATGAAGAACATTTATGCTTCCATTTCCTCTTCTCTGTTATGTGGAATAAAAGCCTCCTTATCTTCATTCATAGTCTGATTAAAAACAATATGTTAAGCTGTGGTGAATAAAGATGTCTATTTTATTTGACTCTTGATCTCAAAGCTTCATTTGTTTTTTGGTTATATTTTTTAAGTGGGGGAACATGGGTGCAGAAGACTGCACCTTTCATCCAAGTGATCTGAAACATAAAAGTATCGTGATCTGTCCTCTGCATGCTTACTACGCTGATAAATCATTTCCTGGAGTTTCCCTGCACTCTCTGTTTCTGTATTCATCTTCACAGCAACAGCACTTCTTTTCTGGGTGTTTGACCTGCCTGTAGATGCAGGTCAGGCCTACTGCGTTACAGGGAAAGACTGCACAAGCAAAACAGTATTAAATCAGCATAAGCAAGGAATTGTACTTGTGACCTTAGTGTCAGATTTAAACTCCCCACGTCTTGAAAGCCTCAGAAATGTCAAAAATGAGTGCATCTGAATGAAAGTCCACCATCTTCACATTTATGTCAAATGTTCTACGAATGCTTGAAATGTTTGAATTGAAAGAAGACTGAGTCTTGAAGTACCTACTTCAATCATCTTTTGATCTGTTGTAAAAATGTTCCCAGTAGTCTTTGAAATTATGATAATGCCCATTTTCTGGGCTAAAAAAACATACCTGTAGTTTTTAGGACATACAGTGCATCCAGAAAGTCTTCCCAGCGCCTCACTTCTTCCACATTTTATGATGTCACAGCCTTATTTGTAAATGCAGTAAATCCGTTTTCTTCCTGAAAAATTCTTTGAAAAACACCCACGATGACAATGTTGAAAAAGTTCTTTTGAAATTGTTTTATTCAAAATAAAAGCCTGAGAAATGACGTGTACAGAAGTATTCACAGCCTTTGCTCAGTACAAAGTTGTTGAACCTTTGGCAGCATTTAAAGCCTCAAGTGGTTTTGAATGTGACGCCACGAGCTTGGCACACCTTTCTTTGGACAGTTTGGTTCATTCCTCTTTGCAGTAGCGCTTAAGCTCCATCCGGCTGGATGGAAGCGTGGGTTCATGGCCATTTCTTCAACCCCATAATCGCTGCATTGTTGGTTTTTTTTTCGGGGTTGAGGCGATACTCAGACAAAAGTATAATTATTTTAAGTAATAACTTATTTTTAAAGCAAATTATTGGTATCAAAAGAGTATAAAAGCAGCTTTAGAATAAAATAAAAATGACCTGTTTTTAATAATAAATTGAGTTGGTATTTGCAAAGTAAACTTTAATTTAGGTCATGAGGGACATGACAATTGCTGGTGTATAATGAACAGAACATTATTTCATTTTTAACATTTGCATTTCAGTGTATTTGTTAAGCTGTTTAAATATATAGCTTGATGACCAATTATATCAAACACAACTTGAGAAAAGAGGGGCACAAATTGTAACATTTTGGTGGAATGACTCGTGTGATGCTGCATGTCTAGTTTGCATCCAGTGTCTACCTGAAATGGTTTCATCATAATGGTTACAAAAAGAACAGCTGGTGTTGGCATCCTTCTGAAATCTTTGGGAGATCAAACATTTAACGGGATAATATTTATAGACTAATTTGAAAGACATTTCTCTGATTTTATTAGTTAATAAATATCTATAGGGTAGCATCCAGAGTTTTCCTATAAATCATGGATGATCCCATTCCAGTAGCAGATGACCTACCTGTTGTTCCATAAATGACATGCATGAGGTGAGACGTTGTGCTGGTATATCAGGGACCAGGCGAGTAACATCCGTCTATCAAAGATGGAGAGCTTTATGGGGATTTTGAGAATATTATAATTACAGACCAAAAGACATTTTAGACTGTCTACTCTGGAAAAAATATAGGAGGGGATAAGATTCCATATAGAAAATGGATCAAAAATGTCTGAACCAGTTTCTCTTAAATGTATTATTTGGGGCTGAGAAATCTATCAACTTTAAGTCACCTCATTTAACTGAATTGATTCAATCAGATTTTTTTGATATAATGAACTTTCGTTTTCCGAACAAAGTCCGGCAGCATCTTATCGACCTTTTTTAAAGTGTTGTTTTCCACGTGCAGAGACTGAGCGGCATAGGAGACCCTGGACAGACCCTCAGCTTTGTAAGAAGGATTCTGCCTTTCAGGGAGAAATCGCTCTGAAGCCATAAATGTAACTGTTTCTGGGTTTTTCTGTAATGGAAGAAAAATGCACAGAACATTTGGAGTTTTTAGTTCTAATGATACTGAGACAGGTGACTTGGTTCTTAACTTGAATGTTACAAATGGAAACAGCAGCAGATTCTTTGATGGACATGAACTCACACTTGTTAAGATGGAGACCAGAAGCTTTAGAAAAAGAGCTGATTAGGTTTAAGGCAGTTGAGACTAGAGACACATCTTTTAAAAACAAGGTGGGATCATTAGCCAGCTGACACAATGATCCGTTTTCCTGAGCCTGTGAGGTTCCAACTTTAAGTGTAAAAGAGCTGCTATTGTTATTGTACAGAGTTTTTATTGTATTACAAAAGTTTGAACCACAGACTCTGTTCCACTGAGTCAAAGGCTTTTTTAAGGTAAAGGAACAGGATAAAGCTGTCTGCATCTATGAGCTCACTGTAGTCCAGGAGCTCCAGACTGTGTTTCATCAAGGTAAAATACCTTTTATTCTGTTGGCAAAACCAGAGCTAGAATTTTAATTTCATTTTTTAAGAGTGTAATGGGGGCGCCTATTATCAAGTGACAGGAGCTTTTTTTAAAGGTTTTGGAATCAGAGAAATAAGGCCTTGTGTCTTTGCAGCAGGGAGTGAGTTGTTATTGATGCTTTCCTTACATGCTGCAGTTAAAAAGGGGATCATTGTTCTGAGAATCTTTTGAAGAATTCTGCTGTCAGTCCATCATTTCCTGGAGACGTATTATTGTTCTTCTGCTGAGAAATAGTTTGAGGAGTGATGGGGCCTCGCGGACAGTTCTTCCATCATTGCTTAAAGTTTTTGGGTGAGAAACAGAGTCCAAGAAAGAGGAAGCAGAATCATCACAGTAGCTAGTTTTGTAAATATTTTCTTAACATTTTGAGCAGTATTCTGAAATCTGTCGAGGGTCATTTATTATTTCAGTAGCAATTTTTAACTATGCAGTTTGATTTTTAAAACAAATCTTCTCTACATTAAAAAAGATTCATTTTGTTCTCCTTCATCTATCCATTTACTACGACATCTTATAAATGCTCCCTGAGCTTTTGATTTGTAAATGTCATCTAATTTATTTTGAAGCCTTTGATATTCACATTTCTCAGAGTCTGACGGATCTGTATTTGGCGTTAAAGAAGAAAGCTATTAAGGGTGTCCTTCTCTTCCGCTATTTTGTTTTTAGCCAGGCTGCTGCCAAGTTGCCTAAAATATTTACTCATTTCATATTTACATAATTCCCAAATAGAGCTACTTTTATTTTCATTTTTTTCTATAGTCCAAACTGTTTTAATTATATTAGGCATTAAAGTGTTTACCTCTTTAAACTTTAAAAGAGTTTCCATATTACAGCTTTTTGAGTCAAATAAGAGGAGAGAGTGATGGAAATGCTAATAGCCTTACAATCAGTTAAGGGGAAAATTCTATATTTGAAGAAATAGTTCGTTAATTAAACATTTAGAAATCAATCAAAAATCAATTGTGGATCTCCTAGAGCAGTCTTTGTTTGACCATGTGTAAAGACAAGTAACAGGGTTTTGTTTCCTCCAAATATAAACAAGGTCAAATGTATCCATGAGGGCCTTCAGTTGGGGTCAGGAGCTGCTGAGCTTCAAGGTGACCATCTGTCCATACGGTTATCCATCTGAAAATCCCCTCCTAAAACAATTCCAGCTGCAGGATGTTTATGAAGCCAGTGTGACATTTTGGATTTTAAGGATTCAAGAAAAGTTGTGGTTTCATTCGGAGCATTATTTCTGTTAAGGTAAGTGTGTGTTGCGCAGCTGTGGTCTTCCTCCCTGCGTGGTGGATCGATGAAAGAAGAGAATCGGAGCTGGATTAATTTCAGCCTCCTCTAGGCGTATTTACTGTACACGGAACAGGTACGTCTCCATCCAGGTGAAAGCTCATACGTTTGTGATGTCATCAAACATCGACAAGTACAGATAGAGCAATGAATCATGGGAAGAGTAAGAGTGCAAATATATACAAAAGCGTTCAATACTTAACAATTTCCATATATATGAATAAGAATCAGAGTGGTCTGATTAACAGTTATTACGAGTAAACAAAAATGACTTAAAGGATCAGAGTCAGAACTTCAAACATTCCCTTCAAACCTGATTTTTAGAATAAGACAACAAACAAAGGTCCTCAAGCCTGTACTCACGAGTGTCTCATGCTCATATATGACCAGATATTCTTTTACCATCAATGACGAGATTGTGAATAATATCTGGTGAAACTTGACATTTTCCAACTTTCTTAAACAGATATGCCGGCTGATAAGAAAACTCTGATGAGCCAGCATTCCAGTAGCATTTAAACGCATCACTTCCACACGAATGTGGGCGACATGTAGAGTCTCACATCCAATTTGTGTGTAATTGCGGTTTTGTGTGTGCGTAACAAGCGATTTATGCATAGTTCTTTTAAGATTTGTGAGTGTAGTTAGTTTCAGGCTGTTGTAATTTTAAGCTGTGCATGTGTGAATTGTATTTTTTTTTATTTTGTAATTTAGTACTTATGCATAAAATGCATTGCATGAGTCACAAGTCAAGGATTACGCACGCGCAAAACCAAAGTTACGCACAAACCAAAATGTATGCACGGACAAATTGGATTGATATTCATTTCTCTCCATAGGCAGTGGTCAGGAGTTTCAGGGAGAGGAGTGAGAACAAGTTCATTCCCGGTGAAAGCTGGTTCCAGGGACCTTCTGTCCTAGGAATGCATTACATCACTGATATTTTCGCCGTCTGCCCTTTTCTTTTATTTAAGAGGCAAATAAATCGTCTTCTAAGAAACTTTTTAAGTACTTCAGTCAATCCCATGTTATCATAAAAGTGGTTAGTCAACGGAGCTTAGACCGGAGCGTGCTGCACAGACGCCATCTTGGTGGTCTTCTCAAACACCGATCGGTGTAGCCTGTGTCACCCCGATCCGCATTCGTAAGTCACGTGCATGAAGATTACGTCACTTCCTCTTTCCGGCCAACATTTGTGACAGTTGCAAATTTGGAATTTGATGTGAGACAGCTGGGTGATCGAGTAGCCGTTACAGAGCAACCATTGCATCTTTAACAGCCTACCGATGTGGCGTTAGAGCACTGTTTAGAAAGATATGTTTAAGAACTGCAGAATCGCTTTAGGATGACGTCACCATTTTCTAGTGATGTCCGAATCCAGAATTAAGAAATTTCAAAAATATTTTCATATAAACATCAATGGTAAATATTGACAATGTCCTTTTATATTTAACATTTACTTTTGATGCATTATAGCAATAGTCATTGTCCTGAAGAGCCGTTCATCTGACAGTTGGAGCTGACAGGAAACCAGAGATTTGTCCTCGCAGACGGACGCCACTTTGCTCATCCTGCTGTTCCTGGTGTTGTCGTCCTGCTGTGGCTCAACATCTGTGACTCCAAGCAGACCCCTTCACTGATACACTGATCATCACTGATGGTGCAGGATGGAGCTGAATTATTCTAACTGCAAAGGTTGGTTTTATTCCCAATGCCTCTAGAAACCTTGCTCTCCATCTTGTCTTCATCATCTCAAACGCTCTCTCCACCACAGAGCGTGCCCTGGCGTGGTGTCGGCTTTAACGGGCCTCAAACGCATTCATCACGGGTTCCCTGTAGGGAGTCAGCAGCATAATGGGATGCTCAATGCAGGGATACCCACTGTCACCCAAAATGATGAGTCCTTCAGGTGTTTGATAAAAATTGGGCTGTTTCACAGAACCTGTGAATCATGGACTGAATTTGGACACCCACCAAAAATAGCTAAAAATGTGACATTAGAATCACATACAGCCTGCATTTGGATTGAATAAAAATTCTTCCTGTTACAATAACAAGCTGCATTTTCTTTTAGGGCCTTTATTCTTATGTGGCAGACGTTGATGCTCCCCACGACCTTTTGGAAGGCAGCAGACCCAGTGACCTGCTCAAAACCAGCAGCGACTAATAGCAGTTCATCCACACTGGGGACCAGCATGATGCTGCACATCAGCTGCTGTTCTGTGGACAATGTCCCTCACAGTGGAGCGTGGCATGTCAAAGGTCCTGGCTGATACACGGTAAGATGTGCCAGACGCCAGCCAGGAAAGGAACACCAGGACCTCAGTCTCCTGTGCTCCAGAGCGTGAGGAACCCAAAGCTGCTCCACCAGACGCCCTATGGTCCAGTGGTCAACCCAAAATCCCGTCTGGTGTCAGACTGACTATACTGACCATAAGCATAGAGGGCCAGAACAGACACCTTTATGTTGGCAAAGCAGGAGAGACATGAAAGACCATGTGAAATGTAACATGAATTATTGTATTTGTTAAATTAGGTTTTATTTTTGAATGTTTTTGTTTATTATGATGACTTATATTTATTTTAGAAAGTATTTATGAATGCTGGAAAATCTCATGCTTTTTATTTGTTTGGGTTTTTAGATTTTCATGTTAATTTTTAAATATGAAAGTAAATATTTTTGTTTAAAACAAATGTCTGTCAAGCTTTTGGTAAATAAAATGATTTAAAACACTTTGTGTTGAAGGCTGATATGGTTTGACTATACAGAAAAAAACATTTTCTCTGAATTCACAAGAGTGTTTCAGATAATTATAATAATAAATAATATAATAATCAGAATCAAATCATAATCCAATGTTGGAAAAAATGGTTAAACTCTTTCCCAGCAGATGGTGTAACTCTGAGTAATCTGAGACGTCTCTACAACTTCCCTCTGTGCTTCGTTTCAGATCATATTCAGTTTGATTGGACTAAAAACTGTTGAATTTTTGCTAACAAGAACATGGAAAGATACATATTCAAAGGGATTTTCAGTAAAGTACAAGAAAGAAGTGCAGAAAAAGTGCTTCCTCGCACAATCCTATAAATGGCTCAACTGTGTGAAAATAAAAATAAACATTGCGATGGACTAGTTATTAGTTAATTTCTGAGTAAAAACAGTACGTTTCTTCAAAAAATGTTTGGAATTTTATTTTTTATAAACCAGCCAGGTTGTCATCTTCAGAACACAGTACATTAATGACTTGTCTTCATCATATGTTGACATTTATTAGGTTTTTACTTCGTCAAACCGGCTTACATAATTGGCGAATGACAGTAGTTTGCCTCCAGACCAGGTGGTGGCGATAATGCAATTACTCTGTTCTTTGTCCACCCCGATATAAACAACACCCGAAGAAGAACGGCGACCAAAAAGTAGTGAGTACGGTGTCCGAATCGCTTTTAAAAGCCAGGGTACTAAATTGTCCAGCACTATATAGTTTTTTTGTTTTTTTTTAGTAGTTAGGGGTTAGGGCATGAATTCGGACACAGCCACGGCTATTGGTCTCGATGTCGGACACAGAGGAAGTGACGTAATATTTGCGCGCCCGCGCAGAGTGCTTGGGTAGTCGTTTCAGATTGGGGTGAGACGAGCCTCCGTTTCTGTTGAATCGGTGCCGTTCTACGCCGGTCGGCAGCATGGATGACAGTTATCCGCATCAGGCTCGGTACCCGCCGGCGCCGCAGTCCAGCTACAGCGTCGCTCCACCAGGTCCTCCTCAAGAATACGGTTTCCCTCGCTGGTTCCGTTCTCCTCCAGGAACATATTTCGAAGGCTCTACTTTACCCCCTCCCTTTGGATTTGAACCCTCGACACCCCCGCCTGCTTTCGCGAGCCCCCCTCTCGGACCGCCTTCGGCCGCAGTGAGCTCGCTTTGCCGCGGTTCTGGAGCCTCGTCATTTCTGGCTTGTCCTCCGCGGTTCGGCGCCGCTTCTCCCTGGTTCGAGTCCGGAAGCCCTTCGGCCGCAGCTCCACGGCGCGGCTGGGACGGCGGCAGCGGAACCCAAACAGAGGAGGACGAGGCTCAGCAGAACAGGCGAGACCTGGATTGGATCAGCCGGTTTCTGCAGGGCAGGAGAAAAAGCCATCGCGGACCACGGTTCCGTCGGGAGAGTGGGTTCTCCCTCCCGGAGCTTGAAGGAGTCCTTTACGGGGCAGCCGCGCTCGTGTCGCGGTTGGAGCAGCTCTGTCTCCGCCTGCAGGACCAGGGCGGCTGGACGGACTCTTACTCGGAGGCTCTGGACGTGCAGAGGGAGCTGCAGGACCACATGACGCTCCTCACGGACTCGGACTGCGTGGCCAGATTGAAGGCCAAAGTGTCCCGGGTGTCGCGGAGAAGAGCCCGACTTCTGAAGGCCCGGAAGCGGCAGAAGCTGGAGCGGAAGCAGGTCGAGGAGCGCAGCTGCCTGAAGGAGGCCGCTATAGATGAATGGAGGCTGAGGCAAATCCAGCAGGGAGAGCAGAGGAAGAAGGTAAGACCGCTCCATCTGGAAGTTCCCTTTGGAAAGTTCCTGAGGAGCTTCGTCCCATGTCTCCTCAGGAGCAGGAACTGAAGCTGGCAGCTGACACTGTCCTGTGTGAAGTTAAGAAGAAGCAGGCAGACGTGAAGAGGATGCAGGACGTCTTAAGATCTCTGGAGAAGCTGCGCAAGCTCCGGAAGGAAGCCGCACACCGGAAAGGTGGTTTCAGGAAAAAGGAACTTCTGTTGAAGTCAGTGTTGAGATGAACTTGAGGCGCGAAACAAAAGCTTCAAAACTTTAAGAAATTCCTGATTTTTATGAGATGAGGAGTCCTGCTTTCACATTGTCTCTATGCCGCTAAAAAAGATCTCAACAGTTCCCGTCACTGAAGCCTCCGTAAGGTTTAGACCAGACCAGAAAAACGGAGCCCACGTGATCTGAGTTAGCCACGCCCACTGAGTTTGATGGGACAGTTTGACAGATAACATAATGAACTGGTTTGACCCAGATCATGAAATGTGGCATCAAATCACGAAAAATGTAATTTTATTAAAATATAGACTCATTTAATGACACTTTTAATTATTTATTTCATATTAAAAATATGTATATCAATTTGTCTCTTCCATCCCATACTGGCCTTGAAATAAATAAATGTTTAAATGTGCTTTTTAATGGCATTTTTAATATGTTAATGCCACATATATTTAAACATGTATTTATTGATTTCCAATTTTAAATATTTAATGACACTTTTATTTAATTTTGTCCCTCCTGAACCTCCATAGGTATCAGCACTGAGCAGCAGTGTGACGAGTCATTCAGCGGCAGTCTGGAGCAGCTGAGGAGAGTGATGAAGAGGAGGGCAACGCTCTACTCTGCAGAGGAGAAGGCTCTCATGGTGATGCTGGAGGGAGAGCAGGAAGAGGAGCGAAGGAGGGAGCAGGAGAAGCGATGGAAGAAGGAAAAAGAGAGGAGTCTGCAGTTCAGAGGGAGGGTGGACGCCATGCTGTTTGGAGGTAAATGAAACTTTGCCCCCTTCAACAGCCAGCTTCTCCGAACACCTTCACATATCCCTCCAAGAGGAGAGATATGGAAACAGGCTATATGCAAATTCCCTCCTTACTCCCTAACAACAAAAAACTGTAGTGCAGGACTGTCTAGTGCCCTGGATTTAAAAACAGGGAATATGATGTCACCTAAGTGAAAATCTAATCAATACGAGCATTCAGTGACAACTATTTATGAATCCAATGTGTTCTGATGATGAAAACATTGATGGATTTTCAAAAAGAAAGTAGCGAGTAGTGAAGGAATTCAAACACAGTCAAATCTGGACATTACTGTTGCTTGATGACATCATCAATATTCACCAGTCATCTATGTTAGCGCGTAGCTCCCAGTACTCAGAAAACACATAATGCCGTTGGTTTTAGAACTTTAAAAAGTCTTACTAAGACAAAGCCTCAATACTAACATTAAATGTATAAACTTCTGTGCTTCAGAGCACACCTACATGAAGAAATTATTTTCACCTTTGTACCACAAGCACGACGCGGAACACCCTACCTGTGGAGGGATACCCCGTCTGAAGTCGCTACGCCGCCTCCTTCAGAAAGCGTTTGGACAGCGAATGCCCGTACAGCTTTCAATAAATCCTGAAATGTTCATCTGCTGTTTTATGCATTTTGTGATCGAATTTTACACAAATCTTTTTAAGTAAACACCCCGGCTATTACTGACGATAATACGGTAATGATGTTTGAGGGATTCAAGCCACAAACAAGCATTCTGAGCTTACTGAAGACCAGAAGACACCAATCTTTGTGTGCTAGTCTACAGCAGTGTGGACGACAGATGTTCAAACGGAGGGATTGACTTCCCAAAATGAGTTTGTGTCAAAGTGCATCCTAAAGTTGCATTACCACAAATGCATTTTGCGCGTCAATTTCACATGCCTCTTTTGACGCACATCAAATTTGTTTGACGCCTGTCCAAAAAAAGATTTTCTAAGCTGATTGCTACAGGAAGCGGTGTCTGTGTATCTCATTTCCAGTGCATGGACAATGCCAGGTCAGGTTTATTTCTTTTAAAGAGCTCTACAAAAGCATGATCACGAGATCATGCTTAGACTCTCCCGGTACAGTCTGCTGCGGGAGCTGCATCGAGATCATTTCCTGTGTTTCTGTGTCTTTGTGACTTAGCTTGATGTCTTGCTGTCCCGCCGTAGTCCAAGAGGGGAAAAAGTAAAAGTAAGAATAAAATGAGATGATCTAGGTTATTAATGTCTCAATGCAAATAAGAAAAATATTATCAAGTTCAGGAGACCTGAGCAGGCTGTTTCCCCATGCTGCAGCTGCTGGCCTCTCTGCCTGCCAGCCTGATGGCTGCTGTTGTTGATCGAGTCACTGCATATGTCACAAGTCCAAGTTTGAGTCTCTGATTGATGCCACATGGCGACCTCACCAAAGGTCAAACATTTGAACTTCTGCTGTGTTGCCCTAAAGCGCGGCTTAAATCGCGCCGCAGACAGACGGCTGCAGGCAGACGGCTGCATCAACCTTCAAATTGTGCCGCAGAACCTCAGGTCACACCTGCACCATTGACTTATCATTGAAACTGGATGCACCTGCTGCGCAAATGACGTTGAAGTAAAAACTTTTTTTCAGTCCAAAAGTTCTATTCAGGTCCAGAGTCTTTTTGTTTTTATGTTTATCATCCCAAAGTGGGAACGCAGCACATTACAGTTCAGGAGTATGCCTCCTCCATTCCTCACCTTCATTTGTGTCTGTTTTGCAGAGGAGCCTCCAGCAGATGGCGCCGTGCGGCCTTTCAGGGACTTGTACAGCCAAGCAGAGTGCTCCTTTCAGGCTCTGATACACATCCGGTCAGTCCAACTTTTATTTTTGAGTCCTATTTTTTTAATATTCAGAAAGTGTGTTTTGTTGTAGACGGTGGTGCTTTTCACTCATCCCTGAGGTCAAGGTTGTGTTGTCATTTGACTTTGGGAAGCAGAGGATCCTTTAAGGTCCAAAATGCAATTCAAGCATGAAATTGTATCAAATTTTCCATGAACAGGTCCTTACTCACTTGTTCTAACTCAAAGCATATGTTTTAAGGAAAAGATTTTCTTGAACACTTGACATTGTTTGGGGTTTGAATGATTGCAGAAGGAACTTTTCAAGTGGATTTGTAAAGTCTCGCAGGCATCTGTAGACTCTGGATTCAGCTGCAGTTCTGCTGCTGGTCATGAGTCCTGCTGGGTTCAGTCAGTACTGAAGGTAAGCCGTGTCTTTCAGGAGCCAGTGGGACCTGTTTCTGGTAGCAGCAGATAATCTCAAAGGTTCATCGCTCCCTCAGAGCTGGGTGATGCCAGAGCTGCCGTCAGACCAGAACTGGGCCTCTGCGTTGCAGTCTCCTGACTCTGACTGATCTGCTCCTGATAGGAGAGGAGGAACTAGGCAAATCTCAAATCCAGAGGAGAGGAGACACACGGCCTGGGACTGTTTCATCATCTGAAGTCACGGCAGTTCTTAGTCTGACATGGAACCGTTTTGGGCTTCAAAGTGCTGGAAAGCTGTGCTGCTTTAGCTCCAGTTTTACAGAGCAGTCAAAGAAAACATGCAGGGACACCCCCCCCCCCCCCCCCCCCCGCCTCATCCCCCATCTTCTTTCTGATGAAAAACATTTGGATCAAAACCATCCTTTTCATTATCAAAGGCCTTCAAAACGTAGATCAGGAAGCAAGAGTCACCACTCAGTGGACACAGAAGAACTCTGGAACGTCTTTTGTACCTTTCAATGTCCAGATGATTAAATTGAAGCCAGACAGAAATATACAGAAAGTATCCAGAACTGTTAGAAGTTTAAAATGTGCAAATGTAAAGTCTTTCTTTGGTAAAAACAAAATCGGATTAAGTTATAACTGCTTTGATTTAAAAAAAACCTGCCGTATGTTCATGGAATAGAAGTTTGTGACACTTGTGGAAAAGTCAATGAATAAAAGAGGAATGAGAAAAATGTGAAGACAGGAAGTGTCTGTGTTGTATCTGAGGCAGGAGGAATGTTAGAAGAAAGCCTGGCTGCGGCACAGATAAAGCTGTGTGATGTCCTGCACCGCCGTGGCTGAGAGTCAGCTGAGTGCGGCCAGAGCAGCTGATCAGATCACAACATTCTCAGCCATCTGCAGTTGGACTGCGGCAGCCACAGGTAAGCTCTCTGACTGAGTCCATGTATGTTTTTAGCACTTTTTCTTCAAACCTGAGCTAGAATTCCACATGACAAGCTGTGATTTGATGTCTTACGGGATCCTTGCTAAGAATTCAACTTTACTGGACTCTTTATCACCTCTACGCAAACATTTATTTTCAGCAATGAAAGAAACGTGTGTTTTTGCTTTCAAATAGATGCTAAATGATTTCAAATAATCCCTTACAATATTACTGTCTCGGAAATATAATCCCTCACATGACGGCTGTATTATTGTGAAACCACCTCCACCATCATACTTGCAGGACTGGAATACTGGAGACAGAATAAGGGGAAGCATTGACAGCAGGATGAAATATTGCTGTTCAATATTCAAATGTAGGTCTTTTCAAATGACAGTTGAAAGTGGAAAACCAAACCTGAGCTTTCATTTGGTCTTTCAAATGAAACCAGAGGACAAACATCTGTACTCTCCGTCCAGACGTCTTGGCTCTGAAAGAACTGGACACAACACTTGTCAATATGATAAAAATAAGATTCCAGTGTTTGAGGAACACTGCTAAGTAACTTGAGGACCGTCAGCAGAAAACAGATTGAGTGTGGGACACTTTGATCTGTTTAAGCCTTCAAACCGTTAGCTTTGAGTCAGGTCTAATACCAGCGTCACTGAACATAAGAGTCCAATCCTGCAGAAAATGAGTTGGTAACACCTTATGCTCATGATGCTGAACACAATATAACAAGACCTTTGCAGTGCAGCTACACACTTGAAGTGTTTTTGACTCAAATCCTCACAAAAAAACAGACTTGAATGCGAACTGTCTAAACTCTGGTAAAAAGGAGCCTCATTGTTAACCAGAGTTGAGGTTAAGGTCTTTGAAGCTGGATTTTGTGTGTCCTAAGCCCGTCACAGCCCTGCATGTGTTCCCTTAAGCAGTATGAAGATGAACGTCAAAAGGACTTGATAAGCTTAAAGACCGTCTGTCGGTTCTGTGTTCTGCTCTGCAACAATGAGCTTTAGACGGGCTAAAACTGCACAGCCATCTGCTGTGGAAGTGCTGCTAAAGAACACAAGTCTTCATGTCACCGGAAGAAACTGGGGATGCTGTTCTGGCTGGAATCTTCAGTCTCTGTTTTGTGTGACACGCTGAATTTACTGTATGTAGCCAGAAAGATGCACACACACACAGAGATTTCTCCAAAGGAAGATCCCATTTAGACCCCAACTTTCTCGTCTGTGTTCTTGAACCTTAAAAGGATTAAAGTACAGTTGTCAAACACCAAGGTGTATGAAATTTGATCTCCACATTTGACCCATCCTCTGGGGGAGCGGTGAGCTGCAGACACAGTCGCGCTCTAGAACTATTGGGTGGTTGAACCCCCCAATCCAACCCCATAATGCTGAGTGTCAAACAGGTAGGCTTTGGGTCCCGTTGTAGAGTCTGGTATGAGTCGGTTTGGATTTGAACTCACCCAGTCTCAGGGTGAAAACTCCTCCACAAGGCCACTGAGCTAAACTGGATTAAGCTCATTCAGACAGAAGGATCTCAGAGAGTCGGGTCAGACTGGCTTTTTTAATAAACTTCCACTAACATTTTTGAATTTATGCCTAAAACTAAACCCACATTCTAGAGAATTTCAAATATTTTGTCAATATGCCGTCAATGCGTCCCCGTTTTCTGTCTCCAATATTTCAAATAAAACAAATATTAAGGCGTAAATACTTTAATTGCAAAAAAACCCCTTTTTAGTCAGTAAATAATCTGCTGTTTCCACTAGTTTTTCACATGAAAGCACGAGGTTCCGGCTGCATGGACGGCGTTCCTCTGAAGATGCCCCAGGCTGCTGCCTCTGTGGAGGTCATAGTGACTTTGCCGGACTATCTCAGCATCCTGCGAGATACAGAAGTGAGTGTGGGCAGATAAAGCTCTGACGGCTTTGGCCAGAGCTGGTTTTGGATAAAATCACCTCCAAATACGCAGGTTCCTGTTGCTCTTTCTGGTGGGCATGTGTTGCCTCCGGCTGGGAGTCCTTCAGTGAGAGTCTGCGTGTAAAAAAGCAACCTTGGTAACCAGCTTACTTGTGGTGGGCTGTAGTAACCTCCTTGCTGAGCGCTTCTCCCTCTGAGATATGGTTTTTACTTTTCTGTGTGATAGTACGAGTTCAGCCTGGAGAACTGGATGCTGACTGGACTGCAGAACGGCTTCACCAAACAGCAACCACCCCACACCCCCTCTTTTCCATCCGAGCTTCAGCCGTCATGTCCTCCATATTGGATGATGTTCAGCAGCCCACAGAGGAGCCGGCACAGCTCAGACTTCTGGGAGCTCAACCTCCGACCACGCTCCCATAGCCTCAACCCAGCTGTGCTGCGTGCAGAGTTCTCCATTTCAGACTCGGAGGACAAATCAGAACACACGGTGCCGGGAAACGAGGTTGTACCAGCGATGTGCTCCTCAGAGGATTCTGCTGCTCGCTGTCAGCACGGCCGGAGGAAACCACAGAAAGCCTTTGTCCCCGATCTGCTCAATCCTCCTCCTTGTTTGAGCAGCTTGCCACACCAGCGCAGGAAAAACTTGCGGCAGTGCTCCCTGTCAGTGACAGACTCGTCCACACTGCAGGAGTCCCACACAGAGAGCCCATCATCACACAGAGTCCCCGGGACCCAGCACAATGCACTCAACACGAGCATCAGCGACCACAGCTCCCCACTTACGGTGAGAGATGCTCTACTTCCCTTTGAGTTTCACACCGTAGCAACCACCCATCCAAGCACTGTCGTCAAAAGTTCTGGTGTTAACACTCAGCTGAGCGATTCAGACCTGTGTAACAAGGCGGGGGTTTGATGCAAGAAGAAATGCAAACAAAATAATACAATTTAGGAGCTTTTAATCCAAATTGTTTTTGTAGCAGAGATAATGAAACGCTTACCAGAACTCTGCCTTACTTTACCACTAGGAGTTTTACAGCTCCCATGTGAGCTGTGCCCCAAACTAACAACTTGCACAAGGAGGAACTTGGCATTGGACAAGCTGAGCACACCCAAGGAGGCCATCTAATGTGGCCATCTCCGCCTGCTGACAAATGACAAAAGCTTCCAGTCCAGTGTTTCCCACTCCTGGTCCTCGGGGAACACTGGCCTCCTTGAGGTGTGCTCAAACTCTCCTGTCTTTGATGACTGTCATTGTCAGACTTCTGCGGAGCCTGATGGTGTGCATTAGCAGGGCGACATGGAAAACATGCAGGACAGTGTGACCTGAGGACCAGGGGTGGGAAACACTGGGTTAGTCTATTGCTGTGGGAGGAGAGCACATTTTTCAGGGCCCTTAAACAAAGCATTCCATCAGACCAAGACCAAGCTTCATCTGACCAAAACGTCTGTCAGAGGCTTTGCCTCATCAAGGCGACTGGGGACACTGTCAGTCCACTTCTACAGTCTCCACTTGCACTGTTGAACAGTGTCCAATGGAAGCCTCCACGGCTCTTTTGTCAGTAGATAGTGTGCTCTCAACCCCTCCTTTTCAGAGCTCAACAGCAGGGACTGCTAGTTTGAAGCTGGCTGAATGCCAGTCACCCTGCACTATCCACCAGTGTGACCTATGTCCACATTTGCACCAAATGGACTTACCGTGGCTGTCACACTTCAAGTAGTTGGTTTGTTGCTGTTGATCAGCTCTGGAACCAGCAGCGTGCATAATCACTCAGAGTAATCCGCTTGTGTTTGGAGCAGCTGCAGCTGAAATGAGGAGAGAATGGCTTGAACAGGTTTGATCCCCAAAGAGATGGTTTTTTTCATGACTTTCCTGTTGGCCTTTAGGTAATGGCAGTGTGTGTATCCTTTTCCATCCAGTGGAGTCGGATTGTTTCCAGCTTCACAGCCATCCCGCTTTAAAAAGAAAGCGTGTAAAGTCAGGTCCTGAATCAGTGAGGATACAGAAGGTGGATGAGGATTGGAGCTGCTCTGTTTTGCATGTTCTTTAACACTGTGGTCAGCATTACCACAAGTCTCCTCTCACCAGTCCCCTCTGGTACTCTGTAATCTCACACTGACTGCCGTCCTCCCTTGTAGGTGTCTAACTGCCTGGGCTGTAAGAACCTCTCCACTGAGTTGAGTTCACAGGGTCGTTTGTCTGGTTTGGACTCGTCGGCAGAGGTTCTGTCAGCTCTGAGCACAGAGGAAAGGGCGCTGGTGCAGGCCATCACCACTCAAGGCTATTCTCTGCGAGCAGCCATCATTGCCCTGCAGCAGACTCCAGAACAGGTCAGTGTTCCAGTCGCCAGAGCCAGAAGTCACTCCCTCACCCTGTGGCTTCCCCTTTAAGTGTCCAACTTGAAGAAGTGTCATTGATTGCAGTATTGGATTTACCAAAGTGGTACAGCCTCTGCTATTGTAACCTGCAGCTAAAATATACACTTGCTCTGTAAATAGGGGCGGTTCAAAACAAAGCAGATGATCTGAAAATAGCAAAGAAAACACCACAGGTCAAAGGTGCAAGGCAAAGCAGAAATCCAGCACTGAGCCGCTGTAAGCCTGCTCCAAATAGTGACCAGAGAACATTCACACCAGCATGTCTGTTCTTGCTGTGATACACATCAGAGTACGTTTCCTCTAATGGCCTTTTCAAGCTGGCTGGTGGGAAACTGCCCTAAACTCTGGAACACCAAGTAAGGTCCACTGAAGATGATGTTTCCATTCACATGCAAGTGAAGACGGGTGCAGTTCACGTCAGAGTGGATTGACTCAAATCATAAGGAAGGAACATGTCAACTCCTGCAGCGTGAAAAAGAAAAGAAGATAACAGGGTCAGTTATTGTTAATGACTTTGGGATATCCATATATTCTTAGAGCTGTCTTAAGAGGAACTTGTTTCTTCATTTTATTTTCTTCAAGTAGGAGTCAAGAAAACATTGCTGTCTTTTGCCACGAGCCTCCAATGGTTATATAAGAACATTTAGTGCTGTCTGGCTGGTTAGGAATCTGGAAGGGAAAAGTAGTGGTCTGATCTAAAAGAATGTTTTAGTGTGGAAAATCACAGTTTTCTTTCTGGCCATTATCAAAACAGAGCTAGTAATCTGAAAATCACAAACCTTCATCCTGGTCTCTTGACACTTTGCCACAAACTGCTCCAAAACACGATGGAGGTCCTGGCTTGATGAAGTCAGCAGGACAACATTTGATTACATCACTGTTTATGTTCAGTGGTAGAAGCATGTTTTCATTGTCTCCAAGTCTTTTTGTTTGTCACATCCAAATGTCACTTATCAAACCATTTTAAACCACTGAAACCTCTGGACACAAAGATCAACTCAGTAAAAACATGACGTTTTTTTTTTTTTAAAGAAAGTATTGATTATTACAAGGAAAAAAATCTAAAGTTACAGGGTGATGTAGAACAATTGTTTGGCCTCAAAACCAGGGTTTCTGGTTTCTGAACTCCAGCCACAGGATCCACCACACTGCATATTTTCTATGTTACCCTGCTTAACCACGCTTGGTTTAGCTCACCATTGACGTCTGGAGACACTGGGTCATGACAGTCATTAGAGGCAGATGTGTTAAGGCAGAAAAACATAAAAAGCATCCTGGGGTCTCTCCCCTCAGCTGGAATTCAGAAACCAAGTATGCTGCAATCAGCCTCCCACTGACCTTTTTTTCACCAAACCAATGTGACCTTAGGGTTACATTGCACATTCTGTAGAAAACCGACATTGTTTTTGACACATTTGGTTATGTGTGTGTGCCGTTGTGTTTGTTTGCAGATGCTAACTTACCTGATTGCATGTGAGCGCCTGTGTCAGCTGGGTTATGACATAACTCTAGTTGAAGAAGCTCTTGAGATGTTTCAAAACTGTGAAACCAAAGTAAGTTGTCATGACCATTTGCTCTGAAATGCTGTCTTTTCTTCAAAAAGATTTAGTTTGTTCAAAGCTGGATCATTGTTTCTCTCCCGTCCAGGCAGAGGAGTTCTTGTGCCTGTTGAGTCAGTTCAATGAAATGGGCTTCCAACAGAACACCATCAAAGAAGTCCTGCTGGTCCATGAAAACCACAGGGAGCGGGCGCTGGAGGAGCTGATGATGCGTGTGTCCTGACAGCACACCTCCAATGCACAGCCGCATGTGATTTGTTAGAACTTGTTTTCAATGGAGGGTCAACAAATCAGGCAGGAGTAGTTTAAAGGTGTTATTTTACATTGACCAAAGGCAGAGAATAAAAGAGGAGAGCGTTCACAACAGTCAAATCAGTAATGACCAACTACTCTCTGGCTAGTGCCCAGATTTCTCATATTAACCTGAGGACAGATTCCGTCGTTTCATCCCCCATTCAGACTTTACTCATTGTGTGAAGCCAAATGTGCTCTGGCAGGGAACTCACTACTCTTTCATTCCTCTCCATTTTGGTTTATATCTTATTTATTATCCATCCATTCATTTTCTTAACCCGCTATGGCTCTTTCGGGGTCACAGGGTTGCCTGTAGCCTGTCTTGTCACTGTTGGGGCGGGGTACACCCTTATCAGGTTGCCAGTCTGTTGCAGGGCACACAGTTCCTCCCACACACCTAGGAACACCGCACTTGGCTCTGATCTCGGCGCCACCCTGCAGGTTGTCTTATTTATAAGGTTTTTGGGGAAAAAATGGTTATGTTTCTGTTGTTTTGTAACTATAAGGAAACAAGTGTCTTTGATCTTCTTAACTTTATTAAAGCTCTATCATGAGTTTAAACCAGATTGTTTAATGTCTTCACGTATTTGGCATTTTAAAAATTAAAGGACATGAAAGCAGTGACGAGCCAGTTGCACTTCCTGTTGTCCTGTACCAGAGGAGATGCTCACAAGTCCTGCTTTGCAAGTCCAAGTCTCAAGTCATAAAATTTATTTCAAAACTGTATTTTACTGCCACAAATCATTATTAAACTACCATTAAACAGCAACTAGGAACACAATAACAGGCTTCCACCTTCTCAATGTAAAAGCTCTCAGAACTCAAGGCCCTAAGGTGGAGTCTCAAGTCAAGTCTCAAATTTAAGTACATTGTACATGCACACTGGACATGCACACTGGACATGTGATGTGTGTACATTCCTATTCTGTTCACATCATGTGACCACCAGCTACAGTAGCCATTTTAGTGGAGTTGTTCCACTCTGAGAACATATTATATGTATTAACGTTTTCAGACTGAGGAATCTCAGAGAGAACTGAAGTTCAGTCCGATTAGAAACAAACTCAGACCACCTCGAAAGATGGTTTCAAGAGCTGCTCCTGTTCCTGGACCAGGGTTTGCTTGGGTGTTTTCAGACTAAAAATGTGTACCAGGTTCTCAGGGGAAATAAACTCTGGTTCACTTTACTGAAACCAAATGTGTCCAGTCAGAATACACCTGCAAGTTCCAAAATTGGGTCATGGTTGATGTACTGCGGCAAAATTCTCATTGTTAAAGATTAAAATGTGTTGAAGCATTTTGATTGACCCTGTTGGACTGAGCTGAGTGGACTTGTAAAACTGTAAGGTTTGTCATGTCATGTGTTGGCCTTATTTGGTTGAGGCTGGTGTCAATGACATCAGCCAAGGAGTTGGCATTGACCACGAAGCTGATGCACTCAGTTCAAAATGATTAGCCCCACGACTGCGTCCATCTTTAAATATTCACTTTTTAACTTTCAGAAAACTACAAAAAAATCTGAGTTATATTAAAAATCAAAACTGTCATGGAAGAGCTCCTCTCAGTTAAATTTTGTCAGAAACATCAGAAAATGAAATGAATGAAAAAGAGAACTTGATCTACACAGGATAGGTGTTTCCTGGGTCTGAGTCATCTGAAGTTTCTGTGCAATCACAACCTGAGCACAACTACTCAGAGGAGAGAGAGAGACAGCTGCATTGTGAGAAATGAACAAGGAGCTGAGACATTTAACAAGTTGTGTATGAGACTCAGGGGTGACGCCAGACGGTAGCTTGGGATTGCTATAGCAACTGTAAGATTTGGCATAGCAATCCCAAACACAAAAAAGTCTAAAGCTGTGTTCACAACGAATACAATTCCTGCATCAAATTCGCTGCTGGACGCCTGTCCAAAAATGTAATCAGTGATATGTCAGTCATGAATGAAACAGCCGGCCTCTTTTTGGGGGCATGTTCTGATTTTTTGATTCTGAGGTTGATGTTCACAGCAAGTGCTAATCAGGACAGAATAAAATGTTCTCATCATTTCAATAAATCCTGAAATGTTCATCTGTTATTTTCTGCATTTTATGATTGAGTTTTACGCAAAATGAACCCATTAACCCTCACCATTCTGTCTGTGATGGTATAAACGCCGCTCCCTAACAGACGCTGGTCTCTAATAAACACTAGGTCGGCCAACATTTTTTTAAATAAACAGCTATTATTGGAAGATATATGGTAGTGTGGCAGGATGGATTGTCGCAGGTGCAGCTAGAGGACTAATTGCAGGCAGTGGCCTTGTGGGGCGCTATATAAACACTAAGCCCCCCTCTGGCCGTCATGGGCATCTCTTGGTCTTTGGAACCATCCACTTCCTGTTGCACACTTCCGGTTAGCCTTACAGGTAATGTAGCGATGGTGCCTTGTTTTTGGAAAAGTTGTGAGCCAGTGTCACAAGTATTTTGCTGTTTGTTTGTAGCTCTGGAGTAAAAACTTGACTCGCAAGCTCCATTATCACTCCTGCAATCTTGAGTGCAGTGCAGCTTGTCCTTCTCAGGTGCAGAGGAGGTTGTTGAATGGGTCTGGGTAGGGTCTCTGCTCTGCTACTTAGGAATGGTATCTAGCCTGGCTTCTGGCTTGCTGACTGCGTGGACTTAGGTGGCTGGGAAAGGGGGCTGTTGCACGCCACGTGGCTTGACCTGGTGGCTCGGGTAGGGGTGGGAGGTTATGTTGGAGCACAACTCCCTCTTTACACCTAAAACTTCACCAATAATCCTGGGAGTTGGTAGTGAGGGGTAAATAAATTAAAAATAAAAATTAATATATTTATTAAATATATGAATGAATGAATGAAATGATTTATTTCAAGCAGACAAGATATGTAAGACATGTGTACCACAATCAACAAGATTTGCAACAGTAGTCATGTCAGACAAAGGATAACTAGACATCAGAAGACTGACTGCTTGAAAGGGAGTGGGAGGAAGCGAACTTACATAATCCCACCCCGACTCGACCATACCATTTACTTTACATTAGATATCAACCAGTTCATAACTAATAATCAGGTATTTATACTGTACTGACAGTAATACAGGTCATTAAACATCCTTGAGTAACAATAAGTCATACTGCTTTGCATGTAAGTACACTATTTTTCTTTTTTTCCTTCTTTTTCAGAATAGTTTTGTCAAAAGAATTGGTGATGTGAATAAATCAAAAATAATAATAATTAAATAATAATATTAATTTTAAAACATCAAAATCACCAAAAATCAAATAAATGCTGATTATTTTCATCAGAAAAGTCGTTTCTTCAGATCAAATGTAAAGAGAGGAAACAAAAATTCTATTATTTCTGAAAAATCATTCATTTTAATCAGATATAGAAAATCAATAAGTGTTGTTTTATTAGAAGATCATTTGATATTAATCACTTTTCAGGGAACCATGTCAAGTGATTTGATTAAAACCTTTGGCCAAGACGGTATTCCTGCGTTCTGCTGCCTGATTAACAGCCGTCCATCTGGTTTGAACAGAGTTTATAAAGTTCTCCTCGTTGTTATGACTGCAGACTTTGTCAGATCCATTGGCCTTCAACTGATATCACAGCAAATAAGTTGAGCTCTAGTTGTCTGCAGGGCAGAAATTGCTCTTGCAAATCAGGTCAAAGTTGATCTAAGAGTTAGTGGTAAATCCTCGGCGCCATATTTTCTTGAAATTATTTTTGATTATTTTTTCTCTTCAATTAAAGTCTCAGACGTCTGAGATCACACACTTCTCAAAGTCTTTCATGTTGGAGATGACCATTGGCTTGGTCAGGTCCGTTGGACCAAGTGGTTTTACGTAGATCGTGGAGTTCAGCACCCATGTGCTCTGGATCTGCTTTTTCCACTTCAGGAGCCCTGCATGTTTTGCCAAAGATGCGTTAAATTTGGATAAGTGATCATTAAAGTAGACAGATGAATCTTTTAGTAGTTTTCTTTGCTTCATCAGAGCAATTTTGTGCTTTTGATTCACAAACCTGATGAGGATCGCTGGTTTATCTGACTTCTTTCTACTGGGAAGCAGGTGGCAGATCTCAATATTATTCAATCCAAGGAAATTCCTTTGGAAGTGAGGAATGATCCGACTTGAGCCTCCACGGTCTCAGCTGTTGCTGTTGGCATTGAAAATGCCTGTATGAAAATGCCTTAAATAAAATGGCTGAGGCCGAAATTCTGTTTGATGTTCTGGCTTGGCTTACTGGTTAAGGCATTCACATAATCTTTTTCTCCTGTAGGAATTGAAGGCTTGAATCCACGAAATACACAGCGGTTTCTTGATGTTTCATGAACCAAAAGTTTTCCGAAAACAAAAATTGCAAGGAAAGTGTCAAATGCCATTGCTACTGGATCTTTCAAAAAGACAGCCACCCACAAATGACCTACGTAAACTCACTGCACCACCTGTGAACACTGGAAACATAACTTTGTACTTTATTAAGGGCAATCTGCCACGTGGTGCTGGACGTAGACATTGGTTTATCACGAAATATTTGCTCATCTATAGATTTTTTTCACTAATTTTAAACAGGGTCAAGTTTTTCTGTTGTATACAGAATAAAGTATATCGCACACATCCACCTAACATTTTTTGAGTAAATATGAGAGTATGTTACAAAAAAAAAAAAAAAAAAAAAAAAAAAAAAAAACAATGCCTGAGACCAGGGAAACAAATTCTAGCAGGAGGAACATACCTCAGCACATCGCTAGTATTGTGCGGTAGTGTTTACCCCAGGATGGAAGGATGAAAGTAGTAGTTTTAATTTAAAGAACATGGCAATGTACTCCCCTAAAAAAGAGATTGCTTCCTTTGTACTACCTCTGCTGCAAGCTCTGCTGCCAAAAAGTGAAGAACAGTGAGGGTGTAAATGACTGGAAAAACTGCACTGGCATTGTCAAGATGCATCAGATCAGTCCTGAACATACAAAGAATATGGGGTCATGACAAGAACTGGAAATATTTTGGAAGTTGCCCTTATTTGAAATTCTAACCATAAATGGTAAAATAGTAAATGGCATGTACTTATATAGCGCTTCTCTACCTGCATTGAATGCCCATAGCTCTTTACAGTCACGGGTCCATTCACACATTCACACTCTGATGGCGGCTCCGCTGCCAAACACTGGCACCAACCTTCCATCAGAGGCAATGTGGGGTTCAGTGTCTTGCCCAGGGACACTTCGTTACATGGACGTGCAAGGCGGGAATTGAACCTGCAATCCTCTGATCAGAGGCCGACTGCCCTTTCCACTGCACCATGGCCACCCGTATATGGTTGTTGTTTATATTTTGAGGATTAATTCAACAAAATCCAGTTACTTATGATGTTTCTGTTCCGGATGATGGTGGGATATCGGGTGGGCTTTGCAAGATGGAGCTTCTGGCTCAGGTAACTTGTGTGTATGCACAGATACATGAATAATTAGAGGGAACATTCCTGCCACAGACTGCCGCTGCATGACCTCCAAATGTGCCAGGGCAGTGACTGACCTCAGCAGCCATCGCCTGGTGTGTAAAAATTAGCCTGATCCAACTAACAAATGCCACTCTGCAGCCACCAAGCAGCCCCTTGCTGAATTTGCTGAGAAACTGACATTTTTGTCACTGCACAGTAGCATTTTGGCATTTGTGACCATAGGTTTAGTCAGCCATATAATCAACAAGACTGGCTATGGATACTGACTCTGGAATGGGGCAACCATAACTCTCCTCTTCTACATGGATGACATCATGCTACAGTATATGCTATAAAAGCGAGTGTAACATTGACTTCCTGATCCACACCACCAGGATCTACAGTACTGACATTGGGATGTCGTCCAGGCTTCAGAAATGCAGTTGGATGGTGACAAAGAGAGGCAAGGTAGTCCACACTGAAGGGGTCTCACTCCCAGAAGGAACAATAGCAGACATTGAGGACAGTTACAAGTACCTTGGAATTCCACAGACAAATGATAACCTGGAGCAGGCAACAAGCAAAGTAGCAACAGCCAAATACCTCCAACGAGTAAGGCAAGTTCTGAAAAGCCAACTCAAGAACAAGATCCGGGCAATAAACAGTTACGCACTGCCAGTCATCAGATACCCTGCAGGAATAATCAGATGGTTGAAGGAAGAGATGCAGACCCTGGATGATAAGATACAAAAGCACCTCACCATACATGGAGGGTTGCATCCCAAATCCAGCACCCTGAGACTGTATGCTAGCCGCAAGGAAGGAGGAAGAGGACGTGAGCGTGGAAGCCACTATCCAGAATGAAACATCCAAGATGCATGAATACATCAAACTCAAGGCCCAAACTGACAGTGTGCTCAGTGAATGTCTCAGGCAATAGACACCGAAGGATGTGGTGCTTGAGGACAGATCCTTATGGGAGGACAAGCCCCTGTGTGGGATGTACCACTGAACCATAACTGAAGTGGCTGATATCAAGAAGTCCTACCAATGGCGAGAAAGAGCACATCATCCTGGCACCTTAGGAACAAGCCCTGAGCACCAGAGAGATAGATGCTCATATCTCCCATACCACACCAGACAAGACCAAAGGTGTAGGCTGTGTAAAGAGGCGCCTGAAACAATCCAGCACAGAACTGCAGGCTGTAAGATGCTGGCCGGGAAAGTATACATGGAGCGCCACAACCAAGTGGCTGGAATAAAAAACAGGAACATGTGTGCAGAATATGGACTGGAAACCCCAAAGTCAAAATGGAAAACACCTCTGAAAGTGGTAGAGAATGAGAGAGAGCAAACATCCTGTGGTACGTCCAGATACAGACGGACAGGATGGTAATGAAACCAACCAGACATTGTAGTGGTGGATAAAGAACAGAGGAAAACTGTTGTGGTGGATGTGGCAGAACCAAGAGATGGAAACATCAAGAAGAAGGAACGTGAGAAACTGGAGAAATACCAGGGACTCTAAGAAGAACTGGAAAAAGTTTGGAAGGTGAAGGTGACAGTGGTTACTGTGGTAATTGGAGCACTTGGAGCTGTAACCCCCAAACTGGAGGAGTGACTACAGCAGATCCCTGGAAAGACCTCAGACATCTCAAATATTACATGTCTGCAGCTCTTTCTTGGCATGAAACCATACTGCTGCTCACAAATGTTCACTTATGCCCTCATAGGTTCAACTACTCTTTCCAATAACTTCATTGTATGGCTCATCAGCTTTTTTCCTCTGTCCTCTTATTCATAAAAAATGGGCACCTTTAAGATATAGTCTGTGTGCTTCTATCGCCACTCTTATAAGTCATCCTATGTTCTTGACTCTTCTCAAAGAATCACTATAGCATTTCCATCTTTTTTACAACATTAACCACCAACTGTCCTTCTATTTTCCTCTCTTGGAAACCAAACTTGTCCATCACCTCCTCATCACCTCTGTTTCCTGCACCAACATGTCCATTGAAATCTGTGCCAATGACAACTCTCTCACTTCTAGGGATGTTCATCATCATATTATTTAGGCCTAACCTTGATGAACTAATCCATGTGGGGAACACAGAGTTAAACAAAAAGAAATTATGGATGGATTACAACAAACTAGCTTTGAATCTTGACAAAACTAAGTGGTGTTTTTTGGTAATGTCAATGCCGATGCAGAGCTCTCAATTAAAATAAATAAGATATTAATTGAAAGCGTCACAGAAATCAAATTCTTAGGGGTTGTAATCGATAACAAATTACGTTGGAAGCTACACATCAGACACATACCAACTAAAGTTTCAAAAAGTATTTCAATCATAAATAAATCTAAATATATTGTCGTGGTGTGCTTTCCCGGTGATGGCAATTGAGCAACTCTTCACAACGTGCGTGGGGAGGGAGATCACTTGACACAACAAGCACTGTGAGCTGAGAGACTTTTATTCGTCTTAAGCAGGTGAGTCCAGGTACCGCTTTCAACAGCAACAGACTTAATATCTGCTTGGGCTCTAGCTCGGGCACAGAACAGCAGAGAGTCCTGTCCATGCGATGAGCGCGAGCACCTTCTAAATCCTCTTTTCTCCACACCCCTGGTCTCATCTTCAAATATCGCGTTACTTCCCATAATCGATAACAAAAGGGCCGCCAGGGGGTTATGTTATGTTGCAGTAACTACCTTACAATATATTAATATACAACTGTTGGTATTATTATACTGTTTCTTAATATTACCATATTTCACCTATTGTATAGAAATCTGGGCTAATAATACTAAAAGTTCACTACAGCCTCTCTTTTTACTTAAAAAATGAGCCATCAGAATTGTACATAACAGACGGTTCGCTTGATCATACAAATCACTTATTTTATTAATCCAGGCTTTTAAAACTGTATGACCTTGTTGATTTTTGCACCGCCCAAATTCTATATAGAGCCAGTGGAAAACATTATTGTTGAATATCCAAAAACAGTTCTTAGAAAACGAAGGAGGCTATAAACTGAGGGGATGTAGGAACTTCAAGATCAAACTGAGAAGAACCACAAAAAAAAGTGTTTGTGTGTCTGTGTGCGGCTCTAAACTTTGGAACGGGTTCAGTAATGAGCTCAAACAATGTTCCAACATCCAAACATTCAAGAAAATGTACAAAGAAACTCTAATCTCACAATATGAAGATAAGAAGAGTTAAAGATCAACTGGTGTTTGAATCATTTCAAATATGTAGACATGTGAACTTGAATGTGCTGAGATAATAAAAAAAAAGATATTTTTATTTTAAATCACTACCTATGATTATTAAATTGTGTAATGTGCAATAATGATCACTAAAATGTTACTTGAAAGGTAATCACAATCTATTGATGAACTACTGATTTTCTTTACTTGATCTGAAATATGTACCAACTAGATCAACGTAATTAGAGTTCTAATGATAATCAATGTTTATTACATATTGATTACCTAAAGTGTGAATCAATAATGTTTCTGATCAGAACCGGATTATGAAAACTATGCAAGACCATGAAATGAAGTAACTATGTAGGGGTGGGATTATAGAAGTTCGCTTCTTCCCACTGCTTTCCAAGCAATTAATCAAACTCTACTAGATTTCAGTTATTAATCACTATACTTAACATATGTTACTAATGTGACTTAAGTGCGTTGTTTTTGTTTGTTCATTTTTCATTGGTTTCTTTTTTGGTTTTTTTTCTTTCTTTCCTCTAAATCAATGCATTTCATTGTCTTAATAATGAGTTTGATCATTTTGTGGAATTATTTTCGTGTATTGTTCAACTTATGCTTGAAATAAACAAATCAATCAATTAATGTCATTACGTTGTCAAATGAGAATCAATAATTTTTTAGAAATTTGTTACCAAAAGTGTGAATGATGTTTACTGAAAATATGCTACAATTCTTTTAGAGGATAATCAATAAGAACTCTATTTTTTTTGTTTTAAACTTGATCTACTATATGAAAGGATTTCTGGATCAATATGAAATTGTATTCTGATGATCATCTATGAGTATTAGATATCTGTTACATTACGTGTGATTCATGTTACTGTTTACTGAAATCATGTTTTTTGAGAATAATCAATAAGTACTCAATTTTGTTACTTGAACTAAATCTGCACTAGATCTGATTAGAACCGGATTATTAAAACAATGTAAAATTATAAAATGAAGAAACTATATGGGGGTTGGATTATATAAATTTGCTTATTCCCAATCCTTTTCAAGCAACCAATCAAGCTCTACTTGATTTTAGTTATTAATCACTATATTTAATGAATCAAATGTGTCTTAGGTGAGTCTGTTTTTTTTTTCTTGTAATTAATGCATTTCATTATGTCTGTGATGAGTTTCATAATTCTGTGATTTTTGCTTTGCATTGTCCAATTTATCAATCAATCAATAAATAAATAATGTGTAAGGAGGACGCGGAGGCATGTGGATCCATATGCGAGTTTATTGCAAAAACACAAGAGGAGAAGGCAAGGCGTGGTTAAAAGGCAGGCGAGGGTCAATACAGGGAACACGGCGTCGAGTAAAAACAGGCAAAGGTCAAAAACACAGGCAGGCAAACAAAGAGGATTGCTTAGACTGAACGTGTGAAAACAGTTTAAGAGTATGCATGGAGCATAGAGTGGAGCAGGCTTAAGAGCAGTGTGGTGATGACAGGAAGCGGTGACCAGATGCATGGTGGGATATGGAGTTCAACAGGATGACAGAAGCTGTTAGTACTCAGATGAGGGCTCCCTCTGGTGGTCGGAGGGTGATCTGGATTGGTGAGTCCTGACGTGTTCCTTCTTCAATAATCTGCTTCTATAGAAGCTTCAATAATCTGTTTTATAATATCTTACAAAATATCAGAATAAAAAGACTGATTATGAAAACGGGGTTTCAGCTTCTCAAATAAACTACTGAGTTCAAAAAAATATATTCTAGTGACTGTGTAAAGAAAGACTTGTTCTAATAATTTCAATAGTTTCTCAATGTAGAGTTAACCTAAAATATTTACAAGGGAGTCAGCCATTGGTATTTGTATTGATTAAACTGAAAAATTTGAGGCACGCCTATGCCAGGGTGGTGGCTTTGGTCTCTTCTCCAGACGTCACCAGTGTGAAAATATCAGTCCAGTTTCCACTCTGTCCACCATGTAAAAATAAACAGCACATTACGTGCCAACCACCATGACTAACCTGTTATTTCACTCTTTATCTGGAGAATCCTCTTAATAAAAGTATTAGACTCCAGATGATCAATTTTTTGTTTTATCTGAGCACTGAAGTAATCTAATTTTCTCAAACAGAAACCCTAGTTGTTTCAAATTCACTGGATGGACTGCAGAGTATTCATCAGGATGCAGCAGTGTGACAAAATCATCAAAATCAATCATAAATCAATTTGGGAGAAGTACAACAAAATATAAACGGTCATAATAGCTTGATGTGAAAACATGATAATTAATTCAATTGAATATATTTATATATTTTAGTTACATCATGTGACTTCAAATGATCATAATGTGGAGCTTTGTCATCTCTCTGTATTTTCTGTTTCATTCTGTTTTCACTTCATCAGCCTGTTTGGACTTTTCTGTTTGGGCTTCCTCCTGTTTCTCCTCCTCTATGGGATCAGAGTACAGGCAGGAGGTGTTGCCATCCTTCCATCTCACCACAATGCTCCCTGCTTTGAGCTGGTCATTCTCCAAGCTGGATGTAGAGGAGTGTGGCAGTCCGTCATGTGATGGTTTACCATTGTCACTGATCCCTGAACTGACTTGCAGCACTTCATCTTTCTGATTAAGGGCTGCTGCTGCTTTGTATTTTGCTATCTTTTTTCGGCTCCTGTTGGAGAAAAAAATGTTGAAAGGGATGTTCATTTTTCAGAAGCTTGGTGGTTTTGTGATTTCATACTTGTTAGCCATGGCACCCATTCCCAGCAGCAGGAATCCAAACAGAAGGCAGATGAAGGAAAGTCCTAGCAGCACAAATTTCCATGTTGTGGCTGGAAGAGGGACATTGCAGCACTCTGGTAAACAAATGGGTCACATGGGTCATCCTAGAATTTGAGGATATTTGAGGGTACCCATCAAATTTTTAAAAATTCACAAACAAACAAAAAACTAAAACATCCAGAATCTTAGTAAATGAACTTGTCCTGAGACCAAATGTATAAAAAAAACTAGGTGAAAAGAATGTTTGGAAATAGTTTGAAAAATACAAACATGTCTGGAGTACCCCCTAAAATATATTTGTTCCCTTGTCCCACTCCCCCTAATGACCACATTGAATTTTAAATAAAAAGTTTAAAAAAATGATGAGGTTTTTTTTTTTTTTTTTGTTTTTTGCTGTCTCTTGTAACAGCGGAACATTCGTTTGACAAATTTCAAACAACTGTTATTATTCATGGTATGTATCCCACGACATGCTCTTAACCCTGTTACCATAGCCTTTTTAGCATGGTAGAAGATGAATATAACAGAGAATCATATGATATTCATCAAACAGTTTTCCACAGAATGAGTAGAGCAAACTGATCTTCTCTTTTCTATTTTCCATATTTTCTAAACACAGTCAGCAATAATTCCAGGTTCAGAGTCCAGCTTCAGTCAGCAATAATATCTCATTCAACCTCATTCAATCCTGTTACGCATACAATCTGAATGAGACAGTTATTTTTTTACATTTTTCTTTACGTATTTAGATAAGGTGGCGCAGTGGTTAGCGCTCTTGCCTCTTGGTAAGAAGGCCCTGTTCAAGTCCCAGCCGGACCTGTGTGGCATGTTCTCCTCAAGCATGCATGGATTTTTCTCCACAGGCTCTGGCTTCCTCCCACAAATTGGTTACTCTAAATTGTCCCTAAATTTGAATGTGTGTGTGTGATTGTGTCCTTGCAACAGATTGGTTACCTATCCAGGGTGTACTCTGCCTTTGCCCAACAGTACCTGGGATAAGCTACAGTGGCCCCTTGACCCTGTAAGGCAGGGTTTCCAAATCCAAGCCTCACAGGCTGACCTGCTGGTGGTTATTCAGAAATCCTGGCTTTTCTGCTGCTGATTACCTGGGTCAGGTGGGTTTAGTCAATACGGAGCTCCAATGGCTTGTTGGTTGGAAAACATTGAGGGACACCAGCCCTCAAGACCTGGATTTGTACACCTCTGCCGTAAGGTATGAAATGAGTTTAGAAATTGATAGATGGATGAAGTTTGTCCTCTTGGTCACATTTCTGAATTTTTCATACTGAATTATTTTCTTTCCTTTTCTTTATGGTAGTCAAAATGGATAATAAATGCAGCAACTACTTCAGTGGGATCACTTAGCAAAAAGTAGTTTACTTAAAGACCCACTCAAATAAAATCAATATTTTAGGTGTTTTTAGTATGTTCTTGTGGCATTATTGTCATCATGGAAGACATATATAAAGAAAATTAATCTCAAAATGGTATTTTTGAATATTTATTCAAATTGTTGCAACTCAGGAGCACACACAAAAATGCAGATGGAAAAAACTAGTTATGTTCCCTCCCTGCTATGCTCCATTCAATGCATCCGCACGTAGATGATTAGATTCACGTACGTCTGTTTTCCTCATCTGAGCTGGCTTCTGACTCAAAGCTGTAAAGCTGCATCAATGCATTATATAGACTAGATACGCTACGATAAATTATTGAGTAACATGCATCTTCTAATAGTAGCCTGGTGGTTTATTCTTAAAAATTGACGGCCAAGCCAGGGTTTATTAGAGACCAGCATTTATTCCATCACAGACAGAATGATGATGGTTAATGGGTTCATTTTGCTGTGAAATTCAATCACAAAATGCAGAAAATAACAGAAGAACATTTCAGGATTACTGAGTTGATGAGAACATTTTACTCTGTTTTGATTAGCACTGAATGAACATTTCGTTTCTCTTTGAAGCATTAATCTCTGTATCAAAAAATCCTCTTCGAGTTCATACTGATTATTTTCATGGAGACATGAGCACCTTTTCCTTTGCTCAGTAATCCATGTTCAAACCAGTTCTTTTAATTTGTTGCTGCTTTCTCTACTCACTAGGAAATCGGTTTGCTCCTTTTCTCTCTGGAGCCGTCGCTGCGCTTTCACCCATCTGCTTGCGCCACTCTCGGATATGTTCACGATTCACTACAGAATTGCTACACAGAGCTAGCAGCTAATGTTTTTAGCATGTTAGCTACATGGAGGGATGTCTGTGTTTATCTCATTTACTATGCATGAAAGACATGGATGATGTTAAGAGATCAGGTTGATTTATTTTAAAAAGCTCTACAAAACATCAGTGATCATGTCTTAATTATTGGGTTCATGAAAACATTTAGAATCTCCTATAAGCTATAAAAAGCTTTCTCTCTTTGGCATATGTTCTTTGGCATATTCCACCAAAAGTTTTTAAAAACTGGAATGAGCCATGCTACACTGGCTCACAAGCTCACAATATGAAATCAACAGACACCCAGCCACCACCCTCTGCTTGACTGAGTACGCGGTACGTGCGTGTGGGGGACTTAAAGGAGCCTGGCCACTATTAGAGTCCAGCGTCTAGAACAACTAACACCTGTTAGACTCTGCGTTTATTGGAGACCGGTGTATGGAAAGCTTTTTTAACATTTATTAGATATCCTTGATATCAGATGTTTTAAGCCTAACTAGTAATGCCAAAAGTACAACTAGTTAACTAGTAACAGCAAAAAATGTGAACTAGTTAGCTAGAAATCTTTAAAAGTGAGCACTAGCTCACTAGTGGGCACTATTTGTGTTCACTAGTGTCAATCTAACAAAATCCACTAGTTAACTAGTTACTTGCAAATTTTCTCCTAGTTCACTAGTAAAGTTCCTGTAAAGCTCACTAGTTAACTAGTGTTACCAAAATATTGCACTAGTTCAGTAGTAACATGCAAATGTTAATTAGTTGACTAGTGAGGCATATTTAAGTATTACTAATTAAACAGTGGGACAGAAAATTGCACTAGTTAACTTTTGCAGAGTAAAAAGCTCACTAGTTAACTACTTTTCACAATTTCTTTTTACTAATTAACTAGTGCATCCTTGTAAAAGTCACTAGCTAAGTAGTGAAGAACTACATGTTAACTCGTGTTTCAGTATGCTAATGTGAAGGAGTGCTGGAATTCAGAAAAAGTCCTTCTATTGGCTCTGCAGCAAAGCTCCAACCCTCTAAACCCAGGATTAACCCTTTCAGTCCCAGTGTTCTTTTACTGTTGAAAACTGAAGCCATATGGTTTTTATTATTCTTTCAGAACAAAGACAAATATGTGAACATTGCATTGTCAATGTAAAAAATTTAAGCATAAATGTCAATATAATTTTACTTTTTCCATTTTTATGTTATTCTAGGGCCATTGTGGGTTTTTATGTCACAAATAGAAAGGTAATAACAATATTCTACACATCCCTTTTAAAGATGATTTATTGAGTTAATATTGTGATGCATTCAGGTGGTAATTCTTGAAATCATGATACACTGACCTCACCTGTCCGTCCTGGGAGAGGATCCCTCCTTCATGAAGACATCCCAAAGGTTTCTTCTTTTTTTTCCATTTTTTTTTTCAGTTAGATGCCATATTGGAAAGGGCCAGACGCCTCACTGCTGTGCTCAGGCCCGGCCCTGGCTTGCATTGTGCCCTCGGCAAAAAATTATTTTCCAAAATGGCCAAAATCTCCTCCAATTCTGGAATGACCTACATACACCCACTGGCCACTTCATAAATGACATGTGCTCAACCCATTAATTAGCCAATCACATGGCAGCACAACACTTCATTTGATTATGTAGACATGATCAAGATTATGTGCTGCAGTTTAAACCAAGCATCAGAATGGGGAAGAAAGGTGATGGAAGTGACTGTGAATGCGGCATGGTTGTTGGTGCCAGACGGGCTGGTCTGAGTATTTCAGAAACTGCTGATCTTCAGGGATTTTCACCCACAACCATCTCTAAGGTTTACAGAGAATGGTTGGAAAAATAGAAAATATTCAGTGAGCGGCAGTTTTTTGGGAAGAAAAGCCTTGTTGATGCCAGAAGTCAGGGAAGAATGATGGGACTGGTTCCTAGCTGATGGAAAGACCACAGTAACTCAAATAAGCACTGGTTACAACCGAGGTCTGCGGAAGAGCATCTCTGAACGCACAACACGTCCAACCATGATGGGCTACAGCAGCAGATCACACCAGGTACCACTTCTGTCAGCTAAGAACAGGAAACTGAGGCTATTCACACAGGATCACCAAAACTGGACAATAGAAGATTAGAAAATGCTGTCTAGTCTGATGAGTCTCCATTTCTGCAGTAACATTCAAACGTTAACAACATGAAAGCATAGATCCATCCACCATTACATCTTGGTGGTGTAATGGTGTTAGTGGTATATTATTGGCATACTTTGGTCCCCTTAGTTGATCAAGGTTCCAACACCACAGGCTACCAGAGTGTTGTTGCTGACCATGTCCATTCCTTTACAACCATCTTCTCATGACTACTACCAGCAGGAAAGGTCTTCATGTCATAAAGCTGGAATCATCTCAGACTGGTTTCTTCAACATGACAATGAGTTCACTGGACTCATGTAGTCTCCACAGTCACCAGATCTCAAACCAATATGTCACGTTTAGGATGTGGTGGAACAGGAGACTGTCATCATGGATGTGCAGCCGACAAATCTGCAACTGTGTGATGCTGGTCAATATGAACTAAACTGTCTGAGGAATGTTTCCAGAACCTTGTTGAATCTCTGCCACCAAGATCTATGGCAGTTCTGAAGGCAAAAGCGGTCCAACCTGATACTAGCAAGGTGCACTTAATAACGTGGCTGGTGAGTGTATTTACAATATGGCTAATTGGAAACAAATGAACCCTTTGAAGAGAGGATAAGAAGGGGAGGTTAGAGATGGGAAATAAGGGTACAAAAGAAAGGGGAGAGAAAAAAGGGGGTTGTGAGGGCAGACCCCGCTGCCCCACATTTACAAGTTAAGTTTGTTATATTTCTTTCGTATTTGTTGCAGAATTTATAATTTATACTTGCACACATTTATTTTACTTTACACCTTCAATAACAAAATGAACTTGTGTCAAGTAATTCTTTTCTTTTGAGTTCTCCTTGAAGCCTGATGATGTGGCAGAGGGAGGAGCTGCACAAATTGCTGATGTGGTGAAAGGGAGGAACTGGAAATCTTCCTGGACACTCCCATTTGGAGATGATGGAAGGGGGGAAGACAAAAGTTTATTCCTTTGTTGAATTATTGTTTCTTTTGTTGAAATATGTTTAACTTGATTTGAAGTATAAGTTAGTTTTGTTAGTTACTACTTTAAATTACTAGCAATTTACTTTATTAGTTAATGGTTATGTTTTCAATGTTTTGTATTGTTGTCCCCTCCCTATTGTGTCTTTGGTCTGATCAGCCAGTATAAATTCTCCCTGATGTTTCCTGTTTGGAGGGTCAGTTTTGTTTAGTTGGTTTGAGCTTTTGGTTCTGAGTCTCTTAGTTACATTTTGTTAAGTTGACCCCATTTTAACTTAAGTCTATGTATTTTTTGTTGGGTAAAATAAACAACCCTTTATTTAAAGATTCTTTTTTGTCCTGTGGCTCAATCCTCATGGCCGAGCGGCCCGTGACAATTGGTGTCAGAAGCGGGATAAGCCCACCATAAGCCCAGGGTTTTTTGTATTTTTGCAATTTTTTTTTTCCTTTCTTGTTCTGCCCCTTTTTCTAATTCTTCTTGTGGATTTTGAAGCATGCAGAAAAGTGGACGCAATATGAGAGGAGCCAAGGATGGCCCAATACCCCAGAAAACCACACAGGAGCAACCAGATGATGATCATGAGGAAAATGGAGCTTCTGGAGGGGTGGACAGCTCTGAAGGCACAGGTAACGAGCCTAGTGTTGCAGACCTGGTTTCTCTTCTTCGTTCCCATATGGGTCAGCAGGAAGCTCGAGATGCCAGACAGAGAGAAGAAAATGCTCACCAGGAAAGACGGTTCAGAGCACTTCAGCACCAGTTTCAACTTCTGCAAGTGGAAGTTCAGGCACGTACTGCTCCAACACCTGAGCCAGTTATACCTGAAATTGAACAGTCTGATCTGGAACCTCAGGGGACTGGTGGTGTTTCCACTGGTAACCTCATTTATGATTCTGGAAATCCATCACACCAACCATCAGGTCAATCTTGTCTATATGAGCCTAGACTGGAAAAATTTACTGACAATGATGATGTTGAACATTATCTAATCACATTTGAGCGAATTGCACTAGCTTGTAAGTGGCAGAAAAGGGAATGGGTCTTCCATCTCATTCCTTTACTCACTGGAAAAGCTAGGGCTGCATATGTACAGATGGACATTGATGACGCCCTTGATTATGATAATGTTAAAGCAGCATTTTGTCCAAGTTTGACATCAACCCAGAGAACTACAGACAGCGCTTCCGTTCTCTTGACGTTAACTCTGATGAAAGCCCAAGAGAGCTTTATGCTAGGCTCAAAGAGTTGTATGTGAAATGGATCCAACCAACAAGTAGAACCATCAATGAAATTGGTGAACTGATCATTTTGGAACAATACCTGAGGATGCCGTCTCCTGAACTAGAGGTATGGATAAGGGAGCACAAACCAGAATCAGCAGCTGAGGCGGCTAAGATGGCGGAGGTGTTTGTTGCTGCCCGGCGTAGAGGACAACCATGGAGTCATACTGCTTGGAAGGAAAAAGACGGCCACAAACAATCCCCTCAGTATCGACAACGAGCAGCCAGTAATGTTGGTATGCAGTCAGTAAGGGGAGGCCAACCAGCAAATGTACCTTCCAAAAATGCAGCCAGAATACCAATCTGCTACCTATGTGGAGTAGAAGGACACACCAAACCTATGTGTCCTAAAAAGACAAAACTCACTCAAATGTGTGTTGCTCCACGCTGTGAACCACCTGATGGACCTCCAGTGGGAGTTAAATTAACACCCATAGAGGTAAATGGAGAACTAATTACTGCCCTCATTGATACAGGCAGTGACCAGACTCTGGTGCATCAGCAATTCATTCCACCTCATATGATAAGTACAAAAACAATTCCAGTCTGCTGTGTACATGGAGATAAGAAGTTTTATCCCACGGCGGATGTTTACATCAAAATTGCAGATCAAACCTACCTTCTAAATGTTGGAGTTGTCGATAAACTGCCATTTCCTGTAGTGTTGGGTTTAGATCTCCCTTGATCTACTGGACACTAACCATATGTGTAATGTTGCAGTGACAAGGGCCAGAGCTAAGCTGGTGGAACCCCTTGAGACACTCAGTGCTCTTCCCTTCTTTGATGCAGACTTGGAGGCCACACCCGGGAAGTCTTGTAAGTCCCGTCGACAGAGAAGGATAGAAAAGTTCCAACACACTGTTACTAATGCACCTGTTGACTCAGAGCCAGACCTGCCACTAAGTTTTACCATCCCAGAAAACATTGTTGAATTGCAGTCCAGGGACTCAGCTCTACAACATATTTTCCAGAGTGCGGAGGGGAGAGACACTGGGGATTTGCCAGAGCAGGGTGAATGCTTTGTGCTAAAAAAGGGCATTCTTTATCACCAGCGGGGGACAGAGTTGCAGCTAGTGGTTCCTGAAAGTGTCAGAGAAATGGTGCTGAGGACATTCGATTCCCTGGGCTGGCCACTTGGGGAAGCACAGAACCACAACCCGCATCAGAAAACACTTCTACTGGCCTGGGTTAGGTAAGGATGTTGCAACCTTCTGCAGAAGTTGCCCTCAATGCCAACAAACTTCCATCAAAATCCCCTCCAGAGCTCCTCTACAACCTTTACCAGTGATCAGCACCCCGTTTGAGAGACTAGGAATGGACATTGTGGGACCTTTAGAAAGAAGCAAGTCAGGCAACAAATATATATTGGTGATCACTGACTATGCCACAAAATATCCAGAGGCCTTTCCCTTAAAATCAATAAAGGCCAAAGCAGTTGCGTTTTGTCTGGTGCAATTCTTCTCTAGAGTTGGTTTGCCACGGGAAGTCTTAACTGACAGGGGCACCAACTTTTTATCCACACTGTTGAGGCAAGTCTACCAACTTCTGGGCATTAGAAGCTTAAAAACCACTGCGTATCATCCACAAACGGATGGCCTCACTGAGCGCTTCAACCAAACCCTGAAGCAGATGTTACGGAAGTTTGTCAATGAGGCTGGAACCGATTGGGACAAGTGGCTGCCGTACCTGTTGTTCGCCTACAGGGAAGTGCCTCAAGCCTCTACTGGTTTCTCTCCTTTTGAGCTGTTGTATGGACATGAAGTTAGAGGCCCCCTAGCCCTACTTAAAGAGATGTGGGAGGGGTATCGACCGCATCCAGAAACTGTTAATGTGGTTTCCTTTGTTGTTCAGATGCGGGAACGGCTGGAGAAAATGACTGAACTGGCCCAAGGCCATATGGCAGAAGCTCAAAAGCGGCAGAAGGTCTGGTACGATCGATCAGCTCGTCAGCGGTCATTCAATCCTGGTCAGAAGGTGCTTGTTCTTCTGCCCAGCAGTGATAGCAAGCTTCTGGCAAAATGGCAAGGTCCCTTTGAGGTTTTGCAGAAGATTGGGCAGACCACCTATCGTGTCTCAACACCTGGACAACCACGCTCCACCCGGTTACTTCATGTGAACCTCCTGAAAGAATGGGTGGAAAGGGCTGAAAGGGAACGACAGGTTCTGCTTATCAGAAAGATTCCAGAGGACGATGAAGTGGATGAGCAGTATTTTCCTTCAACTCTCTCACCAAATCAGGATCTGGATCATCTCTCTAAAGAGCAACAACTGCAGGTGAGAGCCTTGTGCAGCACACCAGTCTTCCAGGACAATCCTGGGCGAACTACCATCATTCAGCATGACATCATCTTAAAAGATGGAGCTGTTGTGAAGCGTAAGAGTTACAGGTTACCTGAACGCCTTCTGACCAGCCTGAAGGAGGAGGTGGATCTGATGCTCTCTATGGGGGTGATTGAGCCATCTAAAAGTGAGTGGTGTAGCCCAGTAGTATTGGTTCTAAAAAAGGATGGTAGCCTAAGATTCTGCATAGACTTTAGGTACCTGAATTCTGTCTCCAAGTTTGACTCTTACCCAACGCCACGTATTGATGATCTGATAGAGCGACTGGGAGGTGCCAAGTATCTCACTACCATAGATCTGTGCAAGGGTTATTGGCAGGTCCCACTCACTCAAAGCTCCAGAGAACTGACTGCCTTTCGAACGCCCTGGGGGGGTTCTGCCCTTTGGACTTCATGGAGCTCCAGCTACCTTTCAGCGCCTCATGAATCAGGTACTGTGTGGAGTTTCAGAGTTTGCTGCAGCCTATTTGGATGATATTGTCGTCTTCAGTAATACCTGGAAGGAGCACCTTGAACATCTGGGGAGGGTGTTGGATTGTCTCCAGGAGGCGGGACTGACTGTCAATCCTTCAAAATGTGTCTTCGCCAAACCAGAAACTGAGTACCTGGGCTACATCATTGGCAACGGGGTGATACAACCACAAACTGACAAAGTCTCGGCTATTCAGTCCTGTCCGTTGCCTGTCACAAAGAAGCAATTAAGATCTTTTTTGGGCATGGCTGGATTTTATCATCGTTTCATTCCTCACTTCTCAGCTAGGGCGGCATTGCTCACGGATCTTACTGGAGCCAGAAGTCCTAACAACATCCAATGGACCAAAGAGGCGGAAGCAGCTTTCGAGGACATCAGACAGTCATTAAGTAAGGACTCTGTCTTATACAGTCCAAACTTTCAAGAGCCCTTTATTCTTCAGACAGATGCTTCTGATAGAGGTCTGGGGGCAGTCCTCTACAAGGCCCTCCAGGCAACCGACATCCTGTGGCCTTCATCAGCCGTAAACTGTTTCCACGAGAGACTCGCTACTCAACAGTAGAGAAGGAAGCTCTAGGAATAAAGTGGGCCCTAGACTCCTTCAAGTATTACCTTCTTGGACGAGAATTTACACTGGAAACTGACCACAAAGCCCTACAGTGGATGGCAAGGATGAAGGACACGAATGGACGGATTACCAGATGGTATCTTGCCATCCAACCCTACTGCTTCACCATCCACCACATCCCGGGGAGAGACAACGCCACTGCGGACTTCCTCTCTCGCTGTCCCAACGAGAGCTTTGAGGGGGAGGGTGTGTGAGGGCAGACCCCGCTGCCCCACATTTACAAGTTAAGTTTGTTATATTTCTTTCGTATTTGTTGCAGAATTTATAATTTATACTTGCACACATTTATTTTACTTTACACCTTCAATAACAAAATGAACTTGTGTCAAGTAATTCTTTTCTTTTGAGTTCTCCTTGAAGCCTGATGATGTGGCAGAGGGAGGAGCTGCACAAATTGCTGATGTGGTGAAAGGGAGGAACTGGAAATCTTCCTGGACACTCCCATTTGGAGATGATGGAAGGGGGGAAGACAAAAGTTTATTCCTTTGTTGAATTATTGTTTCTTTTGTTGAAATATGTTTAACTTGATTTGAAGTATAAGTTAGTTTTGTTAGTTACTACTTTAAATTACTAGCAATTTACTTTATTAGTTAATGGTTATGTTTTCAATGTTTTGTATTGTTGTCCCCTCCCTATTGTGTCTTTGGTCTGATCAGCCAGTATAAATTCTCCCTGATGTTTCCTGTTTGGAGGGTCAGTTTTGTTTAGTTGGTTTGAGCTTTTGGTTCTGAGTCTCTTAGTTACATTTTATTAAGTTGACCCCATTTTAGCTTAAGTCGATGTATTTTTTGTTGGGTAAAATAAACAACCCTTTATTTAAAGATTCTTTTTTGTCCTGTGGCTCTATCCTCATGGCCGAGCGGCCCGTGACAGGGGTCAAGGAAGTTGGAAGATGATTAAAAAGTAGGAGGGGTAAAATCACAAAGCAACAAGTTGCTGAAAGTTTATCATTATTATTGTCAAGTGTAGATGTTAGTCAAAAGGGCGACAGACACAGGGCCTGTCCACAGACACACCCAAATGTTACAAAAATACCTGTTGGCTCCAAAAATTTTTTACACACAAACATGTCAACACATACACAATACAACTATAGCTCACACGCACATACTTATTCATACAAAAACGCATGAAAAGCATTTAATTCCATCACGCATAGTATTTTTGCAACGGTGAGCTGGCAGAGCTGTGCTCTGGTGAGTGTTTATGTTTTACTGTGGTGTATAAGAAAATGTAAAAAGAGGGAAAGCACCTGGTTACCCCCACACCAAGACCCCCACCAAAAACGAGGCAGGAGCAGCAGCCAGGGCCCCCACATAGACCTCTGCAGGATAGCAGGTCAAGGAAATCTGACAGTCTGGCAACCCAACGTCAGCCACCCAGAACAGGGCCAGCAGAACTGCCACATGGGGGGCACAGGAATACAGAGAATGTAAACCCCACCCCATGCTCCAGGCAGCCACCCACCTGACCTGCGGTAAGTCGAGTAGAGAGCAGAGCAGGGTCCACTCCCCCCACCAAAAAGACAGGCAAAGAGAAGTGAGAGTCCCCCACAAGTATTGCAAACATGGACCGTCTCCCAATCTTGAAAATTTGGAGAGGCCCAAGTGCTCAAGGGCAAAGTCCAAAATCAGCACCACAGAGACACGGACACCCCCAGGCTCAGATGTGATGAGATCCCCAGCTCATGGTCTTGCCAGAGAACTGAGAGATCTCTCTTTCCTGTGTGGGGAGAGGGTCGCAAGACCCAGGAAGCCATCACCCAAGAGACAAAGCCACCACAGCTGAGGGCCTTGTTCCTCCCACAGAGATGGGGTAGGGGACAGAATATCACTGGACCCACTTTTCTTGGGTTACAATAGGTTTTAAAGGAAAGTTTGGATCATGATAATAAGTCAAGGGTCTTAGAAATGCGTTTATCGACATGACAGTTTTTGTTATGTAGACTTAGTTTTGCAAGGAAGACAGAAGAGGTCAAGAATTAGCTCGAAGACCATAAAGATATGCCCCTTCCTGGAATAAATGACAAACACTGAAGCACTAGTCTAAGTCTGTGGCACATGTTGGTAGCCTCTACATCACTGAGAGACCTGTGGTGTAGCAGTAGAATGATCAACCTTCGGTCAGAAGCTTGCAGGTTTGATTTCTTCCCTGCCCACCCATGTGTTGAAATGTGATTTGGCAAGACACTGAACCTCATATTGCCCCTGGTGGTTATAGGTCGGCACCAATGTTCAGCAGCAGAGCTACCATCAGTGTGTGTGAATAGGTGAACGGGACTGTGACTGGAAAGCGCTTTGGGCTTTCAAGGAAGGCAAAAAAGTGCTATTTATGCCATTTACCATATCGTATTTATAAAGGAACGCTAGCACTATGCAAACAATATTATTTTGCTACATGGTGAAGCTGGATAAAAATCAGAAAAATACTACAAAAAGCAATTGCAATTACTTACTTTACCCACACTTCCATAATAAAAATAGTCAGCTGATCCATAGTTGAAATGTTTAAAACATTTAAAATATGTATGAAGTGTGGAAGATATTTTATTTTTACTATATTGAAGGCATTGTTGAAAGTCTAAGTTTTAACTTTTGTCTCTTACACACAGAGAATTCACCTGTTTCTTTTACTTTTTTGACAATTCTTTGTGCTGGAAATGAGGTTGGATGTCTTTGTGGTTTGACTTATATAAATAATGTATAAATAACGTATTTCTTTCTTTTACCCTTACAGAAATCTTTATTTTAAAAGACTTTCAATTTTGTTGCTGTTCCAACCATTGTTGCACCTTTCTGGACTTCAGAACAGGCATTAGAATGTTCTAATTTAGAAAAGAGAAGATTGGAGTCTCTAAATTTCAAACATTTATATTGACATTATTTGTTCATTTTCTAATGTGAACAAAATGTTGACTCATGTCATTTATAATTCTTTGAATATAATTAAGTTTAAGATATAAGATTGTATGTTTTGGACCAAGAAGCCTCATGATGTGTCTTTGTATCAAACACGTTTTTTTTTATTTGAATCCCTCGGAAAATATTTAGCAGCGGTACTCACAATCCTCTTTACGGTAAAACCAGCGGAGAAATTGTCTCTGCTCCTCAGTCATGGCCTTTCCCTTGTCCATCATCTCCTCCGCATCCTCCTCATAGTCAAATTGATGCAGGTCACTTGACGCCCTCTTGAGTCCTGAGGAGGTGCAGACAGCATCTCTGCTGGTTAAAAGACACTGGAAAGCTTTTATTGTTTCATTTTACATTGACACTGAATACTTTCAAAACAATAACCTCATATAATAGAGTTGTTGCATTTAAAAGTAGATAACTTTAAATTTCATAGTTTGCAGGAAGTGTGAATTTTAATTCATTGAAAACAAATGTAGAAATAAAGTTATCTTAGTTCATTTATTTGTGTTAGATTGCTTGAATTTTCTAAACAGAAAAAAATTGCTTTCAGTACAGCCTCATCTTTCAAGATAATAAACTTTAAAATTAATATGAATGGCCAAAAGAGACATAATTCATACTTTGTCGCATGAAATTTACTATTACTCTTACACACATACTATTATAGTCTTTTACAAACATAACAGGATTATACTCTCACACAAATACTATTGAACTCTCACACATATACACATATCAAACTCACTAATACATACAATCAAGGTCTTACACACGTACAATCAAACTCACTCAACCATACCATCAAACTCACTAATTTGCACAACCAAACAAACTCAAACATACAACAAAACTCTTACACACATTCAAACTGTAACAGTGATGCTAAGACAGTTGGATCCATTTGCAATAGATTTATTTACAAAAAAGTACCAGGCACGGGCGAGACATAAACATAGTCAAAAAAAACCAGGCAGAGTCAAACACAAGGAGCGAGGCAGGGTGGCAAGGAACAGGCAAGGGTCAGACACAGAGAGGAAAAAGACTAAGATAAATGCTCAGGCTGAATGTACTGACACAATTCAAGTCTTTGCAAAGAGTGCAGAGGTTGAAGAAAGGACAGTGGTTTTCAGACATGTTTTGATTTCCACAGCCTGGGTGAAATCACAGTGAAGTACTGCTACCCTCTGAAGTTGGCCCTAGAACAACTGCGCCAGGCTCGATTTTTCACCAAGCTGGACCTGCGCAATGCCTACAACCTAATGTGCATGCGTGAAGGTAACAAGCGGAAAATCATGTTCTCAACCACTACAGGTCATTATGAATGTCTTGTAATGCCCTTTGGCCTTTGAAAGGCCCCTTCCGTGTTCCAAGCCTTCACAAACGACAACTTCCCAGATATGCTACAGCATTACGTCATAGTGTACATTGATTACATTCTTTTTTATTCCACCACTTTTAAGGAGTATGTCTCCTATATCTGCCAAGTTCTCCGTCTCATTGACTTCAACCTGTACGCCAAGAGTGAAAAATGTCAATTTCACAAAAGCTCCATTTCCTTCCTTGGCTACATCATCAGCCCATAGGGAGTAGCATTGAATCCTGGCAAGGTGGATGCGGTGCTGCAGTAGCCTCAACTAACCACCTTCAAAAGAGTTGCAGTGGTTCATTGGCTTAGCCAATTTCAATCAACATTTCATCCGGGACTTCAGCTCAGTGGTGGCTACTCTCATCTTCCTCCTGAAAGAAGCACCCAAATGACTTCTTTGGACTCCGGAGACCACCACAGCTAAAGAGCTAAGTAACATAATCCAGTGAGGGTCCTTGGGCAAGATCCTTAACGCTACTGCCTACAAATGAGAGACAATGAAACACGTCATGCCAGCTCAGAAGTAGCCCGTCCAAACAAGGTCTGCATCAGGTACTGGGGAACCAGAACACCTTGATGGAAAGTGGGCTACTGGAACAAGACAGATATGGACTAGATGTGAGAACAAAGTTCTTTTGGAATGCTACTACTAAAGTCATCCTACTGAGAGAGGTTACATGCACAGAATATGGAGTGAATGAATGCTTTAAAACTCATAATCGAGGCTAACTGCCAAATAACTAGTAGCTCTGCTACAGCAACTGTTATAATGACTTGAGATTGATGAAGTAAAACACAAATGTAACACCACGGGAAAACCACAACATCAGGTCAGAGAGTAGGCTATACCACACTCCCAACCAGAAATTGGGAACACAGTCTCCATAACCACTGTTATGCTGAGCAAGGCAGCAACTGACCTGAAAGACAAGATCATGTCTAGAATGAACACCAGGCAACCCCAATACCAGCTACAACACTTGAGTAAAGTACCACCTAAAAGTATCCTGGAAACTGTGAATGAAACATTGAGGGTAATTCCCACCACATCAATCACAGAAACCATTGAACTGGTTTACATTTCAACAGCAGTGATCCTTGAGATGCTTGGCTATAAGAGCAAGCATGGGAGAAAACAATGTCTACCAAGGAAGCAACGGTTGGACGCTAAGATCAAGACAGTTCGCAGGAAGTGATTCAGATGACAGAGACCTGAAGAGTGGAAATTAAAAAGCAAGTGGCTAAGAGATACAGTCAAATGCCCATAGCTGAAGCACTGGAAACTACTAAACAAAAGCTCCTGACCTTGAGCAGCCGACTAAAGAGGTACACAAGAGACAATAAAGCCAGACACATAAACAGGCTGTACGCAACTCAACCTGTGAAAGTGTACAGTAAGTGGGAGGGTCAAAACAGTAGAGCAGACTTACCAAGGCTGGAAACGGTACTGGAAAACTACAAGGAAGAAAGAAACAGCACATAACAGCAATGTTCAATGTCTGGTCTCTCTGAGAAAAGAGCACAGCAACCTCCCTGAACAGAATCCAGTAACCATCACAGTGGTAGTCAAGAAAGAGCCTCGGGTATGAAAAACTGGACAGCACCGGGCCCTGGTCATACATAGAGCGGACAGCCCTGAGGAAGGCTCCCCGGACCCCATACTCCCATTGTACCCTCCACAGGACACCACGAGGGAGGCGGTCAAACAACTTTGCCAAATCCACAAAACACATTTGGACAGGACGAGCGAACTCCCACGAACCCTCCAGCACCCTAAAGAGGTTGTAGAGTTGGTCCACAGTTCCACAGCCAGGATGGAAACCGCATTGTTGTTCCTGGATCTGACGTTTGACTGTCAGCTGGACTCTCCTCTCCGGCACAGACTTTCCCAGGGAGGCTGAGGAGTGTTATTCCCAGGTAGTTGGAACAAACCCTCTGGTCCCCCTTCTTGAAAAGGGGAACCACCACCTCTGTCTGCCAGTCCAGTGGTACTGTTCCCGACTGCTACACAATGTCGCAGAGATGTGTCAGCCAAGACACTCCCACAGCATCCAGAGACTTGCGGTACTAAGGACGGACCTCATTCACTCCTGGTACCTTGCCACCGAGGAGCTTGTTGACTACCTCGGTGTCTTCAGCTCGGGTGAAGGACAGCCCCACCCCAAGGTCCTCAGACTCTGCTTCCTAAAGAGAAGGCGTGTCAGCAGGATTGAGGAGATCCTCAAAGTACTCCTTCCACCGCCCGACAATGTCCCAGTTGAAATCAGATGCTCCCCACCTGTACTTAAAACGGTGCCTGCAGAAAACTGCTTTCCCCTCCTGAGGCACCAGATGGTTTGCCAAAACCTCTTCAAGGCCAACCGATAGTCCTTCTCCATGGCCTCACCGAACTCCTCCCAGGAAGTCTCCCCAGGCCTCCACAACAACCCAGGCCATAGATCACTTAGACTGCCAATACCTGTCAGCTGCATCTGCAGACCCACAAGCCAGCCAGACCTTCTTCAACTTGACAGCATCCCTTACTTCCGGTGTTCACCACCGGGTTTGGGGGTTGCCGCCAGGACAGGCACCAGAGAACTTGTTACCATAGCTCCACACAGCAGCAAAGACAATGGAGGTGGAGAACATGGTCCATTCAGACTCAATGTCACCAGCCTCCCTCGGTACCTGTTTGAAGCTCTCCCGGATGTGGGAGTTAAAGACTTCCCAGATGGAGGGCTCAGCCAGACATTTACTAGCAGACCCTCACAGTACATTTGGGTCTGCCAAGTCCAACCTCCTTCCCCGCCAACAAATCCAATTCACCACCAGGTAGTGATCAGTGGACAGCTCTGCACCTCTCTTTACTCGATTGTCCAAGACACACGGCCGAAGGTCGCCTGGAACGACTACAAAGTCGATCATTGATCTCCTGCCGAGGGTGTCCAGATGCCACGTGTATTGATGGACACCCTTGTGCTCGAACATGGTGATTGTAAAGAAGTCCAACAACAAAAGACCACTCGGGTTCAGATCAGAAGAGCCGTTCCTACCAATCACGCTCCTTCATGTTTTACTGTCATTGCCCACGTGGGCATTGAAGTGCCCCAGGAGGACGATGGAGTCGCCCATTGGGGCACTTTCCAGCACCCCTTCAAGAGACAGCAAGAAAGCCGGGTACTCCAAACTGCTGTTTGGCACATAAGCTGAAACCACAGTCAGAGACCTGTGCCCCACCTGAAGGCGAAGGGACACAACTCTTTCATCCACCAAGGTGAACTCCAAAACTTGGCGGCTGAGCTGGGAGCTCAGTCCAACTCCTCTCTAGGGACTGAGTTTCAGAGCTCAGATTCAGATGAGCCCAACTTTATCTAGCCGGTACCTCTCAACTTCTGGCACAAGCTCACGCTACTTCCCTCCCAGAGAGAGATGATGATCCATGTCCAATAAGCCATGTTCCATGAAAAAGGTACAGTCCGCCGAGGCACTCCCTCTCGACTGCCACCCAAACCACATTGTACCGGCCCCTTCTGAGCTCACCTGCAGGTGGTGGGCCCACGGGAGAGTGATCCCACGTCAATCCTTTGGGCTTTACCCAACCGGGGCCCGTGGAAGGAGCCCTGGCCACCAGGCGTTTGCCTGTGAATCCCAATCCCAGGCCTGGATCCAGGGTGGGGCACCAATAGCGCCAATCCAGGCGATGTAACAAGATCTATGTTTGTTCTCCTCATAACTGGGTTGTGAACCACTCTATATTTGACTTGTCACCCAGGACCTGTCTGCCATGGACGACCCTACCAGGGGATGAAGCCCCAGGCAGCATAGCTCCTGAGATCACTCGAGCACGCAAACCTCTCCACCACATTAAGGTGGTGGTTCATATTCCATTCCATTTAGTGGAAACAAGGCATAGGAAACTCAATAAAGTTGTGGAAAACACCTCTTGAAACCAACAGCAAGCCAATTGCACAAGTCTTAGTCTAATGTGGCATTTAGCAAGGAAATGCTCTGTCCCCACTGCTGTTCTGCATAGGTCTGAACCCCATCAGCCAAATAATCAACAAGACTGGCCATGGATACTGACTCAGGAATGGGGCAACCATTACTCACCACCTCTACATGGATGACATCCTCCTTTACGCTTAGAGCAAGCATGACATTGACTTCCTGATCCACACTACCAGGATCTACAGTACTGACAATAGGATGTCATCCAGGTTTCAGAAATGCAGTCGGATTGTGACAAAGAGAAGCAAGGTAGTCCACACTGAAGGGGTCTCACTCCCAGAAGGAACAACAGCAGACATCGAGGACAGTTACAAGTACCTTGGAATTCCACAGGCAAATGGCAAACAACCTAGAGCACGCATCAAGGAAAGCCACAACAGCCAAATACCTCCAATGAGTGAGGCAAGTCTTGAGAAACCAGCTCAATGGCAAGAACAAGACCCCAGCAACAAACAGTTACAAACTGCTAGTCATCAGATACCCTACAAGAATAATCAGATGGCTGACGGAAGAGATACAGACCACAGATGTTATGACAAAAAAGCTCCTCACCACACATGGAGGGTTTCCTCCCAAATCCAGCACCCTGAGACTGTACGGAAGGGTGACTGTTACTAAAATATTAGCATAACTTAGAATTACCCCAAAAAACACCATGCTATTCTGAATAAGCGAGAAAAGTCAACATATTGCTAAAATATAAGTATTACTCAGAATTAGCCCCAAAAAACCCATTACATGCCAAATAAGCAAAAAAAAGTTAGCATATTGCTAAAATGTTAGCTTGTGTAGTTTCATTTAAAATGCTTAAGTGATTCCTCAAAAGAAGTCAAAGAGAAACGGAGAGTATTTTTTTCAACAAACACCTTTATGTTGTAATACTGAGCCAGAAGCAACACTGCTTAACCACTAAGAAAAGACTTTTCCCTTTAAAGGAATTCATCCAGAAAGTGATAAAATTATGATATGAATAAAGACAGTGGTGGACATCCCTTCATCCTAAACGGGCACAGGCAGTACATGGTGTCAGAAGTGGGATGATGGTGACATTGGTTTGAGAAGTATTTCCTTTATTTATGTTTTCTTTATTTAGAGACATACTTATTTAAACTGATCTATGATTTAAAAGTTTCAGTTGCTGGAGGGATTTGCCTCATGAAACCCAGAGGGGCTTGACTGAAGCAAAGGTCTGCCATGTACCTACGCCTATATCAGCCTGAGATGTAACGTAATCCAAAAATACAGTTAGAAATGGTAATATGTTCACCGTTAAAGCACGGTGACTTATAACAAAGGAAACTAAATGCATATAAGATTGAACTGGTGGCATCTTTGTCTCAAAGGTAGTTGATCTCAGATCTCAAACTGGCAATGAGGATTGAAAACACAATTTACCCAACACGGATGAAGGTCTGAGGCCAAAAAGTATGTTGTGTTGCAGCAAAATAAGGTCAAAAGCAAACTGGCAATATAAATAAACAAAGAGAGAGAGAGATAAAGATCATGAGTCATGTGTCAAAACGAATGAAATTTAAAGCAGAGCACAATTAAACTGAATTTCTGCAACAAATGTTTTCACAATGTTACTGGACTTACTGAGTCTTTGCTCACAGAAGTCCTCCTGATCCAGAGATTTCCACATTGAGAGTTTTCCCTGCTTTGAAAGGATCACCTGCTGGCTGCTGGCAGTCAGCATCAGGGATGTTTTTCTACTAATGAGCTTGCCTTTGTAACAGTCCCACTCTAACCCAGCCGGATCCGGCCCATGGCAAGACTGCATCTGCACTAGATCACTCCACTGAGTGTACAAACATCTGGACGTAGCTGCAGACATCAGCATGCTCTGGTTGATCCACAGCCACTGCTGAGACTCCGACTCCAGGCTGCACCTCTCCAGTTGGACTTCCCCCGTGCCTGAATCCTCCAGACACAGGCTTTGCTCGCTGTTGTAGATCATGAATGCGCTTCCTCCTGAGCAGTGTACACCACATTAACTTCATGTAGCAAACCTCTCATAGATGCATTTGACTTAGATGCTGATTTACCTGAGAACAGGAACAGTAACAGGATCCAGGCACGATACATGTCTGCAGAAATGACAAGAACTCCCGTTGTTAATCACATCAGGAAATGAACCAGACTAACTTAGTGATCAGAAATATACAACCTGAATTGAACATTAGCAGCGTACAGTAGATCCTCTAGAGTTTTAATGCCATTAGTCAAATAAACCTTCTGTTATCCTAACACTGTATCCATGAGCCCCAGCATTCATTTTCCCAGGAAACAGATTTAGATTGCTTAAATTGTTTTAAAAAGTATTAAAGTATTTAATACACATTAAAAGCTTTTATTTCTTCCTCCCTTTTAAATGTGGCTGTATGTTTTTCTGTGTCATTTCTTTCTCAATTCTTCAGGCTATGAAGATATTTAGTTTGCCTTTCCAGGTTAAAAATACATATTCAAAGGTGTAAAAAATGTGCTGTGTCAGTTATGTAGATTTAAAAACAAAGAACGGTATTCTTAAAGAAATATTTTAGTGTAATGCTACTTTACCGTAGCGACACAAGCAGCCCCTGCCAGTGATTGTTTGGGGAAAAAATGGTTATTAGGAAACCACCACTTTGCAGGAGATAGTAGAGGTTGGTACTCTGTCAGTTATCTCCAGCTTCTGCCATCAGCTGAAAGCTGCAGCTAACATGAATCACGGCTCTGTCCTGTAGGTCAAGTTGGTTCAGGTTTACTTACTTCTGCTGTGTGTCTGTTCCAGGAGCGGAGGAGGACTGCAACTGTACAAAGAAGTCTATGACAGAAACATTTCAAAGTTCAGAGGGAGGAGTTTGTGTTGAAAGTTCTTTTAAACCAGTAAAAAAATGTACCACATACAGTTAAAGCTCTTGTGTGATTCATTCATGAATTAATGCTGTCTCTGTGATTCTGAGTTTTTAAAGGACGTTAATGATCTCCAACAAGCCTTGTTTTTGGAACGTGTCAGTAGATACTGACATAAGTGAAGACACTAAAACCTCATAAAATGGCTGAAAGTGAAGCTAATCGTGCCTGTAATCTTTACACACAAGTGCAGCGAAATAGACTGCAGGTCTTTGACCTCTTGTGCGCTTGCTGTTTGGACAGCTCCACGCTCACCTTAGCTCCTCTGTTTGCAAAGGTGCGTGACTCATCGGTCAAAAGCCTGAAAGGACAATGCTCATAAAAAACTTTTAGTGCTAAGGTATAGTTGCAGTCAGGCAGACCTTCACCTGTACTCTGTAGTTCAGGTCAGTATGTGGTCTGCCATTGGAGCAGGGCCCCAACGGACACCTTAACTTTTTTGCATCTCAGGATAACCCAATGCAATATTAGCTCCAGAATGAACAGACGAAACAGGGATCAATGAGGGGGAAACGTGAGGAAAAAGAGGGGCCATAGGAGAACATTGGACAATTGTCTTTTTATGACTACAAATGTTTAATGTGTAAGCAAGTGTAACAAAAGTCCTAGTGCACCAAAATGCATAAAAAAGCCTAACTAAAGCTGAACAAATGTCTGAACATGTATTTTTTGTCATCCTGGACTCCTGCTTCTTAAGATTTGCTGCAGATTTTATTGTCAAACCCATTGCCCATATCTTAAGTTAAGTATTAAGTCGAGCATAATTCCCAAAGTTTGAAAGGCAGCTCATGTTCTCCCTCTTTTGAAAGGTGGAGATCAATCAGAGCTAAATAACTAGACTCATCTCCAAATTATCTGTTTTTGCAAAAAATCTCAAATCCAATGTAAAATCTCAACTGAAACGCTTTGAATATCTATCTCAGTGCTATGTGAAACTCAGTCAGGTTTCAGGGTGGGCCACAGTACTATAACAGTTGCTGTATCTGTAACTAATGACATAATAAATACATAATAAATACGGAAAAAATACTTATACTTATACTTATATACTTATCTAAGGCCTTTGAGACTGCTGACCACCAGCTTTTACTACAAAATCTAACCCCAGGCTCACACCGCATGCGGTCCGGCTCCGGTGTGGATGCCGGAGTCTTTATCTAACATGAAAAGTGCAAGAGGTACTCACACTGCATCCGGTTGTCCTGTCCGGCCTCTGCGGTCCAGCCTTCGCGGCACTCCATATCCACTTCACTTTATTTTGAACTTTGGGGAAGTAATGTCATGAACTGGAAACCATGCGAGCGAATGTGAAGTGCATCTGGTACATTTTTCACACTAAAACCTATTTTTCATAATGCCGTCATATTTAAATGGAGGGTTCTCGCGTGAACCTATGTGAGTTCAGAGGTCCACAAGGTTGGCAACAGAGGTTGTCTGGAGGACCGCCAGCACACCGTAGTCAGCGTGAGTTACCTACTGTGGCTACACCACTCTGGCGTCAGCACCAGGGCCGGACTGCATGCAGTGTGAGCCCAGGATAAGTCTTACTGGTCTAAGTGATTCTGCTATTAAGTGGTTTAGAAATGATCTCTCACAGAGAACCCAGAGTGTGATTGTTGAAGATGCCAAATTGGACTCCATGAACATCAAAAGTCGAGTTCCATAGGGGTTCATTTTCACTCCTGTCCTTTTCACAATCTTTAATAATTAACCTGGGAAATAATTTGCCAAATGTTAAATTCCATCTTTGTGCAGATGACACTTTCATTGATACGGTTGCTTCTTCTATCAGTCATGCCACGATGAAGTTTTAGGAAGCCATCAGCTACTTTCAGCACTCTCTTCGGCAGCTACAATTGACCAAAAAATTCATGATATTCTTCAGGTCTCATTCACAGGATGCAATGATGCAAGGCTGATATTCTGGACAACCTGCCTTTTAGATCCCATTCCCACTTCATTTTTTTCAAACAGTTAATGGATTCTTTGAGTCAGAGCTTTTAAACATCTTCAGACGGGTGTCTTCCTTCTGCCTGTAAAACAGCAGTGGTGAGGCTCCTTCTGAAGACGAGTCATTTAGATCCTGATACTCTGGATAACTACAGACCTGTAACCAACTTACTGTTTTTAGTAAAATTACAGAAAAACTGTGGCTACTGAACTACATGAGTTTTTAAATACCAAAAACATTTTAGAAGAATATCAATCTGGTTTTAGGATGAACCACAGAACAGAGACGACTCTTTTAAAGATTGTTAATGATCGTAGAATTCATTTAGACTCCCAGAAACTTCCTGTTCTGGTGCTGCTGGATCTTAGTGAGGCTTTTGATCCAGTAGATCACCAGATTTTAATACACTGACTTATGAGTCTAGTGGGCCTCTCTGGAAATGTTCTTAAGGGGTTTTATTCCCATCTTACCGATCAACACTTTTGTGTAAGTATGGATACATTCTCTTCAAGAATCCATCAAATAAGTTGTGGGGTTCCCCAAGGGTCCATTTTAGGGCCTATACTTTTTAATTTATACATGTTGCCTCTTGGGGATGTCATCAGGAGACACAGTGTTGACTTTCACAGCTACGCTGATGATACACAGCTTTACATCACTGTGTCTCCTGATGACCTTTTAACTGTATTTTAGATATAAAGTCTTGGATGGCAGAGAACTTCAGCTCAACCAGGACAAAATGAAGTTTTAATCATCTGTCCTGAAGACAAGAGAGAGATGATTTTACCACATCTTCAGAGTTTTAAACGTTCTCACTGCATGAGAAATCTGGCCGTTCTTTTTGACTCTGAGCTGAATTTTATCCCACATATTAAAAATGTCATTAAGACAGGATTTTATCATCTTAAAAACATTACCAGAGTCCGTCCATTCAGGTGCTGATGCTTTTATTTTTAGTCGGTCAGATTATTGCAAGGCCCTGCTCTCTGGTTTACCTAAAAAGTCTCTTTCTAACTTACAACTGTTACAGAACTCAGCGGTACGAGTTCTGACGAGGACCAGGGGAAGGGTACGGATTACACCGATTTTAAAATCTTTGCATTGGCTCCCTTTGCATTTCAGGATCAATTTCAAGATTCTTTTATTGGTTTATAAATGTTTTAATGGTTTATAAATGTTTTAATGGTTTTGGGCCTTCTTTTATGTGATCTACTTTTAAAGTATGAGCCCTTGAGGACGCTGAGGTCATCTGGGGCAGGACTTTTAGCTGTCCCTAAGGTGAGGACCAAAACCTATGGCTAGGCTTCGTTCTGCCACAACGGTCCTCGCCTGTGGAACAGCCGGCTGGAGAACCTCAGGACCATAGATCCAGGATCATAGAGGTTTTTCTAAAGAGGCTCAAGACCAACATTTTTAACATGACTTTTAGATTTTAAATGCTTATTCATGATTTATCAAGTTTTAGTGTATTATTCTCTGTATTTATTTTTATTTAGTGCATTTAATGTTTTTTTTTTTCATTTATGTTTTTAACATACATACTATGTTTTAAATTTTAATATCTTATCTTCCTTTTAGGGTTTTATAACCCAGTGTTTCCCTTTGGGGATCCTTTGTGCCATGCGAGAAGAAAATGAGAAAAGAAGAGGTGCATTTCCTGCATTTGTCAAGTTCTTTAGTACATTAATCAATAAAATGTTTTTTCCACAAAGCCCCCGTCTAAGTTTTATTCTCAAGTGCATTTATCTTTATTAAGGATGTAATTATTCGTTTTAACAATAACTTGATTACTAAAATAATGTTTAGTTGCCAATCATAGTCATAGTCAATTTTTGTTCATTTTAAACAATCCGATTGGGTCCGATTCACTGATCTAAAATGGATCCAGAACATCTTTAGCCACAACTTCAACCAGTGTGACTCAGAGATATATAGCTGGTATTAAACAGTGCAGCTGAAGTTTTCCAGATTCCTTGTATTTCTTTCAAGATAATCAAGTGTAAATTAAATATGTTTACAAACAAGTAAACAAGAATGAATGTCAAATCTATTCACATTTTAGTTTGATAAAGTTTAGCCCACTGTTGTTTTTCCACATCAAAATAATTCAAAGGAACATTATTAGAACATTCTACCTCCATGTATGCTCACGTCTTTGCTAAATTCACTGTTTCTACACATTGGACTGGAGTGATGGTTGATCAATTTTTGCTGTCATGTGTGTTGTCTGCTGTGATGAACTTGGTCCTTTTTATCGGGGATCTGCTGTTCTGGGGTCCTCCTGTCTATGAGTGAGCTGGTGCTGTGGTGCTCATTCTCTTTCGGGCGGCTGGGGTACCTCCATATAGAGGGGGCTCTGTGCTGCCCTGTGTTGGGTGGGCACTGCGGTGATGACCCCTGTGGTTTTGACCTGGACCTTGGAATAAACAGATCTCCGTAATACCGTTTCTGCACAGCAGTACTGAGCCAGACTTTTTCCTTAGAGCTGCAGTTTTTAGTCTTTGTTCAGTTTCCTGTGTGTGTGTGTGGGGGGGGTTCCATGTATTGTGGGGGCTGGGTGGTTGGAGGGAGGAGCGAGGGAAGGGTGATTGTTTTGCGTGGCTATTCCTTTTACATTGTGTGTATTTGGTTGAACCTCCAAGTTTTTTATGCTTTTTTGACACGTTCTTTTTTGCTATGTTTTTGGTTTTTCACTGCCTGTTCTGTGCAGGTCTGTTGTGGTCTTCTCTTGCTCCTCCCTCTCACCTGTGTCTCCTGCTGGAGGTGTTCACAACTGCATCCTGTTTGGTTGATTGTGTGTTTCTGTTCCCTGTATTGGAGTGTTTTGTGTCTTTTAGGTCTGTCCCTGTCATTGTACGCTGATGCTGCTCCTTAGTTGTTTGAGTTACTTGCCCCCTTTTTCCCTCTTGAGAGGTGATCTTTTGTTCGTTTAAATAAACCAGTGATAACCTTACCTGTTTATGCCCAAGCCTTCTCTGCTTGTGGGTTTTTGAACTCTGCCCGTAACATTTTTATAATTTTTATTATTTAGTTATTTTTTTTGTAAAGCGCCTTGGGTTTCAATTGAAGGCGCTGCACAAATAAATAAAGTTTGAGTTTTAGGTTTGTGTACTTGTTGTCCCTTTTCCAAGCTCTGGACTAGGATCTGGACTATTTCCTCTCATTACTTTGCCCTGCCGCTTTCTGGATCAACCTGATGTCTGCATCAATTCCCGTCGCTAGCTTCAATGAGGGAGACCAGCTTTGCCACTCCTCCTGTTGCCACCGCAGATTGAATCGTGGGTACCTTACGACGCTCTTCTGTTCGCTCTCGTCCTCCAATCTTCAAGCTGTCCACGTTCAGACTCGTAAACACCAGATTGCTGGCAAACAAAACATTTGTTTTGCAAGATTTCTTTACTTCCCACTGCCTGGACTTCCTTTTTATAACTGAGACCAAGACATCTCCTGATAAAGACAGTATCTTTGAGAAACTTGTACCTGCAGGTTTTTCTTCTTTCAGCTCCCCGCGAATGTCCGGTCGGGGAGGAGGGACTCCGTTTTTTTTTTTTTTAAATGCAATATCTTACTTGATGACAAACCTTTCCTTAATGACCAAGGTAGGATTCTTTGATTATCCAGGAAAACACCAGTGATGGTAGATGGCGTGTCGCTGTGCTTTTAAACCAGTCAGCCCTGATGACGTCTCTGAGGCAATTAGCAAGTTGCCTCTCAACAGTGGTCCCAGTCCTGATGGGATTGCGGCTAAATTTATTATCTTTGCATCTTAGGTTCTGTCATCTCCATTAGCTGAGCTCTTTAATTTGTAATTTTCCTCTTGCAAAGTGCCTCTCGCTTGGAAAAGTGTTAAGGTTTTTCCATTACACAAGGAAGTAAATACCCAAGAACTACAGGCCTATTGCAATCATTAATAGTGTTGTGAAAGTCTTTGAAAATATTGCTTTTAATCAATTATCTTGTTTTCTCACCACTAACAACTTGCTATCACAATTTCAATCTGGCTTTAGAAAACACTTCTCTACTACAACTGTTCTCATGAAATTTACAAATGACATCTTAACAAATTTTGACAACAATATTTGTACTGGTGCTATTTTCCTGGACCTTACAAAGGCATTTGATCTAGTAGACCACCACTTGCTTTTAGACAAATTGTTTACCATTGGCCTGTCTATGCCATTCCTCCTATGGTTCAACTCATACTTTCAACAACAACATCAATCTGTGTCATATAGGAGCAGTCAGTTAAATTTATTACAATAAACAAAGGAATCCCACAGGGTTCTTCTCTTGGGCCTTTGCTATTTTCCATTTTTATTATTGACCTGCCATACTGTAATATTCATTTATATGCTGATGACACCATAACATACTGTTCCAAACCTAATATTTCAGATATCTGCATTACATTGCAACAAGACCTCAAATCTGTACAAAAATGGATGCCATCTAATATGTTAGTTTAGAATAAAACAAAAACATTCTATGCTTTTCCAAAAAAAAACATGAATGTTAATGGATTAATACGTAACATGCATTTCCTCCAAAGGTGCTGGAGAGGATTTTGTTGGCATACCTTAGACCTCTGGTGGAACCATCTCTCGACCAGCTCCAGTTTGCTTACCAGCCACGCCTGGGGGGTGGACGACGCAGTCATTTATCTGCTGCAGCGAGCTCACCCACACCTGGATAGTGGGGGAGACACTGTGAGAGTCACATTCTTTGATTTCTCTAGTGCCTTCAACACCACCTGACCCTCTTTACTGGGTGAGAAGCTGCAGCTGATGGGTGTCAGCGGGTCCTTGGTCTCCTGGATCATTGATTACCTTTCACACAGGCCTCAGTTTGTTCGGTTGGGCAGTGTCCCATCTGATGTGGTGAGGAGTGGTGTGGCAGACCCACAGGGCACTGTGCTCTCTCCTTTCCTGTTCACCTTGTACACCAGCAACTTCCAGCACAAATCTGAGACATGTCATCTCCAAAAGTCATCTCAGATGACTTTGCAGTTGTCAGCTGTGTAAATGGTGGACAGGATGAGGAATACAGGAAACTGATGGATGATTTTGTGAGGTGGTCTGGAGTAAATCACCTTCTGCTCAATGGGGACAAGACCAAGGAGATTGTGATTGACTTCAGACAGAAACAACAAGCTTCTCACCCCGTCAGCATTCAGGGCAGGGATGCTGGCAGAGGTGGAGGAATACAAGTACCTGGGTGTGACCATTGAATAGACTGAGTTGGAGAACCAACAGTACAGCTGTGTACAAGAAGACCTGCAGCAGACTCTACTTCTTGAGGAAACTAAGGTCCTTCAATATGTGCAGCAGGATGCTTGAAATCTGTAGTCAGTATGTTGTTCTTCTTGGTGGTCTGCTGGGGGGGCAGCATAGCGGCCAGCGACACAAAGAGGCTGAACAAACTGATCAGAAAGGCTGCCTCTGTAATCCGGTGCAAAAATGACACTTTTGAAGCAGTGATAGAGAGCAGGACTTTAAATAAACTCGTATCCATCATGAACAATAATCAGCATCCACTCCATCCTGTACTTGACGGTCAGCAGAGCACCTTTTCCAAGAGGCTTAGGCAACTTCGCTGCCACACCAACCGCTAGAGGAGATCACTCATAACTCACTCTATTAGATTATATAACTCATCCTTGTGACATAGTTAGACTCTCTGTCACTGCAGCAGCTGTAGCCTGCCTGCTGCCAATCAGCTGATTCCCTCCACCTGTTCCTGCTACTATATATCTCTCCCTCTGTCCTTCAGTCTCTGCTTGCACTACAGACTTCCTGAGAAACCTCCCGCACTCCTGCTCCGTCAGCTCAACTTGCTTGCCTGCCTGCCTGGTCCGTCAGCTCAGCTTGCCTGCCTGCCTGGTCCGTCAGCTCAGCTTGCCTGCCTGCCTGGTCCGTCAGCTCAGCTTGCCTGCCTGCCTGGTCCGTCAGCTCAGCTTGCCTGCCTGCCTGGTCCGTCAGCTCAGCTTGCCTGCCTGCCTGCCTGCCCCGTCAGCTCAGCTTGCCTGCCTGCCTGCCTGCCCCGTCAGCTCAGCTTGCCTGCCTGCCTGCCTGCCTGCCCCGTCAGCTCAGCTTGCCTGCCTGCCTGCCTGCCTGCCCCGTCAGCTCAGCTTGCCTGCCTGCCTGCCCCGTCAGCTCAGCTTGCATGCCCCTGCCTCTCTCCTGCTCAAATTCCTCCAAAGCCTCGTAAGTCCCCGCACCTTCTCCTGTTTGGACACATTCCCAGACATCCCTGGTTATTTCGTGTTACAAGAACTGGTGACTAAGCCCCGGGATCCTGAGTTGTGCCACTCCCTCTAGTCCATTTTCTTCCCCTATCGCCTCTGCCTGGAGCCACGCCTTCCTTGCCATACAGAGGACTCCTCTCCTCCTCTTCCCTGCAAGTCATCTCTCCTCACCTCAATCTGCCGTTGCTCTCCAAGGCCTGGGGGAGAACATCTGAGTGAAAGACTTTTAATAAACCTGGTTTACTTCTACTCCTGAGTTTGTCATATTTTGGGTCCCTGAAGCACAGCCTGACACTCTCTTGATGTTGATTTTTCTGTAATGTTACTTGTCTTATTGCTTCTGTACACTGCAGCTGCAACATACAAATTTCCCAATCTGGGATCAATAAAGTATCTTTATCTTATCTTATCTTGTCTTATCTTATCTTAAAAGGTACATAAAAATGTAATCTTGATGACTTTCATTACGTTTTGGTGACCTCTTTTTAAATCTTTTTTTTTTTTTTTTTTTTTTACAGGTGTGCCTTCTAACTCCTAGTTCCGAAAAAAATCAAACTTTTAGATGGAACGTACTTCAAATTCATCTTGCAGGTATTTGAAGCTAGTTGCTACATGTAAATGCCACCCAGGTTACTGAATCCTGTTAGAGGTTTTTTTATCCTGTAGAGGGCGCTGTAGGTTGGGAGGTGCAGCAAAACTTCTGCAGAGGGATACATGAGTTGGTTTTTTGTAAGCTGAAAAAGATCTCAGAGACGCTAGAAATGAATGCAAGCGAGTTGTTGTCCCTGTTATTTTTTCTGTTTTCTCAATAAAACAGTTATCCTTTATTGAAGTATTACCTGCCAAACAACTGGAGGTTCTTTTTTGTTTAACATTGACAGAGGATTTGGTGAGTCAAATGTGCCTTCAATATTTTCTTTTCATTTTGTTTACTATGAGGCTGATTTATTTTGAAAGTGATTTTAATTTGTATTGTAAGGTGATTGCAGTGGAAATTGCTATTTTGAGTTTGATTATTTTTTTGTTGAGCAACTTTGACCTGTATTAATGAGCTACGAGGTCCTGTTAGCTAGCTAACCCTCGTGTGAATCAGCAGCAATTCACAATGTGCAGTGCGTGTAAGCATGACCTGTATTTAAGAGCTAGGACTGAAGTGCATATATATTTATGTGTGTCTTATTTTGTATTACACTTGCATGACAGGTCAGGGTTCTTTTTTGGTTTGTGTGAGTCACCTCCGTCACGAGTTTCAAGTTCCTGCACAACGCAGACAGAGGAAGTACAGAGTTGGTGAGCCACCCAACTGGAGTCTAAACAGGAGCAACTGACAAGAACTTTTGGACCCTAGTTGCTACAGGGGAGAAACTGAACATTGTGTTCAATCGTGGCAGGACAGTCTACTTTCCACAGGTGCTGAGTCACCAGGACGCTCCTAAAGAACCGCAAAGGATGGAACAGACTCTTTTGGTATTTTGTTTGGAATATTCTTCTGATTTGCAAAATTTTATATTTTGTGTATTGCATTTTGTGAACAACTTGGTAAAATATGTTTAAATAGGAAAAGATTTGGACATAATATAAAAAAGGTAATTAAACTAAAAGTGTTTCAGGAAAAAAAATCAAAGCCTTTCAAGGTAAGAATTTGACCAGCCCCGGTGTTTATAACCAATTTTTTGTTTCAACTTACAAAAAGAAAAGTCCATAATAAATACTTTTATTTGGGTTTTCTGTTTTAATTTTTTATGTTTATGTAAGCCATTGGAGATTTTTTTGTTGTAAATAAGCCATAGGTTTAAAATCCGTATTGTGGTCTGCGTTTACTTTTTCTTTTGGTCTACTCAACTGCTCCTCAGAATCTATAGAAATTCTGGTCCAAATCAGCATTAGAGGTGCTACATAAACAAAACATATACATTTTGTGCCAATAGGATTACAGATTTCAAAATCATCTACCGGTATGTACAAAATGAGTGAAATGGCACATTCCTTAGAAAACAAAGCATTTTCTTTGTAAAAAATGGCATCATAAAAAGACTTGCATTGAATTTCATCACACTGATTTAGTACTCAGGCTACAAACATTAGCTGGTAGCTCCATGTAACAATCAGGCTACACGTAGGGGAAAAATATTCGCGGGCCATGCAAATCGTGTTCGATGTGAATGCATCTTTAGACTTACAAAGATTCGATGCTAAGTTGCGTAAAATAGCTTCATCCACTTGACACCTGTTAGTCCGTAATTACTGTCCTATGGTTTGATGGACAATAGGAACCGAGGAAGTTCTTATCAACTGCAACACTAGGAGCTAGATAAACATTTTACAACTTCAACAATAGAGAAGCTACATTCAGGTCTACATTCTGTGATAATTCATTTATATTTTCAAAATCTGTACCATAATCATCAAACTCCTCTGTGCTTGAATTGTTTGCAGAGTCAGCAGAATCAGTCTGGACTCTACAAGAAGGAGAATTTTCAAAAGAAAGACCTGATCTTGATGCCTGTTTCTCAAGTATTTCAGGCTTCAAATAATTTGCACAACAATTTTTATGATTTCTGCTTCTTTGAGTTTGTAATGAAGCATAAATATTAGCTTTATATGAACAACCCTGAAACACACAAACGACTGTTTCACTGGATTTCAAATGTAGTGCTAAATGTTTAAAATAGTAATTCAAATTAGAATGCTAATTACTGTTGCATGCAAGACATTTAAGTGCTGCTGCTTCGGTTTGTGTGACCTATGAAATCTTGACAAGTAGGTCAAAGTGCCTTCCAAGTACAAAAGCAGTTTGAATTAATGCACGAGTAGGGATGGTGGCGTCGAAGATGTCTGTGCTGAAACTCATAATGTTTCATGAGTTCAGATCTTCATGACACAATTGTATCACACTCTTTGCATTTCCACATTCTTCGAAGGACTGGGAAAGAGAAACAAAGAACAACTTACCCACCTGCCATTTATTTTAACAGATAAAATGAGGTAAAGAAACAGCTGTTTGTTGTACGGGAGAAGTTGATCTGAGTCAACAGTCCCACCCACAAAATAGAATTGTTTTTCAAATGAGCTACTGTCACAGGGCATGAAATATGTCTTTAAAAATTGATGGTCTTTTTGATTTTGGATTAAAACTGTACAGTCATAAATAAGACTACTGGGAACGATTTTACAAAAGAACAAAACATAGTTCGAGTGGGACTTTAAGTGGTTAAATGTGACTGAAAAAAAACCAAACCCTTAGACAAAAACATTTAAGTTATAGTCTGATACCATGAATATTGTAGCGACCGACATTAAGTGTCCTGATCTGTTCTGGGTTATCTTAGGTACTCCTCAGTATATCAGTGTGATTGGATGAGTGTGGGTGGGGGCTAAAGAGCGAGAACTCATAAGGGTGTAACGCCAGAAGAGGGTGTGGTTGAGGTGCATGAGAGAAGGAGCGTGGGCAAGTTTTTGACTGGTGATGCTGTATCTTTGGCGTGGTTTCGGCCAACAGTAACCAGATAAGCTGCATTAAAGCTTTCCAGCTGAACCCAGGCTTCTCCATCTTTTCATTACGTCCAGCTGGACACTACAGTATGATTTGCTTACCGGATACTCCTTGAAGAGTTTCTCCTTGTCTTCCCCAAGGTAAACAATGAAAGGCTTCTAGAGAGACTCTCTTAAATGGATCAATGAAATGGAAAAATCAAGTTAAGGTCAGACCGTGAACTTTTGACCTTGGTGTTGTGTAATGCGTGAAAAAAAAAAATCAGTTTTGTTCCGTTCTGAAGAAAACGCAGGTCTAAGTCTCACTTTCAGTTTTGGGTAAGTGAATTTAAAAAGATGAATAATTATTCGAGTTACTACCTTGAATAGTGTTTACATTACTTTACTCATTCATATTTTTAAAATGTAATTTGTTCATTTTTACTTCAATACACTTGTTACATTCCTTTTTTTTCCCATCAATACAAACATAGCATGCACTAAAGTAAACATGATTGGCAAGTCCTGTGAACTTGTTAAAGTCCCCCTGAACGCACCATGCAGCGAAACACAGAGCTCAGGTAAAACAGAGTTTGGACGAGTTTGTGGCAACAGGACCAGTTAAATCTGTTCTGATCTGTTTCTGATCTCAAGACCTGAAACATGGAGATGGGATTACACATGATTTTGCAGAACTTTTTAAAATGGCTTATGTTATTCACACGTATTTTGAAAATTACGTGCGAATAGACACTCTCTTTTGAAATGAATAAACCTAATCTCTCAACATCATTCATATCTTCCATGCATACTAATGAGAGAAACACAGGCACACCGCTCCCTGTATCAGACATAAAACATTAGCCTATAGCTCCCCACACATGAGCGTCAAGCTTATGTCCACATTTTTGGACATGCAGGCATAAAAGTGGTGTCCGATGGGATTTTGATATGCGAATCGCGTTTAGTATAAACGCAGCATAAGTATATATAGCATATGTATTATTAAAACACTTTCTTCAAAGCAATCTTGACCACATGCACTCGGTGCTAAGCTAGTAACAGGCCTATAAAGCTAGTAAGTAATGAGTAAAAGTAAAGTAATGAGCATTTTAGCTCATGCAGATATTAAAAATAATATCAGCAACAAGTTTGTTTATGACATAAAAACTGCTTTATTGATCCTCCTATAGCACGTTCTGTACAATTTATGAAAAATAACCTAGACGTTTTCAATCAGGAAACATCATTCAAAACCATTTGAAATATTTCATCAACTGCTGAAACAGCCTGATAGGCACTGTGGCAACGTTCCTGTGGGTGAGCTGTCTCCTGGTATGCAGAGATTCCCAGAACTCTGTTTTCTCACAGCAGAGCTAAACTTTAAGGTTTTTTTTTAGAATTTATTCAAATAAGTATTCATTGTATGTGGAGTCATTGCTTGTGTGTGTTAATGGGCTTCAATGTGTGAATGGAGGGAGGGGGTGGATAAAGGGTGAATTGAAGTTCTATATTTTTATTGATTTTTTGAAAAATTTAGTGTCTGTTTTTGTTTATATTTGTAAAGCAATTCGAGTTGCTTAAGTGGAAGAAGCACATATTTTTGAATAAAGTTTGATTGATAGATAGCCAGGATCCCCCGACACCTACATGGGATAACACAAAAGATGTGCACCCGCCGGGCCATCACATCAACCGTCCAGACCAGGGCCAGCGGGACCATCACAGGGGCCCCAAACACCAGAGAGGCAACAGGGAGGCACAGGAGCACAAGCTCCAGCCCAACCAGAAGAATAGCTCCCAGATATGCCAGGGGGTCCGGCACGAGGCCCCACCCCTGGAGAGCCCACCCATCCTCAGACGAACAGCCCACCACTCCGGAGGGGCTGACACTGTGAAACTACAGTAGCTAACGATGATAGCAATGGTTGCTAAGGACTTTTCTGATGGTTAATAGTGCATAGACATGGACAAATGTTCAATAAACTTGTATGGACCAAAGACATAGACAGTGGACGGAAAAACATATTTTTGGCACAAATGGACCCCATACAAAGGACAGTAACGCACAGAGAGAGCACTGAAAATACACACTATACTCATGATGCCTGTACATATATGGCAAGGTGAAGGTGTTTTTTTTTTCTTTTTTAAAAAAACATTATTTTTAGAGGCGCCACACCGCAGACCGTTTGGGATGTCTGTAATGTTTTGCTTCAGAACTTGTTCTAACATGTTTTTTTGTGCTTGTTTTTTTCTTTCGTCTTGTCTTTTTCCTTTTTTGTGCCATTTATATCTAGCAGTGTTAAAAGATTTTAAGTTTGCATGCATCTTATGGTGGAGGAAGCTGAGATTTGGGTAAAATGTCCGGCAGCTCCTGTTTAGATAAAAGGGAGCATGGGAATGGGATTGTGTGTTTTTGTTTTTTGGCTCAGATGTGCTGGTTGTACATATTATCTGTGTTATTTTACAATTGTCAGTTTAGTTTGGAGGAACGTTTTTTCAGCCTTAAACTGTCATGTTTTTGTTTTTCTTTTAGTGTGCAAGATCACAGGGTGGTCTGCAAATAGGAGGTAAGAAATTAATATTGGCCTCATGGAATGTCAGGGGGCTTGGTAGTGCTGTTAAAAGTTTTCAGACACCTCAAAGCTTTGCCAGTTGATATAATCTTTTTACAAGAAACCCATATTAGAGCAACTATGCAACATAGATGAAAGTGCAACTAGATATCTCAGATATACCAATCACCGATCCACTTGGTAGATGGTAGATGGTTTCTGGTCATTTATATTCATTTCCATGAACCTTTCTTAACATTTATGGTCCAAATAAAGATAACGCCCCATTTTTTAAAAAGTTTTTGATCTTTTATCAGATGACAATCACTCAAATGTAATAACTGCTGGAGACCTGAACTGCTATCTTGATCCCTACCTGGATAGATTGTCCTCATGCCCACCTCCAGAAAGTACATCTGTATAAATCCTTAATAATTTATTAAAATATAAAAATCTTGATGATATTTGGAGAATCCAACAGACAAAGACTTTTCATTTTACTCCAATGTTCACAAATCTTACAGTAGAATATACTCTTTTTTTCACAAGCTCCAACTTAATCTCTCACATTACAAACACTAAATACCATGATGTATTAATTTCCAATCATAGCCCTGTCACAGTATCATTAAATCTTTTCCTTCCAAAGCAGGTTTACTCCTGGCGCTTTGATCCAACCCTGCTAGACGATGCCAGATTCATCAAAAACTTTACCACCAAGCTGATGGATTTCATGGAAATGAATAACAACAGTGAGTTTCAGACTCCACACTTTGGGAAACTCTGAAGGTTGTGATGCAAGGTGAGATAACATCTTACACCTCCTCCCTTAAGAAAGAGAAAGGTGTCTCACAGAAATTAAAAGTACCTTCTGCGTTCTGGAAAGGGCATACGAGATGTCCTAGGATTACTACTAAAAAGTACTGAAACTTAATTAAGAATATAATGGCATAATGAAAAGTCAGATCAGCAATTTACTTTTAAAATTAAGACAGAAACACTTCGAGTTTAGAGATAAACCTGGAAGATTCCTGGCACGACAGCTTAAGATTGCCCAAGCTTCTAGAACGATACGTAACATTAAATCTAAGACAGGCACTCTCTTAACCAACCCAGCAGATTTGAATCTTTGTTTCAAAGAATTTTATTGTGACCTCTACTGTTCTAAACATAAAGTTACGCGATCTAATCTTGATGATTTCTTTGATTATCTCTTGCTACCAAAGTTCAGTGACACTGCCAGGAAAGACCTAAACTCTGATTTTACATTGAAGACACTTGTCGCCGCCATAAAATCATTTCCATCAGGCAAAGCAGCCGGGCCAGACGGCTTCGGATCTGAATTCAATAAAAAGTTTTGTAATGTCCTCCCCCCACTTTGTCTCAAAATGATACTTCATTCTGAAAAAGAGAACCAAAAGTCCTTTATGAAGCCAAAATTTCTCTTCTTCTAAAGAAGGCCAGAGACAAAGCTGACCCTGCGAGTTACAGACCGATTGCCCTAAAAAGTTTGACAGGAAAATAAGTAGTAAGATTCTAGCAACCCAATTAAACGAGCACCTGACTTCTATCATTCATCCTGACCAAACAGGGTTTATCCCATTCAGACTTTCTTTTTCAAATGTTAGGCTCCTCCCTAATTCCATCTAGGCTGACCACAGTGGTATAGATGGTGCTGGAATTCTGTCTCTTGACGCACATAAATCTTTCGACCAGATTGAAAGGCCATATATGTTTGAATCATTATGGGTTAGGTGGGTCGTTTATATCCTGGGTACAGTTAATGTATGAAACCTGTAAAATTCTCCCCTTATCAATGATTTGTTGTATAAATTCTATAAAAATGATCTCTCTCCCCAGATTTCTAGATTTATGTAAAAATCTTCCAATTTACCATACTTCAGCCTTCTTTAAAGATCTTGATTCAATTGTTCGTTACTATGTCTGGAATAACAAAAATGCCAGAATTTCAAGAGGACACTTACAGAAACCTTAGGTTGAGGGGGGCTAGGCTTACCAGTATTTAGGCATTACCATTGGGCTGCCAATATTAGGGTACTGATGTTTTGGCAGCCTGAACTTTGGACAGCCTGACCCCTGCCGCCCCCTTGTGGCACAAGATGGAAGTGAATCCTGTGCATGATTCCTCTTTACCGACTATGCTTTTCTCTAAGTTTGACAAGCCAGAATCTTTAAGAGATCTCTGTTTTGTGTTGAAACAGTCTGTTAAAATTTTGAACCAAATAAGAAATTTCTTAGCATTGCCAGATACCTCTAAATACACACCAATATGCTGTAACCATTCCTTTTTTCCTCCTTGGCTTGATAAATTCTACCATGATTTCAATTGAAAACGTATACAATGATGGCAAATTTTCATCATTCAGTCGGCTTCAGGAATAGTACAACACCACACTAACACGTTTTTCTTTATTAACAGGTCAGGCACTATATCCAATCAAAAATCTAGAATTTTAGGAGTCGTCCAATATTGCATGCCATTTTTGATGTGCTAAAGAGCCCTCCAGAATCCAGTCATCTCATCTCTAAAATTGTCTGTTTGACAGTTCTGCTATAACGAATACTGTAAAGATTAGAGATGCTTGGAAGGAGGAGCTTGGGATTGAGTTATCTGACGCAATGTGGGATAAGATTCATTCTTGCTCAAGTAATACCAGGCATCGACTTATTCTATTTAAGACTATCCATCATTCTTACTCCAAAGCTAAGTTGCGTTGCATTTATCCCTCGGTTTCTCCCTTTTGTGACAGATGTAAAGTATCAGAGGGGACACTGTCTTATACCTTTTGGTCCTTCCCTTCTTTAACTGGATATTGGTCGTAAATTTTTGACTAAGGCCTACAAGAAACCTCTCCACCCTGAGCCCAGACTTGCCATTTTTGGCTGCTCACAGACAATTAAGAATGTCCCTGCAACAATGCATCAACCACTGGAGCGGGGAATGATAATGACCAAAAGACTAATACTTCAAGAATGGAAATCCCCTGCCGCGCCTTCTTTTCAACCATGGATCACAGATAGGCTTTCCATCATACAAATGGAAAGACTACGATTTTTAAGAATCTGCTCATTGAACACTTTGTCAGATATCTGGGGACCATTTATCTCCCATCTGGAAGTGACCAGACTGGAATGAACTCAAAAGATTTAAGGAAAGAAAGGGAGGGGGAAGAAAACAAATCTTGACTGATTTGATCCTGTCCCTCTTATGCATATATTGTCCATTCTCCTCTTTTTTCTGGCAAGATGTTTTGTACACATCTAAGCCTATTATTTTATTTTAGTTTTTTTTGTCTGTTTGTTACACCTGGCTCTGAATCGTAACAAGTACGTTTCATCTCTCTATGTACTTTTAATGATTTTAAAGGGGAATAAACATGAAAAAAAAAAACAGAAATCCTGAAGGTGTTCTGTTGTATGAGTATCTGGGAATGTAGGTGTACATCAGCAGAAGCCAAAGAGCTGCAGTGAGGGACCTGACTGTGGAAGGAAGCCCCAGAAGAAGAGTCTTCATTGCAGAGCTCCCAAGGTGGATCTTTTGTATCCAATCACATGATTTCCAAATACCTACACCTGTGTGGGAGGAAGCGAAACAAGGCAGCAAGCAGGAACACAGCCATACGGCCCAGGGCCATAACAATGTTGTAATTGGAAAAACAAATAAATAATAATATTCAAAAAAGTTCACTTCCATTTCAATTATATTTATTTCTCTGGGACAGTGCACATTAAATGATTTTCATCTCTTTTCCCCAGACAGATGTTAAAATTGTCTACCTAGAAAGCTAAGAATTTAAAATAAAAACACCAATGTAAGACAATTTAAATACCTATTGATAAAAAAATAAAAGTAATAAATACATAATAGCGCAGATCATGCTAAGAGAAAGAGGTATATTAAAATTCAACCGAATGTTAAGGACAACCCTAAACTTCCTGTTCTCGTTCATTCTCACTGCCGATCAGTGTTCGCCTTCATCTCAGGCACCTTTACCCGTCCCAGCCTCCAGCCGCGGGGTCTTGCCAACGATCCAGGCGAGGTGCTAGGTCATCTCGAACACGCCTAATGAGAATACAACTTCTGAGGGTGTGGGTGTGCAAGCTGCAGTCTTATTACAAGATTACACAAATGGTCGCATCCTCTTGTTAAAGCTCAGAATATTCTGTCTCGTTATTTATGTTGTGCCCTGGAGGCGTTCCTTCCCCCTCGTCAAGCGACGGCACCTGTTCCTGATCATCTCCACCTGATCTTCATCACCATGGATTTTTAAGCAGCATCAAACCTCCAGCCATTGTCAGTTCATTATGCTGCTTGTGTCTGTCTGCCAACCAACCAGCCAGCCAGCCAGCCAACCCGCTCTGTCAGCTCACCTGTCTACCAGCGAGCCAGCCCGCTCTGTCAGCTCACCTGTCTACCAGCGAGCCAGCCCGCTCTGTCAGCTCACCTGTCTGCCAGCCAGCCAGCCCGCTCTGTCAGCTCACCAGTCTGCCAGCCAGCCAGCCCGCTCTGTCAGCTCACCTGTCTGCCAGCCAGCCAGCCCGCTCTGTCAGCTCACCTGTCTGCCAGCAAGCCAGCCCGCTCTGTAAGCTGTAAGCAGTTTTAATCACTCAAAGCAATAATGAGGAAGAAACAGGATAAGCAAACTGAATGTCAATGAAGTATTTACATTATTACAACAGGAAGGAACCAGGGGAACAACTCATCAAGATTAAACAAGGCAAAGGCATTGCTGCTGCTTTCGCTTTAACTCAGAACGCTGGTTGCACAATCATCATTGTCTCCGTGCAGCTTAAAGACTGTGTTTCGACGGGGTTTGACTGTGGAGCTGCAACAGGAGATGGTCTGCAGAGACGATGATCTTAATCTGGTCCAGCTCATTGCCACTATCATCCGGTTTGATAATTTACTCCATGCACGGACCCAAAGACTCTAAAAATGAGCCGGTTAGTGTGGTGCCATTGTCAAGTCATAAGGAGCAGCATCCTTTTGGGGAACCCATGATATTTGAGTCCACTCGCCTTACACCAGAAGAAAGAGACATATGCATGAGAACCTCTGCCTTTATTGTGGTTGACTGGGTCATCTTAGAGCTTCCTGTCCTGATCGTCCTCCCCGACAATCAGGCGGGCCGGTGAGTGACTCATTTCCTACTTTTGAAGTACCGGTCTTGTTAATGTTAGCAGACAAATGCATCAAGACCACTGCCATGATAGATTTAGGGGGAAGCAGGAAATGTCATTCATCTAGCATTTACTCGTGTTAATTCTGTCCCTCTGCTGCCCTATGACTCAAGGGTGGCAGTTTCTGCCTTAGATGGTCGACCACTGGGATCCGGACGGATCTCTCATCTAACTCCTGATATTCAATTCCACGTCATGGACACCCATCAAGAGCTGAGACGCCTTTTTGCCATAAACTTTCCTCATTATGCAATCATACTGGGGTTGCTCTGGCTTGAGACACATGATCCCACCATTAAATGGTCCTCCAAAGAACTCATCTTCTGATCCCGGGCCTGTCATGGTCGTCACCATGTCTTGCCGACCAAAGTAGAGAGACCATCTCACTATCACCAAGTGGCCACCACTGAACTCACGTGTGTGAGTTCTCCAATGAGCCTTAAAGCTTGCTTCCTCAGTACCAACTCCTCCGTGAAGCCTTTAATAAGCAGCACGCCACACGCCTCCCTACTCATCGACCCAATGACTGGGCTATTGAACTACAACCTCTCCAGCCAGAGGAAAGGTGTTTCTGCTGTCTCAGCCTGAGACTGAGACAGAGGCTATGTAGGAGTACATTAGGAAGAACTACAGAAGGGTTTCATTAGGCCTTCCATGTCGCCCGCCTCAACTAGATTCTTCTTTGTTAAGAAGAAAGACAGCGGACTCCATCCCTGCATCGACTTCCGGAGACCACGGAACTGCCTGCCATTGACAACTGGGTTTGTCGGAGTGAAGAGACCTGGGAGGCCGCTCACGCCAAGCTACAACACACAGTCCGTCAATTCCAAGATCAGGCTGATAGACATTGTCGTGAGGATCCCAGTCTGGCGCCAGGGCGATGGGTGTTGCTCTCCACACGGGATCTCCGGTAGACTTCCCTGCCGCAAACTCCATGCCCGGTTTGTGGGTCCTCAGACAAATCACCCCAGTTTCTTTCCATCTGCAACTGCCTCCAGAATATCAGATCTCCCCCACGTTTCTTGTCTCCCTGCTGAAACCCGCCATGGGACCGAGGGATGTCATGGATCTGTCAGCAGTTCCCACCTCCGGCCACCAGAAGGAGACCTCACCTGAGTACTGAGTGCCCAGCTCCTTACTTCAACTCCCATCAGCCTTTGCCTCAGCTTCCTTCCTGTTCAGCTCTTGCCTATTGTTGTCATTAGCCTCTAGCATATATACCAGGTCCAGCCTCTACTTCAATGTGGTCATGTTTTGCCTTGCTGACAGCCTGAACATTTATTCCTCGTTTGACTTCCTGGTCCGCTGACCCCTTGCATGTTTCTTTCTTCTCCTACCTCGTCCTTGTGTTTTGACCTTCACCTGGATTCTGACTACGTTTATGACTTGCTCGCGGCTCAACTCAATTAAAACGTTTGCATTTGGATCCAAACGCCTCAGCCTCCTCATTGCGTGTGGCCTCGATGTGGATTTTGGTTCTGACTTTTGAGTTATGGGGACAGAAGATCTGAGGTCCCACCTTCCTTTGTGTCATGTGTGTATTTGTGTTGGAGTTTATGTTGTCAGGGCGTAAAGGGTGTGTGTCATGACACCCCGTTACTAATCCAGCTGCACTGGCTCCCCAACCGTTTCAGAGTCCAGTTTTAAAATCCTGGTTCTGACATACAGAGCTCTAAACAACCAAGCTCCGGTCTATATAAAAGACCTGCTGCAGCCGTAAACTCCCAGCAGGTCTCTGAGGTCATGTGACTTGAGTCTGCTGGTTGTCAAGAGAACCCGTCTCAAAACCAAAGGTGACAGCCTTCGCAGCAGTGGCTCCATCTCTCTGGAACTCCCTTCCTCTCAGCCTCAGATCCACAGACTCAATGCTTTCTTTTAAAAAGCTGCTAAAAACACTTTTTACTATCACATTTTCTTAATTCTGTTTTTATTGTCTGGGTTTTAATCTGTATTACTGTGAAGCACTTTGTGATGTTTTATCTTGAAAGGTGCTATATAAATAAAATTATTAAAGATATTGAAAGATTTTGGGACGTTGATAATATTCCAGTTGAAGAAGCTAACTTATATGTACAGGAGGAAAAAAGCTGGAAATTGATTTGAGATCAAACAAGCAGACAGGATTTACATGTTACAATGCGGCTTAAAACAAAACCAGGACCAGATGAAGAATGAAGCAGATAAATTTAATAAAGTAACTTCAACAAGAATTCAGATTCAAACTTTTCATTTTAAGGATGTTTTGATTGCCTCCTCTGATAATGAAAACCTCTAATAAAGATATTGGCTTTGTTACATTTCTGGCATAAAATGGGCATACATTTTATATAATTAAACTTCAGTTGAAAGTGTCAGGGTTGGCGTGTGGAAACAAACGCAGACGGCACTCGAAAATGGAAAAAGTCATTCATTTAATTTCTCGAAGGGAAGGAATCAGTCCAAGAAGTAACCAAAACCACCCGACCACCCGTGCAAGGGAGACGAGGGTATATATACAGGGAGAGAGGATTAATTAATAACACACAGGTGTGCCAGGAGGGAGGGAACACACAAGGAGGGAAGTGACAAGTGACCTGAGAAGAAACGGTGAGCACAGGAAATACAACAAAATAAAACAGGAAGTGAAGACAACGAACAACAACTAATCGACCTGGTTCCAAAACCCTACAGTACCCCCCCACTCAAGGTGCGCCGCCTGGCGCAGGAGGATGCTTGTCTCGGTGCCGCCGATTGAAGTCCCTGATGAGGTCAGGATCCAGAATGCGCGAAGCAGGCTCCCAGGATCTCTCCTCAGGTCCGTACCCCTGCCAGTCCACCAGGTACTGGAGACCACGACCCCGTCGCCGAACGTCCAACAGGCGACGGACGGTGTAGGCCGGTTGACCATCGATGATGCGAGGAGGGGGTGGCGGAGAGGACGGCTGTTGCAGAGCACTCGTGATGTGTGGCTTCAGCTGAGAGACATGGAAGACCGGATGGATGCGCAAGGACCTGGGCAAGCGCAGCCTGACTGCCACAGGATTGATGACCTTGACGATCTCGAAAGGTCCGATGAACTTGGGGGGACGCTTCTTCGACTCTGTCCGAAATCTGAGGTGCGAGGTGGACAATATGACGAACTGACCAGGTAGGTAGGATGGTGCTGGCGTGCGCCGACGATCTGGCAACCTATTGTGGGAAACCCCGTAACACAACAGGGCCCGTGACTCGGAAAACACCTCAGTCAGGTCATGACATTCAGGCTGAACCCTGAATGGGTCAGGTGAGGGCGGCCGCCCTACTGGGACGGCGGGATCTCCCCCAGGAGGCCGAGCTGAACGCAAACAGGTGGTGTGAATTTTCTCACTCCAGCCGGAGACACGGCTGGAGGGCCAGTCGATGACTGGGTTGTGAGCCATTAGCCAAGGGCAACCTAATACCAGTGGGTTCTGTGGGGAGGAAAAAAGGAAAAAACGGGTGTGCTCGTGGTGATTGTCTGACACAATCAGATGAACCGGCTCAGTGACTCGTGAAACTGTGGCTAATCTTTGGCCATTGAGGGAGACCACTTCTATAGGACGGGGCAAAAACTCTGACTTAAGACCGACCTGTTTGGCTAGCTCGGCATCCATGAGGTTCTGCTCTGCTCCTGAATCCACCAATGCTCTGACAGAAACTCCCCCTTTCTGGAACATAACCCGAACATCCAAAACACAGGAAGCAGGTCTCGGGATAGTGGGAGCCGGACCACGGCTCTTAAGTGCGCCCACTCTTATTGATGAGTTGGGGCAATCCCTGCAGAAATGACCCCGGTCGCCACAGTAAAGGCACTCACCTGCCGCCATCCGCCGCCGTCGCTCGGAAACTGTCAGTCTGCCCCAGCCAAGATGCATAGGTTCCTCAGAAACTAGAGGCGGGGGTTCTGTGGGAAAAACAGCACAGTCAGGTGAGTCCAAGCTCCTGCGCCCAACAGAACTGTGTTGGAAGCGGGATGTCATTCTGCCATGTTCCAGTTTGTGGTCCTGTAAACGGTTATCGATCCTGATAACCAGGGCAATGAGGGGTTCCAAGGAGGAAGGTAACTCGAGAGCAATTAATCTGTCCTTTAATTCCTTGGACAGTCCCTCCACAAAAGCGTCCATGAGCGCAGTGGTGTCCCAACCACTAGTGGAGGCCAAGGTTCGGAACTCGATGGCGTAGTCAGCTGCCCGTCTTCCCCGTTGCCGTAGTTGCATAAGGGCTCGAGCTGCTTCTCTGCCCGGCTTGGTGTGTTGGAACACCTGCTGAAAAGCCTCCAGAAAAGCCGAGAGAGATGCGCAGGTAGGTGCTCCACGCTGCCATTCAGCAGTTGCCCATGCACCTGCTCTGCCGGTGAGGTGGGAAATGATGAAAGCCACCTTGGCTTGGTCCGAAGGATAGTGAGGCGCTTGTAATTGGAAATGGAGCTCACACTGGGTAATAAAGGCCCGACAGTCCCCAGAATCTCCCGAAAATCTTTCTGGACGGGCTAGTTGAGCATTAGGAGCGACCGGAACACTCTCCCAGGTCCCCTGGATCGGCGTGGAAGGCGGTGGGCGTGACGAAGGGAAAGACGGCGGATGTTGAAAACGCTCCGTCAGTTGCTCAAATCGTTCACCCAATGCAGCAAGTTGTCGCTCGTGACGGCTCGACATTTCCAGTAATCCTTGACGTAGGCAGGACATCTGTTCCTCCTGCTGGCGAAGCAATGCCCGTACCGTCTCAGCGTCTGCTGCGTCCATGTTACTGGTCGGGTGGTAATGTCAGGGTTGGCGTGTGGACACAAACGCAGACGGCACTCGAAAATGGAAAAAGTCATTCATTTAATTTCTCGAAGAGAAGGAATCAGTCCAAGAAGTAACCAAAACCACCCGACCACCCGTGCAAGGGAGACGAGGGTATATATACAGGGAGAGAGGATTAATTAATAACACACAGGTGTTCCAGGAGGGAGGGAACACACAAGGAGGGAAGTGTCAAGTGACCTGAGAAGAAACGGTGAGCACAAGAAATACAACAAGATAAAACAGGAAGTGAAGACAACGAACAACAACTAATCGACCTGGTTCCAAAACCCTACAGAAAGATGTTGTTTGAGACAAAATCCTTCTGCAAAGAAAAAAACATTTTGAAAGGAAATTGGAAAGCTGCAGTTTCAGAGACTCCCTACTAAGAAGCAAATTATGTTATTTTTGGGTCTGGGTAAACCCAATTGTAATTAAAAAGAGAGGGTTCGAAAGGAAGTGCAGAGCGATTTGAGACTGTAACGCCTGCACTCTCTGATTGTCCTCATCTGTGAGAGCTAAAAAAACATCTCTGTCTTTTCCTTTGCAGTTTGTGTTAAATGTCACTGGTCCCAACCTGAGAAAAACATAGGATTAATGTTTGACATTGCTGAGCGTACCACCCTCAAAGCGCTGGTTTAGTTAAGAGAAGAATTGGAATGATAAAAAAATAGATGAAAGAAATGTATGCAGGAAACTGGAAGACCATGGACACAATGTCTAGACTTGTATGTACATTAATGTGATAAGTAGCACAGGCTTGATCCCTTTGAAACTTTGTTTGGAAGACCATGTGGATTCCTTCAGTTCAAAGCCCATTGGGAAACTAATGAAAAACATTGGTATTCTCCTACTTGGATAGATCCTAAGTACTACTGACCACTCCAACAGCGATTAAAAATTGCTGAGAGAGCAACTGGGATACATTCAACACATTTTGGCCAATGACTATGGAAGAGAGGGCAAGCTAAACTCAGATAATCTCCTGGACAGAAGAACGAACGACGTGGATCAACAAATAAGAATGAATAATATCAATCTCACGGGATTTCAACTCAAACCAAGAGCTAGGCCTGGTGCAGCTAACGTTAGCATGGAGGCTAGCGGGGCTGTAGTCGCTACAACTGAGAGAGTGGAGACTCAAACTGGATCATTCGTCACTTCTAAAGGGATTTCCTTGGTTTTGAATAATATTGAGATACAGTATGCTATCCTATGACACACCCATCTGAGAAAGGAGTCAGATAAACCAGCGATCCTCATCAGGTTTGTGAATCAAAAGCACAAAATCGCTCTGATGAAGAAGACTGCTAAAAGGGACCGCAGTTTATTTTAACGATCATTTAACAAAATTTAAAGCTGCATTGGCTAAACATGCCAGGCTCCTGAAGTGGAAAAAACAGATCCAGAGCACATGGGTGCTGAACTCCAGGATCTACGTTAAACCACTTGGTCCACCAGACCTGACCAAGGAAATGGTAATTACCAAAATGAAAGACTGATAAAAGAAAGAAATGAAAGAAGTGTGTCGTCACGGATGTCTGAGCCTTTATTTTACGTGAAATAAGAATCAAAAAGGATTTAAAGAAAATGTGGCGCCAAGGATATCTATATCTATATATATATAAGGATATATATATATATATATATCTATCTATATATATATATAGATATATATATATCTATATATATATATAAGGATATATATAAATAAGGATATTTATAAATAAGGATATATATATATATATATATATGTATATATATACATATATTTATATAGATATAGGGCTGCACGGTGGCGCAGTGGTTAGCACTCTTGCCTCACAGCAAGAAGGTTCCCGCTTCAAGTCCTGGCTGGGGGACTTGAAACAGTGTCACCAATGGGGGACTTGAAACAGTGTCACCAATGGGGGACCTTTCTGTGTGGAGTTTGCATGTTCTCCTCGTGCATGAGTGGGTTTTCTCCGGGGACTCTGGCTTCCTCCCACCATCCAAAAACATGCTTCATAGGTTCATTGGTCCCTAGTTGTGTGGATATGAGTGTGTGATTGTGGCCCCTGCGACAGACTGGCAACCAGTCCAGGGGTGTCCCCTGCCTTTGCCCAAGAGTAGCCGGGTTAGGCTCCGGCAACCCCGTGACCCCAAAAGGGATAAAGCGGTTCAGAAAAATGTATGTATATTTATATATAGATATATTTACTGATCTCCGCAATAGGTAAAATAAGGCATCAGATCAGAGAGAAAGTTCACCTATTACCACTTGTTTGTGTCCAGAAGATGAAGCAAAAAGTCTGTTATAAAGAAGTCTGCGCAGTGATATAGAACTTTTGGGCTATGTGACCAGAAGTACTTGTTTAGATGTTCGTCAACACCCATCCGCCAATCAGATTTGAGTATTCACCTGGAGCATTTAAAGTGCAGAAACACAATGTTAGTTTCTCATGGATGTAAGTTTCTCATGGATGTTAGTTTCTCAAGGCTGTATATATCAGCATCTTGGTTTTCTTGGAGTCATGCTGCAGACATTAAAGTCTTCTGAGTTCTGCTTATCTCACTGTTGATGTGTTTGTGCACACAAATTACACTTCTAGGATATCTGAGTTAACACTTTACAAATTAAAACATTTCATACAAAAAAATGAAGGAAAGAGAAGATCCCACTTGAAATGTTTTCTATGTGGCACATGGGAGTAGGAGACATCATGGCCTGGGGTTCGTTTACCCTTAAGGTATTAGAGTCACAGTTTGGATATTTTTTTTAGATCAGCAAAAAAACAGGGGGGTGGGGGGAACTAATTTGATTAAAACAAAAAAAAATTAATTGTTTTACAACATATATATTTTCTAATAAAACATATATAAAGTACTTCAAAACACAAACACATATAATCCATCAAAAATCTGATCATTGAGGCCTATTCATAAAAACAGAGCACAAATAACATCTTTGATCTCATGAAATCCCTAAATTAGATTAGAGATATTTTATTCATCCCAAGCTGGGAAATTTATGAGTGTTAGACAGCTGCCGCTTGACTGTGCTACACGTCCAGAAAAGACACGGGGGGGTTTACAGGAATGATGTCAAAAATCAAGCATCTTTGATCTGTGTCGCAGAAGAACGGCATAAATTGAAGTACAAGCAAAAATACATCCACATATAAGCAATGATTTCATAGACAGACAGGTCAGAGTCACCAAAGCATTGAAAACTAGGTAAAGGGTTGTGGAAGGGGCAGGAATGTAGGTTTCCATAACAACTGGTTCTGCTTATCCCACTTTCAGCGGATTTGTTTCGGTTCGCTCAAAGGAGAGTGTCCTTGGCTTGGGGAGCGTCTGAGTAGAGATGATTGTTTAGTTGCAGGCAAACAGCTGCTGCCTGCCTGCTGAATGTCCAGGCTGCATGTGGCGGAATATCCACCGATCTTGAGTCAATTTTCCCGGTTTCCTCTGACTCGAGCCGTAACGCACTCCGAGTTGGTTTTCATTCTTCCCAGTGAGACCTCCATGCAATACATGCGGGGAAGTAATGAATCCACTTTGGACTCCAAGCCCAGCAGTTTATCAGTTTGAGTCTTTACGGCTCCAAGTATCCCATAACAAAGCACTCCAAATTTATAGTGGATTTTCTAGGTTGATCAGGGATTTTTGTATTTTTAAACCTAAATTAAACATAGGTGATGTTACCCTTATAAGAGTTGCTATTTTTTTCCATTTTAAAGTGATTTAATGGCAGCGTAATAATTCAAATAAAAAATTAAAGCTTTAAGTTGCACTAGTTGTTCATAGTTTTCTTGAATCTTTTAATGGAAGTCATTTTAAACTTCAAAGAAACATCTGTGAGGTTATCCTTATAAGAGTTACTCTTACTTTTAGTCATTTTTATTACAGTTCTATAAGCTGTAAGAATTTACAAACTTCTAGTTGTCATAATGGGGTGGAGGGGAGGAACTGGTTTGGCTCGCCCAGGGCGTCGTTTGTGTCAGAACCCACACTGACCGTACCAGACCTCTCCTTACTGAACTGTACCGAACCGGACCGCTCAGTGGAAACGAAGCTTAAAGAGCTATTTTTAAAAGTCCCGGTTCTGAGTATCGGTAGACTTAAAGCACTGAAGTAGGTTTTATTTTGAAAAATGTACCGGATGCAGTTCCCACGCGTTCGCATGATTTCCTCTTAAATTGTTTCATTTGCCCTAACTTTACAAAAAGTCCTCCAGTTTGCTCCGGCGTACGACAACAATCTGAAGCCAATGAAACGGATACGGGGAGCTGGAGAGGTCAGACTGGGCGGGATACAGTATTAGTGGCTCTCGCACTTTACAAGTTACGAACAGCAAAAAGTGTGAGCCCGGCGGGAGTCATGCTCGCCGCCATATCGTAAATTACCTCTTTCCTATTGGACCAGCAGGTTACACGTGACCCAAACCGCAGCGCGCATGTAAATAATATTAATACGCCAGTGAAGTAAATAGTACCGACTTCAAAACTCGAAAAAACACAGCATGATGTCTTGCGGATAATTTTTTAACCCAGAGGCCAAAAAGGCAAAGTCTAAGCAAAAATGCATTTAAGATGTAGTCCCCAATGTGGGAACGAAAATCACGTTCTAGGCACCTTTACTTGGTTCACCTTATGGCCTACAACCAGCAAACAAAGCTAGGATGTGAACTTCAAGCGGAGCATCGCAGCGTCACGCCCCATGCCGGGGCTCCGAGAGGGCAAGCTCTGCCCTAGAATCTGCTGGAGCGGCGGGCGGGGACACGGACGTTCATGTCTGCGTTGACTGGCACATCAAAGAGTTCTGTTGGCTTCTGGCGTGTGACATGAAGCGCAGCTAGTTGTGTAAGTTCAGAGAGGACTACGGCGAAGGCCCTTTACGTTTACGGTGAGTATCCAGCGGCGGCTAGCTGCTAACTGCCCGATGCTGCGTTGCAATAGATAAACTACAGCCCGCCAGAAATGGATCATGTTACGTCAAGCTGCAAACTACAGACGGTTGTGCAGTTACTCATTTCATAGAGTGTTGGTGGAGCACAACATCAATATTCCACAATTTGTCCAAATGCTACGATTAGCTGTGTTAGTAGTTAGCGAACGTTAGCTAAACAGCGGCATTGAAGTAAACTGGGGTTTCTTCTCATTTTGTTCAGTTTTTATTTTAAACTAAAGCAGCCGCAGATGTGCTGGTTTTCTCCGGGAGACTGCGGGTACCGAATGCGCTGGAAAACTGTCCGGCTGCTGACAGAAACGTAGCTGTCTGTGAGTTCTGTCAAGAGAACCGAGTGTGGACTGGGGATGTTATCATTTGCCGGCGCTGTGCGGGGTCTTAAAATAAAGAGCTCTGAGCTGGCCCTGTCACAGTTGTTACACAATCAGCCTGTCAGCGTGGCGATTTAAAGCTGCATTTTCATCGGTAAAGCTGTGTTGCGTCCGTTGCTTCTCCCGCTGACAGTTTCCAAAGTTTCGTTGTATAAATTCGATGCCTGTGTGTAGTTGAACTGTTAGTTCTGATGTAAAGTGACAAGAACAGCAACATGTGATGTTCATAAATAGCACGTGTGCAATAACTGTGTCCAACAAAGGGATAAAGGTTGAAGATCGACATTTCAAATGAAACCGTTTTGAGGTTCATCCTCCCTTGTGCCAAACATGTATTGATAAGATGCTATCCATAAAGTCATGTTTGAATCCAAATGCTGTGCACACAGCCTAACTAATTGCAGTTCTCGCAGGGTCAAGGACACAGATATTTAGTAAAACACTTGGACAGAGTTTTATTTTAAAGCTGTGGATGAAAGCATGGATTGGTCATTGGTCAGGTCACACCATCCCAGTCACTTTCAGCCCAGGTCTTTGATGGGGGCAACTCAATGCCCAATTTTTTAGAGATCATTTTGCTGCTGAGTTAAATAATTTTTGCTGAGGAACCAATATGTGCTTCAGTCTGACATCAAAAATACAGAGGAATTTCTCCTTCTGCGCATTTTATTTGGAAAAATTTATGATCTCACTCACCATGGCAAGGTATAGAGGTTTTAAAGCAGCCATACAGCCCCAGATTATCACACTGCCGCTACAATCTTTGACTGTCATATTGAGTTTCTTTTCATGAACTGCTGTTGCTTCTACTCAGGTTGTAAGTGGGCACACGCCTTTAAAAAAGCATTTTGTCATCAATTCACATAGGAGCCTACAAAGTGTGATTTTATTCAAGATGTTTTTTTTTTTTTTTTTGTAAAAATAAAAGCAAATCTTTGTGAATTATTATTAGTAGTGGCTTTCACTTGAACTTTGTCCTACAAGCTACTTTTGCTTGTAAGAGACGTACATATCAGTCTCAAGGCTACAGTAAAGTTGACTTGTGTCAGTACATGGGTCATTGATGAGATGTCAAAATTTTCTGTCTAACCAATTTATTACATTATAAAAGTGTTTCAGACATATTTATTGTTTTATTTTTATTTTTTTTTTATTTTTTATTTTTTTTTTATTTATTGTTTTATTGTCTGATTCTGAAGAATACTTGCAACATGTATATATATATATGTATATATATATATATATATATATATATATATATATATATATATAATGTGTGTATATGTATATTTGTGTATATATGTATGTGTATATATGTGTATATATATATAGATAGATAGATATATAGATATATGTATGTCAATCGATTTGTTGACTAATCATTGTCAACCCAAGCTAGCTGTTGTGGCAATATAAGACATTTTTCAGTTTTTTAAGGTCAATTTGTAGTTCAGCTAATTATTTAGGTTTATGTTAGCAGTTTTGGCAAAATTTGACATTTTCCAGTTATTTAAGCTAATCTAGAGTTTAGCTAACATTTTAGCATTATGCTAACTGTTTTGGCTAAATTTCACTGTTTGCCAGTTTCATAGGCTAATTTGGCATTTAGCTAAAATTTTAGCAAGCTTTTAGCTTCACTGTTTTTAGCCGTCAACTTGAGTATTTTCAGCTATCAGCGTTTTCATCTATCAGTTTCAGCGTTTTCAGCGATCAGCACTAGCATCTTGAGCAGCCACATTCAGCTTACACCATTCACACATGCATTATCGTAGGTAATTTTATATATCTAATTTATACTTTTATTGGATTATTAATACAGAGTTTTTCCATCAATACCCATTTTTTTGAAAATCATGTGGTGCAGTCATAAAATACCCTAATTATTAGGGCTGTTATTGTAACAAATTTTTTTAAGACCATGTAGTTTAATAATACACAAGATTTTCAAGAACCCTTAAGTGACACTAACAGCTTTGTAACTCTTTAATTTTTAAATTCCCTTTTGAACTGTTGCCCAAATATGGAGGACGTACCATCATGTGTTATGACCTTAAAAAATAAAGGAGAATATATTTTTCTATATTTACAGTGGCTTGCTAAAGTATCCATACCCCTCGAACTTCTCCACATTTTCTTACATTATGACCACAAACATAAATATATTTTATTGGAATTTGATGTGAAAGACCAACACAAAGTGGCACACACTTGTGAAGTGAAAAGAAAATTCTACAAGTTTATTTATTTTTTAACAAATAAAAACTGAAAGTGCAGTGTGCAAAAGTATTCAACCCCCTTTTCTCCGAGTGCATAAATTGCCTTCAGAAGTTGCTTGATTGGTGACTGATCAAATGTTGAATTCCTGACTTCATAGAGTCCACCTGTGTGTAATTTAATCTCAGTATACAAATCCATCTGTTTTGTGACAGTTTCTGTGGTTTGTCAAGAGAATATTGAGGAGAAAACAGCATCATGAAGTGTAAGGAACACACCAGACAGGTCAGGGAGAAAGTTGGAGAGAAATTGAAAGCAGGATTAGGCTAGAAAAAGATTTACCAAACTTTGAACATCCACGAACCACTGTTCAGTCCATCATCCACAAATGGAAAGAATATGACACAACTGCAAACCTACCTAGACATAAACACCTAAACTAACAGACTGAACAAGGAGACACTGATCAGAGATGCAGCCAGGAGTCCATGATGACTCTGGATGAACTGCAGAGATCTACAGCTCAGGTGGAGGAATCTGTCCATAGAACAACCATCAGTCATGAACTGAACACATCTGGACTTTATGGAAGAGCAGCAAGAAGAAAACCATTGTTGAAAGAAAACCACAACAAGTCCTGTTTGCAGTTTGAGATAAACCATTTGAATGACCCAGCAAACGTGTGGAAGAAGGAGCTCTGGTCACAAGAGACCAAAATGGAACTTTTTCATCACTCTGAACCACTGTCAAACATGGTGGTGGCAGCATCATGATCTGGGGCTGCTTCTCTTCAGCAGGAACAGGGAATCTGGTTAGAGTTGATGGGAAGATGGATGGAACCAAATCCAGAGCAATATTGGAGGAAAACCTGTTGAAGTCTGAACAACACTTGAGACTGGAGCAGAGATTCACCTTCCAACAGGACAACCACCCTAAACATAAAGCCAAAGCTACAATGGAATGATAAAAATGAAACGGATTCATGTGCTGGAATGATCCAGTCAAAGTCCAGACCTAAATCCAATCCAGAATCTGTGGAGAGATCTGAAAACTGCTGTTCACAAACGCTCTCCATCTAATCTGACTCAGATTGAAGTGTTTTGAAGAAAGAATGAACAAAGATTTCAGTCTGTAGATGTGTAAAGCTGGTAGAGACAAACCCCAAAAGACTTGCAGCTGGAATTACAGCAAAAGGGGGTCCACAAAGGATTGACTCAGGGGGTTGAATACTTTTGCACACTGCACTTTATGTTTATTATTTTGAAAAAAAAAAATTGAACTTTTGCATAATTTTCTTTCCACTTCACAAGGGTGCGTCACTTTGCGTTGATCTTTCACATCAAATACTAATAAAATATATTTATGTTTGTGGTCATAATGTGAGAACATGTGGAGAAGTTCAAGGGTGTGAATACTTTCGCCAACCACTGTAATTTAGTAAACATACATACAAACAGATGATGAAACCAAGATGGTGCCAGCGTGTGCGGCCTGCCGTCCATCAGATCTGCTCTTATTTTTGTTTGTTGCTTTTTTATTGTTTTTAACAGGCTGGCACCCTGTATCTGCTTTCCTGGTTTATGATCGCCGAACTTCGCTACAGTTTGAGCATTACCAGGATTTTATTTACAAATGGACTTTTTAACACAAACACAAACTCTTGGATAATTTCCTTTCCACTTCACAATTGTGTCACTTTGTGTTGGTCATCCACAAAAAATTCCAATAAAAAAATTGGTCATAATGTGAGAAAATGTGGAGAAATGCAGGTGGTATGAATACTGTATGAAGACACTAAAGACACTGTATGTTTTAAGAAGTTAGACAAACGTTATTATATTATATTATATTATATTATATTATTTTTTCTATGTATATTTTAACCTTTTAACATTCTTTTGATCAGCACATTTCATTTAATTATAGCATCGCTTAGTTTTTCCATTTTAGGAAAATGTTACATTTGCTTATTTTTAAATCAAATGGAATTCAATGCTATCATGGCACAATTTTATGTACGCATTTAATGTAGGACTACATTTATAGTCTTGACCTGAGCTTTCTCTTTCTTATTTTATAGTATGGCACATAGGCAAAGGACTCATTTTTATTGATCAATATTTACAATCAAGATTTTCGGAAATGTATTTTTGTGAAAGAGAGTACCGCCACTTCTTGTTGTCCACTTAAAGCACTGGATGCACATTTAGTGATCAGAGTTAATGGTGGATACTTATTTCATTCAAACTGATCTAGTAAACTACTTTTGGGATTTATGTCTTTGAAACAAACTTTTTCTTATCATCTGGTCAAAAACAAGTAGTAAGAGGTGAACTTTCTCTCAGAAATGTAGCTTTGTGTCCCTTAACATGCTGTGGCAGAGTGAGGTGGAAGCCTACTCTTTAGCCTTTATATCACAGTGCATCACACCTAGTATCACATGGGCTGCTTCTTGTGAAGAGTCATTTTAAATGTAAAAAATAATTAGATCAATTATATTTGATTTAACATTCTTTTTTTTTAGCACGCTATTAATAAAAAAGAGGATTACTGTGTTTATATATAAATGCTGATTAGTTCAGTATTTTATTATGATTTTAGCCCCAGTGTTTTCTGTGGGGATCTTTTGTGCTAGGGATTGGTGGCTTGGTCAGGGGTCGTTGCCACGGTTGTCACCCTTGGTGGGGCAGCTGGCGTTTTACATTGCAGCCTTAGAGCGGTGGAGTGGACTTTGTTGCTGTCCCGGTTTGGGTGGGCACTATGGCAGCGTTCCTGTGGGTGAGCTGCTCTTGGCATAAATGGATTCCCAAATACAGTTTCCTCACAGCAGAGCCAAGTCTTAAGTTTGTTTTTGAAAATATTTTATAAGTAGCCTACTCACTGTGTTTGCGATCTTGGGTTGTATGTGTTATTGGTTGAGAAGGGGGAGAGTAAAGGGTGGGTTGGGGTTTTATTGTTTTTTGCTTTTGTTTTTAAATGTAAAATACTTTGAGTTATGCCAGGTATGAGGAGTGCTTTTTTAAAATAAAGTTGGTTTTAATTACAGTAGCAACCGTCTTCCGCCAGTTCAGGCTTCCGCAGCGTGCTTCAAATTCTGAATGCACACTGCATCGGACACCGTTGCATCGGGCACGGCATTGTTAATAACATGGGTACTTGCAAAAGAAACAAATATTAAATTGATTCTTAGTACTTTATTCTTGTTATTTTTAGGTTTAGATCGCTTTTTCACTAAAGGCGGACTATTTGATATATAATGCAGCCCGTTGTTACAGTAACAATTCAAGGCAGAACTGACAGACCTCGACTACAGCGGCAAAAGAAAGCAACATATATGCTGATCGTCACGATGGGTTCAATAAAGCTTCAATTCAAAGAGAAAGTTCACCACTTGTTTTTGTCCAGAAGATGAAGGAAAAGTTTGTTTTGAAGAAGCTTGCACATATAGAACATTGTGACCAGAACTTCTTCTGGAACACTCAGCAACCAATCAGATTTGAGTGTTCACCTGGACCATTTAAAGTGCAGAAACACGATGTTTGTTTCTTATGGCTGTATATCAGCATCTTTGTTTTCTTGGAGTAAAACTGCAGACATTCAAGTCTTTACAGTTCTGCTTGTCTTACTGTTGATGTGTTTTGTGCACACAAATGACATCTCTTGTATTTCTGAGTTAACACTTTGCAAATTAAAAAAAACAGACCGTAAAAATGAAGGGAAAATGTTCTTTCTGGCCTTTTTTTTCTTGTTCAAATGTTGCATATTAATGTATAAAATTTAACTGGTAAAACAAAAACTGTGATTAATCTTATTTTAATCAATTATTTTTTTGTCAAACGATTTTTAATCCATTTTTTAAAAATCGATTGACAACCCAACTGTTTTACTAAGTGAGCATATTAGCTGTTCTTTTCCTTTTATCAATTATCAGAAATCAATAAACTTTGCAGTAGCAACCATCTTCCGCTTTGCATTATGTGGCTCTCGCTGTCTCGTCGTCCATTAATTTTTTGATAATGGATACCTCAAAGGTCAATATCCCTTACATGAACATCTCTCAATTCTTTTCTCAGTTGCCTTCATAGAGACAGTTAAGTGCTACTTGCTCTACTTGTGAAACAGCAGTTTTTGTACTCTGCTAAATGGTAATTCTCTGAGAGGGCAGAGTATTCCTTTCACATTCTTACAAATTTCAAGACTTCCACTTACATACATGATTTCAGAGGCACAGAAATGGAAATCTGATAGAATGAATGCTGGTAAACTACTATAATCTTCAGTACGCTTTAAGCCATTTTAACAATGCTTTTTTTATTTTGTTTAATTTTTTTACATTTTCATGTCTTTCAGAGGTATTCCTGCTGTGTTCTGTAGTTTTGTTTTTTCACTACATCTCCTTCTCTCTTAGGGGTTCTCTCCCACTAACATCTAGGGCATTCTTTTACTCTTATTTCAGGACTAATGGCTGCAGAGTGAGGTGCCATGGCTGTAATGATCCCGCCGGTGAAACTTAAATGGCTGGAGCACCTGAATAGCTCTTGGATCACTGAGGACAGTGAGTCCATAGCCACAAGAGAAGGAGTATCAGTGCTATACTCCAAGCTGCTAGCCAACAAAGAGGCTGTGCTGCTTCCCCAGCAGGTGCTATGTCTAAAGGGCCCTCAGCTGCCAGACTTTGAACGTGAGTGCCTATCAAGCGATGAGCAGGAGCATTACTTGGATGCTTTGCTTAGTAGCCAGTTGGCCTTGGCCAAGATGGTGTGCTCTGACTCTCCCTTTGCTGCTGCCCTGCGGAAGCGAGTACTGGTGCTCCAACGCATCTTCTATGCCATTTCCAACAAGTACCATGACAAAGGAAAGGTCAAGCAGCAGCAGCACTCTCCAGAGAACAGCTTGAGCTCGACTGACCTGCACTCAGTTAGCGAGCGGCCACGCTCCACCACTGATGCTCTCATTGAGATGGGTGTACGAACTGGTCTTAGTCTGCTGTTTGCTCTGCTGCGCCAGAGTTGGATGATGCCTCCTCCTAGTCCGGGTGCTGGTATGGGGAGCACCTTAAATTTGTGTAACGATGTAATACACACAGCTATTGATGTGGTTAGCTCCCTGCCTCCCCTCTCTTTGGCCAACGAAAGCAAGATTCCCCCCATGGGCTTAGATTGCCTGGCTCAGGTTACCACTTTCCTAAAGGGAGTGACATCGCCAAACTCAGGTGCAGATATTTTGGGTCGACGACTGGCCTCAGAGCTGCTGTTGGCGCTTGCTTCACAGAGAGGTTCCCTTCGTTACCTTCTTGAGTGGATTGAGATGGCCTTGGCTGCATCAGCTATTGTCATAACCATGGAGCAGAACAAGGCGCTGCAGAGCCAAGAAGGGCTGATCAGCTATGATTGCTACATGAACATTCTCATGCAGATGAGACGCTCTTTGGTAAGTAAAAAACTGACTGTGTGTTCGGATCAAAAATATTGTCCATGTTCTTTATGTAGAGGCTTCGACGATGCTTTAAAACCAGGTGAATCAGGAGAAGAAGAAGAAATACAGTTTGAAAAAGCTCTCAGTTGGGACATATAAACTGAAATGGGCAGACCAAAGTCTCCCTGCACTGCTTTATTCTGATGCATCCACTTGCACACAAACAGTTAAATTACCTTCTTCATTTTCCTCGTCTGAGCTGGCGTCTGGCTCACAGTAGGATGTCTCCAATATGGCTTGCTATTTTTGTCACACTGCTAATGTTATCTTGGGGTTGGGAGGGACTGTAAGATAGCGGGAGAGAGTGTAAACAAATAGACGATGGGATAAAAGCAGAGGATTACTTCAATGCCAAGAGTCCCACCCACAACTCAGTGGCAAGTTTCTGATGAACTACTTCAACAGAAGACAAAATTTGTCCTAGAAAACAACATGGGTTTTTAGGTTTAGCCTAAAAAGGCAAATCCTAATTAAAAGATGACTGGTAACTAGGGGTGTAACGATTAATTAATGAATCAATTTCTATTCCTATAATTCAACCAGATTGATCTGTCTGAAGCAGAATCAAATCGAATTGACCAATACCATTAAAAAATAGTTTCAATATTAGAAAAATCCATCTTTAAAAATACCATTTGGATTGAGGTATGATAAATTAATTTTAGTAAAACATAAAAATGACCAAGTACACAGTATCACAGTAAACAAGAACAACTGATCAACCATGGTTCCAGTCCAATGTGTGGAAACACTTTGAATTATCAAAGACATGTGACCATACTGTGTGCTAGAATGTTGTAAAAATGTTCCCTTTGGATTATTCTGATATGGAAAAACAACAGTGGGCTGAACTTTATCAAACTAAAATGAGAATGGATTTGACATTCATTCTTGTTTACTTGTACACATTTAATGTACACTTTACAGAATTTCAGGTCAATGAATTTGATCAAATTGGATCATTCAAAATGACCCAAAAAATGAATTGAATCGGCAACCACTAACATCGAATCGTTGTTAAAATGACTGGTTACACACCTTCTGGGAATGGTTTTAAAAGAGATCAAAATGTGATTGGGGTGAGACTTCAAGATCTTGGGCTAATTGGTGGCAGAGTTTAGTCAAAAGGTGAAAGTTTGTTCAGTTTGCATCAGAAGCTGCTGTTGTTGTAAGGGTGGGGGTGGGGTGGGGGGGGGGGGGGGGCATTGAAGAGGATGAAGAGTGGAAAGGGACTTAGTCCTGATGATACAACTGTGGAGGTATGGAACTGTTTAGGTTTAACGGCAGTGGAGTTTTTGACTGGTGCCCATTTGTAAGACTAAGAGAGATGTGCAGAGTTGTGGCAACTACAGAGGAATAAAGCTGACGAGCCATACAATGAAGGAATGGAAAGAGTAGTTGAAGCTAGACTAAGAGGAGAAGTGAACATTTGTGAGCAGCAGTTTGGTTTTATATCAAGAAGGCTCTACAGATGCGATCTTTACTTTGAGGATGTTGATTGAGAAGGTCAGAGAGATACACTGTGTCTTTGTAGATCTGGAGAAAGCTTATGACAGAGAAGAACTGTGGTATTACATGAGGAAGTCTGGAGAGACAGAGAAGTATGTTAGAACAGGACATGTATGAGGGCAGTAAAACTGAGGTGAGGTGGGATTACATCAGGGATCAGCTCTGAGTCCCTTCCTGTTTGTAATGGTGATGTACAGGCTAACAGATGAGGTTCACCATGAGAATCACCATGGACTATGATATTTGCAGATGATACTGTGATTTGTAGAGAGAGTAGGGAAGGTGGAGGAGAAGCTAGAGAGGTAGAGGTTTGACCTGGAAAGGAGAGAAATGAAGGTTAACTGCAGCAAGACGGAGAACATGTGAAGACATGAAGGTAGCTGGTGTTAGAGTAGAGGATGCAGAAGACAGGGTTAGATGGAGGAAGCTGATTGGCTGTGGTGATCTCTGAAGGGAAAAGCCAAAACGAAAAGAGGAAGAAAGAAGACCAGAAGCTCCTCTTGTTTGTGGTCCAATTTCCAATAGATTTTAGGGTTCTCAAGCAATTTAATGTACTCAAGTTTTTTGGGACATTTTTCTATTTTCAGTAGTGACAGACCTGTTTTTTTTTTTTTTTTCTCTCTTCATCAGGGCTCCTCCACAGATCGTAGCCAATGGCGAGAACCCACACGGACCTCTGAGGGCCTGTGCTCCATATATGAGGCTGCACTCTGTCTGTTAGAAGAAGTAAGAAGCTGAAGCAGCCTTTAATTGTCAGGACTCATTATTGCTACTGAAAGAGGTCTCCTGGTGCTGAGCTCTTGCTTTTCTGTTTTTCACCTGGCCTGTTTTTTTTCTTTGTTTTTTTTTTTTTTTTTTTTAGGTTTCCCGGATGGCTTCAGACTACTCCCGCACGTGCATCAGTCCAGACAATATTCAGACTGGTGAGGCAGCGGTGGTGTCAGAAACCTGTGAGGTGTATGTGTGGGGCAGCAACAGCAGCCACCAGCTAGTGGAGGGAACTCAGGAGAAGATTCTTCAGCCCAAGTTGGCTGCCAGTTTTGCTGATGCACAGACGGTATGTGTAAGCCGCTCTTCAGTTGGAGAAGAAACAAAAAAAAACCCTCAAATTGACTGTGACTGGCAAATGGGACCATGTTATTTTCAGTTTTTACATTTGATGTTATTGCACTTGATATTAAAGTGAAAATAGCTGCTGCTTTTAATACTTGTTTTTACCCTGCTATGTTTTCTTATACTTTCTACGTGCTTATTGACGTCAAGGCTGTGTTTCACTGCCATTATGTACAATTTGTGCATACTGCACGGACGTCACATGTGAATATGAGTGAGAAAAGTGGTGGTCTTAAAAATGTGAAGTTTTTACAGATGCATCACATATCAACAACGCTAAAGCCCAGAAGTGCAAATAAACATTTCAAAGAACTCTTAAAGCTGCGCATCATTGAATTTCCTTACTTTGACACACTGACGCTGGTCACATCACGTCAGCACAAAGGCCAACACTCGCCACGGGTCATTACGACACTTTTTAAATTATTTATTATTTATTAAACAGTCAGATTTCCCTGGTACACACCAGTCCTAAGTTAGCTGCTAGTCGCCAGCCGAGGCAGCTTATAGGGTGAATCCCACCAAGACAGGGAACCCCCCGGTGGGAGGTGCAGAAGGACCTGGCACGCATCCAGAGTTCGTGCTGTTTATTTGCAATTCGGTAATGATTCACGCACCAATTACGTAATTTTAATGTGAAATATGTGCCGTTGACTCAAGATCAAAGTTTGACATCTGTGGTACACGCGTGAGACATACGTGGAACGGTCGTGGAAACCAAAACTTTGCGTATGCATCAATTATGCACAGTTGTGCAAGATTTATGTGATAATAGCATATAAACTACGTGAATACGCATAAACTGCGTAATTCTTATCCAACCAAAAATTTTTAAGAGCTCAAAGCCAAATTCACTTTAAAGACCTGTTGGCTGAGACCCTCAATGGACATCTGCGGACATCGATGAATGACTAACGCAAGAATCACTTATGAATTACGTGTATCAGGGATGTATCACAGAAGACAAAAGTTTCATCTGTGGGCAATGCGCGGATTGTACTTACCGACAGTGTGACACAGCCTTCAGGGAGGGTAGTTTTTTTTATTTGTTACCGCTTATCTTCCAGTTGTGACCTGTCTCTAATTGGTGTTGGTCTCCAATAAACGCTTGGTCTAACAGGTGCTTGTTAAACGCCGGTCTCCAATAGTGGCCAGGCTCCTTTAAGATCCACCCATCTTCCTTGTATCGTGCAGACGCTAGATGTCTATGGTATTTGTGTTGTGAGCTAGTGTAGAGGTGGCCAAGAAATATTTATTTAATTTAGTGCAAAATCTTTGTCCAATGAAATACAATAAAAAACATTCTGGTGAGGAATCTGCACAACCTTTTGAAGTGGATTTTAAACGTATCTGAGAATAGCGTAAGCAGATGGGTTATATGGAAAAGAAAGCTTCAGAAAATGGAGCAACAAGCAGACAATTCATTATTGTACTGTATTATTATTTACTGTTTTCTGTACAAAATGATTTCTAAAATCAATCAACAAATACATCAATTAAAAATCAATAAGTTCATAACTCAGTAATAAATGTCAGTTTTCTGTCTTCTATATCTGCTGTATTCAGATTTAAATGTCCTTATTAACACAGTTCAATTCACTTTTTTATAAACTAATTGACTGTAAACATAAATAAGGCTTTCATTTGACAGTTCTTTATCCTCCATCAATGGCTTTTCTTGCTCCTTACTGCTGGACTCTTAGCAGAGCTTCCTCTCCATAGTTGATCCACATTTGGTTTGAAGGAGGACGCAGCAAAGACTCTCAGTTTGACTTCAAGATGATTGTCACTGAGTCTGAACCTTTACTTGGACTTATTCAAGTTCAAGGTGGAGAAGAGTTTTTCGGACAACTTTGTGCTCCAATTTAGAATCTGAACAGAATGTGTGTTTTTTTTTAGTTTGTTCTTTAATTTGCCAAATCAGTGAGAAACAAAAGTCATTAATCATTTTTTGATGTAGTTTTTCTTTTTACCTTTCAAACATGTTAACTGTGGTTATTTGTAGCAGGCAGTCACTCACTTCTATATTTTTATGGTAGAATTCAAACTGTGGTCAGTGAAAGAACGGCGCTGGTCATTGGAGGTCAGAACAAGCGTCTCACACACCTGAGATCAAAGGAGGGGTGCTGTCATTCACACGTTTTTACACGTGACCAGCTCAGAAACTGATGGAAATTCATCTTCATCAGGATGCTCATTGCTGCACTGCCGGCACGTATTTTAAGGGCTGCTTTCTACTTCCAAGTGACTTATAATCGCTGACGTCAGAGTGTTCTCACGGCCATCAGAGCAGAATCGCTCCAGTCGCCGCAGAACGTCACACCTGCTGGTGACGTCATCGCGACTGGAATTTAACGCACGGAGTGCAAACACGGGGAGATCACCTCATTTAACTTGAATTTATTTCAGCGATGAAAGAATGCGACTACAGAGGAAACTCTGTCCAGAAACGTCTTTTTAACACTGAAGAGGATGAAAACTTACAGAAGAAGTTTAGAAAAACCGAATCGCACACAGACGCAGAGAGAGACAAATAGAAAATAGAACAAGTTACAGGAGAGAGATGTCTAATATTTCATATCTTACAGAACTCCAGAATGCAGTTCACCCTTTTTTATTTGATTGTTTCTCCTTTGTATTCCCTGCCTCTGTTTAGTGGAGGAACACATCACTTCCTCCTCTGCGCGTTCACAGAACGAACGAGTGAGAAAGATGTTCTTCATGTTCAAAATAAACACTGTAAACACCACCAGAAGTTCATCACAGTTAAAGCGGACTGTCCGAACATGACGTATAAATGGGGCTTAAAGCGGCATTTATTCTCTGCCGCTGACCCATCCCTGCGGGAGCGCAGTGGGCTGCAGACAGTCACACTCAGCAAGCATTTGGACCTGTAACCATAATCCTAACCTTAACTTTTCCTTTCAGCCTGTGCAGACAACAAAATAAATACATTCAACACGAGCTGCATGTATGGAGAAAATGACCTGCAAATAGACACTTTCTAAATAGACCGGCCAATACCACGCCCCAAACAGCCATATACCCCATTGTGAATGGCTGGTTCGGCAGCTCCGTACACAAAATTTAAAATTTGATTCTGTTTTATGTCAAACATTTTGAGTAGCGCGAATTGGAAAAGTGTCATATAAATAAAGTTTGATTTGATTTGAAAGTTTGGAACGCCGGGGCAACTATTGGAAGATATACGCCATATAGATTTTGCATTAAAATCTGTTGAGGGCTCAAGAATGTATGGTTATTTATTTATTGCATTTTCATAGCACACAACAATACTTTACATAACATTCTGGTTTTTTGATGAAAATGAAAGGGGATAGAAAGAAGAAAACCTGTCATCTCTGCTCCATTTAGCTAAACCAAGCAAGCTATTTTAACCACACAAATCTCTTTGAAATACTACATAAATACAGCAGCTGACTGGCAAAAGCAACAAAAGCTAAAGCAAAAACTAAAAAACAAAAGCAAACCAAACCTCAAAAGCAACAACAAGAAACAAAGAAAATACACTAAATGCCTCCAATTTTTCCCAACATTCCTATAGTTCATATTATCTGAGCATTCGTTTTTTTAAATGGAATAATTAAGTTGGAATCTTACCTTGATTTCTAAAGATTATTGCATAATCTGATACCCTGCACTCAATCACTTTTTCCTTCTATTTTTTGTTCTGAATTTGTTAGTTTTTAAAATATCATCTCCTTTTAGATTCTAACTGTTCTTTCTTTTTTCAAACTTTTTTTGTATGTTGAATGGCAGACTTCTGTAATGGGCTCTATAGATTAGTTTTAAAATGGAATGATCTACTAAGTCTTTAAATATTTTCAGCTCTATAAATAGTGGTGTAGATCGTTCCCTATTGTTACTTCCCGTGATTATTCCTATTGCTTGTTTTTGTAGTATAAATATATCGTTTATAGATGTCTTGTTTGGTTTTCCCCAAATTTCTATACAGTGCAACAATCAATGAGTTACATATGAGGTATACAGATTTTTTTTATCTAATGACCATTTAACCTTATAAAACAATGCTATTGTTTTTGATATTTTTGTTTTAATGCAGTTGACACGTGATTTGCAGTGTAATTTTTCATCTATAACTACTTCTAAAAACTTGATTTCCTTCACTTGTTTGATTTGAATGCCTGCAATTTCCAATGAGATAATGGTAATTATATTGTGATTTGCTAAATATCATGAAATATGTTTTTTCACAGTTAATTGAGAAGTTATTTGAGTCAAACCATTTTTCTCATTTTTCCAACTCTGTTTGAATTGACTCTTCCATTTGTTATATGTTATCACCTACATGGTAAAGCGTAGCGTCATCAGCTAACAAAATGCATTTAGTTAATTTGGATATACTAGTAATATCATTGATATAAACAGTTTAGGACCAGGACAACCCTTGGGGTATTCCACATGTTAGGAAAGTAATGTGGATTTTATCTCTTACAACTGTTTTCTGTCTGTTAAATAACTGATTATCCAATCAAGGGCGACACCTCTGATTTTTTTTTTTTTTTTAGTAAAAGGTTGTGGTTTTTGGTGTCAAATGTTTTCTTGAGGTCAATAAAAATACCAATGATATTGTTTTTTTTGGTCAACTGCTGTGGACATTTCTTCAGTTAAATCCATCAGTGTCATTGTTGTGGAGTGATTTTCTCTGAACCCATACTGACTATTGTTAAAAATATTTTCTTTGTCTAGGAATTTGTCCAATTAGATCACAAATACGTTTTCCAATAATTTGAAATAATGTGGTAATAGGGATATTGTGGACAAAGTTAAAATAGAATTAAACCAATGTGTTCTGTCAGACTGTCAGTCTATGAAGGTGCTCACAGCCTATGTTTACACCCGCAGATTGAAGCAGGGCAGTACTGCACGTTTGTGATCTCATCTGATGGCTCTGTGCGGGCCTGTGGAAAAGGCAGCTATGGCCGCTTAGGCCTCGGAGACTCTAATAACCAATCAACACTCAAGAAATTGACCTTCGAACCCCACCGAGCCATCAAAAAGGTATCATCCTCTAAGGGCTCAGATGGCCACACCCTGGCCTTCACAACAGAGGGCGAGGTGTTTAGCTGGGGAGACGGAGACTATGGAAAACTGGGTCATGGAAACAGCTCGACGCAGAAGTACCCCAAACTTATCCAGGGACCGCTGCAGGGAAAGGTATGTCTTGCCTCACTTGGATGAAATGTCCTACTTTGGGCTATTTTCTTAATGTTTGTGTGTTGGGTGTTTTCTGTCAGGTGGTGGTGTGCGTTTCTGCTGGCTACAGACACAGTGCTGCAGTCAGTGAGGACGGAGAGCTCTACACATGGGGGGAAGGAGATTTTGGAAGATTAGGTTTGTTACTGATTTACCATCTTTGAATGTTTCTTCAAGAACTAGAACTATCCCTTTCAGCAGGATTTTTTTTTTGTTATTTCTCCATAAAACTTTGTTTAATCAAGTTTTTTTCATACCAAAGACTCTAAAACTGGACCCAATAACTCCCTACTTGACAATCTGCAATAAGGGGTTGGATTTAAGGTTAAGATGTCAAATGGTTCCCGAATGCGGGAACTGTGTGTGCAGCTCACTGCTCCCTAAGGGGATGAGTCAATTTCACACACCTGTGTATGACAACTAATGGGACTTTAACTTTGATCAGTTGGCTGAAACTCATTGATTTGAAGTAATTGGTTGGTCAGGAATACAATTTTTAAGCCTAACAATCATTTACCCTTAAACTCAGATTGCATGACCAAAAAAAAGTTTTTTTCTTTTTTTAAGCACCTTTTAAATGCTATTTGATGTAATTGACTATCCAAAAACTGGACAAGTTAACAGTGACCTAAAGCATTGAATGAAGTCTCAATTTTAGCTCATACTCAGTCTTCATAACCTCACCAAGTTTGAGGGTGGGATAAGTAACCCAAAACACAGCTATGCGATTTTTAGCGATGACATTTCAACTACTCTCTTAAAATTTTTTGTTCATTTATGATGATTTCACTGGTTTATTTCTTTTAATATGACTTCATAGGTTCATTGGTTACTCTAAATTGTCCCTAGGTATGGATGTGAGCGTGTGTGGGTGTGTGACTGTGGCCCCTGTGACAGACTGGCGACCAGTCCAGGGGTGTCCCCTGCCTTCGCCCATGAAGCCGAGTTAGGCTCCGGCAGCCCCGTGACCTGAAAGGGATTAAGCGGTTCAGAAAATGAATGAAATGAATGAATGACTTTTTGAGTCTTTGTTTTCCCTAGGTGTGAGTGTGAGATGTGCATGGGTGTGTGATTATGGCCCTGCGACAGACTGGTAACTTGTCTACGGTGTACCCCACCTTTGTCCAACAGTAACCTGCTTAGGCTCCGGTGGACCCATGTCCGCATGAGGGATAAAACAGCTTTAGAAAATAGATGGATGGGAATTTCATTTGTTGCAGTTTCATTTTCGTCTGGTAAAATGTTCCAAGTTTCTTAAAAGTATGAATTTTAACTGAAGGTGACAGTTATTGCTCTTTAATTAAAAAATGCTCTTAAAGCTAGTCTTAAATAAAAGTCACATCTGCTTCCAAGCTGACCGCGAGTCCTTAAAAAATCTTAAATTTCATTTGACTGAAACAAGGCTTTAAAAAGTCTTAAATTGTTTTAAATTCTGAGTGGAAAGATCTTTTTTTTTTTTTTTGGTGGTAAATGCAATGTCTTCAGGAGAAAGTTGAAAAGAAAAAGACAAAACAAAAAAGGGCCAAAGTCTGCACAATGCAGTATAGCACTTACAAAAGTTGAAGTGCTAAACAACAAATCAAATATACACAAAAACATTATGCAAAAAAAAAGAACTAGTAAAAGCAATAAGACTATAAAAGAAATAAAACAATAACAATAAAATAAAACAAAACTAAACAAAAACGGGCTGGCCCCCTAAACCTGCTCACTGGAGTTAGAAGTCTGATTTAAATTTAAATATTTGCTTTTAAAAGTGACTTGAAGTCCCTGACAGATCTGGCAAAAAGGCTCTGTCACCCCGAGTCACAAGCCGAGTCCTGGGAACTGTTAAAAGCATTTGATCTTCAGATCTTACGACTCGACGTGGACGATACAATGTAAAAGTTCAGAAAGGTATTGAGGTGCCAGACCATTCAAACATTTAAAAACCAAAAGTAGAGTCTTAAAATCAATTCTAAACGTCACAGGCAGCCAGTGAAGAGAGCGTAGTATAGGAGTGATGTGCTCACACTGTCTGGCAGCTGAATTTTGGACCAGCTGAAGACAGCAGAGCAGAGACTGGTCAATACCCATGTACAAAGAGTTGCAGTGGTCCAGTCTGGAAAAGATTAATGCATGGATAACTTGTTCCAGAGCATGAAGAGGAAGATATGGTTTGACTTTGCTGATAAGCCTCAAGTGATAAAAACTAGACTGGACCACTGCGCTAACATGTTTGTCAAATTTCAAAAGCTTGTCAAGGTTTACCCCAAGATTCCTAATAAAAGGAGCATTTGAAAGGTCCAGGGGGTCCCACAGCACTACAGCAACATGTCAGCAGATCAGTTTTTATAAATACAGAACCCTCAGTTTTGTTTTCATTAAGGCAGAGAAAGTTCATCTGCATCCAAGATTTTATGTCTGCTAAGCACTTCTGAAGATTGTCGAGACACCCAGCACCACCAGATTTTAAGGGAAGGTAGATCTGGATGTTGTCTGCGTAGCAGTGGAATGATACATTGAGTTTCCTAAAAAGGGACCCCAGTGGCAGCAGAAAAAGAGAATAAAAAATGGCCTAAAACTGAGACCTGGGGTACACCGTGCTTGAGTGGAGCCTCTGAAGAAGAAAACTGTTCGAGTTGGACTGAAAAACTCCTGCCACATAAATAAGATCTGAACCAACTGAGCGCTGTTCCCTATTACAACAATAGACTGCTGCTCCAGTCAGATAATAACACACTGTGATCCAGTGTCAAAGGCAGCAGTGAGAGCTAAAAGAATTAAAACAGCAGAAGACCCAGAATCAAAGGCTAAAAGCAGGTCATTACACACCCTAATGAGTTCGGGTTCAGAGCTGTGAGATTATTTAAAACCTGACTGAAACTGCTATAAAATGTCATGACTTACTAGATGGTCTTGAAATTAATGATAAACCACCTTCTCCAAAGTTTTAGAAAGAAAAGATCATTTGGAAATTGGCCTCAAATTTGAAAGAACGTTAGGGTCCAAGTTCATCTTTTTTAAAAGGGGTTGCACAACAGCGTGTTTGAAAGCAGCTGGCACACACCCCGAGACCAGAGAGGAGTTATCAAGACCAACTATCCAGGGGCCCACAGGATTGAAGACCTCCTTCAGGAGTCTGGGGAGCAATACCGTCATCTGGGCAGCAGAAAGGCCTCGGGAGCTGAATTATCTCAGAAATCTGAGAGAGAGTGACAGGATCAAAATGATCTAAAACAGCAGGTGGTGATGTTAAAACAGAGGGGCAGGGGTAAGAGCAAAGGGTAAAAACCTGACTCTATCAATAAAAAAACGTTAAAAACTGTTCACACAGTAAAACAGAAGGAGTCAGGCTAGAGAAATCACAAGGACTTAAGAGACTTTGAAGAGTTAAAAAGGATCTTAGGCCTGCTGATGTTCTCACACACAACATTGGTCATAAACTGGGCCTTGGAATTTTTAACAGCAACCTGAAATTCTGTCAAAGTTTTTGAAAATCTGTAATGACACCTGAAGCCCGTCTTTTTTCCATTTACGTTCTGCACGACGGCAGAGCATTTGAGCGCGCGTGTGTTCGTTCATTCATCCAATCCGGGGCCGGTGTGCAGCGTTTGGTCTTAAAAGGAGCGATCACATCTAAAATACCCGTACAAACATAGTGAATACCCTGCAGGATTTTAACAACACTTCCATGCAGGACGTTCATGGAGGAAAGCTCAGAGGCTGAGAAAGCTGCTGAAAACTTCGCGTTAATCAGCGCAGACAGCATGAGTCAGGTGGCAGCCTTAAAAGATCAAATTCAAATAAAACAGGCAGATGATCAGAACACGCTTCAACAATCTTTTTGACCATGTAAACCAGAGCTAAAACCAGATCCAGGATGTGTCCTTTCTCATATGTGGAGCTGCTACCTAACTGCTGCAGGTTAAAAGAACTGATCAAGTCCAGGAAGTTTTTTGTTAGTGGCTTGGTCTCACAACATACCTGAATATTAAAATCCCCAACAATTAAAATCCAATCATCTTTAAAATGATCTCCTACAATGGTTTCCTTGCTGACTACTGGGCGGGTTGTGATGCAGGTACACAGGTATTCCAGAGAAGAGAGCTGACGAGCATGGAGCTTTGTGTTAAAAAGTCCATTTGTAAATAAAATCCTGGTAATGCTCAAACTGTAGCGAAGTTCGGCGATCATAAACCAGGAAAGCAGATACAGGGTGCCAGCCTGTTAAAAACAATAAAAAAGCAACAAACAAAAATAAGAGCAGATCTGATGGACGGCAGGCCGCACACACTGGCACCATCTTGGTTTCATCATCTGTTTGTATGTATGTTTACTAAATTACAGTGGTTGGCGAAAGTATTCACACCCTTGAACTTCTCCACATGTTCTCACATTATGACCACAAACATAAATATATTTTATTAGTATTTGACGTGAAAGATCAACGCAAAGTGACGCACCCTTGTGAAGTGGAAAGAAAATTATGCAAAAGTTGAAATTTTTTTTCTTCAAAATAATAAACATAGAGTGCAGTGTGCAAAAGTATTCAACCCCCTGAGTCAATCCTTTGTGGAACCCCCTTTTGCTGTAATTCCAGCTGCAAGTCTTTTGGGGTTTGTCTCTACCAGCTTTACACATCTACAGACTGAAATCTTTGTTTATTCTTCCTTCAAAACACTTCAATCTGAGTCAGATTAGATGGAGAGCGTTTGTGAACAGCAGTTTTCAGATCTCTCCACAGATTCTGGATTGGATTTAGGTCTGGACTTTGACTGAGCCATTCCCAGAGCTTTAAGTGGCCAACAAGAAGTGGCGGAACTCTCTTTCATGGAAGTCGAACCATAGAACACAAAGAATCTTGAATGTAAAATTTGATTGTCATAATATGAAATAAGAAAGAGGGAGCTCAGGTCAAGTCTATAAATAAATATAATCATTACAACATTACGTCACATCGTTTCACCACTGTTGCTGTGACCTCATCCTAAAAGCTAGCTTGTAGCTTGTAGTTCAACAATGAGACACAGCAACTCATTGAAATGCGGTCGGGTGAATGCAGGCTGGTTAAAACAACTTTGAACGTGATCCACGTTGTTTCTTACTGTTTTCCTGACAGTCTGTTTATCATAAACACTTATCATCCTGCAGTCATGGCCAACGTCTCCTCAGTACTGCAGCTGCTAACATCCTCTGAGTTAAAGCACACACGGCATGGTTCTTGCCTGTAACCGTCTTGCAGCATTCCTCTGCCGTACCAAAGTAAGACAGAAAAACTGTTGTTCCTGTTGTTCAAAACTGGTAATCGAAATATAGTTTAGAGAAGTTAAAACCATCCCGAGGAGGACTTTAAAGCGCTGCACCTCCGACTTTCTCTTGCTGTTTTGACCCGCCTCGTATTTCATGGCCAATGACTGAAGAGATCTTTAGTCACATGGTTTTGTTTATAAGCTTTGGTCTGAAACAGACACCAGTCTGAATACAGACCAAAACTGAAACAAATTTGTGTTCTCAGACCGAACCAAACAATGTCATTAGTCTGAATACATCCTGAGTTTGGATTCTTTGTAAAATCTCAATTCCAGCTTCATTTGACTTGTGTGGATGAGATGTTAAAGTCTGACATGGATTCATTGTACACACGTGGACAAAATTGTTGGAACCCTCAGTTAAAGAAGGAAAAACCCACAATTCTCACTGAAATCACTTGAAACTTACAAAAGTAACAATAAATAAAAATTTATTGAAAATTAAATAATCAAAATCAGCCATCACTTTTGAATTGCTGATTAACATAATTATTTAAAAAAAACAAACTAATGAAACAGGCCTGGACAAAAATGATGGTACCTCTATAAAAGATTGAAAACTATTTGACCAGACTGACATGATTAACTCAGGTGTGTCCTTTAATTGACATCACAGGTGTTACCAAACTCATAATCAGTCAGTCTGCCTATTTAAAGGGAGACAAGTAGTCACTCTGCTGTTTGGTGAAAAGGTGTGTACCACACTGAGTGGACAACAGAAAGCCAAGGAGAGAATTGTCCCAGGACATCCGAAAACAAATGATAGACAAACATCTTAAAGGTAAAGGCTATAAGACCATCTCTAAACAGCTTGAACTTCCTGTGACAACAGTGGCTCATATTATTCAGAAGTTCAAGACCCACGGGACAGTAGCCAACCTCTCTGGACGTGGCCGCAAGAGGAAAATTGATGACAAATTGAAGAGACGGATCGTTGGAATTGTATCCAAAGAGCCCAGAACAACCTCCAAAGAAATTAAAGGTGAACTCCAAGGCCAACGTACATCAGTGTCAGATCGCACCATTCGTCGTTGTTTGAGCCAAAGTGGACTTCATGGGAGACGACCAAGGAGGACACCACTGCTGAAAAACAATCCTAAAAAAGCCAGACTGGAATTTGCAAAAATGCATGTTGACAAGCCCCAAAGCTTCTGGGAGAATGTCCTTTGGACAGATGAGACCAAACTGGAGCTTTTTGGTAAGGCACATCAACTCTATGTTCATAGACTCAAAAACCAAGCATACGAAGAAAAGAACACTGTCCCTACGGTGAAACATGGAGGAGGCTCAGTCATGTTTTGGGGCATTCTGGAGAGAAATGTGCTGCCTTGTGTCAGAAAGCTTGGTCTCAGTCGCAGGTCATGGGTCTTCCAACAGGACAACCATCCAAAACACACAGCCAAAAACCCCCAAGAATGGCTGAGAGAAAAGCGTTGGACTATTCTAAAGTGGCCTTCCATGAGCCCAGATCTGAATCCCATTGAACATCTGTGGAAGGAGCTGAAACATGCCATTTGGAGAAGACACCCATCAAACCTGAGACAACTGGAGCAGTTTGCTCATGAGGAGTGGGCCAAAATACCTGTTGACAGCTGCAGAACGCTCATTGACAAATACAGAAATGGCTTCATTGCAGTGATTGCCTCAAAAGGTTGTGCAACAAAATATGAAGTTATGGGTACCATCAATGTCAATTAAAGGACACACCTGAGTTAATCATGTCAGTCTGGTCAAATAGTTTTCAATCTTTTATAGAGGTACCATCATTTTTGTCCAGGCCTGTTTCATTTGTTTGATTTTTTTAAATAATTATGTTAATCAGAAATTCAAAAGTGATGGCTGATTTTGATTATTTAATTTTCAATAAACTTTTATTTATTGTTACTTTTGTAAGTTTCAAATGATTTCAGTGAGAATTGTGGGTTTTTCCTTCTTTAACTGAGGGGTACCAACAATTTTGTCCACGTGTGTAAATATTCCTCTGCCAGTATATGCAGCATGTTTATGTATAAAGAGTGTGTGTGTGCTTTGAATGATGTTATTAATGGAACTGCTAAACCAGGGCTCTGCAACCTCTGACAGAACCATTTGGTCCGGTTTCTTACTGAAATAAATAGAGCTAGAACTGCAAAATCTCACTACACTTTTTATTAAAACACACTTCTTTTGCTGCCATTAGGCCCTTTAACTTTTAAATATTTACAGTAATTTAGCTATAACAGTGTTATATTTTCTATAGGCTATATAACAATTTTGATGTACTTTAACCTGACAGCAGCACATTCAAGTTCCTTTCAAAATAAAATTCAGTGTCAACAAAGATCCTCTTGAAGCAGTAAATTTACTTGCACTTATTGAAATCCTGTGGTCCCCAAACCAGACCCCTCCTGGCCCCTGGCTGTGTCCAGAAATTCTGTCCATAAAGACTATGAACAGAACCGGTGACAAAGGGCAGCCCTGCCGGAGTCAAACATGCACTGGGAACAGGTCTGACTTACTGCCGGCTATGCGGACCAAGCTCCTGCTGCAGAGACCGGACAGCACTCAGTAAGGCTCGCCTACCCTGGCATAGACTTTCCCAGGGAGGCTGAGGAATGTGTATCCCCGATAGTTGGAACCCACCCTTCGTTCCCCCTTCTTAAAAAGGGGAACCACCACCCCTGTCTGCCAGTCCAGTGTTACAGTTCCCGACTGCCACGCGATGCTGCAGAGATGTGTCAGCCAAGACACTCCCACAGCATGATACAATTGATACAAACAGTTGCGTCACGTATTTAAGTCATGTAAAAGCTAGATGAGAAAGGTGGATCTTGATTAAACCATGAACATAATGATTACTGTTGGATTTTGTAGTTAATCTTTTGCATACCAACACTAAAGCATTTGAAATCTCGTATGAAAAACGTTGAATCTGTTGTGAACAAGGCAAGGCAAGTTTCTTTGTTTCGCACATTTCATGGACAAAGACAATTCCAAGTGCTTTAAATAAAACATGAAAGAAAAAAAAATCAAAAGAAATATCAAAGGTGTGATCATTACAATAAGATTTAAAGAAAGTGAAAAAGAAGTGAATTTAAAAGAAGCATAGATAAACAGTGTAGATTTAAACATTTGAATCCAAATGAACCAAATACAGCTGAGAACAGGTGGGTCTTTAACCTGGATTTAAATACACTGAGTGTTTCAGTTGATCTAAGACTTTCTGGAAGTCTGTTCCAGATCTGTGGAGCATAGAAGCTGAATACAGATTCTCCAGGTTTAGTTTGGACTCTAAGAACTGACTAAAGACTGGATCCAGATGAGCAGAGAGGTCTGGCTGGTATATACTGGGTCAGTCATGTACTTTGGTGATAAACCATTCAAAGCTTTATAAACCAGCAGCATAACCTTAAAGTCTATCCTCTGGCAGACAGGCAGCCAGTGTAAAGACCTCAGAACTGGACTGATGTGATTCTACCTTTTTGGTTCCTGTGAGAACATGAGCAGCTGAGTTCCGAATAAGCTGCAGTTTCCTGACTGATTTTTTTGGTATGTAGAAATATTTTGGAGGTGATAGTAGGCTAATTTTGTCACTGCCTTAATCTGTTTATCAAAATGTAGGTCTGTGTCCATCACTACACCCAAGTTTCTGGCCTGGTTGGTGGTGTTAAGACAAATATTGTGTAGTGATGTCCAACCGATTCTCTTTAGCCCCAAAGACAATAACCTCAGTTTGGTTTTTGTTTCATTAAAGTAAGTTGTGACACATCCAGTCATTAATGTCTCAATGCATTTACCAAGAGCCTGTACAGGGCCTCTGTCTCCTGATGTCATTGGAATATATATGTGTGTCATCTGCATAGCTATGGTAACTAATGTTGTTGTTCTTTATAACCTGGGCCAGTGGCCACATGTAATTTCTGTTGGCTCTGATCTGAAGTTGCCAACGGTTACTACATATTACCTGTTTTCTAAGTACATTTTCAACCAGTTTAGTACTGGCTCAGTGAGACCCACCCAGTTTTCCAGTCGTTTGAGTGATATAGTGTGGTTGACTGTATCAAATGTAGCACTGAGATCCAGTGAAACTAGCAAAGACATATTTCCACTGTCTGTATTCAAACACGGTGTCCGTTAATACACACTTCGTCGGGAACTATCCTGCTTATAACATGGTCCCTTACAAAAGAAATGAATATTCAATTGATTTTTATTCTTGATATTTTTCGGTTTAGATTGCTTTCTCACAAAAAGCGGACTATTTAATTGGTGGTGCGGCCCGTTGTCACAATTAAATGGGAATACGTTGCTGGAGACCTTGAATTGCAGTAGCAAAGGAAAGCGATGTATTATGGAGAGAAATAAGTATCACTCCGATTTGTGTGTGCGTAATTTAGATTTGTGCGTAACTTTAGATTTGTGCGTGCGTAATTCTTGATCTGTGCGTAACTTTGGATTTGAGCGTGGGTAATTCTTGATTTGTAACTCATAAAATACATTTTGTGCAAGAGTACAAAAATTACAAAATAAAAAAAAATACAAAGTACAATGTACACACGCACAACTTAAAATTACGACAGCTTGAGACTAACCACACGCACAAATCTTTAAAAAATATACACGAATCACATGTTATGCACACACAAAACCGCATTTACACGCAAATCTCATGTGAGACTCTTTTCACGTCTCCCAGATTTGTGCGTAAGTGATGCGTTTAAATGCTAGTGGAATGCTGGGCCATCAGAGTTTTCTGATCAGTTTTCTGATTCAACTTAAACGGTGATTAAAGTCAGGTGAAACTTGATATTTTCCTACTTTCTTGAACAGATATACAGCTAATTAATATAAAAAAGTGTAAATAAGGATTTTTAAAACACTTGTCCTTTTAAATATAAAATATTTTCCAGAATTGGACAGTTCATCTCTACAGCGCCTCCCCCAACAGCGTCTCAGACACGAGGCTTCTGAGTCTTCTGAGTCTTCTGAGTTCTGCTTATCTTACTGTTGATGTGTTTTGTGTACACAAATTACACTTCTTGGATATCTGAGTTAACACTTTACAAATTGAAACATTTCAGACAATAATAATAAAGAGAAAGTATTCTCTCTGGCCTGTTTTTGTTCAAAATCCGCTTATTGTGGTATAAAATTTACCTAGTAAAACATTATGAATAATTGTGATTATCAACAATCCAAAAGTTTGATTAATCAATATTTTTTTTTCATCGATTGACGGCACTCATTTAAAGACCCAGTCTCTGTCAATGCCCCAAAGTGCCTGGTTGGACTTTGTAAAAAAAACACCAAACATGGGACATTCAAAAGTGGAAGAAAGTTCTTGGATTAAAAACATGTAACATTTATGGTCCTGATAGCTTCCAACGTTACAGGCATGGCAAAGATATCCCACTTGAAATGTTTTCTATGTGGCACAGGGGGGTAGGAGACATCATGGTCTGGGGGGCGTTTTCACTCAATGAAACAATGGACGTTCATAATGTGCAGGGGCGTGGAACGGCAGCTGGCTGTGTGGAGATGTTTCAGGGGCATCCCACATGACCCTCGTCTGTGTAGTGATGACTAGGTTTTTCAGCAGAACATTGCTCCAGTGCACAACACCCGCCTGACAAAAGACTTTTTTCAGGAGAATAACCTGACTCTATTGGGCCCTCCTGTATGTTCTTTTGATTCAAATCCAATTAAAAATGTTTAGGCTTGAATGGGAGGGGAAATTTACAAAAATGGGCATCAGTGAATGACCATTTCAATCGAAGTGTAGGTAGAATGCGGGCCATCAAAATAAAAGCAACGGTAAAAAAATATTGTAAAAAATGCTGTCCGACACTTGTCAAATTCACAGTGAAGTATATCAATTGATTGACACGCAGAAAGGCTAATGGAACATCAACACTGCACGTGTGTTCAATAACAGTGAGCGCCAGCCTTCTCTTGCAGATATGGAGTTTTTCTTCCTTCTAAATTTCAGAAAGGTGTGAATGTTCAGTGTCAGACTCCTAACTGTAGATGTAGATGCTAATGTTCTTAATCATTCCTAACAAGACTGACGTCAGTCTCTCGAAAAAGAACCTTAAACTAAATGCACTCGGAACACTTCTATAGTCGTCACAAGGTGTGGTGTGATGCCTTCAAAGCTACAATCAATTCATCAAGCTGTTGAAGGAAAAATGACAGGTCATGTTCTAATCTTACATATTCACCTAAAGAATTTAGTAATTTAAAAATAACTGCCGAATTCACTTTAAAATCTGCTTTTCATAATAAGTCTGTGTATTTAAGTACATAATTTTGAATATTTCCAATTACGATTCTGTAATTTATGGTTTTATTATGTATGTTTTTTTAGGATGGATTGATGGATCAATAGATACTTTAGTGATCCCTTTGGAAATTCTGTATTATGGTCATATGAGCAGCCTTTATAATTTCCTATTTGAGTTCTTAAGCACAGAAATGGTAAATATTGAACTTTTTTTTTCAATTGTATATATGTTAATGTTGAAATTGTAGGACATGGTGACAGCAACAGCCGCAACATTCCTACCCTGGTGAAAGACATGAACAATGTTGCAGAAGTATCGTGTGGAAGCTCCCACACCATTGCTCTGTCAAAGGATGGACGCACTGTCTGGTCATTTGGAGGAGGAGACAACGGTGTGTAAATCTCAAGTGTGACATGCTTTAGTTTTGTAAATGTTTCACTCAAATAAGAGTAAAAATACTTACATTTTATTTCTTGTGTTTCAAGAATTTCACTTTCATTCCACATAATTTCTTTGAATTTCACGTTCAACATGTCACTAATGCAAGTGTCAAAGTAACACACAGTTTATTGTGTTGCTAATATAACAAACAGTTTAAAGTCCTTGTTGTCCTTCAGGAAAGCTGGGTCACGGTGACACCAATCGAGTCTATAAACCAAAAGTGGTCGAGGCTCTGCAGGGAATGTTTATCAGGAAGGTGTGTGCAGGAAGCCAGTCGTCTCTAGCCCTCACCTCAACGGGTCAGGTAGGTTGTTGACACTATTGGCCTAATTAGCTTGGGCCAGAAACAAGAAAAAAGATCAACATTTTCTGTTTAATAATAACATGTTTGGCTCAAACATGACCAACCTTTTCCAGACAACGCAGTCTCATCTCGACTAACAGGGCTAAACATTCATCTATGTCCAAAGCTGTGCCTTCCTCCAGTCAAACGTGGCCTTTTCTATCCAAAAAAACCCATCCATCCCTCCCTCCTTTCTTCTCTCCTTCTTTCCTTTCCTTCCTTCCTCCCTCCCTCCCTTCCTTTTGGGGACACGGTGCTGCTGGAGCCTCAGCCGGCTGGCCCAAGGCATGGTACACTCTAGACAGGCCGCCAGTCTGTCACAGGGCCACATTCACACACCCATTCACATTTACACTTAGGGACAATTTAGAAGAACTAATGTTTTTGGACAGTGGAAGGAAGACCGAGTCCCGGGAGAAAACTCACACATGCACGGGGAAAACATGCTGTGAGGCAACAGCGTTAACCACTGCGCTACCAGGCACCCCTCAAAGAAATATTAGGCTGCTAATAGTGACCCTGTTTCTCAAGATCTGCCCCTCTGCTTTTTCCCCAACCATTCCTTTTCTACTCTGCCAATTATCTGGACTAGGGAACTGCAACTTCTAATTGAACGCATTTCACCCAGATAATAATCAGCAAGACTTTTGCCAAACAAGTGAAGTGTTGAAAATTTCAGAACCACAGTTGGGCCAGCCCTTTAACAGCACAAACACTATATTACCAAAAGATTAGGCTCCCCTGCCTCAACTCACATATGAACTGAAGTTTCATCCCATTCCCAACCCATACAATTCAAGTGCGTTGGTGAGGTCACACACTGATGTTGGTGGAGAAGGCCTGACTCTCAGTCTCTGCTATAATTCGTACCTAAGGGGTTCTATGGGGTTCAAGTCCGTCCAGTTCATCCACACCAGCCTCTGTCCTCCATGTCTTTATGGACCTTTCTTTGTGCTCTGGTGCACAGTCATGTTGGAAGAGGAAGGTAAAAACTGTTCCCACAAGGTTGGGATCATAGGATTGTCCACAATATTCTGGTATCCTGAAGCATTCAGAGTTCCTTTCACTGGAACTAAGGGCTTGTTGCTGATGCTTGAATGCTCACCACAGCAATAACAGCAGCCGGAGAGAGCAGGAAGCAGGTAGCAGGAAGTGCCTCGCATAACCTGGAACTAGAATAGCAGTGGGGCCTGCCACAATAAAAGCATGTGCCAGGTGTTGCTGTTTGGCTTAATGGCACAGGGTTACACATGCCTGGATGCTTGGTTTTTTTTAAGTTTGAAGTTTATTTGTTGTATAAGTGTAACATTTTACAACCTTTAAATGTTGATCAACATTAACCAACAAGGAATGGACTGAAGCATAATTGTGATGTTTTAAGAAACATCTCTTTATATTTGTTTAGGAAATCTTATTTTGATATATGTTTTATTTATTTATTTTAAGTATTTTAGTTAGAGAGTTTATTCTGAAGTTTTCATATAAAAAGTTTATTTTGAAAGAGCCATTACATTACTTCACTTACTGTAGTTTACCTCACTTCCTGCTACGCGATCTTTTCCTTGGCTTTTCCGGCAAGCATGACGGACCTGTGTGAGAGTTCTGGACTCAATCCGTTGTCATCCACTATCATCACCATACAGGCAATGCTGTAAGTTAATTTTAAACGATGTCAAGATGGCGCCTGTGTTCGGCATTGCCTCTGCTCCGCTCCTACTTTGTAGACTGTGATTATTTTGACAACATATGTGATCATATCAGCCAGATTGACGAATGGATATGTTTCTGCTTTGCGGACTTATGGTCGTGACTTTCTTCTTGGCGTCAAAGACCAAATGGAGTTTCTCTGTCAGACATGGGATGGCTACAAACAAACTTTTCCTCCACCACTGGTTTGCGCGCCGGGTTCATTGGACGTCCTGTTGCTGCCTCGACCTCCAGGGAGAAGGAGAAAGCAGAGGAAGAGAGGCCTTAGGGCTGGACTCCAAGCAAAGTGCAGACGAGCCTTACAGTTGGGATTTACCAGCCCGGACCTGCGTTTTGGGAAACGCACAAGATGTCTGCGCTCAATTCCCCTTCAGGAAGCTGACAGCGGCCTGACCTCGCCGCTGCCATCACCTGGGCGAACTATCCCGACTGCTGACATGGAGCCTTCACTACGTTGGCCTTCTTCCCGCTGGATCCTGACACTGTCCAGCACTTCCGTGTTTATACCGGTGTCCACTCGGTTTCCACTGCAGCGGACTCCCAGCTGGAGATCATGTGACCGCTCGGCGTGTCTACGACCAATCCCGGTGCACCCGGCCGTCCCTCCCATCATGACGTCACTACCTCCAATACGGCTGGGGTTGCTGAATACCCGCTCTATTTCCAACAAATCCTTCTCATTGAACGAACTTTTTTCAAGAAAAGACCTGGATTTCATGTGTCTGACTGAGACTTGGCAGAAAGAGGGAGAATTTATTCACTTAAATGAACTCTGTCACGCCGGCTGTTTGGTCATCGGAAAGCCCCGCCCCTTTCGCCGCGGTGGGGGTGTGGCAGTTGTTTACAAGGACGACTACACATGTAGAGACATAAACTCACAAACCTTCTCTTCTTTTGAATCTCTGTCATTCAAAGTTGATTCCTCAAATCCATTTTATCGTGTGTTGGTCTATCGTCCTCCTGGTCCTGCTGCCCCGTTTTTACAGGATTTTAGTGAGTTCCTGTCTTCAATCATAAAGCTGGAAAAGGTTTTAATAGTTGGGGATTTTAACCTTCATGTAAATGATCTCTCATCCTGTCCTGCAATGGAATTTTTAACTTTGACTGAAACTTTTAATTTTGAGCAGCATGTCTCTGACCCCTCCCATCAGAAGGGCCACACTCTGGACTGAGTTTTCTCTCTTGGACTGAGCATTGCTAACATAGCTGTGGAGGATGTACATATGAGTGATCATAGTGGTGTTTTCTTTGAGTTCAATGTCACTTCTGAACCTGTTTTTTCAAGCATATTTCTCGAAGGTGCATCATCACTGCCAACACTACTGAACAATTCTCTGCTCTGTTTGATCCCCATTTATTTGAAGAAGGTCTCGATGTGAACAAACTGATTGTTTTAGTGATCACTGTGTCATAATTCTGGATCAAGTGGCTCCTGTCAAAGCCAACTTATCACGAAAAAAAGTGCATCCCTGGATTAATAAAACAATTCAAAATTTAAAGAGACAGTGTCGTCAAACTGAGCGTCTGTTGAAATCCACCAATCTAATGGTCCACAGGCTACACCTTAGAGATCTCATTTCCTCATACAACAAGATGGTGAAAGAAGCCAGATCTGATTACTTTCACCAGCTGATATCCCTTAATAAGAAGAGTCCTAAAGTTTGACACCATCAGTTCTATTGTTTGTCCTGCAGCTCCAGTAACCCCTGTGTCCTGCGAAGCGGACAGCAATGAATTTCTCAAGTTCTTTGCAAACAAGACTAAGAAGATCAAAGACCAACTCCCACCTCTTTGTTGTAATGATTGTGTTGCAGTGGAGCCTGCTTCACACAAATGGTCAACTTTTAAGCCTTTCACCCTTGAGGACATATCCTCTTTGTTGACGAAGATGAAACCTTCATCTTGTCCATCTGATGTGATTCTTTCTAAACTCTTCTTAAAGGTGTTTGATGTTATTGGCCAGAGTATCACTGACATGATCAACCTTTCACTCTCCAGTGGTGTGTTTCCTAACCTATTTAAACATGACATAGTGGAGCCTTTACTGAAAAATTCTAATTTGGACCCATCTGATTTCCATAATTATAGACCGATCTCAAAGCTTCCATTTCTTTCAAAAATCTTTGAGAAAGTGGTCGCTGAACAATTATCTGATTTCTATGATCCTTTTCAGTCAGGTTTTTGAAAACATCACTCCACAGAAACAGTCCTGCTGAAAGTGTCCAGTGACATCTTGCTGATTCTGGCAAATATACTGTTCTGGTTTTATTAGATCTTTCATCAGCATTTGACACAGTTGACCATCAGATCCTATTGAAAAGGTTGAGGGACTTGCTTGGTTTGTCAGGATCAGTTCTTCACTGGTTTTCCTCTTACCTGTCTGGTCGGAGTTTCAGCGTCATGGCTAATCACATAAGGTCCAAGTCTGCAGACTCACTGTACGGTGTTCCTCAGGGTTCTGTTCTGGGCCCTGTTCTCTTTCTGTTATACATGACTCCCCTCGGAGAGATTATCCAGAACTATAGTGATGTCTCCGACCACTTTTTTGCTGATGATATCCAGCTATATTGTTCTTTTAAACCCTCTGAGACACAAAGCTGGACTCTCTGATGAACTGCCTGAGTCAGATTAAACACTGGCTCAGTAAAAACTCTCTGCAGCTAAACTCAGAGAAAACAGAAACTCTAGTCATTGCCCCTGAGGACGCCATACCAGGGATTAAGCAGCACTTGGGTTCTCTTGGTCAGGCTGTCAAACTCAGCCTTAGAAACCTGGGAGTCATCTTTGACAAAGACATGTCACTGGAGCAGCACTCCAAACAGCTGCTAAAGAACTGTTTCTTCCAGTTGAGGAACATTTCCAAACTCAGGAAAATGGTGTCTTATGAAGATCTAGAACTTCTTATTCATGCTTTTGTATCCACACGGCTAGACTACTGTAACAGTCTGTTTTCTTGCTTGAATAAGAAGGAGCTGTCTCGTCTGCACCAAGAGAAGAGCTCACATCTCCCCCATCCTCAAAGATCTTCATTGGCTCCTGGTTGTTTATCGCCATCAATATAAAATTTTAGTGCTGACTTTTAGAGCCCTCCATGGTCAAGCCCCTTCATATGTCAGTGATCTAATTGTCGCCAAGAGAAGCACAAAATCAACTGGAAGCAGTCCGGATTGAAACCGAATTAGAAGTATTAGCACTATAAAGAGAAGCGGAGGCAGCTATATGGAGGCTCAGGTTTTAGAAGAGGCTGCAGCAATGGATGCCGTGGTTGATGAAGAAAAAGATAAATCAGAAAATGTAAAAATTCAGTGAACAAAGAATTATGTTGAGTCACAGTTTGAGCTCCACAAATCATCTTCAGATTCCTCCTTCAAAGATCTACAAGCAGAACCAACCAGACAGGCAAGGTCACGAGAAAGCTTTATAACATGGGACCCTCCATCAAACCCTTCAGTGTCACAACCTGTTCCTGAAAGACTAAGCTCAAGAAGAGAAGATAACACTGGTTTGCAAATACCAAATGTAACTATGCTGATTGAATCAGAAAGAAGAATTAAAGCAGAGATAAACAATCCCATCATGAATGTACATGCTTCACCATATGTACCCCCACATAATACCTCTGCAGTCAAGTTGCACCAAGCTGAGCCATTAGCACAATACTTGGCACGACGAGACCTTGTCACATCCAGTCTTTACCAGTTTGACTACAAGCCAGAAAATTTCCAAGTATGGCAGTCATTCAATAACGGAACTGAGGATGTCAATCTCACGGCTAGCCAGGAGCTAGACCTCACGATTAAGTAGCTTGGAAAAGAATCTGGGGAGAAGGTGAGACGTGTCCGCTCTGTCTACATAAACAATGTTGATCTGGCCCTGCAAAAGGCGTGGAAAAGATTACGCAACCGCTACGCCGCTCCAGAAATAATCTGAAAATCAGCGGCTGGACAGTTTTCCCAGGATTTCGGCCAAAGATAACACTAAATTACGTGAACTTGGAGATCTCCTCATGGAGATCCAAGGAGCGAAAGAGGATGGATACCTCACTGGCCTGTCATATTTGGACACATCACGCGGAATTGCACCGATTGTAGATAAACTTCCGTATGGACTGCAGGAAAAATAGATGTCTTTGGGTTCATTGTACAAAGAAGAAAGCAAAAGTTGCTTCCCCCCCTTTTTCTTCTTCTGCAACTTTATCTGTCATGAAGCAAAAAAGAGAAATGATCCCAGTTTTATGTATCAAGGTGTAACACCAGCTACAAAACCCCACAGATACATCGTAAAGAATTTCAATACCAACAAACCCATCACAGTCCATAAAACGGATGTATCTCCAGCCAGTCTAGGTCTCAATAAGAACTGCCCTCTGCATGACAAGCCACACCCTCTCAAAAAATGCAGAACATTTAGGAAAAAGCTCATTGGTGACAGGAAAGCCTTCCTTATAGAGAAACCAATATGTTTCAAATGTTGTTCTTCAACCTCTCACCTTGCCAGAGACTGCTAAATGTCTGTGAAATGCTCTGAATGTGGAAGCATCAATCATGATGCAGCCATGCATCCTGGACTGTTACCTCAAAAAGCCAAGATCTCTCTACCGCCGCAAGAGAACGGTGGGGAGGAAGAAGAGGCTAACATGTGTGATGTTAGCAGAAGTTGCACGGAGGTTTGTGGTTCAGGTCAATGGGGTCAATCATGCTCCAAGATCTGTCTTACTAAGATTTCCCACAAAAGTGACAAGATGAAAACCATCAAAGCGTATGTAATTCTTGATGACCAGAGCAACCGGTCTTTGGCTCGACCAGAGTTTCTTGATCAGTTTTGTGTGGACAGTGAACCATCCCCTTACCACCTTACAACTTGTTCTGGAACAGTGAAGACATATTGCAAGCAGGCAGAAGGATTCCAAATTGAGTCACTGGATGGAAAAACTCTAGTTTCCCTGCCACCTCTCCTGGAGTGTCAATTCATCCCAAAAATCAGGCGGAAATCCCAACTCCGTACCGCGCCCACTGCATCTCCAGCACATTTCTCAGTGTATTCCCGAATTGGACCCAAAAGCAGCAATACTTCTGTTGCTTGGAAGAGATGTACTTAGAGTACATAAAGTCAAAGAGAGCAGGTCAATGGACCACACAATGCTCCGTTCGTCCAGCGTATGGATTTGGGTTGGACAGTGATTGGTGAGGTCTGCTAAGGCAAAGCACATAAGCCCACAGTCAATACGTTCAAGACGAGCATATGGCAAATCAATCGCCATTCAATCTTTAAACCCTGCTCCAGCTCAATGTGTATAAAGAAGAAACAGAACAAGACTTCAGTGAACCTGGAAAATCACCAGAGAAGATGCTAGGACACTCAGTCTTCAGTTGCACAGATCACGACAATAAACTTGCTCTATCAAGGGAAGATGCACTCTTTCTAAAGATCATGGACACAAGTGTATACAGGGATGACGCTAACAATTGGGTTGCGCCACTCCCGTTTAGAGAACCACGTCAGCGCCTACCAAACAACAAAGAGCAGGCTGTTAATAGCTTTACCTCTCTTCAGTAAACATTGAAAAAGAAACCTGCGATGCAAGAACAATATTTAGCATTCATGGGAAAAGTGTTAGCCAATGGTCATGCTGAGGTGGCTCCGCCGCTGAACCTGAATGAGGAATGGTGGTACTTACCATCTTTTGGCGTCTACCATCCACGAAAACCAAACCAAATCAGGGTTGTGTTTGACTCCAGCGCCAAACATCGTGGAATATCTCTTAATGATGTGCTCCTCACAGGACCTGATCTTAACAACTCTCTTCTTGGTGTCCTGCTCCACTTCCGGAAAGAAAAGGTTGCGATCCTTGCGGACATTCAACAAATGTTCCACTGTTTTTTAGTGCATGAAGACCACCGCAACTTCCTTCGCTTTTTGTGGCACAAGAACAATGATCTCAGAGAACCTGTCATCGCATACCGGATGAAAGTCCACGTCTTTGGCAACACATCACCTGCAGTTGCAATCTATCAGAAAAAAAAAAAAAAAAAAATCCGATCTTTAAACTTCATCCATGTCTTCCAAGCATTGTAACACATTTTTGGCCACACGGCGAACTGCAAATTTGCGCCGCGGCAAGAAAGGGGCAGGCCACGCGAATCTCGTTCGGTGTGAATACACCTTTAGTGGTGGTCTGCAGGCTGCAACCCACAGTCCTCTGGGCAGCTCTGACTATCCTCTGCAGAGCTTTTCTCTCTGACGCAGAGCAGCTGCCGTGCCACTTTTTTTATCTGTTAAATTGACAAAAATATTGTCTATCAAGGTGGCACTTTTGTTTGTCATTCTACTCGATTTAGTTATTGAGGGAAACAAATTCAAAATAAACATATTATTTATAAAATTCATAGATTTAGTGTGATCACATGACTTCAACAAATCTATATTTAAGTCACCACAAACAAACAGATTCTTATCATTTCCTTTAACATACAAGTCAGATGTTTTCCTTTAAAACTCAATACATGGTTCAGGAGTTCTGTTAATACAGCTTATTAGAGTTTTCTTTGAATGGTCCTTTTTCATTTCAAAAGTGACACTCCATCAGGTCATCAATAGCTGTAGTCATTTCTTCCACTATTGCGCAATTTATGTCTCTTTTTACAAACAAAGCAATACCTCCCCCTCTGCTATTCACCCTGTTTTGTTTGTATAAATCATATCCATCCAGGCCATCATCCAACTCTTTATAAGAACATAACCAGGTTTCTGACACCACTATAACACAACATGTAAGCTGAATTTGCTGCTGGTAATCTTTTATTTGACTGAAGTTCCTGTCAAGACTTCTACTTTGAAAGTGAATGATTGAGAACTGCTCAGTCAGTTCCTTGATATCATCTGCTGAATAGTATCTACAGTCCAGGCTTCTATTCTCATACAGGTATTTATCAGGGTTATTGTCATTTTCTTGATGTTATCGTTTCATTTCTTAAGCTTTAAAACTCAACGTTTTTAGGGTCCTCTATTTTATTTTTATTTGTTGAATGAAGCCAAGGGAGCGCCAAATACATAATAAAGTAAGGGAACAATTGAATTTTGTCTTACTTGTATTGATTCTAGTCAGAAATTTCCCTTCTTGTTACCCTTTGGCTTGTTCTGGTGTTCCATTCTGTGTAACCATCACTTTGCTGTTCCTTGTCCATGTGTCTTGGATCTGTTACTGATTTTTCAGTATCCTTGCTGGCCGTGCAATCTCAGCATTCTTCAATGTGAGGTGTTTATTAACAGAACCTCCTGAACCTCTTAGTTTTTTTTTTTCATTAACAATTCAGCTTTAAATTTACAATTCGACAATCTCACAGTTGGGTCTGCCATGTTTTGTTTCTGACAAATAATGTGACAAGCTGCTATATTTCTGCTGTCCAACGTCATGTCTTTACTATAAAAGAAGTTAATGACATGTTGTTCCGTTAGTTCTCCTAGTGGGGCATATTCTCCATCTTTGTCACTCGCTGCAGTTCTTGCTTATGTTTGATGTGTTGTCACCAAGCCAGTAATCACCACGTCATCCATTCTTGTGTATTGTTCCAAGTCATCCACTCTGTTCTGTAGGATCTTCATTGACTCGTCGCTTTCTTGGATCACCATCTTCAGCTGACATACCTCCTCAGTTAAGGCTGTCAAATCTTGTTTCTTGACCAGCAAACTTCTGCTGACATGAAGTTGAGGGACTGCTTCACTTCCTCCATGTCCTCTGCAAACCTCTTTGCTATTATTATTATTGCTGAAGGCCAATATCCAACTTCCAAAGTAAATCTTTCCAGAAAAGGCTTCCAAAAGAAAGATTCTCCAAAAAATGATTATTTAGATGGATGAGCAAATACTTTAGGTAATAGTGTATAATTGACACTACTTGTGTCCCTCCCAACAATTTTCTCCAACTGTAACTCAAACATGGACAAAAGCAGCCCAACTCCATAAAGCTGACCCTGTTTGGTTTGTTTTCAGGTGTATGCTTGGGGCTGTGGTGCCTGCCTGGGTTGCGGTTCCTCTGAAGCCACGGCACTCCGACCCAAACTGATTGAGGAGTTAGCCACCACCAGAGTGGTGGACATCTCCATTGGGGACAGCCACTGCTTGGCTCTGTCTCATGGTAATCTGGTCATGCTTATTCATGCTATTGCCTTCAGACTGCCTTTGCCTCTTCAGGTGATGATTTTCAATAAACTAGAGGAAAATTAAAAGTAAGACATTGAATCAGAGTTGCTCTGCCTTCTGGATCCTTTTAATGCTGGTATAGTGTGCTTTAGCCTGTTGCAATAAACATGGTGTAATAGCAGCTTATGTTTTTTTTTTTTGTCTGTTGGTCAACTTTCTGAGACCTGTGATACGTTTAATAATTAACTAATCTGCTGACAAAAAAAAATATTTATTCTTGTTTTATTTTTTAAATTAACTACAATCCAGACAATGAAGTTTATGCGTGGGGAAACAACTCCATGGGTCAGTGTGGCCAGGGGAACTCCACAGGACCCATCACCAAACCCAAGAAGGTCGTTGGTCTGGACGGAGTTGCCATTCAACAAATTTCTGCTGGGACGTCCCATAGTCTGGCCTGGACGGCTCTGCCGAGGGACAGGTGAGCTACCTGCAGAGTAAAAGCCCCAGCTTTACAATATACCACTTTTGAATGTAGAAACTCTAAAGGCTAGTATGCTGCTCTTTCAGTTAACCTACAACACAGAAACTGACCTTCAAGGACATCCTATTGGTTGATATTTCTTTTATGCTCAGGCTGCTACTCTTTTTTTCTTCTTTCTTTTAACCTTTTGGTTAGAAATTGTAAATACTTAATTCAAAATAGAGAAGAATAGAATGGAACAAAATATAATAAAATGTACCACGTCAATCCTGCAGGTACATTTCTTTTGTAGCAGCAACATAAATGCAGTAAGGAAAGAATAAGCAGGAACACATATAATACACTATAAAAACACAATCCAAAACAGATATGCAAATTGTCCGCATTAGCATAAATAGGCACTTACGATAAATACTTCCCGTTGTGACTGTCCTATCTATGTTTCTTAGGAGACCCGTTACCTACAGGTGAATTATTCTGTATTCTATTAGCAAACAGTAAAAATAAAATCTTTCATATCTGTCTTTGTAGCTGTGTGATTGTTAAAGCCTGTTAATAAACAAGCTCTACTGCATCTGTACAGAGTTATGTACTGTAATATACTGGATGTGAAAATGTGAAATAGGTACAGACCCTTTCCAAAAAATGTCAATATCATGGAAAATTGTTTTTCAATTTCCATAATTCCATTAAAAATAAACTTTCATAAATATAGATTCAGTTCACCCTGTTTAATTGGTTTCACATGTTTTAGTTTTTATAGAAAGACAGGTATTATGATCACAGCAAGTCAATCAAAATTGTTTTTAAAAATACACGTCCATCTTCAATACAATCATAGCAGCGGTGGGGACCAGGTCCTTCTGGAAGATGAAAAATGCATTTCCATCCAGGTCCTGAGCAGAAGGAATCATAATGTTCTCTTAAAACACTCTGGTAGACTGTTGCAGGCATATTGGATTGAAGAAAGCAGAGTTTACCAATATCAGTACTGGACCTTGGAGCACTGGCCAACAGTCAAGTTCTTCTTCTCCTTGGCCCAGTTGAGACATTTCCACCATTGGTCCAGGCTCAAAAGTGTCTTGACCGGAGGAACCCGACAGTTGTAGCCCATCTCCCGAATGTGTCTGAATATGATGGTTTTTGAAGCAGTTTCTCCCCCTCATTCCACTCTTTCTAGATGTCTGCTGGTTCTTGAATTTTGGCCTTTAGTTCATCCGCTGAAGCCCATGGTCGTCTCTTTTGCTGGTGCATCTTCGCCTGCATGAGGCGTTTTGTTTATTCATTTGGACACAGCGCTCTGTACTTAGGTGTTAGGGTTGGGTTCGTTACAACTAGTGGGACTTTAACTTTGACCAAATTGGCTTTAAGATGAACCTAAGTTCAAAATAACAAACAAAACACACATATCTAAATCCATACAATCTCTTATCTGAAAATGAAAGAACATTGAAAATAATGATTCTATCTATACTTGTCTATCCTCCTGACAAAAACAGAAAAACAAGATTACTAAAAATGTCAGTTTACCCCATACAGCTTGACTTTTAGCATAATTAACACAAAATAACCATCAAAGCAGGCCCAAGCACAAAACACCCCACTACACAATGTGCCTCACTAATCTTTCCAACACACCTATTCAGTCAAACAACTGGTAACAATCAATACAGACATGCAATGATCCGCAAAAATAATGATGTCAAACTCGGACAAAGAAACAAGCTACACACAATACAGAAAAATATCTTCAATCAATGGATTTACAAAGGTGGACATACTTTTCTAAACTTTCTAATCTGAGTGTGAATGTTCATATTACACAAACTCACCATCAAGTCCAACAGCCTGTGATATCTCAGCCCAGACTTTGTTCTTTTTTGTCGTTATCCTGGCATGTGTGGTATCAAAAAGGATGGGGTCGTTCTGGATCTCTGTGATCAGCCTCTCGTCGTCCATGGTGTAATTTTGTCTATATATGCCTAATCTACATTGTATCACACTAACACTAACCTTTGAACTTTAACTTGCCAAAGAGGAGAAAATGCTTACGACTGGCGAGGGTTAATTTTGGATCCTTCTACCGCAAAGTGCTATCGGTATATCGATACCTATAATTTTATTGCCTAGCCGTATTTCCAGCTAATGATATGTTTAATGACATGCTTGGATGCCATCTTGTCTGTAACCAGGTCCCCCTCCCTGCTTTAGGGAATTCCCCAGTCTTACAAACTATTTGTCAGATAATTGGTTATCCAGTACACCACATGTGTTGACCCTCATTCTGTGCATGTTTTCAGTCAGTTGAGATGTTTGTAATATGTTCAATGCACTTGAGAAAGAAACATCTTTACTGTCCCACTACATCTACCTAAAAAAGAGTGGGCACGCTGCATTTGGAATTCAGGTGCATCAACAGCTCATCAGTTCTATGGTTAGCCTTTTTTGTGTACCAGTTGTACAAAGGATCTTTCCCATAGAACCAGTATTCTATCTTGTATCAAACACAAGTTGATTATTTGACACCCATAGCTGAGAAGCACATTATTTATTTATTTATTTTTAAGTTTCCCTGTCCTGCAGCAGAGCAAGCGGATAAGAACCAAAGACCTCTTGTGTTAAATAGATTTTATTGTTACAGTAGAGGGCTATGAATCTTTGGGCACATGAGGTGTATATTTGTAGAAACCCCTTTTGTATTTGAGGTTAAACTTTATTTATACTGATTTTGTTTATAGGCATTTCTGGTTGGACCGGACGGAAAAAGAGACCAAGAGAGTGGAATGTTAGAGAGGAGGGATAAGGGTACAAAAGAAAGGGCGGAAGAAAAGTGGTTAAGGAGATTTTCAGGTGACGTGCGATGACAAGCGGGCGGTTCTGCCGCTGCTTATATAGTCCTGTCAGCTTCATGTTCACTCAGTTCGGCAGCTGCTCCTTGCCGCGCCCAGTGTGTAGTAGAGCACAAAAGTGTGGTACCTCATCTTCTCCTTCAGGAAAGAGAGGGTATATATAACAGATGGGCAACTCCAGGCCTTGAGGGCCGCATTCTTACATGTTTTCCAACATACTTTACCCAGTCATGTTCTAATTGGCTGGACACACCTGAACCAGGTAATCAGTCATGAGTAGGGCTTGGTTATGTGGAAATCATCACTTTTGGTAAATATGCAGGGTTTGGGTGCAATGTGACTTTGGACCCATCTGCTGAAAATTGCGTGCATAAAGGGTGAACTAAGATCTCCAACTTCCTTCACAGATTTGAGAGGCAAGAGTATAAAGCATGAAGCATAATACATGAAGGAATTTTTAAATCACCTCCTCAGTCCTAGCGAGCTTCATTGCTCGCTAGCTCTACCAGACCCTGTGTGGTGGCGCTCACTGTGCTGGCCCGCGGGCGGTTGGCTGCCCGGCAGATGGAGAGCTGCCGCGGGTCCTGTTGCAGCAGGGGTGATCTCTCCAGCTCCATGGGCTTATGATGTTATTCTTATTTTCATTGAGGCGATGACAAAAAGATCCCCCAGTTTTATTTTTATTTGATTTGATTTTCCCTTCTTGGGTTAATGCTAAAACTGACAGACAGGCTGAAGTACTGTTTAAAACGGCATCAGGTGCAGCACACCTCATTGGCACAGACTCTGAATGATCTGGTGAACCCAGACACGGCGATGTGCTTTCCAGTGCCTCTGTAGAGCTCAACATCTTTCATGTTTTCATGATTTTGTCAGCGAATGAAGTTTGTCGGCGATTGCTCCGCGGCAGAGGCGTCAAAGCATTGAGCAGGAAATTTGGCACGTGTCAGAAAAGGAAGGCAGACACTAATTTGACTCCTTGGCCGCGTCCAGTATAAATGCAGCATAAGATAAAATAGAGCATTTGTATTTGTGTTTGCCTGTTAGTGTCCACGTGGCAGCCTGCTGACTCGTGTGCAGAGGAGCGCTTTGTGTTAGTGAATGTTTCCTGGCTGTGTGAGCTGCCTGCTGTGTGTTTTCTTTATCAGCCTAAAGTTTGTGATGTATTTACAGGACATCAGTGTATGTGGGATCGCGTGTGTTCACGTGTGTGTGCATGCCCATACCGTGCGTAGATAAATACTGTGATGTGTTTCCTGTAGATGGTTTAAATATGGGAGAGAGGGGTACCGGGGGACTCTAGAAAGAATAAAGAAGAAAAGAGAAACAAGAAAATCAAAAAGATGGGGGAAAAGAAAAACTGCTTCTCCAAGAACCATGTGTAGACTTGTTAATGAACAAATCTGGAAGAAGCATATTTGCTGAGGTTTATCAGATCTATATTCAAATCTCCACAGATTGAAACATTTTTTCCATCCAGTCACTGAACACTTCTAGGCTTGACCCTGGTGACCTGTATATACAGCTTATAATGACATTCTTCCCTGATTCATTACAGATTTCGATTGTAATACATTCCAGTATTCCATCCACTGCAACTGACATTTGATCAATTACTGTAAACATCATATTTTTCTGCACATAGATTGCAACTCCTCCTTCTTTTTTATTTACTCTGTTGACATAATTTACTTCATAGTTTTCCAATTCAAAATCAGTGTCTTTGTTGCCGCTGAACCAAGTTTCTGATACAGTTCTGATGTTAATGGAACATCCCAGATTCTGTAGATAGTCCTTGATGTCTCCAAAGTTAGTGTCCATGCTTCTGCTGTTAAAGTGGATGATTGACAGTCTTCCTTCAGGGTTAACAGAGTTTTTAAAGTTATCTATGCTGTCATATTTGCAGTCCAAATTAACAGAGGAAAAGAATTGATCAGCATCTTCACTTCTCTCTAGTTTAGACTGCAGTGGGTAGAAACTTGTCCAGCTCCTCCAGGCTCCTGATAACGATGACCTTGGCTTGCTCAGGAGAAGCGTTAAGTTTAACGTAGATTCTGCAATCCCTTACTCAGGTGCTTTGAATCTTTCCTTGCCGTTTCAGAAAGCGTGCTCTTCAGGTGATGTCAGCATTATGTTTAATGAGATTCTCATTCATGGAAACGTTGGTTTCCTTCAGAAATCTTACTCGCTTCAATAAAGATGTTTTGTGTTTCCGATTCACAAACCTCATGAGGATGGCAGGTCTGTCAGACTCTCTTCTCCTGAGAAGCGGGCGGCAGATCTCCATGTTGTTTGTGTCCAGAGAAATTCCTTTGGACTTTAGGAAATCTGCCACCTGTTTCTCCACAGAGCTGGTATTGTCAGAGTCCTCGCTGTTCCCTGCAGTCACTGTGTGCGCAAATGATCGGGGTTTGATCTTCAATCCGGTGATTATCACATCATTGATCCTGGAATTCTGCTCCTCTGCTCATCCATTCGTTTTTCCATGTTATCCATTCAGTTGAGAGTGTAACATAAACATACATGTAGGAAAATGATAATTGTAAATTGAATCATAAATGCGTGAATTAAAATCAAATTGTCTTTTTTAGCTACTGATGCTTAAGCTCCTCCGTCCTGTTTCAGTTGTTTTTTTGCATTGGTTCCCTAGGCAGGTGGTGGCATGGCATCGACCCTATTGTGTGGACCTTGAGGAGAGCACCTTCTCCCACTTACGCTCTTTCCTTGAGCGCTACTGTGAGGGTATTAACAACGAGGTTCCGCCTCTGCCCTTCCCCTCATCCAGGTAGCAATAGGCAGTGAGCAAGCTGTCCCAGGTAGCCTTTGACAAAGCTAATGTCTCATTTTGTACAATTACAGGGAACATCATAACTTCCTAAAGCTGTGTCTTCAGCTTCTCTCCAATCATCTAGCTCTGGCTTTGGCAGGGGGCGTGGCCACAAGTATTCTAGGTCGGCAGGCCCGGCCTCTGAGGAACCTACTCTTTAGACTGATGGACTCTTCTGTACCCGATGAGATTCAAGAGGTATGAAAATGAGGTGATGATGGGCGTGACAATGGGGCTGTCGATGATGATGTTCACTAAAACCCAACATTTTTCCCAGTAAAATGTAATGGAATTATCACGTTCCACATCGAGAAAAATCTTTTTCTGAAACCGACACACATGCTGTTGTCCTACAATCAGTTCAACACAAGTTCGTCATTAACACAAAAAACAGTTAAACTGTAACCAGTAGATACTACTTCAAGATACTTGTTTTCCAGCCTATTGAATTTGATGTTTATTTACTTAAACTGTTTTTATATTGTGAAAGTGTCCTTGGATGTTTTGAAATAGAATATATTTTTGTATAAGGTATTATTACATAAATATGTTTGATCCCAAAGTTTAAACAGTGTTTGCTATTCAAAGATCGCTCTACAGTTCATCAGTAATTGCAGAACTGCTCATCATCAGCATAACATGAATAAAACTATTTTCAGGCAGTGATTGAGACTCTGTCAGTGGGGGCTACCATGCTTCTGCCTCCCCTGCGAGAGAGGATGGAGCTTCTTCACACCTTACTGCCCCAGGGCCCCGACAGATGGGAGAGTCTCTCCAAAGGACAGGTTTGTAAATGTGGCCCAGAACCCTGGTCTAGACCTAGCTGACTTTTACCATGAAGTGTACATTTTGAGGCATCTGTGTGATACTGAAAACTAAATTTATGCATTTTGTGTGACATTATGGCATCATAACAGGATGCAAAAATTGTTTTTGTCCTACAATAATTACTGTGGGTAAGAAAAGTATTCAATTTTTCGCTCTTTGTTATATTGCAGCCATTTGCTAAAATCATTGAAGTTCATTTTTTTCCTCATTAATGTACACACAGCACCCCATATTTACAAAAAACACAGAATTTTGCAGATTTATAAAAAAAAAAAAAACAGAAATATCTCATGGTTCAGTATTCAGACCGTTTGCTGTGACACTCATATTTAACTCAGGTTCTGTCCATTTCTTCTGACCAGAAGGATGGTCAGAAGAACCTGTCCAATACAGTCCCAACAGTGAAGCATGGTGGTGGCACCATCATGCTGTTGGGGTGTTTTAGCTTCAGGGACAGGACGACTGGCTGCAATGGAGGAAAAGATGAATGCGGCCAAGGGATATCCTGGACCAGAACCTTCTCCAGAGTGTTCAGGACCTCAGGCTGGACCGAAGGTTCACCTTCCAGCAAGACAATGACTCTTAGCATTCATTCATCATTTTCTAGACTGTATTATCCCTTTTGGGGGTCACGGGGTTGCCGGAGCCTATCCCGGCTACTCACGAGCGAAGGCAGGGGACAACCCTGAACTGGTTGCCAGTTTGTCGCAGGGGCAACAGTCAGACACCCACACCTGGGACAGTTTGGAGTGACCAATTAACCTATGAAGCATGTTTTTGGCTGATGGGAGGAAGAAGATGTAAACTCCACTCAGAAAGGTCCCCCCCCATTGGTGACACGCTTTCAAGTCTTGAAACCGGGAATCTTCTTGCTGTGAGGCAAGAGCACTAACCACTGCACCACCGTAACCCCTAAACACACAGCTAAAATAACCAAGGAGTGTCTTCACAACAACTCTGTGACTGTTCTTGAATGTTCCAGCCAGAGCCCTGACTTAAATCCAATGGAGCATCTCTGGAGAGACCTGAAAATGGCTGTTCACCAACGTTTAGCATCCAACTTGATAGAACTGGAGAGGATCCTCAAATCCAGAGTGAAAAACTTGCCTACATTGACGCCTACAAAATTCAAATTGGCCAGTGGTGTGCAGCTTGGAGAGAAAAATAAAGAAAGAAAAGATAAACTAATTTAGAAAAAATTGGCTCTGAGTCCCAGTAAGGAGTGGATCCTTGTCTTTCATACCAAAGAGCGGCTTTAGAGTGGTTTCATTCGTAACAAACACATCAGTTCACGGGGCGCATCTCTGCTCTCCTGCTCACCTGCTTCTCTGATGTGAGATGACAGGACTTCTTGCAGCATCTCTTTTTGTCTTATCCAGCCAGTTTGGAAAGCACCTTGACTACATTAATGAGACCATGTCTGCACTTTGACCAATCCCCAAGCACTCAAAGTTTGCAAGCTTTCTAAAGTTTGCAAAAACATCCAACTAGATTGCATTGCCTATCTTACAAAAACAGAACGTATCTGTGCAAAAAGAGAGATACCATTGGATTCGGGGTGCTCCAAATAGGATATATTGTGATGGCTGTGGAGGCTCTGTGTTGTTTTTTCCCCTCACTTCCTTGTTTTTCAGAGCATGTGAGTGGCAGGGGGTGTGTCAACCACTCCAGAGACACCTGCACTCAATCCTCTCATTAGCTCACCTTACTTAAACCAGTCTACCCACCACCACTGTTTGCCAGATGATTCCGTCAGGTTGTCCATGTGATTCGACTCTTGCCAAGTGTTTTTTCCTGCCCAGTTGGATTATTCCCTGCCTCTATTTTTGATTTTTGGCCGCTGCAAAATAAATGTGTTTTTTCCACCTTTGACACTCTGCGTCGGGGTTCTCCTTCGCTCCCGTAACAGAATCATCTGGCAACAATGAACCCCGCAGAGACTGAACAACTGAACCGGACTCTAGCTGAAACCGAGAGCACTGTCCGAGACGGGCTTCAGGAGGGAGACATGGAAGGATGGGTGCACTTTCAAAGAAGCAGGCAGCTTCAATCGGACAGCAGCAGGGTTCAGGACACGGGTCGTACGGCGGAGCGCAACCGAAGGTTGGCAGACCGTCATCGTGTTCCGGCCCCTGACTACAAGCCTGGACAACGGGTCTGGCTCTCCACACGTGACCTTCCTCTGCAGTGTGAGTCTCGGAAGTTGTCTCCCAGGTATATTGGTCCCTTTGAGATTGACCGTGTCCTGAACCCTGCTGCTGTCCGATTGAAGCTGCCTGCTTCTTTGAAAGTGCACCCATCCTTCCATGTCTCCCTCCTGAAGCCCGTCTCGGACAGTGCTCTCGGCCCTCCGGCCGTGCCCCCTCCGCCCCCCCTGCTCGTTGATGATCACCCGGCCTATGCCGTTCGCCGCCTGTTGGATGTTCGGCGGCGGGGGCGCGGGTGGCAGTATTTGGTGGATTGGGAGGGGTATGGTCCGGAGGAGCGCTCCTGGATTTCTCGTTCCCTGATCTTGTCCCCGGCTCTTCTGCACGACTTTTACGTCCGGTACCCGCACAAGCCTGGTCGGCCGCCGGGTGGCGTTCGTTGATGGGGAGGTACTGTGATGGCTGTGGAGGCTCTGTGTTGTTTTTTCCCCTCACTTCCTTGTTTTTCAGAGCATGTGAGTGGCAGGGGGTGTGTCAACCACTCCAGAGACACCTGCACTCAATCCTCTCATTAGCTCACCTTACTTAAACCAGTCTACCCACCACCACTGTTTGCCAGATGATTCCGTCAGGTTGTCCATGTGATTCGACTCTTGCCAAGTGTTTTTTCCTGCCCAGTTGGATTATTCCCTGCCTCTATTTTTGATTTTTGGCCGCTGCAAAATAAATGTGTTTTTTCCATCTTTGACACTCTGCGTCGGGGTTCTCCTTCGCTCCCGTAACATATATCTTGAAATTTGTGAAGATTAGTGAAAGTATCTTGAATAGGGATTTATGAAAAAATGTAAATTGACTAAATTTACAATTTACAACTAAATCGTAATTACGACTAAATTGTTTCTCTCTAACTGACAGTATGTGGACGTCTAAAGATTTTTAAGAGTAAACGTTTTTAAAGGAGTTTAACACTTTGGCATTTATTCTCTCTTTTTGTTTTTGACATATATTCTCTGAGTTGAAATTTTCTTTTTTTGTTGTTAATAATTCCAAAACAAGAAAACAAATCTATGAAAAAGTACAGGCAGTAATCTTACAAACAATCTGAAAAAAGTCTAGAACAGCTTAAAGTATGACGGAGATTAACAAGCCTAAAAATGTACAGAAGTGGAAAGACATCCTCAGTAGTGAAAATGCTTTGAAGCTGGTTGCTGTTATTATGCTCTGGTGCCAACTCCGTGCCTTTACCCACCTTACATGCGTTTTACAATCATGCCAGACGCTGGACATGAGAAGAGAATAGGACCGCAAGTGTGGGGATTGAGGGACATAATAGATAATGTTGTTGATTAGGAAAACACATTAAAGCTGCAATGAGAAGATGTTAAATAAATATCTATTTTACTGATATACATAAGAGTCAATGATGCCCCCTGCCGTATCATCGTTGGTGTTAGTTGTGCCTTGGCACTGATTGTAAAAAGGGTTTATTTGTGGAGCCAAGGAGGGCGAGCCATTGAAAATCTTGTGCTGTTGGCATAGCCAGACCGGTGTACTGCGAGTACGTTTTAAGAAAGACGAGCAACAATTCAAAGGTCTTTTGCCTTTGAATTGTCAGCCAGCTTGTAAAGTTGGCTGACAGTTGTGTTTATCAAAGAAAAGAAGCATTCAAAAAATGTGAATTAAAATATCAATTACTATCCAGTTTTTCTTTCAATTAAAAAAAGTTGTCCTACATTATGTTCTTTTTTATTAACATATATCCATATGTCTTTGTGTTGTGCGTGCACAGAGGATGCAGCTGGACATAATCCTGACCAGCCTTCAAGACCACACCCATGTGGCCTCTCTTCTGGGGTACAGCTCTCCTGCTGATGGCCCTGAGATCCTCTCTTCTGGTTTGTCTTTCTCCCCCTCTCCTGACCCCACCTACAGCTTCCCAGGGGGGCACCCTGACACTCACCTGGCAGAGATCCTCATGAAGACGTTGCTCAGGAACCTTGGCTTTTACACTGTGAGTGCCTCTTTATGTTGTTTTATTTCATTTATTTAACCTTTATTAACCAGGTGAAACCCATTGAGATCAGGATTTCTTTTTCAAGGGTGACCTGACCAAGAGGTCAGCAGCACATGTCTCAAAAATAAAGTTACAGAATAAAGAATTTAGAATCAGAATTCGAATTTGGAATATGTACAATGTAAATTTTAAAGTTTAGGCATAACAAAGTGATAAGGCAGGGCAATGAAGCAGTTATTTGGGAGGTGCAAAAGTTGAGCAGCATTACATTAAATAGAGTACAGTAGTTATACAGTGCCTTGGTTAACAGTGGAAGTCGGGAGCAAGAGCATTGATGTATGGAATTTTTCTCTATGCTATACAGAGTGGTATGAAATGATCTAAATGAAGCAGTTCTTATCACTTTAGCTGGGTTTGGATGGAGTTCCAGGCAGAGACAGCAGAAAAACTGAAGTTCTGTTCGAACTTGGAAAACTTGCAGATGAAAGATATCACAAGAGCATAATGCTTATTGACTGACAGTTCTTTGAAGAAGAGAGCTAAGACATGAAAGAACCAAACCAAGCAGCGCCTGAGACAATAGTCATCCCGTCTGTGTAGCTTTGTGTGTTCAGAGAAGACCATTCTGCATATAGTTCACAGTGATGAGTGAGGTGCTATGAGAGGTCCCGCAGCATTACAGTTCTTTAAAAGTTTTGTGTCATACAACTTGTGTCATACAACAGTTATTTTTGCAGCTCCATGGCCTGCACAGACGTCTCCTTTGACAGATGATGATGAGCGCTGGAGCCGTGACACAAATCTGAATGGATCTGATGTTATCGAACAGAAAATATGGTCCAACTGCTGACTTGTTAGAATGGTTATTTTTAATGCCTCTGAACTTGATGCTCTGCATCTGTGTCTGGCTCATTTACATTTACATTTATATACATTATCAACAGTCTAGTGGCGCAGCGCGCGGTCCCCAGAAGCTGTGATGTCACCCAAATGCTCCCTTTTTGTGAATCAACTTAAAACAATACTTGTTCTCTCATCATCCATGTCGTTTTGAAGAACTTATCATTTGAGCTGGTTTGTGTTTAGTCACATAATTATTATTTAATGGAAACAGTTTCATTGCAAAATTTTGTTTTTTTGACATTTCTAGAATGTCGATAAAGTTTTGTACATCTGTTTAATGGAAGCGCAGCTAGTGTCAAAAGTCTTATAGATGTCAATAAAGAGTGCAACTTAGTATTTTTTACAATCAACTGCCTGGATAATGTCATTTAAAGCTGTCAAAGTGGCTGAAACAGTACTATGTTGTTTTCTAAAGCTGGACTGAAAATCAGACAAAATGCCATTTGATTCTAGAAACTCCTTCAGTTGTTCACTAAACAGGTTTTCAAACATTTTTGCTATGATACATAACTTTGACATTGGCCTGTAGTTATTTACCTCCAATGGGTCTCCTCCTTTAAGAAGGAGAAGTACATAAGCTGATTTCCACACTTTTGGAATTCTTTTTACACCTAAAGCTCAGATTGAAAGTGATTGACATTATAAAGTCTTCCCAGCACCTCACTTCTTCCACATTTTATGACATCACAGCCTTATTTCTAAATGGATTAAATCAGTTTTCTTCCTGAAACATTCTTTGAAAAACACCCCATAATGACAGTGTTGAAAACATTCTTTTGAAATCGTTGCAAATTTATTAAAATAAAAACCTGAAAAATGACATGTACAAAAGTATCCACAGCCTTTCCCTGAATCCAATTAAACATCCCAATATTTATTTCTATAGCCCAATATCACACCTGTAGCCGTCTCATTGGGTTTACATGAGTATTATCCAAGAAAAAAAAGTCAAACATGAAAATGTAAACAATAGCTGGTTGTTAAACAGAATAAACTGAACATACATCTTTTCCCTTACACCCTCCTTCTCATTGAGGAAAAACTCATGAAAAACCCTGTCTTTTTGCGGGGAAAAAAAACTAAGAAACCTCAGGGTTTCCCACACGAAGGTGAGATCCTCATCCCCCGGACGGACAGGTGATGTACTAGAACTATTAAAGAAAAGTGAGCCTAATTCATTCTATCACTACATGGTTGAATAACAAGTATATGTCCAATAAACAAACACGTCAACATAAACAGCTACAAGTTAAGATAACAGCTAAATATTTAAATAAGCAACGACATGTTTGATTAGTGTAGCAGATGAGCTTCATCCAGTAGGAGTTGCGGAAACAGCTGGGGTTGCTGGAGGAGCCAAAGGCGAGGTCACAGTCACAGGAGAACAGACGATCCACCTGGAATCAGGAATCTCTCACGCTCCCCTGTAGGGGAGTGGGAAAGAGGGACAACATGTGAATCGCACAGCACCAAACAGAGGCATGATAAACAAAATAAAATAAAGCATTGGCAGATGACAAGTGCTGTTATGAAGATTGCAGGTGGAGAGGGGGGGTGGGAGAAGGATACAGACCCTGTGGGAAGAACCTGAGGCAAAGTCACAGCCAAAGACAAGAACCAACGATCCATCGTGCACCAACACTTCCATCCAACCGGATGGAGCTTGAGCGCTACTGCAAAGAGGAATGAACCAAACTGTCCAAAAAAAGGTGTGCCAAGCTTGTGGCATCACATTCAAAACCACTTGAGGCTTTAAATGCTGCCAAAGGTTCAGCAACTTTGTACTGAGCAAAGGCTGTGAATACTTCTGTACATGTCATTTGTCAGGCTTGGATTTTGAATATTTGAAACAATATTTTGAAAATTTGCAACAATTTCAAAAGACCTTTTTTTTCAACATTGTCATTATGGGATGTTTTTCAAAGAAAGTTTCAGGAAGAAAACTGATTTAATCCATTTAGAAATAAGGCTGTGAGATAAAATGTGGAAGAAGTGAGGCGCTGGGAAGACTTTCCAGATCCACTGTAGTCTGCTGCCAACTTCAGAAAAAAAAAAAAAAAAGAGTCCAGTTTGTCTGGTCCAGCTGCCTTCCTGATGTCAAGGGTCTTCAACTCTCTGAGAACTCAGAGACGGACACAGCAGTAAAGTTGAAGTTGCAGGTGTTTGGGCACTTCGCTGGTTCTACAACATCTAAATTTGGAGCAGGGGTTCCTAAATTTGGATTTACAGAATCCAAAAGGAACTCAGCTGAATTACATGATCATTAAAATTGTCTAGTATGGTTGATTTCTCTGTTCAATGTTTGTCATCTTTAGTTAAGAAGTTAGGAAGAGCGAGCAGAAAGAGATGTAAATAAAATTAGAGATCCAGTCTCCAAGCAAATAAGTACAAGCGTCAAGAAATAAAACATAGTTTTGAGGCATTTTATTGGGATCTTAACTCCTCTCATACTTGGGAAACCCCCAGTAATACTGGGGTTGGATGCACAGAAGGCCTTTGACTCAGCTGAGTGGGGCTTCTTACGGGAGGTGTTGTCAGTCTTTAAATTTAATGATAAATTATCGACACCCTCTATCAGACCTCTACTGCTCATATTAAAGTTTATAGGACACTATCAACCTCTTTAAAAAGAAAGAGAGGATGTCGACGGGGATGTCCAATTTCTCCATTGTTGTTTGCAATATTAATTAAGCTGCTGAGACAATGGATCAGATTAAATAGAAAGATATGGGGAATTGAAATTAACAATGTAGAACATAAAATAGCTCTGTTTGCAGATGATGTTCTTCTATATCTCTAAGTGAACCCAACAACTCACTTCTATAAGGAGACTACTCAGGCTACAAAATCAACCCCAGTAAATCCCAATCTCTGTCCTTTAGATTTGTACCAAATAATTTATTTAAATCAACATTTGAAATAGATTGGAAAGCCTTAGAAATAAAATGCGTGGGAATTAAATTATTTCAAGAACCAGATTTAATGGCTATTGAAAAGTACACTTCTTCGATTAAAATCCTCAAAACAGACATAACCAGATGAAAGTTCACTGCCTTTTTGGGCCTGGTGCAGAGAGTAGAGGCAGTTAAAATGAATGTCTTACCAAGGCTTTGGATATGTTTCAATCAATACCATCTGAGATAACAGGGAATATCTTCCAAGAAATTGACAAAACTGTTTCATGACTGATTTGGCAAAGTAAAAAGCCAAGAGTTAGGTATAAGACACTACAAGTGGCAAAAGCTCGAGGGGGGTTCTCGCTACTCAATTTTCAAAAATGTTTTCAGGCAGTCCAGATCAGTCCTCTTGTTGATCTATGTGATAATACTTTAATATTTGGCCAAGTGGAAGGAGGTTGAGTGTTTGATGTGTGGTGAAGTCCCAATACAGCTTTGATAGGCAATGCTATTCACAAAAAAAACCTTTGAGATAAATAACCCTTGGACAAGAGTAACATTAAATAATTGGCATAATTTGGTCAGAAAGTGTTAACATCCCTGCTTGCCAATAACTCAGATTGCTCATGATACTAAATTTACTCCTAACATGACAGTCAATTTAAACAATGGTCAAGCAAAGATCTTATAATTTATGATAATTGGTTTGACAGTAGAGGAAATTTCAGAAGTTTCCAAGACCTGTAAAGTCTATATAATTTAGAAACTAAAGACTTGTATAGACACGTGCAAGTGAGACACTATGCAGAGATGGATAAACCAAAAAAAACAAATTCCCACGAGTTATTAGAAATGTTCCTAAAGGCATACAGAGCTGAACCAAGATCAAAAGTCATCTCTAAATTGTACAGTGTGACTCAGAATATTGAAGGCAATAATGTGGAATATCTAAAGTAAAAATGGAAAAAGAAGGGGGGGTTCACGTTACAATTGAAAGAGTGGGAGAACATTTTGAAAAATAATGTAAAGTAAAAACATCTATATGTACAAATATTTAATACTGTATTTATTGTTTTTTCCTTTTCTCGTGTTCAAAAACAAGATAAAAGAACTTTAGATTTGCCAAATACTGTGCTAATGTGTAATACAATTTGATTTTAATAAAACTATAATGTGAAAAAAAATAAGTTAGGAAGATTGTTTGTCTGTGCAGGATCATAGGGGGATTCTTCTGTCGGATCATTTAAGCTTTTAGATGTTCATCTGTTTGAGAAGTGTCGTGTTGGTGTGAGTTCATCAGTATGAGAGCATTCTGATGCTTTCAGAATTGATTATAGCAAGTATGAAGCAGACTGGAAATGACCTGGAAGTTGATTTGTAAAACACCAGCCTTATTGCCCCATCTTCATCATTTTGGTCAGTAGTTAGCAAAGCAAAATGAGTCATCTGTAGTAGTGAGTTCTCCTGAACCTGCTGCGTGTTTCCTGGCAGAGCAAGTCTGTGCAGAGCGATTTTATTGATTGTTGCTCAGACAGAAGTTTGTCACCTGGAGGAGAGCCTGCCTCTTTCCTTTACTCTTGCTCTTTAGTTTTTCTCAGCACCACTCTGTTGTGTGATTGTGGCCTTGTGACAGGTTGGCGACCTGTCCAGGATGTACCCTCCATTCATCTACAGTGACTGGGATAGGCTCCAGCAACCCTGTAACTAGGGATGGGGTACTGAAACCAGTATGTTTGACTTAAGTGTGATGTAACACTGTTTTTGTCACTCAGGACCAGGCACTGGGAGATCTGGAGAAGAACAGTGACAAGCTGCAGCAGGGTACGTCGCCTTCAGACAGCAGCCAGCCTGCTCACCTCCACCAGCTGCTCTGCTCACTGCAGAAGCAGCTGCTGGCCTACTGCCACATCAATGCTGTCACAGAGGTATGGACCCTATAGGGCAGCAGGGACATTTACAATTCCAAGCAGTGCTTTTGTGTCATGTAATAGTTGGTGAAGTTGTGTTGGGTAGTTATAACCCCTAAATATCAGTTCCCCCCCCCAAAAAAACATGTATTTTATGTTTTAAAAAAAGTGATCATCTGAGGTTGCTTCATTTCTTTGAGTCGCATTTGTCAGCATTTTTGCACTTAAAACTATTTCAATAGTAAAGAAATAAAAAGGAAAATATTTGACATTTGAGGAAGTTCCTTTGACAAAAGCTGAATGACTGTGTCCTGAAGCAGGATCCTGTTTACAGTGTGAACTCTTATTCTGGGTTCACACCTATTATGACTTGCATGTCAAATTTGCCTATTAACCTATTTGTGTGTATAACCATACATAGTGGCTTCCTCCAATCTGTAGTTAACAACAGGGTATCACTAGGTTTTAAGGACAGGAGTGGCTTAGCCCCAAAAGATGCACATGATTTGAAAAAAATGGAGCACCTCTGCACCACCTTTTGCAAACAGAAAACAAAGAAAGAGAAATTGCTTTTCAACTTTTTTGGACAGGTTAAACATCTTAGGGCACGAACATATTTGTTGTTTTATTTCAACTTGTTAACAAAGGAACTGTGTTTGCTACATTAACTTAAAAAAGTGCATCTTTCTTATGGCTGCAATTTCCAGGTCCATGGTGGGTAGAAGGATCAAAGAATGCTGGGTTTTTTTTAAGTGTCAGACTGGTCAATCAGTATGTTGTGACCCAGATGCTGACGTGTGTCTTTTTCAATAGACACGACTGCAAGACTGTGAAGCCTTTTCTTGTCATTGTTTGACGCAGCCAATGTGCAGCCAGTGCTTTTGTTAGAGCAAATAACATCTAGGGAGGTGCTGAGATACACTAATACACACACTCCAACAAGCTGAAAAGTTCCACAGCCTCTGTGAAACCCTACACAAACCAGGGTTGACCCAAATGATTCTCCCTGCAAGTACTTTCCTTCACTGTCCCTCTGACACATCTGACATTGACAGCTATGTGCTCTGATGAACTCTTGGCTGTGTCATAGATTCCTGACTTAGTCATTTCAGATAGGACACAAGTAACTGTCTGGGCACAACACTTAATCACCTAATTCTGGGATGTTTGCGAGATATTCTGTATATTTAATGGGGTATTAATGTTTTTGAAAAAAAGACTTTCTTTGTGTCATGGACACAAGACAATTCCCTCAGTTTGGGCTGGCTTCACCTTCACCTTCATTGTCCTTCTTATAAACCAAGACAATCCAACATTTACATTTTAAGACAGAAAATGTTTAAATGTGAAATGACCCCTGCTGAAGTGTGATTCAACAAAAGACAGTTTAACATGTTAGAGAGTGATCAGTCTGTTCTGTTTACTCACATTGATGTTTTAATATGCAAGTAAAACTAAAGTAAATTTGGGTTTAAGTCAGATCTGTACAGTAAGGATTTATTCTGAAACAGATAAAAGTATTTAAAACATCACAAGCATTAACCACTGACAATTCTGTGCAGTTTTCCCTTCATTTAAAGAAAGTAGGGACCTCTTTAAACAATCACCTGGCATGATGGCTGTCAGCCTCGGAGCAAAGGAGTGATGGAATTGTTTTTTATCTAACAGATCGACATTTTTATGTAAGTATGGATACATGCTCCTCTAGAATCCACAAAATAAGTTGTGGGGTTCCCCAAGGGTCAATTTTAGGACCGATACTTTTTCATTTATACAGGTTGCCTCTTGGGGATGTCATCAGGAGTCACAGGGTTAACTTTCACAGCTACGCTGATGATACACAGCTTTACATCGCCGTGTCTCCTGATGACCTTGAACCTATAAACACTCTTTTAAATTGTATTTTAGATATAAACTCATGGATGGCAGAAAACTTCTTACAGCTCAACCAGGACAAAACAGAAGTTTTAATTATTGGTCCTGAAGACAAGAGAGAGATTTTACCCAAATTCACAAACTTTAAACCTTCTCACTGTGTGAGAAACCTGGGCGTACTTTTTGACTCTGAGCTGAATTTTATCCCGCATATCAGAAATGTTGTGAAGACAGGATTTTATCACCTTAAAAATATTGCCAGAGTCTGTCCATTCCTCTCTTTCCAGCACAGAGGTGCTGGTGCTTTTATTTTTAGTCGTTTAGATTACTGTAAAGCTCTGCTCTCTGGTTTACCCGAAAAGTCTCTTTCAAATTTACAACTATTACAGAACTCAGCAGCACGAGTTCTGACGAGGACCAGGGGGCGGGAACACATTACACCCATTTTAAAATCTCTGCATTGGCTCCCTGTGCGTTTCAGGATTGATTTTAAAGTTCTTTTAATGGTTTATAAAGGTTTTAATGGTCTTGGGCCTTTTTATTTAAGTGACCTGCTTTTAAGATATGAACCCTCGCGGACCTTGAGGTCCTCTGGCACCGGCCTCTTAGTTGTCCCTAAGGTGAGGACCAAAACCTATGGGGAGAACTCATTCCACCATTATGGTCCTCGCGTCTGGAACGGCCTGCCGGAGAGCCTCAGGGCCGCAGAGACCATAGAGGTTTTTAAGAAGAGGCTCAAGACCCACTTTCTTAATTTAGCTTTTTTATGATTTTTAGAATTATTTAATTTGATCTTCTCCTCTTTAAAAAAAAAATGTAATTATTAACTTTTATTTGAATAATTTTATAGTTAATGTATGTACACAATTATTGTTTTAATATACTAACCATATTTATTTAATTATTTTTATTATTATTATTATTTTATTTAATTTTTTTATTATAATTTTTTTTTAATGCTTTTTATTCATTTATTCTTTAACTCCAGGGTTTCCTCATGGGAATCCGCTGTTCCGGGGTCCTCCTGCCTATGAGTGAGCTGGTGCTGCGGTGCTCATTCTCATTGGGGCAGCTGGGGTTCCTCCATGTTTAGGGGGCTCTGGTCTGCCCTGTGTTTGGGCACTTCGGTGATGACCCCTGTGGTTGGGCTGGACCTTGGAATAAACGGATCCCTGTAATATCGTTTCTCCACAGCAGTACTGAGCCAGACTTTTTCCTTAGAGCTGCTGTTTTTAATCTTTGTTCAGTTTTCCTGTGGGGGGTGTCATGTATTGTGGGGGCTGGGTGGATGAGGGAGGAGCTGGGGAGGGAAGGGTGATTATAATTGTAATTGTATTTTTTTGTGTTATTATGTTTTTAATATTATTTTTATCTTATTATATTTTTATTTTTATTTATGTATTTTTATGTAAAGCGCCTTGGGTTTTCACAAGAAGGAAAGGCGCTGTACAAATAAATAAAGTTTGAAAGTTTAATCATGTAGAGTAAAAAGTAAATCATATTTCAAATTAATACAAAGAAAAGCTTTTTGTCCAAAAATGTAAGCGTTACAAAGCATCATCTATGACATCACTGTCTATTCTTGCCATTTTAAGAACCCGATAAGCTATCCTAAAGCAGAGGTCTCAAACTGGTGACCCACAGACCATTTGTTTTACCCTAGACAATGGCTCTTAGAAATAAAGTGATCCAAAAGATTTGGCTCCATAAAAGAACAATGAACCCCATCTCAACTCTACCCAGCCCAACTCTTCCAGCTTAAAGGGATGATTGTTATTTTCTCTGGCAAACATACCTGAATGAGCTCAGCTCCATTTCCTCAGAGCTAAAACAAGAAACAGAAATTAACATTTTTAGCTAACACTTTTTTAATAACTTCCTGAACAAATCCTTATTAAACCGTTTCTGAGTTATAAATGACGTGAAATAGCAGTTAACACATTTTAAAGGACTTGTAAATGTAAAAGATCTCCCAGCTGATTCTGAATGCGTTTCTTTGATTGGATGATTGGATTTAAGATTTCTTGTTTTGTGTGTTTGGCTTATATCAAACCTCTTTTTATGATGTGCACTTCAGAAGACTGTGCTGTTTAATGTTAATTTGGAAAGATGAAGTAATCCAAAAATATATGATGATGTTGTACAGAATTCCAGCAGTGTGGCTCTGCTCCACAAACACCTGCAGCTGCTTTTGCCTCATGCCACCGACATCTTCTCTCGTTCAGCCGTTCTCATCAAAGAGAGTTCCTGGAATGGAAGCATAAGAGAGAAGCTGCAAGGTGAGCAGGAAAAGCAACTCTGTTTGTTTGGAATTTTCAGCATCTGCTTGTATCGATGTGGTCCCTTCTCACTGCATTTCAGAAGCAGTGGTTCAGCCTGTGTTGTTGTGCTTTCTTCAGTTGGAATAAACAGATGTGTGTTCACATCTGTGAACCGGGGGCCCACCTGACTCTACCCCTTGACATATCCGTATTATTTTCAGAAAGAAACTTGGGCTTTACGGGCAACAATTTATGCAGCCTTCAGGTAGAAAGTTGGGGAATGATCAGAAATTGAATCAGTCTGTGCACTTTGGATTCACACACTGCATCATTTTTTAAATAAGTCTGAAAATTTGACAATCTTTGATTAGGAAAGCAATTATTAACCCCCACCCCCAAAACCACACAAAATGAACTGAAAGGAATTTTGATTGATAAAACATCAATATTCGTTTCAATAAAGAAATTCAAAATAAAAGATTTTCACAATGATCTTGATTTTAAAGAAGTGTTTGAATCTGCCTCCCTGGAGAGGTGTTCTGGGAATGTCCCACTGGCCGGAGGCCCCGGGGAAGACCTGGGAACGCCTCGGAATCCCCCCAGAGGAGCTGGAGGAAGTGGCCAGGGAGAGGGAAGTCTGGACCTCTTTGCTCAGACTGCTAGATGAGACTCAGTCCTGGATGAGCGGAAGAAGGCGGATGGATGGTTTGAATCCATAAGAACTAGAGATGCAACTGTTCACTTTATGATATGAATCATTGTTAGTCTGTTGATGATTAGATGATTCATAGTGGATATTGTGGATAACAACCTGATTGGCTCTGATTCACTGAGCTAAAATGGATCCAGGATGTCTTCCTCCAAAACTTCAACAGTGTGACTCAGAGATAAATTCCTGCTATTGAACAGTGCAGCTGAAGTTCTCCACATTCTTGTATTTCTTCAAGATCATAAAGTGTTAATGAAAAATGTGTGTACAAACAAACAAGTAAAGAATAATGAATATCAAATCCATTCACATTTGAGTTGGATACAGTTCAGCCCACTGTTGTTTTTCCACATCAGAATAATCCAAAGGAACATTGTTGGAACATTCTACCATTGTTCAACTAGGCTGGCCTAACTGCCAGTTAGTATTCCAACTATTAACCGAAGCCAGAGGGCCCAGAGAAAATCCATGAGGACATGTAAACTCCAAGCAGAAGGGTCCCAGCCGGGATTCAAACCAAGGCCTTCTTTCTGTGAGGCAGAATCGCTAACCACAGTTCTACTGTGCAGCCCTGTAAAAGAAGAGCGCTTTTTTTTTAAAGCTTTGTCCTATCCAACAGCTGAGCAAACTGATACGACCTGAGAGCCTCGTGTTAGACAGATTTTGCTGTTACACTCGGGGGTTATAAATAATCGGACACACAAGGTATATATTTGGATAAACCCCTTTTGTAATTTAATCTAAACTTTATTTATATTAATTTTGCTTGTGTCTTTCTGGCAAGGACCAGAACCTGCACCATAAAGACAAGGACACCCTCCAGGCTCAGATGAAATGTGATCCCCCCGCTCATGGTCTTGACAGAGAACTAAAGGATCCCTCTTCCTTTTTCTAGATTTCTTATAATAGAAAAACTGAAATATCACATGATCTTAAATATTCAGAGCCTTTGCTCAGTATTTAGTAGCAGCACCTTTTGATCTAATGCAGCCATGAGTCTTTTTGGGAAAGATGCAACAAGTTTTTCACTCCTTTGAGGATCCTCTGTCATTCCTCATGCAGATCCTCTCCAGTTCTGTCAGGTTGGATGGTAAACGTTGGTGAACAGCCATTTTCAGGTCTCTCCAGAGATGCTCCATTGGGTTTAAGTCAGGGCTCTGGCTTGGAACATTCAAGAACAGTCACAGAGTTGTTGTGAAGTCACTCTTTGGTTATTTTAGCTGTGTGTTTAGGGTCATTGTTTTGTCTGCTTCCTTTGACCTCATGATTCTCATTTGTTCTGACATGAACTGTGAGCTGTAAGGTCTTATATAGACAGGTGTGTGTCTTTCCTAATCAAGTCCAGTCAGTAGAATCAAACACAGCTGGACTCAGATTAAGGTGTAGAACCATGTCAAGGATGTTCAGAAGAAATGGACAGAACCTGAGTTCAATCTATGAATGTCACAGCAAAGGGTCTGAATACTTAGAACCGTGTGAGATTTCAGTTTTTCTTTTTGAAGAAATCTGCAAAAATTCTGTGTTTTTTGTCAATATGGTGTGTGTACATTAATGAGGGAAAAATGAACTTCAATGATTTTAGCAAATGGCTGCAATAGAGCAAAGAGTGAAACATTTAAGGGGGTCTGAATACTTTCTGTACCCACAGTCTTTCTTTCCCTTTTCATCTCTCTGTCTATTATCTATCTATCTCTCCATCCGTCCATCCATCACCAACATCTGAAGAAACTTTAGATAAAATGTGATGTGTTTGTGGTTTAAAATGTTAGTTTTTAAATGACACAGAAATGTAGGCAGTGCTGGTTTTTACATCCCAGCTTGTTTGCGTCTCAGAGCTCTTATATTTTTCTGTGACCTGATGAGAAGGAACTTATCAAAAATGGTCAATATGGAGTCTTTACTGGACCATTGTTTTTCAGTGACAAAGAATTGTGCTTTTGGAAAGTTCTTCCTGAATATTTAGATTTGATATTTGAACTAGTAATAAACATTAATACTCAACCATTTATATGAATCTGCTCCACCCTGATGGCTTTTCTTTGTTCCAGATGTGATCTACGTGTCTGCAGCGGGCAGCATGCTGTGCCAGATTGTCAATGCACTGCTGCTGCTTCCTGTGTCAGTGGCAAGGCCTCTTCTGAGTCACCTGCTAGACCTGCTGCCGCCACTGGACCGTCTGAACCGGCTGCTGCCAGCTGCTGTGCCTCTGGAGGACCAGGAGCTGCAGTGGCCTCTCCACGGTAAGAAAGCCTGTCGTTCCCTCAGTCATGCAAACACGTTTCTGTGGTTTTTTTTGCTGAGATGCATAGTTTTTTTTTTTTCATTAAACCAACAGAAAGATGCTGTCATTCTTACCCATTCCCAAAAGTCAAAGATAAAATAAGAAGCTTTTCTGAAATGTTTACTGACAGCAATGCTGTGAGGTTGTCATTAAACACGTAGCCCAACCTCTCTGTAAGCCAGGGGTGTCAAACTCCAGGCCTCCAGGGCCGGTGTCCTACATGTTTTTCAACCAACTGGCCATTGAAGCTCCTGATTGGCTAAACACACCTGATCCAGGTAATCACCAGCAAATTGAGCAGGATTTCTGGAAAATCAGCAGGAGGCCGGCCCTTGAGGACTGGAGTTTGACACCCCTGCTGTAAGCCAATTTAGTTCACTAAACGAATAAAGCAACGAAAAGAGATAACTGCTGGATGTGGTTCTATTACAAAACCTTCTGTAAAAACTGAACTCAATATCCAATTCAGAGACATTTGTGTCAAAGCAGAAACAGAATATTAAATAGCTGATGAAAAAGAAATCATACCTGATAGTTAAGCTAGAAATAAAAGGATACGTTGGTTTTGGTTCAGCAGCTGTCAGGGCTGGAGCAGCTCTGCAGCAGCAAACATTGCTGTCTTTCATCAGCATAGACCTGCTGTCTGTTCTACCTTGTGAGGAGATGGGAATGTTCTCCTTCATCATGTAAATGCTTTCCTTTCCTTGACCAGGCATGTCCGACTTTGCTGAGCCTGCCTCAGGGACGTCGCTGCCACAGCCGTCGCTTGCCTGGGTGTGGCTTGTGGATCTGGAGAGGACTGTGGCCCTGCTGGTGGGCCACTGCCTTGGTGGGATGCTGCAGGGGTCCCCCACCTCGCAGGAGGAGCAGGACACAGCTTACTGGCTGAAAACCCCACTCTTCAGTAACGGACTTGAGATGGACATCCCCCAGCTCAGTAAAGTGAAAAAGCAGCAGTGCTTGTTCTTATAAATCTGTTGTTTTTGTTTCTGTAGAGAAAGTTATTCTCTGTGAATATTTATAGCTTCTTACTGATAAAAATTAGGCTGCACGGTGGCGCAGTGGTTAGGGCTCTTGCCTCACAGCAAGAAAGCCCCCGGTTCAAGTCCCGGTTTGGGGACCTGAAACAGCATCACCAATGGGGGACTTTTTGCATGTTCTCCCCGTGCATGCAGGGTTTTCTCTCAGTGTCCAAAAACAGGCTTCATAGGTTAATTGGTGACTTTAAATTGTCTCTAGTTGTGGATGTGAGCGTGTGATCTAATTTGCACTTTTCCCACAAGCCGGGTTAGGCTCTGGCAGCCCCGTGACCCCCAAAGGGACAAAACGGGTTTAGAAAATGGATGGGTGGACATAAATACTTCTTTCATCTTTACTGATCTCACAGTATCACAAATTCAGCTGCCATAACATCTCTTGGGATCAAACATCAAAGTGCAAAATAGAAATGTAAAATATGCAAAAAACAACAAAAACAAAACAGCTTGCAGCTTTCAACTTCAACAACTCTACATATCTATTGTATACAAAATGATGCTTTTTAAAGGAAATTTGACTTGTGGATGTGACAAATTATTGTTCCATTTTATTTGAGTCCACAGGGAAAGTCTTGTTTTCTTTGTGACATGCTCCTCTGCCCCCCAGACTCCTGTATCAGCTTGTTGCTGGAGGTAGCGTTGTCGGACAATGAGGAGCAGAAGCCCTTCGACAGCACTTTGCGGCCAGACTTGAGTGTCTTGGTGGATTTGGCTTTGGCTTCTTCTAAAGAACCTGCCAGCAGCCTCTGGGTGAACATGCAGGACTACGCCATCAGCAAAGGTCTGCTTAAACCGTGAAACATTTGTGCTGTAACCAGCCATGGTCTAAGAATCAGTCTGACCGGTATGCTCTCTGTGGCAGACTGGGACAACGCGTCTCTGAGTAACGAATCCCTGCTGGACACGGTGTCCAGGTTTGCTCTGGCTGCCTTGCTGAAGCACACAGGGTTGCTGGGCCAGGCCTGTTCAGAGGGAAGGTAAGGCTAAAGTCATGCAAGGTTGTCCCTCTGATCCCCTTTTAATGCTGCATGAAATGGCTTATGAGGTTTGGTGTCCCTGTCAGGTACCAGCCCTCCAAGTCTCTGGCGGATGTTTACCGCAGCGTTTATAAAGTACGGAGCCACCTGCTGGCTTGCAAGAGCATGACTTTTATTCAGACCCAGTCTTCCTCTCATGAGAGAAGGGTAAGTTGAAGAGGTTTTTACTAACTGCATGGCTTACAAAACCTTTAGACTTTTTAAATTGATCAACAACATACATCTTAGACAAATGATACTTCAAAAGAAACATGAAATAAGAGTTTGTACTGCTCCTTAAACATCATTTAGCCTCAGCATCCACATAAAGAGAACAATCTTACACTTGCATGGATCATTCTGGTGGTGTGAGTGCACCCCCCATGATGATATCCTCTATCATTTGAAGTTGTAATGTTCCTGAAAGGGTAGTTGGTGTCCTCTGCATCTTACACAGTGACATGGCATGATATAGTTTCTTCCTTATTTGGCTCCTCTGGCTCAGATTTCAGACATTCAGGACTCTCTGGACTTGGACCCTCAGGAACACTCTTTCACCCGCACCATTGATGAGGAGGCAGAGTTAGAGGAGAGAGATGACCGGGAAAGAGAAGAAGGCCACCCAGAGCAAGATGATGAAGATGAAGACAGAGAGCATGAAGTCATGACTGCTGGCAGTAAGTCCAAGTGTCGGCGTCAAAGACTCATCAGTGGTCCTACACCTGGGTGTTCAAAGTTTGCGCTCCACATTTTACCTCAGGAGATACCCCGAGAAAGCAGACAGCTGCAGTTACCAATATGATGAATAGCATCCTAATCTAGTTCCTTATTGCTGAATGTTGAGCAACAAAGAGTTGGGTCTTATTTCTATGAGATAGATTTGAACCAACAACTTAACAATTTTCCGTCCAGACTCAAAGCCACTGAACCGTTCAGAAAAACCATGAAGTCATGTGATCCAAAGCGTGTGTGAGCATGGGAATGAGCATGGACACACGTGGACAAAATTGTTGGTTCCCTTTAGTAAATGAAAGAAAAGCTTCCAATGGTCACAGAAATAACTCAAAAATGATCAAAGTAAGAAGAAATAAAAACGTTATTTAATTAAACCAATGAAAGCCAGAGACTGCTTTTTATTTTTTTACAAAAATAAAATCATGAAACAGGACAAAAATGATGGGACCCTTAACTTTATAGTTTGTTGCACAACTTTTTGGGGACATCCCTGCAATCAAACGGTTCCTGCATCTGTCAATGAGACTTCTGCACCCGTGGACATTTATTTTGGTCCACTCCTCATCAGCAAACTGCTCCAGTTGTCTCAGGTCTGAAGGACGCCTTTTCCAGACATGTTTGTCATGTTTGTCTTCCAAAGATGCTCAGTAGGATTTAGGTCAGGGATCATAGAAGGCCACTGTAGAATAGTCCAATGTTTTCCTCTCAGACATTCATGAGTGTTTTTAGTTGTGTGTTTGTTGCACACAGGCCAGCACATTTCTCTCTAGAATCCTTTGATAGTCTTGAGATTTCATTGTACCCTGCACAGATTAAAGATACAAATTCCAGATACAAAGCAGCCCCAGACCATAACAGAGCCTCCTCCATGTTTCACAGTAGGGACCGTGTTCTTTTCTTGATATTCTTCACTTTTTCCTCTGTGAACATAGAGCTGATGTTCTTTCCAAAAAAGTTCCATGTTTGTCTCATCTGTCCATAGGACATTCTCCCAGTAGCTTTGTGGCTCATAAATGTAGTTTGGAAAATTCCACACTGTTTTTTTATGATTTGCTTTCAACAGTGGTGTCCTCCTTGGTCGTCTTCCATTAAGTCCACTTTGTGTCAAACAACGACGGATGGTACGATCTGACATTGATGTTCCATCTCTTCAGAGGTTTTTCTGGGTTCTTTTGTTACCGTTCGTATCCTTCTCCTCTTGGATTTGTCATCAGTCCCATGGATCTTAAATTTCTGAATAATATGTGCAGCTGTAGTCACAGGAACATCAAGCTGCTTGGAGATGATCTTATAGCCGTTTCCTTAAACATGCTTGTCTGGAATTTCTTTCTAATGTCCTGAGGCAACTCTTTCCTTTGCATCTTCTGGTCCATGTTGAGTGTGGTACACAGCATGTCACCAAACAGCACAGTGGCTTCCTGTAGCCCTTTATATAGGCCCGCCGACGGATTACAAGTTGTAGACATTGTTAGTGGACACATCTTGGATGAACAAATCTCTTTGATTTCATTATTTTCAGTCTTTTCTAGAGGTACTATCATTTTTGTCCATGCTTGTTTCCTGGTTTCATGATGGTTTTTGTAAATTATTTTGTTGAAGTTTCATTGGTTACATTTTATTAGAATGTTTATTTATTAGTGCTTTTGCCAGATTCAAGCTATTTCTGTGACCACTGCAACATTTTCCTACATAACCAAAGTTAATGAACCATTTTGTCCACATGTGTATATGTGCATTTTTGTAGCATGTATCTGTGCTCTTGTGGGTTGCAGGCCAACATCTGTGTCTGTGTTGATGAATGAGTGTTTATTCCTATGTGTGTGAGTGTGTTTTGTGTGTGTGCCAGGCAGCAGGTTTCAAAGGTAGGTACATAAAAAGTAGGTCAGAGTGGACACAGTGCTGTGAACGTCAATCTCCGTATCAAAAATCAGTTTCACTTTCATGCCGATCATTTTCCTGTAGCAGGTCGTTTGAATTAGCAATGCATCTTAGTGAAAGCTTGTTTGGGGTTTTAAACTGGGAGCATCTAACTGGTCAATGGATGTGTGGGTGTGTGTGTGTGGGTGTGTGTGTGTGCGTGTGTATTTGAGCATGTGCATTTATATTGGGGTGTATGACAGGGAACACCCTAAACCTGGCAGCTACTTGTGCTCTAAACCTCCCTCATGTGCTGTGTGTGTCAGAAATCTTTCAGTGTTTCCTCTCTGCGCGGGAGGTGGCCCGCAGTAGAGACAGGGAATTGGCCAGCAGCAACACAGGACTCAGTTTTGGATCAGCGTCCAGGAGCGGAGGAGGCGCAGGCCTGGAGGACAATGCCTTGCTTGCCCAGGAAGGAAGACCAAGCAGCATGAGCCTCAGGGAGGGCCAAGACTTGTTTACAGCGGCTTGTAACTCTGTGATCCATCGCTGTGCTCTGCTGGTCCTGGGTGTGAGTCCAGTTCTGGGGGACCTGACCAAACATAACCAGGAGGAGGACCAGACACAGCTGCGAGCAGGAGTGCAGGAGTGTCTGAGCTTCATGACCAGGTCAGGGAACATTGTCTTTTTGCCTCCAGTTTGTTCACAATATGAAAGCTTCAGGTTCAGGATTATGTTTAGGTTCAGATCAATGTTCTCACTAAGCTGTGCGCTTGCGCAATCGCGCATTGATCACACATACTCAGCGCACAAGAAAATCTTAGCAGCGCACAAAATAAAATTAAACAAACGTATTAATTAATATCTAAAATTTGAACTGATATAATCTAGTTAATTAGGCCAAATATACAGTTTTCTGTACCATTTTGCAACGGAACTCAATGAGCGACAGCTGTCCAGCCAATAATTCCATACAGTTCACTTACGCTACGCAGCCAATCATAGCATTGACCGTGTTTGCGTACGTTCCCTGACACATTCACTCATCAAGCAAAAAAAAAAAAAGAAATGCAGTTCTTTTAAGGTGGAATGGCTGTCAGAGCATGCGCAGATAGAAGAACAAGCGGTGAAACTGAGTGAGATTTATTCCTTTTTGAGTGAGAAAGGTCTCCTCTGCAAAACGTGCAGTGAAGCCAAAGTAACAAGTGAGTTTTCTGAGGGAAAAATGTGGACTGAATGGAAGTTGGACTACCTTAAGCGTCACATTCAGCTGAAATGTCATTTGAAAGCTGTAGCAATTGTACGAAGACGTAAGATGGGACAAGATGGGACAGGGGATCATTCATTGCTGGAGAGCGAAAAAGAAGGAGCTGTCACTCAAAACAAAATCTGACCCCGAGCGACCCCAACAAGATTTCTGTTCTTTTTCATTTTAAGTGAGTCAAATCAATTATATTTAATTAATTAATAAAAATTGCTGCTGTAACTTGATTCTTTTAATAATCAATGTTACTTGCTATAATCTAAGGTTTTGAACAGGCGTGATACTGGTGTGTGGCCACAGTGGTCCTCAGTGTGCTCACGGAGCTTGTGTGACTGCTCAGATACATGAAAAATTAGAGGGAACATTGGTTCAGACATATTTTATGCCCTGCAGCAGTAGCTCATTAGAAGTACAATTCTGGTTTGAGGGCGGGATTGTTTGATTGGAGCAACCCCGCCCCCTCCCTGTCGCTGAAAGCTGTGTGACACGCCCATCTCAATAACTGCGTCATGAGTCTGAGCTTTTTCTAGCATCTGCTTTGATGATCCAACAAGATCAGAAGTACTCTAAGTACTTAGAAAACCAGTTTACATTGTAAATTATTTTATATAGGTCCTCAAAAAAGAGAAAAATGCTGGAAGAACATGTCAGAAACGCAAAAAGACCATTTTCATAGGAGTGGCTGAGGTTGATCCGCTTTGATGTCTTTTTGATTGTGGCTAAAACTGCAATATCATATTTAAAAGACTGGTGATATTTGTGTCTGCAGGAGTGAGAGTCTGAGCGCAGAAAGCCGGTCAGTTCAGAACAGCCCAAGTTACCGGCTGACCAAGTCCAGAAGCGAGTCAGACCTGTCCCAGCCCGAGTCAGATGAAGAGGGCTACAACCTGGTAAGGAAAGCATCTGTTCCATACTCACAGTGTGTTTTAGGCTAAAGCATGCTTTATTCTGTCTTCCAGAGTGGATACAGAAACGTTGACCTGGACTTGGCCTTCTCTCAAAAAAAAAAAGGTAATGCTCTGACAGAATATTAGGGACCTAAAGGGGCTGATGCAGCAGTTTGTCACTCTTGCCTCTGTTTTTAATTTGATTTGAAATGGTTTATTTCAAGCAGACAAAATATATAAGACATGTGTAACACAATCAACAACAAGAAAGATTTGCAACAGTAGTCATGTCAAACATAGGATAACTAGACATCAGAAGACTGACTGCTTGAAAGGGAGTGGGAGGAATCGAACTTATATACCGTATTGGCCCGAATATAAGACGGCCCTGATTATAAGACGCCTCTTTTTCAAGATTCAAGTTTGAAATAAAACTTTTTCAACACCAAATTAATTTTTATACAGAAAATAATCACAGTACATTTGAAACAGTGATTAAAACAATATATTTGAGAGAAAAAGCATGTTATTTTGCCTCATTCAAATCTTAATATCCTCTGCCTCGCTGTGCTCAGTGTCACTGTCCTCATCCTCATCCTCTGGCTCCGCTGGTTCCTCCCGTAGCACATCATCCTCACTGCCGTCCAGGGCTTTTGATATACAACATTTTTTTGAACCCGTGACTGATGCTCTTTGGTGAAACTGCATCCCATGCATGGAGGATCCACTCACACAGCAGACGTACCAAAGACTTCTGAATCCTTCCTGTCTGTGTGCTCTTCATCTCCATACATGACATGCTGTGACACAATATTTCACAGCCGCTCTCCAATAGTTTGAAGACTTTGCCTCATTTATCACCATCATCTTGAAGTTTACATCGTAACTTCTCCTCAGCTGCCGGTTAACCTGGCCGATCTTCGACCCACTTCTCTCCAGATTGTCGCTAGTTTCTCAATTTTCTCTTATCTTTTCTATTATTTTCTTCTCTTGTCTTACATTTTTTTTCTTTGTGCTACCGCTATTTTTATTTTAATTCTGCTTTGGCCTGGGAAAACAAGTTCAGCATTCGCTTCAATGATATCTGGCGCTATCCATCGTCGTGAGTGGCCGTAATGTCTAGACCCCGAATATAAGACGACCCCAACTTTTTCAGTCTTATTTCAATAAAAAAAACCACTGTCTTGTATTCGGGCAATACGATAATCCCACCCCGACTCGACCATACCATTTACTTTACATTAGATATAAACCGGTCCGTAACTAATATTCAGGTATTTATACTGTACTGACAGTAATACAGGTCATTAAACATCCTTGAGTAACAATAAGTCATACTGCTTTGCATGTAAGTACAACACTATTTTAGACTTGATTGGAGCTTATACAAAAATAATAATAATTGAGAATAAAGATCAAAAAGATTTTTCTCTTTTTAAAAAAAAAAAAATATTACTCTTTTTTATTTTCCCTTCAATATTTCTCTTCAAGTTTTTAATTTTATATTTTTCTATTGGGACAGTTGAGTCCCAAAATCAAGAAGACCTCCAAGCAAGTAGACAATAGAATGTTTTTAGTTAACCACTCCCACAGTGACTGTAACATCTTTCATTGCTTTCCACACACATCCTTCTGTCTGGAATGGGATGCTTCTCAGACATTCCTGTGGAAGAATGTCCATTCATGGAACACTGAGGAAGATTACATGTAGGGTTGCACCTATGGATTATGGAAATGTTTTCCACCATCCTGACAACTCTTTTTGCGTTCATTAGACTTTTCCAAAAGCATCTGTTTCTGGTTTGAGCTAACCACATTCATTTATTAGAGGCAGCAGAAAGGAATCTGGTTAATGTTTGAAAGTTTGGATACAGAGCTCGACTGATAGGCTTTTTTTTTTTTTTTTAGAACTGCTGCTCAATAATAGTCAAGGCTGTCAATAACAGAAATTCGTGGCCAGTATTAATTAGTAGGTTTTGGGTATTGCCAATCATTTCCAGAATCGATTTGATTCGAGTCTGGATCGATTCAGTTCACTACTTTTTTTATTCTTTCGATCCACTAAACCCCAATAACAAGGGAACACTATATTGGCTTCCTGTTTATGTTTTAAAAAAGGTAAGATCCAATACATGTCAAAATGCCAAATATCTTTCTTGGCCCAGCTGATTTAACAGTTGAGCCCGAATACAAAGAAAGACTTGAGAATTACCAAGGCCCATCCGTTTCCACTTCATGTTCAATGAACTTCTGTTCTTTAAGTGTCACCTGACAACATTCTCACACGTTTCCAGCCTGGGAAAATACCAAAAAACAGCCGTCATGTTCATTTGCCATTGTTGTAAAGAGTTTCTTTTTGACTTAAACAGACAGTGGAGGATTGTTGTTAGCATCATGGTGATATGTTGGCAATGAAGGGCAGACTTATGCAATAAATGAGTGCCACACTTTATAAACATTTAAACAGACTCACTTTGACAAGACATAAGTTCAGCCAAAATAAATTGGTAACACTTTAGAAGTGTCCTCAATAAACTACTTTGAAGACATTAAGAAGCATTGATTAAGTGTTATTAAGCTGCTTATGAAGACATGTGTTAATCCTTTTTAATATGTGTTAACATTTATAATGTTCTATAAATGCTTTGTAAATTAATAATAAATGTTTAACAGTTTATTGAGTGTCTTACAGTCCTCCAATCTAAAGCAGGATCTAGTAGGTGTTCATCTTAACAAACCATTTACCAATCATTTGTAACACCAGAATTATTTACAATTAGGATTTTTTTCCGTCATGTTTTTCTATTCCAGTAGATGCTCAATTAGGTTAAGATCATAATTGTGACACAATAAAACACATAAAACAGAAATCATTTTAGGCTTGTTGCATCTTTGATAAAATGACCTGTTCCCATCTCCAGCATGAAGAGACTTTTCTTTCTACAAAACAGTTATTTCCAGTATTTTCACTGTAATGACTGACAAAACTAACATGTACTAATATGAACTAAAGACACATTCTTAACACAACACTCTGCATAACTGTCCTTCATGTAAACAAAGTGTGCTTTGTGAATGCAGTGAAACAGTTGTGTTTTTTGTGTTGACACAGGTGAATGTTGCATTCTGCCCATTTGAGTCTGGCTCTTTCATTGTGAGAATCTTCAGCGTTGACGCTCATGTCCCACTGCTGGTCAGAGTCTCTCAGGATCAAACGCTCAAACGTCCTGTTCAGGAATGACTTTGGCTGGACCTCAGCAGTTCTTCCTCTTAAACTGCTGTTTAGCAGATATGCAGAGCTGCTGCTTTCGCTCCTGCAGCTTCAGCACTAGTAGTTGTGATGTTCATGATGTCTCATCACTGCTGCTCCTCAGCTGTCCTCTCACTGCTCCTGATTTTATTACCTAGTTTAGAAAGTAGAAATCCATTTAGAAAAGAGCAGCATTTTCATCTGTTTACACAATTACATTTAGAAAGATCAAGGATTACGGTTACGGTTAATATGTCAACTAGTTCCTGAGTTGTGTCTTCCGATCACTGCCCTCTGCGCTATGGGTGAGTGACAGCTAATAGGACTTTAACATTAATTACAAACGACCAGTGACAACAATTAGCCTTGGAGGCACTTTAAACATGTGCTGCAATCCAGCAATTTGCATATTGGATTCACGTATTACGTGTTGCCAACATGAATTTCCATCAGTTTTTGAGCTGGTCGTACGTAAATACCATATATCTTCCAATAGTAGCCTGGGCGTTTATTAAAAAAAAAAAAAGTCGGCCGACCCAGCGTTTACTAGAGACTAGAGTCTATTGGAGACCGGCGTTTATTCCATCACAGACAGAATGGTGATGGTTAATGGGTTCACAAAACGCAGAAAATAACAGATGAACATTTCAGGATTTATTGAAATGATGAAAACATTTGATTCTGTTCTGATTCACACTGGATGAACATTTCTTTTCTCTTTGAATCATCAAACCCTTTATCAAAATCAGTTTCGCTTTCATGCTGATCATTTTCCTAGAGACACGAGCACGTTTTCCTTTGCTCAGTAATCCATGTTCAAACCAGTTCTTCTAATTTGTTGCTGCTTTCTCTGCTCATCAGGAAACCAGGCTTGTTCCTTTTCTTTCTTTCTGCAGTATCTCTGCTGTTTAGGTATCACCCCAGAATTGATACGTGGAGCTAGCAGCTAATGTTTTTAGCCTGTTAGCTACATGGAGCTAGCAGCTAATGATTTTAGCCGGTTAGCTACATGGAGCTGGCAGCTAATGTTTTTAGCCGGTTAGCTACATGGAGCTGACAGCTAATGTTTTTAGCCTGTTAGCTACATGGAGCTAGCAGCTAATGTTTTAAGCCTGTTAGCTACATGGAGCTAGCAGCTAATGTTTTTAGCCTGTTAGCTACATGGAGCTAGCAGCCAATGTTTTTAGCCTGTTAGCTACATGGAGCTAGCAGCCAATGTTTTTAGCCTGTTAGCTACATGGAGCTGGCAGCTAATGTTTTTAGCCTGTTAGCTACATGGAGGGATGTCTGTGTTTATCTCATTTACTGTGCATGAAAGACAAAGATGACGTTAAGAGATCAGGTTGATTTATTTTGAAAAGTTCTAAAAAAAAACATCAGTGATCATGCCTCAATGTTTGGGTTCATGAAAACATTTATAATCTCCTACAAGCTACAGAGAGCTTCTCTCCACTGTGTCTGAACGGCTGCTTCCAGATGTTTCCTCTCTCTCTCATATGGAGTTTGATGGCTTTCTGTCCCGCATTACCCGAAGAATAAAATGAGGGTACCTTTTTTGAGGCGTCGATGAAGCTAAAGTTCAGGTGGCCGAAGCAGTCTGCTTTCCCGTCCTGCACCGGATCTCTGTCTGGCTGCCAGCTCCTCCCTGGTGGCCCATAGCGAGCTCCAGCTCTAAAGTGTACCGCCTTAGTCCAACAGCAGCAGACTGGACGGTTCCAGGAATCTCGCTGCCCCAAAAGGGATCCAGTGGGTAAAGAAAATGAATGAAGTTCAGGAGAATCCAGGGATCGATCCACTATAATCACCTGAAAATTAGTTCGCTCCTTTTCTCTTCTGTAGCCGTCTTACTCCATGAGTATCTCCCAGCCAACTCAGACGTTCACCAGCTGCTTCCTTTTACTTTCTGTCACTAAATGACAACAAATGACAAACAGAAACAAAACGGTAAACCAACACAATTATTATTGAGACAAAGTTTTCAATGCCTAGATTAAATGACTGTGTCATGCAAAATCAACTTTTTGAGTTTTTAATGGGCAAATATAAAGAAAGACATTCTTGAGACTTTCAGAGTAAGTTATATCCATATATATGGTTATTTTGTTACCTTTAGCACACTAAATGTGTTTTTTTTCATGAAATAAGAGTAATTTTTGCAGCTCATTGTCCTACCCGGAAATAAGACGCCTCGATCTCTGAGGCGCCCCCTTTCTCTCCATGTGGATGCCTCCCATTTCATGACATCATCCTAGAGCCGGTCTGGATTTTAGAGGAATCCTCTGAAATATGTGAATGGATCACACTACCGCGTGTAAAGCGTTCCATTCTGTCACGTAAACTAATTGTGCAAATGTGAGCAGACACCACCCCCCATGTCATGGAGTTAGCCATGGGAGACCTGAATTCCTTCAAAGTTCTTTGAACTTTTGAACTCTTGAACTTTTTCCAAGCTGATAAGCTCAAATAGCAGATTCCTGTAATGACTTACACTAATATTTTTCTTGTTCTTCCAGTTTAATAAAATTGTTTTTTTGCTATACAAAGAGTTATGAAGATTAAAGATGCTAATCTTCTCGCTGTGTCGATGACACTCATGTGACCCAGGACACAAAGTGAAGGTGAAGCTGTGATTGAAACCTTAACCCAGACTGATAAATCAACACATATCTGTTACCAGAGAACCTGGACAGGCGTACAGAACCACAGAGCATGCATGTAATTGTCAGGTAAATTACTTTCACAATGCTCACAAATGTCTGAGTTTTTGAGACCCATCTTGAACATCCTCTGTCCAGTAAAGTAAATTCTGTGAAGAGTTTTAAATTGGATTAGTTGTAGGTTTGGACTTTTTGTTAGTTTAAAGGTATTTAGACACATTTCTGACCAGAAGCTTGTGTCTGTACTTCTGCCTAAGTCTGCATCCCATTTAGTTGTTGGAATTGAGACTTCATTATCTAAGTTGCATATGAGTTTGTATATTTTGGAGAGAGTTTTATTCAATGAAAAATTAATCATAGAGGTAACTAGTTCTGGTAATTTTAGGTCATTGTCACTGGATTTAAATGTTTTAGTAATTACAGATTTAAGTTGCTGATATTCCAAGAATTTATTTATTCCATGTTTTTCTTGTAGTTCTTGGTGAGTTTTTTTTCTATCAATCTATCAATCTATCAATTTTCTATCAATAACTAAGTGCTCAAGTATTGTTACGCCCCCTGTTCGCCAAGCAGGGAAGTGCAACAGTTTTTTATTTATCAGAATGTCTGGGTTGTTCCAGATGGGTGTCATTCTGGTAAGAGTGAAGAGTTTGACATTTTAAGAAATTCCCACCAGGCTGTTAAAGTGGTACTTATATTACTACTTTGGTAGCAATCAAATTATTTTATTGTTGGGCTGATAAATGGTAGATCTGACAAGTTAATCTTTCCACAAAACGCCTATTCCGGATCAATCCATGGGTTGGTTTCTGGACTGTTTTTTTTTTTAGCCGTTTTATTCAAGCACAGCAGCGTTTTACTGTTAACACTGAAATCCTCCTTAAAGTCTGCCAATGGTACTCGAGAAGTCACAAGATGATTTATAAAAATCCCCAAGGTGAGTTTTTGTTTGTAGTTTGTACTCAAGGGGCTTTTTTTTCTTTTTAATTCAAGATGGCGGCCTCTTTCCAAGGTCAAAGGTCAATGAAACCTATGTGGTGGTTGTAGACTCTGGTTGCCGGCATATTTGTGATGTTTCGCTAAAATCGGAAGAACCAAAGTGGGGTTTTTTGTCCATATTGTGGAAAAGCGTAAAAATTGCCAAATCTCACACTTTGCTACAAAATGGCTGCCAAGCTGTGGGTCATCTGGCCATCCCATAATAATTTCAAAAGTTCTCCTGGATATTCCCAACATGTGTGTTCTGTTCTCGTTTGTGTATTTCAAAGTAATTCTTTTGGCTCCATAAGCGATTTTCGACTTTTTGCTTGCAGCCGCCCTGCCATGAGCGTGTGTTTGTTCTCCCTGTCAGCAGAGGCATATCTGTGTCTGAGTGAGGGCGCATGAGCAGCTCCTCGCTTTTGCACTGGAGCAGGAAAAGCAGTCAGAAAACAGAAATCCTGTCTTTTTGAGCCCCTTTGAAACAAAGGCCCAATACGAATTCTTCCCTTCGTCCTTCCTTTACATTTAGCCCTCCAAATGGAGAGTTGTGAAAAAATAGTGTCTGCGATTTCAGACGTCACTACCACTTGATGACGTCATCAATACCTACTGGTTAGCTACATTAACGCGGAGCTTACAGCACTTGAATATACATAACAACAGCAGTTTTATGACTTTAAAAAGCTTATGCTAAAAAAAGAAGTCATTTCGTACATTTAAATGTGAACTTCTGTGCTTTAGAGCGCATCCACATGAAGACAAGCGCTTCTCCTCAGCAGCACAGCACGACGCGGAACTCCCTCACTATGGAGGGCTCTGTATCCCTCCGCCTCGAGGGTAACCCTTAAAAAAGCTAATTTCAGACACCACTTCGGCTACAAATGCCCCTAGAAATGGAGTGGTAGGGAGAAGTGGTAGGACGCAGGGATGGATTTGGATTGGGCCTAAGTAGTGCACACTGTGCCTGCACTGTTGCCACGTCGTTATAGTTCATAATATAATTAAGACTGAAACTTATCAGTCAGGAAAAAAATCAATGATGTGGCACTGGTACCAAACAATACCAGTTATGGTACTGCATCATGACAAGCTGATAGAGGTGTCTACTGGTGTGTCCATGTCCATTTTATTATTTTATTTATAGAGGATTTGTCTGCTGTAATGCTTTTTAAATCTTTTTTTGTCTCCTCTTCTTTGACAGACTTCCTTCATAGCTCACCTGACTCCCTGGCTGAGTCCTGGTTTCGGGCTAAACTGAGCTGCCAGCGAGGCTACCTCCCTGTCCGCTCATACGAAGAGTCAGATTTGCACCTTAGTCGCTCTCTGGGAATTCATGCAATCATCGACAACCTGGTCAGCTACATCATTTGTGATGTGGGCCTTGCACCTGCTTTCAAGGATCCAGATGAAACCATGTCCACAAGCCCACAGGCTACAATCCTGACTATGGAACAGCAGCAGAGCAGGGCGGAGGTGAGGTGGCTTTGTGCTTTGGGAGATTTTGCCTTTCAGACATGAGGTGAGCCATGAACAGTGAGCTGCCACAACTTCCTCCTTACTGCTATGTTCTGTGTCTCCAGCTAAGGTTAGAAGCACTTCACCAGATTGTAGTATTGATCTCTGGTATGGAGGAGAAAGGCAGCCAACCAGGAAATGCCAGTCGACCCAGTGGCAGCTTCCAGTCATCGTCCCTACTCACATCTGTCAGGCTGCAGTTCCTGGCAGGCTGCTTTGGCCTCGGCACTATCAGCACCGGAGGGCTGAAGAGGGAGAGTGTGCAGCTGCATCACTACCAGGTACCAGGTTACTGGTTGAATGATTATAATCCCTTAATTGTTGTCTACCTTCTGCTCCTTCAGTGGGTTTTTGTTGTTGCAGGATGGAATAAAGTCAGCCAAGAGGAGCCTTCAGATAGATATCCAGACAGCTGTCCATAAAATCTATCAGCAGCTGTCAGTCACGCTGCAGAAGGCGCTGCAGGCAAATAAGCACCACATCGGTAAGACTTTGCATTGACTAATAATAGGAAAAATCAATCTTGATTTGTTTACCATATTTTCCAGACTATAAGCGCAGCAGCAAAAAAAATCATAATGACGAAAAAAAACATTATAATTTTAAAGCCGCAAGCAGCTTTGGATGGCCCTCAGGCGCTACCCACTCACCCACCCTTTGACCCAACATTACCTGCAAAGCAGCCCCCCCCTGCAGTTTCTGTAAAACTGGTCTGAGCTGTATTTGAAATTAATGTAAAAAGCTCTTTTTTCAAAATGGCACCTTTTGTTTTGGTTTAATCTCCATAGCAACCATTTTAAGTTTGGTCGGCTGGTGATACCGAACAGATTGATGCTGGTTTCAGACGAATCGGCAAAAGTAAACTTTTGAATTCCCCCTAGCAATTAGGGTTATTTACTAGCCTTGCCAACACTCCCAATATGTTTGGTTCTGGTCGTGTGACTTATGTCCAACTTATGTCCATATTACATTTTCACAATATTCTGTCAAAAATCAGCGAGTAATAAGAGTACACCTCTTTAGCGAGCTCGCCATGCACATGCTGTTCAAAGTCTACAACTTCTAATTCCGAGATTTTTTTGCAATAGCTTTTCTTTTTTTTTTTTTTTTTTTTTTTTTAACTTGTCCTGTCCAACAGCTGAGCAAACAGATATGAGCTGAGAGCCTCTTGCATTAGACAGATTTTACTCTTACAATCGGGGGTTATAAATCATTGGGAACACAAAATGTATGTTGGTATAAGCCCCTTTTGTAATTTAAACGAAACTTTATTAATATTAATTTTGTTTGTGTTCTTTTTGTTGGACCGGACGGAAAAAGAAAGGGGGGGAAAGAGAGGGGGGGTGTTAGAGGATGACTAATGGAAGGAGAAAGTAGAATTGTAAGTCTACAGGCAACAAAATGCTGAAGCTTATACCCATTACAAAAGTGAGTGTTGGTCTAAAATGGGCGGGACCTGTCCACACACTCAGCTGTTACAAACATACCTGCCGGCTCCAAGAGTGTTCACAAACTTGTCCACAACCAGTTTACACGCACACTTGTGCATACCAACCAACACATGTAAAGCATTACATTCTGACACGCACACTATTTGAAGGTGCAAATGTGAGCTGACGCCTGTGCTCAGGTGAATGCTATGTTAAGCTGAAGTGGATGAAGGAATGGAAAGAAAAAAATAAGGAGGGAGAGCTCCCAGACATCCCCACACCAAGACCCCCGCCGAGGCAGCAGCGCCGACCAGGGCCCGCCCCCGCACCCATACTGTGGGGTCAATGGAGGAGATCCGCCCGCCAGGTAGTCCGGCCAAGCACCCAGACCAGGGCCCGCAGGACCACCACATGGGCCCCCAACACCCGAGCGCAGTGAGGTACGGAAGCGCAGAGCGCAGGGCCCAGCCCAGTCAGGAGAGCAGCCCCCCCACCGCGCCGGGCGGTCCAGCGCGGGGCCCCACCCCCGAGAGCCCCACCACCCCAGACAAGCCGCCCACCACCACCCAGGAGTTCTGAGCATCCCCCCACCCCAGCCCCACGTACGAGCCAGGACCCCCCAAGGGAGACCCGCTCCGAAGCTCCAGGCAGTTGCGGAGATCCAGAAGAGAGCACAGCAGGGGTCGGCTACCCCCACCTAGAGGAGGGATGACCAAGAGAAGTGGGGGTCCCCGAAGGAGTACGTAGCCTGACCAGGCTCTCCTATGTTGTGACTTAGAAGGGGCCCGTCACCCGAGGGTAAGGACCAGAACCCGCACCACAAGGACACAGACACCCTCCAGGCTCAGATGGAATATGATCCCCTGCTCATGGACTTGCCAGAGGACTGAGGGATCCCTCTCCCCGCGTGGGGAGGGGGCCGCCGGGCCCAGGAGGCCGACACCCAAGAGACAAGGCCGCCGCCGCTGAAGGCCCTGTTCCCCCCACCGGGGATGGAGTAGGGGACAGAAGATCAGTATTCCCATCTTCCTTGTGTAATGTATTTGTGTGTGTATGTTGAGGTGTGTTTCTTGTGGTTGAAGGGTGTGTGTCATAAAGGGTGCAGTTAAAATTGGCGAGCAGGGCACTGGGGACATCTCCTGATTGCTTACAGGGATGTCCAATCACCCTCTCGCCAAGGAGCCCTAAATGTCTACGGTGCAGTTAAAATTGGAGGGTTGAGCACTAGGAGGACATCTCCTGCTTGCTGGCAGTGATGTCCCAGCACCCCCCCACTAAGGGTCCTACGTGTCTAAGGTGCATTTAAAACCAAGAGAAGGGGGCGAAACTGTGCGGAGAGGGGGGACCACTGCCAAGTGGCTCGGCCCCTCGAAGTATTCCGCAAGCACACCCCCCTCCAACCTAATAAGTGTTTGTATGAGGAAGGTAGGGGAGGTCGGGGACAGCTACCAGACTGACCCCCGATGTTGAAACAACCGTCCCCCCGCCCCCCCCCCCCCCCCACACACACACACACACACACACAAAGAGAGAGGAGCCGAGAGGGGGCCAGCCCCCAGGCGCAAGCCGCCCCCCCCCCCGGGTCCCATACTGGTGGTGGACCCCCCTTCTTACCCATGAACACCCCCCCCCTTGGCCCGCTCCCCCCAGACCCCGCCATGGTACGCTTTCCCTGGAGCAAACGCAGGCCCCAAGAGGGTTGCCCCACCCCGTCCCAGGGCCGGAGAAGGAGTGATCCCAGCCCCCGGGTGCAGACGGGCCACCCATCCAGCGCAGGCAGACCCCCCAGGACCAGGGCCCCACGCAAGCCCCCCCAGCGCACGCAGAAGGACCACCCCCCGAGCCAAGCCAGACCCCCACCCAATGCACCACCCACACCCCCCCGCCCAGGCCCGGGAGACCACGCAGCCCCCGCGCTTGCCCCATCCAGGCGCCGTACCAGACCCCCCGACTAACAGAGCCCCCCCACCCCCACCAGGCGCCAGGGAGGCCCCGACCCCGGCACCAAAATCCCGGCAGATATCCAGGGCGCGGCGACACCCAAGAACCCCGCCCCCTAAGTTATGGCGTTAGCTATGGGAGACCAGAGAGCCTGCATTCCTTCCAGGTTATTTGAATTCCTAGTTGACATTTTTTCCAAGCTGATATGATCCAATAGCAGATTTCTGTAATGACTTACACTAATATTTTTCTTGTTTTTCCAGTTTAATAAAATTGTTTTTTTTGCTATACAAAGAGTTATGAAGATTAAAGATGCTAATCTTCCCTCTGTATCGATGGCACTCATGTCACCCAGCACACAAAGTGAAGGTGAGGCTGTGATTGAAACCTTAAGCCAGACTGATAAATCAGCACATACCTGTTGCCAGAGAGCCTGTACAGGTGTACAGAACCACAGAGCATGCATGTAATTGTCAGGTAAATTACTTTCACAATGCTCACAAATGTCTGAGTTTTTGAGACCCATCTTGAACATCCTCTGTCCAGTAAAGTGAATTCTGTGAAGAGTTTTAAATTGGATTATTTGTAGGTTTGGACTTTTTGTTAGTTTGAAGGTATTTAGACACATTTCTGACCAGAAGCTTGTGTCTGTACTTCTGCCTAAGTCTGCATCCCATTTTGTTGTTGGAATTGAGACTTTGTTATCTAAGTTGCATATGAGTTTGTATATTTTGGAGAGAGTTTTATTCAATGAAAAATTAATCATAGAGGTAACTAGTTCTGGTAATTTTAGGTCATTGTCACTGGATTTAAATGTTTTAGTAATTACAGATTTAAGTTGCTGATATTCCAAGAATTTATTTATTCCATGTTTTTCTTGTAGTTCTTGGTGCGTTATGAATCTTCTGTCTATAATTAAGTGCTCTAGTAGTCTTACGCCCCCTGCTTGCCAAGCAGGGAAGTGCAACATTTTTCCAGATGGGTGTCATTTTGCATGGTACAACTGAAGAGTTTGACATTTTAAGAAATTCCCACCAGGCTGTTAAAGTAGTGCTTATATTACTACTTTGGTAGCAGTCAAGTTTTTTTATTTTTGGGCTGACAAATGGAAGATCTGACAAGTTGATCTTTCCACAGAATGCCTGTTCCAGATCCATCCATGGGTTGGTTTCTGGATTGTTTTTTAACCATCTTAAGATGTATTGCAATCTATTGGCAAGAAAATAGTTGTGGAAGTTAGGTAATTCTAAGCCTCCACAGCTTTTTCCAGATTTTAAAGTTTTTAGACTAATTCTTGCAGGTTTATTGTTCCATAAGAAGCTGGATATGGCTGAGTCTAATGTTTGGAACCATTTTAGTGGTGGTTGTGTGGGGATCATTGAGAAGAGATAATTAACTTTGGGTAAAATTTTCATTTTTACTGTGGTTATCTTACCCATGAGTGACAGAGGCAGGTTGACCCAGCGGGTTAGATCGTCCTGTATACTTTTCAGTAACGGGGTGTAGTTTAGTTGCACCAGTTCTGATAGTTTCGGGGAGAAATAAATACCTAGATATTTGATATTGCCTGATTTGACTGGGATTGAGGTAGTTTGCTCAGCATTACCATTCAGTGACAATAAAACTGATTTGTTCCAGTTAATTGAGTAGTCTGAAATAGAGGAAAATTCATTAATAATTGTTGTTGTTTCACTAATGGAATGTGAATTGTTTAGATAAAGTTATATGTCATCAGCATAAAGACTAATTTTATGATTACTGTATTTTGTTGTAATTCCTTTAATGCTCTCACGCTGTCTTATTGCTGCAGCCAAAGGTTCAATAAATATAGCAAAAAGAGAGGGGGAGAGTGGACAACCCTGCCTGGTCCCTCTACCAAGAAAAAACCTGTCAGAAGTCTGTTTGTTGGTTCTCACTGATGCATTTGGGTTGTGATATAATATTTTTATCCAATCAATGAAGGATTCCCCAAACCCAAACTTATGGAGGGCAGCAATGAGGAACTTCCAGTTAACTCTGTCAAATGCTTTTTCAGCGTCCAATGAGAGTATGGTCATTTCCTGGTTTTTAATGGTGGCAAAATCTATTATGTTTACAAGTCTGCGGACATTATCACTTGAGTGTCTACCTTTAATGAATCCAGTTTGATCATGGTGAATTATATGAGGAATGATTTTTTCTATTCTCTGCGCGAGTGCTTTGCAAATAATTTTTACGTCTGCGTTAATTAGAGAAATGGGGCGATAGCTTGAAGGAATTGTGGGATCTTTTTCTGGTTTAAGAAGGAGAAATATGTTAGCTGAATTCATGTGTGGTGGCAGTGATTGGCTTTCCTTGATAAATGTAACCATTTTATAAAAAGTTTGTGCCAGCTGTTCCCAGAATTCCTTATAAAACTCAGCAGGAAAGCCATCAGGCCCTGGAGCTTTGTTGTTGGGCATCAGCAACAGAGCTTCATGAAGTTCAGCCAATGAGAGCGGAGAGTCTAAGTTTGAGCTTTGATCCTCATTTAATCTGGGTAGAGTTACATTATTAAGAAATGAGTTCATACTTTGCTCTGATGGATTAACCTGTGATGTGTACAAGTTTTTATAAAAATCTTTAAATGTTTTATTAATTTTAACCGGGTCATGAGTGACATTTCCTGTGTGGTCCATAATAGAAGTAATTGTTGCTTTTTCTTTATTAATTTTAAGCTGATTAGCTAAAAATTTACCAGATTTGTTTGAGTTTTCAAAATTTACGAGTCGAAGTTTTTGTATTTGGAATTGTGTTTGCTTATTGATGATATCATTTAACTGAAGCTTTAAATTTTTCAGATCTTCCAGAATGTGTTCTTGTGCAGAAGCAACATAAGCAGCCTCTAGATCTTTGATTTTATTTTCTATTTCTAATAATTCTGCTTTCTCTTTGTGTTTTTTATTTGTTGAATAAGAGATTATTTTTCCTCTCATAACTGCTTTTGCTGTTTCCCAAAGAACACATGGTGAAATATCCGGAGTATCATTAAATTCTAAGAAAGCTGCCCACTCTTTTTTAAAGAACTGAATGAACTCTTGATCTTTTAACAGAGAAGTGTTAAACCTCCAGGTTAAGCCTTAAGGTTTGGGTATATCTCTAGAAATATTTACAGAAACTGGTGCGTGATCACTAATGATAATTGGATGAATGTTGGAACCCTTGATATCTTTTAAAAGAGAATTACTGACTATTAAGTAGTCTAAGCGAGACTGTGAGTGGTGAACTGGAGAAAAGAAAGTAAACCCTTTAGCGTCTGGGTGACATGAACGCCAAGCGTCACAGAGACCCAACTCATCCATGTACTGCTTCAAAATACTTGCAGATCGCCATGTGCGCTGGTGTCCTGCTGTGCTGAGTCTGTCAAGTTCAGCATCAAGGACCAAGTTGAGGTCTCCTCCTATAATTATTGTGGAGTCAGCATGAACCGAAAGTGAAGTGAAGAATCTGTGAAAGAAGGAGGATTCATCAGCATTGGGACCATAGATGCTGGCTATACAGAAATCTTTATTCTGAACAGATATGTTAATAATTACAAATCTGCCTTCTGGATCAACAATTGTGTCCTTATGGGTAAATATCATATTTTTATTAATCAAAATAGCAACTCCTCTTTGTTTGGAGTTGTAACTAGCTGAGTAGATGGACGGGAATTGTGATGATCAGCTGATTTAGATAAGTGGGTCTCCTGCAGTAAAACTAGATCTGCTTTTAGATCATTCAGATGGTTGAAAACTTTCAGCCTCTTTGGCCCAGAGCCAAGTCCACGCACATTCCAGCTAAAGATGTTCAGACTGGACATGACTACACTGAGAGTGTTATACTAAGTAATGCGCATACGTCTGTGATTCCTGTGCGCGTGCCCGCTGACCAGTGCGCAGAGAAGCGCTGTGCGTTTGTGCGCGTGAATGTTTCCTGGCTGTGTGAGTTACTTGTTGTATGTGTCCTATATGAGCCTATGTGAGGTGTTTGCGGTATGTCGGCGAGTGTGTGCGGGATCGCGTGTACGTGCGCGCGCCTTTCTCGTGCATGAGTAAATGGTTACTTACCGGGGGTGTGTTGCCTTTAGTTCTTTTAAATATGAGGAGGAGGGGGGAAGAGGTGGGGAATAAAAAGAGGAAAAAAGAAAAGAAAAACAAGAAAAAACAAACACAAAAAAACAACGTAAACATGAGCGGGGAGAGAGATAAACTGCTTTGACGAGATGGAGGTGTGGATGATGTGTTGATGAGCTGATTTTCCATTAATTTAAATCAGATTAGCTGGTTTCATCAGCGCATTCTGGAATTTCTGATTGCAGCAGCTGCGGGTCTTCAGCGCAGCCACGGGGTGATCTCGGGGTCCCGAAAGAGCCGTCCATCCACGTAGAGTCTGTCAACTGAAATAATAATTTTAAAACTTTGGAAATCACCGACACATGTATCGGGGTTTCGTTAGTGGATTCCTACTTTTATTTTTCTTTTGCTGAGGCAGAAATTTAAAGGTCTAGAATAACACAAAGTGTAGAGATTTCCTTTTTTTTTTGTTAGAAAAGCAATAACCTTCACATTGCCAAGAACAGTACAAACATGCAACCCAAATAGAAACTATCAATATCATTAGTGCTGTCAATCGATTTAAAGAATTAATCAGATCAATCACAATATTTTACTAGGTAAATGTTATATGACAGTGTGTGGCTTTTAAACAAAAAAAAGACCAGGGACAACCTTTTTTTCTTTTATTTTTTTGTCTGAAATGTTTTAATTTGTAAAGTGTTAACTCAGATATCCCAGAAGTATCATTTGTGTGGACAAATCACATCAACAGTAAGATCAGAAGAACTGTAAGGACTTTAATGTCTGCAGTTTTACTCCAAGAAAACAAAGATGCTGATATTAAAAGCCATAAGAAACTAACATTGTGTTTCTTCACTTTAAGTGGTCCGGGTGAATACTCAAATCTGATTGGCTGATGGATATTTACGCGCACAAAAAAGAGTTCCAGTCGTATATTCAAAATGATCTATTTTACTTTTCTTATAAAACAAGCTTATTTCTTCATCTTCTGGTCAAAATCAAGCAGTCAGAGGTGATCTTTCTCTCTGATCTGATGCTTTTGAACCTATTGTGACGATCAGCACATACAGAGGATCTGGAAAGTCTTCCCAGCGCCTCACTGCTTCCACATTTTATGATGTCACAGCCTTATTTCTAAATGGAGTAAATCCGTTTTCTTCCTGAAAGATTCTTTGAATAACACCCACAATGACAATGTTGAAAAAGTTCTTTTGAAATTGTTTTCAAAATAAAAACCTGTAAAATTACATGTACAGAAGTATTCACAGCCTTTGCTCAGTACTTAGTTGCTGAACCTTTGACAGCATTTACAGTCTCAAGTGGTTTTGAATATGACGCCACGAACTTGACAGACCTTTCTTTGGACAGTTTGGTTCATTCCTCTTTGCAGTTGTGCTCAAGCTCCATCAGGTTAGATGGAAGCGTGGTTGCACGGCCATTTTCAGATCTCTCCATAGATGTTTAATTGGATTCAGGTCTGGTTCTGGCTGGGCCACTCAAGGACTTTGACATAGTTGTTCTGAAGCCACTCCTTCCATATCTTGCTGGTGTGATTTGGGTCATTGTCCTGCTGAAAGATGAACCGTCGCTCCAGTCTGAGGTCAGGAGTGCTGTCTAGATTTAGATCAGGAATAGGCTACTTGTAGCCTTGAGGGCCGCTGTGTCTGCACGATTTCCGAATATCCAAGCCTTACTCATGACTGATTACCTGGTTCAGTTGTGTCCAGCCAATTAAAAAATGCCAGAGTGTGGGGTATGTTGGAAAACATGCATGAATGTGGCCCTCCAGGCCTAGAGTTGCCTATCCCTGCTTTAAATTGTTTAGACGCAGATCTTTGAAGCACACACAAGCTATGTTACAAAAACTGCCTTCTATCATTTAAGAAATATTTCCCCAGTGAGGTATTAATGCACACTCTCAGGACATCTAGAAGAGATTATAATGGTGCTCTTTGGTTCTTTTTGGTGATGAGAAAACTACAATCAACCGGTTGCATCCATCCATCCATCCATTTTCTTCCGCTTATCTGGGACCGGGTCGCGGGGGCAGCAGTAAAAGTAGAGATGCCCAGACTTCTTATCGCTCTCCGGCCACTTCCTCCAGCTCCTCTGGAGGTACCCCGGGTAGTTCCCATGCCAGCCGAGAGACATAGTCTCTCCAGCATGTCCTGGGTCTTCCCCGGGGCCTCCTCCCAGTGGGACATGCCCGGAACACCTCTCTAGTGAGGCGTCCAGGGGGCATCCTAAAGGCCCGAGCAACTGGCTCCTCTCGATGTGGAGGAAAAGAGGCGCTACTCCGAGGTCCTCCCGGGTTACCGAGCTTCTCATCCTATCTCTAAGTGAGCGTCCAGCCACCCTACAGAGGAAGCTCATTTCAGCCGCTTGTATCCTGGACCTCGTTCTTTCGGCCATGACCCAGAGCTCATGACCATAGGTGAGTATTGGGGCGTAGATCGACTGGTAAATTGAAAGCCTTGCTTTCTGGCTTAGCTCTATCTTCACCACGACGGACCGGTACAGCGACCGCATGATAGTGGACGCAACACCAATCTGCCTGTTGATCTCACGCTCCGATCTTCCCTCACTCGTGAACAAGACCCCAAGAAACTTAAACTACTCCACTTGGGGAAGGAGCTCTCCACCCACCCAGAGAGGGCAAACCACTTTTCTCGGGTCGAGAACCGTGGCCTCAGACTTAGCGGTGCTGACCCTCATCCCAGCCGCTTCACACTTGGCTGCAAACCGTTCCAATGCATGCTGGAAGTCCTGGCTTGATGAAGCCAACAGGACAACATCATCTGCAAAGAGCAGAGAGGAAGTCCTGTGGTTCCCAAACCAGACCCCCTCCGGCTCCTGGCTGCACCTAGAAATTCTGTCCATAAAGACTATGAACAGAACCGGTGACAAAGGGCAGCCCTGCCGGAGTCCAACATGCACCGGGAACAGGTCTGACTTAGTGCCAGCTATGCGGACCAAGCTCCTGCTCTAGTCATACAGAGACCGGACAGCCCTGAGTAAGGCTCCCCGGACCCCATACTCCCAAAGTACCTTTCATAGGACACCACGGGGCACACGGTCGAACCCCTTCTCCAAATCCACAAAACCCATATGGACAGGATGAGCGAACTCCCACGAACCCTCCAGCACCCTAGACAGAATGTAGAGCTGGTCCACAGTTCCACAACCAGGACCGAAACCGCATTGCTGTTCTTGGATCTGAGGTTCGACTATTGGCTAGACTCTCCTCTTCAATACCCTGACAAGGACTTTCCCAGGAAGGCTGAGGAGTGTGATTTCCCGGTAGTTGGAACACACCGTCCAGTCCCCCTTCTTGAAAAGACACCCCTGTCTGCCAGTCCAGTGGTACTGTTCCCGACTGCCACACGATGCTGCAGAGATGTGTCAGTCAAGACACTTCAACAGCATCCAGAGGCTTGAGGTACTCAGGGCTGACCTCGTCCACTCCCGGTGCCTTGCCACCGAGGAGCTTGTTGACTACCTCAGTGACTTCAGCTTGGGTAATGGACAGCCCCACCCCAAAGTTCTCAGCCTCTGCTTCCTCAACAGAAGGCGTGTCAGCAGGATTGAGGAGATACTCAAAGTATTCCTTCCACCGCCCAACAATGTCCCCAGTTGAAGTCAACAGCCCACCTGCACTAAAAACGGTGCCTGCAGAAAACTGCTTCCCCCTCCTGAGGCGCCGGACGGTTTGCCAGAACCTCTTCGAGGCAAACCGATAGTCCTTCTCCATGGCCTCACTGAACTCCTCCCAGGACCGAGTTTTTGCCTGTAATACAGCCTGAGCCGCAGCTCGCTTAGACTGCCGATACCTGTCAGCTGCCTCTGGAGTCCCACAAGCCAGCCAGACCTGATAGGACTCCTTCTTCAGCTTGACGGCATCCCTTACTTCCGGTGTCCACAAACAGGTTCGGGGGTTGCCGCCACGACAGGCACCAGAGACCTTGCGACCACAGCTCCGAACAGCAGCAAAGACAATAGAGGTGGAGAACATGGTCCATTCAGACTCAATGTCACCAGCCTCACTCGGTACCTGTTTGAAGCTCTCCCGGATGTGGGAGTTAAAGACTTCCCTGACGGAGGGCTCAGCCAGACGTTCCCAGCAGACCCTCCCAGTATGTTTGGGTCTGCCAAGTCTTTCTGGCCTCCTTCCTCACAAATGAATCCAACTCACCACCAGGTAGTGATCAGTGGACAGCTCTGCCCCTCTCTTTACATGAGTGTCCAAAACACACGGCCGAAGGTCGACTAAAACAACTACAAAGTCGTCCATTGATCTCCTGCCGAGGGTGCCCTGATGCCAAGTGTATTTATGGACACCCTTGTGCTCAAACATGGTGTTTGTTATGGACAAACAAGCACACAAGTCCAACAACAAAACACTGTTCTGGTTCTGATCAGGGAAGCCGTTCCTACCAATCACACCAGTCCAGGTGCTACCACCATTGCCCACGTGGGCATTGAAGTCACCCAGGAGGACAATGGAGTCCCCCATTGGGGCGCTTTCCAGTACCTCTCCGAGAGACACCAAGAAAGCTGGGTACCTCGAACTGCTTTTCAGCCCATAAGCCGAAACCACAGTCAGAGACCTGTCCCCCACCCGAAGGCGGAGGGACGCAACCCACTCGTCCACCGGGGTGAACTCCAACACTTGGCCGCTAAGCTGGGAGCTTACGAGTAAGCCCACCCCAGCCCGCCGCCTCTCACCATGTGCAACTCCAGAATGGTAAAGAGTTTCAGAGCTCAGACTATGCGTAGAGGTGAGCCCAACTATATCTAGCCGGTACCTCTCAACCTCTCGGACAAGCTCAGGCTCCTTCCCTCCCAGAGAGGTGACGTTCCATGTCCCAAAAGCCAAGTTTCATGACCAGGACTTAGGCCGCCGAGGCACTCGCCTTCGACTGCCACCCAAACCACATTGCACCATCTCCTTCTGAGCTCTCCTGCAGGTGGTGGGCCCACTGGGGAGTGATCCCACGTCGATTTACCTGACCGGGCCCCGTGGGAGGAACCCCAGCCACCAGGCGCTCGCCTGCAAGCTCCAATCCCAGGCGTTGCTCCAGGGTGAGGCCCTGGTAATGCAAATCCGGGCGACGCAACTGGATCTTTGGTATTTCTTCTCATGAAGGAGTTTGTGGACCGCTCATTGTCTGGCTCGTCACCCAGGATTTGTCTGCCATGGGAGACCCTACCAGGAGCCGAAGCCCCAGACAGCATAGCTCCTGGGATCTCTCGAGCTTTCAAACCCCTCCACCACGTTAAGGTAGCGGTTCATGGAGGGGCAACCGGTTGCAGCTGGACCAAAACTCAGCTGCACGTCTCTGAACCAGGACCAGAAAGAAGGACCACATGGCTCCCATCCTGAAATCTTTGCACCGGCTCCCAGTCGGCTTCAGGATGAATTTTAAGGTTCTTGTATTACCTTCATTTTGATCAGATTTAGTTTTTTAGCTCGCAGATCCCTCAGGTGCAGGTCTCCTGGTGGTCCCAAAAATCCGAACTAAAACCCATGGTGAGGCCACATTTCAGCACTGTGGGCCTCGCCTGTAGAACAGCCTTCCTGAGGATGTAAGGTGTTAGATACATCCACTGTGGAGGTTTTTAAAGAAAAGCTTAAAACTCATCTTTTTATATAGCTTTTACATGTCCACATGTTTTAATTTGTTTTATACATTTTACTGATAATTAATCTGATTGAATTTGATTCTTCTTGTGGGATGTGTTTGTATGTGTTGGGTTTTTATTGTATTTTTATTTCTTTTTTATGTTTGATCTTTTACCTACTATTTTTTATCTTACTATTCTTTATTTTATTGTGGAAAGCAGTTTAGATACTTTGTAGCAGGAAAAGTGCTATACAAATAAAGTTTAATTTAAATTTATTTTGAAGAGTTTTGGACCCCACCAGCTGATCAGACTGAGCAGGTTTCTTGTGTGTTGTCAGTAGTAAATATTGATACACACACCTACAGTGGCCTCTGGCGGTTGTAAAAAGGAAACGATTTTTCAAGGCAACTGGTCGTTAGTGAGGAACAAAAATATATTAGCCTATATTTATCAATTAAAAATCTCATACGTCACACCGTTGGCCCAATCATTCAAAAAGACACAAATTATACTCTGAGAAATGCAGTATTTCCTCTATTAGGCTCTAAAGTCCCACTCAGACTATTTTTTTTTTCTGTTGTAAAATCTTTCTCAGTGGTCTTTTAATCATGATTATACAGGTTTTAGCCAAATTCAAAAGGACTGTCTTACTTTTTAAGACATACTTTCTGCAGAGTAGCAGGAGCTCATTAGAAATACAATTCTGGTATGTGGGCAGGACTGTTGGCACTGAAGTTCCCTCTGCTGTTTCCCATCAGCACTCTGTTTACACTCTCTCCCGCTAGTGTATAGCACATTGCAAGTCCAAGCTAACATGAGCATGTAAAGTTGTGCAGTTTTGAGCCGGATGCCAGCTCAGACGAGAAATGTGGAAGACATTGGTGGCTTAATTTGTCTGCAACTGATGCATCCCAAATATTATATCAGAGAAAGGAGACTTTGGCCCGCTCATGTCAGTGCTGCATCACAAACCCAGCTTTTTCACACATCCGGTTTTCTGCTTCTGATCCAACGCGATATGAATAAAGGATTACTCAGCAATGCACTTAAATTGTTTTATACATGTTCTCCATCACGAGAAAAACGCTGTAAGAACATGTCAAAAGCTCCAAAATTATTGGGGTTTTTTTGGATTGGGTCTGTTTTAGGCATGTTATAAAATGTATTTGTTCAAATTTCAGCTGTCAGCTTATAAACACCATCATAAAATCAACATTTTAAGTTGCTTGTTTCTCATGTTGGTGCCGTGTTAAATCTTGTCTCTTTAGTTGCCTGTGAACAGCTTTGTGAGCGTACTGCTTCTGCCTTTGATGACCTTGTTAATGTGAAACAAAGTCTTTAGTGTTTTCTTAACTTTTTCTAATACAGAAGCTCAGCAGCGCCTCCTTCTGGTGACAGTGTTTGCACTGAGTGTCCGTTACCAGCCTGTGGATGTCTCTCTGGCCATCTCCAGTGGACTTTTGAATGTGTTGTCCCAGCTGTGCGGCACAGAGACCATGCTGGGGCAGCCTCTGCAGCTCCTCCAAAAAACTGGGGTGTCCCAGCTCGGCACGGCCCTGAAAGTGGCCTCCACTCGTCTACTGCAGATCCTGGCCATCAGCACTGGGTAAGAGAGTTACAGACTTAACTGTGTGAATTAGTGAGATCAAACTGAATGTGGTTTCTCCCCTTTCAGGACGTATGCTGACAAACTATGTCCAAAGGTGGTCCAGTCTCTGCTGGACCTGCTGTGCAGTCAGCTGAAGAATCTGCTGTCTCAGGCAGGAGTGAACCTTTTGTCACCTGGAAAAAAGCCGGAGGACGTCAAATGTGAAAACAGTGCCAATTTGGAGAAGAAAGACTTCAGAGGTAACAAGTGTTCTGTGTTTCTACAGCTGAATCAGAACCTGCAGGAGCAAAACATTCTTATTGGCCCTCAAAATGATAACAACACAGAATGTGTCTCTTAGTTGTGTTTTATCTATAAATAAATCATAATGCATGTATTTATTAGTCAATGCATTGATCGATTTATTTTCGTACAGTCCAATGAGATCTGTATATATCATTTTAAAACTGATTAGATTGAAATTGTAAATACCGTTGGATCGAGACATTAAGAGGAGCCAGTTGAGGTGGCTCAGGTATCTGGTTTAGATGCTTCCTTGTTACCTCCCTGTAGTAAAGGACAACTTCCGTTTTCACCGACTCTGGCCCAATTGATAAAATACAACTTCCATTGCACATCTATCGGCTCCTTCAGGTCTATCTGCCGATACGTACGCCATGTGACCTGTAGCTACTGTGCATCCAGAAAGTCTTCCCAGCACATCACGTCTTCCGCATTTTATGATGTCACAGCCTTATTTCTAAATGGAATAATTCAGTTTTCTTCCTGAAACTTTCTTTGAAAAACACCCCATGATGACAATGTTGAAAAAAAATCTTCTGAAATTGTTGCAAATTTATTAAAATAAAAACCTGAAAAATGATCCGTAAGTGGAAGAGGTTTGGAACCACCAGGACTCTTTCTAGATCTGGCCAGAAGCCATGAATGACTCTCATTTTCTAAACCATTTCGGGGTCACGGGGCTGCTGGAGCCTAACTAGTCAGTCATGGGTGAAGGCAGGGACATCCCAGGACAGGTCGCCAGTCTGTTGCAAGGGCCACAATCACACACCCATGAACACTCACATCCACACCTAGAGACAATTTAGAGTCCCTTGATAATTAACCTGTGTTTTTGGAGGATGGGAGGAAGCTGGAGTCCCCAGAGAAAAGCCGTGAACATGCAAACTCCACACAGAAAGGTGTCACTTGGTGACACTGTTTCACCTTCTTGCCGTGAGGCAAGAGTGCTAACCACTGCGTCACGTGCAGCACTTTTCCCATGTGAAATTACCAGGTGAGCAGTTCAACAAAACACCAAAAATGATCCATTAATGTGGCATAAAGGAGATATACTCTGAACAAGAATGTGCACAGAGAAAGTCTAACATTCCACTGTAGAACAAGAAGAAACATTTTCTTTTAAGGGAAGAATGATTGTTTTGAAAAAACACTGTCACTATGTCACCATATGTCATGCTCTAGTCTCTGGAGTAAGATTGCTGTGGTCTATAGTGTCAAAGGCTGCTCTAAGATCTAACAGGACCAGAATAGAGATTTGTCCCTTTTCTGTGGCCAGTAACATGTCATTAGTGACTCTAACTAGTGCAGTTTCAGTGCTATGGTGAGGTCTGAACCCTGACTGGAAATCTTCAAAGAGGCTATTGTCCTGTAGGTGGCAGTATAGGTGTTTAACTACCACTCTTTACATATTATATATGAATATTTAAAAGACTGTGGCGTATAACCTGTTTTTAGGGAGGTATTTATAATAGTTAAAATAGATTCTTTAATTAGGGGAAGGTTTCTTTAAAAAGCTTATTGGGGATTGGGTCTAAGAGACAAGTTGAGGTTTTAGAGGATGAAATAACTGATGTTAATTTTTTTTTTTGGCGTTCCAGAAGAGACAATATGAAATAAATATATATGCCATGAAATCATTAAAACAAAGTGTCATTAAATATTTAAAATTGGAAATTAATAAATAAATAAAATTTTAAATATATGTGGCAATAAAATATTAAAATTACCATCCACTTGATTTATTGATAGTATTAGTAACTATTACTTATGACTGTGTTTCACTCCTTTCACTCGCCTTTTAGTACATAAGCTAAAGCTAGGAGCTGCTGGACTCTCTCTGTATGGGGTTGTCACCAGCGCTAAAGGGAACTCGGAGAACAATTGTAAACTGTTGCTCTGTGCCCAGAACCCGTCCCTGGGTTGTCAGGTTAATGCTCGCAGAAATATTCTTACAAAGCAGAGCGGCGCCATCAAAAGTGGGATGGATGCCATCTCTCCGCTTGAGACTTTCCCCAAAACGCGCTCCAATTGTCAACAAAGCTAACGCCGTTTTCTGGGCACCATTTGGGTAACCAGCGGTTAAATGATGAAAAACGGCTGCACATTTCATCACTAACTAGGTTCGGGACGGGACCAGAGAAAATAACAGTGTCTGACATCGACTAATCACAGAGTGGACATGTTAAGCTTGAAAACATCTAACCGCACACATAATATGATGAAAATTACTAAACAAAAGTGTAAACAAATCATTCTCCTAAATGGGTTTAGAAAATGAATGAAAGAATGAATGATGAACACTTTTGGTTCAGTGCAAGTAAAACCTTTGAAGAATCATATTACCAACTGGTCAGTAAACAGAAAAACAATACATTTTTTAAGTTGTTGTCTAAAAGGAAATAGTTCAGTCCCTTTGCTATCAGTGTTTTTGAATATGCTTTTCCGAAAGTATTAGGGAGAACATGCCCTAATGACTGCGTAATGATAACATTGAACAGATGACTCACTTATTGCAACCTAACCTACATTAAAATGCATGCTAGCTCTCTGGTAATGGTAGCTGCAGTGATAGCTACAACAATTTGCTTTTTTCGGTACATCACTCGACATACAGTGTCTTGTGAAAGTATTCAGCCCCTTGAACTTTTCAACCTTTTTCCACATTTCAGGCTTTAAACAGAAAGATATAAAACTGTAATTTTTGAGAAAAATCAACAACAAGTGGGAAACAATCATGGACTGAAATGAAACTTATTGGAATTTTTTTAACTTTTTTCACAAATAAAAAACTGAAATACTGGGTGTCCAGAATGCTCCTGTATTTGGCTCCATCTATCTTCCCATCAATTTTAACCATCGTCCCTGTCGCTGCTGAAGAAAAGCAGACCCAAACCATGATGCTGCCACCACCATGTTTGACAGTGGAGATGGTGTGTTCAGGGTGATGAGCTGTTTTGATTTTACGCCAAACATAACGTTTTGCATTGTTGATAAAAAGTTGGACTTCATCTGAGCAGAGCAGCTTCTTCCACATGTTTGGTGTGTTTCCCAGGTGGCTTATGGCAAACGACTCTTTTGATGGATTCCTTTAAGAAATGGCTTTCTTCTTTCCACTCTTCCGTAAAGGCCTGTTGTGTGCAGTATACGACTGTCCTATGGACAGAATCTCCCACCTCAGCTGTAGATCTCTGCAGTTCATCCAGAGTGATCATGGGCCTCTTGGCTGCATCTCTGATCAGGCATCTCAGTCTATCGCTTGCTCAGTGCTCCTTGGGATGTTTAAAGCTCGGGAAATCTTTCTGCTCTAATTTTTAGTAACCTTAACAGGGGAAACAGTGATTGCATTTCAATCTAATGTTATGTATGTGTGTTTTTTGTAAACTGTTTTTCCTATTTTTTGTCTACATATTAAGTAATCTAAACATAGTGTGACAAACATAAACTAGAAATACAGTTGAATTTGGTGGCAGATTATTTCTTTTTTTAACAAAAAACCTGGAATGTTTTTCTTGATAAAGGCCTCATGACAGAAAAGCAGCCTTGTATGTCGTTGGATTCTGACTGGCATGTTCTTGATTACAGCTTTGGTCCGCAAGCAGCACACAGCAGAGCTTTACCTGGGAGACTTCTTGGTGTTCCTCAGGAGGGTGGTGTCTTCCAAGGCTATCCAGTCCAAGATGGCCTCCCCTAAATGGACAGAGGTGCTGCTCAACATTGCTGCTCAGAAATGCAGTTCAGGTGTGAACACAGATAGATCTTGAAGGGTTTTGTGAAGCAGGAACCCTGCCGGGACATTAACTCCTAGTGTTGTCGATGGTAGGTGTTCCTCTGGTGGGAAATCTCAGAACCCGTCTCCTGGCTCTCCATGTTTTGGAGGCTGTTCTTCCAGCCTGTGAGGCTAACATGGAGGATGATCAAATAACTCAGGTATGGCAGAGTTTGCTAATGATTGTGTCCTGAATGAAGAAGCTGATGTTAAAGTGTCCTGCAGGTGGTTGAGCGGCTCTTCTCTCTGCTGTCGGACTGCATGTGGGAGGCTCCCGTGGCTCAGGCCAAACACGCTGTTCAAGTCAAAGAGCGAGTCCAGGAGCTGAGACTCCAGGTGTGCAGCTGCTGCTCAGATTCCTGACTCATGTTCAGAGCTTGTAAAAGAAGCTGACAGTTGATCTGACACTCAGGGGGAGGGAGAGGAAGAAGATGAGAACCTGCCCATTCAGGAAGTGTCTTTTGACCCAGAAAAGGCTCAGTGCTGCGTGGTGGAGAACGGTCAGGGCCTGACCCACGGCAGTGGAGGAAAAGGCTATGGTCTGGCCTCCACTGGCATTTCTTCTGGGTGTTACCAGTGGAAGGTGCATTTTTTAATCACAAAACCATTACATTTGTTGCCGTTACTGATTTTTTTTTCTGTTTTTTTCTGCTTTTCTATAATTACACTCATTTCTCTGCTGGTCACCCTCTGCAGTTTTACATTGTGAAGGAGAACCGAGGCAACGAGGGCACATGTGTGGGCGTGTCACGATGGCCTGTTCATGACTTTAACCACCGCACCACATCGGACATGTGGCTGTATCGAGCTTACAGTGGAAACCTCTACCACAACGGGGAGCAGACCCTGACGCTGAGCAGTTTCACGCAAGGAGATTCCGTCACCTGCATCTTGGACATGGAGGCCAGAACCATCTCATTTGGCAAGAATGGAGAGGTGAGGCAGCAGGGGAAGGGGCCTTTATTTGATATACAGTGGGTACAGAAAGTATTCAGACCCCCTTAAATGTTTCACTCTTTATTATATTGCAGCCATTTGTTAAAATCATTAAAGTTCTTTTTTTCCTCATTAATGTACACACAGCACCTCATGTTGACAAAAAAGTCACAGAATTTGTGACATTTTTGCAGATTTCTTAAAAAAGAAAAACTGAAATATCACATGTTTCTAAGTATTCAGACCCTTTGCTCAGTATTTCGTAGCAGCACCTTTTGATCTAATGCAGACATGAGTCTTTTTGGGAAAGATGCAACAAGTTTTCCACTCCTGGATTTGGGATCCTCTGTCCTTCCTCCTTCAGATCCTCTCCAGTTCTGTCAGGTTGGATGGTAAATGTTGGTGAACAGTCATTTTCAGGTCTCTCCAGAGATGCTCCATTGGGTTTAAGTCAGGGCTCTGGCTGGAGAACAGTCACAGAGTTGTTGTGAAGGCACTCTGGTTATTTTAGCTGTGTGTTTAGGGTCATTGTCTTGGTCATTGCCTGATCTGACATGAACTGTGAGCTGTAAGGTCTTATATAGACAGATGTGAGGCTTTCCTAATCAAGTCCAGTCAGTAGAATCAAACACAGCTGGACTCAAATGAAGGTGTAGAACCATTTCAAGGATGTTCAGAAGAAATGGACAGAACCTGAGTTCAATATAAGTGTCACAGCAAAGGGTCTGAATACTTAGAACCGTGTGAGATTTCAGTTTTTCTTTTTGAAGAAATCTGCAAAAATTCTGTGTTTTTTGTCAATATGGTGTGTGTACATTAATGAGGGAAAAATGAACTTCAATGATTTTAGCAAATGGCTGCAATAGAGCAAAGAGTGAAACATTTAAGGGGGTCTGAATACTTTCTGTACCCACAGTACAAACAGTTTTTTTAACTATTGTAATATCTGTGATCAACAGGAGCCCAAGTTGGCGTTTGAAGATGTGGATGCTACAGAACTATTTCCCTGTGTGATGTTTTATAGCAGCAACCCAGGAGAAAAGGTTGGTAAAGCTGAATCACATCCAGTTCTTGCAAACTTGAGCAGGTAGTTTTCAACTGTAAAGAAAGTCAGAAAGAGGGTCCAGGGGCTCATCACATTTCTCAATACAACAACAGTTAAAAGTCTCACTCTAATGCAATAAAGTGTTTGAGACCTAAAAAACATTTCTGCAACTCTGAACGTTCCCCCTTGGTCCAAGCATAGTACAGAGACTCAAAACATGGTCGTCTGGACCTTTAAACCTCCTTCTCGCAAAGTGTAGACAACTCATCTGGTCTGCTATGGAGGAGCTGGGGAGGGTTTATCGATGTGATGCGCTTACCTTCACCAATCACTCCGCCCCTCTACCTCCTCGTCCCCCATTGGATGTGTTTGTGTGCAATGTGTGGTCCTCAATCAAGAGTGTGCATGTAGTGCAGAATGTGACACCAGAGGAGGCGCTAGGCTCACACCTCCGGGGTGTTTCCACCGACTGGTGGGTGAGATGGAGCTACCGATGTAGTTTCCTTTCCACAGTCTGTCACGCCTGTCATCTGAGGCCTGCTGTACGTGGCCTTGTTGGGGGTTTTGGGAGAGCTGCGGACAGTTGGTATGGATGGCTCCCCCTTTTTGTCCAGGCTGGCAGCTGTCACCTCTTGGAGATGGGTATGGACATCCGTCCACAACCTTCCTGGCTCTTCAGCCAGACTGCACTGGCTCCAATGGTACCAGGTGTCAACTTTTCCCTTTCAGGCGCACTGCACGTGAGGCACGTTCCACCACCTGGAACGGGCCTCTTCACCGCAGTTCGAACCACTTCCCTGCGGTAACCTTCAGGAGAACCCACACAGAAATGCGTGGTTCTGTTTGCCAGAGTCTGGAGCCTGGCCTCACACATGTAATGCAAAAGCTAACAGCAAAGCCCTCAGTTCCTTATGATATGGTTTCTACTGGTACCTGATGGGCTCCTCACCCATCCTCAGAGGTCCCACAGGTCCTGGAAACTGTCGACCTGTTACAAGCTCATAGGGAGTGAATTGAGCAGAACACAGGTACATTTGGTCTGTGCCTGGATTTTTCCTTCAAAGTTTGAGTCATTTTATTCAGCTTTGCTAAAGTGGGACTAGTTGTCAAATCTGATTCTTTCAGCGGCCCTGTGCTGAGGAGTGAATAGCTGATAAGACATTCTGGTTAGGTTTGCACTTGCTGGCTAGGCTTCTAGCCATCCTGCAAAAAAATCAACACAAACTAACAAATACTCGTAGCCAAGTACACAGGTGGTGTTTCTCCACCATATCAGTTAGTCGATCACAATCTCCTGCCCTGGAATACTAGGCAGGTTAACTTCCCCATCTCTGATTTCACTGCATCAGAACTGAACAGAGACATGAAATTTGGAGATGAGGTCAACAATTCAGACGTCCTCCAAGCTGTGAAGAGAACCACATGAGAACCTAGGAGAACAATTGCTACAAGTCACATAAAAAAGGCAGGAAGTTTGATCACAGTTGTCTGCCTGTGAACTCAGTCTGTGCCTTCAGCTGCTCTGCTCACAGACCTGTGTCCCTTCAGTCTTTGCTTACCTAACAGAGATAAGCCTGTTACAGCATCTCTCTCTGGGTTTGCTCAGATGTTTTCCCCTTTTAAGATTGGTGTTGGAGCACTAGAGAACTTTCAACAGCCAGCGATGGCAGTCATCCCTTTAACTGAAACTGACGGTTGTCAATAATGTCTTTATCAAAGGACAAATTCAGTTTCTGACTTTCAGTTTTTCAAATCAATTGAAGTTGGAGAGGGCGATTGTGGCCACCAATGGTTAAGAAACACTGATCTAGAGCCTTGGGGTCTTTGTGTGTCCATGGTCTCCAGGTGAAAATCTACGACATGCAGATGAGAGGGACGCCACGAGACCTCCTACCTGGTGATCCGATTTGCAGCCCCGTAGCCACAGTTCTGGCTGAGGCAATCACACAACTGATTCGTATCCTGCATCGCACTGATCTCTGGACCCATCGCATCAACAAGACCATGATTGAGCGCCTCCATACCATCAAGCACTGCTTTAAGGAGTCAGTGGGGACCTCTTGTGGCGTCCAAAGGCTGAAAAAGAGCCGCTCAGTGCAGAGCCGTGAAGAGCACGAATCCCAAAAGGACTGCCAGGAAATGCAGACAAGGATGGAAGAGGAGAAGGGCCGGCATGGGCGGCAGCATGGCCTCGGCGAACTCTCCGAGCAAAGCCTTAGAAGCTTGTGCTCTGAGGTGTGGCCAGTCCTGGCTGTGATTGGTGGGACAGATGCAGGACTGCGCGTGGGTGGCAGGTGTGTGCACAAACAGACGGGAAGGCATGCCACCATGCTGGGAGTGGTAAAAGAAGGCAGCACATCGGCCAAGGTGCAGTGGGATGAAGCAGAGATCACCATCAGGTACTGAATGAAAAGCCCTACTGTGTATTTATCATCATAGCCTTTTTAATGGATGTTTCCCTTTTAAAATCACAGAGAAAGGATTGAAGTCTAATCATGCTATTTAGTAGCATTTTATAGCTTTCCAAGACTTTGTGATCCTTATGTAAGGCTGTGCAGCCAGAGGCTCCGGAGCCATTTCTATCCATCCATTGTCGCTCTTAAATGCCAACAGCTTGAACACATATCAACTAAATTAGTTATGTACGTATTCTAATCTATGCTGGGCAATAGCATTTAGTTGTTTGCAACCAGAAGCAGAGTTCTTGAGTTTTTCAGTGAATCAAAGGTGTTACTCTTGTTTACAGCTGAGACAAAATGTCATCAGTAAATGCTGAGTTATTCACACCATTGGTCTTGGACCCCCCAGTACCCCCGCTTTTCCTGACAGTTGTTTAAACTTAAGGTTTTTTATTTGATGTACAAGTATCAAAGGCATTGTTTCAAAGTTTTTATTGGACATCTCTTCTGTGCTATGGCAGATTTGCTGTTTTATAAACTCCAACTCAGAATAATTCTTACGTTTCAGACTTTTCCCCCAGTATTTATTGATGTTTACAGAAGACCCTGCTTGTCTTTTTACACAGTAAAAATGATCTTTTCATGTCGCCTGAACTCACTCCATCTCCTGGTAGTCTTCTACTCTGCATTTGACCTGTTTTGAAATGCTGAGTCATTGTTGACCTTGCTTACCTGTCATGACTCCATCATTGCTTCTCTGAAGTTGCCTTGCTTGCAGTGAGCTTCTCTTCTATCCTTCCCCTTACCTTCTTTCCTTTCCTTGTCTCCTCTCATCAAACTTCTTTGTATTAAAGCTTCCCAACTTTTTGGTCGCCTAGTGACACTCCACTGTACAACCTGGACCCATGTGATCCGCTGCCATTTGATGTGGGACGTTTCCGTGGCCTGACTGCCTCCCTGCTGATGGATCTCACTTACCTGACAAGTATTAATGAGGAGACTTGTGTCAAGCTCAGTTCACGCCGCCATGAGAAGAAGCATCGCAACGTGGCTTCCACTGACCACGAGCCATCCTGTGCAGAGGACAAAGTGGAAAGTGAGGCTCACAACTTCAGTGAGCAGACAGAGCTGGTGGCAACCTCGTCAGGGGGCACGTCAGCCTCGAGCAACTCTGACCTGCGGCTGTCTCACAGCCTGGATGAGGTCAAAGCCCACGCAGCCTCAAACTCCAAATCAGAGAGCGAGATTTCCTCTGTGGCTGGAGGAGGAAGTGAAAGCCTGTTCTTATCAGCGCCTCACACCACAGCTGGTGAGGGGGCCAGGAGGAAGGGTCATGAGCACGGCCCCCGCAGCAGTCACGACCCATCCTCCATAGCTACCCAATCGGAGATGAACGCTGTGCAGCTGTCCTACTTGTACCTGGGGGCCATGAAAACCCTGAGTGCTCTGCTGAGCTGCAGCAAGTATGCAGAGCTACTCCTCATACCCAAGGTACTGACCCACCTGCACTACATTCCGGGCTCCTAGAACCCACTTTGATTTGCTGAGAACCGTGTCTGTTAGAACAGCTCAGTTCAGTCTGGTCATTTTTCTTTCTTGAACATAATGGAAACAGTGTTGAACTGAAAAACAAATCCTTTATTCTCCTGGATCTCTTCTTTTAGGTGATTCCAGAAACGGTTTCCAGCAGCCATAATGCTGATCTGAACATGAGCTCTAGCGAGGGCGCTGCCTCATCACCGGTGTGCCAGGAGGAGGTGGAGATGAGGGCAGCTCTGCAGTTTCTCATGCGCCACATGGTGAAGCGGGCTATCATGCGCTCCCCCATTAAGCGAGCCTTGGGACTGGCAGACCTGGAGAGGGCGCAGGCCATGATCTACAAGCTGGTGGTGAATGGGCTGCTTGAGGAGCCCTCTGGAGCAAAGTCCAAGCCTGGTGAGAACATAGTCCTGCTGCTGGAGGCATTCAGTTCAGAATAATCAATGAGACACTTGTGGAGGGTGGAGCACCCACCTGGGATACTGGTGAGGCTCAAGTTGAAACAGACTTCTCCTTTAATATCCCCCAGGAGTGAGAAATGAGCCTGAAGGGGAGGGAGAGGACCTAGAGGGGGAGCAGATGGCTCAGACTCCCATCACCACAAGCCCCTCAGCCTCTAGCACCACCTCCTTCATGAGCTCTTCACTGGAAGACACCACCACCGCCACCACACCCGTCACGGACACGGAGACTGTCCCCGCCTCGGAGTCTCCTGGCGTCATGCCCCTGAGCCTGCTGAGGTGAGGATTAGCCTGAGTTAGGACATGAGGGTGGGGTGCAAAGGTAGCGCAGTCTATATTTTTTTACTTTTCCTGTCCAACAGCTGAGCAAACAGATATAAGCTGAGAGCCTCTTGTGTTTGACTGATTTTACTCTTACAATCGGGGTTATAAATCCTCAGACACACAAGGTATACATTTGTATAAACCCCTTTTGTAATTTAAACTAAACAGTATTTATATTAATTAGGTTTGTGTCCTTTTTGTTGCACCAGACAGAAAAAGAAAGGAGGAAGAAGAGAGAGAGATGTGTGGGGGCCCAAAAGACAGGGGTAAAGCGTGGGTTATAGAAGTCAGAGGACGATTACAGGGGAGGGAAGATAGAATCATAACGCAACAGGCAACAAGATGCTGGAAGCTTATAAACCTTACAATCAAGTATGAGTGTCAGTCTAAAGTGGGCGGGGCCTGTCCTCACACTCAATTGTTGCAAACATACCTGCTGGCTCCAAGAGTCTTCACAAACATGTCAACATCCAGTCACACGCACACTTATGCATACAAACCAACACATGTAAAGCGTTCCATTCTGTCACGTAAACTAATTGTGCAAAGGTGAGTCGACACCTGTTCTCAGGTGAATGTTATGTTAAGCTGAAGTAGATGATGGAATATTAAAAAAAAGGAGGGAGAACTCCCAGCCATCCCCACACCAGGACCCCGCCGAGGCAGCAGCGGCGACCAGGATCGACATCCCCACCCCACACACACACATGTACTGTGGGGCCAATGGAGGAGATCCGCCCACCCAGCAGCCCAGCCGAGCACCCAGACCAGGGCCCCCAGGACCGCCACACGAGCCCCCAAAACCCGAGAACTGTGAGATACGGAAGCACAGAGTGCAAAACCTAGCACAACCAGAAGACCTGCCCTCCCAGAGTGGAACCCCAGACAAGCCACCCACCACCACCCAGATATAGGAAAGAGTGCGGCAGGGGCCAGCCACCCCCACCTAGAGGAGGGATGACCAAGAGGAGTGGGGGTCCCCGAGAGGTGCAGCGCAGTCTATATCTGACCAGTGATCACAGGTTCAGTTTCTGTTTGGTCTGCCCATGTGTCAAAGTGTCTGTGGGCAAAACGCTGAACCCCACATTGCTCCTGGTAGTTGAGGCTGGCACCATCAGTGTGTGAATGTGTGTGCATGGGTGAATGGGACTGTGACTGAAAAGCAAGATAGAAATGCGCTAAATACGCAAACATGCCATTTGCTCTTCAGGGCTCATTGTAACTCCAGCCTGTTTTTACTGGGACAGGCAAATGTTCTCCAGTTATCCCACCACCACACTGGTTCCAGCCCGCCGAGCTCAGACTCCTCCGGTGTCATCCCTGCCCACATCTCCGACAGATGAGGTGGGCCGCAGGCAAAGCCTCACCTCCCCTGATTCCCAGCCCACCAGAGTGCAAAACAGAGCCGGGACCTGTAAGTGCATCCTCACTTGTGCCTGACTCAGACGTTGTGGTTATTCAACTTTTCGCAGTGTGTCATAGATTACAGTTGGATTTGTTTGTTTTCTTCGGAAATGCTTAAGATTAAACCAAAAACAAGATGGAAGGCAGTATAATTTATTTAAAGAACAGTAAAATCCTTGGGTGAGACACTAAGCAACGCATTGCCTGTGATGGAAGTTCGGCACTAGTGTTGAGCAGTGGAGCCGCCATCAGTTTGTAAATGTGTGTGTGAATGTTCAGACGGAAACCGAAGGTAAGGGTGTTCAGGGGTGTTATTTCTGACAGTGATGTGGATGAAATAACCACAAACATCCTCTACAAATAAAGAAATGAAACCCTGCACCTGTAAAGACTGAAAATATGAGAAGAAATTCTGTCACGTCTAAAAGAGTAAGGAGAAAAAATACACATACTAGAGGTGATGTAAAGCAACAGTGTCCATTCAAAACAAATGACTGAAGGCAAAAGTTCAAAGATGCTTTTTGCCATCATTTCTTTGTCCTTTTCATAATGTTTAAAGATCATCAGAAGTATGTATTCTATTATTTCAGTGTTTGTAGGACGAGTTAATGACTAGATTCAACCAAATCCAGACCAAGAATCTCATGCTGATTATGTTCTTCTGCAGCTCTATCTGACCCTAGCAGCAGGCTGTCCACGTCACCCCCTCCAGCAGCCATCGCTGTGCCACTTCTGGAGATGGGCTTCTCGCTGCGGCAGATCACCAAAGCTCTGGAGGCCACTGGTCAGTGCTTGCACATTTTCTTGTGTACAATACCCTGCATCTTTTTCTCCAGTTTTGGTATTAAAATGGACCCTGATGTCCTCTGGCTTTATTTATTTATCCAACACACACCTGAGTCTTTCTGCAGCCCTTTTAGTTGGTTATAAGGTGAGGACCCAAACTTAAGATGAGGTATTGTCCGTCACTACTGTCCAGAGAGCTGCAGAGACTCTAGATGCTTTTAGGAGAGGCTTAAGATTCACCTTATTCATTATGCCTTTGTATTTGTTTTTTTATATATTATATTGTGTATTAAATTTTATTTTCCATTTTATGTGTTTACATACTTTGCATGTATTTAATTTTAGCTCCAGTGTTTATCAGAATCAGCTTTATTGGCCAAGTACAGTGCATACACCAGGAATTTAGCTTTGGTGTCTTATGCTCTCATGTGCAACAAGGCAAGTTATACATAGTTGGAAGAAAAATAAAAGTATTAAGAAAAGATAAAGATAAATTAAAGCGGCGTTGGATGGCCCGCAGGTGCTACCCACCTTCACCTTCGCTGCTACCTGCACACACCCTCACCACCCGCCTCAATGCATCACCACCGCCTGCTTCTACACACACCACCGCTGCCCTCACCGCCCTACTTGTATCCAGCTTGTATCCAGCCACATTGCATCCAGAGTGAGTCGATGGGGTGGGTCCACTTAAGGTCCCGTGAAATGGTGGACCTTAGGATCATGTGTGAGTCTGTTGAGGGGACCTGTTCTGTTGAGAATTGTGGGTGGTGGGGATGGGGGTTCAGTCCACTCTCATCTCCACTGTGTTAAGTAGGTTCAGCTCCAGGTGGTTCTGGATGCATCAGATGACTAGCTGCTCCACTTCTCCTCTATATGCAGACTTATTGCCATCATGGAGAGTCCATTGACTGTGGTGTAATCTGCAAACGCCAGGAGTTTCACAGAGGGGAGTCCTGAGGTCCAGTCATTGGTGTAGAGCAGGGGTGTCAAATATACGGCCCACGAGCCATATCTGGCCTGTCAGATGCCCTATTCCGACCCAGTCATGAAGAGAAAAAAACACAAGGATGTGGGGAAAAAAAAGAGTACATTTCTAGCCCATTCCTGTGGCGAGTTCGGGTTCTTTTAAGAAATGACTGAAAAGCGCAATTCTGCCACTAGGGGGAGCAAAGGAAAAGCAACACTATCCGGACAAGAGATCCAGAAACAAAACGGCCAATGAAATCAAAGGATTTCATGACCACAGAGGGCAGGGTGACCGGACTGTAGTCATTCAATCCGGTGACAGAAGACTTCTTGGGAACTGGGATGATGGTGGAGAATTTGAAACAAGCAGGGACACGCACTTCTCCAGGGAGCAGTTCACGATCTGGGTGAAGCTGGTCAGCAGAACGGGGACACTCCATCGGGTCCTGGAGCCTTCCTGATCTTCTGCTTCTGCAACTGCTGTCACACATACACAGTTCCTCTGTGCAGGTGGGGGGTCAGGTGTGAGAGAGGTTGGGATGCAGGGGGGTCCTTTGTGATGGAAATGGTGGTTGAAGGAAAGTTTCTTTGTTTTGCACATTTCATGTACAAAGACAATTCAAAGTACTTTACATAAAATATGAAAGAAAGAAAACAATCAAAACATCAACAATGTGATCATTAAAATAAGATTTAAAGAAAATGAAAAAGAAGTGAATTTAAAAGAAGCACAGATAAACTGTGTAGATTTAAACATTTGAATCCAAATGAATCAAATGCAGCTGAGAACAGGTGGGTCTTTAACCTGGATTTAAATACACCGAGTGTTTCACCTGATCTAAGGCTTTCTGGAAGTCTGTTCCAGATCTGTGGAGCATAGAAGCTGAATGCAGATTCTCCATGTTTAGTTTGGACTCTAGGAACTGACTAAAGACTGGATCCAGATGAGCGGAGAGGTCTGGCTGGTATATACTGGGTCAGGAGGTCAGTCATGGACTTTGGTGATAAACATTCAAAGCTTTATGAACCAGCAGCATAACCTTAAAGTCTATTGTCTATATTCTCTGGCAGACAGGGGGAAGGGAGAGGTGTAGTCCTCTGTAGTCCTTTGTAGCTAGGCGGGGGCTCTCTGAAGGGCGGGGGGATGATCTCCTGTAGTTGGTGAGCGTCAGCAGGCCTCTCCAAACTGCAGTGAAGTTGTTGGCAGAAAACCGTCAACTTTGCAGCGTAGCTTTTCTTTGGTGCCTTGATCTCCTTTGTTAACTTGTTCCTGGGCAGCTTGTACTTCCCGATCATCACTCCTGTAGGCCGCTTCCTTCTCCTTGAGTAGTTGCCTCAGCTTAGCAGTAACTATGGTTTGTTGTTGAATGTACAGAAGGATTTGGTCTGCAGGCACATGTCCTCACAAAAACTGATGTAGGATGTCACCGTGTCAGTGAGTTCATCCAGGTCTGAGGCAGCTGCTTGAAAGATGCTCCCATCAGTGCAGAGAGTGCAGGTGGGTTTTTCAACGTCTGTGATCTGATTGGCCAGTTGCTGGAACTCCTGCTTTGTGCACGCCTGTGGTGGAATGTACACACCGACCAGCGGAAATGAGGAGAACTCCGGCGACGAGTAGAAGGGTCAACAGTTTATGAAGGACGACTCCAAGTGCAGGATGCATGTCTTCTTTAACACTGTAACATCCATGAATCAACCTTCGTTACCTTCCTTTGATTTTCCCAACAGCGCCGCTCTGGTTGTGGTTGTTTCCACAGTTCTCCCCCTTGCTGGAGTCCAGCTGAAGTCCAGCATTGCAGCCTCACTCTGTGGAGTGGACTCCTCTGCTGTCCTGGTCTTCTTGGGCAGTGTGGTAATGTTCCTGTGGCTAAGCTGGCTCTTGGTATGAATAGATCCGCAAGTAGAGGCCGACATTTTTTCGGGAATCCCGCAGGTCACCTGGATTCCTGGGGGATTCCCGTGAGACTGTAGTCATCTCTGCCATTGATCACGGGACCGGGTCGAGACTGGAGCAAGTTCTTACGGGAGCTGGATGGGAGCGGGAGCCGACCAATTCAGTGGCGAATGAAACGGTTTTCAGAGTTTCTCTTCAGAGTGAACAACGACCACGGCTCCTTCCTATGAGCAATTTAAGAAAAAGATCACCCTCTTGCTTTTTTCTCTTTAAGCCGTCTGTGATAGCTCAATACAGACGTGCTTTCGCCTACGGTTTGCGCTAGCGAGGTAGTGTCTGCTCTATGGCAAGTATAAGAGGTCAATGATCTTGCGCTGAGCAGAGGCGTGCGCTTGGTGGTGGATTACACGCACAGCAGCACATGAACGAGTTTGATCAAGGTGCAACAACGACAAACTACAGCCACACCGAAACGTAAAGAAAATGAGTGACAGCAGGAAAAGAATCCAAATCAAGAAGCATTTCATGTTATAGAGAACACAAAGGAAGAGTGTAGAGTCTGCAGGAAAGTCCTTCCATCTAAAACAGGATCCACAACCATCCGGTACAGACACCTGAGAACTGAGAGAACCTTCTTTAAAACTGGATTTCTAAATGCAATTGTCTTTTTTTCTGGTTTTGCACATTTTAATTTGCATTTTGTGTTGTGATTGCAGTGTTTTCTGTTGTTTTGCTTCAAATTTGTTTAAAAGCATTCATTTTTCATTTTCTGAACCGCTTATCCCTTTCGGGGGAGCCAGTCTGTCGCAGGGGCCACAGTCACACACACACTCACATCCATACTTAAGGACAAATTAACCAATGAACCTATGAAGCATGTTTTTGGACGGTGGGAGGAAGCTGGAGTCCCCGGAGAAAACCCACTCATGCACGAGGAAAACATGCAAACTCCACACAGAAAGGCCCCCCCATTGGTGACACTGTTTCAAGTCCCCCATTGGTGACACTGTTTCAAGTCCCCCATTGGTGACACTGTTTCAAGTCCCCCATTGGTGACACTGTTTCAAGTCCCCCAGCCAGGACTTGAACCGGGAACCTTCTTGCTGTTAGGCAGGAGTGCTAACCACTGCGCCACCGTGCAGCCAAAAACTAAAAATGTCTAAAGTTAAAAGTTGAATTGTAAATACTTGTTTTTGTTTATCATTTATTTTGTACATTTTATCTGGAAGGAGTTAATAAAAGCACATATATATTATACACTTATATTAAATACAAACACTTGTTTTACATTAGTTATTCATTTTGTGCATCATTTTATATAGCTGTTGATAATAAATTAAATAAAGCAACAAAGAACCTAAAAAGCTGTTTGGAAGCCGAAAGAGCCGGCTCTTTTTCGTGAGCCGATCCCAAAGAGCCGGTTCTCTAAGAAGAACCAGAATTCCCCATTACTACAACCAATGAGAACGAGGACAAAAAGTTTAGGCTGAGCCATTTTATAGTTTTATAATAATATGCCTACAATGTCACGCATTTGAAAATATAACATTACCCAGAAGCCAGCAGTGTTTCTAGTCACGGTTTCCTGCTTAAATCTAAAGTGCAGCAATCGTATATCGATGGCAGCGATGAAGAGAATTTTAACCATGGCGAGTTCCATGACAGAAAAAGTAACATCCAGACAAGAGTAAAAAGATGAAAGACTCTTCTGATAAGTTCAGAAAGCTGGAAGGAAAGTCCGATGGAATAAAAAAAATATACGAGAGCTAAGTGTGATGGTGATGCAGCTTGTAATTAAAAATTACAATGTAATTTTACTTTACGAATTAAAACCCCAAAACATCACACTAAAATGACAATAACATATAATGTTTTACATAATGCCAAAAAAAGACTGAACTATATGGGAGTGGGATTATTTTGAGTCAGATTACCAGGAACAAGACGGGACAGGATTGGTTTTCAAATTTTGGTCTGGGAACGGGACAGGGGTGAAAATCCACTCCCGTTTCAGCCTCTATTCCGAATGTCTGTTCCCTCACATCAGAGCCGAGCCTTACGTCTCTTTTATAAGGTATTTTTAAGAAGTCTTCATTGTGTGGAGTCGAGGGACGTATGTGTTGACTGAGGTAAAGGGTGGATTGGGTTTTTCATTTGCTTTGTGTCTTTGAGCTGCGCAAAATATGAGAAATACTATAAATAAAGTTTCCTTGATGACTGATTGACCTTCAGCAGATTCCTGCTTCAGTTGATTTTGTACTTTGGAAACATGAAACTCAAATCACAAAGTGAAGTATCATTTTAGCAGGATGAGTTACCAGTGTCACATCAGACAAAGAACTAGTTTGAGATTAGATACAGCATAGTTTCACTATAAGAACAATCATTTTAAAGACTTCAAAAGAAAGTTTTTTTTTTCATCTTTATATTTAGTTTCTTCAATGTTTTCATCCAGTTATGGATTTGACGATTATCTCAGCAGCTGTTAGGTTTAAGCATCAACTACTTTTAATGTATTTTTGACCTTTTCAATGTTTCCCTTTAACCCACTTCTGGATTTTTAGATGATTTTTCTACTTTGTAAATACTTCAGTTATGAAGTCACTGTATTTTCTTCTGTTGCTCCTGTTGTGGCTGCAGGAGCTCGAGGAGAGGCAGATGCTCAGAACATCACTGTGCTGGCCATGTGGATGATAGAACATCCGCTTTCAGAGGAGGAGCGGGACGAGCCCCACGCCACAGCCGGAGCGGGGCACAGTCAAGGTTCTGCCTCCTCCTGTGGGGGGCCAAGGGGCTCTGCAGGAGGCAAAGGTGCAGAGAGGAGTTCACCTGGAGACGGAGCCAACACTGGCGCCTCTGAGATGGAGGAGGGCTTTAGTGAAAGGTGCAGCAGATTCTGATAGTTGAAAAGAAGTTTTGATAAAAAGCTGAAGTAATTCACAAAGAACACACTAGAAGGGGAAAGTTTTCCTACTGAAGTGGCTGACATAACCTTGTGTTGCTCTGCAGCCCTGAAGGAATGGGGCAGGATAGTGCATCAGCCTCCAGCACCGCTCCCTTCAGGGGACGCTCTGGGTCCAGGAAGCACCGCTTCGACTTGGCTGCACGCACCTTACTGGCTCGAGCTGGTGAGAACAGTTTCCAATTGTCAGAAGGAAAAACATGCAGCAGTTTTGGCTCTGTACTAAATGAACTCCTCGTGTCCCAGCTGGACTGTATCGCTCCGTCCAGTCCCATCACAGCCAGGCACGCCGGGACACCCTGTCCCTCCAGCAGCAACAGGAGCAGGGCACGCTGTACGACTTCAACCTGGACGAGGAGTTGGAGATGGACCTGGACGAAGAGGCCATGGAAGCCATGTTTGGCCAGGACCTGGCCAGTGACACTGACATTTTGGGAATGTGGATCCCGGAGGTACTGGACTGGCCAACATGGGTGTGTGCGACTTAATGCTACAAAGCGCTGCCAACATCATTCTGCTCCTCACACCTTCAGCTTTCAGTCTCTGTAAGCTCAGCATGCATTGGAGAGTGACACACCTCCTAGGAGGTCCTCGCTGGCACGAACCATTCTGAGCACCGATCGGTGGAGCTTGCTTTAACCTTCTGGCTGCGAACTCATCAGTGCAAAGTGCTGTTTGCTCACAGCTTATTTCAGGCTAACCTGCAGGAACACGTCATTGTCATGTCTGCGTGTCTTCATGTTTGTGGTTGTCCTCGCAGCACGTGTGTGAGGCGGAGGATCGAGATGAGGAGGTGGTGTGCGAGCTGTGTGAGGCAAACGTGGCAAACTTCAACCAGCACATGAAGAAAAGCCACCCAGGCTGCGGGCGCAGCGCCAACCGCCAAGGTTACCGCAGCAACGGCTCTTATGTGGATGGCTGGTTTGGAGGGGAGTGCGGCAGTGGAAATCCATACTATCTGCTGTGTGGCGCCTGCAGAGAGAAGTACTTGACCATCAAAAGCAAGGTCAAAGTCCCCGTGGTTGAGAGGTGAGTTGCGTCCTGGTATTGGATTCGTGGTAGCCCTGGTGGGTGTGCAGAAATCTTTCTTGTGTTCACTGTAATCTTTGGAGACCTTCGCAGTCTGATCCACATTAGAGGGTCTTTGGGTTGCAAACAGCAGCCAGTCAGGGAAGTTATGATCTTTTTCCAGAGCAGTTTTCCTCTGATGGCCCCATTGCTTGACAGGTGGAAAAGCTCACCTTAATTCTGCTTTGGAACTAAGAAAAGAATTTAGGATCTGTGTTCACTGTAACTGCAACCTCCAGTTGTTTTCTTAAGATACTGTCAGCTGTTTGTCTCTGGTGGACCAACTCAGACTGGCTCTGTTTGCTGGGTTTGTGTCCCCTCACTTCTGTGCCACTGGTGACTACCAGCAAAGTCATCTGACAGCATAGGTGTGGTGATCTGAAGGAGACTGCAGGCTGCTATTGAAACATGTCAGATACATGAACTCATAGGAGGAAAGACAGTAAGGACTGTAGATGACACTTTCCAGTGTTGGTTTGAAAAACCAGAAGCAGGAATATACTGATAATCTGAGGAGCTGCAAGTGTGCTGTCTTTGGCACAGATCAATTTGAAATACCACACCTTCAGGTGAGCAGAGCCTGTTGTCCGCTGTCTCTTCTGCCTGTCATACTGCTTCAGTGTTTGATCTAGGAGCTGACCCCTCTCTATTGCATTCAGGTACAAAGGTCAGGCTCCAGACCTCCTGGGGAAGCAGGACAGTGTGTATGAAGGTAACAGACAATGTTCTGGAAGTTAGCTGTTGAGACTCGTTTCTTCATGTATGAGTGTGTAACCCCCCCCATACAGAGGACTGGGACATGCTGGATGTGGATGAAGATGAAAAGCTGACAGGAGAGGAAGAGTTTGAGCTTATGGCTGGCCCACTGGGTCTGAGTGAGCGCAGAATTGTTCCGGAGCCCGTCCAGTTCCCAGACAGTGACCCGCTAGGAGCCTCTGTTGCCATGGTGACGGCCGCCAACAGCATGGAGGAGACCCTTCTTCACATAGGTAACTTTGATAACCGCCCTGTCCCTGAGGTGCAAGTTAGCTGTGAAGTCATGAGCGTGTGTTTGTACTCAGGCTGTCAGACCTTAGTGGATAAAAGCTCCTCAGGTCGGGTGACTCTGGGCGAGCAGGCTGCCACCGTGAACAACCCCCATGACCGCATCATGGCACTTAGGCGAGTGACGGCTGCCGCCCAGGTGTTGCTGGCCAGAACCATGGTAATGAGGGCGTTATCTCTGCTGTCTGTCAGGTGAGCTAACCAGCACACACCTGCACTCAGACAGCCTTTCTGCAGGCATTTTCATGCTGCTGCATCAAAGTCATTTGTTTGCCTCTGAACTAATGAGCTGATGACTGTAGGGATGCTTAGAACTGCATAGCAGCAGTAAAGCGGTTTTTCTGCTCTAATTCTGGTCCACAGCGGTTCTAGCTGCAGCCTGGCAGCAGGCCTAGACTCTCTTGGTCTGACTGACATCAGGACTCTGGTCAGGTTGATGTGCCTGGCAGCAGCCGGCAGGGCTGGACTCTTCACTAGTCCGGCGGTGGACTCAAACCCTGAGAGGCCTCGAGGAGCCAGCAAGGCCAGCAAACCGATCTCCTGCCTGGCTTACCTCAGCACAGCTGTGGGCTGCTTGGCTTCCAACAGCTCAAATGCTGCCAAGCTGCTGGTGCAACTCTGCACTCAGGTACTCCGCCTGTAGTCTTCTCCCAGCTGCAGGATCATCGCTAATGCTGCAAAAGCTAACACTTTCTGTTTGAGGCTCTCTCCTCATGAATGTTTAATGAATGTCTGCAGTGAATTGTACCTCATCTGCTTTTAGTCTGCAGAGCCAAACTTTATTCGTGTTGTTGTAGATGTTGTTGTAGAGGCTTTAAAAAAAACTATCTTTAGAGATCACTGTAATGCGAACTGATATGTTCTAAGCATTTACTTCTTGAGGTTGCTACAAAGCGTAAACAACTGCAAGATGACAGCTGGCTTTTCCAGGGTTCCTGCACGGTCTTAAAACGTTTTAAAAGCATTGAATTTATTCATCCGAAAAAACAACTTAAAAATCTTTTAAATGAAGCCTTGATTTTTGAAATTAGCACACTTCACATTTCTTTCCAGAAGTTCCATTTTTAAATCACAGTTATTTTCATCCAATAATATTAGTAACGCATGTCAGGACCAGTTGTTATGCAGGAATCTGCTGGATCCCCTCTGCTGGATTAGAAAAAACAAAAGCAAGCACTCTAGAGAATCACGACTCAGACCACAAACAACAAGGAAAGAAGCCGCAGTTTTGACTATGGGGAAATTCCAGATGGTGTGGATAAGGAAAGCATTTCATCAGCATCAGTTAAAGTTAATACCTCATAACTAGTGCTGTAGGAAACATAGATTTGACGATATGTCGCAATATACGTGTATCGACTGAAAATGCTGACAAGACGATATTTAATTTATTATTTCTGAGCCTCCGTCAGCGTCTTCCTTTCATTTTCCGCCGAAGCCCCCGACCACTTGGTAGCACTGCACACTGAGGGTCTTTGCACCTGCTTTGCACCGCACCAGAACAACAAGATCCCTCAAGAACCAGCTCGTGTCCAATGTTCAGTCAGCCTCGTGGTTTTGTTGTTATGAGACATGCACTACTTAGTTTTTACGTGGGATGGACACTCGTTGCTGCCAGTTTCATGCAAAAACGCGGGTTGCAGTGCTTGGTAGCGGCTCAGAGGAGAACGAGTGAAGCAGTGCAGCTGCACAGAAGGTCTGTCGCTGACTGTCGCGACCTGATAGATCAGAGTGACGTGTACAACGCTCTGAAAAAAGGCTGCTGTTGTGGCGATGACGTTGACTTCCGCGTGAGCCGCAGTGCAGACGGTCACGACTTCATCCAAGCGCTCTCCTTCATGCTGTCCTCTCTCCGACATGTTTCTGGAATCAATTGACTTTTTTTGGGGGGGTTAGCATTGTTGGAAATAGAAAAACAGCCTTTTATTTCCTTGATCATCCTTTTAGAACCTTGTTGGTTAAGGCACAGTCATTCTATGCTTTTTTTTCTGAAAAATATTCTGTTGTGGAAATCAGATAATGTCCCTTGAAAAACCAAATATTTCTCCATTTACCAAAAGACAAGCACAATGAACTTGCTTTGGTAAAAGCAACTTGCCTATGAGATACAGTTGCATTGCAATCATTAAATAAAAATGATTTAACCATTTTATTATGAAATGAAGTAACTATGTAGGGGCGGGATTATAGAAGTTCGCTTCTTCCCACTCTTTAAGCAATTAATCAAACTCTTCTGGACTTGAGTAATCAATCACTATACTTAACAAATGTTACAAATGTGACTTAAGAGCGTTGTTTTTGTTTGTTTGTTTGTCATTGTTTTCCTTTTCTTTCTTTTCTTTCAATCAATGCATTTCATTGTCTTGGTAATAAGTTTGATAATTCGGTGTGATTATTTTCGTGTGCTGCCACATTAGCTGAAAGGCCACAGCGTGGCGACCTAAATGCCAGTTTTTCAGTGAAATCGGCCAGTGGCTTTTACCTGCCGCACGCGGCTGAGGTTTTAAGGAGAAGTTCATGTTGAGCGGCGACTGACATTGGGCAGTGTCCGCCTATTCTGAAACATTTACATTTTTTTTCAATTTTGAAAATTGTTTTGGCACAAAAATAACTCCATACGTTACAATTTGAGTGTCTAGAAACACTTTTGGCTCAAGTGTTGAGGCATGCTCAACACTTCCTTGTTGTTGTTGTTTGTTTTGCTTTTGGTAATGAGAAGCTCCCTGTCTTTTGTAGAACTTGATCTCAGCAGCTACAGGCATGAACCTGACCACCGTGGATGACCCCACCCAGAGGAAGTTCCTGCCCAGTTTCCTCCGCGGTGTAGCTGAAGAGAATAAGCTCATCACTTCCCCCAACTTTGTGGTGACTCAGGCTCTGGTGGCGCTGCTTGCAGACAAAGGGGCCCGGCTGCGGCCTGCGCAGGACAAGGCTGATGTGGACAAGAGAGGTTTGTAGCTGAAGAGCACAGAGGCTGCTTTGTCTGTTTTTGCCTCAGAAATACATGATGTGGGATCAAATGGCAGAGAAGCAAATGTTTGCCAACTGTCGCAGTGTGTTCTTTGGGTCATTAATTACTTCTCTGTTTGGAAAAGCATCCATTAATGCCAAACTGGAAGGGCTTTCCAAGAAACATCAGTTTTGTGATATTGTTCTGCATGTGTTTCAGCAGGGACGGTTTAGACTAAGGTCATGTTTGTGAGCATTCAGGGCTTCATCCACCCTTTCTTGTTTTACATTTTCATGGTGGTGTGATCATGTTCCTCTTTTGTCTCCCTCTCACTTACTGGGTCTTCTTGTCACCTTGTTTTCCGTGTCGAGCAGGTCTAATTGCGCATTTGTATGCCCATCCTTCCCATAATACTTCCGCTGTAGGCCCCCTGGAGCTGGCCAATGCTCTAGCGGCCTGCTGCTTGTCGTCCCGGCTCTCCTCTCAGCACCGGCAGTGGGCTGCGCAGCAGCTGGTTCGCACGCTGGCCGCCCATGACCGTGACAACCAGAGTCGTCCACAGACCTTTGCTGACATGGCAGGCGACCTGCGCAAGGGCTCATTTATCAAGCTCGAAGCTCATCAGAGTCGGGTTTGGATATTTCTGCATGTTCTTTGTAGCAGCTGTGCAGTTTCTCAGTGGCTGATGTAACACCACTTCTGAATCACAGGTCATTACGTGTGGATGGTGCACCAAGAAGGGCTTGCTGGCCACCAGCGGAAACGATGGCACAGTCCGATTGTGGAACGTGACAAAGAGCCAGTACACACTGCAGCAGACCTGCGTCTTTAGGAAGGAGTACGTTTGTCCTTTCAGGTTTCATTATAAAAAGAAAGACATCTCAGTTTGTGTTGTTTTACTGCAATACTACAAAAAACTTTTTTCAAACAAAAGTTTACCTGAAAACCACAGTTTTCAATGGAATGTAGTCTGTCTACTAACACAAAGCTCTTCAAAAATGAAATGGCGTTATCGTCTGTAATTATAGCATTACCAATTAGCTTTGACCAGTCTTTTAAAATTGACCAAAATCTGTGACAGAGACAAACATGTTTTGCATTACCTTTAAATACATTTAAAATTCTTGTAGCTTGAAAGGAAAATTCTTTTCCCAAATGATCTTAAAGAAACTGAAGGAATCTCAGCTTAACCATTAGGTCATTACTTTCAGGAGTATTTACTTTGTTACATTGCACAACCCTAAAGACCCTAATAAAACTGAAGACTGGACATGTGCGCCCAGGTCTAAAAATGTTCCAGAAAACAGTGCAGCACACTCTGTGTGTTCTCTTGGTATTCAAATGCACTACTCTTCCCACAACGGTAGCTGTTCCCATGCATCCATAGGGCAGAGCATGCAGAGGAATGGATGAACTTTTATTGTCAAATAAGAAAATGGGAAACGGGGTCAGTGTTTGAGTGACAGAAGAGTGTTTGCACATGTGTGGACAGAGAACAATGAGGCTGCAGAAGTTTAGTGAAGACCGTGTTTAAGTCAGAGCAGCTGAAAGCTCACTGAATGACCACATCAGTGGTGGCTCTACATGGAATTACTCTCCAGGCGGAAGCCCCCCAAGTCACAACTGACTTTTGGTTGTCCACGTCAAAGCTCTCAATTACAAGTGCAATTAAGAGCTGGATACAGAAGACGTTTAACACAATTCTGCAGATTGATGAAAATTCCAATGCCTACAGAATCCAACTTGATGAATAAATACACTTTTTAAATGCACGCTCACCGTTAACCCACTTTAACTGTTAACATCCCGGTTAACTGGTTAAAAAAAAAAAATCTAAAATGTTAAAGGGCCTATCCCATGTTTTTCTGAAGTCTTTTATAGGAAACCATTTCCATAAATGTGATAACATATTACCTTTGGCAAACATTATTGATGAAATGTGAGTTATTTTGTGGACTCCTTTCACACCCGGAAGTTAAACAACTCGATCTCTGAGGCTCCCTGTGACCTCTTTGAATTGCCCGTGTCTAAAACCTCCACTGGATCACAGTAAAGTCCAATTCCACAAATGAGAAGACGTTGTGAGGTTTCTGCTTCTCACAGCGAGAGTGTCAGCAATTACCATTGATCAGTTTTTGGACCAATCAAAAAGAAGAAGATGATGTGATGTTATGCTGGAAATCTGAATGTTGGAAGCGCTTCCAAATGAAAGATTTTCCTTTTCATGCTTTTGATTTGTCTTTTTTTGGTCTTCTTTGGCTCTACAGCAATGACTCTTCAGAGGACGGACTGTCAAGTTTGGGATCCCCTAGTGACCCCTGCCTCTCGCCTCTAGCATGGAGTGTTACTGGAAAGTATTTGGCTTCTGCAATGGAGAAGGTGGTCAACATCTGGCAAGTCAATGGTAAAAGTTCATTTTGTCAGCCTCACCGTCAGTCTAATCCTAACAGCAGCTGGTATTGTGGGGTTTTGAATTTACCACAAAACAGAGGGAATTGTGGGAGAACGTGTCAGCATGACATAGTTTTAAATGTTTTTCCTTTCATTGTAAACTAAGTGTCAAATTCAAAATCAGAAGTACATTTAACCTTTATAGTTGATCCTCATCAGCTCACTTCTCTTAAAGTGTGCGGGCAGACAAAGGCAGAAGCTTAACCAAAATCAAACCTACCCGTGTTTAAGCCTGGTGTAAAAAAAAAGTGGTCACTAACCAAATACATGTATTTTAAATCAATTATTAGAACTTAAATCTAGTTATTTTTTTTATTGTTTTAAAAAAAAAGTAGACTAGATGAAATGTGATGTGACATGTTGTCATAGTAACGACTACAGAGCCTGCGCAGACTTTTGCTGAACATGCTGATGTTCACATGTTCACATGTCACAGCTTAAACAAAGCATAGACTTCCGGAAGGATGACGTAAGAGCCTAGACGTGTCCAGCAGCCACCCTGCAACACTTCAAAATGACTCACTTAAAGTTTGTAAGTAACAACTGCCTGGAAACTCAAATTCACCACTAACTGAGGGGAAAATATTTTTTTAAAAAAAGGCTGATAAGACAGGGTTAAAACCTCCACCAGGAAATCTTTTGCTTGTTGCTGCAGCGTTTTCTCAATACTACCCATTTGACCTTCAAAAGAAGGTCATGTATCATCAGCAATGATTAGCAAACATTGAAATGCTCCGTCTCAACAAGGACACTGTGTGCTATGTCAGTGCTGAGACATGGGCCACACCCAATGTGGTCCCTTCAGGCAGGATTCTTAATGGCATGCAACCAAAAGACAGACTGACAGGGAGTGGAGACACGACACGTAGGAGACTGTGAAAACTGACAGCAGACTGACAGCAGATTGACATTTACAGACTAATGAGGCAGACTGACAGTGGAAGTTAAATGGAAATGTTCAAATTTGTTATTGTTCTGGTTATTGAATATGTCAAGTATGTACATTTGTTCAAGTAATAAGATGTAAGGTGACCTGTAAATAGTATATTGGTTTTGAGTTAAAAAAATTGTGTGAAATGCTTGGTTTGTGATTGCCTATTGTGAAAGTAAGTAAGTAAGGAATTTTTACTACTGCTAAGTATTTCTGAAGGAATACATTTTTGCACCAAAAAAAGTATTATATTAATTGTTGACACTTTACAAGGTTCCAATAATTATTTTATTATTCTTATCACTTTTTAGAGAATGCTGACGTAATGCTAACAAAGTTTTCCAATAATCATTTCATAAATATCAACTATGGTTATGTCATGGTTATGAGGCTTTACAGCATTTTTAAAGGGTTAGGTTAGGCTAAAAACTAAAATATTGTCTTTGACTAAAAAAAATCAGATCAATTAGACCTGAACATATCACCTTTATTAGGAAAGAAACCACAGCATTGTTTTCCCCTTAGAGTATGAAACGGCTAAATTAAACAGCCATCATTTCCAACACATTTAAAAGGATCTGCACTTTCACTCATTTTGGTGGTGTGTTTTATATTAAAGTTTTGTAAAGCAGGAAAAAATATCTACAGCACCAAGGTTTTAATGTAAGTGTTTTATTCATTTGCTGAGCTGATGTTTTAAGGTTCTCAGGACCCCTCAAAGTGGCCTAAAAACTTCCTGTATGTCAGAGTAAACTCTGAAACCACTAAATGAAAAACGAGACAGGAGTAGAGCCCAATGACAGACGACACTCGTGCCTGCCAGAACAGCTCTGGCTCGTCTGTAAAGAACCACCTCTTTTCCTTCAGTTTGGGAGCCCCCGGTTGCAGAAAGGAAAGGTTCATCTAAGAGTTGCACATTTAACATGGGGTTAGTACATTTGTTGTTCTCATCCTGAGCTGCTTCTAAGCAGCAAGCTGCGTTACTGATAATGTCCGAAACAGGTAGCTGAGAACTTGAAGGCAGAAACCAGAAGCTGCTGTGACTGCGGGGAAACCAAGAACAATAAAACCAAAGTAAATCACAGAACTCTTACAGTTAGGTTCTTGTTTTAACATCTGTCCTCTTGAGATCCAGTTTCCTGCCATCGTGAAGATGCATTTCTCTTCCCAGAACAATGTATAGGAAATTCTCAGAGTGAGAAGTTTTTGTGTGTGAAGGAGTCTTCTTCAGACCCAACATATTGGATTTAAGCAGCACAAAAGATGAAAAGCAGTCAGAATTATAATAAAGTATGTAATGTCTTCAAACTGCTATAAAAGTTTACTTCGTTTTCTTTTCCTCCTTTGTAATCAATGTAGACTTTTGGGTTCTGAGTGTGATGTTGTGACTGAACGTGCACTTTCCTAAAGGTGGAAAAGGCCTCCTAGACATGCAGCCTCACTGGGTGTCTGCGCTGGCGTGGCCTGAAAAGGAGGCAGAGTTTCTGTGGTGTGGGGAGCCCAAGGACATGCTGCTGGTGGGCCGGATGGATGGGTCCGTGGGTCTCATCGAGGTGTTGGACTCCAGCAGTATGCACCGCACGGAGCTGGAGCATTGCTGCAGGAAGGATGGTAAGAGCTGCTGCACAACTGTCTCATTTCAGCCTCTGTGCAACTCTTACTCTATTGGTCTGCTCGTAGTGGCAGTGATGGACATCGCCTGGCACAGTGACGACAAACCATTTGCTGTGGGCTATGCAGATGGAAAACTACTGATTGGGTCCAAAGAACCATTTGAAAAAGGAGCTGTGATTGTCATCGATGCACACAGGGTGATTTGTTGCCGCCTGAAAAATGAGGGCTTGTTTTTATCTCCACCAGTGATTTTAACAGACTTGCAGTCACCGCCAGAATTCATCTCAGTCCATTTTACAGGAGTCCATTACTAGCATGAAGTGGAGTCCAACTGGTCAGATCTTGCTGTCTTGTGCCAAGGAAGATACAGTGAAGCTGTGGGCCGGTCCAGGTTCAGGTCCCAGATTGGGCTGGATCTGTCTGCAGAGCCTTCGACAACCTTCTGTGGTCAACGGTGCTACCTGGTGCAGTCTGCAGGGGCGCAGTCCAAAGATGCTCAACATGCTGGCCATGTAAGTTAATCTGGACTCTTTTAGTTGTTTTCTGTAAATCTCTGGACTGTGAAACTCATCACTCATCTAACTTGCTCCTTTCAGCCTCCTTTGAGAGATAAAAAACAAAATTCATTATGAATAAGATTCAAAACACTAAGTCTATTAACCTCACTGTCATCCTACATCTCAGGAGCTCTCCAGGAGATCCCAGGAGCTCTCCAGGAGATCCCAGGAGATTCCAGGAGCTCTCCAGGAGATCCCAGGAGTTCTCCAGGAGTTCTCCAGGAGATCCCAGGAGCTCTCCAGGAGATCCCAGGAGTTCTCCAGGAGATCCCAGGAGTTCTCCAGGAGATCCCAGGAGATTCCAGGAGCTCTCCAGGAGATTCCAGGAGCTCTCCAGGAGATCCCAGGAGTTCTCCAGGAGTTCTCCAGGAGATCCCAGGAGTTCTCCAGGAGATCCCAGGAGTTCTCCAGGAGTTCTCCAGGAGATCCCAGGAGCTCTCCAGGAGATCCCAGGAGCTCTCCAGGAGATCTCAGTAGCTGTCCTGTCTGGGTTTTCTGCCCCTGGTAGGGTCTCGCATAACGGACAGGTCCTGGGTGACCAACCAAACAAAGAGTGGTTCAGAGCCCCTTTATTAGAAGAACTATCAAAGATTTCGCAACATCACCTGAATTGGCATCTCTAGGGCCCCACCGTGGAGCCAGGCTTGAGATTTCGGGTCACAGGCGAGGGCCTGGTCGCCGGTCGGGTCCAACCCAATAGAACGACATGAGAACAGTCTCCATTGGGCCCACCACCTACAGGAGAGCTTAGAAGGGTCCGGTGCAATGTGGTTCGGGAGGCAGTGGAAGGTGGGTGCCTCTGCGGCCTAAACCCCGGTCACGGAACTTGGCTTGAACTTTTGGGACATGAAACGTCACCTCTCTGGGAGGGAAGGAGCCTGATCTTGTATGAGAGGTTGAGAGGAACCAACTAGAAAAGTTGAGCTCACCTCTACACACAATCTGGCCCTGAAACTGGACTCACCACAGTTCTGAAGTCGCACAGGGTGAGAGGCAGCGGTGTAGGCTTGCTCGTGAGCCCTCAGCTTGGAGTTCACCCCAGTGGACGAGAAGGTTGTGTCCCTTTGCCTTCAGAGGGTAGAGGTGCAGGCGGGAAGCTGGTGGGCTGGTGGGAGGGAGAAAGCAGTATCCTAACCGTTTGTGTTCCTCAGATGCTGTCAGAATGGCCTGGTCTCTGTCTGGACTGTTCCTCAAGAAGTCACCAACTTCCCAGAATCCTGTTCCTCAGCCTCTGACAGATGGTGGGACAGTGAGAGCAAATCAAAGTTAATGGTATTTCAACATTTTACCTCCCCTGAGTTTAATATTTTCCTGCTGACATTTTGACTCTATATATTTCAATAGTTATAGTTTCAGTCCAATGCTGCAGAAGACACGATTAATAATTGATGTCTGCTGCCTCCAAAGGTGTAAATAAGGATGTGTTTAAAACATTTAATGAACAACGATCGGACTCTGCAAGTCTCAGTTACCCAGCAGGGGCTGGCACTGCAAACAGCTCTGTCCTACTTGCAGTGGATCACCTGATTCACACCACTCGGGTCATGACTCATGGGTTTGTGGGTTGATATAATGAATGGATAAGTAGCAGGAGTGCCCCTGAACACGGACTTCTGCCATGACTCGGGAATCACAGCCTTTGGGTCTCAGCTGACGACTGAGCTGACTACATTTGCCATGGACTCCACTTTTTTTGTTTGTTTTAATTTGAGTGAATATGTAGACATGTGCCTCGATCATCTGTTTTCAGTCCGACAGTTTCAGTTTCAGTCAGACAGGAAAAAACGGTCCAACCTCTTGTTAGAACGTTTATTTTCACACCCCTTAAAAATGCTCTTAACAGAATTCTCTTAAAAACAATGCCATAACACCACAATGATGAGACACAGCAAGTCTTTGAAATGTGGTGGGATGAAAGCAAACAACTTTGAACGTTCTACATATTGCTTCTCACTGTTTTACCGACAATCTAAATGTCAAAAACACGTACCTTCACAGCCGTTGTCTTGCCAATAACTGCCGTTCAGCATGCCTCAGCCGTATAAAGTTAGTATTGAGCCAAATATAAAGTTTGAATCAGTGAAATATCCCAACAGGGATAGTAAAGCTCAGGACTTCCTTAATTTCTGCCTCTATTTGCTTTGCTCCGCCACCGTAATTCCTGGCTAATGACTGAAGAGATTTTAAGTCACGTGGTTTTGTTTACAAGCTTTGCTCTAGAACAGGATAGTCCATTTGACGACAGACTAAACGCAAGTTTCAGGACTCAATCCAAAACAAACTAAGCGGAACAAATGATTTTTTTGCCAGCCTGAATACACCCTAAAGTCTCCTCTGCACAACTCTGAGAAAAAGCATTTTTCTGTTTCTTTAAAACTCAATTTCCGTGTGTTTCACACGCTTGCAGCTTGCACTGCTGTCCAGTTCCCGTCCAAATGTTTCTGCCATGCTCAGAGGTTTGGGGTTGAAAGCTTCTGTCAGCACAAAAGGACCAGTTTTCTGAATCCCCAACCTGGGTTTCCTTTGTGTGTTCTTAAAATGACATTGTGAAGGCCTGAACATGTCAACAGGTTGCTTCCATGAAGTCCACTCATTTCTGATAATAAACACCTCGAAGGACATTGTCTATACCACTGATCTCAAACTGGCAGCCCGCGGACAATTTGCAGTCCCCAAGACGATAGTTTGTCGCCCCCACCTCAATATGAAAGTTTAATGTTAGTGCGGCCCGCGAGTTATGTGAATGGCACTTTAAGTGTTGTGTGCGAACCGCGACGGGAGACGACCAATTTAGTCGCGAATGAAACGGTTTTCAGAGTTTCTCTTCAAAGTGAACGACGACCGCGGCTCCTTCCTATAAGCAATTAAAAAAAAAAAAGAAATCCTCTTCCTGCTTTTTTCTCTTCAAGCCGCCCGTGACAGATCAATGCATACGTGCTTTAACAGCAAAGACTGAGATCCTTGATGTCATTATTAAAAAGCAGGTGGAACTCGTAAAGCTTCCAGCAGGGTCCCTTTAGAAGAACCAGCCCCCTGGCTAGTGTTCCTGTACTAGGTTCCTGAAAACCTTGAGTGAAGAGCCTGTTTGTTCTAAAGGAAACCTACAAGAAGCTGTAAAAGCTGGTGAAGCTATTTAGAGGTTTTAAAAAGGTTCTCAAATGAGATGAACTGCTATAATAAACCATTATAGCAAGGACAGCTTTGAATATTAGCTGTCTAGAGCAGCTATTATAAGCTGCAGAAATTACTAAGACGGTTTGAAATGTACTTCATTTATTCATTTTCTGAACCGTTTTATCCCTTTCGGGGTCACGGTGCTACCAGAGCCTAACCCGGCTACTCATGGGCAAAGGCAGGGCCCATCGCCCGGAGTAGCAGAACATTTTGGTACTTGAATATGAACAGAACATTTTGATACGTTTTGAATGGCAGATTTTGAATGAAGTATGCAGGAGATGTGGACGGCCGCAAAACGTACAGAAGAAAGCAAATAAGAAGACGCAAAAAATAAAACAGAAGAACAATGGTTTGAATGCGTTAGTCAATCAAACTAGTAAAACAGAAGAAAATAGGTCCTGGTCCTCTTGTGCTGACAGACGCTGTCAAACAGACGCTGTCTGTGTAGGGCAGAAAGATTTGGACGGGAACAACACAATGATGCAACTGTGTGACACAAAGTGTGTGAAACACAGGAAAAGAGTTTTGAAGAAAAAGGTTTTTCTTGCGGTTGTGCAGGAGAGACTGAGCGAATGAAGAGAAAAATCCTTCTGCAAAACAACGATTTAGTTTCACTGGCAGAGTTATGGCGCCACACATCAAACGCTCTTCATTGTCATCACTTTGTAGTGTAAAATTGCACTGAAGCTACGGGGAGCGAGCTCGCGACCCGGAGACCTGCAGGTCGACTCATGAGCTCGTGACCCACAGACCCATGGGTCAGGTGAGCCACCGGAAGTAGATGGAGGTTTTTGCGGCGCTCTCTGTCTCTCTGTTTACTGTGCTAATGCTTGAAAGGCTCTCAGATTCCAAATAGTCCTGCACATAAATAAATTGCTATCAAATCAAACATCACTTAGAAAATCAAAAACAATTCATTAAATCCATGAATGAGGTTTTCAAGAAAAAATGAATACAATGCCCCAGCCATTGCGCCCTTGAGCACGGCATTGACCCCACTTTTCTTCAAGTGTGAAACAGCATTTGGCTAAAACTACTCTGTTGTCTGGATGGGAAACACAATCAGAGTCAGATTTAGCTGAGAGTTTGGACTTCTTTCTGGGTGTGCGGCAGTCTTCCCGGTGGTCAGACGCTGGAGCTTCCTGTGTTTTCCTGCTGAAGGGCCACATTACTCCAGTAAAAACCCTGGCCTTCAGTCCAGATGGACTGGCCTTGGCATCTGGAGGGGTGGGAGGCCTGATGAACATCTGGTCCCTGCGGGTAACACACAATCACATTCTCTACACTAACTGTACGGTGTCATGGTGGTAACTCTCTGTTTTCAAACAGGATGGATCAGTTCTTCAGACTGTCGTCGCTGGGTCTGGAGCCATCCAGAACATGGTTTGGATTCCAGATGTTGGTGTGGCAGTGTGCTCCAATAGGTCCAAGGTAAGATCTCTGTTTTCTGCTTCATTGAGGACTTTTTTCTTCCTCTGACCTGCACCGTCATCATCTGGCTCTGATGCCCGATGTGCAGGACGTGGTGGTTGTGAACTGCTCCAAAGAGTTCTTGGCATCCAACCATGTGCTGGCCACCTGCCGCACAGCCCTGAAGAAGCAGGGCGTGGTTGGCCTCAACACGGCGCCGTGCATGAAAGCCTTTCTGGAGCGACTTCCTGTGATGCTGCAGGAGCAGTATGTTTATGAAAAGGTACTCAGCATACACGAGCGGCCAGGTAGAGGGTTTCATCACAGATACTTAAGTTCACTGAAGGTCAAGTTGTCGGCAGGTCAGACCTATGCTGTAAATCAGAGTCACTGTTTCCTTTTTCAATTTTAAACACTGTAAATATGCACATCCACAATGTTTGGATGGTCTATGTTCAAGCCAAAGGTGAAAACGAGGTCTAACGTATGACCTTTGTTTTGAGTTTGACCAGACATATACTGCTTAAAATTGAACAAATTTGTGAGTGATATCAGTTCAGATGCCGCACTGCACAAGAGGTCATCAATACATTCAGCATGTTAAAAAAGTAGAACTCTCAAGATTAATAACAGTGGGTCAAAATTCAGATTAATTGTTTAAAAACACTTGAGCAGGACCAGGAGGTCTATAGATTAAGGCACAGTCAAATTAACACTTGGCGTCCCAAGCACAAAGCACTTTGGGGGACACATCTCATTCAAATGAGTAATATGTTCATGCTGCCAAGTCTCAGTCAGGAACATGAAGTCCAATTGTTCCTCTTTAAACAAGTCACCAAGAGTAAAGGCCTTGTTTGCTATGGATCGTGCAGGGCGAACCATTTTGGATTTTTGCATCCTGTCCCAGGGTCATGTAGGTCAGTGAAACATCGCAGAGGGGATAAGTCATTGAGCTTCTTGTTCACAAGACAGTTGACGTCATGCAGAGGACATCGCTGGACATACCACATGAAGCACTCCAGCTTCCTGAAGTCAAGCTGTGACAGATGTTTTTGGTCAATACGGGGTCAACACGTCCATTTACATCCACACATTTAAACGTTTTTTCGATTACAATAGTAAAACAGGAGTCCCTCACTCTAAAGTGAATTACCTTGTGGGGTCTCGCTGTTTCAATTAATTCTTTGTACAGTTTTGTTCCGTTTGACTGTAGACAATGTCTTCAGTACAGAATGCATTCAGCTTTTCACGTTCACATACGTTTCCTGTTTGAGGAAAGTAATTTCTGTCCACTGTAAACACAGAAAACTATGCTTTTTGAAGTCTTTATTTCTAAAACAAATTCATATCTTTTTGTATTCAATTGATGCGTTTAGTTTTACAGTAGAACTTAATGATGAAATAGCATTTGATGGCTCAGCAGGCTCATAAAGAGCTTCCACCTTAGAAACAGGGACGAATCTTTGAGGACTGCAACATAGTTTAGGCTCAACTTACCCGGGTCAATGTCTCCAAAAAACTCCATTCTTCGTTTGACATTAATCTCAAGTTATTTACCTTTACATTATTGATCATTTGTGTTGTTGTAATATAGTAATATTTATATAATAATATATTCAAATTAATGTGCTGCTATTTCCTCCAAAAAATGTCAAGAAATGTTTGATGTGACAGCAGTGGGTATCAGGGCAGTTCTTCTCCACTCATGTCTGTCATGTGTTGCTGTCTAGCCTCATGTGGTCAGTGGTGAACAGCTCGTTCATAGTCCCTACATGCAATGTCTTGCCTCTCTGGCTGTGGGCCTCCAACTGGACCAGCTGCTGTGTCGCCCCCCTGTACCTCCTCACCTCCTAGAATGCCCACCTGAGTCTGGCAGTAGTGGTGTGTGTAGCACCGGTGAGTGGGCGTGGCTCGACTGCTTCTCCACCACTGTTAAAGTGGCTGAGGCTCTGGCGCGAGGAGACACTTTTCCTGAATCCTTCTCTGTTCCTGACCTGGAGCCAGTCTCCAGTGATGAAATGTCTCTGCTTATGGTAAGAGTGCTTGACAGAGCGAAATGCCGTGCCACTGTGATGAGTCCAGCCAATAACAACAGGCCGTTCTTCCAGGACAACAGCAAGTGGGCGCCTGGCATCGATGAACAGATCATGTCCTGGGCCACCTCCAGACCTGAGGTACTGGACAGGTCATGTGACAGTGCTGAATGTGGGACTTCAAGCCGTAACCTGCCTCCTGTTTGCAGGACTGGCATCTGGGGGGGAAGTGTGACGTTTTCCTGTGGGGAGCAGGACGCCATGGCCAGTTGGCAGAGGTTGGCAGGAACGTCCTGGTGCCAACGTCTGCCCCGTCTTTTTCCCAGGGTCAACAGGTGCTCCAACAGCTTTGTTTATCTTAAAATAACAAGGATGCATCTACACAAGAAGTAGTTTGAAAATGAGGAGAACGGTGGTTTTAAAGTCTGTTTGCTGGTCTCAATCCCTCTCCTACCTGTAAATCCCTTCTCCTGCAGGTGGTGTGTGGTCAGAACTGCACCTTTGTGATCCAGCTGAATGGGTCAGTGCTGGCCTGTGGTGAAGGTAGCTATGGCCGCTTGGGACAGGGAAACTCTGATGACCTTCACACCCTCACCATCATCTCAGCTTTACAAGGCAAGTTTTGGGTTGCTTTCAAACTAGGTTAGTCTTTTGGTATAATGAATGTGAATGAGCCAAGTATGCAAATCATTTTTATACCTTCGTTGGTTTGATTTCCTTTCACATGAGATGGTCTCAGAAGCAAACGAAAGACTAAAGTGGACACTTTAGTGTGATTCCACTTTTTTAGCATGTGAGCAACTTAAACACATCAAATAATGTGAAGTTTTCATTTTTAAGTGTTTAAAAATACAACCAACTTGCTGTTACAACAGAAACACATCATTCCTGTTTTAAAAACATGAAAAATCCATGAATGAACAAATCCTTTAGTTACAACCAGGGTGAACCCTTCACTCAGCATTTGAGGCCAGCTGTCTTTAGAAAGTGACGAACCCTTGTCTGGATCAGCTGACTCTTGAGGGCCATGCGCGTGAATCGCGTTGGCTGTGAATGCAACTTTAGACTGTCTGCAGCAGTGGGTGACCCTTCAGGAAACCTGCAGTGATTTCAGTAAGACAGATGCTAGGTCGTTGAGCTACATTTACCACAGGTGGTGTTGTTAGTCGTACTTGAAAGAGACCTTCCCATTTAATGATTCCAGGTCTTCCTCTAAATCACCTTTATCAGTACGTAATCTCCTACTTGGATCAGTCAATGAGGCATGTGGTTCCTCTGTTGGATTGTAGTATTTTAGTCATGCATTCTACCACATCAGACTCCTCAGTTATTTCAGGAAGTTTGGCAAATGTTTGGAAATGATGAGGTCTTCCATACAGTATTTCATGAGTTGTTGTGTTTAGAAATAGTTTTATGAGGTCCAAACATCTAGTCCATTGCTGACCAGTTTCAGTCATGCATTTCTTCAGTTCTTTTATTGTACCATTCATCCTTTCCACCAGTGCAGCACTTTGAGGATGCTAGGCACAAGGATTTTTCATGTGATTTCAAAACTACTTCCAACACCATCAATGACACAAGTCTCGTGAGTCTCGACCAAATCCCATGAGTCGCAGCCAGATCTTAATAACCGGACTACAAATTTGAAATGCAGTGAGTTGTCACAGTAACAGGGCAGCAGCACAGCAGTAGCGCGCTCGCAAGTATGTGATGTCTTGTGCGAGAGTTCGCCCTGGTTCTGTTGAGGAAGATATTAATGTTCTGGAGACCTGCGGTCACGGATTTGTTATTTTCTATTCATACCAGAATAAACCAGAATGAAACTAATACTTTGTTGTGTTACCGTGACAACAGGACACACCATAAATCAATTAGTCCACTTTTTTGTGAGAAAGGAATCTAAACCGAAAAAATAACAGGAAAATGCTAAAAATCAATTGAATACTTATTTCCTTTGTAAGTGACCATGTTTTAAGTGGGACCAACGAAGTGTACATTTTCAGAAATTGACTTGCACTGTGGAAGCCTGAACCATCCGACGGGAGACGGGCACTTCTGACGTGCAATTTATTTATGTTAATAAATAGTAAAACATTAATTGTTTAAATGAATCGCGTGCGTTAACGTTGACAGCCCTAATGTACATGCCAGACCACACTGCACCGCACCGCACTGAATCCTTTAAATATTATTACATCTCCAAGGAAATGTTGATTACATCAGAAGACATTCCAGAAATGATGTTTACAGATCACACGTCAAGTATTAAAACGGAGGGATTTTTGGTTGTCATCAGAAAAGATTATTACATTGTTCCAAAATTCCCTACGATAGTGTCATTTGTGCTGTTATTTTTGTTAAAATCAATTCTCAGAAATGATTCTGATGTCCCTGTTCAGTAGATAGTCCATGATGGCTCCAAGGTTGGCATACATTCTCTGTGAATAGTCAGAATTGACAGTCTTCTATCTGAGTTAACAGTTTTTGAAGTCATCTATGGTGTAATATTTGCCCTCCATTTTAACTGTAGGAGGGGGAGTTCACTAATGGGACCGGATCTTGGAGGTTTGGCGGGTTGAGATCTCCACTGAGGCAACCCTGACTGGTCGGGCAACCGCAGTTGCTCTGGACAGCTCTGGTCAGGCACTGGTTGGTGCCTGACCAGAGCTGTCGCAGGAGCGGGGACTGGGGGTGTCCTAGGCTTGCTCCTGGGACTGGCTCTTTCTTGGCTTCTCTCTCTTTGTGTGGGGTGGGGGAGTGTGCACTTTGATGGGATGGTGCCCCTGGGTTGGGGAGACTTGGGCCTTATTCTGAAGGGGCTGAGGATGGTTGTTTCACTTATGGGGGTTCAGTCTGGAAGCGGAGTCCGACCTACCCTCCTTCCCCATGTGACCACTTTTTAGGGTGATTGGTGGGGATAGCTCAGCAGGACTTCAGCAAGTGAATGTGGAAGTCTTGCTGTGGGGTGACCTGTATTTTTCCACGACAGTCGACAGGCGCTTCTGCTAGAGTTTTTTTTTTTTTTTTTTTTTTTTTTCTGTGCCTACCGGCAGAACGTCTGAGACACAGTTTGATTCAAACAATAGACTGTTCTTACTTGCTGATCCGATAACTGTTGCTACAGCCTCCCAACAATTGTCTTTTTTAAATTTGTTCTTATAAAACATGTGTTGGGATCATAAAACTCCCTCTGCTTCTGCAGTTAGTTTAATGTCGTCCATCTTGACTTGTTGCCGACAGCTCTCTGCCTCTCTCTTGTTGATCGTTTTTTATAATAATACACTTTATTTGTGAAGCACCTTTCAAGATAAAAGTGCTTCACAGCAAAGCACAAGGTAAAACGGAATATATAACAGAATTAAGAAAAGGCCATTTTTTTAGCTGCTTTTTAAAAGAGTCTACAGATCTGAGACTGAGAGGAAGGGAGTTCCAGAGGGACGGAGCCTCTGCTGCAAAAGCGCTGTCACCTTTGGTTTTTAACCGGGTCCTCTTAACAACCAGCAGGCCCTGGTCACATGTCCTCAGGGACCTGCTGGGTGTGTATGTCTGCACAAAGTCTTTTATATAAGCTGGTGCTTGGTTATTAAGAGCTCTAGAAGTTAAAACCAGGATTTTAAAATAGATGGGGAGCCAGTGCAGCTGAATTAACAACAGGGTGACATGAGAATATTTGGAAGATTTGGTTAAAAGTCTTGCAGCAGCGTTCTGGACAACCTGAAGCCATTCCAGAGATTTTTTTGCTTAAATATGTGAAGATGGAGTTGCAATAATCAAGTCCAGAAGAAATAAAAGCATGAATGAGCATCTCCATCTCAGAACACGACACAAGAGTCAAGAGATAATACTGGGTCCAGAATTACACAGAGGTTCCTTACAGAGGGCTTTATAACAGAAGCAAGTGGACCGAGCCACTGCACTATCTGAGGGAGATGTTTTCTTCTCTTTTCTGGCAAATGTCTTCATTCTTTTTAGTCAGATATTCACACATGAACATGTCAGCCCCTTCAGTTTATTTCCATGCTTCAGTGAAGCATGTTGGGTGCCAGGTCTCTCTGTTATTTATATCCAAGGACATCTCTTCCGACTTGAGAAAATCCTGCACCTGTTGCTCCACAGAGCTCCTCTCTTTCTCACTGGGTACTAAAGCATTGTCTGCAGTTGCTGTGAGTGCATTTGACAGGGGTTTGATCTGTAAAATCATTCTGGAGTGTGGCAGTCTTGTTGTATTTCTGTATGTTCAGGTCTTTTAGCCTCCTCACTTCCACTGTCAATGATTTCGACTGAATCTGAATGACTGCCAGGACACATGAAGTGATTTTTTTAATGCCTTCTTTTTCATTCATCACGTGCCATTTATTTGGTGCCATGATTGTGAACACGTTTCACAATAGGTTTGCTATAAATTAAGTTTTAGCTGCTGCTAACTACTGAGCGCTAAAAGCGTGCTCCTGTGACGTTTACCTGTAGTTGGACACTTTACATGATGTGAATACGGACACGTCTTTCTGTGTTGTCTTTCAGGTGGGATTCAGTCTAACCTTGAGTTTTGTTCTTCCTCAGGATTCGTTGTGACGCAGCTGGTGACATCCTGTGGCAGTGACGGCCACTCCATGGCGCTCACTGAGAGCGGAGAGGTGTTCAGTTGGGGGGACGGGGACTATGGCAAGCTCGGACACGGCAACAGCGATCGCCAGCGCCGTCCACGACAGATTGAAGCTCTGCAGGGAGAGGAGGTGGTGCAGGTTAGTCCACGAGCACCAATGGGCAAAAACGTTTCTGTCTGACAGCATTTCAAATTCTCTGCTCTGTTTCTCCAGATGTCCTGTGGCTTTAAGCACTCTGCAGTTGTCACAGCGGATGGGAAACTTTTTACATTTGGGAATGGAGATTACGGCCGGCTGGGACTGGGAAATACGTCCAACAAGAAACTTCCTGAGAAGGTCACCGCTCTGGAGGGATACCAAGTGGGACAAGTGTGTGCTGGTTGCAGCGTTTGGCTGGTGGTTGCTGTTGTGTATTGATGACGGCAGTCTCCACCCTCTCCCTTCAGGTGGCCTGTGGACTGAATCACACTTTAGTCGTTTCTGCTGATGGAATGATGGTTTGGGCTTTTGGAGATGGAGATTATGGGAAACTGGGACTCGGCAATTCTACAGCCAAGTCCTCCCCTCAAGTGAGCTTCTCCTCTGAAATGAAAGAATGGGTCAGTGAGGCTTGCCACAGAACCATGTGTGTAATGCAGTTTTTTTTAAATCACACAGAAAGTGGACGTCCTGTGTGGGATTGGCATTATGAAGATGGCCTGTGGAACTCAGTTCTCTGTGGCACTAACCAAAGACGGAAACGTTTTCACATTCGGACAAGGTGACGGACTTACTCACTTATTTTTCTAAACCAATTTTTTTTTTTTAATTCAACGCACCAAAAGAGTAAAACATTATTTTCTAATTGTACTCAAAAAAAGAGTCTAGAGACATTACCTTACTGCCTGTGAGAGTGGAAAGTCTGGATGTAAACTATTGCAATGACAGCAGAATATGTGCAAATAAGCTGTTTAACTGATTAACTGGGTCTGATGCCGTTAGCTTTGGTCTCATTTCTAGGTGGAATTAGTCTGCTGCTGCAAAAATGCTGAAAGTTCAAATACCAGATATTAGTTTCAACTCAACAGAAACATTCAACAAAGGAAAAGAGGTCACGTTCAGGGGCAGTATATTTGCACCATCATTCATTTACACCGTTTTGTTTTGTCCTGTGAAGACCGGCTCATTGGCCTGCCGGAGGGTCGGGCCCGGAACCACAACCGGCCTCAGCAGGTGCCAGCGCTTTCAGGGGTCCACGTCCAGGATGTGGCAGTGGGAGCTGAACACACACTGGCATTATCATCCACAGGAGATGTTTATGCCTGGGGGAGCAACTCTGAGGGACAGGTAAATAGACAAAGCTATTTTGACAGTAGCCTGTGCTGTTTTCTGCCATTTTCAGGATTCAAGTTACAGTAACTTGCAAAAGTATTCCCACCCCTTAAACTTCTCCACATTTTCTCACATCATGACCACAAACATAAATATATTTTATTGAAATTTTACATGAAATGTTACACAAAGTGACATTATCCAAGAGTTCTTTTTTTTTTTTACAGATAAAACTAAAAAGTGCAGTGTGTAAAAGTATTCAACCCCTGAGTCAATACTTTGTGGAACCCCCTTTTGCTGTAATTCCAGCTGCAAGTCTTTTGGGGTTTGTGTTTCTACCTGTCTGTCTTTGAAATCTTTGTTCATTCTTCCTTCAAAACACTTCAATCTGAGTCAGATTAGATGGAGAGCGTTTGTGAACAGCAGTTCTCAGATCTCTCCACAGATTCTGGATTGGATTTAGGTCTGGACTTTGACTGGATCATTCCAACACATGAATCCGTTTCATTTTTATCATTCCATTGTAGCTTTGGCTTCATGTTTAGGGTGGTTGTCCTGTTGGAAGGTGAATCTCTGCTCCAGTCTCAAGTGTTGTTCAGACTTCAATAGGTTTTCCTCCAATATTGCTCTGGATTTGGCTCCATCCATCTTCCCATCAACTCTAACCAGATTCCCTGTTCCTGCTGAAGAGAAGCAGCCCCAGATCATGATGCTGCCACCACCATGTTTGACAGTGGTTCAGAGGGATGAAAAAGTTCCATTTTGGTCTCATCAGACCAGTTCTCCTTCTTCCACACGTTTGCTGGGTCTTTCACATGGTTTATCTCAAACTGCAAACAGGACTTCTTGTGGTTTTCTTTTAACAATGGTTTTCTTCTTGTCACTCTTCCATAAAGTCCAGATGTGTTCAGTTCATGACTGATGGTTGTTCTATGGACAGATTCCTCCACCTGAGCTGTAGATCTCTGCAGTTCATCCAGAGTCATCATGGACTCCTGGCTGCATCTCTGATCAGTGTCTCCTTGTTCAGTCTGTTAGTTTAGGTGTTTATGTCTAGGTAGGTTTGCAGTTGTGTCATATTCTTTCCATTTGTGGATGATGGACTGAACAGTGGTTCGTGGATGTTCAAAGTTTGGTAAATCTTTTTCTAGCCTAATCCTGCTTTCAATTTCTCTCCAACTTTCTCCCTGATCTGTCTGGTGTGTTCCTTACACTTCATGATGCTGTTTTCTCCTCAATATTCTCTTGACAAACCACAGAAACTGTCACAAAACAGCTGGATCTGTATACTGAGATTAAATGACACACAGGTGGACTCTATGAAGTCAGGAAGTCAACATTTGATCAGTCACCAATCAAGAAACTTCTGAAGACACTTGATGCCCTCAGAGAAAAGGGGGTTGAATACTTTTGCACACTGCACTTTCAGTTTTCACTTGTAGAGTTTTCTTTCCACTTCACTATTGTGTTCCACTTTTTGTTGGTCTTTCACATAAAATTCAAACAAATGTATTTATGTTTTTGGTCATAATGTGAGAAAATGTCGAGAAGTTTAAGGGTTATGAATACTTTTGCAGGCCACCGTTCAAAGATTTAAAAGTTATTTTCATCTGCACAGTAAGGAAATGGCATTCCCTGTATAATGAGATTCTTGCTTTGGTGTTCACTCTGAATGCCATAACACATTTGTGGTTAAATAAAAAAGATAAAGAAAGATATTTACCGGATGTTTAAAAGAAGCATAAAAGCTGAGCATCAGCCCAAAATATAAAATATAAACTATGCATCAGTAAATGCCATCCATCCATTTTCTTCTGCTTATCCGTGACCTGGTCACAGGGGCAGCAGTCTCAGTAAAGATGCTCAGACTTCCCGCTCCCCGGCCACTTCCTCCAGCTCCTCTGGGGGGACCCAGAGTAGTTCCCAGGCCAGCCAAGAGACATGGTCTCTCCAGCGTGTCCTGGGTCTTTCCCAGGGCCTCCTCCCAGTGGGACATGCCCGGAACACCTCCCGAGGGAGCCTTCCAGGGGGAATCTGAACTAAATGCCCAAACCACCTCAACTGGCTCCTCTCGATGTGGAGGAGAAGAGGCGCTACTCCGAGTTCCTACCGGGTGACCGAGCTTCTCACCCTATCTCTAAGTGAGCGCCCAGCCACCCTACAGAGGAAGCTCATTTTAGCCGCTTGTATCCTGCACCTCGTTCTTTCGGTCATGACCCAGAGCTCATGACCATAGGTGAGTATTGGGGCGTAGATCGACCGGTAATTTGAAAGCCTTGCTTACTCGCTTAGCTCTCTCTTCACCACGACTGACCGGTATAGCGACCCCATGATGGTGGACGAAGCACCGATCCCTCTGCTCCGCTTGGGGAATGAACACTCCACCCACCCAGAGAGGGCAAACCACCTTTCTCCGGTTGAGAACCATGGCCTCAGACTTAGCGGTGCTGACCCTCATCCCAGCCGCTTCACACTTGGCTGCAAACCGTTCCAGTGCATGCTGGAAGTCCTGGCTCGATGAAGCCAACAGGACATCATCATCTGCAAAGAGCAGAGAGGAAATCCTGTGGTTCCCAAACCAGACCCCCTCCGGACCCTGGCTGCACCTAGAAATTCTGTCCATAAAGACTATGAAGAGAACTGGTGTCAAAGGGCAGCCCTGCCGGAGTCCAACATGCACCGGCAACAGGTCTGACTTAGTGCCAGCTATGCGGACCAAGTTCCTGCTCTGGTCATACAGAGACCGGACAGCCCTGAGTAAGGCTCCCCGGACCCCATACTCCCAAAGTACCTTTCATAGGACACCATCGGGCACACGGTCGAACGCCTTCTCCAAATCCACAAAATACATATGGACAGGATGAGCGAACTCCCACGAACCCTCCAGTACCCTAGACAGGCTGTAGAGCTGATCCACAGTTCCACAACCAGGACGGAAACCGCATTGCTGTTCTTGAATCTGAGGTTCGACTATTGACGGGACTCTCTTCTCCAGTACCCTGGTATAGACTTTCCCAGGGATGCTGAGGAGTGTGATTCCCCTGTAATTGGAACACACCCTCCGGTCCCCCTTCTTGAAAAGGGGGACCACCACCCCTGTCTGCCTGTCCAGTGGTACTGTTCCCGACTGCCACGCAATGCTGCAGAGACGTGTCAGCCAAGACACTCCCACAGCATCCAGAGACTTGAGGTACTCAGGGTGGACCTCGTCCACCCCCGGTGCCTTGCCACCGAGGAGCTTGTTAACTACCTCAGTGACTTCAGCTTGGGTAATGCACAGCCCCACCCCAAAGTTCTCAGCCTCTGCTTCCTCAACAGAAGGCGTGTCAGCAGGATTGAGGAGATCCTCAAAGTATTCCTTCCTACCGCCCGACAATGTCCCCAGTCAAAGTCAACCGCTCCCCACCTGCACTGAAAACTGTGCCTGCAGAAAACTGCTTACCCCTCCTGAGGCGCCGGACGGTTTGCCAGAACCTGTTCGAGGCCAACCGATAGTCCTTCTCCATGGCCTCATCGAACTCCTCCCAGGACCGAGTTTTTGCCTGTAATACAGCCTGAGCCGCAGCTCGCTTAGACTGCCGATACCTGTCAGCTGCCTCTGGAGTCCCACAAGCCAGCCAGACCTGATAGGACTCCTTCTTCAGCTTGACGGCATCCCTTACTTCCGATGTCCACCAACGGGTTTGGGGGTTGCCGCCACGACAGGCACCAGAGACCTTGCGACCACAGCTCTGAACAGCAGCAGAGACAATGGAGGTGGAAAACATGGTCCATTCAGACTCAATGTCACCAGCCTCCCTCGGTACCTGTTTGAAGCTTTCCCGGATGTGGGAGTTAAAGATTTCCCTGACGGAGGGCTCAGCCAGACGTTGCCAGCAGACTCTCACAGTACGTTTGGGTTTTCCAAGTCTTTCTGGCCTCCTTCCCCGCCAATGAATTTAAATCACCACCAGGTAGTGATCAGTGGACAGCTCTGCCCCTCTCTTTACCCAAGTGTCCAAAACACACGGCTGAAGGTCGACTAAAACGACTACAAAGTCGATCATTGATCTCCTGCCGAGGGTGTCCTGATGCCACGTGTATTGATGGACACCCTTGTGCTGGAACATGGTGTTGGTTATGGACAAACTATGACGAGCACAGAAGTCCAACAACAAAACACCGCTCGGGTTCTGATCAGGGAAGCCGTTCCTACCAATCACACCCCTCCAGGTGCTACTGTTGTTGCCCACGTGAGCATTCAAGTCGTCCAGGAGGACAATGGAGTCCCCTGTTGGGGTGCTTTCCAGTACCCCTCCGAGAGACACCAAGAAAGCTGGGTACTCCATCAGTAAATGACTAAAGCTAAATACAAATCCAGCTGAGAGTGAATTACTGTTACTTTACCAAGATGCTGTCGTGAGCTAAACAGTGAGGTATATGTGTAGTTATTGAATATTAAGGTGCAATAACATTAATGATAAATAATAAATAAGTGCATTGGTTCAGTCTGATGTTACAGACTCATGTCAGCTGTTAAGGAGTCTGATGGCAACAGGACAGAAAGAGTTCCTGAGTCTTGTGGTCCTGTACCTGTGGGTAGGAGACTGAACTCATCTTATTGGGGGTGGGTGGGGTCCAGCCTACTCAAACACAGAATCAAGGTTCAAGCTGGGAAGACGAAGTGATCTCAAATATCTTACAAAATAATAAATAAGTACATAGAACGAAAAGTAAATAAAGTTGTTTTTAGAGCATTTTTGCTAGGATCCCTTTGAGAAAGACAATGGAGTTAAAATAAATGTAAAAAGGATTAAAATACATACAAGTTAAGAACAGAAATCTGTCATCAGATTAATTAATAAACCTTGACTGACAACTATACATTACTAAAGAGAATTAATAAAAAATATCAAATCAAAAGAGTAAAAAAGAAAAATAAAATATCAACAACATTGGCCCGCCGCAGTCACTGACTGCAAGGACCAAAATGTTTTCTCAGTTGGAAATATTTCTTCTCCTTTGAGTGAAAATGTAAACCCCACCATATGCTCGAAGACTCACTAAAATTGACACACATCTAAGTACTCGGCAACAATGAATTTGGGCATAGTGAACAACCCTACCCCTCACCCCCATGACGATGACATCATGGTGATCATGAATGGGCCAAAGTCTGCTCATGGAAAATGGCGTATACATGTGTGGTACTTTTTTTACCCCCTCAATGGCCCAAGAGCTTTACAGTCACTTTCACACAATAATGACGGCTCTGATGCCCAACACTGAAGAAACTCATCTACCCCATCACTCTGCACACATGAGCAAATATTACTTTTTATTTTCTGTACGTTTGTTCTTTCCAGTTGATAAACTTTTTCATTCATTATCAAAAAATGTAATATAATAAATATTTGAAAAAGATCAGCTCCCGGTAGTATTTCTCGACAGTTCTGCCTCTTTTACGACGGTCTGAGCCGTTTAAACAGCAGAGAACAACGGAGAGCTTCTCCCAACTGGATCACAGCTCCAAAACATTAATGTACGTTGCCTAAATGCAACACTATAAAATCATAAATTGTTGTCATTACAAACAATGAAAGTCTCAACAGTGAATGAAAGAATGACAGACACTCAGCTTGGAGTCATTCTCTCTCTCTTTGATTGTTTTTTATTTTTCATATGTTGGAGACAGGAAAAGATGAGAAGTGATCGCGTTTTACCCTGAGATGTGACGCTGCAGCCGCTTCAGCCGCCAATAACGTGTCTGTGTTAACGGAGTTAAGAAAGCGTCAGGAAGTGGGGCTGGATCTTCTAACTGCTGTCAAACGAAGCAGAAGAAGAAGAAAACATTTGTAGTCCAGTTCAGCATCATACTGTCCTGAATCTTAAAATTTGTTTGTCCTTTTGTTTTTTTTACATTAAAGTAAACTTTTTCATCATCAAAAACATTTTAAGAGGTTATTATTTTTGTGATCATCTGAAGACAAACTCTGACCATGAAATGCTTTAGCGGAAGTAACGCCATGTTTGCGCATACTCGAAGTGTTCTGGCAGCCGTTTTAGATTGGAGTGTGACAACGTCCAGTCGATATCATGACCCCAAGAGCCATATACCACACTGTGATTGGTCGGTTAGCCTGCTCCGTATACAACACTGTAAAAGTGCTGTTCATACAAAACTCGCGGGCCGCACTAACATGAAACTTTCATGTTAAGGTGGGGGCCGTAAAATATTGTCTTTTGAGTGCCGCAAATGGCCCGTGGGCTGCTAGTTTGAGACCCCTGCTGTACTTTTTTTGTTCTGTAGAAACTTCTTGATAAACAGTGATTTTCTCATGCTTTTGATCTTTACATTTAACTAGGGTGCTGTAGCTTTGGTTTTTGCTTTTGGTGGAGATACAGTATCAATGGCTAACTTTAGTTTATTGTTAAAATCTTCAACTGAAAAGTTGTACGATATCGGTAAAACTTGAGCAAAAGTTGGTTGCAAAATATAGGTAAAATTAGCGGCGACACTTTTACCTTCATTGAAGGACGAAAGTGCTTTACAGTCACTAGGTACCTACACATGGTGCATATTTACAAATTGTTGTTAAAAATGTAACATCATTCATTCATGGGTGCTCTTTTTTGCCATTATGTCACTTTTTTTACATTTCCAGTCCCTATTCCTCTGAAAAATATATACATTTGCAAATTACTCACACATGCACATCTAGAGAAACTAGAAAAACCCATGAAGTTTTTGGACTTTGGGAGGAAGCTGGAGTGCCTGGAGAAAGCCCACACATGCATGGAAAGAACCTGCAAACTGCACACAGAAAGGTTAACCCTAACCCAGCTGGGATTTGAATGGAGCCTTCTCACTGTGAGGCAAGTCTGCTAACCATTATCCCACCGTGCAGTGTGTAGCTTTCGCACCAATCAATAAAAAAGCTTTTGTCGTTTTGTTCATGTTTTGTGCTTGCAAACGTGAACACATCATTACATAAATGAATTCTCGTTTTCGTCTTCTTCTGTTCATGTTCTGCTGTAGAAAATTGTTTTACTTTAAAACTGGCAGAAGACCTGGAAAAGCAGGTTTAATTCAAAGAGATTTTCCTTTTAAATGTCAGATGTTTGTGTTGGTGCACATGCACTGTTCCACCTCATTATTTATTGATTTCTTATGGAAACATCTTTATAAATGAGGCCCTCCTCTCCTCCTGCTGCCCCTCAGCATAGCTTCATGAAGTTGGATCTCTCAATTTCTGAAAGACATTTTAGAATTAGTGTCAACAACTTGCTTTACTTCAAATAAAGCATCTCTTTCACCTCCCAGCCTTTGGATTTGCCTTCCACATCATTAAGAACTGACCCAAACATGCTGTGAGTGCAACCTATGTACTTGTACAGACACTTTTTATCTGCAATGATCTAACAAGATAACCATTCTGCAGAATGATGCCTTCACAAATGATCAAAAACGCTGCTGTTTGTGTGAGTTTTAGTCTGTCAAAAAGAACAAAACCTCTGTTCAAATCTCTGACCTGACTTCCTGTGGCTGCTAGATCAGGTTAAAAGACCTGTCACAGCAGCAGCCCCCTGCTGCCTGATCTCCGTTATTTACATCTACAATCTCTTCCACTCATTGCCAACAAAAAATGATTCGATGCAACACACAACACAAGAACATCAAAGAAAAACCAAGCTCTCCACTGGTCAGCACTGTTGCCTCATTCTTAGTCTTCTGATAAAAAGGAAAAAGTATGTTACTTCTTAGCCTCTCTGGCCTCGAAAGTATTTTCCGTACAGTTTTGTCCAGAAGTCTGACTCTGTTCCTTGTATGAACCTGATCGGTGTGATCTTCTGTTTGTGCAGCTGGGTCTAGGTCACACCAATCACGTCAGAGAGCCTACTCTAGTAACAGCCCTACAAGAGAAGAATATTCACCAGATATCTGCTGGTCGCTGCCACAGCGCCGCCTGGACAGCCCCCTGCGCGCCTCCCCGAGCACCAGGTCAGTCGCCTGTATGTTTGCACTCAGGTTGCTCCTCTGACAGGTGATGGGGTCTACTACTTTCCATTGATGCATAGACCACCCAACTGCACTGTTCTGTTCACACGGATCTCGTCACAACTGGGAAGATTTGCTACCAATAAAACAGGTTTACCCAGAAACCTGGAATGTAGAGAAGCTGTACCTCATGAGCCCAATGTCACCTTTTCTGTGTGCAAACAAATGTGTATGAATTATGACAGTCTCACTTTAGCAGTTCAAACACTGCTGCATCCATGCCGGACGCGGCTGGCACGGCGGAGGCATCAAGTCTCAGTGTTAAGTTGATGTAAAGATGCGATCTGAGGAAATGTGGCGCGATTTTGGCGTCGAGCACGGCAAGGTTGACGTGCAATCAGGGACTAAGCTTTGGGCACATGACGTTTCAAGTGACTAGATCAAAGGCCAGAAAAATAAATTCAATATGGCCGTGTAATGCAAGGATTTTTTAAAAAAGATCCCCCAGTTTGAATGTTGTTCCCCCTCTCAGGTTAATACTCAAACAGGGCCACAGACAGATGGAAGTACCGTTTAAATCGACTGTCAGGCGCCTCTGCAGGAGTGCAGCACCGGCAAGACTCTGAAGGTTCTGGTGAATCCAGACACAGCGACATGCTCGCCGCCGCCTCTGTAGAGCTCTCCAACACATATAAACACGAGCTACTCGCTCAACATCATCCGTGTTTTCCGTGATGTGGTCAATGAATTACGTTTATTAGCAGTTGCTCCACAGCCGGGGCATCAAGGTGTCAAGGCGATGAGCAGTAAATTTGACGGGCGTCAAAAGAGAGGCGGCAGGCTCGAATTAGACGCCTCGGCCGCGTCCGGTGTGAATGCACCATTAGACGTCATGTTGAGTCTGATTCCACTGTTTACAGAGAGACTTCCAGGGCCTGGATCGTAACAGCAGCGTTGTCACCTGTGACACCTAAAGAATACAGTCTCTCAGACCTACTCTTGAATCAGCTGATTTTCATGTGGAGAAAAGCAGCTTTTAACAAAGACTTTACAACGATATGGTCAATGGCCTATGCTTGCATTACACTTTTCTACCTTCCATGAAGGCCCAAAGTGCTTTACAGTCCCAGTAAATTCAACCTGTAATCTTATGATCAGTGGTGGAGCGCCCCTATTACTACATGTCGACCGCCCCAAATGCAGCCTAACTAACGTATGCAGCACATTACGTTATCTATCTACTGTGTGTTTGACTCCTCCACCATCTGAATCATGAAATGGAGGAGGATAGACGGACTGCCTTTAAAATGGGCTGCTGCAGAGCACCCTGGAGTCGTGCACCGCCGAAGACGCCGTGAGCGGACAGAAAAACGTGTAGCGAGGTGTGAACGTGAGCGTTCTGGACGCAGGAGCTTGAAATTGCATAGGTTTTTCATTGAAATTGGTCACTTAAAAGCGAGTCAACACAGCTGATGTAAACCTAGCTTATTGCGTGTTCTCGAACGCGCTGCACACAGCCAGTACGATTGTTCAAGTCACTCTGAATTTTCGATTTGCATGGCCTTAAAAAGCCTTAAATTTAACTTGAAGAAACTTGTTGGAACCCTGTGGAACAGCAGTTTCTGTCTTTGGTTTCCTGACTCTTTAGTTTGTCCTGTCTTCTCTTCCCTAGGCTCGTCAGTCCCTCTTCAGCTGGGTCTGCCTGAGACTGTGCCTCCTCAATACAGCATACTCAAAGAGGTACGCATGGAGGTGCTGCGAGGGCGTCTGCGCCTCCTCTACCACTTCTCTGATCTCATGTACTCCTCCTGGCGTCTGCTCAACCTCAGCCCTAACAACCAGGTAAGGACCGGGCCAGAATCCCACAAACTTACTCAGCAACACTTCTGAGGCCTCTTCCTGTTCCTCTTGACTGAAGGCTACATTTGGAAGTAGTTTAGTAAAGACCTCTCTTAAGGTTCTCTACATTATAGACTAGGGGCAAATGCTTTCTAAATAAAGCAGGGATTTCTTTTCTACATTTACAAGACATCTACAATACATTTCTTGTCCAGGAAATCAAATTGTTTGAAAAGGAAGAAGAATGAACATCTGAGGACACTAATGGCAAATGGACTTAATGGTCCACACAACACAAAAAGCACTGATTTTTCTACACAAACGTTTTGGTTTCTCCCCAACCAAAAGTGAGGATTTTGTTAAAAATTGTAGTGAGAGAAGACCTGACATGCTTCTCATTGAGACTTCGTCCCTGCCCCATCTGAAGCTCTGACCTGAAAGTTAAGAATAAATTGATTTAAACTTCATTAGCGAACATTCACCTGTTTGAGCTTCGGGAGAGGAAAGGAGGCGGCACAATCACACAGTTATTAGCGCTCTTGTCTCACGGCAAGAAGGCCCTTTCCCATGCGGGTGACGTGAAAGAGTGTCACCAATGGGGGGACCGTTTTGTGAGGAGTCTGAATGTTCTTCCCGTGCGTCGGCCCGTGCGTGCTGAACCATGGCTGGTGATCTGTATTATCATGAATGTACTTACTGGACAGAAACCTGAAGTTAGTAACTGGTTTCTTCATCATAGCCTGTCGACGTTTTCTTTGAGTGAGATGACTCCATGTCTCTACCTCAACAGAGCTGCACCTCCCACTATAATGCGGGGACCTGGGGTATTGTCCAAGGCCAGCTAAGGCACCTGCTTGCCCCCAGAGTCTACACATTGCCCATGGTGCGCTCCATTGGGAAGACTATGGTGCAGGGCAAGAACTACGGTCCCCAAATCACTGTCAAGAGGATTTCCACACGGTTAGTGAGTATTTGTGACTGTTGGTGTCTGCGCAGGTGTGTTCATGTGCACGAGTCCTTGTGTGTTTGGTTTAGTTCAGTGTGTGTGCTGGTGGTGGCAGCACTGAGCCTTTCGTTTCTTCACTGAACCTCTGTGCTTTGTAGCGGGCGGAAATGTAAGCCCATCTTCGTGCAGATCGCAAGGCAGGTGGTGAAGCTGAATGCGTCTGACCTGCGCCTTCCTTCAAGAGCCTGGAAGGTGAAGCTGGTGGGGGAGGGGGCAGATGATGCTGGCGGGGTGTTTGATGACACCATTACTGAGATGTGCCAGGTATTCTCCGTCTCGTACGCACGTCTCTGCTCATGTCATTCCTGCTGCAACTGTCATGATTCCTGTGTTTATAGGAATTGGAGTCGGGGGTGGTTGACCTGCTCATCCCCTCCCCCAATGCCACAGCAGAGGTTGGCTACAACAGAGACAGGTGACGGGTGTGGAAGCCTCAAGCCAGAACTGGAAAATCCTTATAAATGCATCTCATGAAATCTTCTGGTTTTCTGATGAACAGATTTCTTTTCAACCCCTCCGCATGTCTGGACGACCACATGCTTCAGTTTAAGTTTTTGGGCATCTTGATGGGCGTGGCCATCCGTACCAAGAAGCCCCTGGACCTTCACCTGGCTCCGCTAGTCTGGAAACAGCTGTGCTGCATCCCGCTGCAGCTGGAGGACCTGGAGGAGGTGGACCTCTTGTATGTGCAGACTCTGAAGAGCATTCTGTACATTGAAGACAGCGGCATCACCGAGGACAATTTCCATGAGGTAGTACGATCACACACACATCCTTCGCCACTAAAACGTAGTCAGTTATCGATCCATAGCCCTTGAGTGGCAATAAGACCATGGTGGTTAGAAAACGGTTCAAACAAATGACAGGTTCTCACTCCAGCTCTGAAGCAGCTGCTGTTGTTTGAATTGTTCTTGTTTCTTTAGGGGGTTTTTAGACTGAAAAAGCATAAACAAAAAGTTCATTTTCATTTGATTGAATAATTAGCAAACAGTCAACAACAACACTGAAACAAAATGTAACATTTTCCTGAAATGGAAAAACTAAGTGATGCTGTAACTCAATTAAATGTGCTGATTAAAAGAATGTTAAAAGAAGGTTAAAATATACATAAAAATAATATAACTAATAATATAACTAACTAATAATATAACTTTATAAAGTTTACTTTGAAACAAACATAGAACAATCAAGACACATTCTCTGTATAAGATACACAATGTAAATCTAAAAAATGAACCAGAGCATGCTAAAAGAGATGCTTCACCATCTACACCTGACAGTCATGATGATAAACTTCCATCAACGTGAAGCCCTCTCCCTTTAATCATCTTGCATTTCCTTAGACCCTTTTTTCTTCTTTTTTCTTCCTTTTCTTTTCTACCCTTTTCCCCTCATCTCTGACATCCCACTCTCTTCTTTTCCGTGCAGTGCAACACAAAAGAAGTATACTACCATAATCAGAAAACATGAAGTAAAGGGATTCATTGTGTGCCTGAAGCTGTGCTGCAGTGGTCTACCTCTGATCGCAGGTTCAATTACCACCTTGCTCGCCCATGTGTCAGAGTGTCCTTGGGCAAGACACTGAACCCGCCATTGTCTATGCGAGGTGGAGGTGGTGTTGGTGAAAGGTTGGAGCCAGTGTTCGGCAGCGGAGCCGCTATCTGTGTGTGAATGTGTGAATGTAAAGACTGTAAAGCGCCTTGGGCCTTCAATGGAGGTAGAAAAGTGCTATACAAGTATACACCATTTAAGATTCACAACCCTCTATTGTAACAGTAAAAGATGTCCAACACAAGAGGCCTTCAACTCAAATCTGTTTGCTCAGCTGTTGTACAGGACAAAAAAAAATAGAAAGAAGCCTGATAAACCGATGACTGTATATAGACAACTGGACTAAGTGAACATGACATTACCCATAGAAAATGCCTTACCTCCAACTCCAGTGAAACAAAGCCAGTGCGGTCTCCGTTTTTCCATGATACATACACCACCTGACAGTGGTTGGTCAATCCAGTTGGTCTAAGAAAACAGTGTAAGATAAAGAAAAGTAAGTCTTAAAGACAATCATGGCTGCGGGGTCTGCGCTATCTCCAAAAGTGGGCTGTTTTCAGCAGAGTTCTAACCTGCAGACAAATGGAGGTTGTCTGCAGGTCAGAACTTGTTGCTCAGAGGTTGTCTGAATAAGTTGACCTGATCGTATTCACCTGCACCAGCAACAGCTTGCAGAAGGACAAGGACCCTGACAAACACTGTCTGCAGACATTAAAGCACAAAGACCTTTATAAACTCTGTTCAAGCCAGAAGGATGGCTGTCGTTCTGACAGCAGAATAAGGAATACCAACCTTAAACAACTGACAGCATCTGGACATTCTAATTTAACATCACATCCAGATATATATTTCTAATCTTAAAAAAGACACCCCAGTTTTTCCCCATTGTGTGATCTAAATGAATGATTCTGTAGATGATCAATCGTGTCATTTGGAAAAAAGAATTTATTGAGTAATGATTTATATATGAAAAATATTTATTATTGCTGTAAATCTTCCCGCCGATCTGCCTTGATTTTTGTCTTCAACTGTTGCTTCTATGGTGGGTATCGTTTTCTCCTATGGTTGCTCTTATAGCTGAGCATTTCAAGAATCACTGCATCTGAAATGTAAACCTCTGCATCCTAACCTCAACTTCCAAGATGCATGAATACATCAACTGACAGCATGCTCAGTGAATGTCTCAGGCAATGAACAACAGAGGATGAGGTGCTGGAGGACAGATCCTCATGGGAGGACAAGCCCCTACATGGGATGTACCACTGAACCATAACTGAAGTGGCTGATATCAACAAGTCCAACCAATGGCGAGAAAGGGCTGACCTACAGGACCGCACAGAAGCGCTCATCCTGGAAGCTCAGGAACAAACCCTGATCACCAGAGCAATAGAGGCTTAGATCTACCACACCAGACAAGACCAAAGGTGTAGGCTGTGTAAAGAGGCGCCTGAAACAATCCAGCACAGAACTGCAGGCTGTAAGATGCTGACCGGGAAAGCATACTTGGAGCGCCACAACCAAGTGGCTGAAATAGTAAACAGGAACATGTGTGCAGAATATGGACTGGAAACCCCAAAGTCAAAATGGGAAACACCTCAGAAAGTGGTAGAGAATGAGAGAGAGCAAACATCCTGTGAGACGTCCAGATACAGACGGACAGGATGCTAATGAAACCAACCAGACATAGTAGTGGTGGACCCGAGCTTGGAGGGAAGTACCACCCGTGGAGGGTGAGAGGGGCGTTTATCTGTCTGTCTGTCTATATGACAAGTAATTTGCACTTCTTTTTGTTATTAATACTTGATATGGGTATGTTATAATGATTTCTGAAATAATAATATGTCTGATGACATCATTAATATGTACTTCATCTTTGTCGTGTGATTCATTGATACCTATGGATTTTAGTGACCTGAATCCATGTTGGTTAAGTATAGATAACTGATTAGAAGTTAAGAACCGCATCATGATAATTCATGTACAGAACATGTAAAAAGGGAAGGATTATATCATTTGCATTTTCCCAAACCCTTACAAAAAATAATTGAAACTTCTTTTAAAAAACGTAATATTTAATAGTGTCATGGGTCATGTTCTGTATGAAAGAGTTCTTGTGTCTATTTATGATTAAGAGTAATCAGTGAAATATTTACAAGTGTTTGCGGATGTTTTTTCTGATCAATGTCATGACTAATTATCTAAAGTTTGAGATCTTTCTGCATAGATGTATATTTCAGTGCTTTTTCAGTTTTGTTTAAGTTTATCTTTGTTTTGATGACTAGATATAAACTATTTCATATGTCATCAGATAAAGCTGGTCTCAGGTCTTTCTGAGCTCTGAAGGGATGTTCTGGTTTGTGTTGCAGATGATTCCTCTGGATTCGTTTGTTGGGCAGAGTGCAGATGGAAAGATGGTTCCGATAATTCCAGGAGGAAGCAGCATCCCTCTGACCTTCTCCAACAGGAAGGAATACGTGGAAAGAGCCATTGGGTATCGGCTGCATGAGATCGATCGACAGGTATGTTCAGATACTCAGGCCCTTCCACAGACCTGCCACAGCTTTGTTTGCATTGAACTGTTGTTTCACTTATGAGCTACTTCTTTATCATAAAGGCACAGCACTGTTCATTTTTGACATCAAATTGAATTTAGTTTCAGACTAGATTTCGTCACATTTAAGTCAGTTTGAGTTGAATAAGCTGCAGTAGAATTTTAAACAAAGATAAAGTGTTAACAGTAAAGATTAAAGATTAAAGATTAAAACATGTAAAATAAATGTAACAAATAACGTGTTTGCTATAAACATATAACAGAGACACAAACTAAAAAATATAATATTTTTATTAACTTGGCTCCTTTTCTTTTTTTATTAGCACAACATGCTGACCCCCCTTCAAAAATCAATCATGCCGTATATCTTCTAATAGAAACCCCAGCGTTTATATCTTTCATTCTCATCAGTCTCCGTTTTAAAAAAATCCTCTTCGCTTTCATTGGTCGAAAATGTTGGTCTGCATAATAATGTGGAATGTCCTTCTTTAGTAGTTTTGTCTTTACTTGAGCTCACCTGACAAGCTAATGATCACAGGAGTCTGAGACTGTCAGTCATCCAAAGAGACACAAAATCAACCATGAATTTTATTAAAAAACAAAGAATTTTGCGTTTTTGTCACTTAATACAATTTAGATCATAATTAAAAACAGACGGTAAATAATTACTCTAAGTATCAGAATCACTGATTGATATTCAATCTCAGATATTCAAACTCTTGAAAAGCATTTAAAGAAATGTTTATACGCAATACAGAAATCAGCTCTAATTATGAGTATCATTAAGAACTTTGAAATAAAATGTGTTTTTTATTTGACTAATATATTACGAATTTTTCAACAAAATGATTGAATAAAAACAAAAAGTGTACGGTCTATTGTTGGTCTTAGAAATGAAAACTATTCCACGAGAGAAATTGCCGAGAAACAGCAGGTTTCCTTCAACGATGTGTACTGCTCCCTTTAGAGAACAGCACAAACAGGCTCTAACCCGAGTGGTAAAAGAGGTGGGAGGCCCCACTGCACAACTGAGCACATTAGAGAGCCCCAAACTTTTGAACAGGAATGTTTACTTTTTTATAAAAAAATTTTTTAAATGTTCAATTCAAAACGGCTTGCTTGCAAATGTCCCTTCAAGTTTGCATGTTTTTGCTGGTCATGGTGGTTCCGCATGGTGCAAACAACAACATATCCCGTGTGAAATCTCCATGTCTCCATTCATCTTTTTTTCTCCCTGGAAAAGACTTTTTTTTGCTTTTAACATTTGGAAACAGTTTGTACCGTATTCTAAGGTCTCCAAGCACATGCAGCCTTAATGTGCAGAATTTCATTCTTATTGGATCTCTTTGTATCCCCCCCCTCTTTCATTATCAACATTTGCTCTGATTGAATGTCATCACCACAGGGTGTTTTTATCTGGTTTGTATTCGTTACAAATGTTTGTAGTTATTGTAAAGGCTTTTATCTACCAGTGCTTCTTTTGATCTTTTTTTTAACAGAAAAAAAAATGTTACAGATAAAGACTAACATTGTTGTCACCAGATATCCCACCGTGACGCAGTCACCATGTGTGCAGTAGGTGTTTTTTACTTTTGCAGAACCCCAAAGACAAATGTAAGTCATCAAAATACCAAATCCTTACCTCCAACTCCAAACACAGACTTGTTTGTTGTCGTCGTAGGCTCTCATTCCACATTATGTTTTACTCAACATTCGGAGCGACTTGTCACAGGTGTGGAACGGCCTTTACTGTTCAGGATCAATTCTGAAGGGATCTAGGCCCATAGAAAGCAAAACTACACGTTTAGATTGTTGCTTAGAGGGTCTGCAGCACAACGTTTGATTTCTTTCTTTTCTTGTTGAGCTGACATAACTTCTGTGGTTTGTCAGGTGGCGGCGGTGCGGGAGGGCATGTCATGGATTGTACCGGTGCCGCTGCTGTCTCTGCTTACGGCCCGGCACCTAGAGCAGATGGTGTGTGGGATGCCCGAAATCTGCTGCGACGTGCTGAAGAAGGTGGTCCGCTACAGAGAGGTGGACGAGCAGCATGCTCTCGTGCACTGGTTCTGGCAGACGCTGGAGGAGTTCTCCAACGAGGAGCGAGTGCTTTTTATGCGGTTCGTCTCTGGCCGCTCCAGACTCCCTGCCAACATGGCCGACATCTCCCAGAGGTTCCAGATCATGAAGGTGGACAGGGTGAGTGAGGCATGTGCTCAGTAAATCTCAGAGGCAGGATGGGTCAGCACAGACGCTGGGAACAAACATGGCTCTCAAGTCCTCCTTAAACCAGATTACAACTGAACTCTATAGGACTGGGAAAAAATGTCATGTTACATTCTGGAGCCTCATCAGAACAAGATTCTCTCATTTTTTACCTAAAAGATGTCTATCCAGAGGTTGTGAGCGGAATGTAAATCAGTTTTCATCAGCTAGCTTAAAAGCTAATTTTTCTCACCTTCAATGATTACAGAACTCAGTTCTTTTACTGGTTCATACATGTTTTTCTGGTCGTCTGAGGTCCTCTGGTACAGTTAGAACTAAAACGCACGGCGAGGCCTCTTTCAGTTACTGTAAACCTCGCCTGTGGAACCGCCTCCCAGAGAGCCTCAGAGCTGCAGAATGTTCATGTTTTTAAAAGAAAGCTCAAGTCCTACCTTTTAAACTGACTTTTAGTTGAAATTTAGGAACTTACTGATGTTGAAACAATTTTATGTGATTTACTTTTTAACTTCTTTAATTTTTTTTCCCACTCTTACTGGTTTATATCACTTTGTTATTACTTATTTATTTATTGACATATTTAATAATTCATTTATCTATGTATTTTGTTATTAATCTCTATTTTAAGTCTAATCTTTACTTTTATGTACTTTTAAGTATTTTATTCTTTTTTCATTTCGTTTGTACTCAGGGGGACCTCCAAATCAGTGACAGTTTTTTTTAGTGAACAGGGTCGCTACACTGGGATCTCCGGGTCTGGCGTCTTGCTTTGATCTGGCGGATCCTATGTTGGCTTCCTCTGTGAACGAAAGTGAGGGGTCACTGATGTGGACAGGTCCCTAAAATACCGTTGGATGATTAATGACAAAATCCAAACTGAACAATTACTTGGTTTTTGAATATGAAGTATTAGTGTCAGAAAATGAAGATCATCACTGTGAAGCCAAGTGAAGCCTTCAAATTTAAATCAGAAAAATTCAAAACAATGTTTTTCTAACTTTTTTCCTGTTGTTCATTGTGGGTACTTTTATTTTGAAAAGCATATTTATTCCCCAGCTTTTTCACAGGAAATGAAGAAACTTTTACTAAAAAAGTTTAAGGATTGCTCAGTGTTGGTCTGCAGTCTCAGAACGATGATGATACATCTGCGCAGACGTGCAGCCTCATCTGTCTCCCGTCTGTGTTTCAGCCGTACGACAGCCTGCCGACATCTCAGACCTGCTTCTTCCAGCTGCGTCTCCCACCGTACTCCAGCCAGGCTGTCATGGCTGAGCGGCTGCGCTACGCCATCAATAATTGCCGCTCCATCGACATGGACAACTACATGCTGTCACGCAACGTTGATAACGCAGAGGGCTCTGACATGGACTACTGATGAGGCGCTTTCATACAGCGTTCCCAGGATCAGACTGGACGCTTTTATCACCATTTTATGTCTCACACAAGACTTTATTTCTCTGTGGTTTAGCAATTTTTATTGCCATGAAAATCCACATGGGAAGTGTTTATTTTGATTTATTTCCTCCACAGCAGGAGGTCGTCTTATTTGTTTGCTAATGTGTAAAGCAGATGGTCATGCAGCAAACAGAACGTTGTTCATTGTGTAATGCTATGTTTGAAAAAGGTTTAGCATTTTATTCATATTTATACTTTTCATTGTGGACGGCGAGTTTCCCAAAGCAACAACATTAAATGCTGTGTCAGTGAAGTGTGTTTGAGAGAAAACGTGTGTTTTTTTTAAACCTGACAGTCATGCTGCAGGGCTGCAGAGGTAAAGCTGCAGGTTGTTTTGAACATTAAGAGCCTGACAATTTCTGTCCCGGTTCTGAGCCAAACTCTGCAGGAGAGGTGCTCAATGCCTTTCATGTCTGCTGGTTGGAATTGCAGCAGTTGTTGCCATTTTGGACCCGATGATGGTTTGACTCAGTAAAGTGGATGAAGAAGTAAAAGACCGTTTCCAACTCCATGAAGTTAACTGTGGGCAGTCTTTTCTTTGCATGGGGGGCCGTCAAACAGGTACTCTGGTGTTCACTATAAATGAGAACATGTTCTTTGTGGTTCTCAAAACACATATTTTCAGATAAAGTACAAAAAGCAACATTGCTAAATATTTCTTTGTTTTAACTTTCAAGCTTTCAGGCACACTGGATACTGACTAAAAAATATTTGCTTTGTTGTTCATGTTCTAAGCCAAAAAAGTTCAAAAGTGCATTAAAAGGAAGTTTTGCTGAAAATCTTTCTAATCTCTAAACTTTGTGTACCCATTAGGTGCACTTCCTCCCCCAGCCTCCAGGGGTCCTCAGGACCCCATGTCTCTTTATCTTTGTACACCAGGGGGCACCATTTCTAAAAAGGAAAAAAAGATTTTGTTTGTTCTGCGCCTCTCTTGTAACCCGAGGTCACTGTACATAAAATAGTGAGTCAAAACAAACAAAACAACAAAAATGTACACTTAGAAAATAGGCTAAGCAGTCGAGTTATGGGGGGTATGCAGGTGGGAACAGCTGGGTTTTTAGCTTCTCTGTGAACTGTGGGACAGAGCCAAGGATTCAGAGATCAGGGGGGAAAGGAGTGGCAGAGCTGAGGGACAGAGCGGCTCGATGCTCTGCGCCCCCCCACCCCTCATGGTGACGAGGCGAGCAGGGAGGGTATTCAGAGAAGAAGGATCTCAGGGTACAGATTGGTGTGACAACATGAACAGGTGTGGAGGGGCCAGAATGTTGACTGATTTGAAGGTCAGGAGGAGTATTTTGTACTTGATCTGATGTGTGATAGGGAACCAGTGGAGCTGCAGCAGAACAGGTGTGATGTGTTGGATGGATGGTGTTTGTGTGAGGATCCAGGTAGCTGAGTTTTGAACATGCTGGAGTTTACTGAGGAAGTCCAACAGAAGTTGCACTGATCTACATGGGCGGTGACCACCAGGACGGCAGTGGAATGAGGACTGAAGAAAGGGTGAAGACGACGAAGGTGGACAAAGGCAGACCGGGTGATGCTATTGATGTGTGAGGTGAGGGAGAGGGTGACACCTAGACTCTTAATCTGACGGGAGGGAAAAATGAAGGAGTTTGAAAAGGGCATGGAGGAGTTCTGGATGCTGTTTAGGATGGATTGAAGTGCATATCAGGAGAAGTTCAGTTTTATTACTATTTAGTTTTAGGAAATTTGTGGTCAACCAAGATTTTATTGAAAGAAGGCAGTCGGTGATGAAAGTGGGAGGAAAAGAGGAATCAGAGGTTTGGTGGAGACGTAGAGCTAGCTGGGTGTCGTCTACAATGGAAGTAAGACTGTGTTTACGGAGGATTTGACCGAGGTGTAGAAGATACGTTTTTTTTTTCAGTCATTTTCCAAACTGCTTGATCCTTTTCGGGGTCACGGGGTTGCTGGAGCCTAATCCAGCAACTCATAGGCGAAGGCAGGAGACACCCCTGGAGTGGTCACCAGTCTGTCGCAGAGGCCACAATCCACACACACACACACACGCACACACACCCCCCTAAGGACAATTTAGAGTGACCAATGAACCTTTGAAGCATATTTTTAGATGGTGGGAGGAAGCCAGAGTCCCCGGAGAAAACCCACACATCCACGGGGAGAACATGCAAACTCCACACAGAAAGGTCTCCCTATTGGTGACACTTGTTTCAAGTCCCCCACCCAGGACCTGAACCGGGAACCTTCTTGCTGTGAGGCAAGAATGCTAACCACTGCGCCACCGTGCAGCCTAAATAAATAAAAAGGACAAATCCAAATCAAGGATTATGCACGCACAAATCAGAGTGATACTTATTTCTCTCCATGAACAGTTGGATCCACTGCCACCTTCAGGATGAGACAAAGTGTTCTTTCTGTCAAAGGAAGTCAGGATAATTCCCAGAGTAAAGCCTGGAGGAACTCTATAGAAACCTTTAGAGCCGGTAATGACCAATCAATCAATCAATGATGGTGTGGATGAAGTGGTAGTTGCGGTTGTCATAGGGTGAAGGTCGACAACACTCCACAAACATCACAGTGTTGTTGACTGAAGAGGAGGCATCAATCTGCATGTAGATCTTGCTTCCTAAGTCATACTCCAGAGGGTAGGAGTTTGGATCAAACATGGTTTGGAACTGTCCGTCTGGGTAGAACTCAAACTGGTAGGTGAAGGTGCCGAAACCTCTCTCCCACACGGTGATGTTCATCCTGTGAGCTGTGAAACCCACAGTCATATTGCTTTTCTTGGCGTACTGGCAGTAGAAGCTAACCTCCATGAGGTGCTTCCTGGTGATCAGCTGGCTGGGGTCGTCCACTGTGGTGATTTCATTCTTGAAGATGATGTTGTCCTCGTCTTCCTCGATCTGAGTACCACAGGCGTTGAGGGGGAAGTCGGCGATGATGTGAGAGCTGTTGGAGTGAGTGGTGAGGTTGCAGACGGTGTTGGCGGGGTCACTCAGCTCCAGACAGTCCACTGAGGGAATCTTTGTTGATCTCCACCCTCATCGAGGACTCACCACAGACCACGCTGGCTTTGACTGGAGAGAGAAACATGGATTTTCAAACTGTTTGATCCCATTCTTATTCACAAACTTCTTCGAACAGCCAGTGATTCCCACATGAAGAACTCCTGAAGTTTTAGCTGCTTTGATTTGGATTTAGTGTAATGATGTGAACAGGGACCGTTTGAAAGGACTTCCTATGAGGTTTTTAGAGGAATCAGTGTACCGTTCATTCATTCGTTTTTCAATTTAAAATCCAAAACAAAAAACAGTCGTTTTTTGTTTTCTGATTTGTGAACTAAATCAAAAATGGAGCAAACTAATAACGAGCGTTCAATTTCGTTTTTCAGCGTATAACTCTGCTTCATTTGTAAGTAGTTTTTTTGTGCTTTATTGAGAACACAATGCGAGCTGTGGATGCTAATATGGTTAATTTAGAAGAATGTTCAGGTTTAGTGACAGAATGCTTTCAGAAAAGTCAAACGCATGCAGAGATTTCAGAAATGTCTGTGAGAAGATTCTGTTTGAAGCTCCAGCTCCAGAGAAAAAGACATGATGGACGGACAACTTAAAGTTGCACTTGTGTCAGCCATGGATAAGGTAAGAAGGGGTTCGCAGGGGTTCAAAGATCCTGTCAGTCAGAAGCCAGGAATCACAAGAGATTCTTCTTAAAATGAACTAGGTTTTATTAAACACAATAAAACAATGGTTCATAAAACAGTGGCAGAGGTGGACCTGCAGAGTAAATAAGTTCCATCAAACCAACAGTGACAACAGACTTCACAGCAAACAATAAAACACCCCCCTGTCTGGGGCATCTATGTCATCTATGACATCATTTTTGACATAACGTCATCTAACATCGTCTGAAATCATCATCTCACATGATGTAATGTATGACATCACTTGTGACATGAAGATGCCATCAATTAAGTCATTTGTGACATGATGATGTCATCAATGGCATCATTTGTGACATGATGATGTCATCAATGGCATCATTTGTGACATGATGATGTCATCAATGGCATCATTTGTGACATGATGATGTCATCAATGGCATCATTTGTGACATGATGATGTCATCAATGGCATCATTTGTGACATGATGATGTCATCAATGGCATCATTTTTGACATAATGATGTCATCTATGACATAATTTTGACATAATGATGTCATCTATGACATCATTTTGACATAATGATGTCATCTATGACAAAAGTTTGACATGATGATGTCATCTATGACAAAAGTTTGTGGTATGTCATATATGACGTTATTTGTGTCATGATGACATCAATTGTATTATGATGTTATCTATGACATCATTTTTGTTATGATGATGTCATCTAGGACATGGTTTGCGACATGATGATGTCATCAATGGCATCATTTGTGACATGATGATGTCATCAATGACATCATTTGTGACATGATGATGTCATCAATGACATCATTTGTGACATGATGATGTCATCTATGACGTCATTTGTGTTATGATTTTAATTATGACATAATTTGTGTTATGATGTCATCTATGACATCATTTGTGTTATGATGTCATCTATGACATCACGTCTTTTATGATGTCATCGATGACATCATTTGTGTTATGATATCATATATGATGTTATTTGTGTCATGATGTCATCTATGACATTACGTCTTTTATGGACATCATTTGTGTTATGATGTCATCTATGAAATGGTTTGTGACATAATGATCTCATCAATGACAGATTCCCTACAAATGGATTAAACATTGCCTCCTAACATTTCAAAGCAAAATTATTTTTTTCTATCCCACAATTATTTAATGTAATCATTAAGATACACTATATATATATATATATATATATATATATATATATATATATATATATATATATACAACACAATGTAAAAATATATATATATATAATGTAAAAAATAAACTGCAGTGCTATGAACACACTATACTAAAATGATTTAGATCATTGACATAAAGCATCAAGGCCTTATAAACCCCCCCTGGAAAAGCAATTAAAAAAAGAACAAACACCTTTTTAACTTTTTCAAGCAATTCAGTGTCAGCTATTTCTTCTAGAGCCGGATTTGTGGAACCATCAACCATCAGAGTAGGTGAAAGTAAGTTTGGTGGTGGACCACCATGCATCCAAGCTTACTGCTATGGCTCTCACAACTGTACCAATCCTCTCTTAAAGCTGAAAAAAATGAAATAAAATCTTAACAATTAATTTAACAGTTCAGATAGACAGACAGAAAGCCATTATTCCCACCAGTGCTGTTTAAAGCTAGGTTCTTGTGGTTTTCTTTTCCTTCAAACATTGGGGAAACAGCAACGGTTTCCATCAGCAGCCTTAGGAATTCCCTTTTTGGCCCACTTAAATCTACTCCATCTTCATTCTTTCCCACATCATCTGAAAATTTCACCCAAATCATTGTGTTGAGGTTGTAAGACACCCTTCGGAATCCACACACTGCTCCCTCCCAAACAGCAGAGCAATTTATGTTAAATTTGCACTGCTGCTGTGTGTTAATCTTACTTGACCCTCCAGGAGTATTTCTTGAACAGGTACATGCTCCTTACTACAGAAGAAAAGAGAAAACACTGTCAGAGAAGCACTGATATCATGCAAACACATAATGAATGAATGAAAAAGGTATATGATGTATCCATATTAAATATCTAGAAATAAAACAGTTCATACTAATGGTGACATCTTAATCTCCTATTCTTTAAACTCACAGTGGAGTCTCCATAATGGCAGCAATGGCCTGGTTTAACTCATCATCTGAAGACTCACCTGGAATCATTGACACAAGTGCTAAATATGAAGAGTAGTCCTGACTACTGTTGGCAGGGCTGGCAATTCTCACAAGGGAAGGTCCAATATGACCACCAGTGCCACTTGTGCCAGGAAGGCAGTCGCCCTGGTCTACAGGATGGCTTTTTATACAGCTGAAATCTTCTGTTCCTCCCACCATCCAAAAACATGCTTCCTAGGTTCATTGGTCACTCTAAACTGTCCTTAGGTGTGGATGTGAGTGTATGTGTATGGGTGTGTGACTGTGGCCCCTGGGACAGACTGGTGACCAGTCCAGGGGTGTCTCCTGCCTTCGCCCATGAGTAGCTGGGTTAGGCTCCGGCAGCCGTGTGACCCCCAAAGATCAATGATGAATGAATGTTAACCATGTATTTCTTCAGAAGGAGCAGTGCACAGACTTCCTTTTTGAGAAAAAGTATGTCAATGATAAAAAAATGTTGAGATTTATTTTTGGGCTACAGTTTATATCCGTAAGAAAAATATTGAAATTAAATTTTAAAAAACAAGGGTGAAGAAGCTACTCTGTCTGATTCATCTTTTTTTTTATCTGGCAGATGACGTCAGTCCCTCACCGGATGTGAATCTCACTGCATGTGACTTCTACGTACAGTCAGTGATTTAGCTGCTCTGCCCCCCAGCTCTGGAACGTCCTTACACGTGATCTCTGGAGCATTTATTTTTTTAAATAAAAGAATGTATACATATGTTCAGGCTTTCAAACTCCAGCCATTTTGTTGTTATCTATTTCAGTATTTAATGTACGGTGACTTGCGTTCAGAGAAAAGCACAAAATAAATAACATTGATCATTATCATTAATACATGTTCACATTACTTACAGATTCAAGTATTTTCTTTTAAATCTCATGTATTGTACATCTAATGTATTTGTACAATCTTTTTTAAAAATATAAATGTAATCACTTTTGCGTCACTGTTTTGAATTAAAAATGAATCAATCTTTTTTTGTTTCTTGTTTACAGTGATAATTATGACTCTCAGTATTGTGCTGATCAGAGTTGCTCCATGAATCGTCATCAGCTTTAACTGGACTTCCTCCATCAGACTCAGCATCACCTTGACTCACTGCATCAGGTTCAGCTGCACTCTCTTCATCAAGCTGGACTTCACTGGGGCTCTCTAGGTCATGGTCAGAAGCAGCAATCCCAATACGCCGTGGGTCGTAACATGCATTTACATGAACTGCTGATTGAAGTGAAACATTAAAAAAAAGGCACAAAGCGAAAAAGGCATTTTGGTGCTGAATATATGTTTGTCTAAGTCTTCTTATGTGAATCTTTGTACTGGAGACTCCCAAATGTCGGCACACCTCAACCCAGAATGCATTTTGTAATTCTTCCCTTTGAAGATTATTGGAATGTTGTACATTGCTGACTGCTGACAGTACATCGTCGATGGTGTGGATACTTCTTCTAGCCTGTAACAAAAAATGAAAAATGGGCAAACTTAATGGTAAGATTTGATAATAAAATAGTTTTAAAGTTAAATGGTATGTATAAAATAGATCATACCTTCCCAACGGCGGCAAATACATATACTCTGAAGATAAAAGGAAAATAGTAGAGTAAAAATAAGTGTATACTTAATTTGTACAAATTCAATCATTTTTATATTATCTTACTCAAAAAAATATTTAAAGACATTTATTACTATGAATAAAATTAATTGTGCCAGTTATGTAAATCAATTATTTTAACTATATTTGACATATTTGTTTACAATTAATGTGTTTCTCTTCTATTGATAAAATTAATTGACACGACTGCATTCATGTTTGAAAATTATTTAAACACTTTCTCTGATCAACTTTTGCTAACATTTTAAAAACAGTCAGAGTGGTTTTGTAATTGTAAATATGCTGTTTGTAATCTCTTCCCACACACCCAAACCTAATATTATCAATGCAACACATACACACATACACACACAACACCTTACTAAAAAACATGACTTACTACAGAATAGGTCTATAAGGAGCATGAGTCTTCAGTTCTTGCTTAACAACATTAACTCACAAATTAAAATACTAAATTAATAAAATCACAAACTTGAAAGAAAAATTGAATTTGAAAATTTTTCATTTCTACATTTATGTTTATTTATTAAATCAAATTATTGAATACACAGTATTTCTTACAAAGAGTGTTTACACTTCATACAACAAAAATAATACTGGGCGGTGATAAATAAGGCTACATGCCACCACAAGAAGCCAGATTTTCTTCTGAAAACAATTATTTCATATTGGGGAGGGTTCAGATGTTCTGTTTTTTTTAAACGATTCAACAAGGAAACTCAATTTAGGAGCAATATTGATTATGTACCTGCTAGCCATAGGAACAACACAGGAAAGAGGTAATAGCATTAGTTATGCACTGCGAAACAGAGTTGTTTTCACTATTTAAGAAACATTCCTGCAAACATACGCAAAGTAATAACATTAATACAAATGAAAAATACATACATACCCTTTTTGTGCAGACATTTGTAAGTATTATTTTCCATGTGCTCCAAAAAACAGAGACGAACTTGTCGATGGAAGACTGTCAGACAAACAACTCCGCGAGCGCTGAAAGTTTTTATACTTATACTGACGGAAGGATACATCACAGCCTGTGTAAATGAAGCGTGATAAAAGAAAAGCCCAAGGTGATAATAAGAAAAATAAGTTTAAATTTTTAGAAATTAATGTAATACTAATTTTATTTAAAAATCTATCTTTTAAAATGTTTTATAGCTATTGAAAATTCCACATTTACAAAATATTTGTTATTAAATGTTTGTTATTAAAAGTGTGTGAGGCGATAGTGGGTGACCTGTAGAAAAAGGAAATACTATTCAGGCCTGGAATTATGCAGCAAAGTAACTTTATTTAAACCTAAATTTGGCCACTTCTTCTGTGTTTTTGGGTAAAAACTGCAAAGTTGAAGTACTTGTATTTAGAAATCTATACAGTAAAAAAAATACTCAATTCTGTGTGAGGTGATAGTAGGTGACCTGTAGAACAAAAAAATACAACAAGAAAAATAGCTAATCAGCATCTACTGAAGCAAGGTTAGCTGCAAAACAAGCAGGACGGTAGCCCTCGAGGAACAGGGTTGGAGACACCTGTTCTAGACCTTCCTCTCTGACTCTCAGCACTTCCAGGTCCAGAACCTGTGGCTGTCGGGACCACCTTGAGTTCACTAGGACAGATAACAACAAAGATTCTATTCTATTCTATTCTATTCTATTCTATTCTATTCTATACTATTCTAAGACCGTGTTCCCCAATCTTTTTTTGGCTCTTGTAACCTCTTGTGTCTGCGGACCGGTCAACCTGTGAGGGTTTCACTGCGACCCAGGGGGTTGGGGTGTTGTGAGGGTGCAATGACAAAGAAATAGTATACTTGAATAAGAACATGTGATCTAAACTTAACAATAATCAATTGATTTGATCATCGTTTCACTGTCATCAGACGTGTGCATTTTGGAGGACTGATAAAAAACAGTAACCATAGTCCTAATTAAGCCCTTTTAATTTAGTGTGGTGTCAGGAGTGGTTAGAAAATGAGTTTATTTTACTATTATAAGATCATCTAATTAAAATAAATAAATAAATAAATACAGTAACAAAATGTAACCAAAAAATTATTTATTCTCGATAAGAAACAAATCAAGACTAAAACTTTTCAGAGCAACTCAAACTCATGACTACAACTCAAAAACAAGACTCAGCGCCCCCTATGATGTCAGATTTGTTACTAAAGTTTTGTGCCTCCATAAAAAAAAGTTGTTTACTTGTAGAAAAAAGTCTGTAAAAAGATTTTGTAACTGTAAAAACAAATGTGTGTGCAAAAATGTTTTGTCTGTGTGTAGGACGCCATATTGATTTTTTAAAAATAATACATTATTTCTTCCGCGGCCCGGTGGCAACTGATCCACATACCGGTACCGGTCCACAGCCCGGTGGTTGGGGACCACTGCACTAAGAAACAAGAAGGATGGAATCAGAGGCAGAGAATGATAAGAGGAAACATGCAGTTTTTGAGAAAAGGCTTAGAGGGAGAACTAAAGGAGAAGAACAGACAATAAGATGAAGGGGGGTGGGAACAGGAAACACAGGAGAGGCAAAATCCACAGATCAGCATCAGGAAGATAAATAAAACAAATGACGATGTGTATTGCTTTGGGGATGTCTTGTGCTAATAACGCTGTTAGCAACATAAACCTAGCTCTGACCTCCTTCTCCTCCATCCTGGAGACCACAGCTTCCTTTTTTGCATTTGGAGGTTTGATGAGTTCATGAGCTGCTCCGTCCCCTGACCCCTTTACAAAAGGATCCAGGTTCAGCAACACAACTGCGCCCTTCAGCAGCAAAACGGTTCTCATTAAACACTGACTGATTGGTCTGACTGATTGACTGACTGATCTGCTCACCCAGCAGCAGAGATGTTCAAAAACAAAACAAACACAAAAAAACATCAAAACAAATTAGAGAGAAAAATAAAACAAAAAAAGCAAAATGAGAATTGAAAAATCAGAAACAACCAAAATAGGACTAATCATTTGATAAAGGTCCCACTCTGATCGTATTTCGATCTATTGTCAAAGTGTTCCCAGTGGTTTTTACACTATGATTCTGCTGTTTTTAGCCAAAATCAACAAAATCAACAACACTTGTGTTGTTTTCTAGGATTTATTAGACAGCCTGCGCTCATTTCCCATCATCCACTGTTTACGCACCCTCCTGCTAGCTTACAGCCCCTCACAACTTCAACCAAACATTCGCGGTGCAACAAAAACAGCGAGCAATATCAGAGTTATCCAGTCAGATTGATCCAGATTCCAGCTCAGACGAGGAAAACAAAGACGTACACGGATGTATTTGTCTGCAAGTGGATGTATCAGAAAGGAGCGGAGCAGGGAGCTTGGGGCCTGTTGATTGCAGCTTGTACGAAATAACCACAAGGTTTTTCAAACGGCCTTTTTGCGTCTGCTCCTGATTCATCACGATTTGAATAAATAACACTCATAAATGTAATTTTAATATTGTTCTTTTTTTAAATGTCCTCCATCAACAGGGAAATGCCACAAGAACATGATACAAACACCCAAAACACCATTTTTATTGGAGTGTGTCTTTAAATGGAGCTCCTCTGTTACTTTGCAATGCACCTTGGGGGTTGGTCTACTTGGCAGTGGTCCTGGCCTCTTTGGTTGGCCCCTCCCCTCTTGATTTTGATCTCACATTGGACCTGTAGGGCCCTTTGGTTGGAGGGCGCTTGGGCATCATTACCAAAAAACAGGAGGTGTCCTCAGCGTGCCCCACCCTCCAATTTTAACTAAACACAGTCCTTTCGCAATCACATTTGTCACAGGTTACATAAGGAAGGTGGTGCCCACCGATCTTTTTTCACCTACTCCTATCCCTTTTAGGGTGGCAATATCTGTTGAGTATTGACTTTGGGGGCCTGGCAATCCCCTCTCCACTCAGGGAGGGGGATCCCTGTAATCTCTGGCTATGCCATGAGCTGAGGATCACATCACTGGGGATAAAAAAGAAGCCTGGTTGGTCTATGCTTACTATTTTTAGTAAGCATACTTCCCTCTGGTGCCTTCCTCCTCAGCAGGAGGGATTGGCCCCTGCCTTTGCTCTCTGCTGGACTCTGTGGGCTAAGCAGTGATTGCCTGGAGCATGAGGTGGGTGTTCTTGGAGGTAGGGGAGGGTGAAAACTCCCAAACAGTGGTGGACCTCTGGTCTGGGATGAGTGGGACTCCCTAACTAACCCTAACCCTCTACACAAAGCAGCAGAGCTCTGTGATTTCTAAAGACCTCCAGAATCTATCTCCGTCCTCCGGATTTTGTGTCACAGTTTGCTTCAAAACAAAAGAGGCCAGAGCTACAGTCGGGGCCCTTGGGGGCAACGTGGGGTTCAGTTTCCTCCTCAAGGACACTAACACAAAGGGCTGGGCAGATCGGGAACTGAACCCGTGATTTACCACTGTGCCAGTCCTCATGTCACACTGTAAATGTCTCCACCAAACAGTAACGCAGGAGCGCTGCTGAAAACGCCACGACTCTTCAAAACCTCAAACTTCTGCTGGTTTAAAGGAGCTCTTCACAGGGATTCATGTCCTGTCTCCTCTGAGGACATCTGACTCTGCTCTGGTTTGTTCTTCAGGCCTTTTCAACTTCAGCTGTTGTGATTGTCTTGTAATAATTCTGATGAAACCTCTTAGCTCATGTAGAGTGTTCATGCCACAGATGCCAAGACTTTCAAAAGATTCTTAATCTTGTTTTCATGGATGCTTGAGGCTTTTTCATAGAGTAATCAGCACCAGAAGAAGCCAAACGAACAACATAGTTCACAGCTCATTTTTTTTCTTTTTTTCTCTGCTTGTTATTTTTTCAGGAGTTTGTCAGAAATTATGAAGTGAAATTTCTGCCAAAAGTCTCCCACGGGCATATTTTAAACTTCATGCGCGCAATGCCTGTTCAGAGGCACAATTCTGCCTCCGTGAGCGCTCCTGAAGTCCTGCGCGCTCGTGGAACCACTCCTGCTCGCTCAAGGAAGTATTCTTGTGCTCATAAAACTAGTTATGCGCTCGTGGAAGCAGTCCTGCGAGCGTGTGACAACCCCTGCGAGTTTGTGGAGAATGAGGTAAGATAACTGTCAAAAAGAAACGTATTCATAAATACAAAGTTGTTTTCATAAATTAAAAGTTGTATTCATAAATAAAAAGTTGTGCAAAAATTTATATTTTGTGCACAACTTTGCAGTAAAATGATGCATATAACCTTTAGTTTTACATTTCACATGTCTGTTTTGAATACGATTTGTCTTTGTTTTGAAAACGTCTTTTCTTTGTCTTGAATACGAATTTCTCCTTTTAAATCGCTGTCAGAAATACTTCACAGGGTCACAGGTATAAAAATCGAGTCCCGGAACATCAATTCTTCCAACTGCGCATGTGTGATAAAAATGTTTTATTAAAATAAATTAAAATTGAACTTTTAGGAATTGTATTGACACCATGATAAGAAAATTATCTTGATAGCCATAGCTCTGTAGAAAATAGATTTAAAAAAAAACAAAAAACAGCAATCTCCGACTGCATTTTATGGTTTTCAAGCTACAACAGGCGATTGTGTAAACAATGCAGCAGAGGGTCGTTTTAGAACCAGAAGTGGTGGAAAACAGCCTAGAAAGATGTAGAAGATGTATGACTCCACTGATTCAGTGTAAAATAAAACCATGTCTGGTGAAATTAATTGACATTCAGAGGATAAAGAAACCAAAACGGCTAAGCTAACTTGGAGCTAAAGTATGCTAACGAGCAGCCAACTGTTGCGGCAGTAACAAAAAAAGAAAAAAGAAAAAGTCAGTAGGATCAGAATACCCAACTGTCTTACTGTTTCTAACTTTTTTAACAATTGTTTCGGTCGGCTGCCAGTTAGCCTACTTTAGCTCTGAGTTAGCTTAGCTGTCTTCGTTATTTCCATCCATTTTCTTAACCCGCTGGCTAGCTCCACGGTGCTGCCACGGATACCCGTGTCTCATTCGTTTTTCAAATTAAAACTAAAAACAAGGAAATACAGAGACCTGAAGATATGACATCGGAAAATACCACAGTCACTTCAAAGGAATGAATCAATCTTTTTCTTCCATTTTTTTTTTTTTACATTTAAAAAGATGGAAATTATTAATCTGGTCTTTTTGTTTTCCCACCCCGTGATTGAACACTTTTACAGGAGATTAACATATGGTTCAAGTGAGTCTTTAAGAAATTAACTTGGTAGTGTAGCTAGTGTATGTTTTTGTGGTTTAATTCCACCAAATTCATTGTTAATAGTCATCTCTAATTATTCTTGTACCTGTATGTCCTATAGTACTCAAACTCACCACAGTCACATAGAACGCGCTTGTGAGCATGCACACAAAATGCTACAGGCTGTGAATGAGGTGACACGTTTTGTCTTTGGGTCTGTTCTTTACCGTTGTATTTATTTATTTTAATTGAATTGATACTTTTCTTTCGTAAATATCTCTGGAAGTGTTTGTCAGCCCTGTATATTTTTTTATTTAGCCACTCGCGTCAAGGCGATGTGGGCAGTATGAGAACTAGCTCACCTTACATTACAGTTTACGGCTGCTAACAGTCATTCTTCTTTCTTCTGTGTATTTTTATTTTATTTATTTGGAGGAAAAAAGTGGACTGAAAGATGGTCAAATGTTGACGGCTGACACCTGAAGTATTAGTCGGGGAATTAAGATCACTCTTGGTCTGGGACAAACATCCTGTTTTATTGCGTACTTGAGGCAGAGAGAGTATAACACATTACAGCATACGCGACTGAGCTGGTTTACATATCACTCCGCGTGACGCACTATATACGCTCGCCTGATATATATTACAACATCCCCTCTGTTAACAAAAGAGTCTATCAGACTAAAATAAATCAACACACAGTCTATGGTTATGCTTTTTCTTACTAACCGATTCAAAAAAACACATCTCAGGTGTCTGTCGTTAAGAGAATAAACATGAGTAAACATTTAACGTAATGTATTTTCATTTTCACTCAGGTGTTCCTCTGTTTTTTCCTAAACAAAATCTTTGTAGTGAACAGGTTTGTTTACTATCCTGCCAGATCTTGTGCGAATACATGGTAAACTGCTTTGTCCATCATCACCATGCTCGAGGTTTTCAGGAGATTTGGTGTCCTTTTCTGCGTGGTGATGCGGAGTTGGATGTGGATCGGTTTGTTGTTCCGGCTCAGCAAGGTGGATTCTCCTGGTGTTGGGTTGCATGTTTGGTTTGAACAGTTCCCGTAGGTGGCTTCTACAGCGTCTGATTAGGTTTCCGTTAGGTGTCTGTACAATGTAGCTTCTTGGTTCGTTGCTCTTTTTCACAATAGTCGCAGGGTGCCACGTTCCCCTTTCCTTGTTCAGCACGGTCACATGTTGTCCAGGGTGGAGTGGTGGTAACTCTCTGCGGCAGCTTCTGTCGTGGTGAACTTTCATGTTTGTAGATCTCTGCTCCAGTTGCACTCTGTGTTGTTCCTTTCCAGGGTCCGTTCGGCTTGGCAGTAAGGTGGTGATGGGTCGACCAAAAATCAGTTCTGCAGGTGACGGGAGTTTACTGTCGATTGGTGTTGCTCTGATCTGTAGTAGTGCTATTTGCAGATTTCCTCCATGCTTTAGGATTTTCTTCACAGTAGATTTGATGTGTCGGACATGTCTCTCAATGAATCCATTGCTTTGTGGGAAATGTGGAGAACTTGTGACATGTCTGATTCCCCAGTCAGCCACAAATTTCTGGAAGGCTTCTCCTGTGTACTGGGGTCCATTGTCTGTTAATATTTCATCTGGACGTCCAAACAATGACATGTATGTCTGCATCTTTTTTGCCACTGCATGACTGGATGCTCTGTGTAGTTCGTCTAACACAGGAAATTTGGAAAATCTGTCCACAGTCAGAAGATACTGATGACCATTAACTTCAAACATGTCTGAAGCTAGTGACTGCCAGGGCTTCGCGGGTATTTTGTGTGGATGGAGAGGTTGTTTTGGGTTTGCATCCTGATATTCCGTGCACACGCTGCAAGATCTGCACATCTTCTCAATGTCCTCATTTATCTTTATCCAATACACGCTTTCTCTGGCAAGGCGCCGTGTTTTCTCAATTCCTTGATGACTTGCATGTAGTTGTTCCAGTATGCTGGTAATCATTGAGTCGGGAATGAGTATCTGTCTGCCTTTAAAGATGACTCCTGACTCCACAGCCAATTCATCTCTGAAGGACCAGTAAGCGCGTAGTTTCTTTGGTAATCCAGATATTTCTTCTGGCCACCCTTCGTGAATGATTTCCTTTAATGTGCTGAGACTGAGATCTTTGGTTGTTTCTACACGTAGGGTGTTTTGTTTCTCTGGTGAAAAGTTTATAAGTCCTACTGTGTGCATTTCAGGGTCTTCTGTTTCAAAGAATATACCATCTATGCGTTCATCTAGTGCTATTTCGCTGTTGTTTTCAGGGTTTGGTAACCGACTGAGAGTATCTGCAAGGATCATCTGTGGCCCAGGCCTGTATAAAACCTCAAAATTGTACCCTTGCACCTGTACTAGCATCCGCTGTAATCTGGGTGGAGCTGCATGTAGTGGTTTTTCACATATCGTAACAAGTGGCTTGTGATCTGTGATCACTCTGAATGATTTTCCATACAGATATGTATGGTATCGCTGTATCCCATACACAATAGCAAGCATTTCTCGCTCTATGTTGCTGTATCTAGACTGGGTGTCTGTAAGCGTTTTTGAGCCAAAGGCTATAGGCTGGTTGTCTTGCACGAGAGCTACGCCTAGTCCTTTCTGTGATGCATCTACTTCCAGAGTAAGAGTCATGTTTGGATTATAATATTTTAGACATGCATCTTCAGTGACTATTGCTTTTAGGTCTTCAAAACACTTTTGGTGACTGGAATCCCAGAACCATGGTACATCATTTTTCAGCAGACCTCTGAGGGTATGCGCTTTGTCCGCAAACTTAGGTATGTATGGGGACAGGTAGGATAGCATTCCGATAAATCGGTGTAACTCATCCTTATTTTGTGGAGTTGGCATTTTCTGAATATCCCGGATTTTATCTGGGTCTGGTCGAATACCACTAGCTGTGTATTGGTTGCCAAAGAAGGAGATTTCATTTTGCTTGATGGTGCATTTGTCGCTGTTGAACACTAGACCTGATTTGGCTGCACGTTCCATCAAGTTGATCAGGTTCCTGTCGTGCTCCTCATCATTCTCTCCATAGACCGCGATGTCATCGGCTATGCTGACCACACCTTGTATTCCTTCCAGGATTTGATCCATCTTGGCCTGAAAGATATCTTGAGACACACTTAAACCAAATGGTAATCGCTTCCAACAATACCTGACAAATGGAGTGCGAAATGTGGTCAAAAGTTGTGAGTCTTGGTCCAGATGTACTGACCAATATCCTGCTTTTGCATCAAGTTTGCTGAATATCTTTGCGTTTGTAAACTTTGGGTTGAGTTCCTCTACTGTCGGAATCTTGTGTGGACATCTTTTTAAACTATTGTTCAACTTTTTGGGGTCAAGGCATATCCGTAAGGAACCATCTTTTTTCGTGCTGTATGCTAGACTGGAGCACCAATCTGTGTGCTCTTCCACTTTACATAGCACGTCTTGTTCCACCAGGCTATTCAACTCTTTCTGGAGCTTGTCTTTGATGTGGATGCTGCATTTCCTTGGGGGATCTTGGAATGGTTCTGCACCTTCCTTGAGCAAAAGTTTTGCTGATCCACTGAAGTTTCCAATTTGGTCAAACTGGTCTGGGTATGCTCGCTTTAAATCCTCTATTGTAGCTATGTACTTTGGCAGGTTAGCTTCTTTTGGCTTTGTTGTGGCCTGTTTGTTGGTTTCTTTGTCAGCTACTGTGTTAGCATTGAGGGTTATAGAGTCCACATTCACAGTGACCAGTTTGAGAGCCTCGCTCGTAGGTAGTCCTACTACTGCTGGTCCAGGTACATCTACAACGTAGAATTGGGCCTTGATCCACTTAGAGTCTTTCCACTTGCATGGGATGTCTATTTTCCCATAACATCTAATTCTGTGTCCACTGTAAGCTGATAACTTGGCATTGCTCTGTTGTAGTCGGTTCATTGCTTGACGGCCTCTGCCATACATTTGTCTGTATGTACGTAGTGGGAGGGTATTTCCTGATGCACCTGTATCAATCTTTAGGCGGAGTGTGTGTCCACGGCCAGGTAGGTCAGGTGGTTTCACATTTAGTACTGTGTATGCCTCCTCTCTAGGTGGTTCAGTCTCGATGCTGCTCATACATTTCTCACTAACTGTGACTGAGTGAAACTGTCTTTGATATACGTCATCTTCCTCAGACTCATTTTCCTGTATGGTATCTATGCGGGGTTTATTGTATTGTTTATGGTCTTCTCTAAATGATTGACGTTGGTATTTACTTTTGTGGGACCTGTCTTTCCGAGTTCTTGACTTGCTCTTTAAGTGAGATTCAGATTGTCTTTGTTTTGTCTGTTGTCTGCCTCTTTTGCAACATTTTGCCCAGTGTCCTTTATTACCACACAAGTAGCATTCATCAAAGAATGCTGGACATTGATGTGGTTTGTGGTCTATTCCACATTTTTGACATGCTCTTATTTTATTTCTGTTTATAACATCAACTCTTTCACACTTTCCGGTGGTGGTTGCTTCAAGTTGGTGTAGCTGCAGGTTTCCTGCTGTCAGCGCTTCATGTTTTCGTCCCTCCGTTAATATTTCAGCCAGGGAACATCCTTGGGGTTTGCTGTAGAGCTCATTCCGGAAAGCTTCATGTGGTGTGCTTATAATAATAAGCTCGATCAGACGTTCATTCAACTCCTCTTCTGTAAACTGGCATTTTAATGCTAGTGTTCTCGCTCTGGTGACAAAATCATCGATGCTTTCACCATGCTTTTGTCTGTACTGCATAAGATGGAGTCTATGGATCCTGAAGTTCACATCCAACTTTAATTGACCTTCGAAAAACTTCCACAAGTTAGCTGGAATTTTTTTCTCATCTTCTGTAAGTCCGCTAGCATTTAGCCTCTTTAATCCCTCGTCTCCAATGCCTCTGCATATTTTCCTTGCCTGTTTTGCTCTATCCGTTATTTCTTCGTCTTCGAGGTATAGACTCATTTTCTGCTTGAACAATGAGATCGCCTCGCTCAGATCCGAGTCGGACCAGTTCATCATGGGTAGATGGGACGCCATTTTTATAGCTTAGCTACGCAGTTAGCTTTTCTTCTCCGGAGCAACGATAATAGTGATTATCCTCGGACAACACTCTTTTTTTTTTCTTTTTTTTTTTTCACTCACTGCGCGTGATGAGAAGCTCGTCGTCCGGGTTTCTGAGTTTCCGTAACCGCTGCCACCATGAAGTATTAGTCGGGGAATTAAGATCACTCTTGGTCTGGGACAAACATCCTGTTTTATTGCGTACTTGAGGCAGAGAGAGTATAACACATTACAGCATACGCGACTGAGCTGGTTTACATATCACTCCGCGTGACGCACTATATACGCTCGCCTGATATATATTACAACAACACCCACCCAAACCTTTCATCAATCAACGCCAGAACTAAACAAAGCGTTAGCAGGGAAAGTGACTCCGTTACGCTATCTTGTGTGGTTCTTTCCATATTTTTGCTGTTACTTTTCACAGCACTTTTCTAGACAGATATGTTTATTTATTGTTGTTTGAAAGTCTTGTTTAGGAAATTTGCACTATGTGACTATCGTTGTTATTGACATTGCCATTTTTATTTAAATACAAAGTTTAAAAACTATTTTAGATTTGTTATATGCAGTTGGCCTCGTTGCTGCTGGAGTCTGTGAGAACACCTGCCAATCTACCTGGACACATCAACTGAGGCAGAACACTAGTATGTCTTTGTAATAAAAAGTGATGAAAAAAAACTGTCTGCCTCAGAGCAAAGGTTTGATGGAATTGTTTTCTATCATGTTTAGCAAAAATAATTCAAATTTAAAAGAACTAAAACAGGTAAAGCTTTTTGTCAACAATGTCCTTATCACAAATCATAATCTGTGAACCATTTTTTAAACTTTAAGAACCTAATAAATTATCATAAAGAGTACGTTTTTACACACTCAAAAAAAAGCAAGAATTTCAGTGGTAAGAACTGTATTCTTGAAAAAAGAAGAAACTGTCTGTCAAAAAAAAAAGAGACCAGATCATGTCTGATGCTATGCTGCCAATAAGAAAAAGTTTATTTTTTAAATAAATATAGTAATGAGATTATTCACAAACTTCCTAGCCTTGTCTTCGTTTCTTCTACAGCTGTGGAGTTAAGAGAAAGGATTTTGGTGTCCCGGTAAGCATTGTACAGCTGATGGACGTCCTCATCCTGCTGACCAGTTCCAGACTCCTGACGTGATAGCGTCCGGAATAATGAGGAGATCTGGAGCTCACCTTCCTCATTGGCTATAAAACTTTCCTGGAGTTCTGCTTCTAGAAACTTCACCTGCAGAAATGACACATTTTACCTCCACAATGTGTTTTATATATTTTTGGTGTTCATTGTTTTAAGAGTCAGTTTATTTATATGGTTAAGTGTCTACAAAGCACTTTAATTATATTGTTTCACATATTAACTTTATTACTGATTTAAATGATAAATGTCTTGTAGCAACACTGATACCATGTTCTTACTGTAGTAATCACAAAGTCATCAATGCTGGCTGGAAGCTTCTGTCCCGTTATCACTGTAGACTTCTCACAGAACCAATTAAACATGTCAAACACTCATCTGCGGAGCATCTGTGACACTTTCCTTGCGTGAGTTAGCGATAGCAATGATTAGCTTAGCAAAGTAGCACCGCTAGTAAACTGACTTCATCAGAGACGTGAAAATAATAAGCAAAGATTGATTCATACATTTTAAAGTGACGGTGGTATTTTCCTGTCACATCTTCAGGTCTCTGCGTTTCCTTTTGCGAGACAACAAAAAAATATTTATTCCTTTGGCTGATAGCTTAAAATGTGAGCTGTCCAGCCTTCACAATAAGGCTACTTCTGGGTAAGCCTTTTCTCTAAGACGAACTCTTAGAAAATGAATTCAAATGTTTAATTTGTGTTTGCTTCATTTTCCATTTTAAAAAAATTCAAATTCAAAAAGGATTTGTTTCCCTACAGTAGCTTCCAAATGGGTAAATAAATAATACAGTCTGTTTTCATTTTTAGTTTTAATTTGAAAAACGAATGAGACACGGGTATTTCCCCCACCCCCTTCAATGTTTAGTTTCACACGTGTGCAGGAGAAGCTCCACGAGCGTGCAGGACTACACAAACTTGCAGGGGTTGTCACACGCTCGCAGGACTGCGTCCACGAGCGCAGGACTATGTTCATGAGCACAAGAATACTTCCTTGAGCGAGCAGGACTAGTTCCATGATCGTGCAGGACTTCAGGAGCGCTCATGGAGGCAGAATTGTGCCCGTGAAACGTTCATTGTGCACGTGGAGTTTCATATATGCCCGTGGGACACTTTTGGCAGAAATTTCACTCCATAAGAAACATGGCTGTGATGATGCTCAGACAGTTCTGACGCCTTGTCCTCTGTGAGCTGCTGAAACTCTGATGGAAGCTGAGTCTCACGTCGTTTGGTTCCCGAAAGTTGTATTTTCCATTCTAAATTCTGACATCAATAAGGAGGATCTGAATAATTCACTGTCAGCATTTATCACACGGTCCAGACGATGAGCACGCACAGGAGCTTTGTTTGACGTTGTTGCTCCATGTGCGCAGACACACCTGCAGACACGCCTGCCTGCACACACGACCCCAGATCCATCAGTGACCCCTGCAAACTAACGTCAGGATGATCCATGGAAGAACCAGCTCCATCTTCTCACCATTTTTTTCTCCATAGAGGGACACCTTATGACAACTTTCTGCAGAAAAGTGTAAATGACTTGAACATCTGCTGAGCATGTGAACTTCATTCTTCTCCTGAGGCTCTCAGGCAACGTGGGAGAAGATAATTGCTCCTGACTTTGTTCTAATCATATTCATGCCACAGGAGGTGCCGCAGCACAAACACCTTTCCTCTGTGATGAGGAGAAAAATGTGTCAGCTGTTTGCTGCATGTGACATCTGACTCTAACAGCTCTGTCTGCAGCTCTGTCTGCGTTTCAGAAGCATTCAAGTGTCCATCATTAAAAAAAGATGCAGATTCAGTGTGAGGTCAACAGCTCCTTTGGCTGTTGGGCTGCTTTCAACATTCTACTAAACATGAAAACATTACAGCACTTACACAACAACACGTGTCTCCTCTTTTTGTGACCTGAGACACATGATCACAGAGTGAAGCAAAGCCTTAGAGCTGCTGATGGGCGCAGGACTCACATGCACAGGAAAAGAAGGTGCTCAGCTTGCTCTGATGGCATCACACAAAATGTAATGAGTCCTCATTCTGACATAAGAGAATGATGACATTGTTCTAACAGAAAAGCCATTCCACCTCCTATTGTATGATGTGTTTTCGCTGCTCTCCTTCAGGGGCGCCACAGCAAATCACCCCTCATGTCCCCCTCCATCCATGAACCTCCTCTTTCCTGTTAGCTCCAACCTCAGCATCCTTTTACCAACATCATCACTGTTCCTCTTCTCAGTGCATCCAAGCATCTTCATCTGGATCTCCAGAACATCTACCGTGATCTGTTCCTCCGATGGAGTCATTCCTGATCCATCCTGGTCACTCCCAAGAGAACCTCAGTTTAATCTCTGCTGTCTCCAGCTCTGCCTTGACTCACACCACAAGGAGGCATTGGGTCCCATGTTTAGAGTCCTTGGTTCGACTCAACAATGGATTTGAATGTTTGACCTTCTTTTGACCTGGTTGGACGCTCTCCCATGCTCTTCCACTGAGTCATGTATTGATGGATGGTAAGCCAAGGAAAAGAGGGCATGCTGCCGCCCACTGTCAGGGGGAGGAACCCAACAGGGAAAAGTGGAACCTGGAGAACAAACCTGGAGAACAAAAATGCACCGATGGTTGGACTGATACTGTGAGATGAAACTGGACATAAAGCAATAAAACTCTGGCTTTGTTACTTGTTTTTCAAAGTCCCATCTCACCTTCAGTTCAGTTCACAGCAGAACCGGAGAACTTTAGGAATATTGAAGGTTTTGAAGTGCAGGAGTCTCCAGTGAAGTTTCAGGCTTTGACTGCCTCCCCTCCTGGACCCCCTCCCCATGTGAGTCCACACAGCACAAAAAACCAAGTAGTCTGTACAAATGAAGAATCATTTCCTGCATTTTGGGAAAGTCTCCACAGAAACTTTTTTACTGTAGGTTTTCCTCATGAAACTTGATAAAAATCTGAGGCAAACTGTAATGTTGAAGCTTTAACAACATATGAATAAGTTCAGTTGAATGCATTAATGTTGAGAGCATATTTTTAACACCAAACAAAGAAATTTTTACTTTATTGGTCAGATCAAAATTATTTCTGGCTCCAGTCTTGAGAAGACACGTGTCCACAACTCTCCTGGTATAACCTACCGTAACTCTTTAATTCTGCAATATAGAGAACTGAACATGGCACAGAAGAAAAACCAAGAAACATCTGAATCGTCGAGCTTAAAATTGTGCTTTCCAACATCCAAGCTAAGATGCTAAGCTAGAAGCTAAGCTAACACCTCTGATGGAACTTGGGAAAGATTTCCGACGAGAAAGAGCGAGAAATGAACAACGGGATAATTGGCTTGACCTCCTGGATAGAAGAATGAATGACTTGCATCAACAAGTAAGAATGCAGAATATCATTCTCACAGGACTTCAGGAGAGGATTACCTCAGAACGGCGGCGGTTTTTCAGGCAGCTGAAGATGGAATACAATCTTGGTCAAAAGCTTTAATCACATCACCTGACTTGGTTCCCTAAGGAGTGATTCATGACTACTTGATCTCAAATGAAAATAATCGGCACTTATCCTTGACGTTTTATACCTGATTTAAGTAAACAGCTTTTCTGACAAAAATAATCTGTGCTTTTCCTTTCTATCCATGAACTTCTCCTCTTCCTCTTTCTTGGTAGCTTCTCAGGAACTTCTGAATACGTTTTGAAGGAAAGGACCCATCAGAACTTCAGCTTTTCTCTCTGAGAGCTTTGTCCAGACCATCCTTTAGTAAGGAGTGACACAAACAATCTAAACGTTGACATACATTATTTTAAAGGAGGCAGAAGTTGAAGTAGTTTTGCTGCAGGAGGATTTAGCAATACAATTTCAAAAGAAAATCAGGGTTTGGTGCTGATATGGACTGAGGTGTTATGAAAGGACAGCAAACGGGGCAGCTGAATGAGATCAAACCTGCGGCTGAACTGAAAGGAACATGATGCTGTGAGGAAACGGAGCTCTGTTTATCCTCATAAAGAAAAGACCTTGTTTGTTTGTTAAAGCTGCTGATCTTCAGACTGCTGCTCCTGAGGTCAGGAATGAGTTTTGCTGCTGGACAGAATCATGGCTGAACAGGCTCCTCCAGATTCTTCCATGCCGGGAGAAGTTTGTTTTCAGAAGTTTCTGAAGTTTAGTTTGAACATTCCAGCTCTTTGCTTTAAAGTGAAACCGCAATGTCGCTCGTGACGCAGGAAATGACCTTTTTTGTGTTTGGGAGAGTTTAATTCCTTCACCTTGATAAGTGGGTCACACACGCGCGCGCGCATACGCAAACCAGGACTGGGTCTGAGTCGCAGATCTGGACTTTGAGCTCCTGAACCTGATCAGCTGAGACGGTTCTCCCGGCCGGCAGAGCTTCAGTAAGAAGATTTGCGGATTTGTTCTTGCCTTCTGATTCGCTCTCGCTGCAGCTCACTCACTCCTTCGGCTGCTGGCTGAGGATGAGGAGCGCACTCTTCCTCTTGAGGTGCGGGACTTTCCTCGTTAAACATGAGTAGAAGCGAGCCCGGCTCTGCGTAAAACCGGAGGAGCTTCGGGCGCGCTCCGAGGAGGATGCCGATCACTCCCGCGCCGTTCCCGAGGACGCCGGCTCTTCTGGACACGGGTCATAGATGAGAAGTGTCCGGGAGAGACGCGGCTCCCTCCCCCCGGGGACCATGACGAACAACCTGGTGGGTCTGAACGCCACGCAGCCCGCGGAAGATGCGCAGCGCAACGTCCCCGCGCTCATCTTCGGGGTCCTGCTGGTGGGGACCGTCATCTGCGGGAACGTGCTGGTGTGCCTGAGCGTGTATCTGGAGAAGGCTCTGAAGACCACAACGAACTACTTCATAGTGAGTCTGGCGTTTGCTGACCTGCTGCTGGCTCTGCTGGTTCTGCCGCTCTTCGTTTACGCAGAGGTGAGGCGTCTCGGACAGCCCCGCACGGGGCACGCACGGTTCCCCGCAAAGTGACTCCCAATGACACCAACACAGAAAACCAGCAAAAGGTTGGATTTAGTAACATTCCTCCACAAAAAGAAAAAAACACCAAAAGGTCAAAAAAAGAGGCGCAGAAATGAAGAAGACAATGGAAAGTTTGATACAATTAAAAATAAAAAAAATAAAATAGAAAAAAAACTGGAGAAACTTTTCACGAGAAACCTTGACAGAAGAAAAGAAAAAAACTCCAGAACCTAAAAAAATAAAAATAAAAAGTGAAAAACAGAAACCATAACAAAAAACAGACACTTTAAGAAATCCAGAAAGTTTGAAAACCACAGAAACTATGAAAAACTACAGAAACTTTTTATGAGAAACTCTGACAAAAACTACAGAAACTTAAAAAAACATAGAAAATTAGAAAAACTACAAACACCATGACAACAACAATAAAAAAAAACTGCAGAAACTGACAAAAATTACAGAAACTTTGAAAACCACAGAAACTATGAAAAACTACAGAAACTTTTTATGAGAAACTCTGACAAAAAACTACAGAAACTTAAAAAACATAGAAAATTAGAAAAACTACAAACACCATGACAACAACAATAAAAAAAACTGCAGAAACTGACAAAAATTACAGAAACTTTGAAAACCACAGAAACTTTGAAAACCACAGAAACTATGAAAAACTACAGAAATTTTTTATGAGAAACTTTTACCAAAAACACTAAATAAACTTTTAATGAGAAACTTGATAAAAATGACAGAATCTTAAAAAAAAAAAAAAAAAAAAAAAACGACAGAAACTTTTCATTAAAAAAATTGTTCATGAAAAAAACAGCTATAGAAATGTAAAAAAATACAGTCAGAAAAATTACAGAAACTTTTACGAAAAAATGCAGAAAGTTTTAACAGAAAAAACCCCAGAAATTTTGAAAACTACAGAAACTAAACAACTACAGAAACTTTCAAGAAATCCCAAAACTTTGTAAATCATAGAAACTATGAAAAACTACAGAAACCTTTCATAAAAAAATAACTATAGAAACGTAAAAAATAAAAATGCATTTTGAAGAAATATAGAAACTTTAACAAAATATACAGAATTCCTAACAGAAAATACAGAAACCTTTCATGAGAAACTTTGACAAAAAACAACTACAGAAACTTTATAAAATACAAAAAATTGAAAAGAAAATACAGAAACTTTAACAAAAAATACGATAACTTAAAAAAAACCGACAGAAACCTTTTATGAGAAACTTTGATAAAAAAATAACTATAGAAACGTAAAAAAGATTGACTCCTTGTAAATCCCCCCTCCCTCGCCATCACTTGCCTGTCTGTCTAAATATCCCAGAAATGCGTTGATGTCCCCCTCTTCCACCCCCATTAGCTGGATTTATTTCTACAGTGCTCGAGGTAATCCAGTCTATGACCACATGCAGCCGTGGATTAACCAGAGCCCCCATGTTCACCTTGGGGGGCGGTTGTTTACCTGCTGAATTGAAGATCAACAGGATTACACTTTTTTTGACTGAGACCTGTGTGTGTGAGCAGTTCCAGGGGGGGGTGTGGACCTTGAGCACGGCCATGTGTGATGGACTGATGACCATGGATGTGATGCTGTGCACTGCATCCATTTTCAATCTCTGTGCCATCAGTGTGGACAGGTAAGTGACTCCTCCAAGATAGGTTTCCTTTAATACCCACTCCAGTGAAAATGTTGTTTTTAACAGGATCTTGTAGCATTGCTCTGATGATGGAGGACATATTTATGAAGAAAATTAAAGTTAAAATTGGATTTCTGAGTATTTCATTGTTTAAATTGTTGTGAATCTGGAACAGAGAAAAAATTATATTTGAAAAAGCTCATAGTTGTGTAGAAAATACACAGGGTCACAAGCTCCCTGCTCTGCTCCATTCTGATGCATCCCCTTGTAGACAAATAGATCCATGAACGTCTTTATTTTCCTCGTCTGAGCTGGAATCTGGATCAAAACTGTATGGCTGGACAGCTCTGATTTTGCTCACAATTTTAGTTGCTCTGCTAATGTTAGGTTGGTGTTGTGAGGGGCTGTAAGCTAGCGGGGGAGATTGTAAAGAGATTGGTGTCGGGAACTGAGTGGGGTTTCAGCAGAAAACAGCATAATCATAATTAAAAGATTACAGGGAATGATTTTAAAATAGATCAAAAGATGATCGAGTAGGACTTTAAGGGATCTTAAAGCAGACATACTGGGGTCTCAAACTCATTCAGGTCCTCATCCTGCTCCTAGCTCAGACCTCTTTATCTCACATGCTGTAAAATCCATTGAGACAGTTATGGTTGTAATATCGGGTTGTATAAATAAAATTGAATTGGGTCAGATTTTGCTTTTCCAGCAAAAAGCTGCAGGTTAGTTTGAAAACAGGTTGACACCTGACAGCTTCAAAAGCAGATCGCAGCAAAGTGTCTGAATTTGAGTGAGCAGACCTACACATTGATGCAAAACCGAGTCTGCATGTGTTACATGCTGCAGACAAAACTGGAGTCATTTACAAAAAAAAAAAAAAAAAACTACAGAACTGAATCTAAATGTGACAAAAGCTAAAAGTAAAGGACCTCTGCTGTTCAGACTGTACATGCTCCCTCTGGGTCAGGGTTATCCATACATCTTCAGAAGCCAATCAAGATGCTGAGTCAGCCCAGGGACTGCTGGACGTAGGCAGGGTACACCTTGAAAATGTCCTCAGTGTTTTGTAGGGGCACATTCACACCTTGAGACACAGCAGGCATCTCCAACCCTGTTTTTTGTGAGCTACTGCCCTGCTTGTTTGCAGTTAACCCCATTTCAGTCATTGCTGAGAAGCTGGATGGACTGAACACACCTGATCCAGTTGAGCAGCAATTACTGACGCAGGGTTAGCTACAAAACAAGAAGGACAGCAGCTCACGAGGAGCAGGAACACTGAAGAGCAGTTAGACACAGAACTGGCTTACAAGCAGCTGCTGGTGCATAAATCTCTCCTGAATCGAGTCGAACCTCCCAGTGGGTCAGGAATTCAGCTGTAGAACACGGGGTCAGAACCGAGTGAAGTTGTTTAAACCCAAACAGAGTTTTCTCTGTGTTTCCTGATGAGCTGCTCTTCTGTCTTATTTTTGTAGATTGTAGCGTTGTGTCCGTGTAGCTGCTGCTTTTCTGTGTAAGTGAAAGCCCTGACCTGGCTCTGTGTGCAGCTTTGTTTACAGCTGCTGCTCTTTGGTCTGAACATGTGGAGGTTTCTCTGCTGCACCACAGACACATTCAAAGCCATCATTCAGAGCCTCTGCTTCTGAGAGCGAGTTTTGGGCTCCACCACTGTCCTGTTGTGATGTTCTGTAGATGCAGCAAACCGCCACAGACCAGCTCAGACAGGGGCTGCAGCAGACGGGGGTTCTGGGAGACCTCTCTCTACGCCAGCTGGACCAATGCTGCAGCAGAAGAGCTTGAAGCACTGAGGTGATTCCACAGAACTGCTCAGGCCGTTTCTCTCTGTCTGCAGGTTCATCGCTGTCTCCATCCCTCTGAACTACAACCGTAAACACGTGGATCAGCGGCAGCTGGTCCTGCTCTCCGCCACCTGGCTGCTGGCCTTGGCAGTGGCTTCTCCGGTCATCTTTGGCATCAACAACGTGCCAAACCGAGATCCCAGCGAGTGCAAGCTGGAAGACAACAACTACGTGGTGTACTCATCCGTTTGCTCCTTTTTCATCCCCTGTCCCATCATGGTCCTGCTCTATTTCGGGGTCTTCCGGGGCCTTCGGCGCTGGGAGGAGACTCGTAAGGCCAAACTCCGCAGCAGCATCGAGGCATGCAGGAAGCTCCAGCACGCCGCTGTCGCCACTGCACTTCCGCCACTGGTTGGTACCATTCCTGGCCCCCTTCCCATGCCTCTTCCGCGGATTATTGAGAGGGATCTGGCTCAGTCCCGACTGGACGACACCGGGGACTACGCCCAGGAGATTCCTTATCCTCGACAGTACAGAGAGAACTCTGTTCCCACAGTGACGTTCAACCACCAGCAGAACAACAGGAAGAGAGCCAAGATCAACAGCAGGGAGAGGAAGGCCATGAGGGTGCTGCCCGTCGTCGTAGGTGAGCAGCTCACACAGCTGTCTTAGTCAGCCCCACCCCCTTTTATATAACCTTTATTTAAACAGCAAAGGAAGCACATGCGCTGAAATAAAGAAGAGGTTTAAAAAGTAAAGTACTGACCTAAAACACTGACATTCTGCTACACAACACATTTTTGACCATTTTTAAAATTTCTAGCATGTGATGACTGACACTGAAGTGTGAACAGGAAACCTTAAAGACATTCGACCAGACCTCACTGGAAGTTTGTCTTTGATGATCTCATATATTTGTTACTAGCATCCAGCTGCTAGTAGTTACCAATGTTCCTACAGTAATTGTACTGTGCTTCCTTTTACTGCAATATTACCAGATTTTCATTTCTAGTTTATTTACTGTAAAAAACAATATGGTAAACCGGGCTGAGCGATAAAAGCATAACTATCAATATTGCGATAGAACTTTTTCTCGATAGAAAAATGAGTCTAGACTTAACTTTGAAGGGTCTGTAATTAACACTCGCCAGTTACAAGCATGGAGAGTAAACGTTTGCATAAATGTAGTCAGCTTTTTCTTTGATTAATTTATTTTTGTTCTCTCCTCCTACCGTCTGGACACAAGGTAACAAACGCTTCACCCCTGCGGTCACTTCACCTGTGTAGCGTTAGCGCGGTGAAACTAGTTTCATTTTTGACATTCATCACACATTACACTTTTCTATTTATATATATTTTTATACTTTCTTTTTTTTTATAAATTGCTGCTCATTGCTGAATGTTTGATGAATGTCGAAAATGAAATGAATTTACCTGCGCTTGCAACGTTTAGCTTGGCGTGAACCAGCAGAGCATGCAGTGATTTAGAACAGGATCCAGTCAGAACTGGAGGATAACTGATCGCGGCCTCTCTGCAACACCTCTCCTGATAGCGCCTCCAGCATGGGGCTCTTTCCCCTGGTCACCAGTCACCGGGATAGCAGGAGACACCGGACCCTTCTAAACACCTTCAGATGGGATCAGGCGGTGGGCTGATCAATCCTCTCCGCTCTGTGGGTTTTTAGAAGGGCCTCACCCTGATGTTTGCTATCGCCAAACAGAACTCGGTAAAAGCTCTGTGCATTGACTGTATGAGGCAGGGGGGCAGCGTTGGCTCTCCTCGTGGAGCGTATTTATTTATTTATTTTAACTTTCCTGTCCAACAGCAAAGCAAACATATATGAGCTGAGAGCCTCTTGTGTTGGACAGATTTTACTCTTACAAACGGGTTACAAATCATTGTACACAAAAGGGGAAAAAGGGTGGGTTTTAGATGTTAGAGGATGATTAGAGGGGAGGGAGGGTAGAATCGTAAAACAACGGGCAACAAAATGTTGGAAACTTATAATCATTACAATCAGGTGTGAGTGTTAGTCTAAAGTGGGCGGGGCCTGTCCACACTCTCAGTTGTTGCAAACATACCTGCTGGCTCCAAGAATCTGCACAAACTTGTCAACATACAGTTCCTACGCACACCTATGCATACAAACCAACACCTGTAAAGCATTACATTCTGTCACGTAAACTAATTGAAGGTGCAAAGGTGAGCCGACGCCTGTGCTCAGGTCAATGTTTATGTTAAGCTGAGGTGGATGATGGAATGAAAAAAAAGGTCAATGCACAGTTTTTACTAGAATTTTCTGAATTGCTGTACACTTTAATGCCTAGATACAAGCATGTGTTGATTTTAGGTGATTTTAGCATGTATGTGTGCTGCTCTGACAAAACCCTCGTCAAGGACTTTTTTAATTTGTTGGATTCTTTTAATCTTGTACTGTGGGTCCCCAGCCCAACATGTCAGTCATGGACATACACTGGACTTAGCTCTGTCTTTCGGGCTTCCTCTCACCTCAGTTGAAGCTGTGAAGACTGCGTTCTCTGATCATTCAGCAGTGTTATTTGAATTAGTTCTGCCATTCGCCAAAAAACCAAGGCACAGATCTGAACGCTGGATCTCTGAGGAAATCCGTGTCTTGAGACGGCACTGTAGGAAAGCTGAGAGAAAATTTAAGGACAGACTTCAAATTTCCCAAGATCTCCTTAGGGTCAAACTGTACATGTACAATGAAGCTGTCACAAAAGCTAGAAGACAGTTTTATTCTAACATTATTTCTTCTGCTTCAGGTGATCAACGAATCCTTTTTAATACTTTGGGATCTTTATTGGACTCAGATGGGAGTAGAAACTCAATAGAAGGCTCTGGAAAATTGTGAAAAATTTGGGGTATTTTTTATGGACAAGGTTGCTGGTATTAGGTCCTCTCTCACACAATGTTCCACTTATTCTCCTCCAACTCCACAGAAACCAGTTCCTAAGCTTAATTCTTTCTCATTGGTGTCTCTTACTGAGCTAGAAAGGCTGGTATCAAGGCTAAAGCCAACTGGGTCCTCCTGTGATGTTCTGCCAGCTTGGTTTTTTAAGAAAGTCTTTGCAGTGTTAGGACCAGCAGTTTTAACTATTATAAACACAAGTCTTACGTCCACTCAAGTTCCACTCAATTTTAAACATGCGGTTGTAAGGCCACTGCTGAAAAAACCAGGGCTGGATGCTGCTTTACTGTCAAACTACAGGCCAATATCCAACCTGCCTTTTTGTGCAAAAATCTTGGAGAACATTGTCTGCAAACAGTTGATCTCGTTCTTAAAGGCACATGACATACTGGAACCTCTGCAGTCAGGGTTCAGGTTTGGACACAGCACAGAGACCGCTCTTTTAAACATTTTTAATGATGTTTTAATGGTAACAGATGCAGGTGAACAGGTCGTTCTTTTATTACTTGATCTATCAGCAGCTTTTGACACAGTCGATCATGAGGTCCTGATTGGTCGGCTGGAACAATGGGTGGGGCTTTCTGGGGAAGCACTACAGTGGTTGAGGTCCTACCTTTCAGACAGGTCTCTCTGTGTTAAGATGGGCCCATACTCGTCTAAGTGTTACCCCCTGAAGTGGGGGGTCCCTCAGGGATCAGTTCTGGGCCCATTGCTCTTTTCTATTTATTTGTTGCCACTGGGAATGATATTGCGGAAGCATAAGGTGGATTTCCACCTTTATGCAGACGATTGCCAGATTTATGTCCCTATATGCAAGGGACCTGACCGCACCATTAAAAGAGTAATTGATTGCCTTGCTGAAGTTAGGTTGTGGATGTCAGCTAACTTTCTCGACCTAAATGAAAACAAATCCGAGGTAATTGTGTTTACCCCTAGTGGTCGAAAGGATCATGATATTGATCTTCTCTCTCTTGCCCCTTTGAACAGTCTGTGGTCACTAACTTGGTGGTGAAACTTGATGCTGCTTTGAAACTGGACCTCCAGATAAATGCTGTGACCAGATCCTGCTTTTTTCAAATGCAACGTCTGGCTAGGATTAAGTCTTTTACTCCCGAAAAAGAACCTGGAAATAGTCACCAATGCCTTTGTGCTGTCCAGACTAAATTATTGTAGTTCTTTGTGTGCTGGGTTACCCAAGGCCTCAATAGCCAGACTGCAGCTGGTCCAAAATGCAGCAGCCAGATTTATTTGCGGGGCAAAAAGGTTTGACCACATAACTCTGATCTTGGCCTCTTTGAACTGGCTGCCGGTGCAGTTCCTGATTTTTATTAAAATTCTTGTTTTTAGTTTTAAGGCCCTGGCAGGTACAGCACCTTCTTACCTCTCCAGCCTGTTTGTAAAATATTCCCGCCCACAGTCCTTACGCTCAGTGTGCCAGTAACCAAACGTAAATTTCGTGGGGGACCGTGCTTTTGCTGTGCTGGCCCCTAAACTTTGGAATCAGTTGCCACCAGCAATTAGAGAGGTCACGCTCTTGAAGAGTTTAAAAAACAGTTATTCCTGCACTACAGCATTTTAGCATCAACCTAGCCCTGTTATTATCCTGGTTTTAGTTTTACATTGTTTTAAATTGTTTTAATTTGGTTTTATTCTTTTTAATGCTTTTATTCTCTTTGTTTTATTATTTCACTGTGTACAGCAGTTTGGGCTTCCTTGGCTGGTGGTAGAAGGTGCTCACTAGATAAATGAAATGAAAAATGAAATTAGCAGGGCACTGAGGACATCTCCTGCCTGGTGGCAAAGATGTCCAAGTACCCCCTACCAAGGGTTCTACTTGTCTAAGGTGCACTTAAAACCGAGAGAAGGGGGCAAAACTGTGCGGAAACTGTGGGAGAGGGGATTACTGCCAAGTGGCTTGGCCCTTCGAGGTACTTCGCTCGCCGACCCCCCCCCCCCCCCCCCCCCCCCTTTCACCCAAATAAGTGGTCATATGACAAAGGAGGGTAGGTCGGGGACAGCTGCCAAACTGACCCCCGATGGTGAAACAACCGTTCCCCTGCCCCCCCCCGGCATTGGGCCCAAGTCTCCCCAGGGCAGAGGACCCACCGTATGAAAGCCGGCCTTTAATGCCCCTCACCCCCCACCACACACAAAGAGAGAGGAGCCTAGAGGGGGGCCAGCCCCAGCCCCTGCCCCCAAGCACCGCCCCTGTAGTTCCTTGGTCTGGCGCCAGCTGACCGAGGCAGCCCAACCGGCTGTCAAGCCTCCAGGTCTACCACCCATACCGGTGGTAGACCCCCACCCCCTACCCACAGACATCCCCTCCCCTCTGGCCCGCTCCCCCCAGACCAAACCATGATAGACGTCACCTGGAGCAAACACAGGGCCCAAGAGGGTCTCCCCACCCCATCCCAGGGCCAGACAAGGAGTGATCCCAGCCCCCAGGTGCAAACGGGCAGCCCATCTGGCACAGGCGGACCCCCCTGGGCTGGGGCCCCGCGCCAGCAAAAAGATCAACCCCCCAGCCCCGCCAGAACCCCACTCAATTGCGCCATCCACGCCCCCTACGCCCAGGCCCCAGGAGGCCCTCCATGCTCGCCCCACCCAGGTGCCGGACCAGACCCCCGACAAACGCAGCCTCCCTGCCCTCACCAGGCACCAGGGCGGCCCCTGCACCAAAACCCCAGCAGATAGTCAAGGCGCAGCGACACCCAAGAATCCCATCACCTAAGTCATGGCATGAGCCATGGGAGACCAGAGAGCCGGAATTCCTTCTAAGTTATTTGAACTCTTAGTTGACATTTTTTCCAAGCTAATATGATCCAATAGCAGATTCCTGTAATGACTTAACACTAATATTTTCTTGTTTTTCCAGTTTAATAAAATTGTTTTTTTTGCTATACAAAGAGTTATGAAGATTAAAGATTCTAATCTTCTCTCTGTGTCGATGACACTCATGTCACCCAGCACACAAAGTGAAGGTGAAGCTGTGATTGAAACCTTAACCCAGAGTGATAGATCAGCACATATCTGTTACCAGAGAGCCTGGACAGGTGTACAGAACTACAGAGCATGCATGTAATTGTCTGGTAAATTGTTTTAAATTGGATTAGTTGTAGGTTTGGACTTTTTGTTAATTCAAAGGTATTTAGACAAATTTCTGACCAGAAGCTTGTGTCTGTACTTCTGCGTAAGTCTGCATCCCATTTTGTTGTTGGAATTGAGACTTCCTTATTTAAGTTGTATGAGTTTGTATATTTTGGAGAGAGTTTTATTCAAGGAAAAATTAATCATAGAGGTAACTAGTTCTGGTAATTTTAAGTCATTGTCACTGGATTTAAATGTTGTAGTAATTAAAGATTTAAGTTGCTGATATTCCAAGAATTTGTGTATTCCATGCTTTTCTTGTAGTTCTTGGTGTGTTATGAATCTTCTGTCGATAATTAAGTGCTTGAGTAATCTTCCCTGCTTGCCAAGTAGGGAAGTGCAAAATTTTTTTTATTTATCAGGATGTCTGGATTGTTCCAGATGGGTGTCATTTTGCATGGTAAGAGTGAAGAGTTTGACATTTTGAGAAATTCCCACCAGGCTGTTAAAGTAGTACTAATATTACTACTTTGGTAGCAGTCAAGTTTTTTTATTTTTGGGCTCATAAATGGTAGATCTGACAAGGTAATCTTTCCACAGAATGCCTGTTCCAGATCCATCCATGGGTTGGTTTCTGGATTGTTTTTTAACCATCTTAAGATGTACTGTAATCTGTTGGCAAGAAAGTAGTTGTGGAAGTTACGTAATTCTAAGCCTCCACAGCTTTTTCTAGATTTTTAAGTTTTTAGACTAATTCTTGCAGGTTTATTGTTCCATAAGAAGCTGGATAAGGCTGAGTCTAATGTTTGGAACCATTTTAGTGGTGGTTGTGTGGGGATCATTGAGAAGAGAAAATTAACTTTGGGTAAAATTTTCATTTACCATTTACTTTTCAGTAATGAGTTGTGGTTTAGTTGCACCAGCTCTGACAGTTTCAGGGATAAATAAATACCTAGATAATTAATATTGCCTGATTTGACTGGGATTGAGGTAGTTTGCTCAGCATTACCATTCCGTCACAATAAAACTGATTTGTCCAGTTGTTTGAGTAGTCTGAGATGGAGAATTCATTAATAATTGTTGTTGTTTCACTAATGGAATGTGAATTGTTTAGATAAAGTAATATGTCATCAGCATAAAGACTAATTTTATGATTACTGTATTTTGTTGTAATTCCTTTAATGCTCTCACGCTGTCTTATTGCTGCAGCCAAAGGTTCAATAAATATAGCAAACAGAGAGGGGGAGAGTGGACAACCCTGTCTGGTCTCTCTACCAAGAAAAAACCTGTCAGAAGTCTGTTTGTTGGTTCTGACTGATGCATTTGGATTGTGATATAATATTTTAATTCAATCAATGAAGGATTCCCCAAACTTATGGAGGGCAGCAATGAGGAACTTCCAGTTTACTCTGTCAAATTCTTTTTTTCAAATGCATCCAATGAGACTATGGTTGTTTCCTGGTTTTTAATGGTGGCAAAATCTATTATGTTTACAAGTCTGCAGACATTATCGCTTGAGTGTCTACCTTTAATGAATCCAGTTTGATCATGATGAATTACATAAGGAGTGATTTTTTTCTATTCTCTGCGCGACTGCTTTGCAAATAATTTTTACGTCTGCATTGATGAGAGAAATGGGGCGATAGCTTGAAGGAATTGTAGGATCTTTTTCTGGTTTAAGGAGGATTATGTTAGCTGAATTCATGTGAGGTGGCAGTGATTGGCTTTCCTTGATAAATGTAACCATTTTATAAAAAGTTTGTTCCAGCTGTTCCCAGAATTCCTTATAAAACTCAGCAGGAAAGCCATCAGGCCCTGGAGCTTTGTTGTTGGGCATCAGCAACAGAGCTTCATGAAGTTCAGCCAATGAGAGCGGAGAATCTAAGTTTGAGCTTTGATCCTCATTTAATCTGGGTAGAGTTGCATTATTAAGAAATGAGTTCATACTTTGCTCTGATGGATTGACCTGTGATGTGTACAAGTTTTTATAAAAATCTTTAAACGTTTTATTGATTTTAACCGGGTCGTGAGTGACATTTCCTGTGTGGTCCATAATAGATGTAATTGTTGATTTTTCTTTATTAATTTTAAGCTGATTAGCTAGGAATTTGAGTTATCAACATTTTCAAGTCGAAGTTTTTGTATTTGGAATTGTGTTTGTTTATTGATGATGTTACGTAACTGAAGCTTTGAGTTTTTCAAATCTCCCAGAATGTGTTCTTGTGCAGAAGCAGCATAAGCAGCTTGATGATGACGCGACATGAGCGCCAAGTGTTGCAGAGACCCAGCTCATCCATGTACTTCTTCAAAATACTTGTACTGCCATGTGCGCTGGTGTCCTGCTGTGCTGAGTCTGTCAAGTTCAGGATCAAGGACCAAGTTGAGGTCTCCTCCTATAATTATTGTGGAGTCAGAGAACTGAGAGTGAGGTGAGGAATCTGTGAAAGAAGGAGGATTCATCAGCATTGGGACCATAGATACTGGCTATACAGAAATCTTTATTCTGAACAGATATGTTAATAATTACAAATCTGCCTTCTGGATCAACAATTGTGTTCTTATGAGTAAAAGTCGTATTTTTATTAATCAAAATAGCAACTCCTCTTTGTTTGGAGTTGTAACTAGCTGAGTAGATGGACGGGAATTGTGATGATCAGCTGATTTAGATAAGTGGGTCTCCTGCAGTAAAACTAGATCTGCTTTTAGATCATTCAGATGGTTGAAAACTTTCAGCCTCTTTGGCCCAGAGCCAAGTCCACGCACATTCCAGCTAAAGATGTTCAGACTGGACATGACTACACTGACTGAGAGAGTGTTATACTAAGTAATGCGCGTGCGTCTGTGAGTCCTGTGCGTGTGCTGCTGACCAGTGCGCAGAGGAGCGCTGTGTGTTTGTGCACGTGAATGTTTTCCGGGTGTGTGAGTTACTTGTTGTATGTGTCCTATATGAGCCTATGTGAGGTGTTTGCGGTATGTCGGCGAGTGTGTGCGGGATCGCGTGTATGTGCGCGCGCCTGTCTCGTGCATGAGTAAATGGTTACTTACTGGGGCTGTGTTGCCTTTAGTTGATTTAAATATGAGAAGGAGGGGGGAAGAGGGGGAAATAAAAAGAGCTCCTTGTGTTTGAAGTGCTGAATTTAGCCACTATGGGTCTCGGACTCTCGCAGGCCTTGGAACTCCTTATGAAGGATCTCCAGCAGGTTCAGGTGGAAATCAAGGCTGGAGAGCTTCTTATCTATGGAGTCCAAAGTGTCGTTGATGTCGCTGCCTGGAGAAGAGGAGGCCCCGGGAGAGTCTTCAGGACGACCGCGTTTGGAGGAGTGGTGGTGTTTGTCTTCCCCATGACGAAGGTATTATAATATTACTCTATGAAGCTCTCCAGGTCCTTCAGACGGTCAAGAACTTAATACTCTTTTTAGAGGTTTTGTGATTATTATTATTTTAATTATTATTATTACTTAAATATGGCGGTAAAAGGAAAAGTTTGTTCAACTACTTTTGCGCCGCCAAGTTGACTCACCACACACGTCTCGTCGGGTCTCAGGATACTATCTCACCCCCTCACAGTCTGTGGAGCTTTTTTATTTACGAAAACCTGAATCTATTTTGACAGAGGCACCTTTTTTCCTGTTACAGTGGTGACCACCAGGATTTATAAATTGCTGATTCCAGACAGGCTGCACGGTGGCGCAGTGATTTGCGCTCTTGCCTCACAGCAAGAAGATTCCCGGTTCAAGTCCTGGCTGGGGGACTTAAAACAGTGTCACCAATGGGGGACCTTTCTGTGTGAAGTTTGCGTGTTCTCCTCGTGCATGCGTGGGTTTTCACCGGGGACTCCAGCTTCCTCCCACCGTCCAAAAACATGCTTCATAGGTTCATTGGTTACTCTAAATTGTCCCTAGGTGTGGATGTGAGTGTACATGGGTGTGTGATTGTGGCCAATGCGACAGACTGGCGACCAGACCGGGGGTGTCCTCTGCCTTTGCCCATGATCAGCCGGGTTAGGCTCTGAATGAATGTTTCCAGACATGACAGTACAAGACTGCCAAGTTTACAGAAATTCTTCACAGTGTTCAAACAGAAAGATTGACCCACCCAGTTTGGACAGAACACTTGATTTAGGGTATTTTGATGAGTTTTTATTGACAATTAAGAGTTTGTAAACAATGTTGCTTGTTAACTGTTTTCTGTAGATAACTTGTTAGATGTATTTGTACCTACCAATATAAACAACTTGAGATGAATCAATCTAGAAAAAAACAAAAAGGCACTAGTTCAAATAAGTTGAGGTCAGTGGATTTGGACTACCGTAGATGTTCTGAAAGAATGGGAAACGGTCTTTAGAGCGTCTTAGCTGATAAACAGCAGGTGAGTCTGATGTTCAGTAGGCAGCTGTTTGTCCACAAATGGATGAGTTGTAATTTTAATTAAATTATCCAATAGTTGTTTGGAACTGGCTTACTATAAAGTTTTGTTCTTGTCAGGGATAGCAGGTCAAACACAGTCCAAGTAGGTAAGACAGAATAATGACATACTTGTTTGTGATTTGTGGAAATCTTTCTTACCGTATTCTGATTCTGAGAAATTACAGTAGTAACAAAGGAAATTCCCACAGTCCATTGCTTTTTACAGTTAATTTCCACAATTCAGTAGTGTTTATATTAAAATACAGTAATGCCTTTGTACAGTATTTTACTGCAATGTCAGCAGTAACATGCTGCCCAGTTTACAGAAATCTGTAGAGAGAAGGAAGAACAATCGGAGGATCAACAGACAACTTTTGTTAATTTAGTCCAGCAAAAGAAAAATGTAGACATCACCTTTAAAACATGAAAAATACAAACCAAGCAGAACGAGGCCTGTCTCAGAAAGACCAATATGGTTTGTTTGTTTCTTCTGAAATTTCAGCTTCAGGACGTCGGTCTCAGATCTAAAGAATTGAAGCTCTCCACACAATGCTGGATCAGGATCACAGAAACACCAACTGCCTGTTATTGTGTCTCCACATGCTGCTTAAAATGAGTTTGATGACCATTTCCAATAATAAAATGTTCATTTTAGCTTTCAGTTTGAATACTTAAAGAGACTAGTGAGCATCTCGGGTCTGAATCCTGGAACATTTAATGGGTAAATAATCATTCAAAATTGAATAGTAATTTATTGGATCAGGAAGTACTATGTTAATTTAATTGATGACTTTTGTAATGAATTATCTCCAACACTGAATAAAACATTTAAAGGAGTCTCTGCTTTTTGGCAGCAAAGTTTAAATGCTGCTCTTTGAAGCTTGTTGGAAGTTTCTTTTCTACCAGCTTTTAACATTTTACATGTCCTTAAAATGAAAGCCAGAGTCATTTTACAAAAACTACATTAAAGGTAAATGCAAACATATTTTAAAACATATATTTCTATAAAGAATGTTTTTGCATTTAATGATAACAGTTCAGAGCTGCCATCCTGAACCATGGAAACGGGCCGTTTTCAGTTTAGCCTCAATGACAGACGATAAGCTGGAGCTGGCAGTTGATTCTTTCTAGTAAAGGAAATTCTAAGAGGGCCAGTAATCCTGCAGATGTGAATAAACGGTTCTGTTTAAGAAATATGGAACTATCTACCCTCTGGGATGAGATGGCGCTTTCCCTTTTCAAGATTTAAATGTTTTTTCAAAGCATTTGAAGCCTATTCAGCTGTAAAGTGGCAGCAGTAAAGAGAAGCAAAAATCAGGCCTTCTATCTAGATGCAATGTGTTGTCATGGTAACGGCTACTGAGCCTGCCTTGGCCTCGCTCTGCTGCAGTGGAGGACAGTGGTATATTATGTTAAGCAGCATGATAAGTGATACAAAAAATCCTAAAGCAAAGTTTGTTTCAAAGAAACCAAGTCCACATCTAGTCTCCTAGATCATTTTGATTAAAGAAATATTACCTTTAACTCTAATCATACAATGTGGGTCAACAAACAAATTATTTATTTTATTAATCAATTATAAAGTTTTTAATATACACATACTTACTCAATCAATAAGGTAAGCCAGAGAGGCAACCAACTACCGGTATGTAAAATGAAAGTCAACATGTTGATGGTAAAGTGTGACAGAGATCCTGTCATTGCCGTCATTATTGAAGGACAGAGATCTTTTCTGCTGTCTTACTGTTGTCATAAAGTGTGAAATAATGTCTGCCCACCGATGGTTCAAGGTCCGGTTGTTCCGGATACCAACTGGAATTTAGGCCAGCGCAATAATCTAGAACTTTTAGGCTTTGTGACCGGAACTTCTTCATTAGATGTTCCAAAAAGCTTCAGCTGCTGCCAGAGTTAAATGGAAATATACTACGGTCCCAGTGAATTCTGGATTCTGATTGGCTGCAGGCTGTTTATTCATAAGTGATAATGGGCACCATGATTTTCATTCATGTCATAACAGACAGGAATCCTTTTTTTCTTTTTGTTTCTTTCTTCAATTTTCTTTGTTTTCAGTTTTCAGCATTTACGTCTGACAGACCACACTGATCAAAACAGATGGAATGCGTTGGTGTTTTTGCTCTGAAACAAGACTAGAGCCCCTCTCCCCAACCAACCATCATCTTGGTCACGTGATCCGCTTCCATAATCGATGAGATCAATTCCCCTTAAACAGAAACTATGTGTCACAGCAGCGACAGGCAGAACACTGAACCTCATCGGCTGATGAGGAAGAGTGCAGCCAGAGTCATGAAGAGGAGGCAGAAAGCTTCATCGGTTAGCTGAGAAGTACCTGACCTTTGGGGATCAAAGCCTCCTTTCTGAGTGACCGTGCCTACACATGCACGGTTCACATGCACCGTTACTGCAGCTCAAAGCCTCCAATCCCATTATCTTGCAACACGTGAGTCTGCGAACCCTCCCGCTGGCTCACAGCACACGCTGCAGTGTGGAGCCACCAGAGATAGCAGTTTTATTCCAGAAGTTTGGTCCAGCAGACTGAAACGGTGTAATCATTCAGCTGTTACCTAAATCTTCCTGTTTGAAACAAACTGCAGCACTAAACAGATTACCAGCCAACTCTGGTTTAGTGACGTGGAACTAAGACCATTAAACCATTCAGACTAATGACCGGATTTGAACTGCAGCACAACACCTCAGCTGCAGACGGACACAGGAAAACACCGCCAGCCTTTCCTCGGTGAGCGCCTGCAGGATGGTCGTCTGAAAGCATGCAGCTGACTGGAGTTTACTTCAGCTCAAGGCTGCAAGTTTTTTGGATATTTATACAAACTCCTGCTCAGATTTTAGCTGCATCTTGATCATGTTGTTGATCATTTTAATAACAGAGTTCAGTCTTCCATAGTTACAGTGACTCCATGGAGTAACACTGGTAACATGCCATGGAAGACTGGTGACATCCGGTGTCTGAAACAGAACTTCAGGGGAGCAGAGAGGCGATACGGGAAGAAAAAAATTAAGAATCCATCAAGAAATGTTAAAAGATCAATTCAAAATTTACAGTAACTCAGTTAAACAGGCCAGAACATTTTACTTTTCAAAACATTATTTCAGAAAATAAAAACAACCCCAAACTTCTTTTTAAAGCAAACAGCATATTTTAACAAAGATTTTAACAAGTCCTCCATGCCATTATCTACCGCTGCAGGTGAGGTAAAATCAACACTTTAAGATCTGACCTTTCACCTCTTGTTTTAACAGATCACGTGCATTGTTTTTACCTGAGGAAAAACTGGGGAGTTTTGTCCTGGTTGATGCGAAAAGGCTTGGTCGAGTTTTATCCCAAGTAAAGACCTCAACCTGACTTTTAGATCCCATTCCCACTTCACTTTTTCAAACAATTTATGGATTCTTTGAGTCACAGCTTTTAAACATAGTTAATTATTCTCTTAAGACCGGCGTCTTCCCCTCTGCCTGTAAAACAGCGGTGATGAGGCCAGTTTTTGGAATCTTACTTTTAAAAAGAACATAGTTATAGTTACTAGTTACATTGGTCAAAAAGTAATTGAGTTAGTAACTCAGTTAGTGCATCTTAAAAGTAATTTGTTACCCAGAAAAGTAAATATTCCAGTTACTTTGCCAGTTAAAATACAGCAATAAATTGAATGTTTTTACTCAGCTGCCCGCAAACATGACAAAGCATTAAAATGTAATAACTTAACTGAAATGACACTTCCAGTATGCTGGTCTAGTTCTACCAATGAATGATGTTGTTTAGTTATCAAAGAGAGAGAGAGAGAGAGATGGGACTGAAGTGCAGAAACTTAAATATTTATCAGAATTATTACACAAAAACACTGCAACAAGCTCTAAACAAATATTAATAATACAAACTTCACATAAATTGAACGTAACAGTTTGAGTATAAGCTTCTATATTGGTATCCAAATTTTTGTTTAATCAACCAAAATAGTTTAAATCACAGTAACAGTGGGGGAACAATTAAAATGCAAAACCATCAACAGGAATAATTACCAATTAGCAAATGCTGGACTGGTGATGTCATGAAACTGAGGAATGTATTAAAGGTTTTTTTTTTTCGAAAGATGAACAACTTAATGAAAGAGGACATCCAGTAGCTGCATGATGCTTATCCCACTGAAATTGTTATTTCCCTAATTCCACAGAGGGTGAAGTGGAGAAGCTGTGCTCATCAAAAAATAGAGAAGGCCAGAAGGTTTGTGAATAATGTCATGGCTACATTTATTTTAAATTAAAACAACTTTTTTATTGATGATCGCAGCATCAAACATGACAACCCTGGTCTATTTTTGAAAGACAGAGTTCATTTCACACTTAGTGGGAATAACATTTTTTTAAAAACTGGTCGTCTTTTCTTAAAGAACACATTTCTATCCACTGAGGGCATGAATGTTCCCTTTAGGATAATTTATTAAGCGCTTAAATTTTAAAAAATAGACAGAGTTGTCATAAAGGATGCTTTGGAACCATTAAAAAAAAAAAAAAACTTTTCCTTTTTTATTTTGTTCAAATTGTATTTCTTTTTTACTTAACTAAATTCTAACATGACTCCATCACACCTTTGCTCTGAGGCAGACAACCATCATGTTAAGTGACAGTAGAAAGAGGTCCCTACTTTCTTTAAATAAAGGATAAAATGTAGTGACTTGTTGGTGGTTAATGCTTGTGAGGTTATGAATACATGACTCAGAAATAAATACAATTTGTGCATTTGACACTGGCCCACAATTCCTTTTGTTTTACTTGCATATGAAACCTTATTGTTAATAAACAAAAACAGACTATTAGCTCAGAAATGCAAAACTTGTTTTTATTGAATCACACTAGAGCGGGAGTCATCTACAAATTTCACAATTCAACCTTTTTCTGGCATAAGAATGTACATTTTGGCATGTCTTGGTTAATAAGCCCACTCACCATGACAAGGTGGGAACATGTATGACGAGACAAACATGTAAAACTAAAAAACACAAGACAAACAATGAGAAAAAACAGACAATATATAAAACATGAAGATAATATCACCATAAAATGTTAATTATTACTTTAACATAAATTAAGCAGTCATGAACCTGCTAAAGTCACAAAAAGTGACAAGAACATTTGATGTTTTTTGGTATAATAATGAAAAAATAACTTCCTTTTTTTAAATAAAAACACCATACACTGTGTAACATGTACTTACCAAAGTATCTGAAATTTCAGAAACAATCATTGATCATTGAACACAAATGCACAAATCATTCAACTATTGCGTTTCTTAACTATATAGCTAAACACAGAGTCAAAGTAGTTGTTTCTTAACGGTGAGGAGATTACAAAAAAGTCTTCAAGTCCCGTTGATGCAGACTATGAAGGTTTTTGTATGTCTCAAATTTCTTCTAAAAATCAGGATATCTGCGTGATGTCAAATTTTGCATTTAGAGATTTTGATGGTAATATAGCATAAATGTCAGACATTAGCAGGAATACTTTTGTGCTGTAAAGGCTGAAAATCTGTCATTTTTCTACCTTCATCGAAGGCCCAAAGCGCTTTACAGTCACAGTCCCATTCACACACACACATTCACACACTGATGGTGGCTCTGCTGCCGAATACTGGCGCCAACCTTCCGTCAGAGGCAACGTGGGGTTCAGTGTCTTGCCCAAGGACACTCCGACACATGGTGCGCCACCTGCAATCTTCTGATCAGAGGCTGACCGCCCTTTTCCACTGCACCACAGCCACCCCAAAATGTTGGTTAAATACCAGTACTAAATTTGGAGTAAGGGAAAACACAATATTTATCTCATAAATAGACATGTCTAAACACATTGACAACAGTTACAACACAAAGGCTTAAAAAACATAGCAACTGCCCAGTTTTTTTGATCACCATAAAAATGAATTAACTTTGTGAGCCTTCTACGTACAAACTGTCCAGCCTTTACTTTTTCTGTCTCTAGTTTTGCAATGTGATTTAATCTAACTTTACAATACCCTATAGCGGCCATCTTCACCAGATCATGAACATGGTTAGCTTCTGCACACATGTCAAACATGTGGCTGTGCAGCTGTGAGAACACATTTCTTTCACATGATTCTTAAACAACCTGGTGAACCACTAATGGTATCACATCTCTTTCATGTGGAGGTTTACCTCCATTACAATTCAACAGGTGCTGGAAGATCCTTTCTATTGCTTGGCAAACAGCAGTCATGTCTGGTGATTGTTTGTTCTTTAAAGTTAGAATGTACCGAAATGTTAGTGGTCAATGCTTGTGAATAAGCCATGCAGTTTGTCTTCTCTTTCATTGTCCTTGAAATGAAGCCTGCATTATATGAAATAGCTGCTTCTTTAAATTCAGACAAAGTATCAACATTATGAATGTCAGTGAAAGAGTTTTCAAAGCAGACAAGCACTTGTTCCACATCCACTCTGCGAGCAATACCAACGGATGCAGGTGTTGAGTCCAGAATGGTTGTCTCATCACAAGGAAGACAGTTTCCAGTCGCACTTTTTACCTGGTGTCTGACAAAGAGACGCTTGTACGCTGCATGGAATTGTCTTACATAGGGTTGTTAAAACCCCCATGTGCTCTCATGGCTGAGAAGAATAGCTCCAGATGATCTTGACTCAGCTTGTGTATGAGAAGGTGACGGCATGGAGCTGATGGAGGCTTCACCGAGTCTTCATAAATTGCCATCACACTTTTAGCGACATGTTAATTTTGACATTCACACAGGCCATCTCTTTCAACATAGCTATTTGACTCTGTGGAGCCAGGAAGATTTGCTGTTAATGATATTGGAGGGACAATGACTTCATCAGGTGCGATGGGCTGCACTTCTGTTTTATCAATCATTGCCACACTCACATCAGCTGCTGTAACACATTCATGAACAGGTTTCTGTGATCTTACCACATCAGGAGAAGAAAAAATAGTTGGAACAGCTGTGTGTTTGAGACATTTCCTTCCCTGTATAAGAAAAAAAAAGTTTCAATCACAATACAGCTGGAAGATTTTTTGTTCAGAAGTGTAATTTTTTTTATGCCAGTTAACAACATGTTAATTTGCAAAATCATGTTTACTTTTAATTTATTACAGGAAAAAACATTCACCCTGGAGTCCATAAAGAAGTCAAAATGGTTGCTCCTCAAACGAGAAAACCTGGTGGGGGTCCAATTCTGCCTTCTTGTATTATGCACCCACTGGCCCGGCCTTTCTGGGTCTCTAAAAAGAAAACTGACAAGAAAACGTTTTTAAAAACCTTTAATTCTACAAAACGGCAGACCGTGGAGAACCACCCATGCCTCTGTTGGTGGCCCGACTTGAGATGGAAAGGCACAGGTGCCAGCCTGAACTCCTTAGTGCCCATTTACAGGAATCTGGCGGACACAAGCATTTGTCATATTAGGCAGCATCAGGGCGCCACGGATTTGATTTCAATGAGTAGTAAAAACTGTTTGGGTTGATTTCAGATTAAAGTTATTAACGACAAACATTTGAATAAAAATTTGTTTTAACAAATAAAAATACACACTCTGCTAGCAAGCTGGTAAGATGCGTAACCTTGATACATTACAGTGAAATGGGAACATTATTGAAATACAAAATACAATGTAAGTTTTTTTTTTTTTTTAATACTCACCGGGACTCCCAGAGAGCGTATTGAGCAGTCTACAACACAACAAGGAGGCATTTTGAACAATTTAAATATATACAAACACAAATAATGCTAAAGCTACATGAGATAAACATTCACAAGGCGCAGGCTCGAGTTGACCTCGAATAAAAAGCAGTGATCCTCATTTGTCAGTCATAAAACCGTGCCTCCTCGTTAAGCGAAAATAAAAGCTGTTTAACTTGTCAGACATAATTGCGTGTAATAAAAGAACAAAAAAAGAACAAAAATCAGACATTTAGTAAACAATCTAAAAAAAGAATGATTTTTTTTTACATTTTAATAAACAAAATTATTTTTTCCCAACTTTTTAAAACATGACCTAATAACGACTGAATAAATTAGTAGAATAACTTTATTATTCCTCCAAGGGCATGTTCTCCAGTATAAAACAAGAATCTGACAACAGATCCCGAAATGGAGACATTCTCTTCAAGACAGCCATAACAGGTGGGCAGTTAGCTGTGGTCACATGAATGCAGGAATACATGCAAATGGGGGATCTTCCTCTATTTTTTTTTTATTCATTTCCAAACAAGAACAACACAAAAACAAATAAACTAAAAACAAACAAAAAAATATGTGAGAAGATGTGAAATATGTCAAACGTGTGATATCAAAGTGGAGTGCATGTCTGCAGCTGACAGGGAGACAGTCTCATCTTGTGCTGCATGTTTCCTGATCCACTTGGTGAGACACCACAGTCAACCATCATGATGCCCTGGAACGTCCGTGCAGTGGGGTTGTGGATTCACACCGATTCGCGTAGCAAATTCGCCTGAACCACCCCTTTCTCATTGCAGAGAATTCGCTGCTCCCCACCTCGTGTGGGAGAAACTAGTTTTTAGCCTGATTGGTACATGGAGCTAACAGCTAATGTTTTTAGCTTGATTGCCACATGGAGCTAACAGCTAATGTTTTTAGCCTTATTGGTACATGGAGATAGCAGCTAATGTTTTTAACTTGATTGGTGCGTAGAACCAGCAGCTAATGTTTTTAACCTGATTGATACATGGAGCTAACAGCCAATGTTTTTAGCTTGATTGCCACATGGAGCTAACAGCTAATGTTTTTAGCCTGATTGCTACATGGAACTAGCAGCTAATATTTTTTAGCCTGATTGCTACATGACGCTAGCAGCGAATGTTTCTAGCCTGATTGGTACATAGAACCAGCAGCTAACGTTTTTAGCCTGATTGCTACATGGAACTAGCAGCTAATGTCTTTAGCCTGATTGATACATGGAGCTAACAGCTAATGTTTTTAGCCTGATTGCTACATGGAACTAGCAGCTAATGTTTTTAGCCTGATTGCTACGTGGAGCTAAAAACTAATGTTTTTAGCTTGATTGCTACATGGAGCTAACAGCTAATGTTTTTAGCCTGATTGCTACATGGAACTAGCAGCTAATATTTTTAGCCTGATTGCTACATGATGCTAGCAGCTAATGTTTCTAGCCTGATTGCTACATGGAGCTAACATCTTATGTTTTTAGCCTTATTGGTACGTAGAACCAGCAGCTAATGTTTTTAGCCTGATTGCTACATGAATGCAACAGCTGATGTTTTTAGCTTGATTGCTACTTAGAGCTGCGTCTGTTTGTCTCTTTTACAATACATGATGATGTTTAGAGATCAGGTTTATTTTTTTGAAGAGCGAGTTTCTCTCCTGTTGCTGTGTCTGATTGACAGCCGCTTCTTTTTTAAACTCTGGCCAGCCACGTGCCGCAGAACCTCAATTCGCGTCTGAACCATTGACTTTACATAATTCCGGCCCATAATTCGGCACCGTAATTCCAGCTTCCTAAAAACAGAAACATAAACCCAAACACATTTAGTCACATTATTTCATATTTCTTTCGCTCATTTCTGTCTATTTTTATGTATGCAAATTCACATTGGCCACACATAATACGTGCAGCTATTGATGCATTAGCTACACATATTTTCTCCATGTCCAGGGCTAAGTATTTTTGGATGATGTTACTTAAAAGTCCTATTAATTGTCACGCACCTAAGTTTGTAAAATTTGTTCTCTGCATTAGACCCATCCCCTGGAAATGCGGTGAGCTGCAAACACAGCCAAAATCAGAAACTATTTTGTGTATTGACATAATTGTAATACTAACCACAACATTTCCTCTGGGTCTGTGAAGCCAAAAAAAAGTTCAGTACTGGCTGTGCGTATTTAGCACTGGCTGTACGTAGTTAGCACTGGCTGTACGTATTTAGCACTGGCTGTACGTATTTAGAAAATGAGGTTAATAGTCCCATTCTTTTATGATGCTAATATTTCTACTGCATATGAAGTTTTAGATTGTATTTTTATTGTTAATTTTACTGTTTTGAGAAAGACAAATTGCCACCTGTCCAGAGACAACAGATGAAAAACAGCCTTGTAGCAGTTCTGATTGTTTTGCTTCTACCTGATGCCCTTACAGAGCTAATGGAAAGCTCCAAATGATCCTGGTTGAAGCAGTGTGTGCAGATATAATGCTAAACTTGTTCAGGAACCATTGCCAACAATGTGTCCACATTTGGAAAGCCAGAAAGCCAGAAAGCCAATGACTGACAGGAACCCTCAAAAGAAAATGTTTTATCAGTGTGATGATCAAAATGTCTCAAAGCACCAAGTATTCAAGTCCATCCATCCATCCATTTTCTTCCGCTTATCCGGGACCGGGTCGCGGGGACAGCAGTCTCAGTAAAGATGCCCAGACTTCCCGCTCCCCGGCCACTTCCTCCAGCTTCTCTGGGGGGACCCCAAGTCGTTCCCAGGCCAGCCGAGAGACATAGCCTCTCCAGTGTGTCCTGGGTCTTGCCCGGGGCCTCCTCCCAGTGGGACATGCCCGGAACACCTCTCTAGGGAGGTGTCGAGGGGGCATCCTAAAGGCGATCGAGCTTCCCCCCCATCTCTGAGTGGGTGCCCAGCCACCCTACGGAATGAATGGAATAAGCTTCCAAGTATTTAAGATTATTTGTAAACAATACCCTTTCATGAACCCCCACCATAATGTGATGGAGGAGTTTGACTGCTCGTGTGATCTCAGGAGATATGATGTTTGGGGCTTCAGCCCCTGATAGGCTGTCCCCTAGCAGACAGGTCCTGGGTGACAAAGAGCGGTTCAGAAACCAGAACCGCTCAGATCTACTCACAGTCTGGGCTCTGAAACTCAGTGAGAAGGGTTGGACTCTTTCCCATTCTGGAGTTGCACATGGTGACAGGCAGTGGGCTGGGGTGGACTTACTCGTGATCCCCCAATTCAGCTGCCAAGAGTTCACCCCAGTGGACGAGAGAGTTGTGTCCCTTTGCCTTCAGGTGGGGGACAGGTCTCTGACTGTTGGTTTTGACTTACGGTCGAACAGCAGTTCAGAGTACCAGGCCTTCTAGGTGTCCCTCGAAGGGGTACTGAAAAGTACCTTGACGGGGGACTCCATCATCCTCTTGGGGGGACTTCAATCTCCACGTGGGGAATGACAGTAGCACCTGGAGGGGCGTGATTGGTAGGAACAGCTTCCCTGATCTGAATCTGAGTGGTGTTTTGTTGTTGGATGCCTGTGCTCGTCATAGTTATTCCATAACAAACACCATGTTTGAGCACAAGGGTACCATAGCTATGCAGTTGACACACACATACAGTATATATTACAATGATGCCAGGAGACCGAGGCCCTGTACAAGCTCTTGGTAAATGCATCGAGGACTTTAATGACTGGATGTGTCACAACTTATTTCAGTTAAAAAAAAACAAACCTGAAGTTATTGTCTTTGGGGCGAAAGGGAAACGGTTGGAAGAGAGCTTCAACCTATTCATCTTAACACCACCAACCAGGCCAGAAACTTGGGTGTAGTAATGGACACAGACCTACATTTTGATAAACGAATTAAGGTAGTGACAAAATCAACCTACTTGTCAGCATCCGGTCATCCAGTTCCCTCTTCGACCAGCAGAGAGAGCTATTGCCAGAGTACTGACATCTTCTGTACGCTCAATCCATCTCCCATCAGCCATCTGACCTCCGAAAATCTTGCCTTCACCAGCTGCTCCTCATCAAGTCATCAGCCCACTGCTTATATGCCGGTCTCACCCTCTCCTCTGTGTGTAGTCTTTGACTGGTTTTCCCCTCGTTCATACTAAGAGTTCCATGTTCCTGTTTGCCTGGTTTTTGGTCTTTGCCTGTCTTGACGCCTCGCGCCTTGATCCTTGTGTTTTTACCCCCGCCTGTCCTGGAACCACGCCTTGTCTTATCCTCCTGTGCTATTTCACTAAACTCTTTCTGCACATGGATTCACATGTCTCAGCCTCGTCTTTACACTATCATCTAAAAAATAAGAATAAGAATTAAAGATTTGATGACCAAGAAGGATCTGGAAAAACTAGTTCATGCTTCATCTTTAGTCGACTTGACTACAGTAACAGAGTTTTCACAGGACGACCAAAAAATCAATCAGGAAACTGCTGCTTATTCAGAACTCAGCTGCTCATGTTCTCACAGGAACCAAAAAGGTAGAACCACATCAGTCCAGTTCTGAGGTCTTTACACTGGCTGCCCGTTTGCCAGAGGATAGACTTTAAGGTTATGCTGCTGGTTTATAAAGCTTTGAATGGTTTATCACCAAAGTACATGACTGATCTCCTGACCCAGTATGTACCAGCCAGACCTCTCTGCTTGTCTGGATCCAGTCTTTAGTCAGTTCCTAGAGTCCAAACTAAACATTGAGAATCTGTATTCAGCTTCTATGCTCCACAGATCTGGAACAGATCTTCTAGAAAGCCTTAGATCAGCTGAAACACTCAGTGTATTTAAATCCAGGTTAAAGACCCACCTGTTCTCAGCTGCATTTGATTCTTTTGGATTCAAAAGTTTAAATCTACACTGTTTATCTATGCTTCTTTTAAATTCACTTCTTTTTCACTTTCTTATTTCTTACAAAATCTTATTGTAATGATCACACCTTTGATATTTCTTTTGATTGTTTCGACGGTTTCCTTTCTTTCATGTTTTATGTAAAACTCTTTAAATTGTCTTTCTACATGAAATGTGCGAAACAAAGAAACTTGCCTTGCCTAACATTTTGGATAAAATATAATTTTAAAGACTCACAAAGTGGAGAAAAGGACAACAATATAGAAAAAGATATTAGCAGGGAGGAACAGTTTCTGCTGTTCTTTGTTAGTCACGTAATGTTGTTTACCATTATGCACACTTATAAATGCTCTAATAACCAAAATGATGTCAGAACTTAGTTGTGAACGGTGTTTCCACATGATCTGCTATCAATAGAGCGCAGGTTGTTACATCTGCAGGCCGCACAAACACGAACATGGCTGTGACTCCTTTTCTCTCCTTCTCTGTTCTGATTTCTATCACACCTTTTGTGAAATGTGCATCTGAATGGATGAGCTTGTTTGAGCTTTTGTGTCTTGAACATAAAATCATATGTCTTGAAAGTGTAGCCTGTTCTGCTTTTTGTTCCTGGACGTATCCCATTTGCAGAAAGGCTCTACACACAACACAAAAACAGCATGGCATTTTACAATGCAATTCATTTTAAGTTACTTTAAAATGAATTTAAAGCCAAACTGTGTATTGAAATGCCATTTTTAAATACTGTATAGTAAATTGCGAAATGCTTTTTCAAAATGAAAGGTCAAATTATAAATTGAATCGTAAATTGCGCAATGCATATTTAGTTGAATTATGACATCAAAAACCCAGGAAAATTTAAAATGTCATTGATTTCGTTTTTATTCAATTTTTTGTTTTTAAATTCTCATATTTAATTGTAAATTTGAATATTGAATTCTAAATTGCAAAATGTATTTTCATATTAAAAGCCTGAATTGCATATTAAATTGTCAATTGAGAATTGCAGATTACTTTGAATGATGACTCAAAAAGACTTCTGTACACATGTTTACACAATCATTCAAAAAGAGGGGCATAGCACTGGTACTGCACTGCACAGGCTGAAACCGTTTGAAAGTAAAAAGCAGAAACTGTAAAAAGTGGATTTACAGGGAGCATCTGAGGTCACCACAGAGTCTTTAGGCATGGTCTCCAAAAGACCTGCGTGTCTTTCACAGAAAGAGTCTCTCTGTCCTTTTGTCTGCAGAGCATTAGTGTTCGAGGCTATAATAAATACCATTCCCTGGATGCATGTGACAGCTCTTTGGTTTACCCCACATTCATCTGGAGGAATTACTCTGGGGAACTCAGGTTTCTTTTGCTTCCACTAACACAACTCCCCTCTTCTTCTCTTCATGCAGGCTGCTTCCTATTTTGCTGGACTCCGTTCTTCGTGGTCCACACAATGCGAGCCTTGTGTTTGACCTGCAACATCCCCCCAACTCTGATGAGCACGGTCACCTGGCTGGGTTACGTCAACAGCGCCCTTAACCCCATCATCTACACCATCTTTAACACAGAGTTCAAGAAATTCTTCAAGAAGTGCTTCCGCAGCTGCTGCTGACAGTGGCTCTGACTACCCCAGAATGATCTGACATTCGGGAAGGACCAGCAGCTGCTTTGACCTGATCTACAGCATGTGACAGGGAGGCCTTGATGCTGAAGGAACCCTTCCAAACACAGGAGGAGTGCAGGATCAGGTCCTGCTCCACTGCTTCAAAGCCTTTCTATTTTCTCATTGGTGGGCAGAGCTTTGGATTTTTGTGGAAGGAACAGAGGAGAACACGCTGTGGGCTGAAAGGAGCTCAAATAGAAGCTCCAATCATGATAGTACGTCCTGGGCTATGAAGCAGGACCCTCATGACTGCGTGGGCGGAAGCAAATAATAATAATAAAACAAAAATAATAAAACAACAATAAAAGCTTTTACTGAACTCTATGATGAGCAACTTCAAAACCAAATGATGGAAACTCTTTAGAAGTGTCAGAGATGAGATCTGGTGGAGAGCGGGGCTTTGTTACTAGAGGCTACCATAATCACTGGATGAAGTGAGGGTGACGTCACAAAAAATGCCTTACTTCCAGCTCTGGAATCGAATTGGTCTGAGCCACATTTTAGAGCAACTACTGTCAGCAATCAGGAGTGAGCTTGTTGGAAGTGCACATCCTTTCCAATGAAAGCAGCTTGAGAAAATCTGTTCAAACGTTCGACGTGGGCCCAGTTGGCACCACATGCTTTTACTGAGGCATCTAATTGGTCTGTTTATAATTTGAATAACTTGTGATTAAAAGAAAATCAAGATTAACAAGAAGAGGTCAAGAAAAATGTATCAGGGTACAAATATGGGTGTTCTGGCCAATAAAATAACTGCCTAACAGCTGTTTATTGCTCTGTAGAATACAATGGAATTTTGGCTTCTTGGAACCAGCAGGTACCTCCTGTTTGGAATGCCAGGGATGAGGAGTCAAGCTGTTCAGTGATATATAGTTTATGGAGGCCACATTCAGACAACGGTCAGTTTGTTGAGCCAGATTTCACTGAGAGCCAAATACGAAACAAATGACAGTAAAACCAATCAGAAAGTGATCCGTTTCATACGACTCATAAATGTGAAAGAACTGTTAAAAAATGTTGGAGTTTTCTTAGGACACAGGAATATATGTTTGCAAACCCTAAAACCTCAGTCTCACACACTTCTGTATGAATGCTGCGGGTTTTTGAGTTGTTTTGGTCTGTTGAGGGTCAACGAGAAGAGCGATTGCATCTTAGAGGGACCACAGGTGTGTCTGCAGCTCACTTGAAGTTTGTACAGCCTCAAGGGACATCAGGAAAATAAAACGTGACGTTGTTGTGAATGTGATAAGTGTATTGTGAAATATTGGTAAGAATAATGAAAGTTACATGCACTTATGTCATATGGGTGATGAGTCGTCCAGTGTCCTTTCGTCACACTCTAGTCATTAGTAAGGTGCAAGTACTGGCTTCTTACTGGCCGTGCACAAATGCTGCACACATGGGATGTGCAGTGTGTAAGTGATACTGCTCGTAGGACATCCACCCAAATTACATTCCGTCTAATGTCCTCATTTCTAACAGTCAGGCTGCACATAAAGGGCACATTGATCTCATGAACAGCACTAACGGGCTCATTGCAATGTCCGCAGTTTTTTGGTTTTTGGGGGGTTTTTTGGAGGGGGATGGAAAAAATGAAAAATCTGTACTGCACGCCTGCGTCTCATCTACTTCACCCCTACTTACCCTGAGGCGTTGTATATTGTAAGTATGGTGTTCACCACCAGGACCTGTCACCCGCAGCATGGCCGTAGAAAGGAATTTGCTTGAACATTTTCTCTCTAAGGTTCACTGAGAGGTCTACAATCCTGATATGTAATGTGGGTCACCCGCTTCCCCGTTTGACCATTTTTCACCTGCAGACAGCCCGTATCCACCTGTAGGGACAGTTGGGACTATGGCAAAGAAGCTGGAGTTTTACTCCAGAAAATGACTCCACACACCGTAAAATTACAGCACTGAGAAAGTCCAACCTTAAAACTCCATTGAACTCAGAAGAAACGCCTCAGAACTTTGTGTTTCACGTTTGAGGTCAGACAAGTAAAAATTACAAACTCACAGGAATTTGAGCTTAACTGACTAACTGACGCATTTACTTTCAGCACTAAGCAGAGGAAGACGTTCCTCCCTTTTCCTTTGGGATGTGCAGATAAACACATTGAAACTGATCAAAAACCTAAACTGAGAAGTACATTTGTCTCCACAGTGCCGCCCTGCAGCAGTGGAAAAGATCCCGACAAAGATCAAATAATGAGGTCCTACCTCTGGACTCACAGTGAGGAAGCTGAGATGTGTGATTGTTGTGACTGCTCCATCTGCTCCTGTGTGAAGACTTCCAGGACGGAGACACAACGTTAGTGTGGTTAGCGATAAAAATTGTTCACTGTTTAAAATGAAATGAGATTCCTACAAGTGTACCTGTAAATATGTTATTACTAATAACGTATGAATGCTTTCTGTGTATTCAAGTATTTCTGTTTACGGTCTCTCCTGTAAATAAAAGTGTAACTTGTGCCCAACAATTGTACTTTAAATGAAAACCAATGTATGTTTTTGTTTATAAAAGTTTTTTTCTTGTACTGTGATGAATATGAACAGAAGTGTTTCCAGTAAATGAAATGTTCTTTTTTTTAAATTGAAAACCAAAGAATGTGTATTAAATTGTTTCCTGTGATTTCAAGCTTGTTTGCTGTGAAAATAAACATGCCTGTTTTGTTTTTTTTGGTAAATTGTGTTTTCCTCATAAAGAAAAGTGTGTTTAATGTGAATAAAAGTGTGATTTCCGTTGAATAAATGGGTTTCCTGGAAGGCAGAGATTATGGATATTTATCTTCCTTCTGTGTCGATGACACTCATGTCACCCAGCACACAAAGTGAGGGTGAAGCTGTGATTGAAACCTTAAGCCAGAGTGATAGATCAGCACATATCTGTTACCAGAGAGCCTGGACAGGCGTACAGAACCACAGAGCATGCATGTAATTGTCTGGTAAATTACTATCACAATGCTCACAAATGTCTGAGTTTTTGAGACCCATCTTGAACATCCTCTGTCCAGTATAGTCAATTCTGTGAAGAGTTTTAAATTGGATTAGTTGTAGGTTTGGACTTTTTGTTAATTTGAAGGTATTTAGACACATTTCTGACCAGAAGCTTGTGTCTGTGCTTCTGCCTAAGTCTGCATCCCATTTAGTTGTTGAGACTTAGCTCTATTAAATATCCGGTTTTCGTGTGTTCCTGTTCCAACACAATATGAAAAAGAAATACTTTGAAACACAGTTTTAATCTTAAATTCGTTTATACATGTCCTCCATTGCGAGGAAAATGCTAAAAGAACAAACATGTTAAAAAGACATGATTTTCATTGGAGTGGATCTTTAAGCATTCTGATCAAAGTACTGTTAAACTAGAGGGCAGACTTGGTTTCTTAAAATTATGTAAATTAACTTATATTAAATATTAAGTATGGACCATGTGCATGCCAACATTACTTCCTTCATCTCTGCGCTATGCATGATGTGCGCAAGATACCACTGCTTCAACGCCCATTACGAATGGATGGATGGACGGACGGACGAATGGATGGATGGATGGACGGACGGACGGATGGATGGACGGACGGACGGATGGATGGATGGATGGATGGACGGACGGACGGATGGACGGACGAATGGATGGATGGATGGACGGACGGATGGACGAATGGATGGACGGACGGACGAACGGACGGACGAACGGACGGATGGATGGAGGGATGGACGGACGGACGGACGGATGGACGGATGGATGGATGGATGGAATGCTTAAATAGTATAAGGGCAAAAAACTTTCCCAAACTTGCAGCAATTGTGCAAGTCCTCCTACTTAAAAAGATGAGGCATGTAATTTTCCTCTTAGGTACAGTTTACCTCAACTATGAAAGACAAAATGAGAAAAAACAAATCCCGGAAAATCACGTTGTGTGATTTTTAAAGAATTTATTTCCAAATGATGGTGAGAAATAAGTATTCAGGCAACAGTGTTTCCCAGAAGCATGCACTTTTGAACCCTACCTATGCACTCTCCATACACGGCATGCACTGTGGTGTTCCTTCCCCTAAACAGAATTCACAAGCGAGGCGAGCCCGGGAAGCTTCAACTTGGAGTGATAAGATTTTATTATTATTTCCTCATTAAGTCTGCCATACACAACCTTGCAGATGAATTTCTTATTTTGACTCCCCCCCCCCCCCCCCCCCCCCCCCCCCCCTCTCTTTCTAAAGATGTGTTTACTTCATCAACCCAGTGGGATGGATCGAAGTGAAGACGAAGGCCAAATAATCTCATCCTAATATTAACCCAAGAGTTCTTACCTTGTCAGATTTTGAGTGATGAGCTATGTTAACACTGTAAGGAACATTCCATCATTTCAAGGCTTGTTTGGTTTTTGTAAACCTTATGCAAAAAAAATTAACAAAATTGTTTTTTTTTTTTAAGCGCAGTTGCTATGGTTTGTCATTCAAAGTTATTTGTTATTTATAGTGATATTTATTTTCAACAAACGATAACAAACATTTTCTGTGTTAAAAGAAAAAGAATATGTAAAATAGAATTGTGTAAATTCATCTTTGTACTGGAGTGATTTCTTAAAAGTTTTAATTCTGCTACACAGCTAGCAGTTATTTTTAAACTAGGTAATATGTTCATTACATTTTTTATTATTAGGCCTGAGTAAAACTAATGAGTAGATTTAATGTTAAGCCTCAACAAAAATATGCAAATATTTGTATCTGGATTGGTAAACTGCTTTAAATTCATCAGTAAGATACGAATTCACAAAGTCAAATTTTTAAGGTAAATTTTATTTTCACAATTCATAAAAAGGATCTTGGTTTCACAAAATGAAATAAATACAGAAGTATGTTGCTTTGATTGTTTTTTAAAATCAATAAAAGAAGAAAAAGATCTGTTGATTTAACGGAAAAAATGGCAGCAGTGGTTGCCAGAATAAAAATGTAAAACATACAGTAAAAACACAGACAACTAAATTTTAAATAATTATCTTGTAAATACAATAACACATCCAAGGCTTTATAACATAAGGTCGCTTTAATTAAGTTGTTATATTATATAAAACAACATTTTTTTGGTTGTTGTTTTTACCTCTAATACTAGACAAATTAACATTAAAATTCTGTATTTTCTATTAAATATGACTGTTATAATTACAGTAGAGCCCAGCAAATTTACCAAATTTATAGGTTTCATTTAAAAAAACCTTTTTAATGAAAGCTTATTTACGTAAGTTTATACATTAAATTTTGTGCCTGTAAAGTTGTTTACATAATCAATGTATTTCTCACGTTTTTTTCTGACAACCACAACTGCCAGGTTTTTTTTCCGTAAAAACAATAGAATGTTTCGTTTTTTTTTTTGCATGTTTTGGATACTTTTGCACAAGGAGAACATGCAAACTCCGTGCAGAAAATATCCAGCCAGGATTTGAACCGGGGCCTTCCCTGTGAAGTGAGAGCTAACCTCTTCATCACAGTGCAGCTGCAGCAAGATTCATGAGACAGAAAAACTGTCTGTCAACAGCGCCCTCTGCTGGTCAAAACTCAGCGCAGCAGCAGAGGATTTTTTTTTATTATTATTTGGGGTTAAACTTAGTAAAATTTGATTTGAATGAATTATTTGGAACCATCAGGTGCTCTTGTTTCAGTGACAGATTCTTCTGTGATCATGCAGCCCCACACAGATTTTTCAGAGCTGGTCTGAAAAACTGATCTCAGTGTCAGTTAAAGAACCTCAACTCTCCTGATGAAATAAGGACAAACTGGTGTTTTGTTTTGTTTTTTTATCTTTTATTCAAACAAACTACATGTTTGCTGCATGAGAATCTACAGAAGAAACCATGTAAGGGTTCACATTTCTGCATTTACTTTTTAACTCTGCAGATTTTTGCACACGTGATGTTTGCCTGCGCTGCATATCAGATTCTCCTTCAGTGGTTCTCTTAGTGTTTCTGGTCAATAAAACATAGAATGAGAAAAGATTGAAGAACCGCAGGAGGAGCAGGTTCAGCATTCCGCTTGGATGGAGGGAACTCTTCATTCTTCCTGGAAAGTAAAGACCACAAGTGAAGTTTCAGGCTGAAACTCTGAGCTTACTCTCATTAACATTTCCATCTGACCAGCAGAGGACTCCTCCGTTTCAGCAGAAAGACAAACTGTTGGAAAAAGTGTTATCTGAACAGCTCACATCTTTGCTAGAGAACCATAACATCAATGACACTTTCCAGAAAGGCTTCCACACTCCACTGAAACAGCACTGTTGAAAGTGTCCAGTGACATTACGATGTCCACTGACTTGGCCTTTGACACTATCGACCATCAGATCCACATCAACAGGCTCCGTGATGTGGTTGGGCTGTCTGGGTCGGTTTTAAAGTGGTTCTCCTCACATTTGGCTGGCAGGAGCTTCAGTGTCTGCAAATCACATTACACCTGAGCCTGAAAATCTGGCGTGAGGGGCTCCTCAGTGAGCAGTCCTGGGGCTGCTCTTGTTCTTACTGTGCACGCTTCCTTTAAGCAAAATAATGTAACATCTCAGTGATGTTTCATACCATCTCTTTGCAGATGATATCCAGTTGTACTGTTCTTCTATGACCTCTGAGACCCACAGAGTGAGCTCCTTAACCAACTGTCTTTCTCAATCGAAGCAGGGATTACACACGTGGACACAATTAGTTAAAGAAGGAAAAACCCACAATTCTCACTGAAATCACTTGAAACTTACAAAAGTAACAATAAATAAAAATTGATTGAAAATTAAATAATCAAAATCAGCCATCACTTTTGAATTACTGATTAACATAATTATTAAAAAACAAAAAAACAAGAGTTCACAAAACCCGTATTTTAAAGTCTCATTTCTGCTCAGTTTCAGAATACATTTTAATATCTTGGTTCTGGCCTCAGAGCCCTGCTTGGACAAGCTCCCTCCTATCTCTGACCTCATCCAGCCCTTTGGAAGGTCTAGATCAGGGGTCTCAAACTGGCGGCTCGAGGGCAGATTGCAGCCCCCAGATGATATTTTGCGGCCCGCGTCTTAATATGAAAGTTTAACGTTAGTCGCCCGCTAGTTTTGTATGAATGATCTTTTCCAATGTTGTGTACGGAGCTGCCGAACCAGCCATTCACAATGGGGTATATGGCTGTTTGGGGCGTGGTATTGGCCGGTCTATTTAGAAAGTGTCTATTCGCAGGTCATTTTCTCCATACATGCAGCTCGTGTTGAATGTATTTATTTTGTTGTCTGCACAGGCTGAAAGGAAAAGTTAAGGTTAGGATTATGGTTACAGGTCCAAATGCTTGCTGAGTGTGACTGTCTGCAGCCCACTGCGCTCCCGCAGGGATGGGTCAGCGGCAGAGAATAAATGCCGCTTTAAGCCCCATTTATACGTCATGTTCGGACAGTCCGCTTTAACTGTGATGAACTTCTGGTGGTGTTTACAGTGTTTATTTTGAACATGAAGAACATCTTTCTCACTCGTTCGTTCTGTGAACGCGCAGAGGAGGAAGTGATGTGTTCCTCCACTAAACAGAGGCAGGGAATACAAAGGAGAAACAATCAAATAAAAAAGGGTGAACTGCATTCTGGAGTTCTGTAAGATATGAAATATTAGACATCTCTCTCCTGTAACTTGTTCTATTTTCTATTTGTCTCTCTCTGCGTCTGTGTGCGATTCGGTTTTTCTAAACTTCTTCTGTAAGTTTTCATCCTCTTCAGTGTTAAAAAGACGTTTCTGGACAGAGTTTCCTCTGTAGTCGCATTCTTTCATCGCTGAAATAAATTCAAGTTAAATGAGGTGATCTCCCCGTGTTTGCACTCCGTGCGTTAAATTCCAGTCGCGATGACGTCACCAGCAGGTGTGACGTTCTGCAGCGACTGGAGCGATTCTGCTCTGATGGCCGTGAGAACACTCTGACATCAGCGATTATAAGTCACTTGGAAGTAGAAAGCAGCCCTTAAAATACGTGCCGGCAGTGCAGCAATGAGCATCCTGATGAAGATGAATTTCCATCAGTTTCTGAGCTGGTCACGTGTAAAAACGTGTGATACACGTAAATACACGGTTCAAAACTTGAAGAGAGCGTTCTTTTAAAGCTCCCAAACTGTGGAACAAACTCTCGCTTTCCCTACACTCACTGAACTCTGTCGACACATTCAAAAGGCAACTTTAAACCTTTCTCTACAAATGAGCCACTTCCAATAAATAAGTCGTTGTCTGGTGACTAGTCTTGTTTTACGTAATTTTAAAAATTGTTGCTGTTGTTTATGTTATTGTTATTGTGAAGCACTTTGTTACTCCTGTCTATGAAAGGTGCAACGGAAAAAGCTTTACTGAGAGCTTGTTGTTGCATTTCAACAGAGGAGTCTGAACACGAAGACAGAAGCACCTTTTAGCATCACTGCTGTTCCTTACAGCAGCATGGATGCAGGAGAATTGGCTCACCTGCTCCACACCTGCGGCCATCAGAGAGTGCAGCTCCTGAGTCCAGCCCAGAGCCTCCACCAGCGCCTGCACGCCGTTCACCACCTCCCCCAGCTGCACCACGTCCTGAGGGCGCCGCCCCCACACAAACGGTCCCACAAGGCCCCTGTTGATGAGCAAGCGGGGCACGGAGCTGCGCACGGCTCCCGCCAAACTGGCAAAAGGCTCCACCTAGGGGCAAACAGCAGAGCACACAGAAACCTGCTGAATCATCAGATTTCTGCAGAGGTTCCCCATTCGCAGCTTCCACCATGGGGTCAAATAAGATTCAGCTGAAAGTTTAAAGGTGAAAGGTGGTCGGAGGAGGGCAAGACTGACTGGGCCCTGACTGCACGAGTGTTGGACTGCTGGTGCCTCCACAGTGAACGCGATTTGTGTGGGAGAGGCGGCCGGTATCAATGTAAAGTCAATGGTTTAGACACGAAGTTAGGGAGAGAAATAAGTTTCACTCCAATTTGCGCGTGCGTAATTGTCGACTTGTAACTCATCCAATACATTTTGCGCATAAGTACAAACATTACAAAATTCCTAAAAATACAATTTACACAAGCACAAGTTGAAATTACGACAGCTTAAAATTAACTAACTATACGCACAAATCTTTAAAAATTATTCAGAAATCGCTTGTTATGCACACACAATATTTACACACAAATCAGATTTGAGACTCTTTTCACGTCTCCCAGATTCGTGCGTGACTGATGCGTTTAAATGTTGCTAGAATGTTGGGTCATCAGAGTTTTCTGATCAGCCACTCTCAACTTAGATTGTGAATAAGATCAAGTGAAACTTGAAAATTTTCAACTTTATTAAACAGATATGCCAGCTAATTAATACAAAAAAGTCTAAATGAGCAGTTTGAAAATACCTGTCCCTTTCAAAATAGTCACAGACGAAATATTCAGTTCTGGAAAATATTTTTATTTTTAAAGGGACAACTTAACAATGACAGGAAAAGGTGGAGAGATAGTTGACATGATGCAAAGGAGGAAGGTAGACATACTGTGTGTTCAGGAGACCAAGTTTCCAAGGCTAGAAGCTTAGGAGCAGAGTTCAAGTTGTTCTATCGTGGTAGAGATGGGAAGAGGAATGGAGGAGGAGTTATCTTAAAGGAGGAGTTTGTTAGGAGTGTTGTAGAGGTAAAAAGAGTGTCAGAGTGATGAGGCTGAAGACAGATATGGAAGGATAGATGTTTAATACTGTTAGTGGGTATGCCTCACAGGTGAGGTGTGAGCTGGAGGAGAAGGAGAAATTCTGTTTGGACCTTGATGAAGTGATGATGATCATGGAAGTGAAAGAGTTGTTATTGGAGCAGATTTCAATGGACATGTTGGTACAGGAAACAGAGGTGATGAGGAATGATGGGCAGGTTTGGTATCCAGGAGAGGAACATAGAAGGACAGATGGTGGTTGATTTTGTAGAAAGGATGGAAACGGCCAAAGTGAAAATGTTCTTTGAGCAGAGGGAGGAACATAGTGACCTACAAGAGGGGAGGTAGAAGCACACAGAATACATTTTGTGTAGACGCTGTAATCAAGTGGCGTCAAACTCAATCGCACAGGGAACCAAAATCCAAAACCAACTTTGGGTCGCGGGCCGAGCAGGATAAACATTTACTGAACACACTAAAACTAAAGTTTTAAAACTTTAAAAAAAATTTTACATAAATATAAATATATCAGACAGGAATATTTTTGAAATAAATCATCATAAACCTTAAATAACTTTCAAGATTTTGTCTTCATAAATTATATCCTGTCAAAGTAATACAAATATAAACATGCTGCAGAACAAAACAAACAAAGCCTAGAATTGAAAGTAAAATGTGTGTTTCTCAGCAAAAACAAACCCGATCATTCCGTTTTCTTTGCTCGTGTGTCGTTTTATCAGAGCTGGACTCCTGGCATCGTTTTTCACCTTCAAGTTCATTTCTGTTTGGTGTGTGAGATCCTGTGTTTCTGTGAAATGCATCAAAGTGATTTGATTTAAAAACCTGTTATTGTCAATATAGATTTTTGTTGTTACTAAAATATTAAAAACTAAACCAAATAACATATTACTAGGATTAATCCAGACATAATTTTCCTAACTTTGTGCATCACCAACAGTAAAAATCCTCCTTGAAGCTTCAATACATTCCTAAACAATTGATCTGTTGTTTATTCATTCATGGAAAAGCACAGCTGTTTATTACCCGCTTTAACAGGCTCCTTTTCATTGGAGCTTTATGTCAGAAAGTAACAAAGAAATGACAAACGTAAAATACATGTTATATGGAAAAAAGACCTAATAAAAAAAGTCTACAATGTGTAAATAGTTAATAAGGACGAACATTATTAGCGTCCGCTTGTGTAAACTAAAGGCCTGCGATGACCCTGTTCATTATGGATTGTGTTGTTGAGGCTGCACTCACTTTCACTTCACAGTCTGCGCCGTAACTGTGAAAGAACAACGTAAAATACTGCAATTTTGAGGATAAAAATAGTTACTCACAGGACTCAATATTAACTTTTTTGGTTCCTAGCCAGGATGGCCGGAATCATCCAAAGTCTACCAGCCAAACCTGGACTCCGAAATAATTTGTGTATTTCAGAGTAAAGCAGTTATTTTCTTTTTTTAAAATAAAATACTAATAACAATTAAAAGTGTGGTCTTATGTCAGGTTTTTTAACATTACAGAAATTGTTATTTTAATAAAAGACATTTGTAATCCCTGAATTGTTTTATGAACATGAACCTTTCTTTAAAGCAACGACTTGATTTACAAACATTACATTGTGGAAGTATTAAATATTGATCAGCATGAATTGTTTTTCGTGTGAGTCAATCCTGATGACAGTATTGGTCACAAAGCAACAAAGTCTGTTGGTGACCTGCTGGGCGATCACGTTGTGGGTGCGGTCAACTTTGTAGCTTACAGTCTGTTGTTTAAAGATATTTTTAATGATTTTTTATTTAATTTTTCATGGAAGCGAATTGCATTCAACTGAAGAAAATACCACCTTTTTTTAAAGTTAAATTCAATATGCTTCCATAAGGATTGAAACTAGTAATAAACAATAAAATGATTAGGCTACTTCAAAGTTGTTGTTTTTGGTCAAAAATGTCATGTATAGAAAAACATGCATATATTGAAAAATGTGCAGCGTTTTGTCTTATTGTGTCTTTGTCATTTCTAAAAGTAACAATGACATGAGGCAGTAAGTGAGTGTGTGTTTGTGTTGGCTGAGACCAGTGTAAGCAAATGCTAGAAATTCACACTTTGCAATTTCCAATGCGCACCTGAATGCAGCAGCTGCTGTGGCAAATGTGAGGATTAAATCAAATTAAAATGTTTGAACAAACTCTGGGATGGATGTTCGTGGTGCCCAAGTGGGGAGAAAAGCAGACACCTGAACATCATGGTTGTGAGTTTGAGCCCCGTGTCAGGGATTATTAATGTCTCACCTGCCATAGTGGCTAGTGAAATCGATTTTCTACTCGCCAAATGTAAGTTTTACCCGCATTTGGCAGGTGGGCGGGTGTTGATTTAGGCCCCTGGTCACTCATTTAAATGACATCTAGAGAACAGATTGGTGGAAACATTCTTATTTTATTATTAGTTCCTCCCAATGGCGAGGATGTGTTTACTGGCGAGGCATTGGCTCACCTGCCTCCCCTGACTGCATGTCCCTGCTGAGACATGTTTCAAAAGGAACCCCAAATCCACCCAAATTCTGTTCACAAATGTATTATCTAAATCACCCATTTGACCAGGAAACCACCTATTCTTGCAGCTGATGCAATGCATGATGGGATTTGTAGTTAACTTTTTAGTGATGGTCACAGAAACATTGGGCCTGTGGTCAAATCTGACAGCGCGAGGAATTGTGGGATACCATTCCCTTTGCCTGTCTGAGTGGATTGGAGTTTAAGTTTTTGGTCGATGTGTTTTGTTGTCTGATGTTTTACTCTGTTTTGCCCTTAGTTATTTTATCCTGTTATGGTTATTTCTTTTTGCATCATGAGTGAGAGGATGATGACCCCCTTGTAATGTAAAATGTGGTGTGCTTCCAAAATAAGAGCAGAGATCATTATAACCGAGCTTTCAACCACCTTAAAAACAATTCTAAAAGAACAATTTAAAAAATGTTCTGGTGGGATGGATTATGTATGTGGCAGGAAGGATGCGGGCGTTGACTTTGACAAATGTGATGTAAACTCTTGAAGGAGATCAGAGACTGTAAAGTAGAGGTAAATGAGAGTGTTTCCAGACAGCATAGAGTGGTGGTGCGTAGGATGACTCTGGTGATGAAGAAGATGTAGAAATAAAAAAGAAAGGGAAAAGGCAGAGCACAGGACAAACTGGTGGAAGATAATAAAGGAAGAATGTTGCATGACTTTTAAGAAACAGTTGAAACAGGCTCTGGGTGGTCAGGAGGTACTCCCATATGATTGGATAACTACAGCTAATGTGGGAGACAGATAGGACTGTACTTGGTGTGTCATCAGGAAAGAAAGTTGATAAGGAGACTTTGTGGTGGAATGGGGGGGTGCAAGAGTGTATACAGAATATAAGGCTCGATAAGAGGACCTTAACCATAACCTGGTACCGGACGCAGATTGGAACTGGTTCCAGATGCGGTACTGATTCTGGATGCTGTACCAGTTCCAGACGCGGTACCATGTCCGACAAAACCACTGGACCCCTTTAATCGAAACAGCAGGCATTTCAAAAAACGTCGAGTTGGGAGCACCCAAAGCGTTAAAGAGTGACGCAGAGGGCTCCATACCCGTGCATCAATATGCGACTTGGGAGGGAGAATATTTTGAAGTGGGATACTGAGAGGACTGAGGAGAGTTTTGTTTTAAATTAATCTGCATTTTTGTTTCATCTGAGAGAAAATGTCAGAGCCTACAAAACCTAAGTAACGAAGTAACGAGGATTTCTATAGTCCAGTAACTGTAATTAATTACAGAAATTTGAACTGTAATTCGTTATGTTACTCTGTTACTGATAAAAGTAATTAAATTACAGTAATTTGCTACTTTGCAATTCGTTACCCCCAACAATGGTTGTTCAACAGGACCTTAAGTGATGAGAAAATACCTGAGGAATGGAGGTTAATTGTCATGGTGTCCATTTTTAAGAATAAGGGAGACATGCTGAGTTGTGGCAACTACAGAGGAATAAAGCTGATGAGCCATACAGTGAAGATATGAAAAAGAGTAGTTGAAGCTAGACTAAGAGCAGAAGTGAACATTTGTGAGCAGCAGTATGGATTCATGCCAAGAAAGAGCTCTACAGATGCAATCTCAGATGCTTTAAGGATGTTGACAGAGAAGTACAGAGAAGGTCAGAGAGATTCACTGTGTCTTTGTAGATCTGGAGAAAACTTACGACAGAGAAGAACTGTGGTTTTGTATGAGGAAGTCTGGAGTGACAGATAAGTATGTTAGAACAGGACATGTATGAGGGCTGTAAGACTGAGGTGAGGTGTGCTGTAGGGGTGACGGTGAGTTCAAACTGAAGGTGGGATGACATCAGGGATCAGCTCTGAACCACTTCCTGTTTGCCGTGATGATGTCCAGACTGATGGATGGTGTGAGACAGGAAACACCATGAACTATGATGTTTGCAGACAATACTGTGATTTGTAGTGAGAACATAGAACAGGTGGAGGTTTGTCCTGGAAAGAAGAGGAATGAAGGTTAACTGCAGAAAGACAGAGTTCATGTGTGAATGAGAGGAACCAAAGTGGAAGAGTGAGGTTACAGGGAGAAGAGAGAAAGAAGGGGGAGGATTTGAAGTATCTACGGTCAACAGTCCAGAGTAACAGTGTGGAAAGAAGTGAAGAAGTGAGTGCAGGCAGGTTGGGCTGGGTGGAGAAAAGTGTCAGGTGTGATGTGTGATAGAAGAGTTTCAGCTCAAATGAAATGAGAGGTGTACAGAACTGTGGTGAGAGCAGCCATGTTGTTCAGTCTAGAGACAGAGGAACTGAGAAAAAGACAGGAAGCAGAACTGAAGGCAGCAGAGATGAAGATGCTGAAGAATGAGTCCATCAGAGGAACAGCTCATGTTAGAGGTTCTGGAGATAAAGTCAGAGGTCAGACTGAGATGGTTTGGTTATGTCCAGAGGAGAAACAGTGAATATTTTGGTAGAAGGATGCTGAGTCCAGAGCTGCAGGAAAGAGGTTTATTTATTGATTTCCAATTTTAAATATTTCATGCCAATTTTAGATATTTAATGTCTTTTATTTAATGATTTCATGGCGTTTATGTTTATTTAATTTTGTCCCTCCTGAACCACCATAGTGGTGACCCCTGAAGGGAAAAGCCCAAAGGAAAAGTAGAACATTCCACATTCAATGTTTAGGAAAAAGTTTAGGAGAAATCTGTTTATCACATTAGAGCGCATTTCTCTTAAAAACCAAAGATCAGAATCTTCACTTTCACTTTATCCACCTGAGAGAATTTAGGGCAGTTTTTCATTTGTGAGAATGTTTTCGATAAATAAAAACCTGAGCGGTTACTCTCATCAAGCTAAAAAAGTTCTGTGAAAAACCTACAATCAGGGTCATGAAGCAGCATCTTGAAGACTGGCGGCAGTATGGCGGGGGCTGCGATTGACCTCCACACAAAAAAAATAAAACGTTTTTCTAATTAGATTCAGACAAGAAGTTTAATGCTGGACTTCCTGACCTCTAGTGAGGTCCCCATGATGATCAGCAGGTCTGCCAGAGGGAAATCCCTCAGGTACTTCAGGAAGTGGCGGGGCAGCTCCTCTCCAAAGAACACGATGTCAGGCTTCACAACCCCCCCACAGATGGAGCATTTAGGGACACTCCCACTCATCACAGCGGGCTGAGGAAAAAAAAAAACAAGATCACACATAGTTGATCTGTTCAGTTGTTCCGTCACTAAAGACGCAGTCTAGAAAAAGACCTCTGGATCAGGAGACCCCCACCCCCATTGATTTGAGTTTTCTGAACATTTGAAGGAACGATAGCCAGAACTACTGCTTTTATATTACTGGTGGAATGTTTTTGTTTTTTTTTTCCAAAGAAACAAGTGGACCCCCCCCCACACACACACACACCCAATATAGCAAGTCCAGATGGAAGACTGCAATGAGTCTGTGGAAGGACTGCAGGAGTCAGGTAGGTCTGAGACATAGGTGTGTGGATACCCTAAAATGTGTCCCCTGAGAGTGGCTGCAAGGTCTCACCCGAAGCTCCTCCCCCTTGTATTTCTGCAGACATGAGGTGCAGGTGGCTGTGGCAAACGTCCCATGAGCTTCCACCAATTTCTCTGGAGGAATCCCAGCCACTAAACAGAAAGCAGAGGGAATTCAGAGACTGCTCGGCGTTCTCTGTGGTGAGGCTGCAGCAGTCAACACCTACGCCTCTCCAGCCCATCAATGTTCTGCGTGTACATGCGCAGCAGCTGGCCCTTCTGGTGAAGCAGGTGCACAAAGAAGTGTGCCAAATTGGGCCGGTAGTTTCCTGGATACAGCTCTTTGGCTAAAGCAAAGAAGGGGGCAGGGTTCCTTTGGAAAAAGCCAATCTCAAAGATGGCTTCTGCGTACGGCAGGTCGTACTGCTGCAGGTTGTCATAGAGACCGCTGCCTGGAGACCTGCAGGTATTGCCAGACGTTAGCAGGAGAGCACTGGAAATGTTTTTCGACCTGGTTTTCAACCCAACCTGAAATCTGGGATGCCGCTTGGAGTACTGATCCCGGCTCCGGCCATCACCACTACCCGCTTGTGCTGACGATCCCGAAGGCTTCTGGCTATGTCCTCCAGAGTCAGCTGCGTTACAGATGTACCTCCACCTCCGGTGAAGAGTCCTCTGCCCCCCCAACACTGGAACGGGTATGTGTGTCTGTGAGGAGCCAAACCCGAAACCGCAGAGATTCAGGAGATGGCATGACTATGAACACACCAAGAGGCTCACAGTTTGGAACAAAGCAAATATGGAAAGACATATGAATCTGTGACAGACTGGAGACCTCTCCAGGGTGTACCCAGGTTAGGCTCCGGCATCCCAGTGACCCTGTCAGGGATGAAATGGGTTAGGAAGATGGATGGATTTGAATCTGGATTCTCCATCAGTCTGCCTCTCCTCTCCATGACACTTGCTTCTGTGTTTGCTGATAAAAGCTTTTTCCCAAACAGAGAGTTTTAATAAATCCCCTCTCAGATTCTCACAAGTAGATTCCTACACCTCTGATTCACTTCCTCTTTTCAGAATAATGTATCAGCAGCACCAAAGAAAGAAAAAAGAACAAATCTCCCTTTTTCTGCAGTCAGTCTTTATTTTGTGTGACAGCAATAGATCAGGGCAGAACAAAGCCTACAGTTTGCCTCCAAACTGAGTTTCTGTGAGAGGACAGGTGAGGTTCAGGTGTTCTGAAGGGGAGTACCTGAGCAGAGCTGCAGCGGGTCGGAACCAGACAGCCAGACAGGAACCTGTGGAGACATCACCCATCAGGAGCACAAACACCTAAGTGATGATCAGATCACCTTTACCGACCGGCTCTCACGCACCTGACCGGGTCTACTCACACTGTAACATTTGCTTCCTATTGCAAAACAAACAACAGTGTCCATGTGTTGTTTGTGCACTGACCATGTACACTCCTGGATCCAAAAGCGCGGAGAAATGCACACGGTCTGAAGGGACGAAGCGACACCCACCCTGCCATCACCGCTCAGGTCAGTGCCGGCACACCTGTGCAACACCTGTCCGGACGTCACTCAAAAGAAAGTGACAGTCGCCGCTGTCTGGCTGCTTTCGTCTCGGATGAGAAGCAAAATCATCTGCTACGACTGTAAACACTGGCGTAGTGAGGCATTCATGAACACCGGAAATACAACTTTTATCGCAGTTTCCACCCTATAATGGTGATGGTTAGATTTGTTATTTGTTCCTATCTATTTATTCATATAAATATGAATGTCAACGGTCACTGCTCGTATTTGGGGTGGATCAATGAGGCTTAGTTTACCACTAGTTTAATTTCATTTGACAGAATAAACAAAGAACTCCATATATGTGTGATGGGCAATCTGTTCTTCGTCTATGTTATCACGAAAGTCTCAGTCGAAATATAAATGTTCAATCGCAGATCTTAAATCCAGCGCTTCATATTTGTATCTTCACGTTCAAAAAAACTTGGCTAGTGATTTATTCAAATTCCCAGTTTTAGTAAACCTATCATGACCTATGACCTACATGAACTTCCTCCTCATTGTTTACTTAACTCGCTCTTCTTTTGCTAAGTGTTTTAAAGCTTTCTTTAGACGTTGGCCTTTCTGAATGCACTTAAATAAATTAAATGTATCTATGAAATTAACGACGTTACGAGTATGCCGTCTCTCAGCCATATGATATTTATACTGAAAGAAAGTAAACACTTTGAGCTGGCAAACAGACTACGTCCTACATTTCCCAGCCCTCCTTGCGTATTCCGCATGCGCAGTGTCTTAGCAAATACGGCCACCCAACATCAGTTCAAATCTGGTTGAAATTCACTTAGCAGCCCCGCTTTCAAGCTACTTTCCGTTTTTTCGCTACCATGAAAGATGTCAGCGGGTACCTCAAACAACAACAGAGCAGCAGCTCCACGCCGGAGACGGCAGCAAAGTGGCACGCTCTGGAAGATTTATACAACAAGAGGTGAGAAAAATGTAACATACGAAAGCCTAGCTTAGCTCGCCGTTAGCCGCTCATTCATTGAAATGCAAGCTGAGTCACTGAGCTAATGCTAAGTGCTAGCACTAGCCTAACAAACCATTTGCCTACAAGATGTGTTAGACGAATAAAACAATAATGAAAGAAGCTATTCTTTTTATCAAATGTATTCAAGTATTTTATTGTATTACATTACGTAAAGGGTGAGGCAATAATGACTGATTTGATCAGGTTACCAAACTAGTTTTTTTTAACAGTGACAGTCCAAAAAACGACCGAATGAAACCGTTTGAGTCAGGAGTCTGCACCCATCAACACTTAAGGAGCCATGCGGGTTGGTTTCTCGCTGACCACAACCCAGTAGGAGCCACAAAGTCTGACTTCATCGTTAGAAAAATAAGACACTGATTTTTATTTGTTATTAAACTATTATGATAAAAGATATGTGAACTGTTGTTTTGACATAAATAAAACTTAAAAAGAAAAAATGCGAAGTTACTAAACGAAAGTAGCAGAAAACCTAAGCCTAACTGGCATCCTTTTTTCCATCAGTCTGGCTGGTGTCTGTGTTGTAGTGCAAATGTTACTTAACTTCAATTGAGTAAAACTGTTAAAAAATAGAATAGTAATGTCTCAAAATACCACTGCACAACCAAAAGTAATAGATTACTGTGAGGCCATACTCCAAATTTGTTCTGGTCATAAGAACAGTCCGGTCTCACATGGTTCTAGCATCCCACCGTGATCTGAAGCCTTCAGGATTATCTAGGTTTTCACTTGCTCATTCTTTCTTGGCGCTGTGTTGTTGCTTCACTTGGTCTGGCCGCTCTATGAAAGATCAGTTTCTCCAAGAGGAAACATTCAAGCTCCTGCTGAGGTCTCCTGGAATGTGATCCGGTTTAAATTGATCCTGATAAAAAATGGTTTTAAAACACTGTCCTGGCAGGAATGTTCTGCCCAAGAAAGTGTTCAGCTCAGAAACCGTTACTGTGTCTTCCTGCTGCGGCTCACATTGTGTTTCCTGCTCCTGACAGACTGTGGCATCAGCTGACGCTAAACTTGACAGACTTTGTCAAAGATCCTTGCTTCAAGACGGGAGACGGCCTCATTCAGGTGAGTGCAGCGGAGCTTCACCTGAGCTGCTGCTGGATAGACATGGAAACTGAAAGCTCTGCAGGGGCTGAATTAATCTGAAATGGGACATTTGCTCCCCAGCTGGATCATCTTGAAGGTTCATTGCAGAGCATGACTTCTCTACTTGTCTTTCTTTCCCCTCTGACAGCTTTATGAAAATTTCATCTGCGACTTTGAACACAGGTGAGCTAAGGTTGCCTGAAGCTGTCCCCACCAATTCACTATGTGGCTTCTGATGCCTTGCTTTGCTTCGTACAGAATCAACCCCTTGTCTCTGGTGGAGATCATCTTGTACGTCGCCCGACAGATGCCAGGTGAGAACCTGAGCACCCCCCCGGTGCGCCCAGTTTCTGGAGCCTTCATCAAAGCTTTTTGTTTGTTCTAGATCCTAAAGATGCTATCACATTTCTGGAGAAGACCAAGGAGAAGGTCAGTGATGCGCGGTGAGTCCTCCGGTGCAGCAGAGGATTCTGGGTCACACTTGTGGTTTCTGTGTGGTTCAGGTGAAGAGCAGCGAGGAGGCCGTTATTCTCTGCAAGACCTCCATCGGCAGTCTGAAGCTGGAAATCAGTGACCTTCCTGCCACCAAGGTGAGACCTTCTGCTGAAGCTTGCACGCTCTCAGAACCACTTAATGCAAAGGCCTTTTCTCAAGGGAGGCTGAAGAACAGATCTGACAGGACAGCAGAAGGATGAAGAGCAAATCAAAGTCTTCAGAGATGACTGAATCCTTGGAAGCATCAAGAGCGTGCATGCACTCACTGCACATGCACAAACAAGGGTGTGAGGATGATGAGGACAGCAGTGGTGTTGGAACTCAAAGTTGTGCATAACAGAGAGGTTTCAGGTGTAGCTCTGATTTAAAACCTAACAGAAACCAAAGGTCAAAACTGTCAGTCTGTTTAGGGGGGGAAGTGTCACAGTTTCGTGCGTCTTCCATAGAAAATCATTGAGGAGGTGGAAGAGATATTGAACAACCTGCCTGGTGTGACGTCTGTGCACGGCCGCTTCTACGACCTGTCCAGCAAATATTATCGCATCATTGGGAACCACGCCTCCTACTACAAAGACGCTCTGCGCTACCTGGGCTGCGTGGATGTCAAAGACCTACCAGGTGAGAGGTGGCGCACCCACAGAGTGTTCTCAGTGGTATGGAGTGGCTGAATGACTGTTTGTTTCTACAGAAACGGAGAAACAGGAGAGAGCCTTCACTCTGGGGCTGGCTGGCCTCTTGGGAGAGGGCGTGTACAACTTTGGAGAGCTGGTGAGAGGTGGATCATGTAGACACGCAGGTGGGGTCATACATGTAAGGTGAAGCATGCATGTCTGTCTCTGCAGCTGATGCATCCGGTGCTGGAGTCCCTGAGAAACACAGACAAGCAATGGCTGATTGACACACTGTACGCCTTCAACGCTGGAAATGTGGAGAAGTTTCAGGGCTTCAAATCAGCGTGGGGTCAACAGGTGACGCACACCATCACATCCACACAACCCTCATGTTCACACTCAAAGCTGTCATGTGTAGCCATCGCATCCACACATGTATGCCATCATATGAACATCATTCACACATCACCATCCACACACACAGTGTAGGAAATAAATATTTGATCTCTTGCTGATTTTGATGACAGTCATCCTGATGTTAGATTAATATAAACGATGTGAGATAGAAAATCAAGAAATCCACTATAAAGAATTTAAATACATTTTAATTGCATTTCATAGATAGAAATAAGTATTTGATCCCTTAGTAACCTTTGAAAGAAATCGGCCTAAGACAACACGGCAGGAGTTAGATGAAAACCTTCATTATTCAGAGAGTGATTGGCAGAAGGTGCTGTGTTCAGATCAGACCAACGTGGAGCTCTTTGGCATCAACTCAACCTGTTGTGTTTGGAGGAAGAGAGATGCAGCCTATGACCACCAGAAGATTATCCCCACTGTCAAGCATGGAGGGGGAAATATTATGCTGTGGGGATTTTTTTTCTGCACAGAGCTGCTTCACCGTGTGAATAGGAGGATGGGTGGAGCCGTGTACTGTCAAATCCTGAGTCAGAACCTCCTTCCGTCCCCCAGGAGGCTTCAAATGGGTTGTGGACGGGTTTTCCAACAAGATTATGACCCAAAACATACCTCCAAGACAGTGGTCCAGCCAGTCTCTGGACCTCAATCCTATAGAAAACCTATGGGGGAGAGTTGACCAAAGATCCTCCTGATATGTGCAGAAACCTCTGGGCTGCTAATAAAGGTTTCCCACTAGAAGGATCAAATACTTCTATCAATGAAATGCAAATCAATTCTTTAAGGTGGACTTCTTGATTTTCTATCACTGTTCAAAGGAACCATAAGGATGACAGTCCATTTGTTTCTAAGTGAGGGAAGCCAACATGGAGAGATCAAATCCTTATTTCCTCTTTTGTTTAAAGCTGTAAGGTATTTCAGAGTCGCAACATATAAATGTTGTCCTCACACAGAGATGCAAACACACACATTTCCCCATATGGAAGTGAATGGGACTCATTTCAAAATAAAAGTTAATACTGGAAATGCTTTTTCATTTTCACAATGTAACTGATTTTTCATTTGATTTAAGAGACAAGTAATGCAATCCTCCAAATAGCATTTTCATTTTCTACTTCAATGCATATGTGTATATATATACATACATATATACGTGTATATATGTATGTATGTATGTGTGTATATATATATATGTATGTATATATATACATATATATATATATATATGTATATATATATATATACATACATACATACATATATACGTGTATATAGACAGAGACGTTCAGATGTTTTTTTTTGAACATTTGAATGTTACAAGCAACACCCATCAGCTTTCACTCTGCTTTTTGGTCTGTTGATTACAGCCTGACCTGGCAGCGCATGAAGCCAAGCTGATGCAGAAAATTCAGCTGCTGTGCGTGATGGAGGTGAGTGTCCACGTTTCCTCTGTCCCGGTACACCTAAGGTTTGATTCTGTGCATGTTCAGACCTCTCGTCTCCCCCAGATGACCTTTACTCGACCTGCCAACCACAGACAGCTGACCTTCAATGAAATAGCTCAGAGTGCCAAAATCCCAGAGAATGAGGTGAGTCTGACAAATGGAGCCAGTCAGAAGACGCTGGGAGCTACCCTGAAACTCTGTCCTCCTGCAGGTGGAGCTGCTGGTGATGAAGGCTCTGTCTGTGGGCCTGATTAAAGGCAGCATTGATGAGGTGGACCAGAAGGTGCAGATGACCTGGGTGCAGCCCAGAGTCCTAGACCTTCAGCAGGTCAGATAAAGGAGCTTATACTTTACAGCAAACCTGTCCATGTGGGACACTTGTAACAGGATGTCTGTCTTTCTGCTCCGTTTGGAACTGTCTGTTTTTTACGTTTGCTGTTCTCCTTTCAGATCAAAGGCATGAAGGAGCGTCTGGACTTGTGGTGCGGGGATGTGAAGAACATGGCCATGCTGGTGGAGCAGCAGGCCCACGACATCCTCACCTAAGCAGATGTCTCTGATTCTTGGTTTCTTTTTACTGGACTTTTGTTTTCCTGTGACTTTTGTTCGTGTACATTTACATGGCACCGTTCCACAAATAAAGAGTTGAAACACGACGCTTACACAAATAAATTCTGTACAAAAGCTATTGACTTCAACTGGGGGTTTAAGGGTTAACATTGTTAAAAAAAAGAATCTAAACCGTAGTCGGGTTAAATTGGCTGAAACTTCAGGTGTAGCTCACATACATGGACTAAGAGGCTCACACACACGGGATTAAAACAGAGTAACAAGAGTTTGGGCTTAGTGTCTGGTCTGCCTGCGTCAGCAGACATCGCTCAGAAACTCAGTTAAAGTGATGCCCAAAGATGAAGGAGAACATTGATCAGAGTTCGTTTTGCCCACCGCAACAATGTTCTGACAATAAAGAGCAGCTGGTTATTTAACTTGCACTTGAAGGTACAAGCACCCAGTTTGGATTTACGCTTAAGATCCCCTCTTTTGAAAAGCATGTTAGCCATTAGAAAATCCAAGATTCACATAGAAATATATATATAAATATACATAAATATATATATATATATTCATATATATATATATTCATACACAGTGGTGGTCACAATTTTACATTAACTCTATAAAGAAAAGAATGTCATTGTTGTCTTGAGTTTCCAGTCATCTCTACTATGATTTTTCTCTGATAAAGTGATTGGAATGGGTACTTATGTCACAAAAAATATTCATGAAGTTTGGTTCTATTATGGGTCAACTGAAAATGTGACCACATTTCATGGATCAAACATGTACATACAGCAATGCTAATATTTGTTTTCATGTCCCTTGGCCATTTTCACGTCAATTAGGCACTTTTGGTAGCCATTCACAAGCATCTAGGCTTCTGGATGAATCTTTTACCACTCTTCTTGACAGAATTGGTGCAGTTCAGTCAGATTTGTTGGCTTTCTGACATGGACTTGTTTCTTCACTATTGTCCACAAGTTCTCAATGGGGTTTAGGTCAGGACTTTAGGAAGGCTTTTCTAAGGCCTTAATTCTAGCCTGATTTAGCCATCTCATTACTACTTGTGATGTGAGTTTGGGGTAATTGTCCTGTTGGATCATCCAACCGCGCCCAAGACCCAACCTTTGAGCCAATGAGTTTAGGTTGTCTCGAAGAATTTGAAGGTAATCATCCTCCTTCATTATCCCATCTGCTCTTTGTAAAGCAGCAGTTCCATTGGCAGCAAAACAGGCTCACAGCATAATACTACCTCCACCATGCTTGACAGTAGGTTTGGTGTTTTTGGGGTTAAAGGCCTCAGTTTTTCTCGTCTTGACACATTACTAGGCATTGTGGCCCACATTGTGGTTTTGTCTGACCACAGAACTTTCCTCCAGAAGGTCTCATCTTTATCCATGTGATCAGCAGCAAACTTTAGTCGAGCCATAAGGTGCTGCTTTTAGAACAAAGGCTTCCATCATACACTGCAGCGATGCAAAACACGCTTGATTGTGGACACTGACACCTGTGTTCCACCAGCTTCTAACTCTTGGCAGATCTTTTAATAATTTGGAATGTACTCTTTTTTTTTTTTTTTGGCTAATTGGGCTTTTTGGGCTTATTCTGAGTTAAGCTAAAATTTTAGAAACGTATATTTTTTTGGGGTGATTTTTGAAGAATTCTTGAAGTTCTTTGTGCATTTTCTGCAATTTGGTGGTGGCTGTGGTGCAGCAGAAAGGCAGCCTCTGATCATTAGATTACAGGTTTCGATTCCTGCCTTGGCTGCTCTTGTCCACAAAGTGCCATGGGCAAGACACTTAACCTCACATTGCCTCTGATGGAAGATTGGTGCCAGTGTTCAGCATCTGAGCTGCTATCAGTGTGTGAATGGGTAAGTGGGACTACGCCATTTCATTTAATTTAATTTTGATTTGAAATGGCTTATTTCAAGCAAGCAGGCAAGAATAACACATATTTAACACAAACAACAGAGGTTTACAACATGTCAAACATAGGATAACTAGGCATCTAATGATAGATTGCTTGAAAGTGAGTGAGAGGAAGCTAATTTGTATAATCCCACCCCGGCTCAACCATACCATTTACTTTTTGTTAGTTATCAACATCCGGTTAACTTATGATCAGATACTAGTACCGGACCAATACTGATTTAGGTCATTAAGCATCCTTAAGTAACAACTGCTGTTGCTGTAACATGGTGATCAAGGTGAAGTTTAACTAGATTTGTAGATGTTATGGTAACACTGCCACATGTCACCTGGCAAATTCTTGTTGAGTTATCTCAACTTGAATTATATATAGGTATTATTTAATTTTAGAGTACTTCTCAAAATAAAATTAAATAATTTATGCTAACCCAGCAAAATCAAATAGATGCAAAAATGGTTTAAGTTTCAATAGTACGTTTTATTAATGTCAAAAACTTTCATGAAATAATTGATATTCAGTCATTTAAACATAAATCCAGTTCAACTCCATCTGGTGTCCAAGAGAAACTACAAACCAGCCTTCACCCCCTCTGATTTCCGATCCAATTTAGCAGCTAAGTGGCATGCTGACCCTACAATCCAACATGTTATCGCCCTGCTTGAACATGGATATGTGCCATCACCCGCTGTAAAGGACCAACTTTTTGATCTGCCTTTTCCCCTAAGAGAAGAGAACAAGTTGGAGCTCCGGAACACCCTTCTTGTAAGAAGAAGACAGATCAGAGGTGACATCTCCTACCAATTGGTGCTACCTGAAGAATTCAGAGTTGTGGTACTACATCACCTTCATGACAAGATGGTTCATCTTGTGAAGGAAAGGACTCTTGACTTAGTTCGCTTCCGCTTTTTACTACCCTGGATGATTGCAGATGTGATATACAAGATAAAAACCTGTGAGAGGTGTCAAATGGGAATCACTTCCAGAACAAGCTGCACCTCTAATCAACATCAAAACGATGCATCCACTACAACTGGTATGCATGGGTTTCCTCTCTATTGAAACGGGTGGAAGGACAAAGGATATTCTGGTGATCGCTGCCATTTCACAAAGTATGCTGTAGCTGTGCCCACTCCCAACCAGAGGGCTCTAACTGTTACCAAATGTCTATGGGATAACTTCTTTGTTCACTATGGCATTCCAGAAAGCTCCACAGCGACCAAAGCACAGATTTGAAAGCAGAACTATTCGTGACCACTGTGGGGTGGCCGGAATCCAAAAAATGTGAACAACAGCCAACCATCCAACCCAGTGGAGAGGTTCAACTGGACTTTGTTAAACATGCTCGGGACCTTGTCCACAGACAAAAAACAACACTGGAAAGTTTTTGTTAAGCCCGTTGTTAATGCCTACAATGGCACTAAGAACAGGGTTATAGGATTCTCTACATATGAATTCATGTTTGGCCGTCGACCTCGGTTGCTGGTGGACTTGGCTTTTGTCTTTCCCCTTTTGGAGGACCCATCACCTTCCTACAGGAAAAACGTCCAGGAGCTGAGATCACTGGACCCATATCCGACCCGATTGCAACCAAAATAAATTGTCACATGGATCAATACATGAGATGCACAGAAGTGTATTGGTAGAGATTCCAGAGGAGTCAAACATCAACTCCTGGTTGACAAAACAGTCACTCAAGATTGCAAATCAGGACACACCACCTGTGCAACAAATCCAGTCGCAAATTTCCTCGCTTCTAAATATTCCACAGTCAACATTCGCGTGTGGAGTGGGGAGCCCCGTCCCAACACCGGACAGAAGAAAGGACGCAGCAAGCACTTTGGTCCATGGCCCCGGTGCAGTGAGGTCTGGGCGGGGCGCGCTGTTAAGCACACGGTGGAAATGCACCAGGCTGGGGATGGGCAAGGCTGGGCAGAGGGTCCAACAACTGGATCCCACCCAGCCTCTATCAGAAGGACTCAGGCAGCAGTGCAACACCGGGTAAGTGGTTCTACATATACAAAATGTCCTTCGTCCGCCCGTCAGATGGTGATTTGGCGCTGATCTTTTCGCTCGCTGCTACGGAGGAAATCCTGGTTAGTTTTTTTTCCTCTGCTCAGTAAGCTGCTTACCAGCAGGTTGTCTGGTCTGATCTGAGCTTGAACATACATGCAAACACCATGGTCATCCTCCATAAAACAAAACAACATAGGTGGTCCTGCCAGAAAAGATGAAAATTGTGTGAAATCTAAAGCTACCATTGACTTTGAATAGACAACAAGATCAGCCTAAACGTTCACTGTTCTGAGTAAACTCACTCAGATCTTCCTAAAATGTAATCTAGAAAAACTCCTTTATTAGTTTATAGTAATAATTTACTTGTGAAACAGATTTGTATTTCCAGCTTTGTTTTTTGCAATTGTAGCACCGCAGTGTGCAGGTGTCTGGCCCTTTCCAATATGGTGTCCAAGTTTGCATGTGCAACAAGCTGGCGCAGTAGATCTAGCCTATATAACTCATTGGGTTCCTGGGGGTCCGTGTGGTGGTCATGCGGGCCCGGGTTGTAGCTTTTGTAATTATGTTGTGGTTTTTGTTGTTGTGTTGTAGCTTGATCGTCGGCTTGTGGCTTTTGTTGTTTTGTTGTAGCTTTGTCATCGTGTTGTGGCTTTTGTCATTGTGTTGTCGCTTTTTTCGTTGTGTTTTATCTTTTTTGTTGTATTCTGGTTTTTGTCATTGTGTTCTGGCTTTTGTCGTTGTGTTGTGACTTTTGTTGTTGTGTTGTGGCTTTTGTCCTTGTGTTGTGGCTTTTGTCCTTGTGTTGTGGCTTTTGTCGTTGTGTTGTGACTTTTGTCATTGTGTTGTAGCTTTTGTCGTTTTGTTGTGGCTTTGTCATTGTGTTGTGACTTTTGTTGTTGTGTTATAGCAGTTTTCACTGTGTTGTAGCTTTTGTCTTTGTGTTGTGGCTTCTGTCATTGTGTTGTGGCTTTTGTCGTTGTGTTTTGACTTTTGTTGTTGTGTTGTGACTTTTTGTTATTGTGTTTTGACTTTTGTCGTTGTGTTGTGGCTTTTGTCGTTGTGTTGTGGCTCTTGTCAATAAGACTTTGAGAGGAACGAGTTCTACCTAATGTTCATACACACGTGGACAAAATTGTTGGTACCCTCAGTTAAAGAAGGAAAAACCCACAATTCTCACTGAAATCACTTGAAACTTACAAAAGTAACAATAAATAAAAATTTATTGAAAATTAAATAATCAAAATCAGCCATCACTTTTGAATTTCTGATTAACGTAATTATTAAAAAAAAAAACTAATGAAACAGGCCAGGACAAAAATGATGGTACCTCTATAAAAGATTGAAAACTATTTGACCAGACTGACATGATTAACTCAGGTGTGTCCTTTAATTGACATCACAGGTGTTACCAAACTCATAATCAGTCAGTCTGCCTATTTAAAGGGAGACAAGTAGTCACTCTGCTGTTTGGTGAAAAGGTGTGTACCACACTGAACATGGACAACAGAAAGCCAAGGAGAGAATTGTCCCAGGACATCCGAAAACAAATGATAGATAAACATCTTAAAGGTAAAGGCTATAAGACCATCTCTAAACAGCTTGGACTTCCTGTGACAACAGTGGCTCATATTATTCAGAAGTTCAAGACCCACGGGACAGTAGCCAACCTCTCTGGACGTGGCCGCAAGAGGAAAATTGATGACAAATTGAAGAGACGGATCGTTGGAATTGTATCCAAAGAGCCCAGAACAACCTCCAAAGAAATGAAAGGTGAACTCCAAGGCCAACGTACATCAGTGTCAGATCGCACCATTCGTCGTTGTTTGAGCCAAAGTGGACTTCATGGGAGACGACCAAGGAGGACACCACTGCTGAAAAACAATCCTAAAAAAGCCAGACTGGAATTTGCAAAAATGCATGTTGACAAGCCCCAAAGCTTCTGGGAGAATGTCCTTTGGACAGATGAGACCAAACTGGAGCTTTTTGGTAAGGCACATCAACTCTATGTTCATAGACTCAAAAACCAAGCATACGAAGAAAAGAACACTGTCCCTACGGTGAAACATGGAGGAGGCTCAGTCATGTTTTGGGGCTGCTTTGCTGCATCTGGCACAGGGGGTCTTGAATGTGTGCAAGGTACAATGAAATCTGTAGACTATCAAGGCATTCTGGAGAGAAATGTGCTGCCTTGTGTCAGAAAGCTTGGTCTCAGTCGCAGGTCATGGGTCTTCCAACAGGACAACGATCCAAAACACACAGCCAAAAACCCCCAAGAATGGCTGAGAGAAAAGCGTTGGACTATTCTAAAGTGGCCTTCCATGAGCCCAGATCTGAATCCCATTGAACATCTGTGGAAGGAGCTGAAACATGCCATTTGGAGAAGACACCCATCAAACCTGAGACAACTGGAGCAGTTTGCTCATGAGGAGTGGGCCAAAATACCTGTTGACAGCTGCAGAACGCTCATTGACAAATACAGAAATCGCTTCATTGCAGTGATTGCCTCAACAGGTTGTGCAACAAAATATGAAGTTATGGGTACCATCATTTTTGTCCAGGCCTGTTTCATTAGTTTGTTTTTTTAAATAATTATGTTAATCAGCAATTCAAAAGTGATGGCTGATTTTGATTATTTAATTTTCAATACATTTGTATTTATTGTTACTTTTGTAAGTTTCAAGTGATTTCAGTGAGAATTGTGGGTTTTTCCTTCTTTAACTGAGGGCTACCAACAATTTTGTCCTCGTGTGTATATGGCAAGAATGACACAACAATTTTGCAAGAAACATGTCTGTTCAGTGGCAAGAAATAGCCATAATATTTGGAATCTTTCTAGTCAACATCCAACAATCTACTCAAAAATCTAAAGTCACATTTCAGTTTGAGGTGTTGTAGAATGAACAACTGTATTGTGGTTGCTCAGATTGCAGCAGATGAATAACTTTTAATCAATCGTCAAAATTTGGTGGAATTTGTATCATTTGATACAGCTGCCACGACTGGATCTTAGAAGACAATTGTATTTATACTGTTTGTTTTCTTGGAGTGCTGCAGATCAGGATTTCTTCTGAGCATGAGCACAAACTGTTTTTGCGCACAGGAATTGTGAATCTTTTTCGTTATGATGAACTGACTTGAAATCCCTTGGCCACTTTGTATTTTGTTCTGACCACCCTGCGGCCACCCCCCAAGAAAGTTTTGTGAGTATTGCTGGTTACAGGGACCTCCAACAAGAGCTCACTCCTGATTGGCAAGAGTGGTTGCCATAGAAACGTTGATTTGGACTCATCACTGCTTACTGACAATTTCTGGCTCCACATGGCGGGTTCCGTATCCCCCAAATAGTTGGTGACTGAACTGACTTACTTTGGTTAAAGCTGGAAGTAAAGTATTTTCTCTAAGTGATGTCACAATCGCTCAGTCCAGTTGTCAGTCAATGGATATAACTGAATAATCAGAGTTAAACCAATGAAAACTGAAGGTCCAGCAGCAGGTTGGTCTCTTAAAATGGGACAGAAAACAGGATCTGAAGCAGTTTTCCCGTTTCTTTATTTGACTGAAGATGAAAAATCTTTTCCTGGTGTTTCAAGAAAGCGGTCAGATATACGCAGATTGCATTAGTGAAGTTTGGCTTCATGAAGCAAAACTTTCCATCTCTTTCATGTTGAGGTTCTCCTGCGTTGGGGTTGTGATACTCACAGAAATCAGACAAACTTTTCCCCTCCGTTTGTGGTTTGTATGAAGCAGAAACTTAATGGCGGAAAAGGCTGTAACAACTATCTGTGAGAGGAATCAATGAGGGAACAAACTGCTGGTTACCAGGCAGGCAGATTGCTGAATGACCAGATTTGAGTCCAGAGGGAGGATGAAGAAGAAGAGGAAGAGGAGTGTGAGAGGCAGGGAGTGAAACGAGGCTGGATAATTAGGAGAGCAGCCTGTATCCCCGGAGGAAGAGCAGCAAGAGCTGCACATGCAGCTCTTTGCCCCATCCTTCTGTTTCTATCTCTTTAAGAGCCACCAGAAGGTGTGTGTGTGTGTGTGTGTGTGTGTGTGTGTGAGAGAGAGAGAGAGAGAGAGAGAGAGAGAGAGAGAGAGCCTGCGTGGGGGAGGGGTGCTGGCTGGGGTGGAACAGTCCTGTAATGAGCAGTTTTTACAGGGAAGAGACAGAGAGGATGGAAAATGAGGAAGGACAGAAAACTTGATGGAATTTTCTCTACATTTGAGCGCAGTGGAGAGGAGTGATTTCTGCCTCCGCATCTTCATCTTTGGTGCTCATCTTTAGACCACAACCGAGCAAGGAGGAGGGCAGAGAGTCGGAGCGATATTCACTGTGGAGCTGGGATGTGTGTTTGTGTGCTGATGGATGTGTGTGTCTGAGTCTGGATCGCTCATTTTCAGGCCACGCTTTGCAGGGGAGCTGCTGTCGGTGTGTTTGGGTGTTCCTCTAATGGCGCTCCAGCACAGCAGCATCAGGCTCGGTGCGGCAGGGATGCTGTAACGTCTGATTCAGTTGCTGCTTCTGCTCTGTGAGGCTGCTGGAGAAGCCTAGGCCTCACTCGTCTGGACCCACCGGCTCCTGGCTGAAGAGACGGGCCTGCGGCTGCGTCAAGCAGGGAGGTGCAGAAGGTGGAGGAGGAGGATGAGAGGCTCTCAGAACCCAGGAGCCTGTGAGGAGCAGTGCTCACAGTGGCCGTGTTTGTGGCTGCAGAACCATTGCTGAAGCTGGGATTGGTCCCGCATCAGGAGGTGATGCTCCTCAGGTTTCGACCTGCTTCTGATAAGAGCTGGCCTTTTTCATCCTAAACTGAAAGGAGAAGGAGCGCCGAGGCCCCGCACCTCCACGTTACCTGAACCCCCCCCTTCTTTCTCCCTCTCAGTGAAGCACACCTGAGCTTTTCTGTTTTCTGACTTTCTAAGGATTTGCCTAAACCTGTTTCATGCATGTCCACTGGAGGCAGGTTTGACTTTGATGACGGGGGGTCGTACTGTGGGGAGTGGGAGCAGGGGAAAGCCCACGGCCGAGGGGTCTGCACGGGCCCCCAGGGTCAGGGTGAGTATGCAGGTGCCTGGAGCCACGGCTTTGAGGTCCTGGGCATTTACACGTGGCCCAGCGGGAACAGCTATCAGGGCACCTGGGCACAGGGCAAGAGGCATGGCATCGGGGTGGAGAGCAAGGGCCGCTGGGAGTACAGGGGGGAGTGGACGCAGGGCTTCAAGGGCCGCTATGGGCAGCTGGAAAGCAGGGCCAGTGGCGCCCGATACGAGGGCACGTGGAGCAACGGTCTGCAGGACGGATATGGAACGGAGACCTACTCTGATGGAGGTAAGGGGGCTCCTACAGACACTCGGGAGGGCAAGTCGACACCCTGAAAACCAAGTGTACTTTTCCACAAACTCCTTCAAAGTGGAGCAACTTGCTTACTTACTGTTCCTGCTCTGAAACCACGTAACACATCTTCACAGCCGGCTACATAAATAACATGTAGGTCATGTCCACACACAAATAGATCACCGAGGAGGTACCAGGGCCCATGAGTCAGGGGGCCTCAGTAAGGCCCCACAGCGAGTTTGGATAGGAGACAGAATTGCAGTTTTTCAGTTCTCACAGCAGCTGAAACCAGCATTCCGCTTAAACATCCACAAGGAAATCTTTGAAGCTAGAACTCAGAAAAAAACTTTCCTCAAGCTGAGTCTGAAGAGAATCAAATCCACCTAAAAATGGGACTCTGGGATGTCAGCTAAGCCATGAAGAACGTAAAAGAATGGCAGAACTTTAAAAAGACATAAATACAGAAGACAATAAAACAACACAGACACGTGCACTCCAAAACCATGCTCACGAGCCCTGAAAGCAACACAAAAACCAGCACGTGTCTGCACACGCATCAACCCCCCACCCCCCGCGCGTTACATCCTCCGTGATGCGCCGTCTCCACAGTAACGGGGAGACAGCGGGTCAGATGCTCACTGGGGACCACGGTGAGGCTCCTCTGCTCTCTCATTGGCTCTCTCTGCTGTCAGTCACAGAAGAGTGGATTTGGACCATGAGTCTATTGCTAACATCCAGTTCTTTTCGGGTTCACTGCAGGCGCTTTCACGCTCTCAGTTTCAAAGAGAAACAGAAGCCGGCATAAATTCTATAACACAGTAAATGTGCGCGTGTTTTGCATCAGTCCTTCGGTCCCACACTTACCAGCAAAAAGAACACAATCATCACAGACTACATCTTCACTATCCCTTTAACTATCCAACCAAGACAGAATCAATAAAACATGCTTTTGTGCTGCTTATAGCCTTGGGGGAGTAATACACGCAATCAATGTTTTTAATAATGTTTTCTAAATGTGCTCTACCATTTGGTTGAGCAGGCAGATAGAAGGTTATTGTCTTCTTCATAACTTTAGTGGTTTTTCTGAATGTCTTCATTTTGCAGTATTCACTATAACATAAAAGCAACCAAGTACCATCACAGCAGATAACACATGCAATGGCAGCATAAAATGATCAGCCATCATTAAAGTCCAATGTGTAGAAACATTGGACAATTTTGCAAAGACATGTGACCATACAGTGCACTGTTCAGTACCCAGGTATCTATTTCTGATGTCCTGGATCCATTTGAGGTCAATTAATCCAATCAAGTCTGATCATTAAAGGAACTAATATAAACTATGAATTAAATCGTTAAAATGAATCGCTTCACCCCTAGTACATGGCGAACATGGGCTAGCTAGCATATCATGCAGTACCGACAGCCTAGTGCAGGGGTCGGCAACCTTTAACTCTTAAAGAGCCGTTTTGCCCTGGTTTCCATAGAAAAGACAACACTGGGAGCCACAGATGCTTTTTGACATCTAAAATGAAGATGTAGCCAATATGGCTCTAAATTAACTTTTTTGGTTACTAGCCCGAGTGACCGGTAACATCCAAAGTCTACCAGCCAAACCTGGACTCTACCAGCCAAACATTTCTCATAAAAATAGGTTGTGTCTTTCAAAGTAAAAATTTAGTCTCTCGTAAAAACAAAACACTAATTGTAATTGAAAGTGCAATCTAATATCAGGTTTCATAACATTACAGAAATGTAATGCTATTTTGATCAAAGACACTTCTGATCTCTGAACTTTTTTATTATCACAAACTTTTCTTTAAAGCATCAACTTTCTGCAAACACAGCAGAACATTGCAGTAAAGTCTGTGGGTGACCTGCTGGGTGCTCAGGTTGTGGGTGTGGGCAACTTTGTCTCTTTCAGTCTAATTTTTTTAAAGATTTTTTTTAATGGAAGTGTATTGCACTCAATTAAAAAAGAAGACCATCTTTTTTAATGGAATGCAATACACTTTCATAAAAAATTAGTATCCATAAAACTAGTGATAAACAAGTTTTTTAATATCCTACATTGAAAAAAAACATACATATTTTGAAAGTTGTGTAACATTTTGCCTTAAATTGTGTTAGTTGCAAGTCAGTTATTTCATAAAGAAATGACATGTAGCAACAAGTAAGTGTATTTGTGTTGACTGAGATCTGTGTGAGCAAATTCTAGAAATTCCTCACGCACCTGAATGCTGCAAAAGCGAGCTCTTAATGAAAGCGCATAAGTGCAAAAATTCCATGCAGCCCCTGAATGCATCAGCTGCTGCAGGGAATGTGAGGATTACATGTGCGCAATAAAGTCAAAATTAAATGTTTGAAAAAACTCTGGGATGGATGTTTGTGGTGGCCAAGTGGAGATAGACGGCAGACACATAATGTCCCGGTTGTGAGTTTGAGTCCTCTGTGTCAGAGATGATGAACAATGTCTCAATGTCAAATTTAAAGCTCTGAGATATATGTGTATATATATGTGTATATATATGTATATATATATGTATATATATATATATATGTATATATATATATATATATATATATATATAGTTTTATTGTAAGATTTCGAGGTCACAATACAGGCTTGGTGAAAGAAACTTAAAACATTTGATAAATAAACTAAAACATGGCAAAACCATGGAGAAAGAAAGGCGGCAAAGCAGAACAGAACAGATGACTTGACAAGGATTAACTGAAAACCAGACACTTAAATAGGCTGAGGGTAATTAACAGAAATGAAAACAGTTCTGATCATGAACCTGAAACTGGTGACTGAGGGACAATTCAAAAACAGAACATGATCAAAAAGCACAACAAAAATCCAAACCAAAGTTCACAATCCTGACAGCAAATGCTGATCACCGAAATTGCACAAGATCTGAAGAAAGAAGCTAAAAACTTTGAATTAACAGGAGGACATGATACACGTTTTTAAGACAAATAAAATACACTTCAATCGGACACTTATAAGGTGAAAGAGCCACTGGTTGCCGACCCCTGGCCTAGTCTGAACACCTTTTGCTAATTTGGTCGGCAGTAGCATGTTCTTGAACGTGTGTCACATTCCTAGTGTGACTGGAGCTTTAATGGAGCACCTGAAGAAATTCATTCTGGAAGATTCCGCATCCTTGGACTCCAAAGAAGCTCAGACGGATCTGTCATCCACATGTGAAGAAAACTGTAGGTGCGCTATTCAAAGGAAATGAGGGGTCAGGAACACCAGATATTGCAAAAAGTGGACAAGTTTGCACATTTACTTTAAGAACAGCTGATATAATAGCAAAATAACCAGTCCAGAAATGTATTAAATTTGGGCAAAGAAAGAACATGACATGGGGATCCCTGACATTTATCACATTTGTCTTCCACATCCAGGTACATTTTAGACAGTGTGGTCTTTGTAAAATGTGCCCTATGCAGGACCTTAAATTGTTTGAGTCCATGGCGTGCACAGGAGGCAGACAGTCGGACCTTATCAGCAGCATTTCCCCAAAAATCATCATCCAAAGCTAATCCCATTCTCTTTCCTAGGCTTTCTTTATCTTGGTGCATGACTGACAGCATAATGAAAGAATACAACCATTTATCTTTTAAATCAACCCCTTCTGACTTGGACAGTGCGAAAGCAGGGCCTTCCATGGTTGATTTTGTGGAACATTGGGGGAAAAACTAAAATGAAATGACATTACGAATCTGAAAATAGGGAAACAGATGAGTAACAGGGAGATTATGACTTGAGGCCATCTTCAGAAAGATCATTAAATTGTTTGATACCATTATCTTGCCAAATAGTGAATGTTGGATCTAATACAGATGGAGGAAATAGGTGGTTACTGCTCAAAGGACCCAGAGGAGAATCTGTCACATATTCAGAACATTGTCTGAATTGAAATCAAATGTTGAGTGTGTTAAGGACCGCTTGGTTGCCAGTGTATAGTGAAAGCTTTGTGGGTAAAGATGAATAGAGCAGAGCAGGTATAGAGGACTCAGTGCATGATGACAATTCCAGTTTACACCATGCAGAGTGGGGAGACTTTAGCCAATAACAAAGCTTTTTGATATGAGCAGGCCAATAATATGCCTGGAAATGAGGCAATATCAGACCTCCACTAAGTCTACACCTCTGTAGGGGAGATTTACGAATCCTCTGTGGTTTTCCACCCCAAGGCAAGTTTATCTGTATAACACATTTCATGTACAAAGACCGTTCAAAATGCTTTACATAAAACAAAAAAGAAAGAAAACAATCTAAAGAAACATCAAAGGTGTGATCATTAAGAAAAGATTTAAAGAAATTTAAAAATAAGTGAATTTAAATCAAGTAAAGATAAATAGTATGGATGTAAACCTTTGAATCCAAATGAATCAAATGCAGCTGAGAACAGGTGGGTCTTTAACCTGGATTTAAATCAGTGTTTCACCTGATCTAAGGCTTTCTGGAAGTCTGTTCCAGATCTGTGGAGCATAGAAGCTGAATGCAGATTCTCCAGGTTTAGTTTGGACTCTAGGAACTGACTAAAGACTGGATCCAGGTGAGCGGAGAGGTCTGGCTGGTATATACTGGGTCAGGAGGTCAGTCATGGACTTTGGTGATAAACATTCAAAGCTTTTTAAACCAGCAGCATAACCTTAAAGTCTATTCTCTGGCAAACAGGCAGCCAGTGTAAAGACTTCAGAACTGGACTGATGTGGTTCTACTTTTTTGGTTCCTGTGAGAACATGAGCAGCTGAGCTCTGAATAAGCTGTAGTTTCCTGATTGATTTTTTTGGTCGTCCTGTGAAAACACTGTTACTGTAGTCAAGTCGACTAAAGATGAAAACATGAACTAGTTTTTCCAGGTCCTGCTTGGACATCAGATCTTTAATCCTTGAAATATTTTTGAGATGATCGTAGGCTGATTTAGTCACTGCCTTAATCTGTTTATCAAAATGTAGGTCTGTGTCCATCACTACACCCAAGTTTCTGGCCTGGTTGGTGGTGTTAAGATGAATAGATTGAATCTCTGTAGTGACTTCCAACCATAACCCTTTAGCCCTAAATACAATGACCTCAGTTTGTTTTTTGTCTCATTGAAGTAAGTTGTGACACATCCAGTCATTCATGTCCTCAATGCATTTACCAAGAGCCTGTACAGGGCCTCAGTCTCCTGGTGTCATTGTAATATATATGTGTGTCATCTGCATAGCTATGGTAACTAATGTTGTTGTTCTTTATAACCTGGGCCAGTGGGAGCATGTAGATATTAAATAGAAGTGGCCCCAGGATGGAGCCTTGGGGAACTCCACATGTCATTTCTGTCGGCTCTGATGTGAATTTACCAACTGATACAAAATATTTCCTGTTTTCCATGTAAGTTCTGAACCAGTTTAGTGCTGGCCCAGTGAGACCAACCCAGTTTTCCAGTCGTTTGAGTAATATAGCGTGATCGACTGTATCAAATGCAGCACTGAGATCCAATAAAACTAGAGCTGACATATTTCCACTGTCTGTATTCAAACGTATATCATTAGTCACTTTGGTCAGAGCCGTCTCAGTGCTGTGCTGCTGTCTGAAACCTGACTGGAATACATCATAGTAGTTGTTTCTTTTTAAGAATTAATTCAACTGATGTAAAACAACTTTTTCAATTATCTTACCAAAAAATGGCAGATTTGATATTGGTCTGGAGTTCCTCATTTGTGTTTTGTCCAAACTGTCCTTTTTTAGGAGGGGTTTGAAATCACCTGTTTTAAGTGGTTATGGGAAAACACCAGATGTTAAAGACAAGTTCACAATCTGGAGCAGGACCGACTCCAGGTTCTTTGAAACTTGTTTGAAAAAACTTGTGGGTAGAATATCCAGACAGTAGCAGGAGGAGTTCAGTTGACTTGGAATGTCCTCCATGTCTTTACTGTTTATGGGTTTAAACATGGGGTTTAGATTGGTTTCCAGTGGATAAAGTTCATATTCTGGACTTGTAGTTGATGAAAAAATAGTTTGCCTTATGTTTTTGATTTTCTCTGTAAAAAAATTAGAAAAGTCATGACAAGCTTTAGTGGAGTAAAGTTCTGATGGCACTGACACGGGGGGTTGTCGTCAGCCTGTCGACTGTAGCGAATAACGCCCAAGAATTATGAGAGTTTTTGGTAATAATGTCAGAGAAATACGACTTCCTTGCCTTGCTCAGTGAAGTTTCTCTTTATAGATGTCATAATCAACCTGCAGTTTAGTCTTTCTCCATTCGCGTTCAGATTTCCATTATCCTCTTTTTTTATTTTTTACAAGTATGTAATTTCTCCATGGAGATTTTATCTTTCCATAGATCACCTTCACCTTATTGGGATTAAGTAAGTAAGTTTTATTTATATAGCACCTTTCTTTGACAAATAGTCACCAGGTGCTTCACAAGTTAAAAGGATAAACAGAAGGTAAAAGCATAAAAGACATAAGCTTCACAGGTTAAAACATCAAGAATAAAACCTCATCAAGAGACATAATTCAATTCAATTTTATTTATATAGCCCAATATCACAGCCATAGCTGTCTCATTGGACTGATATCTAGAATGTCTAACATATAAAAGACAAGAACTATATAAAACAACCATTACAAGCCTAAATCAAAAACAGATTCATTTAAAATGTGTAACAAAATAAAAAGTTTTAAGATTACTTTTAAAAGAGTGAATAGAGTCCAGGGAACGCAGCGAGAGTGGGAGCTCATTCCAGAGTTTCAGAGCAACAGCCTGGAAAGATCTGTCTCCTCTGGTCCAAAGACAAGTGGGAAGGACCATCAACAGGTTCTGATCCACAGACCTCAGCACACGCATTGGTCTGTAGGGGACAATTAGAGCACTGACATATGAAGGGGCTTGACCATGGAGGGCTCTAAAAATCAGCACTAAAATTTTATATTGATGGCGTTAAACAACCAGGAGCCAATGAAGATCTTTGAGGATGGGGGAGATGTGAGCTCTTCTCTTGGTGCAGACGAGACAGCTCCTTCTTATTCAAGCAAGAAAACAGACTGTTATAGTAGTCTAGCCGTGTGGATACAAAAGCATGAATAAGAACATTAGAATTAGAACATGCCAGATCATTGTATGTTGGAAAATATGCAGGAATGCGGCCCTCGAGGCCTGGAGTTGCCCACCTCTGGTCTATAATTATTGCAATCAGATGGATCTAAATTAGGCTTTTTCAGTAAAGGCTCCACTATGTCATGTTTAAATGGGTTAGGAAACACATCAGTGGAGAGTGAAAGGTTGATCATGTCAGTGATACTCTGGCCAATAACATCAAACACCTTTAAGAAGAGTTGCATCAGATGCACAAGATGAAGGTTTCATCTTCGTCAACAAAGAGGATATGTCCTCAAGGGTGACAGGCTTAAAAGTTGACCATTTGTGTGAAGCAGGCTCCACTGCAACACAATCAATACAACAAAGAGGTGGGAGTTGGTCTTTGATCTTCTTAGTCTTGTTTGCAAAGAACTTGAGAAATTCATTGCTGTCCGCTTCGCAGGACACAGGGGTTACTGGAGCTGCAGGACAAACAATAGAACTGATGGTGTCAAACTTTAGGACTCTTCTTATTAAGGGATATCAGCTGGTGAAAGTAATCAGATCTGGCTTCTTTCACCATCTTGTTGTATGAGGAAATGAGATCTCTAAGGTGTAGCCTGTGGACCATTAGATTGGTGGATTTCAACAGACGCTCAGTTTGACGACACTGTCTCTTTAAATTTTGAATTGTTTTATTAATCCAGGGATGCACTTTTTTTCGTGATAAGTTGGCTTTTACAGGAGCCACTTGATCCAGAATTATGACACAGTGATCACTAAAACAATCAGTTTGTTCACATCGAGACCTTCTTCAAATAAATGGGGATCAAACAGAGCAGAGAATTGTTCAGTAGTGTTGGCAGTGATGATGCACCTTCGAGAAATATGCTTGAAAAAACAGGTTCAGAAGTGACATTCAACTCAAAACACCACTATGATCACGTATATGCACATCCTCCAAAGCTATGTTAGCAATGCTCAAGCAATACTATTCATGATACTGGTACTTTAGATATTGGTATTAAAGTTATTGACAAGTTTATTGACTGAACCCCTGAGAGGGAAGGTTTTAGAGAGAAAATCTGGTTGAATATCTCGCTAGTATTTTCCGTTATGTACCGTTTTGTGATCTCCTCCCTCAAAACATTTGCTTTACATCGTCCTTTGAACGTTCGTTCTGGTGACAGAATCTTTTTCTTTAAAAGATGCCTGCGTTCCAGAAAAAGTGAAAGTTGTTAAGTTAATCAGGAAGTTTCGCCAAGTGTTTGAAATATATTAAAATGAAAAGTGAGCGGATATTAAAAACAATTGACGCCCCTTTATGAAGCCATTTTGCTCTTCAGATATTATAGATGGCAGCAGATTCTCCGGACGATATGCTACAACTTTAGCCAACACATCAGAATTAAGCGGTGATAGTGGCCTATAAGAACCCCACCGCAGCAGATACTTCTCCTTTTTTTAGAAGAACTATTGAAGCGTCTGTGAGAGTTGCTGGTTGAGACCCACATGCTAAGGATTCGTTAAACTTGGATAAAACTAATGGTGCCAATTTTTCAATACATTTCTTGTAAAACTCAGCTGGAAACCCATCTGGACTTCAAGCGATGTTAAATTGCATCGATTTAATTGACTTGCGTATTTCTTCAAGAGAAAGACGCAAATTGTACAGCGTTATCCAAATCGATTACAGGATTTAAGTGAGTTTTGAGGAATCAGACTGTAATATTATCTGCAGAATGCTCAGATTTGTATAATTCGGAATAGAATTATTTAAAAATGAAGTTAATTTTTGCCGGATCTGAGATAAGTCCATCATCAGTATTTTTAATATTAGGTATAAGTTGGGAAGTGGCCTGACATCGTAACTTATGTGCTAATAAATGACCAGCTTTCTCACCATGTTCGCAATACTTTCTATGAGTACTCATCTGCTTCTTTGGTTGACAGGAGATGAAATTCAGTTTGTAAATTTACTTGCTGTTTAAGCAGTTGTGGAATAGGATTCAAAGAATATGATTGATCAATATTACTAATTGTAGATGTGAGTTCAGAAAGCCTAGAATTAAGTTTCTTGTGAGCACCTGCACCGTAAGAGATCATTTGTCCCCTGAGCTACAACTTCAGTTTTTCCCATAGCAATGACTTTGAGGTGGAGTCATTCTGGTTAAATAAGAGGAATTATTCGATAGAGTCTGAGATGTAATTACAAAATCCCTCATCTGCAAAAGTAAAGAGTTAAATCTCCAATGTGGTGGGCGATGTTTATAAGATGACATGCGGATGTCCAATAATAAAGAGGCACGATATGAATTCGTAACCAAATAGTCGAAGCTATAAATGAATGAATTAAGGGCACGGTCAATAAAAAAGTAATGAATTCTTGAATATATCTGATGCACAAGGGAAAAAAAAGAACATTCCTCAACAGATGGATTTTGGGTTCTCCAAGGATCAATTAGACCATTTTACTTCACAAAATCAGAAAATATTTGGGACATTCCAGACTGAGTCAAATTGGACGATTAGAACGATCCATAATTGGGTCAAGAACACATTTAAGAAGGGCAGGTTATTTATTAATCTTTTAGCAAACTCAGTGTCATAAAAATTTGGGGCATATACATTTACCAACAAACCTTTTTTGGCAATAAGCTAGGTACCTGCGACTATCAAGTATCTGCCAATTTTATCAGCAGTTACCTTGGTAGGTGAAAACAGGACCTTCTTAGTAATCAATTTGGCAAAACCCCTCTGGCTTTAGAGTTGAAGTCCGAATGGAAGACCTAACTCACCCAGGGACAATGCAATCCATGTTGATCTCTAAACCGGAGATGAGTCTCCTGTAAAAACACTACAGCAGAATTTAAGTGTTTCAAGCAAGTAAAAAACGTGGATGTCTGAACAGGATTACCCGTGCCTCTGATGTTCCAGCATATAGGTCTGAGAACACTGCCTGATCCAGCTGTGCTGAGATCTACATTAACGTTGACCCTTTTGATAAACACGGCAATGAAAGTACCCAACCAGAATTAACTGTATTGCGCTGAGATAGGAAACCCCACCCCCCACCAACCCGAAGCTACACCCAAAGTCCCCCATAAACAATGAACAGAGGAGGCAGCAGTGTTTTCCTCCATGAAAAAGAAATGTCCTCACTGACGTATAAACTGTTTTTACACGTTAGTTTAGACAAGGCTAAACAAACTAAGAAAAGTGATGATGAAAGGCCCCACCAAAACAATGTCACTAACAGTATGGACAATGTATTGCTTAATGTGGGTTAGAGAATAAAAGTACTAAAATATAGTTTTTTTTTAAAACTGCTCAACCAGTCGTCAAGTTCCAAAAGTATTTTATTGCTTCATCTGATGAGGTAAACTCTTTCTCAGTTTCCTTGCCGCGTCGGATAAACGAGTCCATATCGAGCTCCTCAATGCTGTGAAGTTTCCGTCTGACCTTGTTAGGTGCTTCCCACGCCTGAGCAGTCTTGGCGGTATAGTCCTGGAAGATGGAGAGGGCCAGTTCTCGGACCCTGATCCGTTGAAGCCCCCTCGAGCAGCGTAAGATGTCTGCGCAATTGCTGTAGTATAATTTTGCACACAATAACTGCGTCGATCAGCAGGCTTTGCTTGGGTTGAAGAGAACGGTGGGTGTGTTCCAACAGCAGCTCGTTCTCCAGTCACAATACTTGTCTCAGCAACGCTGCACCAGCCTTTATGGTCCCCCGGGACTCCATGATTCTGACATTTTCACACTTGATCTGGACTCCATGTCCTCACATTCATCCTTAAGCTTAGTTACGGTGACTGTCAGTGACTCAATGGTGGTTTTCATCTGAGCGACGTCATCGAAGCAGCTGGAGAGCGCGTGCTCAATCTCCCCACGATACCTTTTAGCATAGACACATTAGCATCTGTATTGGCTTTGTCGTTCGTTAGTTGCATTGTCACGCTTGCAGGTTGAGATTGATGGTTGACAGAGCATCCCTGAGCGTCTCTTGTTGCTCCTCCTCCTTGTTGCTCCAATAGTGCTGTCAGTAATCCAACCTTAACGACAGTGAGAGGGTTTGCTTGCGTTCTGGTGGGGTTGGATGTGGCTTGTGGCTCACTCTGACTCGTGGTTGTGGCTTGAAGGCTGGGCCTTGAACAATGTTGCGGGACTTTTTATCCTGTCCAGACGTTGTAGCAAACTTAAAAATACAACTATGAAGAAATAAACAAATAAAGTAGCAACTAACTAAACAAAAAGTAACTTTTTACAAAAAGCTCAAGAGGGGGTGGGGTGGGGGGTGGTGGCAAGAAGTACAGTTAGGTACTGTTTAATGGGTCCAATTTACAATGGAAATGCTCAAATACCGGACCGCTCAGTAGAAACACGGCTTAGGGTAGCACCCAATCACCCTATGGAGGAAGCTCATCTCGGCCGGCCGGGCAGATGAATGGATGGACTATTTTTGTTCTGTTTTAGTGTTTATGTGTCATATTCTAACTTCTTGACCCTTTTGATATGGCAGCTGTCACTATTTTAATCCATCTGGTTTAACAAAGTTATCTGTTTTACTAATACAGCCCCCCTACACACACACACACACCTACACACACACACACACACACACACACCTACACACCACACACAACACACACACACACACACCTACACACACACACACAACACACACACACAGTCACACACACACCCACCTACACACACACACACAACCTACACACACACACACACACACCACACACACACAGTCACACACACACCCACCTACACACACACACACACACACCTACACACACACACACACACACACCTACACACACACACACACACACACACACAGTCACACACACACCGTCACACACACACACCTACACACCCACCCACCTACACACACACACACACCTACACACACACATACACACACACAGTCACACACACCACTACACACACACACACACTACACACACACACACACACACCACACACACACACACCTACACACACATACACACACATACACATACATACACACACACACACACCTACACACACATACACACACATACACATACAGACACACACACACACACCTACACACACATACACACACATACACATACATACACACACACACACACCTACACACACACACACACACCTACACACATACACACACATACACACAAATATTTGAATCTTAGCAAAAATGTTGTGTTCTTTCTAGTCTAAATAAATGCGACAGTGACAGAGGTTAACTAGGTGGCATTTGACTGACAAGGAATGTCTTCCTTTAGGAAAAAAGCATTTAAATAAACAACTTTCCTTTCACATGGCAAAATGCTTAACCTGTACCAGATGTGATAAAATATGCAAACAAAAGTAGAAGAAAAAAAGCTGACGGGGTAGTACGGGTCAGAGGTCACCACCTGCACAGCAGAAAAAAGCGGTCTGAGGATAGAGAGAATTGAACAAAGCCTTGAAGAGATCCTGCATGACGGTAAGAGAGATGAAGAAATGGGCAGATGGGTATAAAGGGGGCGTTGACATTTAGTTTGTGGTTAAGCTGAAGGTCCAGGTGGTTCCCTCTTTCCCCTTTATGGGGGCAGGAGAGACTAGCTTGAACACTGCTGAGCCAGGTCAGAACTTGAAGTTTGGTCAGAGTAGGTCATGCTAGATATGGAGCAGTCATCTTCAGGTGGGAAAGCATCATGCTGAATTCCTCACAGAATCTACCTGAGCTCTGGGCTGCCCAATCTGGTCCTCAAGATCTACCAAGACTTCTTGCTTTCCCTGTGCTCTCTGCTGATGGTTATCTGGAGGTACCTGCAAAAACAGGTGTGTTTTGTCAATCAGAATGAGGAGACACTAGAGTTAGCTAATCAGCAGAGAGACGTGAAGAAAGAACTGGTGGGATGATAGATCTGGAGGACCAGGATTGAGCAGCTCTGGCTAGACAATAATGATTAATGCATTGACTGAACTGGTGCAGGGCGGGTTCTAAAGCAGGTCTGGGGAGCGTTGAAGTGTTGGAACGACCAGATGACGGGGTTTCACTCAAGCTGGACTCTTGTGCTTCTTCTGCAGGAACGTACCAGGGCCAGTGGCTGGCAGGGATGCGTCATGGTTACGGCGTGCGTCAGAGTGTCCCGTATGGCATGGCAGCAGTCATCCTCTTTCCCTGCGAACATCCATAAATTCTCTCCGCTCTGACCACAGCCATGGCCCCCAACACTCTGGAGGACAGCTGCCCCACCACCCCTCAGACAGGATGGTGGCTGGTCTTGCTGGGAGCCCGGTGGCCGCGGTGGTTTGCTCTAATAGCTCAAGTGAAGTGGAGCGGCAGAGGAAGAGGAAGGGCCGTTTTCGTCAGTCCATCCTCAGCGGCCTGAAGCTGCGGCGATCTGAGTCTAAGAGCTCCCTGGCCAGCCAGCTCAGCAAGCAGAGCTCCTTCTGCAGCGAGGCGGGCATGAGTACCGTAAGCTCCGCCGCCTCTGAGGGCATCAGCGAGAGCGAGCAGGCTCGTCCGTGGACGCCACCGTCACTGAGATGTACGCCGGGGAGTGGCGGAGCGACCAGAGGCAGGCTGGGGAGTGAGCCGGCGCTCAGATGGCCTGCACTACTCAGGTGAGTGGGCAGGAAATAAGAGGCATGGCTACGGCTGCACCACATTTCCAGATGGCACCAAGGAGGAGGGCAAGTACAAGCAGAACATGCTGGTGAGCGGGAAGCGCAAAACCTCATCCCGCTGAGGCCAGCAAGATCCGGAGAAGGTGGAACGGGCGGTGGAGGCCGCGGAGAAGGCAGCAGACACCGCCAAGCAGAAAGCAGAGATCGCCCTGTCCCGGTGAGGAGCCCGCTGTGACCTCAAACACCCACGTTGCTTTTTTGCACACTTTGAATCATTCGATATATGCTCCTCACACAGTTTCACTGTCTGCGAAAAAAAACACAAACGTACCAAAGTAATCAGCTAAAAATCCAATTAGTAAATAATATCAATCAAAGATCTTTTTCTCTTGTTAAAATTATACAATCGTAGCTTTTCTTAAAATAAATTATCTGCACTTAAAGACATTTTAAATCTTGATATTAACTTAAGCATTTTGATTTGGTGTAAATAACTGTAAATATGTCTTAAAATTACTAAAAAGAAAGCGTTTAAATCTTAAAGGTTGGTCTATGTATGCACTGTTCTCCCAAATATGTTCTATTTTAGGTGCTACAACAGCCCAAAACACTATTTCTTGACCATGATCATTTAAAAGAACAACTAGAAATACACATTTTACGATAATTGTGTCTTAAAAATCACAATTACATGTTATGAGTCAGATAAAACTTTCCAGTTTCCCAAATCAAGCAAGTCTATTTCTTGAAACAAGATCACTCACAGTTCACAAATGAATTTGCTTAGAAGGAATTTTTAAAGTGGGAAAAAGTGTTTCAGTAGAGATATTTTGTTAAAATAAGCTGTATGGACTTACTGCCAACAATAATTTCATGTTTTAGTAGAGACCACACTGATCTGGTTTGGCTGTATTTTTATTTTTTTTCTAAAAATGTTTGCACTGAGAAGGAAAACGTCTTTTCCCGCTTTGTTGTAAACTTCATAGTGTTTCCTGGATAAAGCTGCAGACACACCGGGCATGAGACGCATGTTCATGAACCCTGGTACATCCCATAGTGTTCACACTGGCCAAGCAGGGAGGGGCTTTTTTTCTTCTTCGTCATCAGCTGTTTACCAGCGCCTGTCCACCTACAGTTGGAAGAGTCAAAGCGGTGTAAAACTTTTCGTTCACAGCTCGATTCCGATATATGAAAGACTCTGTGTCAATTAATTCCATCCAGGAACAAATCAAAATGATTATCTTCTCCTCCATGTTTAATTTCAAGTGGCTGGCACTTTGGTAAATTAAAAGGGACACCATCCATGTGTCACTACATAATCTGAGTCCCTGATTGGTCAAAGTTTGACCTGGTTTAACATGCATCACTCAATGACGGCGCCTTTTGATATGTACAACCTAGAAACAGTCGTAGAAACCTGCGTAGCTATGTGCCGTGATGTGCGGTGAAGGTTGTGGTGAGGTGAGGCTCTGACTCCATTTACAAAACAAATGAGAGGCCTGTACGGGCCATTCTAGAACTGGAGAACATTTCATTTTCCAACCATCATATTTCACATTATCACAAACAAAATGCTAAAACGTAGTTTCTGACCAAATCTAAACCAAATCTAAAGAAACTACGAGAAAAGAATGCTTGAAAATAGTTTTGAATTAACAAATCAGTCTGGAGTTCTTCCTAAAATGCCACGACGACACATTTATTTGATTTCAAGTATACATTTTGTGATGGCACATCCTGGCTACGATTTCTGTAGATTATTCATTGAAAGTGTCCGCTTGAACACGCATTGTCGAGGGTGGTGTGAACGTAGCATTAGATTTAAATATTTTTATGCAAACATGATTAACCACAGCTCTGGAAGGAGTGAATAATACAGCGTGTTGTTCAGGATGAGCCATGCCCGAGCCAAGGCCGAGGCCGCGGAGGGGGTGGCGCAGAAAGCAGCAGAAGAATGTCGGCAAGCCCGAATCATCGCCAAAGAGCTTCCCCCTCCTTTCACATCTATGGCAATGGTGAGGAACAGCAGCACGGCTGGGTCCACTGCCACGACATGGAAGTGCACACACCTTCAAACAGTCTTCATCCCATTCTTCAACACTCTTGCCTTTTCATCCCTTTGGAAGTTGTTTTGAGTCATAATTCACAGTAATACGCATTTCTGAATTGACAATTCAGTTTGCAATCAGGCTTTTAATATGAAAATACATTTAGCAATTTACAGTTCAATATTAAATTTAGAAGCATGACAATTTAAAAATAAAAAGTTGAACCAGAACAAAATCACTTGCATTTTAAATTGTCGTGGGTCAGAGTTTAAATGAATTTGCATTTTGCAATTTACAATTCAACATCCAATTTGACTTTTTATTTTGAAAATTCATTTTGCAGTTTACTATACAATACTGATGGGAGTCTGTCTCACAGTTTGCGTTTCAAGTTGAATTTTGACCTGCATAGAGGGCGATGTGCAAATGAAAGTGTATTACACCAGGGGGCGCTGTTTTACAATTTCAGCAGAATTCTGACACAACAATAGCATGACAATTAAAAAAGCGATTGATTTTGTTTTTATTAAATATTTTTAAATTGTCACATTGAGTGGTACATTTTAATATTGAATTGGAAAATTCAACATGTATTTTTATATTCCAAGCCTGAATTGCAAAACTGTATTTCTTTCATTGTCTAACACTTCATCCCACTTTTTTGCCCTGTGCTTTGAAAATCTTCATCCCACTCTATCTTTCATTTCACTCTAAATCATTCTTACAATTATTTAATATGAATTTTCTAGCTTTTGATCTGTATCATTTTTTATTTTAGTCTAAATCAGACTCATCACATTTTCATCTGTTTTTTTCAACCAGCTTAACCAAATTTTCTGTATCGTAACAATCACAGTCTTCATCTCTCCACTAATCACATTCTCCGTCACAGCCGTCGTCTTTGTCTTTTCCTTTGGCTTTTCCCTTTTAGGGATAATTCATTCACAATAAAAACAATGGACAAATCGAGGTGTGACATCACACATAGAAAATGCCTTACCGTCAGACATCACAAAATGAGGACAAATCCGTTACTATTGCTTCCTGAAACGCCATTTTGAAACCAGTCGACACTGATTGGTCTGAGTCGGCCTAAGTTACATTTATAGGGAAACAATTATGAGTGAGCTTGTTCAAAGTCCACATCTCTTCCACTGGAAGCAGGCTCGGAAGAAGCTGTCAATCAAACCTTTGAGGTGGGGCCAGAGGGCACCACATGCTTTTACTGAGAGTTCTGAATGGTCAGTTTAGAACTTCAATAACTTGTGATAAAGAAAATATGAAAAAAAATAGAATTAGAAAGACTTTTTTTTACAAGAAGGCTATGAGTTATATATAGGCTAGAGATGGAAGCTAGCTTGTCTCATACATAAAGCGAACGCCGCCCAGACCTCGCCGCTCTGGGGCCGTGGATGAAGTGCTCACTGTGCCCCCTCTCCCATCCCCGAGGCCTCCTGGACCGGCGTGACTATCGCCGGGCTGCACTGTTCTCAGTTCATTCTGACCGCATGGCGCCGCTCTGGGCGGAGACTGGCCCATAGCATATACAACGGCCGTAAGCTGTATGCGGCAACGGCGGGCCGAGGAGTCTAACAGTTTGTGTAAATCTTAGTCTGTGTGTGAACTTGAATAAATCACAACCATCCATCAGGTGTGTATTGCATTTCCTATATGACGACGTATTTATTTATTTATAGAAACTTCTGAAATGTCGTTGATCTGTTGGATTTTGTGCAAAGGTATTAATACCACGGCCTGGGTCTTATTTTTTGTAATGATCGTTGTTCTGTTTTTTTTTTTCTAAATCAGACCAGCATGAAGCATTTTATGGTCATTGGACTGGATCTGCTAAGCCGTGTCTCATTGTTTTATACCGTTCCAACATGGCACCACCTTTACGTATCTCGGGCAATGGTAAAAGGCCAGCATGCCATCTCTAGCCATATGTACCTCAGTTGAAGAACTTATCTGAGCAAGAATGGTCATTCTGACAAATAGAATGACTGACTTATAACTCTCTCTGTCTCTTAAGTCTATATTTCTCAGAAGTCTGGGAAATTTGGGCTTGACCAGCAGGTACTTCCTGTTTGAAACAGGGGTGGGGGGTGTTAAGCTGTCCATTGTTTTTATTGCAAATAGTCTCGCCACATCGGATCAGCTTCCTTCATCTAATCCTGTCCTCTGCATCCTCTACTAATCTTTCTCAAACTCTTAGATTCCATAGAAGACTCATTCATAAGTTTGGTTACAAAATGGGAGTTTCTTTTTCCTTCCATTCTTAACCCTTTAACACCAAATATATCACCAGCGACACCTAAAGCATTGACACTTCTCAGTTTCGAACTGAACCGCAGCTTTCACCATTAACTGGACCATGAAGAAAGTGAATGGTTGCATCTCTACAGCATGTTTACATTGAATGTGTCACACATGTGTTGTGCTAAATTTAAGACAGACTTAGTATTTATTGTTTCGGGTCTTTACACCAGGCTCAGCATGAGTCAACTGAAAGGGTTTTCTTCATTATCTGCTTATTGGCAAATTTATAAAATAATTTTTGTTCATTTTAGCTTAAATATTGAGGTTTGAAACTGAATAGTGGGAAAGTGAGTCACTGTATCCGTAAAAGGACGTCATGAAAATGGAACGTACCATCGTCATGACGCTTATGCACTTATGACATGCGAGTGATGCTGTCGTATGGTGTCCTTTCACCAGTCTAGTCGTCTGTTGCAACTGGCTTCTGATCGACTGTAAGCTAACAAAGCACAAAAGCTAACAAGTTCCAAGATCCCCCCTGCAGTACTGGTTCTGTTGTGGCCCACATGCCCTCACTGCTGCTCTATCTTTTCCAGGACTGGAGTGTCCGGCCCAAAACAGCAGGAGGCCCGGAACAGGGACCATGAGGTCATTTCAACGGAACAGACAGTCCAGAACTGTGCACCCCCGATACCACGCCACCTGTAATAACACCTGATCTCAGTCCTGTGCTGAGTGTCCCCACCCCGCCTCCCCGCAGTCCACACAAACACACCCGTCGCCCCAGAAACGCCTGCTTCATGCGGCAGAGTGCTGTGGATGATCAGGGCGGGGCTGAGATCCAGGTGTTGGTAGAGGGGCGGGGAGTCAATCTGTCCAGGGGTGGGGCTAATAACTGGACTGATGAGGCGTTTTTGGAGCATGGAGGCAGCAGTCGCTCCACCACCCCCTCCCTCTGGAAGAGCAGGAGGGGCAGATCAATGGCTTTGAGCAAGCTCCAGTCCCAAACCACAAACCAGTGGAGAAGTCCTCGTCCAATCACAGGTGTCGAGAGCATAGCTCCTCCCACAGAGTTTGGGAGCACTCCCTGTCCGACCAGAAGCCGTCCAAGCATGTGGCCTCCAACCACAAGTTCAGGGAGTACTCCTCGTCCAATCACAAGACACAAGATCATTCCTCCACCAATCACAGGGCTTCTGAGCCGGCCTACTTCAACTACAAGCCGCAGGTGCACATTTTATCCAATCACAAGGCCTTGGAACACAACATTTCTAACCACCAGACTTTGGAACATGCCTCTTACAATCACAAGTGTGATGATTACATCTCCTCCAATCACAACGCAAAGGACTATGTTCCTTCCAAATACAGCCCCCAGCCGCATGTCTTGTCCAACCACTTTCCAAAGCAGCACAACCCCCAAACCACAGGCTGGGTGAGCATGCCGCCATTGACCAAAGCTGGACGGCCTTAAGGGAGAGTGGACCGCTGCGAGTACCCTCAGGTGGAGCCCCGCCCATTCTCGCCTCACAGAGCACGACGAGGAGCAAATGAATGACTACACAGTCGACATGATGCTTCATTGTGCAGAGTCTGAAGCGGCCTGTGGGCTGAGCCACGAGTCCCCGGCCCCCAAAAACAACAAACTGCGGTCCCGAGGTTTTCGGCCTGTTCGGGAAGGATCAGCGGACTCTGTTCAGATGCTGGACAACCTGAATGTGGGGGCAGAGCTAGAGGAGTGGCCTCTGCACAGGGACCTCACCCTTTCCCCGCCCTGAAGTCTCAGCCATCATTCTGGAGCAGGACAGCGAGCATCCCACCCTCAAACCAAACTCAGTGAGTCCAACAGCACAGGCTGCATCAGAACACCTGCTGTTTAGAACACCTGAAAGAAAGAAAGAAACACCTGGGAGTCACAGGCAGACAGGGCGTTTCAGACGTTTCCTACATGTTGATTGTCAGCAGGATTTCATTTAGATGGTAAATGGTGTATACTAATACAGCGCTTTTCTACCTTCATTGAAGGCCCAAAGCGCTTTACAGTCACAGACCCATTCACACACCCATTCACACACACACACACATTCACACACTGATGGAGGCTCCGCTGCCGAACACTGGTGCCAACCTTCCATCAGAGGCAATGTGAGGTTCACACATGGGCGGGCAAGGCGGGAATCAAACCTGCAATCCTTCGATCACAGGCCGACTGCCCTTTCCACTGCACCACGGTCGCCCCACGATAGATACAGAAACACTTTTTATGCCAGGTTCTCAAATGTTTAAGCTGTCTCAAAAAATACACAGAAAAATCTGAAACACCCAAATGATTGAGGACTGACCCAAACAGCTCCAAGTCATGACCTGAAAGTTAGCAATAAAAATGGAATTAACAGCTCAAAATGAGAATAAAGATGAACACACCTAGAATGTTGTTAGCTTACTGTGTTTAAAAGTCCAGGTCACCCAAAGTTCTGCACAACAAACAACTCGACCTTAGTAAGCGGTGATTGGTCCGAGTCGGTCTGAGTCATCATTTCTATGGCAACCACTCTCACTAATCAGGAGTGAGCTTGTTGGAAAGCCACACCCTTCCACTGAAAGCAGGCTCAGGAGAATCTGTCAATCAAACGTGGAACGTTGGAGGTGGGGCCAGATGGCGCCACATGCTTTTACTGAGGCATCTGATGGTCAGTTTATACCTGAATAACTTAAGATTGAGAAAAAATATATCATGAAAAAAAAATTAGGAAGAGATACCAGAGCAAGACAGCGAGCCTCACCGTTTCCAGTTCTCACGGACAGTCAACGCTCACAACAAAGCCAGAGAGGGCTGCACTATGAAGGGAAAATACGAAATGGATTTATGTGTGTGCAAAATACTGGATTTGTAACTCATACAAACATACAACTTGAAACTGCACCAGCTTAAAGTCTCGCTTTATATTTTCATCTATTTTCAAATTGTTCCCGGTGGTTTTTTAATTATGACTAAGCAGGTTTTAGACAAAAAAAAAGACATAGTTTCTGCAGAACAACAAGAGTTCATCACAAATTCATCTCTTACTTGAGGGCAGGACTGTTGGCGCAGAAGTAACCCCCTGCTCATATCCCATCATGCCTTTAATTTCCTGCTAGCTTACAGCCCTCTCAACCCCAAGCTAACAATTTTGGTGCAACAAAAGCAATGTCAGAGCTGACATATAGCTTTAATCTGGCTTCCAGCTCAGACGTACATGGATCTGCTTGTCTACAAGTGGATGCATCAGAATTGCAGTAGAGCAGGGGAGACTTTGGCCCGCTGGTTTGACTTACTGTATCACAATCTGAGTTTTTTAAACAGCTGGGTATCATCTGCTTCTGATCCAACAGGATTTAAATAAAGACAAACTCAGAAACACTGTTTATATTTCAAATTCTTTAATATATGTTCCTCTACTATGAAAGAATGCTACCAGAACATGTTAAAACACCAAAAACACAATTCTCGTTGGAGTGAGCCTTTAAAACTAACAGGGATTCAACACAAATCTTTAAATTGTACGCACCAATCGCCTGATACACACAAACAAAACCACATTTACACACAGAGTTCATGAGGGATTGTAAGACTCCTTTCACGTCGTGATTTGTGTGTCGATGATGCGATGAAATGCTGCTAGAATGCTGGGTAATCAGAGGTTTCTTATCAGCCGCTTGGAACTTAGATTATGAATATCTGGTAAAAACGTGACGTTTTTTCCACCTTCTTTATCAGATGTGTCTCAATACTTAGAATTAAAAAAATACCTAAATATGCGTATTTAAAACCCATTTTGAAAGATGTTTTCCAGAACTCTCTGCTCGCTCTCAACAGCGCCACCCCTGACAGCGCTTCCAGCACGGAGCTCTGGTACCCAATCACGGTGGTGGCAGGCAGCGCCAGGACCTTCTCCACACACAGATCAGCGGATCAGGTCTCTCCGTGGTGATCCCTGCATCTACCTGATGGACTCTCTCTGCTCTCTGGGTGTCGAGGACCTGGTGCTGCCTCCATTCTGCCTGATTTGAATGGATAGGAGCTGTTTGGAATTTGTAGCTGGTTTTAAGCTGCTGTTATTTCAAGTTGTCGGTTTACAAGTTGTATTTTGTATTTGTATGTTTTTGATATTCAAGTACAATTTCAAGTACATGCAGTTACTCACAAAATGTTTTGTACAAGTTACAATTCAAGAATTACATACATACAAATCCAGTGAGACTATTATATTTCCAAACTGCACCGGCAAAACAGAGGTGTGCGACACAGAGCATGACACAAGTCGCACACTAACAGAAACTGGTCCAGAGCCATTTGTTTACCTTTTCTATAACATTAAGTATTCTATTCTTGTTGTGTAAATTATTGATGAAAAGTTTCATTTCTGTTTGAACAAACTTGTCTTGGTTGCTGCAGTTTGTTGCCACTGAACCAAAATTCCTGATTAAAACAAACATTTAGCGATACAAAATTTAGGTAAACTCTGAATCTATGTTCATGCCAAACCCAGTTCCTACGGCAGAGGTGTCCAGTTTCCATGTTAAGTCAATGTCCAGGTGCCATCAGAGGTCCTGCGGCGTGACTTGACCGCTGGGCGTATCCAGAGTTAAAAATCTCAACTTTGGCAATGACCAACAGAAACAGAACCTGATCCTTCTATTACTTTGTAATATTTTTCTTTTTTGCATCGAGACAACAATAAAAAGGTCCTCTGGCTTTATTCTACTTTTTCCCTCCTCAGATTAATACAGGACAGCAAGTCCTGGGTCCAACTGGGTCACAGAGAGACATGAAGACTTTGTAGAGTTTTTTAAAATAAAACAACCTGATCTCTCAACATTTCTGTGTCTTCCATGCATTGTAATGAGATGTGGACAGACACCACTCCCACTCCATGTAGTGATCAGTCTGAAAACATCTGGTGGTAGCTCCTCCCACACACGTCTGAGGCATCAAGCTTATGAGCACATTTTTGTAAACAAGAGTTAAGCAGTGAATTTGCTGTTTGTCCAAATAGAGGCAGCCAACACAGTTCTGACCGTCTGTCTTTACTCTTGACCGCATTCTAATTGACTTTAAAATTTGGGTTGGTCTTGCGCACATTTTCAATCCATCTCATCCACGCCTCGGTGCACCTGGTTCCAGGAAGTTGCTCCTCCTTACAGATTTAGTTTGGCTGAAGCCAAATGACGCTTTGTTCAGATGAATAACCTGACTGGAATGCAGCCACAGAGCAGACCAGCAGCTGAAAGTGACCCTACAAGCAACCTACAGTACCTACCAGAGGAACGATAGTTCTTAACATGAAAAGAAAGAAGTACAACATCTGGTCCGTGCACATTGTTCCTGCCTTCATCTCCATGTCCCCGTGCTGCTGCCTGTATTTGTCGTAAATAAATGTTTGTGTGAACGCTGGACTAACAGCTTCTTCTCTCATGTCTTTCAGGGCTCCAGCTCTATTCTGGTGGTTCTGGTCATTTTACTCAACATTGGAGTAGCCATTCTTTTCATTCACTTCTTTATTTAAGCTTACACAAGTATGATCTACTAAGACATATTGATAACTACAGTATATGATATTATCACGCACTCAGATGGATGTTCTGCCTGTTGGACTGGAGCCTGCAGCACGAGCGATGGACACAGCAGAACCGTTGCTCTCGGTCTCGTCTTCTCTGTTGAAGCCCATTTTCATTTGTGCTAAACCACTCCCCCTTTCGCCAAATCCGAGCTCTTAGCCATGAGTGAAAAGATGCCTCAAGTCATGAGAAAGCTGAGAGAGCAACTTTTGTTGAAGCTGTGCAGACAGTGTTACTCATAAATTAGGAAGCCTTGATGGCAAACCAAGAGGCTGGGTCATGACGGGGAAGAAGTTAGCCATCACCATGGCACGCTTATTCCAGCGCCCCTTTGCCTTCAAACCCTCCCTCCTTTCCCTGTTCGCATTATGCGCTACGAACTATGCTGCAACAGTAGATCAGTTAAAAGGGCTTCTTCATCATCATCATTTTATGTTTCCATGACAACCCATGCAAACACACACACAACCATTGCATGAGGCTGTGTGAGCTTTCAGAGGTGCATTTTCTATCCTTTAACATCACCGTTTTTTATCTGTATGCACTCGAACAGGGCGTCACCTCTGTGATCAGCGCCGCTCAGCCCCGCCTCCACCCCTGCCCCTGCCCAGACATCAATTACATCTACATTTGATCATCAAATCAAACACCTGAGCTCATGAATAGTACATTTTTATGTCAGAGACACAAATCACGCGCAGATCACAAACTCATGCTGAGCTCGCACCCCCCCCCCGTACAGCCTGCAGACTGTTATAACCACTAAATCTACTATATAGCTGTATGTGTCATTATTACTCCAGTTTGTTACTCTTTTGCAGAAACAGAGAGAATGTCGAGTGCCTCGTATTTATTCATTTCTCCCTCTGAAATCTGAGAGCTCCTCCTGTGGGCTCGCCAGGAGGCAAGTTGTCTTCTCCTGTAACCACCCCTGCTCCCCCATCGCTCAGCCTTCCTCCCACTGATCACTCTACCACAGCCCCTAAAATGGCATGCACTGTTTTGTCTCTCTCCTAGCCCACTTTGGACCGCTCCCCTGGGGGAAAGTGGGGTTTCTACCGTTTCCAGCCCCTTTTGGGCCTGAAAAGATTTCTTCATTGGATCATTTTTTAGCATGTTTGTTTAGCCTGCTCAGTCTGGTGTCAGTTTGCGCGTTTGCCCCACCGGTCTCTGTTTCAGAAGCACTCGTGGAAGTGGGTGTCAAACAGCGCCTTGCTCTTATTCTCAGTGGATACGCGAATGTCCCAGTTTATGAATGATCTGAAAAACAAACTGTCTGCTACTGTATGTTTTATACTTGGCACCCAGTGGCATCATCCTGTTGTGACATCATTGCATGCCCAAGCATGCTCTTTCTTACTCTTTGGTTTATGAGGTTGTTTCCAAGTTAATGTGGAGAAAATAATGAAATGTTTGAAATGAATGAGTTTGTTGTGGTCATTGCTGCTGGTTATTCCACTTCATTAGGGTGCTGAAAAAAACCTGCAGCACTCACTACCTGCACCATTTCCCGTCTGCCGTTCCAAGGATGACACACTCCACAGTTGGTTTATCTCACACCAGGTAAGGGGAAGGCGTGGCATCTGAAAAAGAACACATCTGTAATGGAAAAAATGCTCTGGGCGGGCCACAAGCTCCAGGGATTGTTACTCTCCTGTAAACAGAGAGCTCTCAGTTATGGGTGATGAGAAGGGGTGGCTCCATGTTAACAGCTTACCACACGCCAACAGTCCTGCCTAAAACTCAGAGGAGAGTTTCTAATGAAGTCCTTCTGCTCTGCAGGAACTATGTCCTAGAAAATGGCACAGGTTTGCGAATTTTGGCTGAAAACTACTTTAGTAATAACAGACCACTGAGAACCCTTTGGAAACAGATCAAAAGATGATCAGAGTGGGACTTTAAAGATTTGTAGACAACATACAAACTTTCCAGTTTCCATCTTATCAGGATCCTGGATCCTCCCCCACACACCTGGCTTCTACCTGCTCGCCTGCACCTCATTGCCTCATCAGCCTGGAGCCTTCATATGGACCTCCATGCCCTTCAGCCTGTGTCAGTCCGTCTGCTTCAGGCAGTAGAAACTACTGACCCCTGCTGTGCCTCAAGCTACAGTTCATGTCCAGTCCCACTTCAATCATCTTTTTATCAACTGCAAAATCATTCCCAGGGGTCTTTTAATTAGGATTCTGACACTTTTAGCCAAAAATCTTTAAAAAAAAATCTGTGTTGTTTTCTAAGATATAGTTTCTGCAGAATGGCAGGAGTTCACTTCTGAGTTGAGGGAGGGACTATTGACGTAGAGTGAGTCCTCACCCTCATCCATCTGTTTACACGCTCTCCCACTGGCTTACAGACCCTCTCACCCCAACCTAACATTGCTGGTGCAACAGAAATGGTGAGCAGTTTTGGAGCTGTCCAGAGGGACACTTTTGATCCAGGTTCCGGCTCAGACGAGGAAAACAAAGACGTTTGTGGATCTATTTGTCTGCAAGTGGATGCATCAGAATGGAGCGGAGCAGGGAGTTGTAACAACCTGCTGTGATAACTTCTACGTCACAACTTTTTCCAACAACATTTTATCATCTGTTCCAGATTCACAATGATTTAAATAAATACATATTTCTCTATCATGAGAAAAGTTCCCAAAATATATGTTAGAAACACCAAAAACCCTGTCGTTATCGGAGTGGGTCTTCAAGAGGTAACTGACAATAGTCAGTTTGGTTCTGGTCTGAGGAGCTCTTGTACTTCCCTTCTGTGTGAATGCAGACAACTTCCTTGGACCAAAGATAACGGCCAAAGGGAGGAAACAATGTGTCTTATGTGTATCTCAAGTAGAAAATGAACTCTTGTCTGATTATACACATTACAGGAACTGACAAATTTGGTTTCTTTAAAACTACTTTTAGTTTATCCAGGGTCAAGTCCCAAGAACTGCAGTTTCAGCAAAAATACCTTTCACCTCCTCCAGCTTTGTAAGGTTCTCCCAGACGAGTCAAAAGACAGAGCCCATCCAGTTTTTGCTGAATTTTTCCCAGAGCTGATGCTCTTTAGCACATACCTCTCCACAGAGGCATCCATGGGACATTCAATAATATGGCCACAGAACCACAGCCGTTGATAAGGAGGATAAGGAGGAACAGCAACTTTTCTCTAAATTCCTCTGGATGAACAAAGTTCTCCCCCTTTCTCTAAGCAAGCATCCAACCACCTTTTATGCCATCAAAGGTGAGGTAGAAACTTAAAGGGCCTCATGCTATTCATCAAGGTGCTCACACACCAAATGCAATTCAAGCGGCGGAGGCGACCAGTTTCAATGTCAAGTCAATGGTTTAGACACTAATTGAGGTTCTGTGGTACGAATTGAGCAACCGGAGCAGCGAGCCAGAGTAAAACAATCTAAGCTCTGGGGAGGTTGCCACGCCTGTGTAAACCAATCAGGGACTCAACTTTGGACTCTTATGACGGTTTCAGGGACAGCAGTAGATCATCCAATATAGTGGATCAGATCTCCTGAACTTCCATTCATTTTCTTAACCTGATGGATCCCTTTCAGGACAGCGGGGTTTCCTGAATCCTTCCTGCTACTGTTGGGCGACAGTCTGCTTCAAACACGGTCAGAGAGAGACGGAAACACCGCGGAAGCGTCCATCATCCAGACACAGCAGGACTGAAGCTCACTATACCAGAGAACCTCTAAATCAGGGGGGGCCCCACTTGTTTAGCATGTGAGCTACTTAAAACACATCAAATAATGTGACGTTTTCATTTTGAAGTGTTCAGACATACAACCAACATGCTGTTAGAACAGAAACACATGATTCCTGTTTAAAAACCATGAAAACTCCATGAATGAACAAATCCTTTCATGATAACCAGAGTGAGCCTCTGGTTCACTCAGCATTTTGTTGGCAGCTGTCTTTATAAAGTGAGAAACGCGCTCATGGGTCATCTGCTCTCATGGTGACTGCGGTTACTCCACATACATTGTAATTTTTCTTTTCTAAAGAACCCCGTGTTGGAATCCCGCTTTCATAGTTCATTGAATCTTTTTTCTGCTAAATTACTGAACACACATGACTATAAATATGAGTAAAAACATCCGGAACATTCTTTGGATTTAACACATCCGGAACATTCTTTGGATTTAAAACATCCGGAACATTCTTTGGATTTAACACATCCGGAACATTCTTTGGATTTAAAACATCCGGATAATTGTTTGGATTTAAAACATCCGGATAATTGTTTGGATTTAAAACATCCGGATAATTGTTTGAATTTAAAACATCCGGATAATTGTTTGGATTTAAAACATCCAGATAATTGTTTGAATTTAAAACGTCATTGGAATGTTTATTTTATAACCATAAGTTTATATTTTCTTGTCGGTTTTAAAAAATGATGTATTCTTTATGCTTCATAAAATGCAAATATATATTGAAAAAGTAACAATAATGAGTTTTGAACCAGGTTACATCTGGAGTGGTAGTTTCATGAATGCAGGACAAACCGCTGTCACCACGAGATCAGACTCATTTCAAAGAGTGTTTGCTGTTTGATCTCTGACGTTTACTTTTTTGTGGGTAAAATGTTTATATATTCTTTAATTTATTTTTGATGTCCTGCGATCTCCATGGAGACGTGATCACAGATGTTTTTGTAGAGCTCTTTGAAAGAGAAAAAACCTGATCTCTAAACATCATCGTGTCTTCCATGCATTGCAACTGAAATACAGACAAAGCTTCATGTGGTGATCAAGAACATTAGCTGCTAGCTCCCCCAGAGGCTTTGAGCTTAGAGAACACATTTTTGGCCACACGGCGAGCAGTGAATTGGCGGCGCAGCGATAGGAGGGCGGGCCAAATGAATTGGCCGTGCAAATCGCATTCGATGTGAATGCACCTTAAGCCTTTCAGACTAAACTATATCCATAGATATGATCATGTTTTACCTTTGGCACATGAAAAAACACATCATTATAAGAAATATTCAGTTTTTTTGGGAGCTCTTTTCCTATCCAGAACTAAGATGACTCGATCTCTGAAGCTCCGCCTTTCGATCCTTGTCCATCCATTTCATGACTCCATTCTAAAGCCAGCCTCGGCAGTGTTTCACCTACAAAAACAAACATCCAAAATTTTGTAAAGATGGGTGTGCGTCTTATGAATAAAAAAAATGAAAGTGTTTTGTCAATTACCGTTAGCTGTGTGGTGAAAGTGTGTGTGTGTTAGCTTGGGGCCGTGCTGGCAGCACAGACTCTTCCTGGAAGGGGCTGTTCTCACCTGTCTACATTACATTGTGAGGATCTGCTTGTTTTGGTGGATTGGGAGGGGCTGGTGCTCAGAGCGCATGGTTTGAGAGAAATGTTCAGAAATGCATTTTTGGGTTGTTTTTCTTTCCATAAGGAAATAACATTATACTTAAAAGCTCAAAAAAGTTGATTTTGCATGATACAGGCCCTTTAAATTGACCAGTAAATCTTTTGGTGCAACTCTTTCAGTACTACGTGTCAATATGGTACCACATACTGACTGAGAAAGAACCGGAGATTCTTAAACTCCTTCATTTTGGTCAGATGCTCTTCACTTAGCCAGAGAAGGCAAACCACCTTTTAATGGCTCATAATTGTGGTCGCAGATCACTTGGAGGAGCTCAAGACACTTCACACTGACTGCGAACCACTCCAGTGCACACTACATTTCCTGATTCAGTGAATCCAGCAGAGGAGCAGGACCCAGCAGTGATGACATCCAATGGAACCAAAACCACTTTCCCTCCAGCCCCTGGCAGCATCCAAAAATTCAGCCCATTATGAACAGAACTGGAGGCAAAGGAAATTCTGGATACATTGGGAACAGCTTCCATTTATTGCTTACATTAAAACCCAAACTGCAGTTCTGTTTGAACAGAGACCAGACGACCCTTGAATGGAGGCTTCTGACCCTATACTCCCACAGTACCTCCCATAGTACCCTCAGGGAGTGTGATCAAATGCTTTCTCCAAATCTACCAGCATAAATTGGATGAGAAGACTCCCACAAGCCATCATGCACTCTTTGTATGACGCTTTGATCCACTGACTCACAAACTATTTCAAAAATTGGGGCCAACTTATCAGTCCAGTGGCATGGTTCCAGACCACCATGTGATGTTTCAAAGGTTTGCCACCAAGACAGCCCCCCCCCAACTTGCAGAGACTTTAGATCCTCCGGGTGGACCTTCTCCACCCATCGAACACGTTCAGTGACAGAACATCATTGATTATCAACCAGCAACAAAGAAGACGTTAGAGCGCTGCCATAAAGGATCAGCTGTAGGAAAAATGTCTGAGTTCGCTGTAGAGAATTAAGAGCAAAACCAATGGCAGAGAGTGATCTGAAAACAGTGTTAAGTAGAAAAGAGGAACGGCCTCAGTCTGAAGAAGCAGGAATCACAAAAACGTTTGAAAATGTCTGTGGAGTAAATGGTATACAGTGACAGGCTGCAGGCACTTCTTCAGATAAAAAGAAATAACTGTAACACAGAGTGCTTCACTTCTATGTATTTACCGACACTTTCAGAGGAATGAAGGGTTAGCCTGAAACTTTGAATTTTCAAGAGTCATACACAAACCGGGCAATCTTCTTTGAGTAGCTGCTGGTAACAGATTACAGAGAAACCGCCAGCAGATGAGGACAACAGCTGAGGGATGGTTGGCAGCAGAGTGTAGCAAAGAATAACGACTAAACAAGCAGAACGGTTCAACAGAACACAGCGGAAACCATGAGCCCTTACAGCCACCCATACCCGGAATAGGTCCCCAGGTGAAGCAGCTTCCTGAATCTGTCCAAGCAGCAGCAGTCAGCAGCTCAGCTAATGAATTATTCCACGCAGATGCTAAATATTTCAGACAAGAACACAACTCATACAGACTGAAAATCGTGGTGTGATGGGGATCTGGAGGGGAGGTGGTTTTATGTGTAGAGGACATGAAGAATGTCACAGTGAGGGTTTCAGCTGATCCATCATTTTCATTCTGGAGGACAGCACGTTGAAACAGGTTTCAGCTCCTGTTCCCGATCAAAAGCATTGATCTCAGATCAATCAGGGACAGGTATCTGCAGAAAATGCTACCATTTATGACAATAAGTCATTTTTAACAGGGACTTCAGTGCAGCCCTGGATCCATAACTCCTACAAACACCGTCAAACACTGAGGAAGACCCCGGTCAACTTTAAAATCCCTATTTTTTTGTGAGTAAGTAACAATCCAGGAACGCGGCATGAAGCTCCATTAACCAAATCACCAAATCACATGAATGCTAGACAGCTGGTTGGTTACTGAGATAATCATTCTTGTTTACATGGTTTTCTGCATTTCTACAGCAGTGATCAAAGTCACTACCATGAGCTGAGTAATAAAATCTTCACTACTGTGGGTTAAGCTAACTGTTAGCCATTGCGTCTACCAGAAATGCTTTTATTTTGAAAATATCAAAATAAAATAGTAATGATTCTTTAAAATATCTATATACTTTAAGGCCTTTGAAGTTTTTATTGTAGTACAACAACACATAACAATCAAACTGCATATGAAATACTCAGAGCAGATCTTATGGCACCAACAACCACGTCACGATCCAAGTCACTACAGTGACCTTTCTTCCCCATCCTGATGCTCGGTTTCAGCAGATCGTCTTGACCACGTCTACATGTCTAAATGCAGTGTTTCCCAACCCTGGTCCTCGGGACACACTGTCCTGCATGTTTCCCATGTTGCCCTGCTTATCCATACCTGATTCAGCTCATCATCAGGCTCTGCAGAAGCCTGACGATGAGTTATCAAATGCAGGTGTGTATGAACAGGGTTGGATTGAAAAAATGCTGGACAGTGTGCCCTAAGGCCAAGGGTTGGGAAACACTGTCTAAATGCATCGAGTTGCTGCCATCTGATCGGCCAATTAGAAGTGTGTATTAATGAGCAGACGGGTTACACAGGACGCACTTGCTGGCGGAAGTTGCGAGCAAGTGTGGACAGTATATGAAAAGTACGCTTCAGGTATACTGCCTCACTTTTAGCAAAGACAACGTAAACTTGTGGTACACTGAAATAGATATGCTTTGCAAAGGGATAATCTGTGTGTGCTAGTCAAGAGTTAAAGTTTTCTTGAATCAAACCACATAGTTGAGGACACATCAGTGAATTTCTTTTATTCTTGGGCTTTGATGACAGTGAGCTCAGCTGACCAGCCTGAGGGAGGAGCTTGTGTTAGGTTCAGAAGTTACCACCACAACACTCACTGTTGCCTGTAACAGGTGATAACCCTTACTGTACATACACCGACCATACGACAGAACTGTCATGTTTTTGGTCAAACCCTGATCACTTTATTTTTTTAATCAGACAGTCATTGACTTTTGGAAATAAAAATGTTCGTGTTTGAAGGATAAAGGGATCCTTGGTGAGACACAGCTGGGGAGGAACTGCCCTAAAGTCTCTCTTATCATATTTCTGATCTGTTGTCAAATCATTCCCAGTGGTCTTTTTCGTGTGATGATGCTGCTTCTAGCCAACATACTGTAAAAAAACAAAAACAAACAACTGTCCTTTTCTAGAACATAGTTTCTGCAGAACAGTAGAAGTAGATTGGAAATTTACCTCTGAGCTGTGAGCAGGACTGTTGGTGTGGAGCAAACGCTCCCGTTTTATGACATCTTTCTGTTTACACACTCTTCTGCTAGCTTACAGCGCCTCACCACCCCAGCCTAACATTAGTGGTGCAGCAGAACTGGTGAGCAGCAATGGAGCTATCCAGCTGTACAGTTTTGATCCAGATCCCAGCTCAGAAAAGGAGAATAAAAACGTTCATGGATCTATTTGTCTGCAAGTGGACGCATCAGAATGTAGTGGAGCAGGAAGCTTGTGACCTGTGGCATCTATCTCACTGCTACAAGCTCTTTCTGCAGCCACCACAGCAGCAAAGAGTCCTCCGCACCTGGGGTACAAGATTGATTTCCCCACTCTTCCAAGAGGAGCCACAAATATCCTGGTGGGACCGCAGGTTTCTGAACCGCTCTTTGTCTGGCTCTTCACCCAGGATCCGTGTGCCATGGTAGAACCTGCCAGGAGCAAACTGGACTCACGGGTATATGGATGAACCCTCAAGGACAGTCTCTAGCACTCGTGCTTTAACCATTCCAACTATAAAAAGCAAAAGGAGAGGCATCTTTTCAGCACTATGGTCTGCCAGAGGACCTGAGAGCTGCAGCAAGCATAGATGCTTTTAAGAAAAGGCTCAAGACCCATCATATTAACTTGGCTTAAAACTAGTTTTATTTATTTTTTTATTAATGTACTTATTTTATCATGTCTTGTTATTTTACACTAAATTGTTACTAACTCGTTTGAATGTTTAATTGTTCAGTGCTTTCATCAATATTCTTACTTTCTACAACCGTTTTATTTTCAGTGCTTCCTCAGTTGGATCCTCTATCTCTGGGTTGGCTGCTGTTCAGACACTGCAGCTCTGGTTGGGACCTGCATCGCTGCCTTGCGCTGGTGAAGCGGCGCTCCCCTCCTGCGATGCTGCACTTGGCTGGCTGTTCACCTATTCCCAGAGGAGGAGGTCCCAACTATTAGCATTTCCACCTACCAACCTGTTGTGCTCGGCCTCTTGCTCAATTTCTGTCTTCATCGGCTAAAAGGGTGGTAGGTGTGATGGGCAGTTAGGAGTGTGTATGGGTCTGGGAGAAGAGGGGTGGTGGCGCGATTGCTGAATTAATGTGCTTGTTTGATCATTTATCTTGGTTTAAAGCACTTTGTGTTACAGAGTATGAAAAGTGCCATATAAGTAAAGATTGGTTAAAGGTGAAGCTCAAAATTCCATTTTTGATTTGAGTATTTCTTTTTCATGCCATTGTGGACAAGGAGCAGATCGTATTTGTGACAGAAACACGCTGGGTGGACCACTAGCCTTCAGCTCGGCTTAAACAGAGAACTCTCAGAAACAGGGAGGGGAGGGGGCGTGGATGCTGGGTGACCACAGTCCCGCCCCCAATTCAAAGGCAAATTTCTGATCAACTCCTGCCGCTCTGCAGAAAATATGTCCTGGAAAACAACATTTTGAAACGCGCAAGACGTGCAGGAACGCATTGAAAACATTTCAAAAGACGATCAGAGTGGGACTTAAAGGTCAAAAACATAGCGTTCAAACAATTTCTCTAATACCCATATAGAAGCTCCCATTGTAAGTCAGTAGGGTTTGGATGCTCTTCGTGTTGTTTCAGAATAAACCTTTTCTTCCCACGGAAAGAGTCCGACACCGGCTTCCTTAGTGAAGACAGAGAAACGGGGAAACACCCCCCCCTGCTGTCTGAACCGGGAACTGCGCGTCCTCAGATCGTAGGGAACTGCCGCTCGCCTTTGTGTGATCCTGAAAGCTCATCGAGAAAACTTTGAAAGCAGTTTTTCTCTTTGCCTCCGTCGCTCCGTTGGCTTTTCTCGGTACTCCGTGGACATGGCGCGCGTGTAGCCGCAGCAGCACGGCGGCAGCAGCTCTCTGCCCGCGGGTTTCCGGTGTCTGTCCGTCTGCTGGAGGATGGCGTCCGGCTTCGACCGCATCCTCTCCACCGGCGGTCCTCCTCTGCGTCGAGGCAGCCGCTGATGTCGAGCCCCGGCCGGAGACCACGCCGAGAAGCGACGATCGTCAGCTCGAGTGAGTATGGCGGTGTTTCAGGGGGCCGCGCGGGGTTTGCTCCGCGCTTCCCGGGGAGGCCTGCTGTGCTCCGGGGTCCCTCAGCGGCGCAGACTCCCATCATCCATCCAGAATGGCCTTTCAGGGAGCGGGGTTTTCACTACGCCATTCTCCTGTCCCCGTTGCCCTCCCCAGCCCCCCCTTTGATGGCGGACGCTTCCGCTGACGGGTCTTCGTTGCCCGCCGGGCCTAACGGGACCGTATTTTAGCGGGAGCGAGGGGCGGCGTACTTCAGGAAGGAAGTCCAGAGATGTAGCATCGTTAGCTGCAGGTTAGCTGTCGCAGCCTAACGGCGGACGGAGTTACGTCCAGAGCAGAACCGCTTTCACCTCAGCCCAAATTACCCCCACCAGTACAAATGAAACAAGCAGATGTTTCCGAGCCCCAAGAGAAGATTTCAACTGTTAGCTAGCATCTGTACCCACTAAACATTGGACTTCCGTTTCAGGAAATAGACCGAGCCCATCATTTCTGCTGTTATCGCCGCGGTTCAGCGGTCGGTTCCGCTCATGTTCGCCGTTTGTCGGTGTAACGGAACGGTAGGAGTTGTTGGAAACAGGGTTGAGTTTCTTTTTGTTGCTGACCATCGTTTCAGATGTGAAGCGTCCTTCGTTTAACCAGCATCTCAGATTTGAACCGGCAGCCGTGAGGTTGCTGCTGCTGTGGAAGGCAGCTGTCACTCTCAGCGGTGTTTGTCTGTCAGTACATTCTGTTCTAAACCTGCTTTGTCCATCATTCATGCTGTTTACTCATTGTTTTCTTGTTTACTCTACTTCCCTCACAGGTCCCCCCCCTCTCCCCGTCCGCTGAGCAAACACCCCCCAGGAGCTGGTTTTCATCTCCCTCCGGTCACATCTGGGACAAAACCAGTTGTTTTCTGAGCGTTCGGCTCCCCACATCAGAGGTGGAAGGATGACAGAGGCATGGCAGCAGCAGCAGCATGCAGTGGCTCCACCCTCTGTTGTGCACACGCTCCCCCAAGGAGCCGACAACCCTCTGGGCTGCACCGTGTACGGAGTGGTTCTGCAGCCGGATACGTCCCTGCAGCAGCCCCAGCAGCACGCTGTGCAGGCCCAGCAGGCCTCCTTACAGGTAGGGGGCGATCGAGGGCACAAGTGCGGCGTTTGTGGTCTTGACATTTCTCATCTGGCCAACCCTCACGACCATCAGTGCATGGTGACCCAGGACCGGTCCTTTCAGTGCACGCAGTGCATGAAGATCTTCAGCCAGGCCACGGACCTGCTGGAGCACCAGTGCGTGCAGGTGGAGCAGAAGCCGTTTGTGTGTGGAGTTTGTAAGATGGGCTTCTCCCTGCTCACCTCTTTGGCTCAGCACCACAACTCACACGGCAATGGGAACAATCCCATGAAGTGCTCCATCTGTGAGAAAACCTACCGGCCTGGCTCTGGGAACGTCACCCCCACCTCGTCTGGTGGAAACCCCCAGCAGCCCTCCAGTGGGGAGACGTCCGGCGGCGGCGCCGTGATTAGTGCCTCGTCTCCTCCCGCGTTCGAGGCCTCTGCCCCGGACAGACCCTACAAGTGCTCAGTGTGCCACAAGTCTTTCCGGCATCTGTCCGAGCTGACCCGCCACGAGCGGACACACACGGGGGAAAAGCCATACAAGTGTGACACGTGTGACAAGAGCTTCAGCCAGTCTTCACACCTGGCCCACCACCAGCGCACGCACAGCTCGGAGCGGCCGTATAAGTGCGCCGTGTGCGAGAAGAGCTTCAAGCACCGCTCCCACCTGGTGCGGCACATGTACGCCCACTCCGGTGAACACCTCTTCAAGTGTAACCTCTGTGAGATGCACTTCAAGGAGTCGTCCGAGCTCCTGCACCATCAGTGCCAGCCGGAGGGGGAGCGGCCTTTCCGCTGCGGCTCCTGCGGGAAGAGTTTTAAGCGGCCATCCGACCTGCGGCAGCACGAACGCACGCACTCTGAGGAGCGACCCTTTCAGTGCGAAGAGTGTCAGATGAGCTTCAAGCAGCAGTATGCTCTGGTTCGCCATCGCCGCACCCACAAAAACCCGGCTGACCGGCCTTTCAAGTGCAACCTCTGCGACAAGAGCTTCCTTCAGCCGTCCCACCTGCTCTACCATCAGCAGGTCCACGGCATGGAGAGCCTCTTCAAGTGTGCGTCCTGCCAGAAGTCCTTCAGCCAGTCAGGAGAGCTGCTGCGGCATAAATGTGGGGGGGAGGTGGAGAAACCTTACAAGTGTGACGTTTGCGGCAAAGGCTACAAGAAGAACTCCACGCTGCAGCGCCACCAGAACACGCACTGCACCGAGAAGCCGCTGAAATGCTCGCTGTGCGACAAGCGCTTCGTCTCCTCCTCAGAGTTCGTCCAGCATCGCTGCGACCCCACCAGGGAGAAGCCGCTGAAATGCCCCGACTGCGAAAAGCGCTTCAGGTATTCGTCGGAGCTGCAGCGCCATCGCCGCGTCCACACGGGGGAGAAGCCTTTTAAGTGTGCCAACTGCGACAAGAGCTTCAAGCAGCGCGAGCACCTCGCCAAGCATCAGAGCGTGCACTCCAGGGAGACGCAGTTTAAGTGTGTGTGGTGCGGGGAGCGCTTTGTCGACCTGGCGGCTTTGCAGGAGCACACGGTCCAGCACACCGCAGAGGGGGAGAACTTCCCAGAAGCTCCGTGCATCCCTTGAGGCGAGCTGCAGGCATGACAGTCCCTGTGAGGAACTGCGCCCTTTTCTAACGCACTCACCTGTTTTTTCTTCTTTTGGCAAACACGGCTCGTCCCGCCCCTACGTGCATCACAGGAACCAGACGGAGAGGAGCTCTTGTTTCTAGAGAAAACACGGAGACATGGAAAGACTGAAGGTTTTGTTTAGAGTGGGGCCGTCGTCTTTGGTTGCATGTGGTAGCTTGTTGTGTTCGTTTTTGAGAAAGGTGACCAGAATATCCCGTCTAAGAGTTCTCCTCAGAGGTTCCTCTGTGATCAGTGCGCCTCGTCCTCCTCTTTTCTTGTTTTTTTTTTTTTTTTTACCACTTTTCATTTTAATTTAACGTTGGGTGAAAGTAAAGCCCTCCACGCGGCAGCTGGCATGTGCAGCAGGATCCTCTGACATACTCCAGGCCAGGTATTACCATCTGTTTGTGCATGAATATTTATCACATTTAATACCCCGCTGTATCATAGACTTTGTTTAGGAAAACATCCCAAGAGGGAAAAAAATCCAGTGGTTTTGTGAAAATGTATAGCAAGTGAAGTGTGTGTTGTTGACTCTTTGTATGAAAACAGAGGAGCTGTAGGTGAAAAACCAAACCCTCGGTGTCAGACACTCGTGCAACAGAGGATGCACAGTGGAATATTTATGACTACTGATTCCTGGATTAGTGGACTCTGTCATATTAGAGACTGACTGTGTGTACACGCTGTATAAACATGGATAGTGCTTATGTTACCCGCTTTCTGTTTGCTATGAATGAACTGGCTGTTTCATAAACAGCTTTACTCTCATGTCCTCGAGGAGCAGTGGGAGCTCCAACCCAACAAGTCCTCCAAGCACTGTGCTGCTCACTCGCCACAAGCTAGCTGCTGTAGTTAGTGTGATAGGTCTAACCCACTTGTGTTATTTTATAAGAATCTGCCTTTTATTCCTCTCACAGCCCCCCCTCCCTCCATCCAAACAGACCTAAATGACCTGAGTAGCTCTTGACAAGCCACATATATGTCGGTTCAAACCAGAGATGATCTTTGAGAAAGATGTCCTTAAGTTTACTGTGTGGATTTCGGTCTTCTGTACAATCTTTGGGTTCCATTTAAAGCAGATTTTTGAGTTAAGGGGTGGGTGGGGGGTGGGGTGGGAATGGTTTGAATCCTGGGGGGTCTGCTTCAAAGCTCCTGTTGTGGGGGTGCATACAAATAGCGTTATAGACTCCTGCTCATACTGTATATTCAAATAAAACCCCTGATAAGTAAGGTGCAGCGTTTGTTTTTAAAGGCTACCAGGAGAGCAAAGCAGGTGGACGGTTCTCAATCCCACAGCAGGTTGTGGAGGGACGCTCCTGCAGAAGACAGCCCCCGATGCACGCAGGAACACAGAACTGTCGATGAAAACATGTATAAACCATCTCACACTTCAGAGGTGGGCAGTGACCAAAAACAACTCCAGGACTTCTTTGTCTTTCAGCAGTTCACCCAGGAGGCGCCATAGAAAATCATCGCCTTCATCAAATCCTCTCCATATCCTCCTCATTCACACGAACCACCCTCATGTCCTCCTGATCGACATGAACCTCCTCTTTGGTCTTCCTCTCTTTTCTGGTAGCTCCAACCTCAGCATCCTTTCACCAACATCGTCACTGTTCCTCCTCTCAAACCATCTGCTTCCCTGCATTGATCTCCATAACATCCACTGTGATCTGATGGATTCATTCCTGATCCTAGTCTCTCCCAAAGTGAACCTCAGCTTAATCTCTGCTACCTCCAGCTCTGCCTTCTGTCTCCGCATCACAGCCATTAAGTGTCTTTGTTCCCATCTTGGTCATTGCTTTTCTGTGTCATTCTGTTTGTTTTTTTCCTCTCCCAGTTCCTGTATTTTATTTTTGTTGAAATGAACAAGGTTACAGTTGAAGTCTTGACAATCCTGTCACACATCAGGCATTGATAAACAATGCAGTGTTGGAATAACCTGCGTTCATGATGCGAGGTGGCCCTTTACTAAAAGCATTGTGATAAAGACCAGAGCTGCTGAATGCACATTTCTGTGGTGAGTAGTGTGTCTCATTTTCCTGTTCAGTTTGAGTAAATGTAACTCCTCACATCTGAACACTTTGCAGAGCGTCTTTACTCCTGATGAGCCTGTCAGTGCCCTCCACAGCACATTCTGCCTAATGAACCCGTCAAAGGCTGCACCAACAATAAGCACAAACAGCAGAAACTAAGTTTTGGTGTGTAAATTACATAAAGGAGAGGAACAGAAATCATCAATTTCTTTATTTAATGCTTTTTCCACAAGATATTAAAAAAACAAAGCAAATAAAAACCTGGATTCTACCACATTTATTTACAATTAAAAATGAAAATTCCTGCTGAAATGCATCTGTTAATGCAGACATGAGCTGGTTTTTGAGGATCCTAAAGTTTGATAAAGACTAAAACAAGTTTGAAGTCCCACTCTGACCACCTTTTGATCTATTTTCAGATTGTTCCCGGTGGTCTTTAAGTATAATTAAGCTGTTTTCAGCCAAAATCTAGGAACCTGTGTTGTTTTTCTAGAAAATATGTTCTGCAGAGCAGCAGGAGTTGATTAGAAATTCACCTCTGAGTTGTGGGCGGGACTGTTGTCACTCAGCAAGCCCGCCCCCCTTCCCGTCTTCGCAGGCAGTGTGTTTTCTACATCACAAATACGATCTTTTTCAAACTGCATGTTTTTTCATCTGCTCTCGGTTTACAGCAGTTTCCATAAAGACATGCTCAGATATACAAACTTGAGCTTATTTTAAAAAATATATGTCCTTAATGAGCGGGAAAAATGCTAAATGTCAAAAATACCAAAAGCAGGATTTTTACACATGAAGTTGTAAACTTACTAGCAAATTGTGAAACGTTTCAAGAAAGAAGATAATTCCAGATCCTGTTAACCAACCTCATGATAGCAGTCATCTGGACAAGAACCAGGCAAACTGATTCTATTAGAATTCTTTATTCTTCCTGACAACTGCATCATTTTCTTCTAGCTGGATTTTTATGAACATTTAGCCCCTTTTCTTTCATCACTCAATTTTTTTGTTTTTTCCCCAGACTTTTCCTCAACAGATGTCAAACAGTGTTTTCCTTCACTCATGTATTTTTGTAAGTCTTTTCAAGTGTTTTGGCTTTTCTGCAGATTGAGCTTTAAAGAAGTTTGTTTAAAACCTTGATAAACGTTTCATCTTTTTGCATTTCTTTCGCAGCTCACTGAACGCAGGCGCTGTTTTACTTTCCGTTTACCTGGTCAGGTCAAAACGTTCCCGTGTTTACCGCGAACTATGTGTTGTGTTGTGTTTTTTACTCTCTTAAATTGATTTTTAACCTTGTTCAGTGTGTGATGTTTGCAGGAACGTCTTGGGGGTTTGGGGGCCTCTGAACACAAAATGACCACAATGGTTTTAATGGGCTGGATTTTCGCTTTGAGTCATCGCGTCGTTGGGTTTCAACCTTTCATTGAGCCTCACTGTTCACTTCCGGGTTAGGAAGGGGGGCACCATCCTGTTCTGGTACCGACCCGCCACGGCTTTAGCCCCACCGTCAGAGCCGCTTACCTGCCCGCCGCGGCCTGTGGACGACCCCCGCCGCGCACCTGCCTCCGTCAGAACAGACATCAAAGTGCCGCGGGTGCTAACTGGCGTCGATGACGCGCGGACTTCCGCTGGGCTCGAGCCTTCTACGACGAGGTTAGCCGGCTAACTTTAGCCTCGCGCTTTAACGTGATTCTTTTTATTCTGAACGTGTTTTTAAAAGCGCACCGGCCGCGGAATAGTTCACAGACTCCGGACAAAGTTCCTGCTCATGCTGGTGCTGCGGCAGGCGGCGAGGTAACGGGTTGAAACGCCTAACAGGAGTAACTCGTTAGCCTGGTTAGCGTGAGCAGCACTCTGTCGCTGGCCGGAAGCTGCTAGTAAGGGCGACTAGATTATGGGTCGCAGTTTAACCGGGTCTGGGCAGCCCGTTTGGACCTTTAAGCCGCTGTACGAACAAGTTCTGGAGCTGAGAGGGGCTGAGGAGTTTGACGGGCCCGAAGCTCCCCGGAGCCGACCCGAGAAGCAGCACCGAGAGAAAAGATTTGAATAAAAACAATATAAACTCATCAAATAGGCCTGATGTGTCCTTAAACATGACACTCTGTGTCTGCGACTCACTATAAGTGTGTATTTATGTTTCTGGATGAATAATGAAGCTAAAAACATGTGAACTTAATAATAAACATGTGAACTTAATAATAATAATAATAAAAAATTCACAATGATACAAGTATTACCACTACAAGGCACAGGAATGGGGCGGGGCTTAATCCAATTGACCATTCTTCAGTGGTGCGTTCAGGTGCTGTTTAATGTAGTGAATCTTTCCAGCTTATTTCTGCGTCTCTGCATCTTCCTCCTTCATGGTCACAGAAGCTTCTGAGCGAGCACACGTCGGATTTGACTTAAAGTTTGTGCTCTAAAAGAATCACTTTATCACGTCAGTAAAGACATGAGTAGAAGCTGATTACTGAAATGTGACAGGATCATGGCTGATCTTTATTCACGGAAAGGTTGAACTTTATTAGTTTGTGATTGTTTTGCTTTGCTTAGATATTTCCCAAGAGAGGGTGATCAAACCCAGATTATGTAGTTATCTAGACACAACAATAGGAAGCATACACTTAATTACTTTATCAAAACCGCTTTTTCAGTTTGTTCAAATATATATTTTTGTTTGCAATGAGGTTATGGATGCAGGTTCCTGTTTTTATCAGATTAAAAGCCTCTTTTGTGTAGCTTTTAAATAAGTTAAATGAAACAATCAATGAATTGAATATTTTTAAAATTAGTTTTCTCTTTTTTGTTGGCCCTGATGAAGCTCATGAACTATTCATCTGTCACATGTTGAAGTCCAGTCCGTAACCCCTCAGCCAACAGTCTGACTTGGTTTTGTACTGTCTGGAAATTTGATTCGCGGCAGAACAGCGACAGGCTTCAATCTCAGGGCTCAGTTGGAGAGTAAATGGCAAATAAAGACTATTGTCAGAAATGCTTTTGCATTATTTTAGGCCAAGTCTTATTGAAAAAAATGTATTGGCGATGCAGGTCAGAAAAGCAGCATTTTTAATTCAGTTTTATTTATATAAACTAATATCACAAGCATATCCCTCTCAATGGGCTTCACATTGGTTTTTATGCAAAGAACAAAGTCAGTCGTAAAATATAAACAACAGCTGGTTGCTAAATTAAACTAAACAGACTAAATTGAACTGGCATTCCTGCCCTTAGACGCTAATTCTTGGTGAGGAAAAACTCATTAAAAAAAATCCCACCATATTTGAAGCCCCACTCTGATGAAAATTGTGTTTTTGGTGTTTTTAACATGTTCTTGTGGCTTGATTCTTTTATCATGGTTGAGGACATATACAGTTGTGCTCATAAGTTTCCAAAATTAGTCTCAAAATAGCTTTTCTGAGTATTTTTTATTGAAATCATTGTGACTCAGCAATGAAAAAATGCTCTGCTCCGCTCCATTCTGATGCATCCACTTGCAGACAAATAAATCCATGAATGTCTTTGGTTTTCTCATCTGAGCTGGAATCTGGATCAGAACTGTGTGGCTGGATAGCTACAATATTGTTTGCCATTTTTGTTGCATTATTAATGTCAGGGTGGGGTTGTAAAGGGCTGTAAGCTAGCAGGAAAGCGTGTAAACAGTTGGATGTCAGGACGTAGGGGTAGGCTTACTCCGCACCAACAGTCCACAACTCAAGAGGTGAATTTCTAATGAACTCCTGCTGCTCTGATGATCAGAGTGGAATTTAAACCTCTCAGTTTTGGGAGAAGTGATCACAAACCACCTTGTTCTTGTTGGACTTCGTCCATGTCCGCACCTCTGTGTTTGTATTTGAAACAGAAAATATTCACATTAAATAGACGTTGCTGATAAATTGTCCCAGATTCTGGACTCAGGTGTTGGATCTCCCTCCCCACAGCTGGCGGTTCTTCATCCCATCTTGCCCAACATCCTGCTCCGGAGTTTAACTCACTCGGTCCTCTTGGCTCTGTCCGTCTGCACGGCTCGCACTCACTACGGGCCCAGCACTTTCCAGCCTGCGGCACAAGCAGCCACAGCCCGCGGTAACTCGCAGGAGCCCCAAACTCTTCACAGTCGCTGTGCTGCCTTCCAGTATCGAGCCAACAAGTATTCAGAGGGAGGTGGGGGATCCCGTCACGGAGCCTCAAAGCGAGCGATGCCCGGATCCACGCCGGCAAGCAGCAAGGCTCGGGTCTACACCGATGTCAACACACAGAAGAACAGAGAGTACTGGGACTATGACGCACACGTGCCAAACTGGAGGTTCGGCTCTGACCCACAGCCTTGGTGTTTGAGAGGAGTTTTGTAACTTCATCTGTTTCCTTTGCAGCAATCAAGACAATTATCAGCTGGTGCGAAAGCTGGGCAGAGGGAAGTACAGCGAGGTGTTCGAGGCCATAAATGTTACCAACAACGAGAAAGTGGTGGTGAAGATCCTCAAGGTGAGTCTGCCCTTCTGTCCAGGGGACGATGGAGTCAGAGGCAAGCAAGAATGTTATCACTACCCTCCAAACTGAAGAAACGATTGCTCTCCAACTGTCTGAACTAGTTTGTGCAAATGACAGAAACTGAAGTCTGTGCTCAGCTGCAGACTTGCAGGATCCTACATTTTGAATGACTCAGTACATGTTTTTCATAGTATGAGGATCAGGATTTATGGTTTCCAGTTGTCTGAATCTTCACCATTGGAGGCAGCAGGAACCTTTTCTGTCCCACAACACCTAAAAATCTGCTTCTTGTTGAAGGAAACCTGTAGATCTAATCTTGACAGACAGGTGTCTGTGGTTCATGTTGGAAACCCAGAGCCCACAGACACAATCTTATATTTGGGTTTCAATTTGAAATTCTAGTCTGACAGTAAAATCCTGTTTTGCGTTATCATTTAGAACGTGGAAATCTGTCACAAACGGGATGTCATAAAAACTCTTCTTCAATCCTCAGCCCGTCAAGAAAAAGAAGATCAAACGGGAAATCAAGATTCTTGAAAATCTGCGAGGAGGAACCAACATCATCCGGCTGGTGGACACGGTCAAAGACCCAGTGGTGAGCGGTGGTCCTTTGTCTGCTTTGTGGTGGGCGTCTGTTCTCACATCCTCAGCTAAGCCATGTGTTGTCCTCTCTTTCAGTCCAGGACACCAGCGCTTGTCTTTGAGTACATCAACAACACAGACTTTAAGGTACTGTCTTTGGTGGTCTTCATGCACCGCCAGCATCCATTACTGTTGCAGCTCTGCGGGCTTCATCCACAAGCTTTCCTTTTGGTCTGCAGGAGCTTTACCAGAAGCTGACAGACTACGATATCCGCTTCTACATGTTTGAGCTCCTCAAGGTAAGCGTCCGAGCTTCCTGACTGAAGGTCATGCTCAGCACTGTTAAGTCATTCTGCAATACTGTAGAGGGGATTTTCAGATCAACATGAAATATGACTTTTTAAGAGGTTTAGGTTGTGGGATTTTGGTTAAAAACATCATAATCATAATTAAAACATCACTAGGAACGTTAAAAAATGGTCATAGTGTGGCTTTAAGGTTGTAGTTTCAACCATGGTGACCAGGGCCAGGATTACAGCATCATCAGACTCAAGGCCTCTGGTTGGCCAGAAAGTGACACATGAATAAGCGTCTGTTGTTTTTAGGATATTTAATCTTAAACAAAAAGAGAACGAAGCCGCCTTCTTTTTCTTTAATGTCTTTGAAAATAAACCCAGCTGTTGAGCTACAGCTCTTCCATCACCTCAATGTTTTCTGCTGTTGTGACAGGACACAAAAAGAACTACCAATGAATGACGCACAGAGCAGGTCTTTTTGCAGAGTTTTGACCCCGCCCACTTTAAGTCTAAGTCAAGTTTAGAGTCTTTAGCTTTAAATCTGAGTCAAGTCTTAGGTCGTAAAACTCAATTCATTTTTTTTCATCACAAATTGTCAATATTCATCTTTAAAACTACCAATGGGCACATAAGAAAAGGCAGTTTGTGTTTTGGCTTTCTGACAAACTTTAATGGATTCTCAACATCTAATGGTATTGAGACTTTTTTTGATCGACTGGACAGGGATGTACAGAATGAAAAAATAAAAATAAAAAATGTTCATTAATCCCAAAACTCAAATCTCAAGTTTCATGTCGTGAAGGTCCACATTTATGAAAGAACAAAATCCTAGAAATGAAAAGTGGCTTTAACTCAGTTTCTTTTAGTTAACTCATTTCAGTTTAGTTTCATTCAACTCTGTCAAATCTAGTGTAGTGTTGCATTTTCACAATTTGTTTCATATTTTAATGTATTTATATATGTAATAAACACACACAGGTAATTCTGTAATGTTCAATTACAGTTCAAGTTCAACTGTGAAAAAAATGAACGCAAAAAAGAAAACCCAGGAAATCACATGATTTGATTTTTACACTATTTATTTGTAGAAAGGGGCAAAAGAAAGAATTTAGCTCCAACAAACAGCAAGAATTCTGTCTCTCACAGACTTCTGTCATACCTGTATTAATGTCACCTGTTTGAACTGGTGATCTGTTTAAAAGACACCTGTCCACACAGTAAACAGTCAGACTGCAACCTCTCCACCATGACCATGACCAAAGAGCTGTCAAAGGACCCAGGGACAAGATTGCTGACTTGATCCATGAACCAATCTACCACAAGCAAAGAGCTTGCAGAGAAGAGATCAACTGTTGGAGCAAATATTAGAAAACGGAAGCAAAACCACTGACAATCTCTCTCCTCTTGGAGCTCCATGAAATACCTCACCTGGTGAAGAACAGTTGATCTGGAGAACGTCCAGGAAACAGCCCAGAACTATACGGAGGAACTGGTCAATGACCTGAAGAGAACTAGAACCACAGTAACAAAGATTACCATGGTAACACACAATGCCGTCATGGATTCAAATGCTGCAGAGCTCCAGCACATGTTCACACCCATCTAAAATTATCCAGAAACCATCTGGAGGCTCTAGAGGAGGATTGAGGGTCATGTGATCAGGCGAGACCAAAATGGAACGCCAGTCGCCATGTTTGGAGGAAGGAGAATACTGAGCTGCACTCCAAGAACACCACACCCAGTGTGAAGCATGGAGGTGGAAGGAGCATGGTTTGGGACAGTTTTTCTGCAAAGAGGACAAGACGACTGATCCCTACGAAGGAAAGGATGAATGGATCCATGAAGGGGTGAAACGGATCATGACTGAATCGTGCTTCTGTATCGGATGGCTCAGTTGCCACTGTTGGAAACACGTGTACTGCAGATTGGGGGTGTTTTATTCTGGAGGGCGATAATCCGTTGGTTGATTTACTAAAAAAAAAAAAAAAAAATTCAGTCTATGTCCACTTGAACAGGACAGTTTGTGCAAGTCAAACAGGAAATAGCAGGAGACCAGCAGAGCAAGAACTAACAACACCGGCACCAACACCTTACTGTTTGCTGGATGTCATTTTTTCCTGTCATCGGGCTCGCTGTCGGTTGTAATTCTTTCCATCGCTGCCATCGATATATGATCGCTGCACTTTAGATTCCAGTGTGGAAACTGATTAGGAACTCTGATAGCTTCAGGGCAATGGCTATTATTTAGTTTTTGAGTCAATTCAAAAATTAATCTAAAAAATCTACCAGCAAACTATTATGGCACCCTATTTTACACAGAAAACCCTTAGGCGTTTTATTTTACACAATAATTATATGTTGAATGTTGAATGCAAACAGAAAAGAAGTCACAAAATATTTAGAACATCAAACAGCAACAACTTCATTGTTTGTTTTTTCTGAAGAAACTTTTTTTGAATCTCATTCTCAAGTCTTTCTCTAGTTTTGGCGCTTGAATACATTTTTGTTCTCCTTAAAACAGCAGTATAACACGCTGCTGAAAAAGCCCCCCTGTACCCCCGTGATGAGAAAACTTGTTTCCTGAATATTTTTTTTAGGAAATGAAAAAGCCCGCAGAAGTGGCGTGAAGACATTTGTTGTCATCAAATTGTTAACTTAAATTCAAACATGCTGAGTAAACGGGGATAGGTTTACTTTATCATATATTATACACCTTTATAATTATGAGCAGTCCATGTATATATATGTATATTTTGAAGTATTTTAGATGTGTTTTATTACACAAAAAATTAAGCTTTTATTTATTATTGGGTCCTGCTTCTTCTTCTTTTTTTACTGATATGAAAGTTGATCCAACCATTCCTCTAAAAACATGACACGATCCAAACCGTGCGTTTTGTGATCCATTGCGTCTCTAGATCCGTGTCTAGAGAGAGATGTGAAAAAAAACCCTCGATTAGTGGGAACATTGAGGATGAAACATGTCTGAATCTTCCGGGATGACAGTGATCCCAAACACATCACCATAGAAACCGAGGGGTGGCTTCATGAAAAGCATTTCGAGGTTCTTGAGTGTTCTAGCCAGCCTCTAGACCTCAATTTAATAGAGAATCTGTGGAAGGGTGATGGAGATCCTTGTTGCTCAACAAAAGCCCCAAAACATCTCAACTCTTGAGAAGATCTGCATAGAAGAATGGGCCAGAACAGCAGTATAGTGAAAACCTGCTGAAAATCAATAGGGAACCTTTGACCTCTGACACTGAAACCAGGGTGACATTACAAAGGATTGAAGTATTTTCTGCTCCGTTAAACAAATGCATTCTGTACCTGTCAGATGAAGTGTCATACACATCCAATGGTGAAACTGTACAGAAGAAACTCTGCTTTTAAAGTGAAACAAACTGCAGAATCAAAGACTGACGGATGCTTTTTGTCTCGCTGTATGCATAGATGTAAGCAAATTCCTTAAACTGGTAATGAATGTTTTTGATTCTCTAGTTCAGTGTAGTTTAGTAAAGTGTTGTCGTTGACTTCAGTGTAACTTATCTCATATTTTAGGTCGGTGACGTTTGGTAAAGTCCAGTTTAGCTTGGATTGAGTTGGTTTGGCTCAGTTCGGTTCAGCAGATTTCTCAGCTTACTCGGAGCATGTAGGTCCTGGGGGGGGTGTGGAGCCAAGAATAGCTTTGTTCAGAACTGGGTCACCAAGTGAAAGCAAGAGCTTCACCGCCTCACACACACGCACACACAAACACCACCATGAAAGACAGGTTTACAAGCATTAAGCCTTTCCTAACAAACAACAAAAATCCATGAAAACATCAAATGAAGCCACAACAAAAGAACAACCAAGCATAACTCACTTTGGTTACACATTCTAGCCATGAAGAGAACTAGACTTATTATGAGTCTGTTCCTGCTTTTTTACTCTGATCTCTAGAGCTGAACTCTACCTGACAGCTAAACAGTCATTGGGGATTGTAGGTCAGAGGTCAGTGCCATAAAAACGGAGTTCTGGTTTAGTCCCAGCTTTCAGTGGGATTGTTGCAGCTCAGAGGAAACACAGGTTTGCTCTTTCTTTCAGGCTCTGGATTACTGCCACAGCATGGGCATCATGCACCGAGACGTGAAGCCCCACAACGTGATGATCGACCACCAGCTGAGGAAGGTAATTTGTCTGAATCGGGACAAAGCGGTCTGAACGTGGTGCCTAGCGGCCCACGCCCTCAGCTTAGCTGCTGTAGGGTTTGTTTGTGAGCTGTTAAAACTCACGAGTCGCGGACAGGCGCAGACGGGTCAGAGACCTCTCTGTTCTTCAAACATGCACCGAAGATGATTTCTTGTGGTTTCTGTGCCGGTTCAGCTCAGGCTGTTTTCTTCTGCAGCTCCGGCTCATAGATTGGGGTTTAGCTGAGTTCTACCATCCCGCTCAGGAGTACAACGTCAGGGTGGCCTCCCGTTACTTCAAAGGCCCAGAGCTGCTAGTGGACTACCAGGTACACGTTCAGGGAAGCTCTGACCCTCTGAGGCCCACAGCCAGTCATGGCTGACTGTCCTCCTGTCTGCAGATGTATGACTACAGTTTGGACATGTGGAGTTTAGGCTGCATGTTGGCCAGCATGATCTTCCTGAAGGAGCCATTTTTTCACGGTCAGGACAACTACGACCAGGTGAGAGGCCTCGTCCACACCGTCTGGTGAGGTTCTGCTTCATGCCAGGAAACTGTTGGCTCATTTTACGTTCTGATGTGAAGATGCTATTGATGTTTGAAACGTTTTGCTGCATCAGCTGAAGTGATGCAGCAGCCAAAGGGGCGGAGCTTCATCTAGAAACCATTGTATTGAGTCAGAGCTGAAACACAGAGCGCTGTGTGAGCCGTCTGCTGTGGTTCCTTGTTTTCTAGAAGTGTTTGTTTACCCACACTGACCAACAGGAATCATGTTCACCTCAGTCTGCCTCCCACGTTTGGAAGATTAACAAGCAAACTTTTATATTTTTTTTAATGCAACCTGCAACCAGAGAAGACGTACACTTGTATAATTATTCCATAATTATTCAGCTGAGATCCCAGAGGTTTCACGGGGAATGCTGCCTGCATTCAGCATCTTCCTCAGAAGGAAATGGTTACAGCTGATGAAAAGAACGCTCACTCAAAGCCAGTATCTGTTCATATACATTGATCAACTTAGACACGCCCCCTTCCACCCATGTTGTATTCTTCTAACTAAACCTCACCCTCCTCCTCTACAGCTGGTCCGCATCGCCAAAGTCCTCGGTACCGACGAGCTCTATGGCTACCTGCACAAGTATCACATAGAACTGGACACTCGCTTCAAAGATCTGCTGGGACAGTGAGTCCTGCACACGCTCAGAACACCTCATGATCACGTGACTGCTGTCACCAGACGGGACAGAGCTTCCTGACCTCGTGGTTTAGTCATTACGAATGTCCATGTGTGAGCTCCATTCAAGCTGCAGCCTCTCCAGGAGGTGGCGCCAGAGCAAGTCCTGATAACAAGCGGGGAGCTTTGGGTTTAAACTAAAATCTTTATTTAAACAAAGAAAAGAAACAGAAATGAAAGAGTTTGGTTTAAATGTATAACTTGTGAGTGAAACCAGTAAACCTTCACAGATGAATGGAAATCCTTTGTTCTGAGATGTCTAACGCCCAACACCTGAGGTTTGAACACTAACCTGGAAGGCATTGTTCTCTTCTGATCATGGCTAAGCTGCCCCCCCACCATGTTTTCAGGCAGACACGGAAACGCTGGGAGCAGTTTATCCAGTCGGAGAATCAGCACCTGGTGAGTCCTGAGGCTCTGGACCTGCTGGACAAGCTGCTGCGATACGACCACCAGCAGAGGCTGACGGCGGCGGAGGCCATGCGGCACCCGTACTTCTGTGAGCAGCTGAACTGAGCGCGTGCACCACACCTCCTTCATGGCTGTGTGTCCGTCAGCTGTGATGCTTGTTCTCCTCAGATCCCGTGGTGAAAGAACAGGCGAACGCCAACACAGACGGCACAAAGGCAATAAGCAGCTCCAACGCTACATGATACCAGAGAGCAGGTAAACCCCCCCAGAGGTAATGCCAGGTTTTTGTGGCGTTGCTGCGGCTGTCCTGCAGTGCAGTAAAACATGCGGTTGTGATGCTTTCTGCCACCATGCTCAGCTGCTCCAATGCTCTCTGTTTCAGGAAGAATCCTCCTTTTTCTTTTTTACCTCAACTTGTGACCTTCTGGCTGCAGAGACCTCCGCACCAACAGCCATACGGAGCAAACATGTTTGGACTAAAGCCCCGCCCCAACCAGAGCTCGATCCTACCCCCACCCTTCAGAGTGACTGCTGGCGGATCAGCTCCAGACTGAAGAGGTTCCATATTTTAGCACTGAGTGACGTGGAGGTGGTTTCTGCTGATAGAACAAAGCTATATTATGAGAATAAAACGTTTTTATTTAAGACACGTGGTTCTGGATTAACTGATGACCCAACAATGAAGCGGTTTCAGACCCACTCAGATTACAGTTCTATGACTGGACTCAAGACGGGTCAAACCCATTGACTGTGTGTGAGAACTGGACGGAATGTGACGTGATCCATAGAAAAGCGTTTACTTCTGGCTCCAAATGAAGTCAGTTCAGTTGCCATTTTTTAGCAGCACTGATACCGCCTTGTTGGAGCCAGACGACGTCAGTAAGCAGCGATTGGTCCGAATGAGTCTGAGTCGACGTTTCTATGGCAACTACTAGCGATGGAACAATTCTCGATCAAAAATGGAACTCTGTTACACCATTAAACAGAATCGTGGGGAAAGCGAGTGGTTGCATCCTTATGTCATACCAGTACGGTTTTATTGTGTCAAAGAATTGTGCCTAAGAAGCATTTTTATTCTGGTTTTGAGACCACGCTTAGTATAAATAAACACACCGAAAGGATTTTCTTTGCTTAGTAGCAAATTAAATGTAGTTGTTGTTTTGTTGGACACAAACCCAAGATCAAACAGAAACAAAACTGTGACCCAACAATTAAGGTTTGAACCGAGTTAAGAATGTGCATTGTTGCAACCACTCTAGCAACACAAGAGCTTGTTGAAAGACCCCTCCCATGAGAAAGCAGACTGCACCAAATCTGTCAAACTTTTTGAACGTGGGACGCAAGACTACCTGCTTTTACTGAGGCGCCTGATGATCAGTTTGTAACTTGTATAACTGAAACTACAGCAAAAATATGAAAACGAAAAAAAGGATTATCAAGAACATGTTAAAAATAGTATCAGAGCAGAATGATTATTCTGACCAATGGAATGACTGAGTTACAGCTGTTTACTTCTACATAGAAGTCTATGTGATTTTGGCGTCCTGGATTCCTGTTTGGAACGCCGGGGGGGAGGGGTCACTCTGTCCAGGTCTCATATACAGTCAATAGTTGAACAGGATTTATTTCAGAAGTGATGAAACGTGTCAGCATGAAGGCTGATCATGGACAGCTGCAGCAAAACCGTCGACTCACGACTGTGTTCACTGCTCAGGGGGAAATAATGGCAAAAAGTCAGAAGAGTCAAAATATGAAAGACATTTATTTAAAAACCACTGCAAAGCTGCCATGCTCAAAAATCAAGGTCCAGATTGCAAAGAAAGACACAAACATCCTCCATTCACAGTCCACTCATCAGGTGTTAATGCTGCTTTACATTTAAACAGTAATAAATAAAAAGGCTAAATCAGATCAGAATCCTTTTTGGTGTAACATAATAAAAACAGTTTTAAAGCAGAGTCAAAGTGGGGGCCCAGCATCTGCTGGCCGCTTCCTGAAACTCACTTCTCTAAGAGAACCAAGTTTTCCCAGGATTCTTTATTTTCGCTGAAGGTAAAACCTGACCCCGTCAAGAGGAGCGGCGCCCAAAGGCCTGAGAACACGAAAGGGATCGCACTACAGAGCTTCTCACTTCCTCAGCATATACATAAAGAAAAACAAAGCCCCGCCCTCCACTGCCCCCCCGCATGACTCCTGCAGGAAGTAACCCAGGCTCTGCTCAAATCTGCGCATTGACGTTAATAAATAAACCATAAATTCATCATGTTTCCACTGCAGGGCTTTTCTTCGGGGGGGGGACCACCCCTCCATCAGTGCTTAATACGTCAAACAGCATCTGTCTCAGGAATATTCAAACAGGTCACTGAAGTGGAGAACATGTATGTGCATTAAGTACTGTTTTAGGGTCAAAGTTAACCCGCTTTCTCTGTCCGTGGTTCTGAAACGGGTCATGTGACATCTTCAGTATGAAACGCAGCAACGAGCAGCTGACCAACTCACAGGTGAGATCCACACAGCAAAGGCACAGCCACAACACCTGATCCCCCAACATCTGCATGATTTCTGCGCTGAGAGGCAGGTCTGGTGGTGGGGGGTCAGAAGGTTAATGTTTTGAAGGCTGTTGCTAAAAATAACGTAACGTTCAGACCTAACTGAGCATGCTCACTAGCTTCCATGTTGATACATTTATTGTCGGCACTTCTCAAGGGGCCGGGGGGCTTTAGGTTTTTAACAGTCACAGACTTGCCACCCCCACCCCCTTTCTGATAGCTACATCTTCAGATGGAGGTGGAGTTAAGGGGGCTCACACTGAAGCTCAGGTGAGACCTGTGGACATCTGGCACTTGATATGTGAGAATTCTTCTTAAACGTGTTTTAAAACGGAAGTTCTAAGGCATCCAACCAAAACATCCAACATAAAGCTGAAACCAGAGACAATCGTTAGCTCTGAGTGAAGCAGAGTGAAGCAGAGCACAGAAAAACACACATCAATGGCCTTGTTTCTGAGGTACGTGTGTGCATCAGGACGCAGCAAACATGCAGTGAAGCACAGACTCCAGTCCCTTCAAGGTTCACCACAAAGTGTCTCCTATGAAGCACACTAATATTTAGTGCCCACCCGCTTTGAGGGGGCGGAGTCTGTCAGGAGAGCAGCTGCTCCAGCACCGAGTCGTCCAGCTCGTTGATGGAAACTATGTGGTCCAGATGATGAAGGTACTTTTCCGGGTCCCGCATGAAGTGAGGGATTCTGGTCCGGGAAAGATCTGCAAATGGACGGAGTCTCTCCACGTCCTCAAAAGACACCTGTGCAAGGACAACATATAGACACCTGTGTGGATAAAAGTATGAAAACACCTGTGCAAGGACAACATATAGACACCTGTGTGGATAAAAGTATGAAAACACCTGTGCAAGGACAACATATAGACACCTGTGCAGATTCAAGAATGTCAACACTCACCTTTCCTAGAGATGTCAGCATTTTGAAATCGATGTTTCTTCGATGCCGAAGGATCCTCAGGATTCCGTCCAGGTAAACCTGATCTTTGCTGAAACAACCTATGCACACACACCCACACACACGTACACATGCCCAAACCATACACAACACACATACAGAGTTGCTGTTCAGCTAAGCTCAAGCTTTAAAGACCCACTCTGATGAAAATGTTGTTTTTTAACATGTTCTTGTGACATTTTTCTGATGGAGGGTATGTATAAAGAAAATGAAGATAGAAATCTCTGAGTATTTCTTTTTTCAATTGTGGTGAATCAGGAGCGAATGAAAAAATGTCATCTAAAAAGATCGTGTTTGTGATGTACAAAATAAGCTGGGGAGGACACAAGCTCCCTGCTCTGCTCCATTCTGATGCATGCATTTTTAAACAAATAGACCAGGGGTCTGCAACCTTCAACACTTGCAGAGCCGTTCAGGTCGGTGTCACGCCAACCACAACCCAGAAAGAGCCAACAAGCCTTTTTATTTATGGTGTTGTTATTATTATGACAGATCTTATTGAAACATTCTTTTGGCATGAATAAAGCTTAAAAATAACGGGGGAAACGTATTTTTTCAAAATATGAAACAGTTTGTAGCTTTAACGGATGTTTCTTCACATGACTTTCTTTCAAATGTCCCGCCCACAACTCAGAGGTGAATTTCTAAAGGATTCTCGCTGCTCTGCAGAAACTATTTCCTAGAGAACAACTGAGGTTTTCTGATTTTGTCTGAAAACAACATAATCATAATTAAAAGACTACTGAACACTTTGAAAATAGAACTAAAGATGATCGGAGAGGGTTTTCAGATCTCCATTTAGAGAAAATGTTTGCTTTGTTGGTTTGCTTCACAGCCTTTAAGTTTTTATTAAAATTCCAAAAATGTAATTTAAAGGTTTGTTTGTTTCAAATCAGGAAAATTGGTGTACTCACCGTGGGCCTCCATTTTTCTATAAACTCGGTCATTTTTTGAAGATCAGAACTTGAATGTGCGTCTGCACGTGCGTGCGTGCGTGCACATACTCACCGGGCTGTGAGGTGTCCGTCTGTCCCCTCTTGGCTCTTAGGCAGTACTCCCAGCGCACGTTGGGGTCGTGCACGAAGCGAACGATGTGCCTGAAGAGCTGGCTGAAGCTCATGCTGGCGGCGTGGAACACGGTGTAGTACAGCAGCGCGGCACGCCACAGGTACGGCTGCTTCCGCAGCAGCACGCTGTGCAGGCTGGCCAGCCCCTCCTCTGTGGGGTTAGCGGGTCTGAGGCCGAACTGCTTCCTGCCATCAGCTGACGCCCACGGCTGCAGACTGTTGTTGACGCCTCGCAGATAATGAGTTCCTGAGGAGAAGCATCCCACCGTGAGGAGGGGTGACACGGAAGAAAACCTTCACCCCTGCAGAGTGAACAGAAGCTGCTGCGATGGGGCCAGGCCTGGTCCTGAGGCTTCTGATGCGCAGTCGAGGCTGCAGATGCGAGAACAGAAACTGCAGGCTTCTTCTTCACTCTTAAGCGCTTTGAAAACGTATACATTTCTGCTCATTCTTCCTGAGGGACACCCTGAGAGGAGGACCTGAGCTTGTTCAGAGAAGGTCGGCAGGAGTTCCACCTGACCGGTGACTGAAGGCAGTCCAGAGTCCCTGCAGCTCTCCAGATCCTCCAAAGGAACAGAAAGGCAAACGACGCCGCGTGACAGACAAGCAGCAGCTGCTGTAACAGCCCAAACACCTGGCTGGTGTGACACCAGACTCACCTGAAGAAAAACTGGTTCAAGGATTGATCACGGATCAGCTCTGTTCTTTGAGCCGGATGGTCTGAGGAGAAAACTCCATGTGTTTCTGCAGGAACATACCGATCTCATGCCTCAGCATCCCCTCCAGCCAGTGCTGCCGGGCCCCGCTCAGGTTGATGGTCAGAGTGGGACGACAACTCTCCACCACCATGACGGCCTGTGACAGCAGCTCGTCAGACAGACGCACCACGACCTGAACGCACACACACACAGGCGGTTGACGGGTCACTGAGCTGCTGGTCAGTCTTCTCCACTCAGATGTTTTCTGAAGCTCCGATTACACCGTTACACAGCGCACGGCAGAGCGCCCACTTTCAGTGACCAGTCTCAGACAAAGCTGGTTTTGTGCTTTCGCCTTAAAGATTCTTGCGTTCACACATCACAACGAAAGTTTCTACCATCATTTTTGGGCTCTACGTACAAAACGCACGGCCATTGAACACACATTAATCGAATGTGAAAACAGTTGAACTTTGACCAATGAGAGATTTGGCAGTGATGTATGGATGCTGTCCTTCTTGATCTCCAAAAACTGATCACGGAGAAGAAATGAATCATTTTGGTTTGTTGCCGAAAGGAATTCTATGACACAGAGTCTTTCATATATTGGAATTGAGCAGTGAACGAGAAAGCCTGGAGAAAGATTCACCAGATTTGCCTGGCTTTGACATTTCACCCCAAACCTCCTCTGATTGTAGGTGGCAGAAATGCACTAGTTCAGTGTGAACACTGTGGGCTAAGTGTGCTGTCAAGAATGCATGTTCTGCGCGTCCTTGAACTTGCGTCACATGCCAGGTGTGCGGAGCTTCACATGTTCCAGCCTCTTACCTCGCCCACGCAGCCCTCCTTCTGCAGGTATTTGCGCACAGCCGCCCACACTTGACTTTTGGGGAGCACGCTGCCCCCCGTCACCTCCTCAAAGTTCTCATAGGAACCAAACTTCCTCAGGACGCACTCCATGATTCCCACGGCCTGCAGACAAGCACAGACAGCATCATCATCACGTGCACTGCGGCTCAGACGAGCAGGGTGGGGTGGCGCTGCAGCACCTGCTCCAGGAAGAGCCCCGCCCCGTCTCTGTACTTGTCCAGGACGCCCCGCGGTTCCGGCTGTGCGTATTCAAACTGAGGCTCATAGTTGAAGTCGGACTGGAAGAAGGCCAGCTTCTCCTGCTCCAGGTTCAGGGGTCTGAGGGCCACCAGCAGGCAGGGCCTGGGAGGTGGGGGGGCCACGCCTCCCGCTCCTTTAGCAATGTGGGGGAGGGAGGTGGCCGGGCGCATCTGCCCCCTCCCAGCTCGCAGCGACAGTGGGTAGTTGACGGAGCAGGTGCTCTCGCTGCGCCGCATGCAGCCGCCCCCCGCCAGACTGGGGCTGGTCAGGCTGCGGATGGGGGGCGAGGGGGCCGCAGACCCACTGCGCCAGGGAGGCTGAAGGATCCTTCGCTCTTCCCCCTGATCCACAGACCCTTGCTGGCGCTGGGAGGTCATCTCCAGGCTGAGTGGTCGCCGTAGTGCAGGCCGCCCCCCACATCTCAGTAACGTGGATCTCCTCTGTGCTGGCTGGGGGCCGATCACTGCGGGGGGCACCCCATTTGCACAAACCTTCTCCTTTTTGCTTGTTTTGTTCTTTGAGGTGGGGGCGCTGGAACCATCAGGGTTTTTCTTACTCCAGCCCCCCACACCTTTATCTGCAGCCTGATCCATGACGACGTCCCCCGAGTCCAACACCATCACCTCACACCCGGTGTCAAACCCCGCCCTGTAAACACACCTGAGTTAAGCTCCACCTCCTATCAATACATTCTGTTTGAAAACATTTCCGAGTGGATTTACCTAAACCAGGGTCTGCGACCTTCCAGTTCTCACCAACAACAACCCAGAAGGAGCCACAGTCTTGCTTCACCTTCTGGAAAACAAAGACACTGATTTGTATTCCTGGTGTTTTCTGATAAATATTTAAACTCTTTTATTTTTTTTTAAATGTGGGGCTTTTGCCATAAATAAAACATAAAAAGAAAATAGACGTACAAAATATGAAATTGCTTATAACTTTTGACAGAGGTTCACGTGACTTCCTTTCAAAATAAAAGACCCTGTGTCACATATGATCTAGAAGGTAATGTAATGTCAGCAGTGATTTTAAAAATAAACTTTTAGTTTACAATTTGTGGGGCATCTTATCCAGAAATTCATAAATCTAATAAACTCAAATGTAATCAGGACTAATTAAGTGCTCCCCCACTGTAGTTTTGAAACACACTAAAAAAATTCTTAAAAATAGAAAATGTTCTTTCCTATTCAGTGCACCTGAATTCTGGTTGTTTTTACTGACCTCCAGTTGATTTTATGTGACGCAGCCGTTGTCTGTTGTTTTTTGCCACCAGACAGCCCGTATCCACCTGTAAGGACAGTTGGAACTATGGCTTCAGTGGTGCTCAGATTTGCATTCTTTTTCCATCCCATGTGATTTTATATGTGAGTGCCATGTTTGATAGAACTCCACATCTGTGGGACTGTCTGCAACTGAAAGAAACCTAAAAGTGCAACCAAGCCGGTCTATTGTTTCGTGTGTAGTCTGGTAGATCATATGGAGGTTCCTCAACACTTTACAGATGAACGGAAACTTTGAATAAAATTTAAAGCCCAAGATCATGAAAACTTGAGTCTTTAAACATTTACTTCTGTGTGAAGTCTGACTTTTCAGTCAAAAAAATGGGAAATTGCAGCATTTCAAAAACAAGCCTCCAGTGGTAATTTGCGGAACCACAGCCTGAAGTTGCTTGTTATCTTCAAACTTTGAATGGAAGGTGGAGGCCTGGCTCCCACCGTCACAGCAAACTGTGGGGGTGGAACAGGAAGAGTTTGGACAATTTGAGTTTTAATGGTAAATACTGGTGTATACTTGTATAGTACTTTTCTGCCTTCCTTGAAGGCCCAAAGTGCTTTACAGTTACATTCACACACTGACGGTGGCTCTGCTGCCAAACACTGGCGCCAACCTCCTACCAGAGCAACTTTGGGGTTCAGTGTCTTGCCCAAGGACACTTCGATACATGAGAGGGCAAGGCGGGAATAGAACTAGCAATCTTCCGATCAGAAGTCAACTGTTACCACTGCACCACGGCTGCCCAAACGAGAAAAAAGTTAATAAAAACCAAGTCTTCATTGTCTGTTCTTGAATTCAATCAAAACTAGGAAGTACCAAACGGTTGCAGTTCCTCAAATAACCACTGGAGGCTGGTTGCAGAGGGGAGCAGTTCTCTGTTGACGTCAGATTTTACAGTGCAGCAAAAAGTATCGAGTCAGCCACCAGTTATGCAAGTTCTCCCACTTAAAAGGATGAAAGAGGTCTGTCATTTTCATCTTAGGTATACCTCAACTATGAGAGACAAAATGAGAAAAAAATACAGAAAATCACAAGAATTTATTTGTAAATTAAGGTGGAACATAAGAATTTGGTCAATAACAAAAGTTTAGCTCAATACGTTGTTCTATAGCCTTTGTTGGCGACGAGAGCAGTCAAATGTTTTCTGTTAGTGTTTACAAGGTTTTCACAAACTTTTTTTGGTGTTTGTTCATTTTATGGGCTGCACGGTGGTGCAGTGTTTAGCGCACAGTTCAGCTGGGGGACTTGAAACAGCATCACCAATGGGGGACCTTTCTGTGTGGAGTTTGAATGTATGTACCGTATTTTCACACTCTAAGTCGCTCCGGAGTGCAAGTCATAACAGCCAAAAAATGTCAAATATATTAAAATAACATATAGGTTGCACTGGAATGTAAATCACCATTTTAGGATAAATGACATGATATCTAAAAAAATATGGGAACAAGAATGGACATTTCATTTTGAAAGGCAAATCACAGCAACGAAATGAAAGGAATCGTAACAACGGAATAGGTAACAACCATAATAGACTGAATATATTCACGCTAATGCGTAACACATTAATGCTTATTAAACAATGGAAAAATCTAGAATATTATTGCAACATATTAACAATTACTTAGATAACCAGAGCTTAAAGAACATGATAGAAGTAAAAAAACTCCTTCATCCTCTGAGTGGCGTTGGAACAATTCTGTCAGACTGTGTCGCTTCAGTACAAACACTAATGCACACGCCTACAGTGCCCTCTATTGGTTGTTGCTATTTATTCATTTTAATCACACTCGAGTGGCACTTGAGTATAAGTCGCCAAACTATGCAAAAAAACATGACTTATCTGAAAAATACGGCATGTTGCTGTGTTTTCTATTCCAGATAGCTGAATCTGTGCACTTTAAGGGGGGTGTCATTGTGCCCGTCCCACTTCAGGTCTCCTTTTGATTCTTCAGAACTGAACAGCTGATGTCAGAAAAGACCTGTTCAAAGAACGTCAGTAAACGCCATTAACATAAATGAAGATGGAGAAAACATACGGGTGACTTCACTCACAGAAAATGCTTCACCTCCGATTTCAACAAAATAAAGTTCATTTCCACGCCATGTTTCTTCACCCTTTTAGTACCAGACGACGTTAGTAAGCGGTGATTGGTCCGAGTCGGTCTGAGTCATCATTTCTATGGCAACCACTCTCACTAATCAGGAGTGAGCTTGTTGGAAAGCCACACCCCTTCCACTGAAAGCCGGCTCAGGAGAATCTGTCAATCAAACTTCTCCAACGTAGGAGGTGGGCGCCAGCAGGGACCGCGTGCTTTACTGAGGCATCTGATTGGTCAGTTTAGTATTTGAATAACTTGTGATGAAGAAATAAATCCTAAAAAGTAGGTTTATCAAGAACCTTTTAAAAAGAGGCGTCAGAGCTAGAATGGTTATTCTGACAAACTAATGACTGTTTAGTTCTCTATAGAAGTCAGTGGGATTTTGGCTTTCTTAACATTCATACACATATTTTGGACCTGTAAGCACTCTGTAAGCACACTGGATCAAAATGTCAACTCTTCTTAGGACTCAAATCTATCCCCATTTCCTCCAAACTTGGAAGAACATTCTGCTTGGTTTAACTTATTTTGATAAAAAAGCTATCTTCACATTTCTATTTAATAAATCTGAATGAATTGTAAATTTAGCAATAAAAATCCAAACTTCTTTGAATTCATTGGAATCAAACAGTATTTCCACACGACTTCATCCAGTACCAACAAAAAAGCCATCAGAACCCATCATGTGTTTCGGGTCTGCAGGATAACATGGAGCTACTTTAGCTTTTTTGTTTTACTGTTCAAACCCCCTTGGCTTTTTTTTTACACTTATTGATTTATTTTGGAAGATTTGATGTACAGTATTCTGTTCCTTGTTCTTTACTGTATTTCGTTAATAAAACTAAAAAAAACAAAAACCTATTTCTGCTTTCTGGGACCAGCAGGGACATGAGTCCAGTTCTCTTTATACAGTTCTGTCTGTGGTCTACTCTGACAGCTGCAGACTGGTCAGAAGGATTTGAAGGGATTCACTAAACACTTCCATCCTCCTGGTTTTCCAGCTTCCCTCATTGTTCTCCAGGTCGATCCGGAGTCTGGCTGCAGCAGAAACAGACACTGAAGGAGTTTTTCTAGAGAAGTTTTTCCTCCTCGTTTGTTTCATGTCAATCAAAGCTTCACCCAAAGGTGTTTCCATGAAGGCTCTGACAGCTGAGGTTTCCGGATCCGCGTCTCTGGTTCTGGTTTCAGCTGTGTTGGGTCAGTCGGACACAGAACGGGGTTCGATTAAACCGGAGCGGGTTCAATCCAGATTCAGTCTGGTGTAAAAAGGGCTTTCCGTCTGGGTGTGACAGAGGCTGGGAGCGGGAATCAAGCCTCTGACAAGGAACCCCGCAGAATGTCCGCCTCCCCCCCCGGGAGGCGGACATAAGAAATCTCCCAAACTCCGCAAACCCGCCTTAAGTCCCGCACTTACCGAGCGCAGAGTCCCGCACTCCAGCGGGGGCAGACGAGGCTTCCTCCCGCTTCAAGAAGTCATCGTGGCCGCAGCCCCCCCGGGGCTTCAGCGGGACAGCCGCGGTAGTTACCGGATAACGGTTCTGGGAGGGGCGGGCCTCAGGCGCGCCTGCGCCGGCCGGGAAGCGGCGGTCGAGTTGGAAGATATGACGCAATACGCCGTGGACACCACGGTCCCCTGCGTCATCACGCACGACGTCATGCAGTCCCGAACAGATTATATTTAAACACGTTCGTATAGATGCATTTTAACGTTTTCTGTCATTATATATCTATGTATATATTTATATCTATATCTATATCTATATCTATAGATCTACATATATATATATATATATATAAATATATATAGATATAGATATATATCTATATCTATATATATCTATATCTATATATAGATATAGATATATAGATCTAGATATATAAATACACATATACACACACAGCATTGACAGGAACAGAAGCTAAGCACTGGATAGAAATGAGAGTTCTCTTATCCAGTCAATTGTGTTGAGTTAGTAGAAAAACAAATACATGAAAGGATGAATACTTTAATAAACAAAGGAATAAAAATCAAATTGAAATATTGTTTTGGTTAGAGGGGCTGTTGTCAAAAATGACTCCAGATCTGTATTTGTGATGATTTGGAGCCAAACCATTCAATCGGTCCCTTTTCTAAAACTACACAATCACACAGACACACACACGCAAAGCTATTGAGACTTTAGAGTAACCAAATGATCTATAAACATCCACACCACAGTCTTTGTTTCTTAGAAATCTTCTTTTTTTCCCTGTTTTTGTAAAGTTCATTTACCTTTTCCTGAAGATCTTTTGACAGCTCTTTAGCTTTCCTCCAGACTCAGGATCCAGAAATGTCAGTGCAGCACTGGATAAAGCAAGGGTCTGTTAAGAGCCCAGAAACTCCAGGACCTTTTGTGCACACACACTGATTACAAACCTTTAACTGTCCGTCAAACCCTTTAGTATCAGCTTGTGTGCATGTTTCCAGAACAAAGTCATCAGGGTATGTAAACCTTTGAACAGAGTCATTTGGGAAGTTTCTGCTGTCTTTATGATTTTAAAAAGGGTAAACAGATATTTTTTTTTACGGTAAATGGGTTCACTGAGGGCCAATCCTGGGCATAGGCAACCTAGGCAGCCACCTAGAGTACCATCTGCTGGAGGGGGCGCCAAATCTCAGTTAATATTAATGCTTTTAAAATTAAAAAAAACGTAAAAAACAAAACAGTTTGACACCCCACTCATTTAATGTAAAAATAAAAAAGTAATTAAAAAAAGCTAAAATAACTCAAAGTGTTAACACAATCAATGACTTTGCCTTGTGCTATGCCCCTCCTTACCTGACGCTACTACTGTATAGGCGTAGTTGGGTGGCGGGCCGTGTTGCCGCTGTTTGTGCATCTTTAAAACTTCGAAGAAAAAAAGGAGCAAAACAAAGCTCTCAGGGACAGCTTTAAGGGAAAAGGGAAGGAAGAGGAGGAAAAACAGACTCAAAGCAGACTTTCAGTGCTCCATAGTTCTCAATGTGCAGAGCATCTCAAAGAATATTAACTGTTGCCACAATCTAAACATGTTTAATGATGCTTCTACCAAACCAAAATTCAAATGAAAAAGCACAAATTGAAATCCCTTACAAATCCATGTGTCTAAATGTACTGATCATATGATCATTTAATACTTCATCACATAAAAGCTTCTGCGCTCGCTCAGCATTGATGCTGAAGATATTAATGTGGGACAAAGATTCAAAGGTTACCCAGATCAAACTCTCAGTATCTCTTTCTTTTATTGTGTCATCTGCTTGTCAGTTATGGTTAAAACTGCAGTAAAATATTTAGTGCTGCGTGCTTTCATGGCTTTATGGTTGCCTGATCTGTTCAAAGTTTACTTAACCTGCAGTTAGTTTATGGACAGAGGAAGCAAAAGTCAGGCTCAGAACAAACACACATCTTTACTTCATAACAGTAAATCAGACCTGCTCAACACAGCAGAATCATCTTTCTGTGTGAATGTGTTATGTTATATGCATAAGTATAACCTGTGATGAAGTGATACAGTGCTGTAGAGGAATCAAAATACAAATAAAAATAATAGATGAGTGTTAAACCTCTGCCTCTTTGAAAACTCAACGGTCATGGTTCATAAACAAAATTCAGAGACACTTGACCTCAGAAAATCTGATTTGATTGACTTTTCTTCATTACTGTTGAGAAAATGTACAGTCTGTTATTTAAAGATTATTATTTGAGTTAGTTTAACGGCAGTGTCACACTAGAATTTGTGTCTTAAAAGACTAATAAATAAGAAAAATGGGAAGCTGCACATGCAGTGCCGATGACCCACATTAATTTCCAGATGTGTTTTCAGGGGCACCCTAAAAATAATGTGAAAAGATGGTTTTCTTTGCCCCTCCACCTGAAATGGTTAAGGCGTTTAATTCGAAGTCTCCTGAACGCTTCTTGGGGTTGGTGTTCTGGGTTCGTCCCACTTGGAGGAAGTACTTGACATGCTGGAGGAACTGCATGTCTCAGCTTCTGTGCTCGTCTGGGAGCACCTTCAGGTCCCACAGAAGATGCCAGTAGAGCTCTGGACATCTTTAATTAGCATGCAGCCCCCTTGACCCAGCCCCCAATAGGTGTTAGAAGATGGATGGATGGATGGATGGATGAGAGTTGCAGCTTTTCATCTGGCATAAAAAACTGGAGGCTTCTACATAGAGGAGAAGAAGCTGAAAACTTTCTCTGGACAAACTATGTCCGGCCAGTGACATTTGGTTGAATTGGAAAATTGTTAATTTCAAGCAATCAAAGCAAGAATAGTGCATAAAGAAAACAACCAACAGGTTTATGTCCATACAAACCTTGAATAATTAGATCTAAAATTCATTAGAAAAAACTAACTTTCCCCAATTAATTAATGCAATTATTATCCTTACTCGTACATACCAGTAAACACAGTTCATTCATATATAGCACATGAGAAGCTGAAACTATTGACTATTAAGATTGTCACAAGAGGTTCAACAGATTGATTGAAAGGGAGTGGGAGGAAGCGAATTTATATAATCCCACCCCTGCTATGCCTTACTATTTTCTTCAGCTACATTATCATTATCTGGTTCCTAACTTCTGATCATATATTTATACTTTGCCAACACAAATTCCGGTAATTAAGAATCTTTAAGTACCAATAAATCACAGGACAAAGGTGAAGATTGTGCAGATTTTATGTCATTTGAAAAATCTTTACTATAAATCACAGTTTGGGAGACCAAGTGATCTGATTAGAGATCAATTACTTTAATCATCTTCAATAATTAATCAAGTAATTTTATTTTTCTCATTATAATAAAGTAATGTTGTGAAATAAAAAGGTAATTGTCCAAGGTTGGTATTCCTTCTTCTGGTGCCTGATTGACAGCCGTCCATCTGGTTTCAACTGAGTTTATAAGTTGCCTGAGCTGTAATGTCTGCAGACACTGTTAAGGTCCTTGTCCTTCTGCAGCTATTTTCAGGGCTGCTGAGTGAGTTGAGGTCAAGTTGTCTGCAGGTCAGAACTCACTGCTTAAAATCAGGGTCACGGTTGACGTTTAGAGATAGTGGTAGATCCCAGAGACCATTTTACACCATTGTAACTGCTCTGAAGAAATAATTCTGTTGGGAGATTTTTACAGTAACTTGAACAATGCATCAGACAAGAAGAAACCGAAGCAAACTATGGTATAGATAAGCACACCTTGATACAGGTTATATTTTGGGTAACAAGGGTAACAAATTTAATTGAATCATTAAGGAAAATAAGGAGATTCTGCATTCATTTATTTCCCAAACCGCTTTATCCCTTTCGGGGTCACGAGGTTGCCGGAGCCTAACCCGGCTACTCATGGGTGAAGGCAGGAGACACCCCCGGTCTGGTCGCCAGTCTGTTGCAGGGGCCACAGTCACACACCCATGTACACTCACATCCACACCTAGGGACAATTTAGAATAACCATTGAACCTATGAAGCATGTTTTTGGACGGTGGAAGGAAGCTGGAGTCCCCGGAGAAAACCCACACATGCACGGGGAGAACATACAAACTCCACACAGAAAGGTACTCCATTGGTGACACTGTTTCAAGCCCCCCAACTGGGACTTGAACCAGAAACCTTCTTGCTCTGAGGCAAGACTGTTTACAACTCCACGGAGATTCTGCATTAAAATAAATTCTGAAAACAAAAGCTTCTGCTGACCGCCAAATTCTTACAACACTTCGAAATAAAGTTGTGAAACAAATGAGTCAAGCAATGGCACTGTTTTTAGAGATTTATTTAATAAGCCAAATGGAAAAAAGAAACTTATATGGAAACAACTAAACAAACTGCTGGGTCATAAAAAAAGAACGGAAAGAAACACCAGAAACACGCAACTTTGGATCAACAGTTCAATAAAGGACAACTTAAAGACAATCGTAAATGGCTTTAATAATTTCTTCATTCAGTCAAGTCAATTGAAGAAAAACAACTGATCTCTGAGGAGGACTCAATCCAGAAACCCTTGAATTGGGTGGTGGTGCACAAACCCCTGCACCAGCATAGAATTCACAATAAGAGGCATGTTAGGTTTTAATAGAGACATCTGCTGTGTGAAAGGTTTACAGTTCTCTGTTGTTCAAGGTTTCAAGATAGAAAAAAAAACTAGATCGCCAGTAAATTCATCTTTTTTGACCAAAAGCTGGAGTATTCTGCAAGCAAAATGCGGGGGTGGTGGTGGTGGGGGTGAATTTCCAATCAATAGAATGTAAATAAAACAGACAGACCTCTGCTTTGAGCCAGTGTTTCTCCTCTTGCTTTCCTTTTTTGACCTTAAAGCTGTCCCTGAGGGCTTATTTTGCTGCTTTTTCCACCTCAAAGTTTCAAAGATGTACCAACAGCAGCCCCCCCCCCCAGCTTAAACAGCAGCCGCTTCAGCTAAGGAGCGCTGCACAAGGAAAAGTTACTGATTACATCAAACATTTGAGTTATTTTATTTATGTTTTAAATTATTACTTGTTAATTTTTAAACTAAATGAGTGGTGTGTCCATCTGTTTTAAACTTGTAAAAAATGTCACAAACTAAAAAATAAATAAATCTTAGATTAATCATTGTCATTTGATACCCTAGGCAGCCGCCTAGGTCGCCTATGCCCAGTGCCGACCCTGGTTCTTTGGTTAATTCTGGCATATCTATGTTGTATCCCTGCTAAAACATTGATTAATATGCATTGTCATAACGTAAATAATAATAAAAAAATATCTCTGCTGTTCCACAGCTGCCAGTGTCCTATGGGTTTTCAGCGCCAGCACTCACTCTTTTGAGCATGTGCATGAGCTATAAAAAAAGAAGAGGGAGTGTGTTTTGAGTTAATATATTTTCTATCACTCACAAAGACTTTGCGGACTTTGAGACTATGAGGACCATCTGCACTTTGGAATAATATCTCGGGACTGGGACCCTGGCAGCTTTTGAACCCCGGATAATCCTTTTTTCATGTTCCTGTAATTATTCCTTCATAATCAGTTTTAGAACCTAAACATTTAAGTTAAGTTCAAAAATAACAAATTAAGCTGACATGAAAACACTCGGGTTTGAAAGTAATAAACGTCCCTTTATATCAGAACCTGATCATGTTCGTGACAAAAGCACATAATGCTTGGCAACACATGAAAACACTGGAATGGCCTGTTTTTAAAGAAGCCTTACAATCTCACTTACTTTTACTCTCACATTTATGTTTGCTGAATGAATTTTATCATTGAAAATCTTCAAGAATAGAAAGATTCAGGTATCTAAAGAAGTTGGAATGAACAACAGGAACCATTTGTTTGAGGACACAAACTATTTCCGTTTTCTTTAGCATACATCTAAGTATACGTCTAAGACCATCCCCATAGCAACAGGACCCCCCCCACCACCTCTATGCACTCTGAAAGACATTCAGACGATATGAAGCTATGAGGAGAATTGAGCAAATAAGGGAGTGGTTTTCCTGCAATCAGCCACCCTCACCTGATCAGCAGGAGGGACCCAGAACCAGAGTGGCTTGCCGTTGCAGGCGGACAGGAGAGCCTCTACCTGACTGCGGCCGAGTGGGTGAAGCCTTGAAGGGACTCGCACTTCTCATCTGCAACAAGTGAAAACAGGAATAAGTGACATTGACCAGTCAGATCATGCTGAAGAGGACTTCTGTTAAGGCTGCACAAAGGTACGTGACACTGAAAAAGGAAACAATTTCTACTAGATGTCAGAGTCCAGCATAATACACTTTACAAAAATCTCTAGTTGGAATCAACAGTTGAATTAAAATAATTCACGTGTATAATTTGACTAAAATGATCATTTAATGTTATTTAATGTCTTCTAGTAAAGAAATGCTAAATGGTAACAGAGTTCACCACAGCAGAAGATGCTGGTGCTTCCTGCGGCGCCACTACTTCCTCTGTGTCCTGCTGACTGGAGCTGTGTTTTTCATGTACAACACTCGCATGAAGACAGCGATGCTAGACCTGAACTCCAAAGTGTGGATGAAAAACCTTTCAAAAAAGCTCCTTACTACGGTTGGAAAACTGGATTTCGTTTCTGATGAAACAGAGCAGTTTGCAACACAGAGAACATCTATTGCTTTCCGTCAACTCGATGCCTGGATGTCATTGATGCCGTCAGTGCTGCAGACTGCAGGAATGAAACAGGAGCCTCAGACAAAAGTCCAGACACAGGCTTATGGTCTGAGTCAGGCTCGGCACAAATCCCCTGCACCTTACTTGGTGGAGTATCCTTCAGAGTACCACTTTCTGATAAACGAGCCGAAAAGGTGTGAAAAGGAAAAGCCCTTTGTGGTGCTGATCGTTCAGGTGGCTCCTCACAACAGAGCTCATCGCCACGTCATCCGGAGCACCTGGGGAAGCCAGAGCCGGGTTTTCGGCAGGACAGTGCTGCTCTTTTTCCTGCTGGGACTGCAACCTGGAGAGGCAGCACCACAGCTCCACAGACAGCTGCTGCGTGAGAGCAGACAGCACAGAGACCTGATCCAGAGCGACTTCGTGGACTGCTACAGGAATCTAACCATCAAAACCATGGTGATGCTGGAGTGGCTGGACTTGTACTGCTCCAGAGCCTCCTATGCCATGAAGATCGACTCAGATATGTTCCTCAATGTGCACAATCTCATCATCATGCTCCTGACGGCTCCAAAGACAAACTACATGACCGGTCGGGTGGATTATGAAGCCACTGTTCGAAGAGACCCCTCATCCAAGTGGTACCTGCCTCGGGATCTGTACCCCCATAACACGTATCCCCCCTATGCTCTGGGTTTGGGCTATATCTTGTCTTTGGACCTTCCTAAGAAGCTCATCGTGGCCTCCAGACATGTGAAAGCCATTTACATTGAGGATGTGTATTTGGGGTTGTGCATGAAACACTTGCACATCCACCCCACGCCACCCCCCAACAGGGACCAGTTCCAGCTCTACCCTCTGAATTACAGTCGCTGCACTTTCTCCGAGATTATTGCCACGGCAACTACGCCAGACACAGATCCTCTGAAACTCTGGAAAGACTTTATAGCACCAGGTCCAGACTGTTGATCTGTGCAAAAGGTTTACATGCAACACAACCTTGCAGAAGTCTAGAACTGCTGATGTCCAAAAAACAACCTGGGACTCAGGGAAGAACTAATGGAGGCTTGGAAGGTGAAGGTGACAGGGGTGCCTGTGGTGATTGACCACATTGGGACTGAAATTTAACAAACCATCCTTTCCTTACACAGACTCAGAATTGTAAGGACTGACTTAAACAGTAGTCTGTAAATAGGGTGTGGGTAAAGGAAACAGAAGACAGTTTTTTTTTTTAAGCAAGCAACAATGCAGTCTAATATGACAAGAGGCCTGTCAAAGCCTTTATACTTTATGAGCTTGAATGTTATTTATTTACAATAAAAGTAGTCTAAATGTCAAAGTCAGAATTATCCATTCTAAGAGTGTATTCAGACTGGGTCCGCTTCCTTTGGTCTTTATTGAGTCCTTGCCTTTGGTTTGTATTTAAAATGCAGCTAACTGGGCTTTTCTGCTTTGAATCAAGGCTTGTAAATAAAACCACATGACTAAAGATCTCTTTAGTAATAGGCCAGTAATACTGAGGGTGGATCAAAGCAATGAGAAAAGGAAAAATGGAAGTCCAGCACTTTACAATCCTTGTCAGAATAGTTGACTGTTTCAAAATTTATATTTTGCTGAACTTTTTTTTACGTCTGTATCAACGTCAGATACAACATTTGTTACTTTTTGGTCCGGCTAAGGCAAACTGCAAGACGGTTACTGAAGCTAAGAAGGCACGATGGTAAGAGTGCCTCTAAATGTCAGGAATATAGATTGTCAGGAAAACAGTGTGAGAAGCAATGGGTATCATGTTACAAGTTGTAGCTTTGTCTACACAGCCTCAAATGAGGTGTCATAGGTTTAACTACACTGTCTCTTCCTGATGATGTCCCTGCTGCAACAGAAAGGTGGACATGAAGCTGTTGCAGTTCTATGTAGAATCATGGTGCCAGGCAGTCTCTGACTAGTTAAATACTCATGCCTTTATCTTAATACCAAAAAACCAAACAGTTTGCATGTTTCCCTCTCGTCAGGCATCAGCCAGTTGTCTTGGTCAATGAAGAGCAATTATGCAAAAACAGTTCTGAAGAACTGGTTCAAAATGAATCAATTGTGTACTTCCATTTAACATAGTTCCATAGGTGTGTTAAGCTTCAGAGAGTTTTGTTTGTTTGATCTGTTTTTACTGTAAAAGTCTGAATGGATATGTCTACGTGGAGCTATTGTATATTTCATACCACTTGTTGTGTAAAACAACTGATCTCTGAGCAGGACTCAATCCCGAAACCCTTTAATTGGGAGGTGGGAGTGCTAACCACTGGTTAAGGTTGGTGGTGATATTATTTCTACATCAATGATCTGCATTCACATATCATTAATGTAAATGGTGAAAAACAAAAATAAAAACATGTAAACTGCTCATCAGTACTTGACTGTTTTTTTGCTGAGAGTTCTTTTTTTTCCTGGCTTTGTGTGGACTTTGTTGATTCGATGTTTTGTGACTTGATAGTAATGTCTATGAACCTGTGACATGTTTTCGACAGTCATCTAACAGGAGAAATTTGTATTAAAAACAAAGAAAACTTGCTTTTAAGAACAAACAGGTTAAACATAAAACTAACTAAATGTTTCATTCATATTTTTTGCAAAATTGTTCACAAAGAACTAATTAGTGCACAATTTTTTCTCTATGAATACCTTTCTTTTTGACAATTTCCTTACCCCATAGAAATGCCTCACAACTGTAGAAGTTATGCATATTTATAACAAAAGAAAATCCCTCATACAAAAATTAGAATGTTTTTGTGAGTTAAAACAAATTCCATTCAATTTTATTTCTATAACCAATATCACAGCTATAGCATCTCATTGAACTCACATCAGTATATTGCAAGAACAAAAATTCAAACATGTAAAAGTAAACAATAGCTGGTTGGTAAACAGACCAAGCTGAACAAACATCTCTGCCCTTACACCCTCCTTCTCGGTGAGGAAAAACTCATAGAAAACCCTGCCTCTTTTTTGGGGGGAAAAACTAAAAATAAAAAACTAGATCTCTCCTTCATGTGGGTTTTCAACATGAAGGAGAGCCAGAGGTAAGGTCACAGCCAAAGACAGGAGCAGGAAGAGCCAAAGGTAACACACAGGAAAATCTGTTAAAACAAGACATTCTTTAGGGGATGTTCTTCAATGGTCCACTTTGAACAAAAATAAAAAAGCTCTTTTAATTCTTTTCTATTCCAGTCTTTTCCGGGCATAAGCTGCACAAGTGCATCAGTGGTCAGGTAAAAGACTTTCCCACGCAAACATCCATGGACAAATAAAAGCTCAACTGCTGGCACACAGTCTCCTTCAGACCCCAGCACACCTAGAACGTATGCACTTGTAAGTCACTAACGGACTCTCCTGTTGACTGTACAAATCTGCGTGTCTACATCCCATATTTACCATCCACTGCTCTTTCAGAACAGAACGACACTTTCCCATCTGCGTCAGCCAAAAGAAACAATGCTGCAGTGTTGGTCTCATGCTTGCCAACACTCAGCACTGTAGGTTCCTTTTCTACCAACCACATTCATTACAATTTAAACTCATTTTAGCTCTGGTCTGTCGTTCACTGATCCCTCTGCCTTTCTTACCTCACATTAAAGAAAAATCAGAAGTGTCATGTTGGAGATGTTCTTCACAAAAGTGTTAGGTCTGGCTTTAAAGTTCTTGATCTGATCATGACCTTCAGGAAACTTTTCTTAAAACGAACACTAAAAAGTTCTGTTTGTTGCACCCAGGTTTTCTTAAATTACAAAAAGACTCGGAATTCTAACTTTTTAAATCAGTTTTTACTTGCAAGGTGTAAAGAGAGAGGCTATATTCAAAACTGCATTAAAATTCAAAGTGGGAATCATCATGAGATAAGCAGGCAGATGATGATGACGTTTCTGAGTCACCATAGTCATGTCTAAGGCCTAACTGAACCAGTTACCTCGTGGGCCTGGTGCTGGGTGCGATTGGTGGTTTGTGTGTAATACCTTTGTAGTGTAGGGAGGAGATCAATAGGAGCAAACATCATGATCTGGTTTCAAAAGAGTTCATAATGTTTAGTGCTGTATCTCTCATCATTTGATTTGATAACATTGAATCAACAACTAAGTAATAAGAATTTATAAAGCTCAATATCACAACAATAGCCATCTTAACGGGCTTCACACTGGTATTCATGCAAAAAAAAAACAAAAATCAGATCAACGTCAACGTCAGATCAAAACATAGATCAACGTCAGTCATTAAAATATAAACAATAGCTGGTTGCTAAACAGACTAAGCTAAACTGGCATCACTGTCCTCTTAAAGAAAAACCCCTATCTTGGGGGGAAAACCTCAGGGATGTCCACATGGAAGAGGGATCCTATCCCAGGACGGACAGGGATGGGAGGGCAGCTCTTCTGGCTGGGCTAGAGCTTGCTCTTGGTCCTCACTGCTCTCGGGTGTTGGGGGCCCGTGTGGGCGTTCCTGCAGGTCCTGGTCTGGGTGTTTAGCTGGACTAAGAGGCAGACCGATCTCCTGTGTTGACCCCACAGTACAGATGCAGGGGGGCCCTGGTTGCCGCTGCTGCCTCGGCAGGGGTCTTGTTGTGGGGATGGCTGGGTGCCTCCCCTCCTTTTTTTTAACATTCCATCATGTGTCAGATGAGCAAAAAATACACGATTCAGATTGAAACTTAATCTTATATTTAATATTAATAATCTAAATCTGCTATAAGCACCTGCAACATTGAGTAACAATAAATGAAATGTAACATTTTTATTACCTTATAATCATAAATAATATAGTTTTGTAAATATAATGAAAGAAATTATATTAGCTACTGTACATGTCCCCCACGAACCCATGTTACCCAAATAAAAGAATATGATTGCTTTTTCACAAATATCTGTAGAAAATCTTCTGTTTTAGGGAGATGTAGTAAGCTTTAAACTTGTATTTCTATTGTCCTAAATCGTTTGATAGTATGTATGCAAGAGTTTGATAGTTTGTGAGAAAGAGTTTGATGGTGATGGTGTGCTTGAAAGTATGTGTGAAATATTTGACTTGTGCATCATTTTCCAGATGGATAGAACAATTCAAAAGGCGAAGTCTCTTCCAGAGATGAAACAGTGTGTTGAATGCTGCAGCAATCACCACTGTTCTACAAAGTATTTCCAACCAACAACAGTATTTAAGGTTCAAATTCATCTTCAAAGACATTTCAACTTAAAAACATTTTAAATGGAAAATGTTACTAAACATTTCTAAGAGCAAAATATTTATTTTTGTTCAGTGGAGGAATTTGACAGGATTGGGATAGAATTGAAAAAAATACTCCCCAACCAGGAAATATGCATTTCTTATATCTTATTATGTTTAATTTAAAAATGTGTAGTAATATTTTTTCTTTTCTATTTACAGCTGTGATTTATTGTGCAGAAACCGCCTTTTCTTGGTTTAAGTTCAATGTACTTCTTATAAATGTAAGTTATTCTACCCACCTCAGCAGATCCTGTTTTATGTTCCTGATGTTTTGGTTTATTCTTTATATGGTTTTCTGGCATGTTTTATTTTATTTTATTTCATTTTATTGTATTGTGAAAATGGTTAAAGTTGTGCTACAGAATAGTAGAAATAGTAAAATAGTAGTAAAAGTAGCTATTCTGCACCATGTCATACCAGGCTCTCTGTCCTCAGATCCCAATATTATCAATTTCTGACAAGTTTCAGGAGCTTAGAAAATTCCAGACTCAACTCTTTATCAGCAGTTGTATAAATCAGAAATCAGTTTGAATTCTTCAGGCAAAAGTTTCAAGCCTCTACATGAACAGGTTTATATTTCCACTAGAAAATCCCTGGTGCCTAAAGGGTAAAAAAAGCATTATTCATCATAAAGAAAGACATTAGAAATAATCAGTCATAACTAATAAAGTTAATTGTGCATGAAACATGCTCAATTTTCAACATCAGTAACATTTATTGTGAAGAAAAAAAAAACTGGATTAGCGGCACCAAGCAAAAAGGAGTTTCAAAAAACGAGAGTCCTGAAATTGTTGTCCTGAGAATGCTGTCATTTCTCCGAGCCTGCAGATTCTTACTTCTGTTCCTTTCTGGGAGAAGTTTTTTTTTCAATATTTTTGCTTCACCCTGTCTTACTTTGTTTTTCTCTGGTCAATATGAGCTTGTGATCAATTCACGCAGGGGTGGGGTTGTTGGTAGACTTGCAGCAGCGCAGAACTTCGCACAAAACAGACGTAGAGAGAAAGATTGGTGCAACTCCTTGTAATTGGAATACAGAAATCCAGCCAAAATGATTATGAATGCATTTAATAGTTTTTTGTGTTTTCAAAAGACCGGCTTAGTTTTAGATTAGACAACGATGAATATAGGGTGTAACAGTTTTTTCCACATCTGACTTTGAACCGTAACAAAGACCACTGTACGGCATAGACCACATACAGTTGCTTGTAAAAGTATTACCACCCCTTGAACTTCTCCACATTTTCTCACTTTGTGACCACAAACATAAATATATTTTATTGGAATTTTATGTGAAAGACCCACAGAAAGTGACACACACTTATGTTTTGTGTCTTTTAGGTCTGTCCCTGTCATTGTACGCTGATGCTTAGTTGTTTAAGTTACTTGCCCCCTTTTTCCCCTCTTGAGAGGTGATCTTTTGTTCAGTTAATAAAACCAGTTACAACCTTATCCATCTGCGTCCAAGCCTTCTCTGCGTCTGGCTTCTTGAACTCTACCTGTAACATGTTCAGCACATTCAGGTTCCTGCTTTTGGTATTCATACATTTTACACATTTTAAACAATTTATTCTATTTTTCAAGTGCATTTAAAATAAAATTCCTTGTGCACTCATTCAGAGTGATTTGGACCGACTGGGTCCAAAAACATAAAAGCTATTACAGAAAAACCCCAAAATGTACTCTAAAAATAGAAAAAGCCTCTAAAGCAAATCTAAACTGCTCTCCCCAATAGGGCTTCATCAGTTTTACTATTCTAGACTGATTTGGACCAATTGGGTCCTATACACAAAAGCTGTTGAAAAATATCTACACTAAAAATGTATGTAATTAATTGACAGTCCCAAAACATGAAAGCTAACGTTTAGAGACACCTCTTGCTGGTACAATCCACTTGACTGGCTCTTCTTTTGGTTTGAGTTTCTCAGTGTTCCCCAATCAAATAGCTGCTGAATGTCCAAAAGTTCAACAAATTTCACCTCTTTTTTTATTAAATGAAGAATAAATGTGAATCCATTGTGTCTGCAACCTAATTATCTGCGTAGTTAGTCGACGCATTTTAGACAGCAGCTTCTGCTATGTGAGAAGAACTGTCTCAGTTAATCTGTATGTTGATGAAGAGTCCCGGAAGCTGTAAGTCTGTAAACAGCAGCTTTATCTATCTCTGAAGTCAAAGGCTCTGCTTTATAATCCTCATTGGCACATTCTTCCTCCATGAAACTTTCTAAATCCGTTTTATTGTTTGGTTCTTGTTTGCTAATTAGCTTTGGGCTACCAATTTAGAAGAGAAGCTGCTTAAATGTTGCAAACGCTGCGGCTGCAGAGCAACCGCAGACAAACTACATTCAGTGACTACATCAGGGAAAACGTGAATGATCTTCAGCAAGTAGCTTATGTTTATATGTTTTGGAGAGCTCTACAGAGGCGCCGGCAAGCAAGTCACCATGTCTGGGTTCACCAGTCTCTCCCAATGCGCGTGCTGCACTTGATGGCCATTTCAAACAATAATACTGTCTGTCTGTGGCCCAGTTTGAGCATTAACCCGAGAGGGGGAAATAATGATAAAAAAGGGGGATATTTTTATTATTATCTTGATGAAAATAAGAAACATTATAAGCCCATGGAGCTTGGGGGATTGCCCCCGCTACGACAGCACACGGGGGTTCTCCACAGTCACTTTCCACAGGCAAGGATAGCTCGCAGCTGTGACGGGCTGGTGACCTGTCCAGGGTTACCTGCCTTCACCCATCAGTGACCGGAAAGTCTCCAGCACCTCCGTTGCCTCAGCAGGTTAAGAAAATGGATGGAAATTCAAGACAAAAATCCTTGCATTGTGCGGCCATATTGAATTCATTTTCCAGTCTTTGATGTAGTCACTGAAAAAGTCACAAGCCCAAAGCTGAATCGCTGATTGGCTGACACGCTGCCCCGGCCGCTTCCAGTATGAATGCATCTTAAGTCACGGGACCAAGACAGATGTGGTGAACAGAATCCAGAAGTTTTATTTCTAAATAAAACTTCCTTCAGGGTCAAAAATAAACAAAACAGAAATAATTTAAATTAGCATATTCACTGGTAAAGATCCGCAGCCCAGATGTTGAGGACAACTGTCTTGAAGGACACAGCAGCCCTAAGGATGTGCTCCAAAATCTCTTTAAGAGCTGCAACACAGCAGTTGCAGTCATAGTCATAAACATAGAGATAATTCATTAGCAGATAGCACATTTTCTTTAACGTCCGATCCCAAATAATTCCATGGGTTAGTTAAGTCTTTTAATATTTTCAATTGGTTGACCACAGGAATTGTAGGCAGGTGTCACCTGATTAGCGCCTGACAGTGTGCATTTAATGTGTGTTTTGGCACATTACGCACCATGCTTTACAAATGAAAATGCATTACAAATGCATTACATGCTGTTTTGATTTTAACTTTGACACAGAAACAGCATAGTATTTTACGATGTAAAAGATTTTAAGTGACTCTGAAATGAGTTTCAAGAAAAACGTGTCATATTTGAATGTTAAAGTGTAAATTGCAAAATGTGAATTATGATACCAAAAACCATGACAATTTGAAAATTGGCCTTGCTGTTATTTCAAATATTTCGTTTCTTTTTTAATTTGTAAAATTAAACTGTACATTTTTTTTCTAACTTGACCTGTCCAACAGCTGAACAAACAGATCAGAGCTGAAGGCCTCTTGTGTAGAACAGATTTTACTGTTACAACCAGGGTTAGGAATTTTCTGATATACAAGATGTATATTTGCATAAACCCCTTTGTGTTTTAGACTGAACTTTATTTTTATTAAAGAAGAGGAGATAAAAAAGCGAGTGGGATGATAGAGGGATTAGAAATGGAGGGTAAGGGCAGAGAGGAAAAGGGGGCAAAAGGAATTAAGCAAGTTGGAGAAAGATGATGAGAGAGAGAGAGAGGTGATGATGATGATGATGAGAGAGAGAGAGAGAGAGAGAGAGAGAGAGAGAGAGAGAGGTGATGATGATGATGAGAGAGAGAGAGGTGATGATGATGATGAGAGAGAGAGAGAGGTGATGATGATGATGAGAGAGAGAGAGAGGTGATGATGATGAGAGAGAGAGAGAGAGAGAGAGAGAGAGAGGTGATGATGATGATGAGAGAGAGAGAGGTGATGATGATGATGAGAGAGAGAGAGAGGTGATGATGATGATGAGAGAGAGAGAGAGAGAGAGAGAGAGAGAGGTGATGATGATGATGAGAGAGAGAGAGGTGATGATGATGATGAGAGAGAGAGAGGTGATGATGATGATGAGAGAGAGAGAGGTGATGATGATGATGAGAGAGAGAGAGATGTGATGATGATGATGAGAGAGAGAGAGAGGTGATGATGATGATGATGAGAGAGAGAGAGGTGATGATGATGATGAGAGAGAGAGAGAGGTGATGATGATGATGAGAGAGAGAGAGAGGTGATGATGATGATGAGAGAGAGAGAGAGGTGATGATGATGATGAGAGAGAGAGAGAGGTGATGATGATGATGATGAGAGAGAGAGAGGTGATGATGATGATGAGAGAGAGAGAGGTGATGATGATGATGAGAGAGAGAGAGGTGATGATGAGAGAGAGAGAGAGAGGTGATGATGATGATGAGAGAGAGAGAGAGGTGATGATGATGAGAGAGAGAGAGAGGTGATGATGATGATGAGAGAGAGAGAGAGGGGTGGTGATGATGAGAGAGAGAGGTGATGATGATATGGGGGGGAGAGAGAGAGAGATTAGAATTGTAAAGCAACAAGTTGCTGGAGGTTTATCATCATTGCTGTCAAGTTTAAATAGTAGAATCTTAGTCTAAAGGACAGGGCCTGTCCACACACACACACTACCTGGAGAGGTGTACGGAGCATGCATGTGACTGTCAGGTAGATTACTAGATCTGAGTTTCTGAGATTCATCTTGAACATCCTTTGTCCAGTATAGTACACTCTGGGAAGAGGTTTGAAACGAGTTCTCATTAAGTATTGAATTCTAAATTACAAAATGTATTTTCATACTGCATGATGGAATTGCATATAACTTTGAATCATGACTGAAAAGGCACTTCGATATGTTGATAGTCTTCATTTTGGAGTATAGAACCTGTTCAGTTGGATTGCCTGGCTGGGTCTGCCTCTCTCCTCCTCCTCATCCTCTCATTCACATTCTTGGATTTACAGGATTCCTCCTCATAGCAGAAGTGAGTGACATACAGACATTAGTTTTTCTTACAACTCCTCCTTACCTGGAAATAACTTTGTCTTCTTGTCACAGTGTGCCTCCTGGTGGATGAAGGAGCAATGACCTCAACAAAGAATCATGATCTTCAGTATAGATCAAGTATATTAGTAGTACACCTAAATAGACTACTTTTTTGCCAATGGTGGATTCTCCCTGAATTGAAGACACTACCATAAAAAAATCAAAGCTCTTTTGATCTTTAGTTTCTTCTCTTTGTACATTTTTGTCTCCTGGACGACGCCTCGTGTGTACAACAGCTTCAGTGGATGCATTGTGTGGAGAATCATCTCAGATTTTTTTTGACACGTCATCAAACAAAAAAGATGAGTCCTTAAAGGTTTTATTCAAACTTTTCCACAGTCCAGAGCACTTAAATATGTTTTTTCAAGTTGGATAATTCAGAAAATGGTTTTAAATAGAACACACAGGCAGACTTGTCCTTATTTAAAAACATTTCTACCATTTTTCTCAAATCTGCTTCTAAAACTAACTTCCACATGTTGGTGCTTGACTACGTCCAAGGTTGGATCTGAAGAGATTCTACATTCAAACTCCACACACTTGAACTGTACTCGCACACATACATCCGGATGGAAAATGGACCATCTTTAAAAAAGACAAGCACCAGCTTGTCATTAAACTGAGCTGACCTGGAGAAGGCATCAGGCCATGGATACAAAACAGACCCCGATCTGAAGCGTCCTCACAGAAACACCTGCTGTGTAGTTTGGAGGCCTGTCAGTCTGCAGCATTTAGGACAGAATCCTCTGAACACACAGGAACGTGTGGTCTGAAGAAGGATGTGGCAGTTCACCTGTGCAGGTGAAATAAACCCTCCTGGTCCCACTAACGCCTAACAGTTTGAAAGCAGACATGTCATAGATCCACTGGATCTCACGTGTGCATGGATCCACATGGAAGCTGCAAGGTTTTGACTCAGATATCATCTCGGGTTCAGCTCAAACTCAGCTCATCTCTGCTGCTCTGGTCAAGAACGGTCTAAGAGTCCACAGGCAGAAAATGGGAGGCTTTTCCTCCTGATTCTACCAGGGTATATCTTTAGAAACCAATGTCACCGCTTGGTACCACCCACTTGGCAGCTGAAGTCTAAGGGTCCGGTCACACCGCCTGAGCTTTGCCGGAGCGTTCCTGGAGCGGTGACCGTTCATCCCCGTCAAAGCAACGCTGCATCCGCTCGGCCACCGCTGATGTTCCTGAGGGTTCCTCCCACCGCTCCCAACGTTTTGAGCTGCACAAAATATTGCAGCAGTGAGGAGAGGTCCATTCTCTGCTCTGGCAAAGTTCAGCCCGCACCACCGACGCCCAGGCAAAGTTTGGTTCTGCTAGACGCAGGATCGTGGACGTTTGGGTCCGCTAGAACAAAGCAGAAATCTTGAATGCTGGAGCACCGCTGCTTTACCAGCGCTGCACTGGCGGCAACTAAACGTTGCACAAACGTCGGTGGATCGGGCATTAGCGTCTGACAAGCAGACACGCGTGTTTGATTTCCCCCCGCATTGTGTGCGCGGTGATGAGTGTTGGCAAAATTTGGTGCAAAGTTCAGGCGGCGTAACCTTAAGTTAAGTTAACCTTTTTCTGAAAAAGGAAAGAGCTTTCCTTGTAAGACATCTGCAGCAAGCTGGTGGAAAAAACCCACCAAAGTCCAAAAAGGACTGAAGAAGCGTCAGGCCTGAACCGCAGACAGAAAGCAAATAAACATGGAGCTGATCTTCAGGACAAACCAGATGGGAGAGGAGTGAAAGAAGCTGCTGAGAGGTGCGAGACTACCAAGGATTATAGGGAAGGAGCTCTAGCAGCAGAACTACAAGCAGGTCAGTGAACAGGTCAGTCTCTCCCCTGAAGAGACGCCTCTCATCAGCAGACGTCTAAATGAGAGACAAATGTCAATCTGTCCCATGGAGAGCATTTATGGAGGTTTTGTTGCAGCGCTTTGATTTGAAGGTCAGGGGGAAACTAGTGACTATATATAACTGGATTGAGTGACCCACTCCCCCCTCATGTTCCAAACAGGAAGTACCTGCTGGCTCAGCAGCTGTTCCTCAGTCTTTCTATTTGTCAGAATCAGCATTCTTGCTCTGATACCCTTTTTGATAATCCTCATTTATTTCACTATCTTTTTTCTGTGGTTCAAGTTATTCAAGTTGTAAACTGACCAATCATATGCCTCCATAAAGTAGGTGGAGCCTGTCAGTCCCCACATCCACCTATTACGAGTGGTGTGGGTGTGGCCTTCCAACCAGCTCGCTCCTGATCTTCTGATTGGCAAGAGTGGTTGCCATAGAGACGTTGACTCAGACTGACTTGGACCAATCACATTTCAGCCACTTTTCCATCAAAAGCTGCTCCAGCTCCTCCAAACGGGAGGGTGGAAGGTAGCGATTCCTGACCTGTCGCTCGAGTATACACCACAAATGCTCAATGAGATCCAGACTCTGGGGGGGCCATTCCATGTGTTCCCGCTCAGTTTCATGCCCGTCATACCAATGTGAACGACATGGGCAAGTGTAGTGTTCCAGTCATTTTGTCTAACCCCTGTATCTTCTTCCATTCTTCTAGAATAACCTCTTTTAGGGCCTGGATGCTGGATGGAGAGAGATGCTCTACTTGTTGCTTCAGAATTAACCACAGGTGTTGGATTGGATTCAGATCAGGAGATATACTTGAACATTCAATCCCCTTCACCCTGTTCTCTTCAGAAATGCAACAGCAGCTTTCCATGTGTGTTTGGGATCATTGTTGTGTTGGAAAAGTGATGGCAGCATCTTCTCCTTCAGTATAGAGCAGTACATTGTTGAGTTCATGATACATCAATGAACTCATACATCATACATGCAGCTCCCAAACACCAGCAGCACTCATGCAGGCCCACATTAGGACACTGCCACCACCATGTTTCACTGTAGGCACCATGCATTGTTCTCTGAAATCCTCTCCTTTGCAACGCCATACAGTCTTAAAGCCATTAGTTCCAAATGTCATTCCTCTGCAGTGTGCGCCGTATGGAGTCACGGGAAACCGTCCCTCCAGTTTGGCTTTCTTCTGCTTTAGTTCACTGCAGTGAACTTGCATGGTGATTTTCTTCAACCTTCTCATCAGAAGACGCTCCTGTCGAGATGTTAACTTTCGTGGACGGCCTGGACGTCTCTGTAAAATGGTTGCACTTCCATCTTTCTTACATTTTTGGATCACTTTTGCTGCAGTATTTTGACTGATATGTAAAGCTTTGCTGATCTTCTTGTAGCCCTCACCTTTTTGTTTAAAGAAATGTTTTCTTTTGTCAGATTTTGTGACATTTCTCTTCCATGAGGAGCTGTTTCTAACAGCATGAAATGGGAATTTGTTCAGTTTTATAGTCACCTGTGTCCTGGACACATCTTAAATAAATCATTAGACTCACCTGTGGTTGAATACCTGTTCATTGGACTTTAGCTTTTCTCCTAAGACTATACTTGGGGTGTACTCACTTTTGCAACATGGAATTGAATGAATTAGTTGGGAAATTCACTTTTTTGTGTGTGCAAATGAAAAAATCTTGTTTGCAATTAAAGGCTCCCAATTTGTGAGAGTATTTCATAGTACAATATCTGATAGAAAATGTTGATTCTGAAAGGTTTCCTGAAAAATACAGTGGAATGTACTCATTTATGCTGAGTAGCGTACAATCAATGGGGAAAGCAGGGCAGCCATTCCCCAAAGGATTGAAAACGAATGAAAACGGGTTTGACCTGACTTGGTCGCCGCTGTAACACCTCTTTTTAGTCATGAGCTGTGATGGGCTGATCTGCGGTCCTGTTCTGCAGAATGTTAGAGATCAGTACCGAGGCATGCTCTGCTGCTGCCAGGCACTGCGGCGGAGCCGAGTCCAAACTCACTGACACCGGCTGGGCTGCAGGTGCAGAAGCAGAGCGTGAGACAGTGCAGGACAGAGTGAGGGGATCACCAGTTCTGTCTGGATCCTCCTGCTCCAGCAGTGCTGCTGGACTCCCCGGGGGCTGGTAAGGCGGGGGGCCCAGCATTGGGGACCCGTCAGGAGTTAGTGGGACCTGACTGTGGATGATGACTGGGTCTGGGGAGGGCAGCAGATCCTCCACAGCATCCAGGTCTTTGGGGTCCTTGGAAGGACTCTGGTCCGAGGAAATGGACTCTGTCGAGTGGGAGATGATATGAAGGTTCAATTGAAGTCTGGGGGGGGCACTGGCTGAGGACGGCCTCCCCCTGGATGGTTGGACTGGACTCCGCAGCAGGGGGGGCTCCTGACCCAGCGGTTTTCGAGGTAATTCCTCCAGCTTGCCTACAAGGGAGCAGGAAGAGGAGATCCAGTAGTTCTGAAATCGCTCAAGAACATTCAAACTACAGACCTCAGCTATGCACCTGGGGGGGGGAGGTCCATCTTCATCTTTCTCAGCTCCATCATGGAGGCCTGCAGCTGCTCCACCATCACATCATCACTGAGGAGCAAAGTGCGAGAGATCCGCTCCTGCAGGAAGTCCCTCAGCTCCTCCAGGGACATTTTGAGGAGATGCTCTGTGGACGCACACACACACACACGCACACACACACACACACACACACGCACACACACGCACACACACGCACACACACACACACCAACACACACCCACATACACGCACACACACACCAACACACACGCACATACACACCAACACACACCCACACACATACATGCTGCCTTCAGCTGCCTCCTGTAAACTGTGGGGACGGAGGAGAAAGCCTTACGTTTATGTGTCTTCAGGATGGTGTAGGACATGGCGATGAGAAGCCGCTCCCCCTCCAGGATGAAGATGTCCCACAAGCGCAGCGTCAGAGGGAATGGCGTCTGTGCAGCCACAAACATTTCAGAGGTTAAACATTTCATTCAACAATGAAACAATGAAACGTGTTTTCAGGAAAGAGATTCCAGATCTGGAAAAGTTGATCAAATCCACTATTGGAACCAGTGAACATCTGGTAAGAACATGCAGCAGCACGAAGTGAAGTTCTCCGTTCTCGCAGCTCAGCGGGCCTTACCAAGAAGTGCTGACAGCAGTCTGACGCTGCCACACCGCCACCACAAGCCTGTGGGTTCAGGAGGGGGGCAGCAGAGCTGACAGCTCAGATTTCAGCAGCAATTGTGCTAAATGAATGTTTGTTTTATTCCCAGCAATGGGCTCCAAGGAGGTCAAAGTTACTGTAGGTGGTGCTCGTCAGCTGTAGATTTACAGCGGAGCTCAGTTTGACTAACTTCTGGACTTAATGGACGTGATTCTCTGTAAAAACTGAATCCTAATAGTTTCTCTGTGAACCAAAGAATGGTTCTCATTAAAACGCTTTGTCACTAAAAGCAATCTGAGTCTAAGAAAAAGACTTCCTTTTTAGACGTTAAAAATGTATGGAAGTCGAGAGGCTTCATGCAGGTCCTTTTGGCTGGTATCTGCTTTCAAAAACCAGACATATCAAATATTAAAAGCCCTGTAGGAGTAAAGTGCAGCCATCTCTTCTGGAAACAGAAAGCAGGCAGGAACCGCTTGAGTGTCTGGGAACCAATGCTAATTTTGCAATGTCAAAAACTCAAATTTTTCTCAGTTTTTTAATTTTTTTATAACAGAAAACAAGATGAACAAGGACTTTTAGTGTGAAGAAGTTTCTAACTTCCTCTGTTAGATCCCTTCTTTGGTTGTACATTTGTATGGAGCCTGTACTGTACTATTAACTGTACTGTATTATTATTTACTGTTTTCTGTACAAAATGATTTCTAAAATCAATCAACAAATACATCAATTAAAAATCAATAAGTTCATAACTCAGTAATAAATGTCAGTTTTCTGTCTTCTATATCTGCTGTATTCAGATTTAAATGTCCTTATTAACACAGTTCAATTCACTTTTTTATAAACTAATTGACTGTAAACATAAATAAGGCTTTCATTTGACAGTTCTTTATCCTCCATCAATGGCTTTTCTTGCTCCTTACTGCTGGACTCTTAGCAGAGCTTCCTCTCCATAGTTGATCCACATTTGGTTTGAAGGAGGACGCAGCAAAGACTCTCAGTTTGACTTCAAGATGATTGTCACTGAGTCTGAACCTTTACTTGGACTTATTCAAGTTCAAGGTGGAGAAGAGTTTTTCGGACAACTTTGTGCTCCAATTTAGAATCTGAACAGAATGTGTGTTTTTTTTAGTTTGTTCTTTAATTTGCCAAATCAGTGAGAAACAAAAGTCATTAATCATTTTTTGATGTAGTTTTTCTTTTTACCTTTCAAACATGTTAACTGTGGTTATTTGTAGCAGGCAGTCACTCACTTCTATATTTTTATAGTAGAATTCAAACTGTGGTCAGTGAAAGAACGGCGCTGGTCATTGGAGGTCAGAACAAGCGTCTCACACACCTGAGATCAAAGAAAGGCTGCCGTCATTCACACGTTTTTACACGTGACCAGCTCAGAAACGGATGGAAATTCATCTTCATCAGGATGCTCATTGCTGCACTGCCGGCACGTATTTTAAGGGCTGCTTTCTACTTCCAAGTGACTTATAATCGCTGATGTCAGAGTGTTCTCACGGCCATCAGAGCAGAATCGCTCCAGTCGCTGCAGAACGTCACACCTGCTGGTGACGTCATCGCGACTGGAATTTAACGCACGGAGTGCAATCACGGGGAGATCACCTCATTTAACTTGAATTTATTTCAGCGATGAAAGAATGCGACTACAGAGGAAACTCTGTCCAGAAACGTCTTTTTAACACTGAAGAGGATGAAAACTTACAGAAGAAGTTTAGAAAAACCGAATCGCACACAGACGCAGAGAGAGACAAATAGAAAATAGAACAAGTTACAGGAGAGAGATGTCTAATATTTCATATCTTACAGAACTCCAGAATGCAGTTCACTATTTTTTATTTTAAAAAAGGAAGCATTTAGACCTGTAACCATAATCCTAACCTTAACTTTTCCTCCCAGCCTGTGTGGCGAAGAAAACAAGTTTGATTCGTCAGCTCCACACTCAACACTGGAAAAGGCCATTCATTAAAAAACTGGCGGGCTGCACTAACATTCAAGTTTCATATTTTGACGCAGGCCAAAAAATAACGTGTTGGGGGCCACAATTTCCCCAGGGGCCACCGGTTTGAGAGCCCTGCTTCAGACGACCTGAACTGTGATGTGGTGTTTGTAACCGAGCTGGAGATGAAGTGGCTGCAAATCTTTCCAGGATTTCACAGACAGCTCAGGCCTGATCAACCAAGCAGCCCCACACGTCAGAAATGCAGTCCCATGTGCTTTTCTTACACATCAACATTGACAGTAAATGAGAACTGGACTGAGTGAACCCACCCCCCCACGTTCCAAGTAGTATCAGTCTGTATCATCCCGCCTGCATCTGGACCTGATCTTCTGTTTCTGACCCGGCTTACGGCCTGATCGCCCGCTGCCTCCCCGGCTCTGCTTTAGCTTTGTGGACTTTTAGCTGTGCTTGGTTTCTGTCTGAACTAATGAACCTGCTGTAAGTGGCACCAGCTGTCTGCCCGCCTGTGACAGTTGGAGGGGGTACCAAACCAAAGACGTCACACTCAGTCAAGTTCTCTGAGACAGTCAACGGTTGCACTACACGCCCCCCTCATGCACAACAAATGGATGTTGCTATAGTGACGAGTCAGGTTATGTTGTCAAAAATGACAATGATCCCTCAAACTTGGAGTGATTTGTATCTTGGAGGAAGATCCAGAAAGAAACTCAGCTTCTGACAGGAAACCAAAAGGACACAGAAAATGTTCTGCTGGAGGTTGAATGTTTTGAAATTCAGCAGAAACTATTTATAAGAGAAAGACAAACACCCTCCACCCACGACCCCCTCCTCACCCTGTCAATGAAGCACTGCAGGAACCACTTGGTGCTGTAAATCCCAGCAGACATGTGCTCTCTGTCCTGCAGAGGAAAAGACCAGCATCAGCAACACACAAACCTACACACGCACACAACTGCTCACACAAACAGCCGCTCTCTTTCATGCAGCAGTTATGTAACTCAGATCTCACCAGATGCTTCTTCAGCTTGGGCAAGAGTTTGGAAAGGATCTGGTCGTGATGCGCCTGGAATCGCTGGAGTTTGGGAAAGCCGGGAACAAAAAACCCTTCAGAAAGGAGGGTGGGGAGCAAACAGAAAGTCTTTAATTCTGGGAGAAGCCACATCCTGCAGAGGTGGAGCCACTGCCGCTGCATTTCCCTGCAATGCTCTCACCGTGCATGGCGTGTTTGTGGTTGGTCAGCAGCTGTGACAGTGCCCAGAAGGCGTCCTCCTCGTTCATGAACATGAGCAGCAGGGCGGCGATCTGACTCATGCCCTGGCAGTAACTCACCTCCTGCAGGAGAAGGAAAAAGATGCTGAGTCCCCCCCCCCACAGTGAAAAACCCCAGGCTTCCGGTCTGTGACATGTCTTGGTAAAACACAGGACAGAGGAGTGTGACGTTCCCAAAAGCAGACAACAAAACACATTTGTGGAGATTCACAACAGTTAATGTTCAGAAGTTCGTTGCACACCATCGAGTATGAGTTCATATGAATTAGCCTCAGTAACTGGGGTTAAACAGGTTTTTCTTTAAATTTTATGGCTGCCAGTAGCGACTCAACCAGGAGACCCAACCACTGCAGATTATTTTCATTTGAGATCATTAGTCACAAATCCCTCTTTAGGGAACCAAGGCTGGTGATTTGATTAAAGCCTTTGTATTCCCTTTTCTGCTGCCTGATTAACAGCCGCCCTTCTGGTTTGAACAGAGTTTATAAAGTTCTCCTGGTTGTTGTGACTGCACACTTTGTTTGTCAGGTCCATTGTCCTTCAACCGATATCACAGCAAGTAAGTTGAGCTCGAGTTGTCTGCAGGGCAGAAATCCCTGCTGAAAATCAGGGTCAAAGTGATCTAGAGTCAGTGGTAGATCCTCTAAATCATATTTGACTTTTATGCTGCATCGATGAGAGGTTCAGATGTCCGTGATCACACACTTCTCAAAGTCTCTCATGTTGGTGATGACCATTGGCTTAGACAGGCCTGGTGGACCAAGTGGTTAGATGTAGATGCTGGAATTCTGCACCCAGGTGTTTTGGATCTGCTTCCGGTGCTTTAGGAGCCTGGTGTGCTTTGCCAGTTCAGCATTAATTTTTCATAGATGGTAATTAAAATAAACAGCCATGCCTTTTTTTTGGTTCACAAACCTATAAAGATCAGTGGTTTATCTGACTCCTTTCTCCTGGGAAGTGGGCGGCAGATCTAGATGGTATTCAGATCCAGAGAAATCCCTTTAGAAGTGAGGAATGATCCAACTCGACTCCCCACGCTCTTGTCTGTGGGCATTGCAGTCCCACAAGCTTCTGTGCTAACGTTAGCTGCATCAGGTCTAGCCTGGTGTTGAAGACCAGTGAGAATGATATTATTCATTCTTACAAGTTGATCCAAGTCGTTGGTTCTCCTGTCTAGGAGGTCAAGCTGATCATCCCATTGGTCATTTCTCACTCTTTCTTGTCGGAATTCCTGCACAAGTTCCAGCAGAGATGTTAGCTTAGCATCAAGCTCCAAGATTGGAGTTGGCTTAGCTTCCAGTGCCATAAGTGGGTTCAGTTTAGCTTGGATGTCGACAAGCACAATTCTGAGCTCTGCAAGGTCTGGTGTTTCTTGGTTTTTCTTCAGTGCCATGTTCAGCGCTCTATATCGCAGAATTACTGCTTTTTTGCAGTAATTATGTGATCAATTCAAGAATAAAATCACTCATCAGGAGAGCTGACGATAAACATCCTCTCCTTTGGAAATGTATTCAAACACAATGTTCAACTAAATGCAAGCTTTAAAGATGATTTTGCTGTGTGTAGTTTGATGCTCCGAGTTTGAGGTCACAACACCATTGGTCAACATTTCATTTTTGACTCACCAGCCAAGTTAAATGGTGGATGAAAAAAATCTACCAGTCAGGAACATGTTTTACCAGACAAATTATTATATTATTATATTATATTATTTTAAAAATGTTTAAAGTGTTAAATGCTAAGAAGAGGATGTCACCACAAAGTGAAAACATAAGATAACTATTTTAAGTGATTTCTAATGCGTCTGTGGTCTCTGCTTTTCACACGGTTTATAATGTGTTTTATTTTCTATCACAAATGTGTTGTTTATTCTCTTACGCACCGCTAAAAAGTGTCTCTGTACCCCTATGAGGAGAGCTGTCAGTCAGTTACCTTAAGTCTGAACCACTGACATATATAGAGAATGAAAGTCTTTTTCATAAAGTTTCTTAAGAAAATGAAATAGCATAAAAGTACAATATACATAGTAAGAACACATCTTTAATGTCATCTAACTGTAAACTCAAATTTAAACATGCTGAGAAAACAAAGCAGATTCACTACAGGGAAGCAGATTTTCCCAATTCAACCTCGAGTTGATTCATTTTTATATGAAATCAAAACAGCCTAAAAACATTATAATGTTTTGGTGTCTGTCATTAAGCTAGTGGCAGTAGAGATGATGCTCTTACGAAGGGGGGCTTTTTGTAGCTCAGCAAAAGTTGTGATGGTATTGATAAAGTTTGACTTAAAGTGGACTCACGTCTGTTATTGCATTGAGAAAATACTGTTTTTATGAATGTCCCATTAATTATGTTTGTTGTACTCATCCGAAACGTCTTAAAGTCTGCTCCGTGAAAATATTCTCTGACTTTGAACCAGTTTGTGGTCACAAACTGGCGACAAGCAGCGCACCTCGTTAGCATAGCATTAGCATATAGCGTCGTAGCATGATAGCATCAGTGTGTAAAAACAATGTCTCCTAATCTGCACTTTTTCAAAATTAAACTCTGATCCTGCCATGACTCCAGCTGGTTTATCCTCCCCTTCTACTCTATCAGCCTAAGCTATCATGCCGCTTTCATGTCTGCTCGTTGCAAAAGACAGACAGACGGACTGACTTTACTCCAAACAACAAACGCAGACGAAAACAGAGCTGGGAAATTTCTAACTCAATTTTCCAAAAATAAATTGTCTAAAACAAAAAATTCGAATTAATCGATTATATCGATATATCGCTCAGCCCTATTGGACACATTCATTTTATTATTAGCAGGCTTTACATCTCATTAGGCAGGCGGGGATGATGACACTGCTTCCCCCCATGTCCCTTGTTGAAAGGCATTTCAATGAGGAGCTAAAGGCTCCAAACCAAACCCAAACTGCTCCAGTTATGTTGGGCTGGAAACGGCCCAGTCTGGCAGCACTGCCTCTTCTTGCTTTCTTGTGAGTCAACTTGCTGTTGACTAGAAAAACTCCATTGCTGCAGATAGGGGAGGAAGAAACACTTGATCAGTCTTATGCCATTTCAGTGGTTTCGAGTGTTTGTTTGTTCTTATGAAAGTGAAATAACAACGGGCGTACAATTTATTTAAAACATTTTTTATGTTGTAGTGTCTTAGTGTTCACTTCAAGCCCCATATTCTTGGGAGCCCCAGGCAATCGCCTACCTTATCCTGATGGTAAGTCTGCCCCTGTTGTGACTAAGGCTTAAATAAATGTGTTCCCTGAGAGCATCTCAGAGGTAGCCGTTTGAGAGACGCACAGAAGGCGATTACTTCATTAGATGACAGATTTGGAAGAAACACAGTGATTCGTACAGAGACAACCCAAACTGAGGTTTGATATCTATGATTCATGAACTGTGAAACAGCCGTGAAATGGAACATTTCTGAGATAAAAAAGGGAACAAAAAACACATGGCAATTATTATGTGGAGTATAGCAAGATCTAAATAGAAAAAACAGTTCTACAATCATTGTTTTGTGTTTTTATATTTTGTTGTTGTCTTTTAAAACCAATTTGAAACAAAAAGTTGAGTTGATACATACTGTAGTTCTGTTCTAGTGCTTTAAATTTTGTTTCTTAATTTTTAAGTAGGTTAATAAATGCTGTGATTTTGTCATAACCACTGACTATATAAGAAAGTTGGACTGAGTGACCTCTCCCCCCTGTTGTTCCAAACAGTGTCCAATGGCTCCAAGAAGCAAAAATCCCATAGACTTCCATAGAGAAATAAACGGCGTTCCTCAGTCATTCTATTTGTCAGAAAAAACCTTCTCTCTGATACATTTTTATTTTTCTGTAATTCAATTCATTCAAGTTATAAACTAACCAATCAGATTCCTAAATAAAAGTAAGTGGTCTGTTGTCAATTGTTCAACATGTTTGACAGATTCTACCAAGCCCATTTCCAGTGGAAGGGGTGTGGCCTGTGCAAGCTGACTCCTGATTGGTGAGAGTGGTTGCCAAAGAAATGTTGATGCAGAACAAGTCGGACCAATCACTGCTTATTGCTGTTGTCTGGTTCAGACATGGCACAGTCTGACTTCATTTGGTTGAAGCGAAAAGGAAGGCATTCTCTACGGTTAACGTAACCCTCCCTCGGTCCAGTTCTCTAATACAGTCAATGGTCATAACAAAGTCAAGCGATTATCAGTACAGCTTTGGGAGGGTAATTGTGAGGTTGTGAAAAGGAAAGCAGATACTCTGTAACCTCCTAATTTTAGAATGACTTGAAAAATATAATTTAACCAAGATCTATTAAAATAGAAATTCATAGTCAGCCCAGACAGTTTCTGATTACTGAAATACAGAGGTTAGAAAAAATAACAAAAAAAAGTTACAAAGAAATGGGTCTTATGGAATAGTGGAGCAAACACTGCAGTAACCTTTGCTTATCCTTGAAAGGAAAAAGTAAATCAAAACAGCAAAGAGTTTATTTCCACTGTACGAGATTTATTTCTCACAGGTCACAGGAGCCAGATTGTTCCAGAGGCTTGCACGATTGCAAAGCTGATTATGGTACTGCTCCACTTAAATGTAAAGTGGGCCTAAACAAAACCAAAACCAGGAACGGCTTGGCCCAAGGTGGAACTTTATCATCATAATGACAGTTAAAATAGCAGGCCTTCAGCCATGTTTCAAATAGCCAACCACTAAAATGACCAAAAGAGGCCACAAGCCATTACTACAAGGAACACAGAGCCTGCAAATTATTGTTGCTAAATGCTGTGCGTTTTGTCTTAGTATTTGGTTTAGTTTGTTTGCTCGTTATTAAGGTATAACTTTGTATTTGTGTTGCTCTTTAAAAAGTTTTTTATTTTCTCAATTACTTTTCAATTCCTTTGTTTTTTTAACATCATTTCGCTATTATACTTTTGCAAAACTACACTTGTCTCATCTCCTCATCTTATGTCTTGCCCCATATATAGTGACTTTTTTTTCTACTGAGTCTCACTCCCATCTTTTATGAAAAGTTGGCAGCTCTGTAAATGTATTGTCTTCTCACTAGATTGCACTTCTTAACTGTTACCTCTCAAAGTCTGAAGAAAGAGAGATGTTGAAGTGTGGTAAGTAAACAAACAGTAATTTATTTGAGAGAAGCCATTGAGAGTCCTCGTGGGTACCCGTGTCAACCGTCTCCCCTTTTGTTTGGAAAATTTGTTTAAAAAAAAAAAAAAAAAAAAAAAATATATATATATATATATATATATATATATATTATCCATGGAACATGTGTCCCACAACATGCATCTAACCCTGTTACCATAGCCTTTGCTATTAGCGAGACATTGATATTATTGATGAATATGTAGAAGAAAATCAGAGGAGTAAAGGGTTACATTTCATGATTTTTTTCAGAAACAAACAACAAAACACACTAAGGTTGTTGACAAAGTTTTGACTATTTGTGATTGTATCTGTTTGGTGACCTGAAGGAGGCGCTGTTTCACTATATGTGGAAAAATCACAGCCTGTTGGGAGAACGTTCACGTCCTCTTGGTGTTGTGGGTCGTCAGACGCCATGACAGCACCCACCTGTGCTCAATCAGCCACCAGGTATGGCCACCATGATTGCCTGCACCTGGGTCTCCAGCAGATGTATAAAGGATGGTGGAGATCCCAGTTCCGGCGCCAGACTGTTAGCTTGCCCAAGACGGTAACGTGCTGGCTCCCAAGACGTGTCTCAGGACTCACTCTTGTCATAGATTTGCCTACTAACTTGTGTGTTTGTTTGCCAGTGGCTCCCGCCTTCTCTCCACTACCCCTGCTGCCTCCCCGAGCTCATCCAACTCCGCTCCTGACGCAAGACCAATCCATACCGGACTTTCCCCATCAACATTCATCACCTTACCCCTTATTAAACCTTACATCTTAAATTGTGTCCTGCGCGTGGATCCTCCCCTTCCTGCTCATCGCACAACACTTGGCTTCTACGCTTGACTCCTGTGGAGCAAGACGTATGTCTGTTTTTGAGCCTGTTAATAAATATAAGCCAGTGAATGGCTGATGGAAGACATGGTTGCCCGTCGTGATTTCGACAGACATATTTCGGCTGCAGGTAGGCAAAAGGTATAAGCTTACGCTGTGGGAGTAAACCTGCTAACAAAGGTGAATGCTACACACTATGACACAGGGCCGTGGAGGATGCTCTCTCAGCACACACACACGCCCTGGTCAAACCTTTATCTGTAGACTAAATGTAGTCCATTCGTCTCTCCTTCTGAAAAAAAAACTGCTACTTTAGCGTAAAATTCTCCTTTTCTTCTTTTAGTTTTAGAAGTCTCAATAAAGATGTGTTGTTCAGCATCTGTCATTCATTCATTATTACTTCATGTTTTGGATAGAATAATCTTTATTAGTAACAAATGAAGAACAAACACAAACTTAAGAGCGCCCTCTCTGTTGAGACAGTGCTACTGCATGCCTGTCCTACTGTCTATTCACAGTGGTTTTCTGTCACATTTTAACACAAGATAAATGATAGACAAACATGAAAAACATTAAATGGAAAGTGATGGCATGCAACAAAATTGGGCACAATTATTTTTCTAAAAAATAAAGCATTAGATTTAGGCCTTTATATATTTAGGTTTGTTTTGCCATATTTTGCAGCTGTCCTGAGCTACCCCCCGACACCGCTCCTGCTTTTATACTATGTCCCCCACCTTACACCTCTCAGCTCCAGAACACAGAACATTCCCCTGAACAATGGCTATTATGTTTATTCTCAGCATTAACAGACTTGTCCTTTATTTAGTGGTTTTTGGACTTGTTGAACTGGTCTGTCAGTCAAATTTCTAAAAGGGTTTCTGCAGCTGCTCAGCTCCTGAACATCTGAGAGTTCCTCCTCTGGGAGAACTTCACCTGGTTTTGCTTGACCTCTCTTCATTGTCTGGACCGATAAAGCTGCTCTACTTGTTAGTTCATCAGTTCTGTTTAACATGAACTTTCATAGACTTTTAATAAATAAATGGAGACAGTGGGGTGGGGGGTTTCAGACGTGCGTGCTCATGTGCACGGAAGGTTTTTTTTTTTTAGGCACTTTTGTTTTCCTGACTTATGGCTCCATCTCCTGCAGCTCCCATCAGATACTGGCGCTCCTCTGCAGCTCCACTTTACCCTTGAGGTGAAAGGTCATGCTGGCATTCCAGAAAAATATAAACTGAAATTGTCAAAACTGGCCTTAAAATGGTTTTCTTCCAGCATGAAGGACGTCACCCCCCAATATGACTGAACTCCTCCTCATAAAGCCGAGTGAGAGAAGATTTGAACTCTGACTCCAGAGCAGACTGAAGCATCTCTGAGGGCTCAGGATAAGCTGAACTGTGTCTGCTTCATGTGACGAAGAGGAGGCACTCACTTACCGTGTTGTAGACTGAATATGCAGAGAGGACATGGAACAGAGACTGCTGCCTGAGGAGGAAGACGAGAGGACAAGGAGGAGATCTTTAACGCATTTGATATCACTGAGAGAACCCCAGCATGCTATCAACTCAGGGAGCAGAGAGAAGCTAACATCAGTTTTTTCTCTCGACCTTTTAATGAAACACTTTATGTATCAGTCTAAACAGTAAATGATTTCATCTAAAAAGAAGGAGTTCTGCTCATCAAGTTCTAAAAGAGTGTTTGAACATTTCTACAATTTCCCTGTAATTATCATGACTTTTAAATCTAATATACTACACACAATAAGCTGATATACTACACACAATAAGCTGATATACTACACACAATAAGCTGATATACTACACACAATAAGCTAATATACTACACACAATAAGCTGATATACTACACACAATAAGCTAATATACTACACACAATAAGCTAATATACTACACACAATAAGCTAATATACTACACACAATAAGCTTATATACTACACACAATAAGCTAATATCCAATCACCTATAACGCCTCGTCATTCAAGTCAAAGCGTTGGAATCCGTTAGTCTGTAAACCACAGTACCCTCACATATAATAACCGGCCTGCAGCTGTGTGGCGTTTGCTAAACCATGTCTGAGTGCAGAGGTTCTGGTCATGGTTGTGGTCTGTCACTGGTAGGGCTCCGCAGTACTCTGACAGAAGTTCTGTGTCTTGATGAAAGTCTGCTGATGAAACTCAGAGTTCACCTGCAACACCTGACTGTCAACCTGAAGGCGCTGTGAGCAGGAGGTGATGCTCGTCCGTTAACATATTGGGTGTTCATGGCTGTTTAAATGATGGATTTGATAAGACTAGTAAAGTCCGTTTTTTATCCCCACATAATAGACATTGATGCCACATGAAAGAGGTTTTTCTGTAAGAATATTTTGGTTTTTGCTCCAACAAGAAAGACATAACAAAGTGAGAGCACTATGTGGAAAACACTAAATGGGGTGTCTCTGTCATCACTAAACAATTGTCTCCCTATCCCAAAATCTGTTAAGTGAAACACATACTGTGTTAAAGAAATCCACTGAGTTTTTCACTATATCCGGACCGTATTGTGAGTTTGAAATTAAGACATAAAAACCCATCATCCACATTTTCTCCTGAGAGCATCAGTACTGATAAAGAAAAAGATTTCTTACTTGACTCCAAACCGATCCATAAACATGATATTGTTCCGAAAGGTTCTGTTGATGTCCAGGTCGATCTGTTTGATTTCCTGTGAGTAGAGCCGAGCCTGCTCCTTCATTTTCTGTCGAAAAAAGATAAAAAGAGATGGAGAAGGAAGTGACTGAAAGAGCCTCAGCTTCAGCAGAATTCTGAAACGTTTACATTAGCCTCCCAGCTCAGAAGGGGCAGGCGCTGAAAACAGCATCGACCAAATTCTGGTGGCAGACCTGACTAGGTCGCAACCAAATCTCGTTGGTCGCAGCCAAATCTCCTAGGTCATGACCTAGGTCATTCTGCTGTCATTCAGAAAGCAGGTCATGGTCCTCTGGTGCTGGACACTTTAAACAAAAACCCTCTATGTGTGGCAGAAACCTTCGTACGAGAACGTAACAGTCCTGCAGCAGCAGAAAAAAAGGTTTTTCTGGTGGTTGTGTATAGGAGACTTGATGAGGAAATAATAATAAAATCTTATGACTCTAAGTCGAAACTTCCCGGGATCGACTCGCTCGTGGATTCTGTTCTGGGGAAGGAACACCGCAGTGACAGCTGGTCAGCTGTGACCCAAAGCGTTCAGCCACATATCTGTTCATTTTATCAACAAAACTCTCTACTGAGAGCTACGGGATCACACTGTGGGACAAAAGGAATCCACCATGTCAAAAGGCGCTCCGACGCTGAATTTCACCGCAGAAAATGACATTGAAGCTTCAGTGAGCCGGCTCGGTGGACACAGCTCATGGCTGTTGGTCGCTTCAAATTTCACGACCAAATCTCATTGGTCGTGACCTATTAGATTTGGTCGCGACCTAGTCAGGTGTGCCACCAGAAGTGGGTCGATGCTGTTTGCAGAGCCTGCTGTCTCTCGCTAAGGGACTGCTGCAGTTCCAAAAGCTTCATTCACTTCAATGAGATTCATATTTTAGATGACGTGAGTAAAACCAAGAGTAAAAGGAAAAGGAATCTCCAGAAGGAGCTGACAGTTTGAACACCAGAGTGCACAAAACATAAGAAAACATGCAGAAAATCTACAAGTAGAAAACTACAGAGAGAGAGAGAGAGGTTTCTCCACACTCACACAACAATCATCAATCCTGCTAACTCAGGAGTTAGTAAAAACACACACGTCCACGATTATGACAAAGTTAAACATGTATCTGTTAAAAAAATGTACAAAATATATTCCCAGGTTCTACTTTACATCAACGTAAGACAATTGAGAAAGTTCTGAAGCAATAAGCTTCATAAGGAAACCAGAGACTGTGAGGATCTTCTCTGTTCCACATCCATACCTCATATTTGCCTTCATTCTCCCTCTTGGCCCGCTCCACATCCAGCATCAGGACCCAGGCACGGCCGCGGAGCTGCAGGGGGATGCCTTTGTAAACCCGGGACACCATCTGACCGCAGAGCAGAAGAAGCAACAGCTTTAAACATCAACCCTGGAAGACCATCCATGACTGAAGGGCCTCAAAGGAAGACGCCGAGCATTGTGGGTGATTATTTTAAGGAGTCTGGAGGAAAAAACACAAGAACTTGATATAACTGTATTCTGATGGGCAGTCACTGCCGTCAGTGCTTTATGTCCACATGTGTCGGTGTGTGTGTACGCGTAAGAAAGAGAGAAAGAGAGAGAGGTGTTGTTTGTGACTTTTCTTCATGACAAAAACAGGTTTCTAAAGAGGCTCAGGTCAATTAGGCGGGTCAGTTTGACCCCTAACCTCAAGGATCAGAGCAGAAATGAAAGCAGGCAAACTGCTGGGGCTCTTCTTACCATTTCCCTGAAGTATAAATGGCAGATGTAAACACTTCTGCCTCCAAACCCAGGTTTGTTTTTACCGAAAACAACCCAGCTGTGAGAATGAAGCTGGGTTTACCCACCAGTGAGGATTCTAACACTAACTGAGCAAGAGTCTACAGAGTAACCAGCAGGCCTTCTGTGTTCAGCATTAGTATGGCAGATAGAAAACATGTATAGAGCAGGATCAGGCTGCTTTAATGGAAGACTTACTGGTCAGGATGATGTTTGCTTTGCCTCCAAAGTTTCCAAAATTGAGATGACTGAAGCTGCGTTCACACAGAACGCAATTTGCGTGGCAGCGGCGGCCAGTTTCAATGTTAAGTCAATGTACACGTGTCATTCCTCAGCCAGAATCCACCTCCCACCACGAGAGGGAGTCCGCCCTCTGCGAAGTCTTGTTTTGCCAAGCAGACAGTCAGAGCGTTTATACTCCTGGTTTGATCTCCTGTGCCTTGACCTTGCCTGTCTCTTGCCATCCTGCCTGTCCTTGTGGTTTTGACCATTGCCTGGATTTTTGACTTCCACTGTGTCTTGCTCATGTTATAGATAATTAAACTTGTTGCACATGGATCCGCACGTCTCCGCCTCTTCGTGTCACTTGAAATCTGAGGTAATTGGATGTGATTTGAGCAACACGGAGGAGAATCTGATCATTCTCCTCCTGAACTCTATTATACTTTTCTTATTTTCATCAAGAAAAAGATCCTCTAATTGTTTTCTTATTTTTATTAATTTTTAATGAGGACATGGGCCTCAAACTTAATTTCCCAGGGGCCACTTAAGGAGATCAAAGAAAAGGAACTCATCAATGTGGTCTACCTGATCACTCAAAGCAGCATCAACAGGACAAACTGGATATTACAGCCACAGAAAATAACAGAGTTATTGGATGTATTATAAGTATGGTGTGGAAATGTTCTTGCTGACCGTTTTAATTCTGAGTCATTCAAAGTTCTCAGGCTGTTAAACTTTTATAAAGTACTTCGTTGATGAGAACAGAAGAATGAATACAAAACTAAATGTCAGGGCTCGAACTTCCATCTCCTCCTCTGACCATCAGAGGGAGCATCACTTAAGAATTGACTTTCTCTTGCGCATCTTCCGCACCAAGCAGAGTGCAGGGCGAAGTCTTGTTTTCCCATTGCAAACACTCAGAGGAATTATTCTGCTGTCTCCCTGTTTATCCTGACCCTTGCCTGGTTTTGACTTCATCCTGCTGTGAAAATGGGTCCAAACACCTCTGCCTCTTCATCACACTAAACGTCATTTTTCCAAAACTTGAAATATATGATCATGATAGAAACATTTACTTAAATTTTTATCCAAAGTTTGATTTCTCATCATGAGAAGTCAATATTTTTTATATTTCAATTTTTCTTGCTGCAGTTTTGTAGTTTGATCATTCTGAACAACAATGTTGAAGTTCAGGTAAAGGTGTAATAACAGAGAATTAAGTGCAGCAGAGAGATATTGTAACTTTATTATTCTTGTTGATGGTTTAGCATTTAATTTTTTTCCTCTATTACTGTGATTAAAACTGATATATAAATTCTGATATATAAATATTTAAATGTTTACACTTCAACCCTCTCTCTCTATTGTAACTAAACAGCAAAATGTCACAGAATTATACCAGCTAGAGGTGTCATTTTCATTAAATTCTTGCATTTTAATGCTTTGTCCTATTTGCAGGCATCTGAGGAAAAACATTTAATTTATTGCCTATTTTAACTGGGTAACAAATTACTTTTAAAATGCAGTAACTGTAACTAACTCAATTACTTTTTGGGCAATGTAACTAGTAACTATGGCAAATTACTTTTTTAAAGTAGGCTTTTAAAGTAAGATTCCCAACACTGCAGACCTTCCTTCATGTAGCAATCTGGCTAAACAACATTTGACAGTAGCTCCTCCCACACGTGTCGGGAACGTCAAGTTTATGAACACACTTTTGGACAGGCGTGGAGCAGCAAATACACTAGTAGAAGCGGCCGACGCAAATTTAACGGGAGAATTGCTTTCCGTGTGAACACAGCATAATATACACAAAAAGTAAACAGGAATCTAAATCAAAACGGCGATGGTCACCATGTTCCACCACACGAGGGGAGCGGAGTCATATTTGCTGATGGGTCATGTGACCCTGCTGTGGTTTTTTTAACTTCTTTAGAAAGCATGAATGATTCCACACATCTGAGCTGCTCCTCACCTTTTTGCTGTTCTTGTATTTATCCCATTTCCTCACCATCTTCAGCCACTTGTCAGCTCTCTCCACCTCTAGCTGCTTCACCTGCGGAGAGGAATACGGGTGGTCGTGAACAGGAGGCGGTTGACAGCTTCACCTGTCAGATCTCCCTCCTCACCTTCTCCTCGTGTGCTGCTGGAGCCGGCAGCTCCTTGGCACTGGAAAGGAAAAACAACTCGATCAACAAGTGCTGCCGTCAACAAGCCTCTGCAGATGTCCACGGCTAACTCACTGCATGAAACCAAAGCGGTCAACAGCTTTGTACAGGCTGAAGTCAGCATCCTCCCAGGGGTTGATCTCCACGCCACCCTGTCGGCCCTGAAGGGGCACAAAACGTGGAAATTCTAACTCTGTCAGCAGCAGATATTTCAGTTGTTGCGCTTGTCATTAGAGAAGCTTGTTTCAGCTTGCTGCTCTGTGGAGGAAACAAGGATTCAGAACAGAAGAGGAACACGTGGTAACACAGATCTGAGCATGCCGCCTCATTCGTCATAATCTGGTCTCTGTAGGGACAGAGCTGCAGGAACCTCTGGTAACACTTTATAATAACGACCTGAACAAATCCTTGTTAAACTGTTAGTTATTGAGTTACAAATGACTTGTTAAATAACAGTTAACAGGTTTTTTAAAGGATTTATAAATGTAGGGTTGGGGTTAGTTAGAAATGTTCCCCATTTGCAACAGTTCATTATTAAGAAATAGTTACAACTTAAAAAAAAAAAACATCCCTGTAACATGTATAAAATCTTAACTGATTTTTAACGAGGCAGCAAGTAATTTAGTAAGAGCTTCTTTTAGATACATTTTCAGAAATCATTAAAATACAGGTAACAGGTTATTAATAACTCACTAAAGAAGCTTGTTAGTTATATCTATAAGGTACATTTAAAAATCCTTAACAAACTGTAACTCAGTAAGTAACAGTTTAATAATTACTTGTTAACTAGCTATAACAGGTAGTTATTATCAGAAAGAGGTGCTGTGGTCTGACACTCAAAATGTTGTGGAGTTATCTGAAACAGCCAATCAGCTGCTAGAATGAAATAGCCATGAGGGAGGAATAAACACAAACCAAACACAGGGTTCCCTCGCTAGACAATGGGGATCGAAAGTTTGGGCACCCAGGTAAATGTTGTATTATTGTGAATAAAGAACCCAGAATGGCTTCTACAAATGAATATTGATCCTAAACACACCTCTAAATCCACACTGTCTTACATGAAGAGGCAGAAACTGAAGGTTTGCAGTGGCCTTCCCAATCATCTGACCTGAAAAGAGCAGTGAGTAACGGACATCCCAAAAATCTGAAAGAACTGGAAGACTTTTGTAAAGAAGAAAGAATGGAGAAACCTCAAACAAGAACTGAGCGGCTCTTGACTGCTTTAAAATGCCTTTACAAGCTGTGATTCTTGACAAGAGGGACAGTACAAGGTACTAACTCTTCAGGGTGTCCAGACTTTTGCACACGCCATTATTTTGTTTTCTCTTATTTTGAAAGAGTAAACTATGGAAATAAAGCCTCATTTTTTGACATTTAAAACAAATGTCTCATCTATAAACTGATGCATTTAGAAGATTGTTCAATCTTTCCTGGGGTTCTTTATTATGCACAATGACGGAGCATTTTACCTGGGGTACCCAAACCTTTGATCCCCACTGTATTGTGGTTCGCCTTCGGCAATCAGGTTAACAGAGAGTTTATGACGAACAAAACTGACGGGCAATATTGTGATGTACACAAACAAAAGGGACATGGATCATGTCTATGACACAGGCACATTGTGGCTTTTTAACTTTTAATTACAAGTCAAATAATAGCGTTTATGTGCAGATGAGGTTAGTGACCAGTCTGTTTCCAGTTTGCTTTTGTAGTTCTTAACTGCACATTCAATTTACAATTCAATTTGACATTATTTTGAAAATGCACTTTGCAATTTAAAATTCAATATTGAAAATCACAATTTAATATTACATTAAAAAAATAAAATACTGAATAAAAACAAAACCAATTGCATTTGAAATTGTCATGGTTTTGTCATAATTCAAACAAATATGCATTTTGCAATTTACAATGTAATATTTAAAAATGACATTGCAATACACAGTTTGCTTTGGATTCATTTTAAAGTAACTTAAAATGTATTGCTTTGTAAAATGCTATTTTTGTGTCAGAATTCAAATGAAATTGCACAACAGCATTTTTATTAGGGTGCATTATGCATTTTTATTTGCACACAAATTGCACATGCACTTTCTGTAGGTCAAAATTCAATTTGAAATGCAAACTGTCAGACCTTCATCAGGGTGGGGCCTACGACCTTCATAAATAGCTAAATTCTGCCTCCACTTCCTTTGGTTGACTCATCAAAAATAAACAACTTAACTAACTAATGGAATTATTTGGCATCAGAGTTTTGAGGAAAAATGCATGTTTTTGTTGTGCTGCATGAATACGTATGCATGCATTCATTTGTCTAGATTTCGATGGAAAGATCCTGGGCATACTGTAAAAATATCTTTATAAAGTACGTTTAAAAATGCACCCTCACTATCTGACACGTAAGAAACAAAAGTAGACCATTCAACGCCACAATGTGGCAGCTTTAATTTATACATTACTGCATCTATTTTATTTTTATATACATAGAAAATTCTCACTTTATTTTTCCTTATTTAAGTATTTATTTTTTCCATAAGCTCTTTTGTTTTATCGTTGTAGAACATACAAGTGTGTGATTTGCATAAGAAGTTTCTAACATTGTGTGTAATAACGTATTCATTAAGTGTGTTTTCACTCTTTTTTAGGATCTGCACCTGCATCCAGGTGACGTTATAAACTCCTTTCCTTGGTTTAAACCTCAGAAATGACAAATAACTGCCTCTAAACTCAGATTCAGTAAGTTATATTTCAATCTTTTAGTAAAGATTTGACAGTCTCCTTCACACACACTTTAACACAAACGCACATACAGGTAAATAGAGAAACAGACACAAACACATACATTTACACAACCACACCTGCATACTGCCCATGCAAACAAAGAAAGTACAAAACACACATTTAAACTCAAGCACACATACATGAGCTCAGAAACAGAAACCTGACTGATTGAAAACCGAATACAAAAGGAACATCTTATGAACCCAAAAACTAACATGTGTGTGTCTATGTATGTGTGTGTGTGTCTATGTATGTGTGTGTCTATGTATGTATGTGTGTGTGTCTGTTTGTGTGTGTGTGTGTGTGTGTGTGCGCTCAGATTCACCGTTGAATACTTCAGGAGGATTTCGGCCCGTTCCTCTGCGATGAGCGTCTCAATGTCTTTCTTCATGTCAGAAGCTGCAGAATGAGAAAAGCATGTTTGTATGGAGAGAACTGAAGATGACTTCATCAGGCTGAGCTGAAGCACGTGGGCGATGAAGAACACTTTGTAACGGCCTCATCACCACCAGCAGCAGTCTGATTCAATACAACCACAAGCTAAATCACGACTGTTTCATGCTGTCTATAACAATCCTTATGTAGAAAAGAGCTTTCATCTGTTCCTGCAAGAAACAGCTTCAGGATTTCTGTTCTCATACCTTCAAAGATCACCTTTATATCAAGTCGTTTGACCTTTGAGGTTTCCTTCTGCCTGTTGTTGCTTTTAGCTGCTGCTGTTCAGCTAAATGAAACAAAAGACCAGTAGAAGACACAAGTGCAGTATGTATGCAGGACCCCCAGGTTTCCCATGATACCCTGCAGTTTGCTAAGGATTCCATTGTCGATTTACCTGGACAAAGCAATTCTTTGTGAGGAAAACTGAATGATGCTTATTGGAACATTGTAAATCCTGTGGGCAGAGCCAGCCCTGGGCTGTGTGGCGCCCTAGGCGAAGAGGCATCTTGGCGCCGCCGCATGGAGAAAAAGGAAGGGGGTTTGGCCGCCTGCTGTCCGAAACAGAAACTACACAACAAACTGGATTTTGTGGACACAAGATATCAAATGTATATACATACATATACATCTGTTACATGAAAAAAAAATGTCGTGATTATCGCCCCTGCAGCAGGTGGCGCCTTAGGTGCTCGCCGATGCCCAGGGCCGGCCCTGCCTGGAAGATCCAGCTCTGACACATCGTCGGAGAAGAGTCCAGGTTCATTAGAAGTTCTTGATCTTCACCTGGAAGGTGGCAAGGCCCTTATTTGAGTTAATAGTGTCCCCATTCTTTCTCCACAGCCCCCTTAAAGTTTTTTTAGCAATCTCAATGACATTTGTGGTGTCACTCAGTGATCCCGGTGCCAAGCCCTTAACAGAGGGGACAATGAATGCAGAGCAAAGCATAAACAAAGCATCTGCGTATCTTTACACCGAACATTAACACTCTTTCCACAATCTAATGAGCTTTTGTAGATCTGTGACACAAACTGCAACCAATCCAGATGTTGGTGAAGCTTCGGACAGACCAACCAACATGTGTGTCTACTTAAGACCAGGAGGAAGACGATGTCTCTGACATGAACTTCGCCACAAAGCAAACACAATGACAATCTGGAGACACCAAAGAACATATAGAGAATCTGTGTTTGGAATATTTATCAAGAGGAACTGAACAAACCAAAAGGGCAGATCTGCACAGTCAGCATCAACTAATAGAATTATATATTTTTCCTAGAAGTCATCTTCTAAGGATTAGAGTCACTGGGTTGTGGGGCCGATCCCAGCTATGGATGAGTGAATACGGAGCTCTCCAATCCATCACAGAGACAAACCCACACAAATTCACACCTAAGGGGTTCATTAGTCATCAGTGAACCTAACAAGTATGTTTTTGGACTGGAGAAAGCCCCACATCCTCTGGGAGACGTCAGGGTTTGAACCAGGGCCTTCTCACTGTGAGGGGGGAAGTCTGACCACTACACCATCTGCAACCCTCTTCCTGTGATAATTTTGTCCCGTGCTTTTCCTAAAGTATCTTCCACTCCCAGATTGCTGACATGGAGGAAAAGGTTTGACCTCAGACATCTGGACCACTAACTTCAGGAATTCTGATGCCATGAAGACAGCGTTTCTGATCCGGCAGTGAAGATTTTGTGAATCCGCTGGAACTTGGTGAAGGTCCTCCCAGCGTTTAGCAGTTTTGTGTGTGAACTGTGAGAAGCATGAGGCAGCGGCTGCTTGCGGTTGGAGCTGCGGCGAGTTCTGGCGCTGCTCTCAGGATGAAGCACTGAGGCCCAAATAGGGAAAGAGTGCTGCTCACTCCTGCTTGACAGACTGGAGGAGGTTCTGCCTCTGAACAAACCCAGACAGTTTTATCCAAACCTGCAGGCTCATCCTTAAACCAACAGTGTGAGCGTCAGTTCAGAAGTGGTTCATGAGAACAGGGTTGTTGAAAACGGAGCACCAAAGAAAACGTCTGCTTTTCCACAAACTCCTACCAGAGAAGCAGATCATCTCTGTTGGGCTTGGGTGTATTTTCATCAGTGGGTGGTTCTGGAGACTCTGACCAATCCTCCTCATCTATGGATGAAGAACACAAGTCCTTTAAAGCTGATCTTTTATCTGATCTTCATGCCAAATAACGTCCGTGAAGCTCATCGATGCAAAGAGAAGACGATGCGTCCATGAAGAACTGTGACTGTTAAAGTCTATGAAGACACTCCAGCTCCTATAGCAGCAAACAAAAGCCAACGCGTTTCTACAGTTTACCATCCGGCTCAAAGGACGGACGGTAAAAGAGGGACATCAGAAAAACCTTACAAGCTTGAGAGTTTGAGGTAGAGTGGTCACCTCTAACTAGAAGATCACAGGTTTGGTCCCAGCCCTGCACCCCCATGTGCCGAAGTGCCCTTGGGCAAGAAACTGAACTCCACATTGCTCCAGGTGGTTATAGGTTGACGCCAGTGTCTGGCATCCGTGTGCGACTGGGACTGTTAAGCACTTTGGGCCGTCTAAGAAGGTAGTAAAGTCCAATACAAGAATCCAACATTTACCATGAATCTGAGTTTCACATCCACATCAAATGAAAAATATATTTTGATTCTGGAAGAAATGGACAAATACTGTGACTCTGGGCTGAAGCATTTCCTTGGTCATATATCCTTATTGATGAAACAACATTAGATTTGATGACTGATGCTAAAAGACAAACAAAATAAACCAGAGTGCCCAACGGAGTCGCTGCTTCTACTTTTTCACTTGGCTGTTTTGATGTATTCATGTCTTGTTAGGGACGTGTTTCTTGGATGGGTAGTTGGGAGACTAATTAAAATACAACAAAAAAACCACCACACACACGTGCAAAATTTGCAAAATGTTTGAGCTGAGACATAATATCCACAAATAATGCAGTCAAGTCATAGTAAACCTAAAATAGTCGATCCATCCATCAAGCATCCGGACCAGACTCCAAAGCCACTTCAACAGGCTCCACTGGATGTTGAGGAGAATTTCAGCCGCTTGTATTTGAGACCTTATTGTTTGGATCAAGACTCAGAAACAAAGACTGAACTGTGAATTCAGAGCTCAGCTCTCTTCATCACGACGGACCGCTACAGCGACTGCAAAACGGTGAATAACGCTCCAACCCGCCTGTCAATCTCACGCTCCAAACCTCCCTCACTCGTGAACAAGACCCCAAGGCACTTAAACTCCTCCACCTGGGGAAGGAGCACTCCACCCACCCCCCAGAGAGGACAAACCACCTTTCTCCGGTCAGAACCATGGCCTCAGACTTAGTGGTGCTGACCCTTCACAATCAGCTGCAAACCATTCCAGTGCCTGCTGGAGGTCCTGACTCGATGAAGCAACAGGACAACATCATCTGCAAAGAGCAGAGAGGAAATCCTGTGGTCCCTAAACAGACCCCCTCCAGACCCTGGCTGCACCTAGAAATTCTGTCCATAATGTCCCTGAAGAGAACCAGTGATAAAAGGAAGCTCTGCTGGAATCCAACATGCACCAGGAACAGGTCCGACTTACCACCGGCTATGTGACCCGAGCTCCTGCTCTGGTCATACAGAGACCGGACAGCCCTGAGTAAGGCTCCCCGGACAACATACTACAAGAGCACCCTCCACAGGACACCACGGGGGGCGCGGTCAAACACCTTCTCCAAATCTACAAAAACATATGGACAGAATGAGCGAACTCCCATGAACCCTCCAGGACTCTGAGAGGGTGTAGAGCTGATCCACAGTTCCACGACCAGGACGGAAACAAATGAGACTATTACAAGTATGCATGTGAGATCCAGAAGGGACTGGTCAACCATTAATACAGTCCACAGAGTTTCCCTTTTTTTCCATTTTCTGTTGCTGGTTCGACTCCAACACTTCCTCAAACGGTGCTGATCTGGTAAAAGTGTGAAAGTTGCTGTCGCTCAAAACGACAGAAACCCTGCAGAACATCTGTCCCTTCAGAAGAGAACATCTACGTTAGATCAGAGAGGAACTCGCCATCGGAAATCAAGCAGCAAGTTACAATTCTGAGGATGTAATCTGGAAGAGTATGGGATTACTTTAAATCCCTGTTACGCGTAATGACGTAGCGGCTTGAATAACATCAACATGAGGATGAATGTGTTAACTCTGTCAGAGAGAAGTTAGAAGACGTTCAGGACGAAATATGGATGTGACTATTCTACCTCAATCCCTCCATCTCTGTGTCCCTCCATCTCTGTATCTCTCCGTCTCTGTATCTCTCCATCTCTGTATCTCTCCATCCCAGTATCTCTCCATCCCAGTATCCCTCCATCTCTGTATCCCTCCATCCCAGTATCTCTCCGTCTCTGTTCTCTCCATCCCAGTATCTCTCCATCCCTGTATCTCTCCATCCCAGTATCTCTCCATCCCTGTATCTCTCCATCTCTGTATCTATCCATTCCTGTATCTCTCCATCCCTGTATCTCTCCATCTCTGTATCTCTCCGTCTCTGTTCTCTCCATCTCTGTATCTCTCCATCTCTGTTCTCTCCATCTCTGTATCTCTCCATCTCTGTATCTCTCCATCTCTGTATCTCTCCGTCTCTGTATCTCTCCATCTCTGTTCTCTCCATCCCTGTATCTCTCCATCTCTGTATCTCTCCATCCCTGTATCTCTCCATCCCTGTATCTCTCCATCCCTGTATCTCTCCATCTCTGTATCTCTCCATTCCTGTATCCCTCCATCCCTGTATCTCTCCATTCCTGTATCCCTCCATCCCTGTATCTCTCCATCTCTGTATCTCTCCATTCCTGTATCCCTCCATCCCTGTATCTCTCCATTTCTGTATCTCTCCATCTCTGTATCTCTCCATTCCTGTATCCCTCCATCCCTGTATCTCTCCATTTCTGTATCTCTCCATCCCTGTATCTCTCCATTCCTGTGTCCCTCCATCCCAGTATCCCTCCATCTCTGTATCCCTCAGTGATGGAGGTCCATCTGTGGTCCCGGGGATGCTGTGAAGATTCAAGACGCTGAAAATCCCAAAACAAACGCGCATCTTCAGGGGGTCTGGAAGGACTGAGACGGTTTTCCAAAATCACGCGAGACCGTTAAACTCCAGTAAAACAACAAAGAGAGCGCGCGCGGCGGGTCTTTACCTTGTTTTTTCTGTGCTTTTCTGCGCAGTCGCGGCTCCGCGCGGCATTCTCCAGCGGAACCGTAGACCAGGAGTCCTACTTAGCGACAACAAAAGCACACGAACCTTCAGAACTGAGATCCGAACCGCGGCGGCTGCACACTGAGCATGCGCGCGGCGTGACACCCATCAGCCGAGGAGGTCCCGGGTCTTAAAAGGTGTAGAAGCTCCATTGGGAGCAGCGGTCCCGACAACGCAGGAGGAAGTTGGAGATCCCTGCGCTCTGCCGCCACCTGCTGGACAGACACGGCGCTGCAGCGAGGCTGCGAACAAAGAGCTACGGCAAGCCAACAGGGTCTAAAAGGGCGAGGAGAGACCTCATTCAGTATCGTGCAAACCACATTAACATACAACAAAATATTAAAAGCCATAATAAAATAAAATAAATCAAACAAAGAAAATAGTATTATATTTCAGAAATGAAATGACAATTACAGAAAGCAAAACGGGATTCCAATAAACAGTAAAACAATTAAATACAAACCAAAAAAATGAAAGGTTTAGGAAAACTACAGCAATTCCAGAGATCAAAGTGAAACGTTAAGCATTGTTGTTCACCTTTTGGCTTATCTCGTACGAGTCGCCACAGTGAATGAGTTTTCACTGTTTTGCATGGTGGTTTGGCAGAGAGTTTTCCATCTGATGCCCTTCCTGACGTAAACCTGTATTTTCAAGGTACTATAATAATGAGATAAAATCAGAAAGCGGTAAAGGTTGGTATTATGGGACATCACTGATTGCATGGCGACGTTTGTTCATCTTTTCAACCGGAAGGTTTTTGGTGAAATCTTCTGACAGAAGAAATGTCTTTAAACTTCTGACCACTGCTAAAGCTCAGCGGTTGATCAGTCTAATCTTTCCATCCTCCAGCCGTCCTCTTCTTCACAACTCAAACATCATCATCGAATCAGTGATGGCCCATCATACCTACCTTTACCAGTTCCTTATTTTACTTCATTTTCATTACTACTTTTGTTTTTTGAATTTTTTTGTTTTGTTTTAGTTTTGGTTTTGTTTTTTAGTTTTGGTTTCTAAAATGTAATGTTTGTTTTTTTTATTATTTGCTTTGCTTTTTTATTTGTCATTGAGATCTTCATTATGTTTTTGCGTTGAGTCATTTGTTGATGTGATTTAAACTTCAGGGCCTAATGAGACAAGATGCGTGGGCCTGAAATCAGCAGTTCTAAATCTTTTTTGTATTCAATCAAACAATCAGTTCGTTGGGGCTTCAAATCCAGTGACAGTCCGTTGAGTTAAAACTGTAAGCCCACATTTGCCTCATTGTAAGCAACCAGTGCCAGCTTTCCTCGATCTTTATTCTGCTGAAACAGAATGAGCTCATGGGTGCAGCTGTAGCTCCTTCTTTCCCCCTGCCACCCTGGTCAGAGCTCCACAACAGATTTAGGAAAAACTATTCTGTTGGTTTAATCTTCATAGCAACCACTTCATGTTTTGGTCCCCTGGTGTGACGAACAGGTCTTTGTCGTTTTTAAAAGAACTGGGTCAAATCAGGTCTCTGTATTTTAGAGAAAAATCTGCAAAAGTTACTTTTGGATTTCCTTGGCAACAGAAGTTTTTGTTACCGATGCCCACATTCCTTATTTGTTCATATTGTATGTCATATAGTTTCTTTCAGCTTGAGCCAGAGATTTGTGTATTTTATTTTTTGCAATATTCTGGTAAAAAAATGTTCAAGTAACAGAGGAACGCCACGCATTGGAACTGACCACGCTAAGGCTGTTCAAAATCTACAAACTTTAAAACCAACATTTTTCCCCAAGCAGCTTCCCAATGATGCTCGAGGAGTTCCAAGTTGATGGATTAAATTTAAAAGGAGTTTGCATTTGTAGAAGGTATTAAAAGGGGATTATTTTGGAAAATTCAAGATGGCATCCTCTTCCCAAGGTCAGAGGTCAGTAAAACTGTGGTTGCAGTTTTGAAAAGTGAAATTTTGTCACGGTCCCTCCAACAAAAGTTTTCTTTTCCTACATTTGGTGGAAATGTGAAACCCACCACATTTCACCCTTTGTCACAAAATGTGGCTTAGCTGTCGGTCATCTGATCTCAACACTTTCCCTGACACACCTTTGGGTTTTGTTTGTAGATTTTTAAAAATCATTTTTTGAGCCCATCAAAGATATTGGGCCTGAGATAGTTTCTCCTGCTGTGATGTCATCTTTTTTGGGGAGGATTATTCACAAAACCCAAAAATCATTTTCACCAGCAACTAGGTGCAAATGTTGGTGAGTTTTTGATGATGGTGGTGTGTGTGTGAAATTTCCACTTAAAGGTGCAGTGAGAGAAAACGATCTTGTCCTCCAGTGTTGGTGCTGCACAGAATGAAGTCTGGATGCAGCTGGAGAGCAGGAGCAGGCAGGAGAAGCAGCATCGGACTGCACACATGAAGAAGCAGCTGCTGTGACACTCCTGTGAAGCCTTAAGTGTGATGATAACTGCATGCAGAGGCTGTTCCACCGTCAGAACAGACATGCAGAGTTTCAACACCAACAGGTCGCGATAATGACGAAATCACAAGAAAAAAGGAATACACTCACAAACGTTCATTTGAACGTCAAGGATGTCAACAAAAACAGCAAAGCTTTAATAAGTGGTTTAAAGATGTGTGGCCCATTTACAATGGACTCATACAAACCAGTTCTAACGCTGGTGGGGCAGGAAATGTGCAGACATGCAGCACCCACGTTAGACACAAGAAACTAGTGCAGGGGACATCCCATAATAATAAGAAAACACAAACACCATCAAACATTTGGTCCTCACATCTGAACTTCAACAATAAAGTGGAAAAGAAAATTCTTTCTTCTTCAGTTTTAGTTCCTCGTGTAACATGAACAAAGCAGAAGTGACTTTTCCCACAAACCTCCTTAGACTCAAATATTCTAAAAGGCACTGAGCATCATTTGCTTTTCTCACTTTTTGGCAGACAGAGGCTCTTCGCTTTAACCTGGACGGCCATCAGAAAGAGTGGTTTGGTTCTGTGAGCGAGCCCCTCCTGTCCTGAACTGGTGCAGACGGGCAGCAAAGGGCTGGTTCAGTTCATCCAGGCATACTCGAACAGGCCACTCCTCCTCCACAGGTCACAGCGGGCCTGCGAGTAGTTCTGGACCAGCTCCAGCCTGTCGGACAGCAGGGCGGTGGATTCTGGGTAAACCAACCAGTCCGGCGCCATCCTCCCTGCAAGAGCCAGAAACACATGGAGACTGAGATTAGCTGTAAGAGAAAAACACCAGAAGATTCCAGATCTTCTCGTTCAGCCGCCGTCAGTCCTTGATTTCATTCCTGTCCTTTTTATGCTCAAAGCTGCTCTGAACAACAGCCTGCTGCCCCAAACCTCATCAAGGTTAAAAACTCAGGCGGTACAAAGCCAGGCTTTTATTCTGAAAGCTGAAGCTGAAGCTGAAGCGCCATTGTTTTGTATGCAGGTGTTACCTGCTGCCGCCGCCACCCCTGCTGTGTACATAGGTACCTTCATGCTCCTCCGCCCTGCTACTCTACCCAGAGCTGGATGTGACAAATTCATTCAAAAAAAAAAAACTTTTTTCTAAATGGTGGGTTTTTCTTTTGGATTTATCTCCATAGCAACCATTTTATGATTTGGTTGCCTGGCGTGTGCGTGCATGTGTGCGTGCATGTGTGAAATCTACAAAATTAAATCCAACTTTTTTCCCAAAGCAGCTTCCCATGATGCTCGAGAATTTAGGATTAAAATAGATTAAATGTAGATATTTAAGGATGTATGGTTTTAGACAGATTGAAACTGCTAGGAGGAATTCAAAGTGTGGTAGCTACTAAAAGTCATTCTTTTGGAAAATTCAAGATTGTAGCCTCTTCCAGAGGTCAAAGGTCAATGACACTTCAGCTATGGCTGTAGACTCAACTTTTTGCCTGTGTTTGAAGTTCTGACAAGATCGCTCAAACAAAAGTTTTTCTTCATATTGTGTGAAAATGTGAAAATTGCCAAATCTCACACTTTGCCATGAAATGGCCGCCATGCCAGAGGTCTGCAGTTATCCCATCATTTCAGATTTTCCTTTGGATATCCTCAACATGTGTTTTGGTTTTGTTAGTACATTTTAAAGAACAATTTTTGAGCCTCATAAGAGACTTTGGCCCAGTTCATTTGTTCTGGGTACTAGATACATGCAAATGTTGGTGAGTTTTTGAGTATGTGGCAGAGGGGGAGATTTCAGTCACAGTAAGAAAGAATTGTGAATCTGGTCCTTCAGCCTGAACTGGAACTTCCTGGTTTAGCTATGAATGGAGAAATGATCAAATTCCATAGTTCCAGCAGTATTCACTGTGACTTTAATGAACCGTTTCATCCAGCTGGTAAACCGATGCTCTTCACCTGTTTTAATGAAGCTGACAAGGTGACGCCTGAGTAGATCCTGGAAGCTCCTGTCCTTATCTGAGAGAGGTTTCCCCAGGAGGTCCTCCAGCCCCCCAAAGAATGCCACCACGTCCAGGCAATGGAAGGCGAAGCGGGCGGGGAATGGCACCAGGCTATTGGACACATTCACAGGTGCAGATGGCGTGTAGGTCACCACGTAGCGGTACACAGGACTGCTAAGGGCAGCTAGAAGATGAAAAAAAAACAAAAAAACCAGATTAACTCCAACAGAGACCCCAAAACAGAGAAACCAACTCAAACATATGAAGGGAATGCAGACCAACAGCATCAACAGGTTCTTTAGACACCTGAAGTTGGTGCAAATCTCCCCACATACTCCTAATTCACCCCCCCCACCATCCTCTTTCAATGTTGCCCTAACAGACTTGGTGATTTTTCTGTCTCTCTCTTCCATGCAACTGTTTGTGTCCTGTTTGCAGCATCCCTGTGGTCTGGGTTGAATAAAGCTTCATTCACAGACTTTCTTTGACAGTCTGCAGACCAACAACATCTAGTGAAAGATCAGCCCAGAAACACCCTCAAAACAGGCAGTTCTTCCATTCTGGGGTTTGTGAAACATCTGCAGGACGTACACGCGATTTCATTTTGCATTTCTCATACTGGGTTCAGCTCAGTAAAACAAAAAGACTTTTTGTCTTCTGTAGTTCCCACCTCCCCAGGCTTTTGTTTAGAAGGAACTACATGTAAAGCTGCAGTAAAACTTGAACACATTAAAAAATCTGGAGAGAACGTTCAAAACAGGTCCATTTTTCCAGAGGCTAAAGCTGATCTGCTCAGGTTTGAGGCTTGGGAGTTTAACAAAACTTCTCTGCACGTCTTACAGGTAAAAACTGGTTTGATGTTCTGATGTTTACCTGCTGCTCTCCAGGCCAGGTCGTTGTTGGGACAGGTGACCCTGATGTCTGACACCATGGTGGTGTACGCCCTTTCGGGGCAACGGTCCCGGGTGGGGCAGCGGGCCGAGGACGGGTACAGCTCCAGAGCCTGTTTGGGAAGATCCTGACCGAAGGACTGAAGTTTCTCTGAGCAGAAACAAAACAGAGCAGCTTCAGACCTTTTCAGCAGAAAGGAAACAGGACGTGCATTTCTGGCTTCCACGTTCAAACCTCTTGAATTCAAGCGTAGCAATTTCTAAGACGGGGGGGGGGGGGGGGGCAATAGAAGGTTTCGTAGAACTGCAGCCTCTGGAGGATCTCCAGCTTCATGCTAGTGGGATCCAGAGAAAGCAGCAGCTTCAAACATGTGCTGCTGCCTTGTAATGGTTTTTTAGCAGCTGCTCTCTCTATCCCGTGTATCTGTCTGGCAGGAACCTTCCTCATTCTGTTTTCTGTGTTTTATCGATGACATTAAGGATGTTTTCAGACTAGAGAAGCGTGTTGGTGCAGGTTGAGTCCACTTCATTTGATCAGAATGGAGTTCTGAACCTTTCATTTGGTCTGTAGTCAGACTTTTCAAGCAGACTTTCATGTTCAGGACCAAAGCTTGTAAACAAAACCACACTAAAGACTAAAAATCACTTCAGTCATCGGCTCGGAATTATGAGGCAAAGCAACAAGAGAAAGAATAATGGAAGTCCTGTGCTTTGCGATTCTTGCAGAGACATTTCACTGATTCAAACTTGATATTTCACTGAACAATTTTGATCGTCTGTATCAACATCAGGTACAACACTTTTTCCTGCTGCTTTGTTACAGCGGAGGTATCCTGGAAGACGGTTACTGAAGAGACCATGGCTAAGAAGACAACTGGTAAGTTGTTTATAACACAGAGACTTTCAGGAAAACAGTGTGAGAAGCAATGTGTATCACGTTAAGAGTTGTTTTTATGAGCTTGCATTCATCCCACCACATTTCAATGAGTTCTCTCTTTACATCATGTAAAACCCGGTCACAGAGACCGTTTTGGTCCAGTTTTTGCTCCATTCAGACTAAGGAGCTCAGACCGACTGAAAAGAAACCTAGACCACCTGGAAGATGGTTGGAGAGCGGTTCCTGGTCCTGGACCAGGGTCTGTTTGGGTGTATTTAGACCGAAAATCTGTTCCAGACATTCGGGGGAACCAAACTCTAGCTTTCTTTCAGCGAATCAAATGGTTCCAGTCTGAATACATCCTTAAATACAATCTGCACAATAATTTGGAACGCAGTGTAGTTTAAAAGGCTTTCTCCAAATGAATGGATGTTTGGAAATCTCAGACATTGAAAATGAAAGCAGTGATGATCCTGATCACTGCTTCACACCAAAAAGACAACATTCCTCAGAATAACCTTTAAAACCTTTAACCCCGCCCCCTACAATCAGCTGATTCCAGAACCAGCTGACAGCAAGCCTCACCTGTCACAAACCAGTGGTAATCACCCCAGGTCCACATAGAGATGTTGTCTGCTGGGGGGCTGTGAAGGACACGCAGGTCAGGGGGAGGGTCCAGGGAACGACAGACCTGAAGAGGCCGAGCTCTCACCTGAAGTCAGCCTCCTGCTCCATTGTTCCAACCAGAAACGGGACGTCATTGTAGCCACTCCTCCTCTCCCACAGCTCAAAGGGCGGAGCTTCCAGCACATAGCCGTCCACCACCGCAACTGGGCCAAACAGCTGGCCCCTGGTGGGGAGATCTGTGGCCTCCTGTGCAGCCCAGGATGGATACTCCTGCCAGGGGATGGCCTGGAACACAGGAGTCACAATTACCCAAGCAGATCAATGCACGAAGAACCCTCCAGGCGATGCTCTGCTGGCTCTACAACGCCCCCTGGTGTGCTTGCTCAGTGCGTTGCGTCAGGTGCTGCAGGTCAAAGGTGTCTTTGACACAAAGGCTCAGACAAAAGAAAAAGATGAGCTAACAGAAGTTAGCTGGCAGAAGCCTCACTGGAGCTCGGCTTCAGTTGATTAATGCTAACCCACAACATAAGACTTTTGGTGCTGGAGAGATTTTTTCTTCTTCTCAATTAAACATTCTCTGTTCAGTCTGGGCTTTGCTTTTAGCTGCAAGATTTCTGAGAATTAATCAAAGATCTGAAAATAGTGCAGCAATATGAGGAGACAGTTAGGAAAATGACAGACAACCGGAACCACTGCAGCTTTAATCTATGATACAGACAACAAAGGCTTCTCTCAGTGACCCTTCACCTCCACTCCACTGTTAAGGTGCTCACACATCAAACGCCATTCACACGGCCGAGGCGACCAGTTTCAATGTCAAGTCAATGGTTTAGACACTAATTGAGGTTCTGTGCTACGAATTGAGCGACCGGAGCAGCGAGCCAGAGTAAAACAATCTAAGCTCTGGGGAGGTCGCCACGCCTGTGTAAACCAATCAGGGACTCAACTTTGGACTCTTATGACGGTTTCAGGGACAGCAGTAGATCATCCAATATAGTGGATCAGATCTCCTGAACTTCCATTCATTTTCTTAACCTGATGGATCCCTTTCAGGACAGCGGGGTTTCCTGAATCCTTCCTGCTACTGTTGGGTGACAGTCTGCTTCAAACACGGTCAGAGAGAGACGGAAACACCGCGGAAGCGTCCATCATCCAGACACAGCAGGACTGAAGCTCACTATACCAGAGAACCTCTAAATCAGGGGGGGCCCACTTGTTTAGCATGTGAGCTACTTAAAACACATCAAATAATGTGACGTTTTCATTTTGAAGTGTTCAGACATACAACCAACATGCTGTTAGAACAGAAACACATGATTCCTGTTTAAAAACCATGAAAACTCCATGAATGAACAAATCCTTTCATGATAACCAGAGTGAGCCCTTCACTCAGCATTTTGTTGGCAGCTGTCTTTATAAAGTGAGAAACGCGCTCATGGGTCATCTGCTCTCATGGTGACTGCGGTTACTCCACATGCATTGTAATTTTTCTTTTCTAAAGAACCCCGCGTTGGAATCCCGCTTTCATAGTTCATTGAATCTTTTTTCTGCTAAATTACTGAACACACATGACTATAAATATGAGTAAAAACATCCGGAACATTCTTTGGATTTAACACATCCGGAACATTCTTTGGATTTAAAACATCCGGAACATTCTTTGGATTTAACACATCCGGAACATTCTTTGGATTTAAAACATCTGGATAATTCTTTGGATTTAACACATCCGGAACATTCTTTGGATTTAAAACATCCGGATAATTGTTTGGATTTAAAACATCCGGATAATTCTTTGGATTTAAAACATCCGGATAATTCTTTGGATTTAAAACATCCGGATAATTGTTTGGATTTAAAACATCCGGATAATTCTTTGGATTTAAAACATCCGGATAATTCTTTGGATTTAAAACGTCATTGGAATGTTTATTTTATAACCATAAGTTTTTTAGTAATACATAGTTAACACAAATAAATGTTATCTATGAAACCTTTAGTTTATATTTTCTTGTCGGTTTTAAAAATGATGTATTCTTTATGCTTCATAAAATGCAAATATATATTGAAAAAGTAACAATAATGAGTTTTGAACCAGGTTACATCTGGAGTGGTAGTTTTATGAACGCAGGACAAACTGCTGTCACCACGAGATCAGACTCATTTCAAAGAGTGTTTGCTGTTTGATCTCTGACGTTTACTTTTTTTGTGGGTAGAATGTTTATATATTCTTTAATTTATTTTTGATGTCCTGCGATCTCCATGGAGACGTGATCACAGATGTTTTTGTAGAGCTCTTTGAAAGAGAAAAAACCTGATCTCTAAACATCATCGTGTCTTCCATGCATTGTAACTGAAATACAGACAAAGCTTCATGTAGTGATCAAGAACATTAGCTGCTAGCTCCGCCCAGAGGAGGTGAGCTTAGAGAACACATTTTTGGCCACACGGCGAGCAGTGAATTGGCGGCGCAGCGAGAGAGGGGCAGGCCACACGAATTGGCCGCATGAATCGCGTTCGGTGTGAATGCACCTTTAGGAGTGGGGGTCGCTTACTATGCCCAGAATTCATGCTGCTGCAGGACAGAATAAAAAAGCACCAAAGCGTTTTTTTCATTTGCAAAAATGTCAGATCAAAAGCAGAGTGATGTCTAAAAATACGAAGCTGGAACGCTGTCCTCCTTCAAACCCTCCAGAGTGGCAGCTTGAAACATTTCCTGTGACATTTTAATAAGTGTAACATGCAGCAGGAGGACGTCGACACAGATGAATAATTGATGCTGTGAAATGATGAGGCTGGCTGAGCCTCCATAACTCGTCCCAGAGTCACACGCGAGGATCAGGCTCTGTAGAAATGTTGGCTTCATCTTGGAGGATTCTTCCATTTCCAGAGTTTTCCTGAAGTTTCAGAGGAAGTAATAAAAGACTGTAACTGCAGCTGTAAATTACTCATTTTGGGAAAGGTTCAGTTGTGAGAGAAGTTCAGTTCCTCACATGTCAAAGTCCAATATGTGCGTCTCATCAAAAGTGTAATTAAAGTTTTTAATTTGACAAAAATGTCTCTGAAACAGTTTTTCATAAAATCTTTAAATATTAAAAGAAAATTAAAGAAATTAAACATTGAAATGGCTTTTTTTATTACACTTCAAAGAGCTGAGACGTTCATCATACCTCCAGCACCTGTTTGATACTGAGGGCACGCAGGCAGGCCGCGTCCGCACAGCCTGTCTTCTGCAGGAACACTCGGTTGTCTGCTTCAGCTTGCTTCAGGCTGGCGTTGTAGACGTATGAGCCGCTCAAGTCCACAGCGGCATGGAAGAGGCCTTTGGCCAGTGGGGACATCATCAGGGTCCAGACGGACGTCCCGCCTGCAGACACACGGGAGACCTGACAGGTGAGGACGGACGTGAACGTGACGCTTGATCCTGACGTGAAGGTTCAGAGCAACACAAGACAGAAAATCTTTTTCATCTCAAACCAAAGTCATCAGAAAACTGCAGCTCCTGACAGCAGAACTCTGGAGCTTCAAACCTCAAAGTTAATGTTTCTTCACTTTCACAAGAAGTTTTGTTCATTTATAGAACATAACCCAACAGAAGTTTGGTAGAAAAAGTGACTTCCTTCACTAACTCCTGCCATGTTGTTTTAGGCCGATTTCTCACAGTTCTCATGATCATGAAAACCCCACCAGGTCAGATCTGGTTTGGAGCATCATTTTTTAGTGTCGTTTTTCAGCAAAATCGATCGATGTAAAAGAAAGAATGAACATGGCCATGTATGATCAGATTTTGAGTGAAAACCTCCTTCCATCAGCAAAGGCATTGAAGGTGAAACATGACTGGGTCTTTCAGCATGACATCCATCCCAAACACGCTGCCCGGGAAATGAAGCAGTGGCTTCATAGGAAACATTTCAAGGTCCTGGAGTGGCCCGGCCAGTCTCCAGATCTAACCCCATCAAAGATCTTTGGAGGGAAATGAAATTCTGAGTTGCACAACAACATCCCCAAAAAAACCCACTGCTCTAGAGGAGATCTGCATGGAGGAATGGGCCAAAATACCAGCAACAGTTTGTGAAAACCTTGTAAAGACTTACAGAAAACATTTGACTGCTGTCATCGCCAACAAACAGTATATTACAATGTATTGTGCTGAACTTTTGTTATTGACCAAATACGTATATACACCATCATTTACAGATAAATTCTTTATAAATCAAACAATGTGATTTTCTGGATTTTTTTTCTCGTTTTGCCTCTTAAACTTGAACAATTGGTGGCTGACTCAATACTTTTTTGTCCCTCTGTACGGGTGGATTGATGGTCGTGTTCTTGTATTTTGGCAACAACAGTTAACCTGCAGCTCGCTTCTTACTGATGGTTTTAATGTCCATTCTGGTCTTGTTCAGGTCTACAACCTTCTCCCTTCAATCCACTGAAAGCTCGTTAGTCTTTCCGTGTTGGAGAGTTTGGAGTCTGACTGATGGGCGGATTCTGTGGACGGGTGTCTTTTCTACAGGTGATCAGCTCAAACAGGTGTCTTCAGTTCAGGTAACAGGTTGATTAGGAAAGTCTAACAGGTCTGGTATTTCCCTCAGTAAAATAGAAATAAATGAAAAAAAGAAAGAAATTCTGTAAAGTTCAAATTAATCTGCCATTAGGATGACAGACTGGCAGTTTGTTTTAAAGTGGACAAGAGATCAAATACTTATTTTCTCTGTGTTTTGATGAGATTTTCCAGCTCTCTTCCTCTCTTGCTTTGTGTGTCACTCTGACCTAAAGAAATGCTTCAAATCCTGTTTTAGTACCCGAGCTCTGTCCAAATATGGTGACTTTTCCAGGATCTCCTCCAAATGCACGGATGTTCCTCTGGACCCACTTCAGAGCAGCGATCTGATCTAGAAAGCCGTAGTTCCCTGTGGACAAGCAGGCAGGAAAAAATCAATTAGGGAGAGAAGAGGCTTTGATATGATTACATTCCATGTGTCCTGTTTTCTCTGATAGAAGCAAAAGTGGCTCACGCCCTGAGTGAGAAGCTGAGGTGAGGAGTCAGGAGATCTCAGAAGTACGAGAACAGGAGGAGAGAGGAATGAGGTGCTCATCCTCAAGAACACAGGATGCCCAGGACTGCAGCAGGACATGAGCTCCAAGCATTCAGATCACATTAACATTCATTAGGTATTTACATAGACAGACATGTCTGTATTCATTTGGAACCAGACTACATTGTAAATATTAACAGGGGCTCGGTCAAAGGGAAACAGCTTGTTACTAAAGGTCTCCATGCTCCTTTAGCTCCTTCAACACTCGACAGAGCTGCATTCAGAGAAACTCTTCCCTATTATTCACACTTTAAATGAACACACATCCTGCTCATTTATTGTGTGCTGACTTTCCAATCTTTTCTCCATGGAAGGAGTTCCACAGTGTCACACTGAACGGCGGTGAAGCAGCTGCTGTGTGGTTTCAAAAAAAGATTTTCAAACCTTGAAGCACAGCTGCTTCACTGTTCTGGGACGCCACGAGGACAGGAGGTTCAATATTACTTCTCAGTCTTGGTGGCCCTGAAAGGGGACTGCAAAGTCCAATCACAAACACAAGCAGAAAAAAAGTAACACAAAACTGGATTCAGGACAAACTAAGATCAGGACAAGTCAGGGCTTCCAGACTTTCCAATTTGGATTCGGACTGAATGGTGGAAATGATTGTTGGTCAAATGTGGAGAACGGCGACATTTGGAATTATGTTACTAAAACTTCTGACAGCAGAGGAGATAAAAACAAGGAAATATCAGTAACATTTGACCCAGTTTTACACCAGTATTTTTCATATTTTCCTGTGTTTATGAAACTTTTACAAAGCGGGAAACTGAATCCTGAACCTAAACTAACTCTTCTGGATCCCAGTGCGCCAACGATGACAACTGATAATTCCTGCGATAATTCCTACGATCCATGGAAGGAAAATCTCTTTTTAAAGAGACTGATCTGCAGTGACCTAATCCCCAGAATGTTCACTGCAGATTGTTGAAGCGTAGCCTGAATTACTGCTCTTCCTGAAAGAAGTCAGAGAAGCCTGCTCTTTGTCGATCACCTGGGTGAGGTGATCTTTAGCGAGAAGGTTGGAGAAGAAGCAGAGAAGGTTAGCCCATTTCTGCTTTGCAATCAAACTTGTGACCTCAGAGATGCAATTTTACTTTCCTCTGATGACCTACTCGACTGCTTCCAGACCTGTGGCTCTCCTTTCCATCATTCGTGATCTGGTCTGGAGAACCGAGCATCCCAATGCGTTGGGTTTACTGATCAGAACAGACCTACCCATCACATCAACCAAACTTTCAAGCAGCATCATTTCATCTGTAAGTCAGTACAGTTGCTCCTGCAGATAATTTGGCCTAAACTTGAGACACATTACGTTCCATTTATTGATTTGTAATTCCAAAATTTTATTTTTACTGATTCATCTTTTGTTTTCTTAAATAGTTTCATACATAAACATGTTTTTTAAAAGACGCCCTCAGCAAAAAGTAGTACACTTGAAGTTTGTGTTATTGAGTATCCGTGAGTATAAGTATAGCAAGTCTGCTATAGACCACCTGCATGTAGTGTAGGGGTGTACTAACTGAATACTTCTTCAGATTAATTTGGAACATTATAAGTTTACATATATAGAAATATTCTAAAAGGTAAATTTCAAGTATACTGCCTCACTTTAAGTACAGACCAAGTTTATTTGAAGAGACTACTTTTCCCTTGGGGTGTTTTTAAACTTGTCCTTTAACTTGTGTGTCCAACTCTAATATATGTTTTCATATATTGGGCCAGAAAGTCTTAGTGTTTTTTTCTGTTTTCTATCTTTTCTTCTCATTTTATGTCATATCTTGTTATGTGTGTTATTTATGGACTTTTGCAAAGCATTGTGGGTAAGTTCAAACAGGTGGTTTTCATTCGGTCTAAAACAGCTCATTATAACCCATCACTGATTACAGTGACAGAAGGCCTCTGTTACCTGAACTGAAACCTTTATCACAGTTGACCTTAAGATGTCCTCCTCTGCCCTGCTGGACTGAAACAAGCTGACAATCATCTCCAATGTTCAGACAGGAACATCGGAGAAAAAAAACATCTATGCACGTTTCATTAGGATTTTGACAGATTGGGTTTCCTAAACAACAGCTGAGGAGAACATTTAAGCACCACGAGCACACGCTGCGCTATCGCTTTTTGGGAAAAACTTCACATGGCGTGTAAAAGGTTTACTTTGTCAAACTTTTGAGGATTTTTCACTTTGACAGGAACAGTGACAGGCCTCATTTTAGAAAATCTAGTAAGTAATTCAGGAGCTGAGAGTTCAGAAAGAAAAAGCAGTGAGAAACCTGGAGAAATAACAGCAGCGCCCACAAACCAGCATGTTTGCTGGTTCCAACAAACCTTCAGAAGTTTGAGGTCCAAGAAAATGGAAAATGTACATGAAAAAGATGCAAAGACACAAAAACTAAAACCAAACTTTGAGAAGCTGCTTTCATAATGACTAAACATGCCGTTTCTCCAGAGCAGACGTCAGCTATATTACATGAAAGATGTTTATGTAGAAACAGATCATCTGATGTGAGGCGACCCTGAAGAAACTGCAGATACACTGTCAATGTCTTCACACCAGAAGCTGCTGTTTGCAATGGATTTCCTTCTTTCTGTTCAGTGTGCTTTCGTTTTCAGACCTGGATTTTACAGCATAGAGGACTTCTACTTGTGGTTTGGTTCTTATTGGTAAAAAAACAATATTTTTCCAGGTTTCATAACTTCTTAGGATTTCTGAAGTTTTATTGGTCATGTCTTCATGGTGGAGTTCTACAAGAAATGTTCAGATATTCCAAATTTATGAGGAAAATGTGTATTTTAGATGCACTTTTAATTGTTGTGGTTGTTGTGAAAAACACATTTAAACAAGAATCAATCAATCAATCAATCATCCCTTTCTCTGCATGTTTCTGACCCCCCAGTTCTCTCATTGTGCTTTTTGATATTCTGGAAGAGTCTAGTTTCCACCTCAAATCAATTACATAGAAGAAAGCAAATGAATTTCCACATTTCTGGGCACACTTTAAGTGGGCTAAAAATGGGTTTTTAGGAGTTTTTGTTCCATCATTTCTTGCTGAAAATACTTTTTTTTTCTTTGCTAGAAAGTCAAAATGAATCCTGACCCTTGGTTCTTATTCTCCATGTAGTGCAGGGGTCTGCAACCTGAGGCTCTGACGCCACATGCAGCCCCATTAAAGCTCTCTGGCTTTGAAGAAAAACACTAATTATCTGAATAAATAATGGACAAAGGTTCATTTGTTTTAGTTCATTAAGTTTTGTCATTGTTGTTAAGATTTTTTAAATGTCAGAACTCAGCAAAATGATTGTGTGTCATTTTTGTTTTATTGGCAGAAGGTGTAAATGTGAGAGAGAGACAGAGCGAGAGAGAGAGAATGAGAGAGAGAATGAACGAACGAACAAATGCTCGCTCGCACGCACTAACGAATGAATGAATGTTCACAAAAACAACAATGAAGTGGAACTGGAGGCTCTCATTGGGTTATGGTCTGTAAAAAACATGGCAGGTTAACCCTGTTGGCTTTAGACTGGTGAACCATCCAGGGTCAACCCCGCCTTTGCCCCACAGCAGCTGGGATAGGCTCCAGCAGCCCCTGGATCCTGACAGGACTAGAGGCCTTTAGATAATGGCTATCCTGACCAGATTTCCTGTGAATTTCAACATGTCTCTATGCTCATTACAATAGGCTACATTAAGTTAAGTCAGTTTGATAGGTTAGGTCAAATGTTCTCTCAGAGTTGGTTGCCGAATTGAAAGCTGCTTTTCTCTGCGACAGAATCAGACAATTCATGTAGATCTTTAAACGGTTGAAGAGTTACGTATGTCCCAGAGTGTGTGTTATTAAGATGTTGCCGGTAACATCGCCGATGTTAAAGAGGGAAGGCATGTTTCGGGAGCGTCTCCCTGACCTGAGGTGTTCCTTGGAGAACCCTCTCTCAGCATCTCCAGAGCCATGAAGCCAAAGGCGTTGAGTCTGTAGTTGAAGCTGACGTAGACGATTTCCGTCTCGGCAGCCAGCTCCTCCGTGGGCGAGTATCCCTGCTCCCCCCCGCTCAGTGCCTGCAGGTACCCTCCATGGATCCAAACAATGACAGGCAGCCGGGCGTCAGGCCGCAGCGAGGGGGTCCACACATTGATGAAGAGGCAGTCCTCCTGGCCCGTCACCTTCCCCTCTCTGGACATGGGCATCACCTGAGGGCAAACGCTGCGGAAGTGGTTGGCTTCTGTCACCCCGCTGCGGCACACCGGCTTGGCCGGAGGGGCCCAACGCAGGGGGCCCACAGGTGGAGCAGCATACGGGATACCCTTAAAGGAGTACGCCCCGTGTTTCTGATGGCAGAATAAAAAAAAAAGAATGTTGACTAAACTCCTGCAATGGGTTCAGGTGACCGATGATGGGCTCATTCCAGAGAAACGGCAGATTTCTATGAAGGCGTATTTACGTTAAGCTAATTTTTGAAAACTTCAACATTTTCATAAATGGATGTTTCCAATCTGCTGATTGTGTTTGGATCTCACAGGAAACACTGTGAACTAAAAACCATTGAACAGCTCCCTCTGGATCTGTGGTAAGAAGGTTCCTGCGCTTCACTGAATTTCATTACTTTGACATTTGACACTGGGAGGAAATCACATTGCATCAGCACCATGGACAGTAACATGTGCCCTTATGATGCTTTGCTTTAGCTAAGCGCAGCAAAAAGCTTCAATCTACTTCTCGTGGCATTTCTGTGCCATAAATTGAGCGTCAGAGCGCCTTTTGATGTGGTGGATTAATTTTGTCCTATAATTTTACCCCGTAGCTCTCAGTAGTGTGAGTTGTGTTGTTAAATGAGCGGATATGTGGCAGGAGTGGCTCTGAGAACTGACTGCTTTAGGTCGCAGCTGACGAGCTGTCATTCTGCAAGTCTGTCACATGGAGCAGAATCTATGGGCGAGGTGAGCCTGAGAAGTTTAAACCTAGAGTCATATGATTTGATTTAAGCCTACGATCAAAAAAAGGATTGGAGTTTAATTAAAGAATCAACTGCCAACAAATTTTCAATCGTTTCTGATCGAGTTCCGCTCTGCCATTTCTCACTATAGGCAACTGTTTTAAAAAAAAAACTGCTCTTTCCTCATCGAGTCGCTCCTGCACAGCCATGGGAACATCTTTATTTTTAGTTTCTTTAAAACTGATTGTCATGTGTCTTCTGCAGCTGCCTGCAGGGTGAAGGTTTGATTGGGGCAGATGGTTGATTTCTAGGAGGTCCGTTTATTTCTGATAATAAACTAATCAATAAGGATATTGACCTGCTTACACCGTGTTCATTCAACAAGAAAGTAAATATTTAATCAAATATGAATTTACTTAGTAATTAGTATTACTTTTTTTAAGGTTTAAATAGTTTGTCACAAAAAGCAGACTATTTATTAAGCAGTGCATGCGTTGTCATGGTAACAAAAGGCGCCCCAATAGTGTGCTGCAGCAAGCAATAGCTGCAGAGGATCCTTTTTTTTTTACTTTAAAAGTACTAATATTTGATTAAATATGTATTTCGTTGTTGAGTGAACACTGTAGCGTCATCAGGTCAATGTCCTTTGAGGCATTCATTAACAGAAATGAACCGACTTCACGGAACTCAACCCTTTGATGGAATCAGACCTTCGCACTGTCATTTTAAGAACACACAAAAGAAAGTCAGACTAGAACTTTAGAAAACAAGACATGGCCCTTTTGTGTCGGACACTTAAAGCCACAAAACTGTGCATGGCAGAAACCTTCGGATGGGAATTGGACAGGTGCAGCTGCAGCTTTGTGACATGAAGTGGGTGAAAGACTTGAAAATCAGCTATTAGAGTTTTAAAGAAAGAGAAAAAAATGTTATTCTCATGGCTGTGGAGGAGAGACTTGATAAGGAAGGAAAAGATTTATTCAGTAGAGGCAGAACCATTCGCATATTTTGTTTCACTAGCAGAGTTATGTCACAACACATCAAACTTTCTGTCCTATTTAAAATCTTAAGATGATCGAGGCATATGCCTGACAAAAGCTAAAAAAAAAATCAAGAAGAAAACAGCCCAATTTCCTCCACCGCAGAACCCGGTAAATAAACCTGAGACAGAAATAACATCCAAGGCAGAAAAGTCACCAAGTGAGAAATGGCAGACTGAAACTCTGGATCAGAAACGATCTAAACTCTGGATCAGAAACGATCTAAACTCTGGATCAGAAACGATCTAAACTCTGGATCAGAAACGATCTAAACTCTGGATCAGAAACGATCTAAACTCTGGATCAGAAACGATCTAAACTCTGGATCAGAAACGATCTAAACTCTGGATCAGAAATGATCTAAACTCTGGATCAGAAACGATCTAAACTCTGGATCAGAAATGATCTAAACTCTAGATCAGAAACGATACAAACTCTTGACTGTTTCTTTAAACTCCAACCCTGTTTTGATTGTAGGCTAAAACCTTATGCCAAAGATGACAACTGTTAATTCCTGAGATATACAGATCGTTCATTCAGTTCACCTTCTCTCGCAGACCCCCCCCCCTAGCTGTGGCTTCCGCCAGGATTTGCCTGTCTCAGCGGAGTTCTTCTGTACACGCCCCCCGGCGGGCTGTGTCAGCGAGGGTTTACCAGAACTATTAGAAGCGGGGCGGACCAGAGGAATCCCGCAGCATCGTGAGGGGCACAGTTGCTGTCCATGGTGCTGACCCAATGTGATTCATTCAGACATTAAAAGATTCTGAGGTTTATCTGATATTTGCGTGGTTTATTCGTACTTCTTCCATGGTTTTGACGTGGTTCAATCGTGATACATCTGTGAATATTTCATGCTTAAAAACCACAACATTTTCAAAATATATCCACGTATTACCAATTTTCTTACGTGGCACATGCGCAAAAGGTATGAATGCGGCGGTGTGACACGACCTTAAGTACTTGATCTCTTGCTAATATAGGTTTACCCATTTGTAAAGAAACTGCCAGTCTGTCATACTGATGGTAGGTTCATTTGAACTGAATGTTTGCAAATTACATTTTGTAAATAACTCAAATGTAAATAATGCATATCTTCATTTGTCTGAATGGACATCCAAAAAGACAGCACAGCAATAAGGTGTTTGCAGCACCATAAAAGAGGTAAGTGTGTCAGGAGAAGCTTCATTGAAGCTTTAAGAATGTCCTTCTATTTTCCTGCTGAAACTGTTCTTTGGTTCCAAATCTTTCATGAATGTGGAGGTTCTCCTGCAGTAACAGCCTCCACACCTGGCAGAAACTGAGCAGCTTCAGCTGTGCCGTCCCTCTGAAAGTGCACACTCACATGTCTTCCTCGGAACTCTCCACAGTGGGTCAGAACCCGGGCCAGTCCTGGCGGCAGAGTCTGCGCCATGTAGCCCAGGTAGACGGCGAGAGCCAGCAGAGCGAGCACGCCCAGGAAGATGAGGAAGATGCAACGTTTGGACAGTACCAGGAAGGGGCTGATGTAGTGTCTGCGCTGGACGTACTGCAACTCCTCCTCCTCCTCGTCTTGCACCAGGTAGCGATACTCCGTCCTCTGCGGGACCTCAAAGCCCTCCTCATCCATCTTCACTCTGAAACATCGGATTCAGCCTCACAGGAAAATGCTGCAGGACCTTCTCAAAGTATCAGTGGGAAGTCTTTGCTTCTGTTCCGGCGGTTTGACTCACAATCAAACAGGAAGTGATTCAACATCTGCTCAGTATCACATTTGATTTTCTGCCACATTGAACTCCCCTTTACATCCAAACCATTGACTGTATATGAGAACTGGACTGAGTGAGTGTGAGGTCACCCATAGAAAATAGTTTACTTCCAGCTCCAACCTGATGAAGACGATTCAGTCGCCATTTGATCACGTCTGTATGGAACCAGACACCGTATGTATTGATTGGTGCGATTCAGTCTGAAGCTACGTTCACTCTGGCCTCGGCAACGCACGTTCAAGCGACCACTTTCAATCTTAAGTCTACATAAGCGTACGTAAATGTGCATGTTAGGCCTTCGACGTTCACGGGTCTCTACCCAAGTATTTAAGACTGTTCACAGGCATTGTGTAAAAAACATGCAGCAACTGAATACACGTTGAAAGCTGAACCTGGTCAAACTTTGATCAATCAGGGATTTGAATTTGGCAGTGATGTATGGATGGCGTCCCTTTTTTAACAAAACGAAAGTGCCAACGTTTGAAATTAGAGAGAAATTATAATAGCGGTTTGTGACTGGTCAAAATTATGCGACACCAAGATCATATATTGGAATTGAGCTGTGAAGGAAAAAGCCTGGATTCACTAGATTTTCACTGCGTCAACACTTCGTACTAACCCTCTTCTAAATGCTGGTAGATGCACTACTACAGGGTAGTGACAGTCCAGTGTGAACATCAAATATACACATGTATATTCAAGAACCAACGTTCTAGCTTGTTCTTGAACGTGCATCACGTGTGTTACGAATGTAGCATTAGTCAACATTTCTATGGCAACCACTCTCACCAATCAGGAGTGAGCTTGTTGGATGGCCACACCCCTTCCACCTAACCAAAAAATATGACAGAACAAAAATAGGATTAATGAGAACATGTTTAAAAAGGTATCAGATCAAGAACTGTTATTCTGACAAAGAACATTGAGGGATAGCTGTTTATTTCTCTATGGAAGTCTATGAGGTTTTGTCTTCTCACAGCCTGCGAGTACCATCTGTATGGAACGCCAGGGAAGAAAGGCCACTCAGTCCAGGTCTCTATGTACAATCAATGATCCAAACCAATCAAATCAGAAGGAATTATTTCAATACAGACCTAGCGTGTTTTATGAGATTTTTCAGTCATTAAATGATTCAAACATGCAGATGATACATGTGTGTGTTACCTGCGAAAATGCATGTGAGTGCTCAAGCTGCTCACTGAAAGACAGCGGAACACTGAAAAAACAACAGAAGACCTGGACACGACAAATCAGAGAAAGTTCAGGGAAGAGGCGGCAGATCCACGAGAGGGGAAGGAGTCCGAAGAAGCTGTGATGATCCTCACAGCTGATATCAAAGACGTGAGGTCAAAGCTGCTAAAAGAAGCTGCTGCACAGACCTACAATGCTGACACATCAACTCCACTTGCAGCAAAAGCTGGATGCAGGTGGAGCAGCCTGATGTCTGCAAGGTCTCACAGCGACAGGCTGATGGAATCTCCAGCCACAGGCTGATGGAAGCTCCAGCCACAGGCTGAAGGAAGCTCCACCCACAGGCTGATGGAAGCTCCACCCACAGGCTGATGGAAGCTCCAGCCACAGGCTGAAGGAAGCTCCAGCCACAGGCTGATGGAAGCTCCAGCCACAGGCTGATGGAAGCTCCAGCCACAGGCTGATGGAAGCTCCAGCCACAGGCTGATGGAAGCTCCAGCCACAGGCTGATGGAAGCTCCAGCCACAGGCTGATGGAAGCTCCAGCCACAGGCTGATGGAAGCTCCAGCCACAGGCTGATGGAAGCTCCACCCACAGGCTGATGGAAGCTCCACCCACAGGCTGAAGGAAGCTCCACCCACTGGCTGATGGAAGCTCCACCCACAGGCTGATTGAAGCTCCACCCACAGGCTGAAGGAAGCTCCAGCCAGCATTTACAAAGCGCATAGAAGACCATCATCTAGTAAAACGGAGAAGAAACTAGCAGGAACCTCCTGCAGTAGCTGCTGCACAACAGTCTGACCGTGGTCACCAGTCACGTGACATCTTTGTGTTTGGTGAGCTCCGATTTCGGATCATTTCCTCCGTCCAGATGGTCTTGCCTTGTTTACTAAGCACAGCTGTGACCTTTAACACATTTCCCAACTGCCCGTCGGCTCCACGTTTTCCTCTCCTTTACTTTATACAGGATGGAGTACTCGAGTAAATGTTCCGCCGCAGGCAAACAATGAACGGAAATGCGCCTCCATGAGGACAGACAAACCAACCCTCATCCAGACCATCAGCACGAGCATGGACCCGCAGAGACGGAGGAGAAACCAACGCTTGTCTTTTTTCACGTTTCTTTCCGGAACACGTCTATCAGCTGAAGGACTTTTTACTTTTAACTTGTTACGTTTCTACCACAGAACGTCCTAAAAACATGACGGAAGGAAGGAGAACTTCATTTTTCCACTCACCATATTGTGAAGCCCCAAACTTCTTCAAAACAACGCTCTTCTCACACCCAGAACCCCGCATGCACACAGCTCTGACAGCGCAAGATATTTAAAGAGACAGTACACATAAAATGTAACCACGACGGAGTGACCCCTCCCCCCTCACGCTCCAAACAGGAAGTTCCTGCTGGCTCCAAGAAGACAACATCCCTTCAAAACTTCTATGGAGAAATAAACAGTCCAGTCATTCTATTGGTCAGAATCACTATTCTTGCTTTGACACGTTTTTTAACATGTTCTTGATATTGTTCTTCCAGGATATGTTCTCTGTAGTTCAAATTATTCAAGTTATAAACTGACCAATCAGATGTCTCAAAACAGTAGGTGGTGTCATATCTAACATTTGAAGCGTCTCATTGACACATTTTGTGTAGTCTGCTTTCAATCGGACAAATCAACTGCGTTTCCAGTTTCACAACGACACTGTTTCCATAACATCATAATAATGCAAACTGAGGCGATAAGTCATTCAAAACCCCGGGGATGGATGAAAACTAGTCATGTTTCCTGTTGATTCACTAAAAAGGAGCATTTGAGTGACCTCTCGGTTTCTGGGGACCACGTGCAGCGTAGCTGGACCGTTGATTATGTAAATAAATTTAAACAGACGTACGAGAGAAGCCTGTTCAGCGGTATTAACACATAACCATTCTAACTAGTCAGCAGTTGGAGCCTTTTTTCTGTTCGATAACATCAGATCCATTCAGATTTGTGTCACGGCTCCAGCGCTCATCATCATCTGTCAAAGGAGACGTCTGTGCAGGCCATGGAGCTGCAAGCGGAACCGCTCCTCCTGGGCGGGAGCGGCTGTGAATGTAGTGATTTTGATGAAATCTTGGTTGGTGGTTTTACAATCCCGTTTGACACGCTCAGCGTTACTGAGCTGTAACGCTGCGGGACCTCTCTGACGCTCGCTGTGCAGCGCTCAGCACAGCTACTTCCATCTAAGAAGTGCATTTAAGTCATAAAAAGTCTTTCCAGTGCAGTTTTTCTAAATGTGTCCATTTCCAGTCGCCCCAAAAACCACCTCCTCCAAGCGCGAAAACTTTTCTCCATAAATGTGTTTTTATAAAATTGTGGTGTTTCCATTAAGCAGATTTAGTATCACAAATCCAAGTTGCTCAATTTCAGAGTTAATGGAAAGTGACTACTGCTGACTGATAACTGCTGTGTCCAGATTCAAGGGCTGCATCCATGGACTGTATACAATGACTGGACTGAGTGTCCCCTCCCCCCAGATGTTCCTAACAGGAAGTACTCGCTGGTCCCAAAAAGCCAAAACCCTATAAACTTCTGTTGAGAAATAAACGGCTATTACTATGTCATTATATTCAAGATTCAATACACTTTGTTGATCACAAGGGACATTTTTTGGACAATACATTCAAGACATATTGCGCGGTGGTGGGCAGCAGCCGCACAGGCAGGCAGGCGGCACTATTTCGCCCGGAAAAGACACATGAATGATGTAAAAAAATCAAGCATCTTCGATCTGTGTCGCAGTAAAGCGGCATACATTGAAGTACAAGCAAAAATACATCTACGTATAAGCACATTGATTCTACATAGACAGAAAGGGCCAACACGAGCTCCGACATGACCAGCCTTGTGATTATAGATTATATAGATTATAGTTAGAATATAGATTACATGTGCTTTCCATTAATGGCTAAAGCCCTTAACTTACAGTTTAAGGCTTACATGTAGTAGTATCACCTCTGGCTCTGGCTCAGTCTGCTTTTGGTGTTTGAAACTCTCCACGTTCAGCTACAATGCATCTTGGAATATGGACTATACAGAAGGATACACCAAACCAATCTTTAAAAACCTGGAAAAAGAAGACCATACATGTGACTTTGTGACGCAACCGGCCAACAAATGCAGCCTAAGAAGGTTGCTGTCAGGGCTTGGACCCAGAGTCCAACCTCTGACCCTCTCCGGAGTATTGATCTCTGCCTCCACGTCTGCACCAGCTGCTTTGCATCATCATCACCATCATCTGTTATAAGCCTCATCTGGACTCCTCTCCACGCGAAGCATTGTCTTAACTCTGAGCAATCCTAAGCAGTCCTAGTTTTTGCCTTTCTCTGGTTTTGACCTCGCCTGTTCACTCGTCTCGCTGCCTGGCTCCATGTTTGACTCCTGCCTGTCCTTTGACTACTCTTTTGTGTTTTGCCCTGTCGGCTTTGTTTGCTATTAAACTCACCTGTCTGCATATGGATCCAAACACTTTTGCGTCATCATTACAGTTGTAGTCCTTAAATGTGCATACAGCTGACATCCGTCTCCAATGTGTCCACATCGTAAAAAAATGTGAATGAATACACTTTCTAAGGGTGACGTCACACTCACTTCAGTTCTCAGATACAGTAAATGGATGTACCAGCCAATCAAGTAACATACATTTAAATACAGCTAAAGATGTAAGTGGAAAACTCTAAATCGTTAGTTTCTGCCCTTTTGTAGACCCTCCTGTGGTCCTGTTTCAGCTGCTTCCACAGATGTTTGACAGGTTCAGGTCAGGATCCGGTACAGGCCTCTTGAACAAACACATTTTTTGCATCTTTTGTTTTGTTATCCTGTTGAAAGATCCATGAGCTGCGACTGAAACCAAGCTTTGTGACCTACATGTTCTCACTCCCAAGTCCTCCCATTATGATGAATGGGTAAGCAGCCCTCCGCGTCACTCTGTGACACTTTGGGTGCTCCCGACTCATCGTTTTTTGATGCGCTGGCTGTTCTGATTAAATCAGGGATCCAGCCATTTTGTGGGAAGCGGTACCGAACATGGACCAAACCCCAGGACGTGTCTGAATGCGGACCGAAACCCTGAGACACTTCCAGTACCGGTACCCTAGCCCGGTCCGTGTTGGTTGTGGTTAGGGTCAGGGTACCGGTGCAGTCTAGTATTGGACCAGTACCGGTTTGTGGTCTGAAGGTTGGGGAGCCTTGATTTGATTGGATGAGCCAGCACGTCAAAAAACGACCAGTTGGGGACACCCGAAGTGTCCATTTTAGACGTGGAGGACTCCTTACCCAATATGTGACGACTTGGGAGTGGGAACGGGTTGTTGTGACACCAGACAGCACATCTTGCTCCAGGATGTCTTGATTGGTGTGAAATTTCACCTCCTTTCATTGCCTTTTACTTGCTGTTGTTGTGTGATTTCTCCATAGTCAAAGTCTCAAAGGAGGAACATTTTACACTGTAAAACATGTTTCGTTAGTTTGTTTTATAAATTGTTTTTTTAAAACATAATTTGAAAAGCAATTCTCTTTGGCAGACATGATGGTTAAAACGTTTCTGTTTAATCACAGTTTTTTCTTATTCTCTGGTCAGTATTTCCTGCTAGCTAGTTCAGTAATACACGACTTCATTGTGCTGATTCTATTTCTTTTGTGTCTGAGAACCTCTTTTGCTAAAACGTTAATAGTTAGGATTTTCTTTTCATTTGAGTTCATCAAACGTTTTTCTACAACTCATTTGAACTTTAGAGGGTGCGGATGCTCTTGACACCAATTTGAGTTTAATTTGCTGATCTTTGTCTGAGTTTCCATTCTTTTGCTAAATAAATACATACATGCATTCAAAATCCTGGCAGTGAATTTCCTTTTGTAGTTATTAGACTGGAAATCATGAGTATGGAACTGTTTTCATGCTGGCAGAGAGGTCAGTCAGGGTCGGTCCCGCTGATGAAGGACAAAGGTCACTGTTTCATTACTGCATGTGATTTAGCTGCTGTTCTAAGATGGCGTCACTTCTTGTTATTGCTCGGTTATCAGTCATTCAGTGGCACCAGTGAGCGTGTGGAGGGGCTGTGGTGACAGAAGACACATCAGTCAGATCAATGCAGAGCTTTCTTTTGCAGTTTTCAATGACTGTTTGATCAGAGAAATAAGTGAGTATCCTGAAGGGCAGCTTTTCTGCACAGTCAGCCACCTTACACATTGATTTGCATTGAATGGAGGCTCGGTGAAGCCTCTGAGCATGTTAGATTTACTCCATCATGTTCAGATTACTGTTTATTTGCTCGTCAGCTGTGACCAGTGGGAACATATTTCATCACTGCAGTATGATTTTGTCTTCATTGGAAGCTCTGAATTGGCACTGAGAGAATAACCGATTGAGAATGATTGGTCTCAGTTTAATCCAGTTGAAAGATGTTACACTGCTTCACAATCTTGTTTCATCAAAAGCAGTGGGCTGGGGGACCAGCATTAGAATGTGACTTATCAAAGGCTGTGAAGCTTTGCTCCATGTGTTGTATACACCAGGAGAAAACAGAAATTTTAATTATTGGTCCTGAAGCCAAGAGGGAGAACAGTTTTTGAAGTTAAAAGAACTTTCATTAGATTATTCAGAAACAGTAAGAAACCTTTGCGTTATTTTTGACTCTAAGCTAACTTTCATCCCACATATTAAACATGTGGTTAAAACGTGTTTTCATCTTAGAAACTTAGTCCGCCCACTACTCTCTCTCACTAACATGGAGATGCTGATGCATCCTTTTATCACAAGGATTGATTTTAAGATACTTTTAATGGTTTTTAAATGTCTTAACGGTCTTGCGCCTTCTTATCTGTCTGACCTTTTAGTTAAATATGAACCCTCGCGGACCCTGAGATCCTCTGGCACTGGTCTTCTAACCATTCCAGCTGTGAAAACCAAAACTTACGGAGTATTATGGCCCTCGTTTGTGGAACATTCTGCCAGAGGATCTAAGAGCTGCAGAGAGCATAGATGTTTTTAAAAAAAAAACGCTCAACACCCACCTTTTTAACCTGGCTTTCGTATCAATTTTACTTTGTATTCTTTTTACCTATTTATCTTTTATCTATTTTATAATGTTTTATCAATTTACACTAAATTATTAATTTATTCTAAATTCCTCAGTATAATGTTTTATTGTTGGTTATTTGCTGTTATAAATATGTTTACTTTTAATTTAATTTAATTTTAATTTTGTTTCCAGTGCTTCCTCAGTTGGGTTGTCTCTCTCTGGGTCGGTTGCCGTTCAGCCGTGGCGGCTCTTGATGGGGACCTGCATCTCTGCCTAGCTGTGGTGAGGCGGGTCCCTGCTTGTGTCGCTGCATTTGGTTGGCTGTGCCGCTATTCACAGAGAGAGAGGTCCCAACTATAAGCGTTTCTAAAGACAAACTGTCATGCTCAGCCTGTTTCTCATTACTAATCTCCATCAGTTAGGGGGTGGGGGGTTGTGTACGGATCTGTGGGAGGGGACTTTATGTTAATTTATCTTTTTATATTATTATTATTTGTTTTTTATTTGCTTATTTAGTATCATTATTATTTATTTATTTTTTGTGTAAAGCACGTTGTGTTATGTTCTATATAAAAAAGTGCTATATAAATAAAGATTGATCGATTGATTGATTGATTGATTGTAAGTTGGCTTGAGTTTAAAGCACAGCCAGAGCATTTATTTCCTTTTAATATCTGATCTGCACTAAAAACATTTAAATTATTCTTATCCTTGTCACTGAGGTTAATCTGTATTTAAGGCCACTTTTAAACCTGTTTCAGTATTATTTCTGAGTTTGATGGGGCGCCCCATCTATCTGTTTTGAGGATGTAGCTCGGATTATCGTCTGGTGTTCTATGTTGCCCTCGTGCTTTGCTTGTTTTGTCTAAAAAAGTCACTGAGGAACTCCTCTGTCTGCCTGTTTCTGGCATCCCTTGTCTACTTGTTCTAAGTCCCTGGGACTGTCCTGAGGTGCTCGGACGCTCCTCTGCAGCCATTCTGGTCTGAGTAGGTCCCTAGGACTCTACTCTTTAATCCAATATCATGAAGTAAGTGCTTTAGGAATCCGAGGTTTAAACCACAGTGTTACTTCATTTGAAGAAATGTTTATAAAGAATTCTCATATACTGTACACCTATAATCTTTTTTTATCAGAATGGATCACAGGATTATCAAAGACTATTAAAAATAATTCTGAATATTTCTCTTCTTCAGGTCTCTGACTGTGGTTTCAGCTTACGGGCCGAACAGCAGTTCGGAGTACCCAGCTTTCTTGGTGTCTCTCGGAGTGGTACTGGAAAGCGCCCCGACGGGGGACTCCGTTATCCTCCTGGGCGACTTCCAGCATGCATTGGAACGGTTTGCAGCCAAGTGTGAAGCGGCTGGGATGAGGGTCAGCACCGCTAAGTCTGAGGCCATGGTTCTCGACCGGAGAAAGGTGGTTTGCCCTCTCTGGGTGGGTGGAGTGCTCCTTCCCCAGGTGGAGGAGTTTAAGTATATTGGGGTCTTGTTCACGAGTGAGGGAAGATCGGAGCGTGAGATCAACAGACGGATTGGTGCTGCGTCCACCGTCATGCGGTCGCTGTACCGGTCCGTCGTGGTGAAGAGAGAGCTAAACCAGAAAGCAAAGCTCTCAATTTACCGGTCGATCTACGCCCCAATACTCACCTGGGTTATGACCGAAAGAACAAGGTCCCGGATCCAAGCGGGTGAAATGAGCTTCCTCTGTAGGGTGGCTGGGCGCTCACTTAGAGATCGGGTGAGAAGCTCTGTCACCCGGGATGAGCTCGGAGTAGAGCCGCTTCTCCTCCACATCGAGAGGAGCCAGTTGAGGTGGCTCGGGCATTTGATTCGGATGCCCCCTGGACGCCTCCCTCATCACATCATCCTCTGACTCTGCAAGTAATCATTATTACTGATCGATCCTCTATCAATGCTGATCAATTCAAGGATCTTACAAAGTTTCATAAGCACAAACACTTGCACGAACAGTGTACACACACACCCCCACCCCCACCCCCACCCCCCACACACACACACACACACATGCTGAGATTTGTTTTTGCTTTCACACCACCCTCTGCATTTATCTGGACTTGGGACCAGCACAACAGAGCACTGGTTTGTGCTCCCTTGTGGTTGCATTACATTCAGACTTTCATTCATTCATTCATTCATTCATTCATTCTTTCTCTGATGCATTCACTCATTCCTTCATTCCTTTACCATTCATTCATTCATTCTTTCATGCATTCACTCATTCCTTCACTCGTGCATTCATTCATGCATTCATTCTTTCTTTGGTGCATTCACTCATTCCTTCATTCCTTTACCATTCACTCATTCATTCATTCATTCATTCTTTCCTTCATGCATTCACTCATTCCTTCATTCCTTTACCATTCATTCACTCATTCCTTCATTCCTTTACCATTCACTCATTCATTCATTCATTCATTCTTTCTTGCATTCACTCATTCCTTCATTCATTTACCATTCATTCATTTATTCATTTGCTCTTTCGTTCATTAATTTGTTCATTCATTCATTTCTTCATTCATCCATTTAGTAGTCGTTCATTCATTCATTAATTCTATCGCTTCTCATAACATCTTTTCCATTTACTCACTCCGAGGTCATTCTTTCCACATAACAAATAATTTAAAAAAATGAATAAAAACACACAACGACAAAAGTTAAAAAACTTATCAAATCAAATTAATACACGTGGACATGTAAAACCTACTATACTACTACTTTTAACTAAGAGCCACACTCTTAAGTCCCCAATCTTTTTCTAAGGCTGAACCAAAAGTAACTCCAGACAAATAAAAAATAAACCCACAATGTTATTGAAGTAAAAAGAAAAAAAAAGGTCAGAAAAGAATTTCATAAAATACCTAAAATGTTTTGTGGCTAGAGGACTTTTAAAGAACCCTGTTCCTCACTGGAGTGTTTTTTCTTTTTTTTTTGATCACTGCATTTGGATAAGTTCCTGTAAGCCCCTTTGCCCAGGGGTTCACCAACTTCACAAGTTCCCGAATTTCCTTTCAGATTTTGGCCTTTCCAGACACCAAAGGATTTAGTCTCTTTTTTATTCCGCTCGTCTTTTTTGCTTTGTCCCTTCCTATCTGCAGATCTTAAGTCTTTTCCAATTTGATGTTTTCAGGCTCAAACTGTAGGATCCAAAAGATGAGATGTTGTGGCTAGAATGAGTTGATGCCACTGATGTTTTTGGGCTCGACCTTTAGGATCCACAAGATGAGATGCTTGACACTGATGTTTTCAGGTTTCCATTAGAGGTTTGATTTGCCCTTGAACTGACAGATGGTGAAGGACTGCAGGACTGGTTCGTTCCCATGACGCTTTCAGCTGTGGCAGCATACTGGGCCTTACCTTGTCCTGAAAGGTGTTTCATGGTTATGAAGTCATGTGCGAGGGCTTGACTCGGCGTGATTCTTTTTTTAGGATTGACCTCCAGCATACGCTTGAGAAGGTCAATGAACGCTCTGTGGTCGTCATCATCATGCATGGCAAACTTCTTTTGATGAACCTCAATCATTTCCTCAAGATTTGTCACATGATTCACTTCCATAACTTGGTTCCCTGTTATTTTCTCGTGTTCTTCTGGTGTCTGCAGCCTCCAACAGGGGTCACTGCAGCCATCATCCCAAGTGAAAAAGGCTCTTGTGTGCTTTGCATCATTGAGAATTTCCTCTTTAGGTAAACCACAAATCTGTACCAAAGCTTTGATAGTGTCGTATTCAGTGTGATAATTAATTGGATAATCTCCAAAGTATGTACATGCCAGCACCATGCCAAGTGCCCACATGTCGACGCTTTCATCCAGGGGAAGACCCAGGATAACTTCAGGTGCTCTGAATGGGGTTATCTGGATTCTGGTTCTGTTCGATAGTTCCTTTGTCTCCAAAGCCAAACCAAAGTCTATGAGTTTGACATTCATAGAACTTTGATCAGCAAACATGATGTTGTCCAATTTTATGTCACAGTGTGCCAATCCAACACTTTTGAGTGCTTTGAGAGCCTTGAACAAATGCTGAGCGATGCTTCTGATGTACCACAGATGGGTCTGGTTGTTATTCCACACAGATTCGTGCAAGCTTTCTGCCAAGATCTCGTACACCATGCAAGTCATATTTTGAAATGAAAAGCATTCATGCATCTTAACCAGATGGTTCTCGTCGGGATCCAAGTCTTTGATCAGTTTCATCGATTCCAACTCCCTCTGGCCTGCTTGGTCACTTTTCATGATTTTAATGGCATAAAATTCCTGACTTCCCAATTTAGTACATTTTGCCACTTTGCCAAAGCTTCCCTCTCCAAGAAAGTGGCAAACTTTATAAATTCCCTGATTTCCCACCAAATAATGGCCTTCCATCACAACAAAGGATGTGCTGTTTTTAGTGCTTGTTCTTGGCATCTTTTATTTAGGTTTGTTGTTCTTGAGATCGTCTGTCAGTTTTGAAGATTTGTTCAGCGAAAACACTTTTCTAAAGGTCTTTGAAAATGTCTTTGGCTTTGAATCTTTCACTTTGAGATGTTTCTGAGGGGAAATCAACTTGTATATGTGGATTTCAATATTGATAAAAAACAATGTCACGTGTTGTCGTGATGCAGAACGACGTCACGTGTTGTGGTGATGCAGAATGACGTCACGTGTTGTGGTGATGCAGAATGACGTCATGTGTTGTCGTAATGCAAAATGACATCATGTGTTGTCGTGATGCAGAATGACGTCATGTGTTGTTGTGATGCAGAACGATGTCATGTGTTGTGGTGATGCAGAATGACGTCATGTGTTGTCGTAATGCAAAATGACATCATGTGTTGTCGTGATGCAGAACGACGTCATGTGTTGTGGTGATGCAGAACGACGTCATGTGTTGTTGTGATGCAGAACGATGTCATGTGTTGTGGTGATGCAGAATGTCGTCATGTGTTGTGGTGATGCAGAATGACGTCATGTGTTGTGGTGATGCAGAATGACGTCATGTGTTGTCGTGATGCAAAATGACATCATGTGTTGTCGTGATGCAGAATGACGTCATGTGTTGTCGTGATGCAGAACGACGCCACGTGTTGTCGTGATGCAGAATGACGTCGTGAGGTGATGGAAAAAGTAGCCTTTTGTCTCCAAATAGCATGACGTATTATTAGCTCATCCAGATGATGTTTTTTAAACGGCATTGCCGGGTGAAGGGTCGGGTAGTTACGTCTTTAATATGGACCGCAGTCATGGGGAGGTTAACACGCGCACAAAACACGCGCACAACCCATGGGCCTGCCGTCAATCATTCCAGCTTCAAAGTGTGCGAAATGAAACGGAGCTCGAGCGTGTGAACATCACAAAATGGCGGACGAAGGAACAGGAGCAGCAGCGAGTCGAGATAAGAATTCAAAACAAAATTCCAATCCAGCCAATAATATGGATTCACAATCTCTATGTAAAGCTGTTGAAATCATATCTGCCCTTAAAGAAGAAATCCGTCATTTGAAAGCTGAGCTGGAAATGAAGGACGCTCTTCTCTCCAAGTTCATGGATGTCTCCTTCTTCCAGTCCAAGCGGCTAAGATCACTTAGCGCCGCGCTCCAGGACACAGCTCCATGGGACTCTTTTACCTGTCCGCGGCCATCTTCTTTTTCAACACCCAAAGATCCGAGGATGAAGAAGTGGTTGTCTGGATGCCCAGAAGGACTTTTGATGAGGCTCAAAACCCTCACATACTGAGTCTCTCAAACCGCTTCGCTAGCCTGGCTGTGGATTGTCCGGCTCCTTCGACAGCGGCTCAGTCTACTCCTGACCTGGCCTCCGTCGTTGAGTTCCCTGCTCTTCGGAGAGACACCACGGAGATTCTGGGGGAACATGGAAGGACCGCGGGCGACAGCAACCCAGCTCGGGCTCCGAGGATTACCGCGAAAACCTCATCTGGATCAGAGGAGCGTCGCTGGTTGGAGCCCGCCTCCACTCCCGCTGTGCCCTCGCCGTCATCACAGGTCGACCACCGGCTCCAAGGTGAGGCTTCCAGCCGCTGCCCCGCAGGTACACTCTGCTGCAGCTTCACCTGTCTGCGGTTCACCTGAGTCCACGTTAGCTCTGGGGCCCTCATTCATTAAGGTGACCCCACAGGGAACAGTGATCACCTCGTAGAAACGAAGTCTCCAGTTTCATCCTCATTTCCACAACCCCAACTTTGAAGGACCAAATTCGCCAGCAGCAATTGCGTCACCTCAGAGTCCAATTCCACAGCCATGAATGTCAAACAGGCAGAGGGAGAAATCTCTGACGAAGCTCAATCACACACACACACACACTCGATGTCTTTCCTTGTCTGGCCTCTGTGTATTTCCTCTTATTCAATGTTTTCCAGGTAAAATAAACTCAACGTCACACCGGACATGAGGAAAGCAACAACATGTTTCAGTTGTTAAACTTCATTAAACATTGAAAAATGTGAATTCAAATTAAATTAGGAATCGAGGTTCTGAATATATAAGACGAGAGAGGAAAAAGGAGATTGAAATGGATGGATGGACTTGAGAGTTTCCTCTCCTTGTTTTTGTTTCGGTTTGCTCGTGTCTTTATGCCTACGACCGAACGCTTACTGTATGTTTTTCACAGATAAGTGATTTTTCTATGATGCTTTTCTGAATCCACATTTGAGGTCTCCTGACTTAATTACTGAAGATAAAAATAATTGCTGAACCTCTAAAGTGGTTCTGGCCAGGAGGAGGAGACACATTTATCTGTCGTGGCAAAACAGTGAAGACTTATCTCTGAGGAGCAGCACACAGCTCCTGGCAGATTCCAGGACTTACACAGGAAGAAGAATCTGAGGAGAAAGACCAACGCTGCTCAAAATCAGAATATTTTTGTACTCACGGAAGGAAAAACCAAACAAGGGGGGTCAGTAAGCATACACTGTGTAGATGGAGTCCCCAGAGATGTTGTTTTAGGCTTCGTTCAGGATGAAGAAGCAGGTCTGGTAATGCCAGTGTCTTCTCATGTCTGACAAACAGAGTTCAACCCCTTGGATTTCAGCAGCTCCCCCTGCATCCTCTAACGTGAAATCAGAATCTTTCCATGCTCTCTCTGTTTCCTTCACTCACTTGTCTGTCAAAGACTGCTCCAATCACCATTCTGCTCTTTAGGAATAATCTGGATCTCCTTGTCCGTCTCCCTCCAAAATTTCTCCTTCAGCTCACAACCTATTTGGAGGGCATGACCCCTGCATGTGATGTGCATGACTGATATGGAGTTCCTTTCCAAAAACTCTGCATTGTCTTGTTTTGTTCAATCATTCTGGTTTCTGTTCTTTAGAACATCTGGACATCACATTTGTTTAAAACATTTTTCTTTTGTCAACACAGACTTTTGAAATGTAATGAAATGTCAAAGTAACTCAAAGGGCTTTACATGAAAACATTTTCTCAATAAAAAAACAAATGCAAGAGAAAAATCAAATCATGGACAAATCAAAATGCGCAGAATGTCTGTTCTCTGCAAAGCCCATGAATGCTCTCTTTCATTCAGGCACACTTTCTTGAAGATGAGTCCTGACGTCAGGAGTAGTTGTGTTCTCTTTTCCATGCAATACCATTAAATGCAAAAACTTGACCAAATGCAAAGCCAGCATAAAGGGATCTGGAGGTTTTAGAGTTAAAATGATTACAATAAAAAAGATAGACAATGAAAGTTCTGAAGGTTAATAATTTTTTTGGGTCTGTCTGCAAGGTCAAAAATAGCTAAATACATAACGTGTGCTGATAAAGCCATCGAGATTCTGGTGTATTCCTTCTTTTTCCCCCTGATTTGTCTTGAGTTCCGGTAATTGATGCACATTGTTACTACCTGTATCACCATGTGCCGTCATTTTGTAAATGTGATTTATAACATCTCAGTATTAAAGTTTTTCCCCTGAAACTGGCAGAAATAATGCAACAACAATCATCACCTTCCTCTTCCTGTAGGAGGATCATCTGCAGAGAATTCTGCAAATATGTAAAGAAAACAAAAATCTTCTACTGAGATTTCACTCTCAACAACAAACTTTCAGAAGATTAATGAAATCCTGCCTAAAGAAGAAGAATCTGCTTTGTCCCTTCATGAAAATGTCATCCCTATTGATTCTCCTGTCCAGTGTGTTGCAGAGGTTAACACCAAGGCATTTATACTCCTCCACTTTTCTTGTGGTTGAAATGAGGTTTGACATTTGGAGCACTTCCTAAAAACCACTGTCTTCTCCACTGTATTGCTTGATGTTGTGGGATTATTTCTAAGTTAGTAATACAAAACTGAATGTGATTTTTCCTGTATTTTTTTATTTAAAAAGGATTTTTTTAAGTAAGCTTCGCAATAATGCTTTAACTACCATTTTCTATATCACGATTGTACATTTAAACATTTAAGCTGCAATTCAAGCACAAAAGCGCTGAAGGATTTTCCACAGAACTATGAGGATTTTACAGAGATGCAGCTTCATAAGTTCCAGTTCTGGTCTTGGAAGTTCCGGTTCCAGTCACAAGCGGTCGCTGTCATGGTCAGATAAAGAGAGAGCAATAAGTGATGGGAAACAAAATGACGTATTTAACAAAAGGCTTCTGGAAGTCCAGGTGGGGAAGAAGTCGAGGCTGGTTGGATTTGAATGGAGTCCAGGAGGGGTGAGGTCCAAACAGAATTCAGGTTGGAGCAGACTAAAGAATAGAGACAAAATGATCTAGTTAGAACTAGAGTAAAAGGCGAGGGAAGCAGACTCAGATGTGGGCTCAATACCACTTGAGGTAAGCAGACGGACTGGCAGGGAAAAGCTGGAGGAACCAGTCTTAAATGGAAACAGGAAACTGTCAAGGCCTGATAAATGCATGTCTTCAGCTCTCCTGATCTTGTCATGTCTTAGCGACTTTAATCTTGAATTAGCACATAGTTACTACAGAAAAAGTAGTAATTCTGGAAAATAGAAACATCTGGCCTTGCAGAGCTCAGAATTCCGCTTGCTGGCATCCAAGCTAAGCTAACTCCACTGAAGGAGCTAGATGCAAAGCTAACACCTATGATGGAACTTGTGGAAGAATTCCGATGAGAAACAGCAATAAATGAACAACGGGATAATCAACTTGACCTCTTGGATAGGAGAGCAAACGACGTGGATCAACAAGTAAGAATGAATATCATTCTAACGGGATTTCAGCTCAAACCCCGGGCTAGGCCTGGAACAGCTAATGTTAGCACAGAAGCTAGTGGAGTTGCTAGTGCTTTAGGCAAGAGCGTGAAGAGACAAATTGCATCATTTCTCACTTCTAACGGGATTCCCTTGGATTTGAATACTACCGACATCTGCTACCCGATTCCCAGGAGAAAGGAGTCAGATCCATATCAGATTTGTGAGTCAAAAACACAAAATAGCTCTGATGAAAAAAAGAAAAAGCTTGAAAGGAAACTTTAACTTTAACTGAACTTTAGTTTCATTGACGCCTCAAAAAAGGTACCCTCATTTTATTCTTCGGGTTCATGTAGGACAGAAAGCCGTCAAACTCCATAAGAGAGAGAGGAAACACTCTCGGTAGCTTGTAGGAGATACTAAATGTTTTCATGAACCCAAACATTGAGGCATGATCACTAATGTTTTTGTAGAACTTTTCAAAATAAATCAACCTGATCTCTAAACATCATCCATGCCTTTCGTGCATAGTAAATGAGATAAACGCAGACATCCCTCCATGTAGCTAACATGCTAAAAACATTAGCTGCTAGCTCCATTTAGCTAACAGGCTAAAACATTAGCTGCTAGCTCCATGTAGCTAACAGGCTAAAACATTAGCTGCTAGCTCCATGTAGCTAACAGGCCAAAAACATTAGCTGCCAGCTCCATGTAGCTAACAGGCTTAAACATTAGCTGCTAGCTCCATGTAGCTAACAGGCTAAAAACATTAGCTGCTAGCTCCATGTAGCTAACAGGCTAAAACATTAGCTGCTAGCTCCATGTAGCTAACAGGCCTAAAACATTAGCTGCCAGCTCCATGTAGCTAACATGCTAAAAACATTAGCTGCCAGCTCCATGTAGCTAACATGCTAAAAACATTAGCTGCTAGCTCCATGTAGCTAACATGCTAAAAACATTAGCTGCTAGCTCCATGTAGCTAACATGCTAAAAACATTAGCTGCTAGCTCCATGTAGCTAACATGCTAAAAACATTAGCTGCTAGCTCCATGTAGCTAAGAGGCTAAAACATTAGCTGCTAGCTCCATGTAGCTAACATTTTAAAAACATTAGCTGATAGCTCCACGTATCAATTCTGGGGTGACTCCTAAACAGCAGAGAGCCTGCAGAAAGAAAGAAAAAGAGCTAACCTGGTTTCCTGGTTAGCAGAGAAAGCAGCAACAAATTAGAAGAACTAGTTTGAATATGGATTACTGAGCTAAGGAAAAGGTGCTCGTGTTTCCAGGAAAATGATCGTCATGAAAGCAAAACTTTCATGGCAGAAGGAGATTGATGTTCACAGCCAGTGCTAATATGAACAGAATAAAATGTTCTCATCATTTTAATAAATCCTGAAAAGTTGTCGTCTGTCATTTTCCGCAATTTGTGATCGAAATTTAAGCAAAATGAGCCCATTAACCATCACCATTATGTCTGTGATGGAATAAACGCTGGTCTCCACTAGACGCCGGTCTCTAATAAATGCCGGATCGGCTGACGTTTTTTTTTTAATAAAAGCCCCGACTACTATTGGAAGATGTACGGTAATTTTCTTTCCACTTCAAAACTTTGTGTTGGTCCAATATAATCCAAAAAATATATATATGTTTGTGTTCATAATTTGAGAAAATGTGGAGAAGTTCAAAGGTTATGAATACTTTTGCAAGCCACTGTGGCTTTGATGAAGAAAAAGAGATTTAAAAGGATCAGATCTCTTCATTAATCATTTAACAAAAAGATACGCTGAAATTGCCAAATATGCCAGGATGCTCAAACAGCACAAGGAGATACTAAATATGTGGGTGATGAACTGCAAGATCTTTGTTAAACCACTCCGTCCTCTGGACTGGTCCAAGGCACTGGTTGTCAACAACATGAGAGATTTTGAGAAGTGTTTGATCATGGACCCGGGATCTTAATCTTCAACTGTGACCCTGTGTTTCGCCCCTTTCTGCTGGGGGTGGAGGTTGGGCATAACATAAAGATAAACTAATAAAAATATAACAAAAAAGAAATAATACCAAAAAGATAATTGTTAGGTTTAAAACCCAAACATTAGTAAATCTGAAAAGAAATACGAGAGAGAGTCGAATATAGTTTTCACCTGCAGGGAGAATATTCATAGGCTGCTCAGTTACAAGCTCCTACAAACATTCTGAGCAACCCAGAATTCTCGCTGCCTTTATTAGATAGGACCGCCCTGTTTACACGAGGTTTCAACTGATTAGGGAGGGGTAGAATAGGTCATAGGTGAAGACTGTTTCTTCCATATAAAGATAAAGGAAGCTCTCACAGCATGTTATCAACAGAGAACAGATGTGTCACATAAAAGAGAAACAACACAGGTTTGTGAGGTCAATTCAAACATGGGTCAACGTGGGGGTCGTCACCCTTCCTCCTTAGAAGAACGTCATAAAGTTCAGGGTGTTTGCTTACTGGAACCTCCTGTTGCAGTGTGATGCAGGCTAGAAGTTGGGAATAGAACATGGCATAATTTATATACAATATTCCCAACATTTCCCTCCTGTTTATGCCATTTCTTCATTTCAGAATCAACTGCATCCATTTCTTTCGATTTTCAGATACAGCATCACAAGCAAAGGAAAAAAGGGTACACTCAGAGGCGTTTTAAAGTCGAGTTTCTGGGGTGAAGAGCTGAGCTGGAACCAGCATGCCGTCTTCTCCAGCAGAATCGTCGTCATCTGAGTGCTGTCGGGGAGAAAGCAGAGCATACATTTCTGTGACATTGGTTTGCACAGGGTCCACTGCCCTGTGAATCAGCTTCTCCACCAGAGATCTTATGCAGGGGATGCAGCAGCATCCGCAGATGGTGAGGAGAGCTGCAAAGAGAGCCAGAGACATCATGGCAGACAGAACCAAGTCACGATATTGTCCGAACATATCTCCAAACCCGTTCCAGAAAGAAGTGTCCACTCCAGAGTGGTCTTTCATTTTGCTGTTAAGAGAGCGGAGACCCTCCAGGGCCTTAGCTAGTTTACCATCCGGTGCAGTGTTGTTAGGTATGAAGGTGCAACACTGTTCTCCAAACATTGCACAGACCCCTCCTTTTTTCGGCCAACAGCATGTCCACAGCAATGCGGTTCTGAAAAGCCATCAGTGAGGTTGCAGACAGTTGTTCATGTATAGCAGAGAACCCATCAGCCGTCATATTTCCTAGGCGCTGCACATTGTAATGAATATAATTTATTCTGTCAACATTTTTGTTTGTAGTACACCACCAGCAGATGAAAGACTCCCATCCAGCTGCAATCTGGTTTGCCAGTTTGTATTCATCAGGGACTCCTCGCGGTACCCCGATGCCATCTATATAGGTGGGATCATCTTTGCTCCACCCCGTCATAGATGTTTGCATGGAGCGTTTCTGCCTCCAGGTGTATGGCCGAATGCTGTGGAAGTTGGCTAAGAGTTGATCAGCTGTGAGGGGAAAGATCAGAGCTGGGAGAATGAGGGAACAGAGGCACACAGTCCCGTGGTGTTATATGGCAGGCGGTCAAACAGGCGGTTGTCACCACACCACCACCAAATGTCGCTTCTGGACTGTGGCATGAAGTGCAGATCAACCTGTAAGAAATAAGCACAACTGACAGCAGAAAGATTTCCTAGTCTGGAACCGTTTCCTGTCCGATTTATGCAGGTGAAGTTGGCTGCAGCTACTGTGGAGGAAAACAATGGCTTCTTAGTCTCTGCTTTGGTGAGGGGATAAACTGTGTCCCAAAAGGAACAGTTCGTTGAGGGTACTGTGAAATTCATTAGTGACAACAAGCAATCTGATGTAACAGTAGAAGAAACAACATGTGAAAGAGGTCTGGCTCCCATACATACCACACAGTCCGTTTTGCTCATTATGCCTGCTTGTTCCACCATGAGGAGCCAGTTGTTCCTTCTCTGTGTCACCCCTGTGGTGACCTTAAACCAGTCATCCAATGTTGGCCTAATGAATATTTGCTCAGGTTGTGCTGAGGTTGATTTTGGACCTGCCGTTATATCTGGTATCTTTTCTTTTTGCGTTGTTTTAGTAATATTAGGACACAAAGCTATACGTTTACAGGGATTTTTTTTATCTTTCCACTTAACGAAGAGCTAGGTTTCCATTTATCATTAGGTCTGAACGCTGATGCCCCTGCTATGAGCAGGGTGCTTATGATGAAAAGAATCAACACACGCATCCTAATGAATTTTTCCTATGCACTCACACAAGGGGGAGACAATCTTCACCAGGTTTGAGACAAAAACAACCTAGAGTTGTTAATCCCTTTGTAGTTGGCCTTTCCTTGTTAGTGCCTGTTGAAAAATTCCTACACTACACGGGGAACAGCTAAACTATTTTTATTCTCGTTTTATCACTTTCTTGCAATGGCTCAAATGGATCCACGTAGTTCGTTCTGCTATTTTTGCTGCGGTGCCTGTTGTAAGCAGCACTTGGTATGGCCCTTCCCACTTAGGGGAGTGCCAGTGCTTCTTTTTAATTGATTTTATCAGGATCCAATCTCCTGGTTTCAACTAGGAATCCCTCCTGTGGAGACACAGAGGATATGTGCTCTTGGTTATTCTGATGTTCGCTTTGTTTCTGAACCATTCATTTGCCAAATGTTTAAGCAAGGCTATTGAGTCTGTTAAACACTGCTCTTTTATTTTGGAGGTTATCAAGATATCATCAACATATGTTAGTATTTGGCTTCCCTGTGGAGGCTCGAAGGGCTCTAAACTAGCATTTAACGCTTGGGAATAAATGGTAGGTGACTCACAATATCCTTGGGGAAGTCTTGTGAAGGTGTATTTCTTTCCTTCGTAAGTAAATGCAAACCAGTACTGACTGTCTTGGTGTACTGGGACTGAGAAAAACGCATTGCTAATATCGACCATAGTAAAATATTTGGCCTCTGGATCCATACTGTTCAGAAGGGTGTATGGATCTGCCACACAGGATGCTCTCAGAATGACTGCATTATTTACAGCCATTAAGTCTTGGACCATTCTCCATCCCACTGAGGGAGGAGCTTTCTTTACCGGAAATATGGGAGTATTTATAGGTGAGTCTGGACATTCAATAATAACTTCAGCTTGCTGCAGAGCTTTTATCACTGGTTTTATACCCTCCACTGCATCAGGTTTCAGAGGATATTACCTAATTCTGGGTCTATATTCTGTTTTTGGTCTTATAATTACAGGTATTGCCCCTTGATTAAACCCACATCAGATGACCCTTTGGTCCATAGATGTTGAGGAATTTCAACTAGTAGTTCCTCTTCAGCTTCACTGAGCAAAATGTGTCATTGTGAACTATAGCTAATTTTAGCTCATGGAGGCCATCTCGGCCTAGTAGGTTTACTGGGCATTCTGGTAAGAATAGCATGGGTATTCTTGCTGCTATTCCTTCTGGGTCTTGGACCCACAGTGGTTTTGTTTCATGCACTGTTTGTAGTGCTCCCTGTGCTGATCTGACCACTGAAGTATTTTCACTTAATTGTGCACCTGAGGGCATGACATTCATTGTTGTTTTGCATGCACCTGTGTCACACAGAAATTCGTAATTTTGTCCATTAATGTTCAGGTTAATCACTGGTCTAACTTTTTCTTCGTAAAAGAGTTGTTGTAGGTTCATTATTCCTATCAGGTCTGAGTTTAATGCATTCTCTGTTTGTTCCTCAACGGCGAGCTCTTCTAGCTCTTTAGCTGTTCCTAGTCATGCAGAATATTGACCAGGGGGAGCTGGGTTGGAGCGGCAGTCTCGTGCCATGTGACCTTCTTCCCACAGGTCCAGCATTCTCTGGGCCTGACATTTCCTCTTCCAAATGCTCCTCTACCCCTGCCCCTCCCTTGGCCTCGCTCTCTTCCCATTCCTCTGCCTCTCATAGGTTGTTGATAAAATATTTCATTACATTCATCATCTTGATAGAATGTATCTTTAGACGGTTGCTTCTTTGCCTTTTTTGTTTTCAAAACCTTCTCTGCATGAGTGGCATGAGTCACATACTCATTCAGAGTTCCGGTGGAGAAAGCAATGTAATGCTTATCCACCCATCCTTTTATTCCTGGCAGTGACCCTTGGTGTATGGCGTTTTTAAGGTGTTGTCTGTATGGGCCAGCATCATCATTGTTTTCTTCCAACCCACTGTGTGTCTTAAACACTTTTTCCATTCTCACTCTGTATTCATCAAAATTTTCACCATCCTTCTGCGTACATCTTCCAATCTCAGAATAATTTGCTCGTCTGAGGTATCTTTGTCTGACTCTGTCATGCAGTGCAGTACAGGCGTGTGTTAATGCCTGACTTCCTGCTTCTATTGCTTTGCCATTTCGAACCCAATATTGTCATCCACACCTGTTGTACTTCCAAACCATTCAATCCATGAGACTGTATTAGTCCATTCACCATCGCAAAGCATTCATTCACATCCTCCTTTGTCCACGTTCTGTACACTCGCACCATATCTGCTTGATTATCTGGGTTGGGCAGTTCTATTAGTGGAAAAGACTCCACGCAGGATGGACCTTGGGATGGTTCAGTTAGAACCTTATCCCCTTTTTGCATGGTTTTGTTCCAGGTCCCCGCTGAGCCCCCACTCCTTAATTGCATATGATGTTGCTGCATGCGTTGTAGCGCATACGGGGGAGGAAGAAATATAGGAGCGGCTGCGCCCCATAACTCCTCCTTCCCTGCTGCTTGTCCCCCTGCAGCTCCTTCTAACAGAGCAGCAGCTTCTTGATATGGTCCTACATACTCAATTATCTTCTTTTCTTTGATACATTACTGGTTTTGTATCCATCTTACAACCTTCTGTTGCCCTCTTGTCTTTCTCTGTACTTTCTTGTTCTTTCTTTTCATTTTTCATTTGCTTCGCCCTTCTTTCTCCCGCTTCCCTCTGGTGTGCTACTTTCCTCCATATTTTAGTTTGTTCAAACCCTTCTTCACAAAACTCTTTCAATTCCTCGATTACTTTTTCCTCTTTCTTGTTTACGTACACGCACACCAAACGGTGGCAAATCTATTCCTCCTGTTCTTCTCTTATCAGTAGTATGCATGTGCTCTGGAATGTCATTCCCTGTGTCTGTATCTGCTCATCACCCTCCCCCTGCACTAGGTGGGTGCATGTGTGTGTGTTTATCAGCCTTAGCGAGTGAGGCGCGCTGCGGCCCCCTGTGTGTGTGTGTGTGTGTGTGTGTGCGTGCACGCATGCGCGCGTGTCCGGTGGACACTTCCACTGTCCGCACGTTCCCAGCAGGAGTGCGCAGACACGAGTTTTACAACCTCTGCTTCTAATGCAGCCTTTGTTCTGTGTTTCATTTATTTTAGGTTAAACTTTATGTCGTTTCTAATGTTGTTCTTTTCTCTTTAAATCATTACTTCTATTTTTACTTTATGCTTTATTTATTTATTTATCTTTAAATACTTTACGGTTTTAATTTTCTACTATTTATCCGAGCTCGGTTATTATTACTTTATAAGTTTTATGCTCCATCAAAAGGTTTATTCAAGGATGTTCTTTTCTTATTTCAGGTAGTTAGTTTTCCACTAAACTTATATTATTTAACCCAGTATGGCAGGGGTTCGACTGCAGTGTGATCCTCGCGCTGAATCACCCTCCAGTCTTTGCATGAGAGGTCTTGGAGGACCTTTTCCATTTCTTAGCTCTGATTTTTTACCGATTTTGAACTAAATTTGGACTCAGTGGGGGTTTGCACCTAGGGTGGCCTAACACTGAGTATCAATTGACCAACAATGCAATAATGAAGTTATCTCTGTGGTGAGACACAAGCTTCTACCCTGACGGGCGGTGTCTCCTTGGATACAACCTTCCACAGAAACTTATTGCTCACTATTGTTGGCTTTGGTATGGAGTGTAAATACCTAGTGGTAATTACAGTCCCTCACACACTCACATTCACACCTTTTGAGATCTCTACTTATTTAATCCTAAACCCTTAGTAGACACACAGTCTGAAGACACACAGTCTTTATGAGGTCACACAGTCCTCTTTTAGGGTTAGAGACACACAGTCTTTTAGGATTTTAGACACACAGTCTATTTTAGGGGTCACACAGTCCCCGTCAGAGGTCACACAGTCCTCTCTAAGACACACAGTCTTTTATAGGCCTAAGCGCTCGCACACAGCTTTTTAAGTTGAAAACATACTCACTCTCTCGGCGTTCAGGATACCCGTCAACCGTCAGACCCCAGCCGGTGGAGAGTACTCCCAGGCCCGGAAAGGGTATACGATGCCACGGCCGCGGACTTTTTCCTGGTTCTCTCCCACCTGCTGGAGTGCCTCAGGTATTTTGGGCTCCGGCTCGAAGGACCAAATTAATGTTAGGTTTAAAACCCAAACATTAGTAAATCTGAAAAGAAATACGAGAGAGAGTCGAATATAGTTTTCACCTGCAGGGAGAATATTCATAGGCTGCTCAGTTACAAGCTCCTACAAACATTCTGAGCAACCCAGAATTCTCGCTGCCTTTATTAGATAGGACCGCCCTGTTTACACGAGGTTTCAACTGATTAGGGAGGGGTAGAATAGGTCATAGGTGAAGACTGTTTCTTCCATATAAAGATAAAGGAAGCTCTCACAGCATGTTATCAACAGAGAACAGATGTGTCACATAAAAGAGAAACAACACAGGTTTGTGAGGTCAATTCAAACATGGGTCAACGTGGGGGTCGTCACCCTTCCTCCTTAGAAGAACGTCATAAAGTTCAGGGTGTTTGCTTACTGGAACCTCCTGTTGCAGTGTGATGCAGGCTAGAAGTTGGGAATAGAACATGGCATAATTTATATACAATATTCCCAACAATAATATATTTACGCAGAAACAATAAACATCAACCAACAGTAACTTAATATAATTTCCAGCAGAGTTCTGATCTGCAGACAACGTGCTTGCTGCAATATCAGCCCGCAGAGAGACAACGACCCTGACAAACAATGTCTGCAGACATAACCCCGAAGAAAACTTTATAAACTCTCTTAAATCCAGAAGGACAGCTGTTAATCAAGCAGCAGTAGAAGGAATACAATGTACAATCAATAAACAGAAAATGGACCTCTTTATAGCACAGCATCACCATATAATGACAACAGTAAACTTCCTGAATCAATTATTGATGATTGTTAAAATGATTGAACTCCAACCATCACTTTACTTGGTTTCCCAAAATGTGACTTTTCAAATGAAAAATAATCTGCACACATTTATTCTTTGATACTTGATCATTATTCATTTTTTTCACATTATTTTTTTCTATGCATAAAAATCTGCACTTATTTTAGATTGGAATACTTGATTGATATTGCTTTTCTAATGAAAACATTGAAAAATAATCGGGACGTATTTTTAAACTTGGATGCTTGATCTGCATATGCTTTGATGAACTCTGAAATAATTTCTCAGTCCAGTGTCATGATGAGCATTATGTATTTCATCTTGTCAAAGTATTTATTGAAGCTTACGGATACATAATGATCTGAATCTGTGTTGGTAAGGTATAAAGCTCTGATTAGAAGTTATGAACCGGATACTGATAACATATGTAAAGACAATGGTTAGGTAAATACGGGCTGGGATTATTTTGGTTCACTTCCTTCCATTCCCTTTCAAGCGATCTACAATTATCCACTGTTAAATATGTCCTTGAATGGATTTAAACCTTTGTTGATTGTACCATTTATGTATTATTTCTTACTTTGATTGCTTGAAATAAACCATTCCAAATCATATCAAATCAAATCAACCACTCCTTTTGACTGTGGGCTCAGACAACCCAAATCTCCCTCCACATAGGGGCATGCGACTGAGGCATTTTTAGGAGGTATATGCGACTCAGCCTCTTAAAAATGCCTGGACGTCATTTTTATAAATACTAAATAAATATTAAGCCTTTATTCAGCTTCGTCTACTCTTGTAATGTAATGTCAAGTCCAAGTTTTCACTACAACAAAAATTCTCCTCATGTGTGGGACAAAATACTGGAAAACTAAACAAGCAAAACCAGGAAGTTCTCAGTGACCATACTAGAATTCACAGAGAAGAAAACATACAAATGTCAGGGTTGACGTGCAGACACAATTGCAGACGGCACCATTAAATGCAAAGTCATTCATTTATTCGAATGAAGTACTCAAAAACCAGAACATAAACTCATGAAGGTACAAACACCACCCGACAACCAGTGCAAGGGAGACGAGGACTTATAACCAGGAGGAGAGGATGAGGTCATTGAAAACAGGTGTGCCGATGAAGGAGGGAGGGAACACACACTAGGAGGGAAGTGTCAAGAGACCTGAAAAAGCAGAGGTGAAACACAGGAAGTACAACCAACAACAAAATAAAACAGGAAGTGAAACCCAAACACAACAACAACCAATGTCCTGGGTCCATAACCCCACAACAAACACACCAACTTCAAGGCTCTAGAGACAGCTCGTTAAACATAGAATTAAATAACTAAGAGCAGGCAGCTGTGACAGCTCAATGAAGAGCTAGGATAAAGGCATCCAAGAGAGTCCAAAGCCAACCTGCTGAGAAACAAACAGGAAACCAGATGAGTTAAACAAATAAGAATCAAAACTGACATCAGAACAGATATGCTGCGAGTATGCTGAGGGCGAGATGCTGTGAGTATCGCGAGAATCGACGAGACGTGTGTGGTGAGTTAACTTGGCGGCGCGAAAGTGGTTGAACAAACATTTCCACCTGCTTTTTTTTCTTTCCGCCATATAAGTAACAATTACAACAAAATTCATTAAACCTTTAAAAAGATTATTAAGTCCTTGACAGCCTGGAGGACCTGGAGAGCTTCATAGACGAGTGTTTTAATACCTTCGTCATGGGGAAGACCAACACCACCACTCCTTCCTCCAAACGCGGCCGTCCTGAAGACTCTCCCGGGGCCGCCTCTTCTCCAGGCAGCGGCGTCAGTGAAATCCTGGAATCGATTGATAAAAAACTTTCCAGCCTTGATTGCCGTCTAAACTTGCTGGAGATCCTCCATAAAGAATTCCAAGGCCTGCGAGAGTCCCTGGAGTTCAGCCAGCAGCAGGTGCAGGAGCTCGCAGCGGAGAACCAGGCCCTCAGAGAGACCGTCCAGACTCTGAGCAGCGACACCGCTCGTCTCTCTGAGGAGAACCGCTCCATCAAAGAAACCCTCCTGGACCTTCAGGCGAGGAGCATGAGGGACAACCTGGTCATCTCTGGGATTCCAGAGGAGGCGGGAGAAGACCCGGAGGCCACGGTGAAGTCCTTCATGGAGATCCAACTGAAGCTCCCCAAGGAGGAGGTCCAGAAGATCTCCTTCCACAGAGTGCACCGACTCGGAGGAAGGAGGTCTGACAACCAGCGTCCGAGACCCATAGTGGCTAAATTCAGCACTATAAACAGAAGGAGCTGGTGAGGAGCCGCGGCCGGGAGCTGAAGGGAACGCACTTCAGCGTCAACGACCAGTTCCCGGCGGAGATCCTCCGGCGCAGGAAGATTCTTTTCCCGCTGAGGAGGAAGCACCTCACCGCCGGGTCTCGAGCTGTTGTTTCGGTAGACAGACTCTACGTGGATGGACGGCTCTTTCGGGACCCCGAGATCACCCCGTGGCTGCGCTGAAGACCCGCAGCTGCTGCGATCAGAACCTCCATAATGCGCTGATGAAACCAACTAAACTGATTTAAATTAATGGAAAATCAGCTCATCAATCATCCACACCTCCATCTCGTCAAAGCAGTTTATTTCTCTCCCCTCTCATGTTTACGTTGTTTTGTTGTGTTTGTTTTTTCTTGTTTTTCTTTTCTTTTTTCCTCTTTTTATTCCCCACCTCTTCCCCCCTCCTCCTCATATTTAAAAGAACTAAAGGCAACACACCCCCGGTAAGTAAACATTTACTCATGCACGAGAAAGGCGCGCGCACGTACACGCGATCCCGCACACACTCGCCGACATACCGCAAACACCTCACATAGGCTCATATAGGACACATACAACAAGTAACTCACACAGCCAGAAAACGTCCATGCGCACAAACACACAGCGCTTCTCTGCGCACTGGTCAGCGGGCACGCGCACAGGAATCACAGACGCATGCGTATTACTTAGTATAACACTCAGTCAGTGTAGTCATGTCCAGTCTGAACATCTTTAGCTGGAATGTGCGTGGACTTGGCTCTGGGCCAAAGAGGCTGAAAGTTTTCAACCATCTGAATGATCTAAAAGCAGATCTAGTTTTACTGCAGGAGACCCACTTATCTAAATCAGCTGATCATCTCCTGTGCTGCTCACAATTCCCGTCCATCTACTCAGCTAGTTACAACTCCAAACAAAGAGGAGTTGCTATTTTAATTAATAAAAATATGATATTTACCCATAAGGACACAATTGTTGATTCAGAAGGCAGATTTGTAATTATTAACATATCTGTTCAGAATAAAGATTTCTGTATAGCCAGCATCTATGGTCCCAATGCTGATGAATCCTCCTTCTTTCACAGATTCTTCACTTCACTCTCGGTTCACGCTGACTCCACAATAATTATAGGAGGAGACCTCAACTTGGTCCTTGATGCTGAACTTGACAGACTGAGCACAGCAGGACACCAGCGCACATGGCGATCTGCAAGTATTTTGAAGCAGTACATGGATGAGTTGGGTCTCTGCGACGCTTGGCGCTCATGTCACCCAGACGCTAAAGGGTTTACTTTCTTTTCTCCAGTTCACCACTCACAGTCTCGCTTAGACTACTTATTAGTCAGTAATTCTCTTTTAAAAGATGTCAAGGATTCCAACATTCATCCAATTATCATTAGTGATCATGCACCAGTTTCTGTAAATATTTCTAGAGATATACCCAAACCTTCAGGCTTAACCTGGAGGTTTAACACTTCTCTGTTAAAAGATCAAGAGTTCATTCAGTTCTTTAAAAAAGAGTGGGCAGCTTTCTTAGAATTTAATGATACTCCTGATATTTCACCATGTGTTCTTTGGGAAACAGCAAAAGCAGTGATGGGAGGAAAAATAATCTCTTATTCAACAAATAAAAAACACAAAGAGAAAGCAGATCTATTAGAGATAGAAAATAAAATCAAAGATCTAGAGGCTGCTTATGTTGCTTCTGCACAAGAGCACATTCTGGAAGATCTGAAAAATTTAAAGCTTCAGTTAAATGATATCATCAATAAGCAAACACAATTCCAAATACAAAAACTTCGACTCGTAAATTTTGAAAACTCAAACAAATCTGGTAAATTTTTAGCTAATCAGCTTAAAATTAATAAAGAAAAAGCAACAATTACTTCTATTATGGACCACACAGGAAATGTCACTCATGACCCGGTTAAAATTAATAAAACATTTAAAGATTTTTATAAAAACTTGTACACATCAAAGGTCAATCCATCAGAGCAAAGTATGAACTCATTTCTTAATAATGTAACTCTACCCAGATTAAATGAGGATCAAAGCTCAAACTTAGACTCTCCGCTCTCATTGGCTGAACTTCATGAAGCTCTGTTGCTGATGCCCAACAACAAAGCTCCAGGGCCTGATGGCTTTCCTGCTGAGTTTTATAAGGAATTCTGGGAACAGCTGGCACAAACTTTTTATAAAATGGTTACATTTATCAAGGAAAGCCAATCACTGCCACCACACATGAATTCAGCTAACATAATCCTCCTTCTTAAACCAGAAAAAGATCCCACAATTCCTTCAAGCTATCGCCCCATTTCTCTAATTAACGCAGACGTAAAAATTATTTGCAAAGCACTCGCACAGAGAATAGAAAAAATCACTCCTCATATAATTCACCATGATCAAACTGGATTCATCAAAGGTAGACACTCAAGTGATAATGTCCGCAGACTTGTAAACATAATAGATTTTGCCACCATTAAAAAACAGGAAATGACCATACTCTCGTTGGATGCTGAAAAAGCATTTGACAGAGTAAACTGGAAATTCCTCATTGCTGCCCTCCATAAGTTTGGGTTTGGGGAATCCTTCATTGATTGGATTAAAATATTATATCACAACCCAAATGCATCAGTCAGAACCAACAATCAGACTTCTGACAGGTTTTTTCTTGGTAGAGGGACCAGGCAGGGTTGTCCACTCTCCCCCTCTCTGTTTGCTATATTTATTGAACCTTTGGCTGCAGCAATAAGACAGCGTGAGAGCATTAAAGGAATTACAACAAAATACAGTAATCATAAAATTAGTCTTTATGCTGATGAGATATTACTTTATCTAAACAATTCACATTCCATTAGTGAAACCTCAACAATTATTAATGAATTTTCCTCTATTTCAGACTACTCAATTAACTGGAACAAATCAGTTTTATTGTCACTGAATGGTAATGCGGAGCAAACTACCTCAATCCCAGTCAAATCAGGCAATATCAAATATCTAGGTATTTATTTCTCCCCGAAACTATCAGAACTGGTGCAACTAAACTACACCCCGTTACTGAAAAGTATACAGGACGATCTAACCCGCTGGGTCAACCTGCCTCTGTCACTCATGGGTAAGATAACCACAGTAAAAATGAAAATTTTACCCAAAGTTAATTATCTCTTCTCAATGATCCCCACACAACCACCACTAAAATGGTTCCAAACATTAGACTCAGCCTTATCCAGCTTCTTATGGAACAATAAACCTGCAAGAATTAGTCTAAAAACTTTAAAATCTGGAAAAAGCTGTGGAGGCTTAGAATTACCTAACTTCCAGAACTATTTTCTTGCCAATAGATTGCAATACATCTTAAGATGGTTAAAAAACAATCCAGAAACCAACCCATGGATGGATCTGGAACAGGCATTCTGTGGAAAGATCAACTTGTCAGATCTACCATTTATCAGCCCAAAAATAAAAAAACTTGACTGCTACCAAAGTAGTAATATAAGCACTACTTTAACAGCCTGGTGGGAATTTCTTAAAATGTCAAACTCTTCAGTTTTACCATGCAAAATGACACCCATCTGGAACAATCCAGACATCCTGATAAATAAAAAAATGTTGCACTTCCCTGCTTGGCAAGCAGGGGGCGTAAGACTACTTGAGCACTTAATTATAGACAGAAGATTCATAACGCACCAAGAACTACAAGAAAAACATGGAATAAATAAATTCTTGGAATATCAGCAACTTAAATCTGTAATTACTAAAACATTTAAATCCAGTGACAATGACCTAAAATTACCAGAACTAGTTACCTCTATGATTAATTTTTCATTGAATAAAACTCTCTCCAAAATATACAAACTCATATGCAACTTAGATAACAAAGTCTCAATTCCAACAACAAAATGGGATGCAGACTTAGGCAGAAGTACAGACACAAGCTTCTGGTCAGAAATTTGTCTAAATACCTTCAAACTAACAAAAAGTCCAAACCTACAACTAATCCAATTTAAAACTCTTCACAGAATTTACTTTACTGGACAGAGGATGTTCAAGATGGGTCTCAAAAACTCAGACATTTGTGAGCATTGTGATAGTAATTTACCTGACAATTACATGCATGCTCTGTGGTTCTGTACACCTGTACAGGCTCTCTGGCAACAGGTATGTGCTGATTTATCAGTCTGGCTTAAGGTTTCAATCACAGCCTCACCTTCACTTTGTGTGCTGGGTGACATGAGTGCCATCGATACAGAGGGAAGATTAGCACCTTTAATCTTCATAACTCTTTGTATAGCAAAAAAAACAATTTTATTAAACTGGAAAAACAAGAAAAATATTAGTGTAAGTCATTACAGGAATCTGCTATTGGATCATATCAGCTTGGAAAAAATGTCAACTAGGAGTTCAAATAACCTGGAAGGAATTCGGGCTCTCTGGTCTCCCATAGCTAACGCCATAACTTAGGGGGCGGGGTTCTTGGGTGTCGCCGCGCCCTGGATGTCTGCCGGGATTTTGGTGCCGGGTCGGGGCCTCCCTGGCACCTGGTGGGGGTGGGGGGCTCTGTTAGTCGGGGGGTCTGGTACGGCGCCTGGATGGGGCAAGCGCGGGGGCTGCGTGGTCTCCCGGGCCTGGGCGGGGGGGGTGTGGGTGGTGCATTGGGTGGGGGTCTGGCTTGGCTCGGGGGGGTGGTCCTTCTGCGTGCGCTGGGGGGGCTTGCGTGGGGCCCTGGTCCTGGGGGGTCTGCCTGCGCTGGATGGGTGGCCCGTCTGCACCCGGGGGCTGGGATCACTCCTTCTCCGGCCCTGGGACGGGGTGGGGCAACCCTCTTGGGGCCTGCGTTTGCTCCAGGGGAAGCATACCATGGCGGGGTCTGGGGGGAGCGGGCCGGGGGGGGGGGTGTTCATGGGTAAGAAGGGGGGTCCACCACCAGTATGGGACCCTTGAGACTTCCTCGGGCCCGTTGGTACCTGGCCAGGCAGCCACAGGGGCGGTGCTTGGGGGGGGGGCCGGGGCTTGCGCCTGGGGGATGGCCCCCTCTCGGCTCCTCTCTCTTTGTGTGGGGTGGGGGGTGTGGGGCCTGGGGGGTCGGCTTCCGGGCGGTGGGGCCTCTGCCCTGGGGAGACTTGGGCCCAATGCTGGGGGGGGCGGGGGGACGGTTGTTTCACCATCGGGGGTCAGTCTGGTAGCTGTCCCCGACCTCCCCTCCTTCCTCATACAAACACTTATTAGGTTGGAGGGGGGTGTGCTTGCGGAATACTTCGAGGGGCCGAGCCACTTGGCAGTGGTCCCCCCTCTCCGCAGAGTTTCGCCCCCTTCTCTTGGTTTTAAATGCACCTTAGACACGTAGGACCCTTGGTGGGGGGGTGCTGGGACATCACTGCCAGCAAGCAGGAGATGTCCTCCTAGTGCTCAACCCTCCAATTTTAACTGCACCGTAGACATTTAGGGCTCCTTGGCGAGAGGGTGATTGGACATCCCTGTAAGCAATCAGGAGATGTCCCCAGTGCCCTGCTCGCCAATTTTAACTGCACCCTTTATGACACACACCCTTCAACCACAAGAAACACACCTCAACATACACACACAAATACATTACACAAGGAAGATGGGAATACTGATCTTCTGTCCCCTACCCCATCCCCGGTGGGGGGAACAGGGCCTTCAGCGGTGGCGGCCTTGTCTCTTGGGTGTCGGCCTCCTGGGCCCGGCGGCCCCCTCCCCACGCAGGGAGAGGGATCCCTCAGTCCTCTGGCAAGTCCATGAGCGGGGGATCATATTCCATCTGAGCCGGGAGGGTGTCTGTGTCCTTGTGGTGCGGGTTCTGGTCCTTACCCTCGGGTGACGGGCCCCTTCTAAGTCACAACATAGGAGAGCCTGGTCAGGCTACGTACTCCTTCGGGGACCCCCACTTCTCTTGGTCATCCCTCCTCTAGGTGGGGGTAGCCGACCCCTGCTGTGCTCTCTTCTGGATCTCCGCAACTGCCTGGAGCTTCGGAGCGGGTCTCCCTTGGGGGGTCCTGGCTCGTACCTGGGGCTGGGGTGGGGGGATGCTCAGAACTCCTGGGTGGTGGTGGGCGGCTTGTCTGGGGTGGTGGGGCTCTCGGGGGTGGGGCCCCGCGCTGGACCGCCCGGCGCGGTGGGGGGCTGCTCTCCTGACTGGGCTGGGCCCTGCGCTCTGCGCTTCCGTACCTCACTGCGCTCGGGTGTTGGGGCCCATGTGGTGGTCCTGCGGGCCCTGGTCTGGGTGCTTGGCCGGACTACCTGGCGGGCGGATCACCTCCATTGACCCCACAGTATGGGTGCGGGGGCGGGCCCTGGTCGGCGCTGCTGCCTCGGCGGGGGTCTTGGTGTGGGGATGTCTGGGAGCTCTCCCTCCTTTTTTTTTTCTTTCCATTCCTTCATCCACTTCAGCTTAACATAACATTCACCTGAGCACAGGCGTCAGCTCACATTTGCACCTTCAAATAGTGTGCGTGTCAGAATGTAATGCTTTACATGTGTGGGTTGGTATGCACAAGTGTGCGTGTAAACTGGTTGTGGACAAGTTTGTGAACACTCTTGGAGCCGGCAGGTATGTTTGTAACAGCTGAGTGTGTGGACAGGCCCCGCCCATTTTAGACCAACACTCACTATTGTAATGGGTATAAGCTTCAGCATTTTGTTGCCTGTAGACTTGCAATTCTACTTTCTCCTTCCATTGGTCATCCTCTGGAATCTATACCACCCCCCCCCCCTCTCTTTTCCCCCTTTCTTTTTCCGTCCGGTCCAACAAAAAGAACACAAACAAAATTAATATTAATAAAGTTTCGTTGAAATTACAAAAGGGGCTTATACCAACATACATTTTGTGTTCCCAATGATTTATAACCCCCGATTGTAAGAGTAAAATCTGTCTAATGCAAGAGGCTCTCAGCTCATATCTGTTTGCTCAGCTGTTGGACAGGACAAGTTTAAAAAAAAAAAAAAAAAAAAAAAAAAAAAAAAAAAAAAAAAGAACAGATATGCTGCTGTGGTCTAATCTGCATGAATCATCACAGTCTGCAAATAAACAACGTACTGGTTTAAGAAGCTTTGACTGACAAACAGAAGACTGGTTGAATTTGGGGAAAATATTCCTGTTTAGAATTAAAGAAACACACCAGCAGATCAAAAAAAGAAGGGATCTGACTGAAGAGGCCGTGTATCTGCTTTCAAAAGCTGACCTGCACATCCGGGATGCTTCCTGGGAATCTATTCCAGGCTCTATCAACTCATTTAGTTCACATTTGTTCCCTAACAGGAAAACATTTTCTAAATTGAGTTCATGTGGTTGCAAATTAAATTATTCAAAACAAAGCAACTGATTTCATTACGGCAAATTCTGTGCTTTTTTTGTTCCAGTGACTGCAGTAGCAAGAAAGCCTATAATGCTGCAGTTGGATGTTTGTCCTCTTCCCTTTCCTCCAGTGTTTCTTCTGCAGGTTTTTTCCTTTTTCCAATCAAGCCTTTGACTGTTTTATCTCCTCAGATAGTCCTTGAAGGCACCGATCGTCTGATTGTCTCCCTTCAAGGTGGCAGCAGATGTGAGGACTGAAGCAGACGATGTCGAAAATCATCTTAAAATCATCATATCATCTCTTCAGCTTTTTCCTCCACAGTTTTAGTTGACAATACTAGTATGTCATTTTCACAGTGTAACAGACAACCTATCTGTAACACACACAGTGTAACAGACAACCTATATGTTACACACACAGTGTAACAGACAACCTATCTGTAACACACACAGTGTAACAGACAACCTATCTGTAACACACACAGTGTAACAGACAACCTATCTGTAACACACACAGTGTAACTGACAACCTATCTGTAACACACACAGTGTAACAGACAACCTATCTGTAACACACACAGTGTAACAGACAACCTATCTGTAACACACACAGTGTAACAGACAACCTATCTGTAACACACAGTGTAACAGACAACCTATCTGTAACACACACAGTGTAACTGACAACCTATCTGTAACACACACAGTGTAACAGACAACCTATCTGTAACACACACAGTGTAACAGACAACCTATCTGTAACACACACAGTGTAACAGACAACCTATCTGTAACACACACAGTGTAACTGACAACCTATCTGTAACACACACAGTGTAACAGACAACCTATCTGTAACACACACAGTGTAACAGACAACCTATCTGTAACACACACAGTGTAACAGACAACCTATCTGTAACACACAGTGTAACAGACAACCTATCTGTAACACACACAGTGTAACTGACAACCTATCTGTTACACACACAGTGTAACAGACAACCTATCTGTAACACACAGAGTGTAACAGACAACCTATCTGTAACACACACAGTGTAACAGACAACCTATCTGTAACACACACAGTGTAACAGACAACCTATCTGTAACACACACAGTGTAACAGACAACCTATCTGTAACACACACAGTGTAACTGACAACCTATCTGTAACACACACAGTGTAACTGACAACCTATCTGTTACACACACAGTGTAACAGACAACCTATCTGTAACACACACAGTGTAACAGACAACCTATCTGTAACACACACAGTGTAACAGACAACCTATATGTTACACACACAGTGTAACAGACAACCTATCTGTAACACACACAGTGTAACTGACAACCTATCTGTAACACACACAGTGTAACAGACAACCTATCTGTAACACACACAGTGTAACAGACAACCTATCTGTAACACACACAGTGTAACAGACAACCTATCTGTAACACACACAGTGCAACTGACAACCTATCTGTAACAAACACAGTGTAACAGACAACCTATCTGTAACACACACAGTGTAACAGACAACCTATCTGTAACACACACTGTGTAACAGACAACCTATCTGCAACACACTGTGTAACAGACAACCTATCTGTAACACACACAGTGTAACAGACAACCTATCTGTAACACACACAGTGTAACTGACAACCTATCTGTAACACACACAGTGTAACTGACAACCTATATGTTACACACACAGTGTAACAGACAACCTATCTGTAACACACACAGTGTAACAGACAACCTATATGTTACACACACAGTGTAACAGACAACCTATCTGTAACACACACAGTGTAACAGACAACCTATCTGTAACACACACAGTGTAACAGACAACCTATCTGTAACACACACAGTGTAACAGACAACCTATCTGTAACACACAGTGTAACAGACAACCTATCTGTAACACACACAGTGTAACAGACAACCTATCTGTAACACACACAGTGTAACAGGCAACCTATCTGTAACACACACAGTGCAACTGACAACCTATCTGTAACACACAGAGTGTAACAGACAACCTATCTGTAACACACACAGTGTAACAGACAACCTATCTGTAACACACACAGTGTAACTGACAACCTATCTGTTACACACACAGTGTAACAGACAACCTATCTGTAACACACACAGTGTAACAGACAACCTATCTGTAACACATACAGTGTAACAGACAACCTATATGTTACACACACAGTGTAACAGACAATCTATCTGTAACACACACAGTGTAACTGACAACCTATCAGTTACACACACAGTGTAACAGACAACCTATCTGTAACACACACAGTGTAACTGACAACCTATCTGTAACACACACAGTGTAACTGACAACCTATCTGTAACACACACAGTGTAACTGACAACCTATATGTTACACACACAGTGTAACTGACAACCTATCTGTAACACACACAGTGTAACAGACAACCTATCTGTAACACACACAGTGTAACAGACAACCTATCTGTAACACACACAGTGTAACAGACAACCTATCTGTAACACACACAGAGTAACAGACAACTTATCTGTAACACACAGTGTAACAGACAACCTATCTGTAACACACACAGTGTAACAGACAACCTATCTGTAACACACACAGTGTAACAGACAACCTATCTGTAACACACACAGTGCAACTGACAACCTATCTGTAACACACACAGTGTAACAGACAACCTATCTGTAACACACACAGTGTAACTGACAACCTATCTGTCACACACAGTGTAACTGACAACCTATCTGTTACACACACAGTGTAACAGACAACCTATCTGTTACACACACAGTGTAACTGACAACCTATATGTTACACACACAGTGTAACAGACAACCTATATGTTACACACATAGTGTAACAGACAACTTATCTGTAACACACACAGTGTAACAGACAACATATCTGTAACACACACAGTGTAACAGACAACCTATCTGTAACACACACAGTGTAACAGACAACCTATCTGTAACACACACAGTGTAACAGACAACCTATCTGTCACACACAGTGTAACAGACAACCTATCTGTTACACACACAGTGTAACAGACAACCTATCTGTAACACACACAGTGTAACAGACAACCTATCTGTTACACACACAGTGTAACAGACAACCTATCTGTAACACACACAGTGTAACAGACAACCTATCTGTAACACACACAGTGTAACTGACAACCTATCTGTAACACACACAGTGTAACAGACAACCTATCTGTAACACATACAGTGTAACAGACAACCTATCTGTAACACATACAGTGTAACAGACAACCTATATGTTACACACACAGTGTAACAGACAACCTATCTGTAACACACACAGTGTAACAGACAACCTATATGTTACACACACAGTGTAACAGACAACCTATCTGTAACACACACAGTGTAACAGACAACCTATCTGTAACACACACAGTGTAACAGACAACCTATCTGTAACACACACAGTGTAACTGACAACCTATCTGTAACACACACAGTGTAACAGACAACCTATCTGTAACACACACAGTGTAACAGACAACCTATCTGTAACACACACAGTGTAACAGACAACCTATCTGTAACACACAGTGTAACAGACAACCTATCTGTAACACACACAGTGTAACTGACAACCTATCTGTAACACACACAGTGTAACAGACAACCTATCTGTAACACACACAGTGTAACAGACAACCTATCTGTAACACACACAGTGTAACAGACAACCTATCTGTAACACACACAGTGTAACTGACAACCTATCTGTAACACACACAGTGTAACAGACAACCTATCTGTAACACACACAGTGTAACAGACAACCTATCTGTAACACATACAGTGTAACAGACAACCTATCTGTAACACACAGTGTAACAGACAACCTATCTGTAACACACACAGTGTAACTGACAACCTATCTGTTACACACACAGTGTAACAGACAACCTATCTGTAACACACACAGTGTAACAGACAACCTATCTGTAACACACACAGTGTAACAGACAACCTATCTGTAACACACACAGTGTAACAGACAACCTATCTGTAACACACACAGTGTAACAGACAACCTATCTGTAACACACACAGTGTAACTGACAACCTATCTGTAACACACACAGTGTAACTGACAACCTATCTGTTACACACACAGTGTAACAGACAACCTATCTGTAACACACACAGTGTAACAGACAACCTATCTGTAACACACACAGTGTAACAGACAACCTATATGTTACACACACAGTGTAACAGACAACCTATCTGTAACACACACAGTGTAACTGACAACCTATCTGTAACACACACAGTGTAACAGACAACCTATCTGTAACACACACAGTGTAACAGACAACCTATCTGTAACACACACAGTGCAACAGACAACCTATCTGTAACACACACAGTGCAACTGACAACCTATCTGTAACAAACACAGTGTAACAGACAACCTATCTGTAACACACACAGTGTAACAGACAACCTATCTGTAACACACACTGTGTAACAGACAACCTATCTGCAACACACTGTGTAACAGACAACCTATCTGTAACACACACAGTGTAACAGACAACCTATCTGTAACACACACAGTGTAACTGACAACCTATCTGTAACACACACAGTGTAACTGACAACCTATATGTTACACACACAGTGTAACAGACAACCTATCTGTAACACACACAGTGTAACAGACAACCTATATGTTACACACACAGTGTAACAGACAACCTATCTGTAACACACACAGTGTAACAGACAACCTATCTGTAACACACACAGTGTAACAGACAACCTATCTGTAACACACACAGTGTAACAGACAACCTATCTGTAACACACAGTGTAACAGACAACCTATCTGTAACACACACAGTGTAACAGACAACCTATCTGTAACACACACAGTGTAACAGGCAACCTATCTGTAACACACACAGTGCAACTGACAACCTATCTGTAACACACAGAGTGTAACAGACAACCTATCTGTAACACACACAGTGTAACAGACAACCAATCTGTAACACACACAGTGTAACTGACAACCTATCTGTTACACACACAGTGTAACAGACAACCTATCTGTAACACACACAGTGTAACAGACAACCTATCTGTAACACATACAGTGTAACAGACAACCTATATGTTACACACACAGTGTAACAGACAATCTATCTGTAACACACACAGTGTAACTGACAACCTATCAGTTACACACACAGTGTAACAGACAACCTATCTGTAACACACACAGTGTAACTGACAACCTATCTGTAACACACACAGTGTAACTGACAACCTATCTGTAACACACACAGTGTAACTGACAACCTATATGTTACACACACAGTGTAACTGACAACCTATCTGTAACACACACAGTGTAACAGACAACCTATCTGTAACACACACAGTGTAACAGACAACCTATCTGTAACACACACAGTGTAACAGACAACCTATCTGTAACACACACAGAGTAACAGACAACTTATCTGTAACACACAGTGTAACAGACAACCTATCTGTAACACACACAGTGTAACAGACAACCTATCTGTAACACACACAGTGTAACAGACAACCTATCTGTAACACACACAGTGCAACTGACAACCTATCTGTAACACACACAGTGTAACAGACAACCTATCTGTAACACACACAGTGTAACTGACAACCTATCTGTAACACATACAGTGTAACAGACAACCTATCTGTAACACACACAGTGTAACAGACAACCTATCTGTAACACACACAGTGTAACAGACAACCTATCTGTAACACACACAGTGCAACTGACAACCTATCTGTAACACACACAGTGTAACAGACAACCTATCTGTAACACACACAGTGTAACAGACAACCTATCTGTAACACATACAGTGTAACAGACAACCTATATGTTACACACACAGTGTAACAGACAATCTATCTGTAACACACACAGTGTAACTGACAACCTATCAGTTACACACACAGTGTAACAGACAACCTATCTGTAACACACACAGTGTAACTGACAACCTATCTGTAACACACACAGTGTAACTGACAACCTATCTGTAACACACACAGTGTAACTGACAACCTATATGTTACACACACAGTGTAACTGACAACCTATCTGTAACACACACAGTGTAACAGACAACCTATCTGTAACACACACAGTGTAACAGACAACCTATCTGTAACACACACAGTGTAACAGACAACCTATCTGTAACACACACAGAGTAACAGACAACTTATCTGTAACACACAGTGTAACAGACAACCTATCTGTAACACACACAGTGTAACAGACAACCTATCTGTAACACACACAGTGTAACAGACAACCTATCTGTAACACACACAGTGCAACTGACAACCTATCTGTAACACACACAGTGTAACAGACAACCTATCTGTAACACACACAGTGTAACTGACAACCTATCTGTCACACACAGTGTAACTGACAACCTATCTGTTACACACACAGTGTAACAGACAACCTATCTGTTACACACACAGTGTAACTGACAACCTATATGTTACACACACAGTGTAACAGACAACCTATATGTTACACACACAGTGTAACAGACAACTTATCTGTAACACACACAGTGTAACAGACAACATATCTGTAACACACACAGTGTAACAGACAACCTATCTGTAACACACACAGTGTAACAGACAACCTATCTGTAACACACACAGTGTAACAGACAACCTATCTGTCACACACAGTGTAACAGACAACCTATCTGTTACACACACAGTGTAACAGACAACCTATCTGTAACACACACAGTGTAACAGACAACCTATCTGTTACACACACAGTGTAACAGACAACCTATCTGTAACACACACAGTGTAACAGACAACCTATCTGTAACACACACAGTGTAACTGACAACCTATCTGTAACACACACAGTGTAACAGACAACCTATCTGTAACACATACAGTGTAACAGACAACCTATCTGTAACACATACAGTGTAACAGACAACCTATATGTTACACACACAGTGTAACAGACAACCTATCTGTAACACACACAGTGTAACAGACAACCTATATGTTACACACACAGTGTAACAGACAACCTATCTGTAACACACACAGTGTAACTGACAACCTATCTGTAACACACAGTGTAACAGACAACCTATCTGTAACACATACAGTGTAACAGACAACCTATCTGTAACACATACAGTGTAACAGACAACCTATATGTTACACACACAGTGTAACAGACAACCTATCTGTAACACACACAGTGTAACTGACAACCTATCTGTTACACACACAGTGTAACAGACAACCTATCTGTAACACACACAGTGTAACTGACAACCTATCTGTAACACACACAGTGTAACAGACAACCTATATGTTACACACACAGTGTAACAGACAACCTATCTGTAACACACACAGTGTAACAGACAACCTATATGTTACACACACAGTGTAACAGACAAGCTATCTGTAACACACACAGTGTAACAGACAACCTATCTGTAACACACACAGTGTAACAGACAACCTATCTGTTACACACACAGTGTAACAGACAACCTATCTGTAACACACACAGTGTAACAGACAACCTATCTGTAACACATACAGTGTAACAGACAACCTATATGTTACACACACAGTGTAACAGACAATCTATCTGTAACACACACAGTGTAACTGACAACCTATCAGTTACACACACAGTGTAACAGACAACCTATCTGTAACACACACAGTGTAACTGACAACCTATCTGTAACACACACAGTGTAACTGACAACCTATCTGTAACACACACAGTGTAACTGACAACCTATATGTTACACACACAGTGTAACTGACAACCTATCTGTAACACACACAGTGTAACAGACAACCTATCTGTAACACACACAGTGTAACAGACAACCTATCTGTAACACACACAGTGTAACAGACAACCTATCTGTAACACACACAGAGTAACAGACAACTTATCTGTAACACACAGTGTAACAGACAACCTATCTGTAACACACACAGTGTAACAGACAACCTATCTGTAACACACACAGTGTAACAGACAACCTATCTGTAACACACACAGTGCAACTGACAACCTATCTGTAACACACACAGTGTAACAGACAACCTATCTGTAACACACACAGTGTAACTGACAACCTATCTGTCACACACAGTGTAACTGACAACCTATCTGTTACACACACAGTGTAACAGACAACCTATATGTTACACACACAGTGTAACAGACAACTTATCTGTAACACACACAGTGTAACAGACAACATATCTGTAACACACACAGTGTAACAGACAACCTATCTGTAACACACACAGTGTAACAGACAACCTATCTGTAACACACACAGTGTAACAGACAACCTATCTGTCACACACAGTGTAACAGACAACCTATCTGTTACACACACAGTGTAACAGACAACCTATCTGTAACACACACAGTGTAACAGACAACCTATCTGTTACACACACAGTGTAACAGACAACCTATCTGTAACACACACAGTGTAACAGACAACCTATCTGTAACACACACAGTGTAACTGACAACCTATCTGTAACACACACAGTGTAACAGACAACCTATCTGTAACACATACAGTGTAACAGACAACCTATCTGTAACACATACAGTGTAACAGACAACCTATATGTTACACACACAGTGTAACAGACAACCTATCTGTAACACACACAGTGTAACAGACAACCTATATGTTACACACACAGTGTAACAGACAACCTATCTGTAACACACACAGTGTAACTGACAACCTATCTGTAACACACAGTGTAACAGACAACCTATCTGTAACACATACAGTGTAACAGACAACCTATCTGTAACACATACAGTGTAACTGACAACCTATATGTTACACACACAGTGTAACAGACAACCTATCTGTAACACACACAGTGTAACTGACAACCTATCTGTTACACACACAGTGTAACAGACAACCTATCTGTAACACACACAGTGTAACTGACAACCTATCTGTAACACACACAGTGTAACAGACAACCTATATGTTACACACACAGTGTAACAGACAACCTATCTGTAACACACACAGTGTAACAGACAACCTATATGTTACACACACAGTGTAACAGACAAGCTATCTGTAACACACACAGTGTAACAGACAACCTATCTGTAACACACACAGTGTAACAGACAACCTATCTGTAACACACACAGTGTAACAGACAACCTATATGTTACACACACAGTGTAACAGACAACCTATCTGTAACACACACAGTGTAACAGACAACCTATATGTTACACACACAGTGTAACAGACAACCTATCTGTAACACACACAGTGTAACTGACAACCTATCTGTAACACACACAGTGTAACAGACAACCTATCTGTAACACACACAGTGTAACTGACAACCTATCTGTAACACACACAGTGTAACAGACAACCTATCTGTAACACACACAGTGTAACAGACAACCTATCTGTAACACACACAGTGTAACAGACAACCTATCTGTAACACACAGTGTAACAGACAACCTATCTGTAACACACACAGTGTAACAGACAACCTATCTGTAACACACACAGTGTAACAGACAACCTATCTGTAACACACACAGTGCAACTGACAACCTATCTGTAACACACACAGTGTAACAGACAACCTATCTGTAACACACACAGTGTAACTGACAACCTATCTGTTACACACACAGTGTAACAGACAACCTATCTGTAACACACATAGTGTAACAGACAACCTATATGTTACACACACAGTGTAACAGACAACCTATCTGTAACACACACAGTGTAACAGACAACCTATCTGTAACACACACAGTGTAACAGACAACCTATCTGTAACACACACAGTGTAACAGACAACCTATCTGTAACACACACAGTGTAGCAGACAACCTATATGTTACACACACAGTGTAACAGACAACCTATCTGTAACACACACAGTGTAGCAGACAACCTATCTGTAACACACACAGTGTAACAGACAACCTATCTGTAACACACACAGTGTAACAGACAACCTATCTGTAACACACACAGTGTAACAGACAACCTATCTGTCACACACAGTGTAACTGACAACCTATCTGTTACACACACAGTGTAACAGACAACCTATCTGTAACACACACAGTGTAACAGACAACCTATATGTTACACACACAGTGTAACAGACAACCTATCTGTAACACACACAGTGTAACAGACAACCTATCTGTAACACACACAGTGTAACTGACAACCTATCTGTAACACACACAGTGTAACAGACAACCTATCTGTAACACACACAGTGTAACAGACAACCTATCTGTAACACACACAGTGTAACAGACAACCTATTTGTTACACACTTTTCCTTCACACTCTCTTTGAGATCAACCCTGAGATTCTTTTGGAAAATTGGCACTAAATGAACAAATGATCAAACAGGTATGAAAAATCAGCAACATTTCTGCTGTAATAAACCTGACAAACATTCACATAAAACTGATGTTGTGTTGTTGAATAATGTTGTTTCTGAAATTTGGAATACAAGAAGAAAAACCACGTTGGCTGGATATTATTGTTTTAGCATTATTATGGTGAATAAAACAATATTAAAATCCTCGTCAATCAGCTTAGTATAAACTTCTTTGTAAAGTTTTTAGGCCTAAGGCTGATATCTACAGATTTTTTAATGAATAAAGCTGTTCTGGATGGAGGAGGAGAGTACAAGGCTGAAAGACAAGACGATTTCTGTGCAGAGTGGATGGATTATCAGATTATCAGATTGTCAGAATGAGAGGTTATCTAGGACTCAGGTCAGGATATAGAATAAAATACAACAGGATGAAAAACATAAAGACTGAACTAAACATTCACAAAACTGCGTGTGGGTTCACACCAGAGTTGTAGATGACGAACTGCTAGGTAGGTAAAGGATGAACAGGATTTCAGTACTGCATGGATCAGTGAAGGTGAGAAGCAGGTTTTCTGGGAATCCCCTGTTCACCTGTGGAGAAGAGAAACAGCAGCATGCTGACCACAAAAGAAAACCAAAAGATGGCAGCAGAGAGACAGGGACAGAGACTGACAGAAGCTTTGTTTTGAATGTTTCAATTCTTATTTAATTTAAACTGTCCAAAAACGTACAAACCACAAGCCCACTTAACAATGCAGAAGTTTATCATGACTGAAACTCCATTTTCATCACCAGTCTTAAGCTAACATGTACAGATGTGGGCGGAGATTAAAACCCTTCCCTTAGCAGAAGTACACTAGAAGTTAATTTAGCTGAGGATGGACTACTTGAATATAAATATAGCATGTATAGTGTATAACTTAATGTAGGAAGTGTAGGAACTGAATACTCCTTCAGACTAAAGTGGAACATTTTCGCTTGACAATAGACAGAAAGCACATATAAGTAAATGGAAGTATACTGCCTCACTTTTTGTACAGATTAGTTAAGGGACGATCTCACACTTTTAAGATTCAGTACAATACTGATTTTAACATAAAACATTAAATACCATACATAGACTCTATGCACAGAGCTCTGTGACGTATTGCTGGTTTAAAATAAGACAGCTTTTATTTTGGGTGTTTAACTTGAAAGACGAACAATGTGCTTAACATCATTTATGGTGACTCTGGTTGCTCCAAAAGGCATCTTGTTAACTCCAAATACTCCACTATTTCCATGTAAACAACATAACCGGAAAGGATTGAGCGGTCAAGGGACAAATGTGGAAGTAGGTCGTACATAAATCCGTTATGAATCGTCCATCGATCCATATGAATCGTTCATTCATTTATCGTCTTAAAACCAAAAACAAAAAACGATTTGTTTTTCGTTATCTGATTTGTGAACTAAATCAAAATTGGAGCAAACTGATAATGAGCGTTCAATTTCGTTTTTCAGCGTATAACTCTGCTTCATTTGTAATTAGTTTTTTTGTGCGTTATTGAGGACACAATGCGAGCTGCGGATGCTAATATGGTTAATTTAGAAGAATGCTCAGGTTTAGTGACAGAGTGCTTTGAGAAAAGTCAAACGCATGCAGAGATTTCAGAAATGTCGTTGAGAAGATTCTGTTTGAAGCTCCAGCTCCGGAGAAAAAGACATATGACGGACGGACAACTTAAAGTTGCACTTGTGTCAGCCATAGATAAGGTAAGAATGACCCTTAAATGTATATTTATTTTATGTAGGATACACAATGTAAGGCTGGGGGGTTTACCGTATCTGCATTTATGGATGTAATATTTTCCCATAATCATCAGATTGATGCTGTCATGTGCAAAATAATATTTATTGAAAATAAATAAATAACATTGTAATTAAAAAAACAAATCAAAGAGTCATATACTTAGAACAGAACATTTTAGATTGTAGGCAGAGGAATACTATCATGTTTGACCCAAAGACTGTTTTTGAATCAGATTTTGGTGTTTTGACCCCTCCCTAATTGTTTTCTAGTAAAGTCTGTTTTTTTGCTGAGCTTGTTTGCTGAATAAAAGACCAACTACAGCAGCTGGGATTTTGGTGGAGCTGGGAGTCTGTTACCGAGCTATCTTCATCTGCAGAAGATCCTTTCTCAGGGCACAACAGATGTGATGCTGAGCAGCAACGTGGACAGACTTTCCCTGACACGACTCTTTCTGATACAGAATTTAACCACAAACAAACTTTTTCCAGATGCGTTGCTTCATCTAATAAATATTACTGGCAGACATGCTGAGTAAATGCTGATTATAAATGTAACGTTTGACTGAATGCATAAAGAAGACCCAAAATAAAACCTCTAACTGTCTTTATTTCTGTTGTAACATATTCATGTTAAGTTTGTAATAAATATTCTGCTCTGCCATGAAACCATGTTGTTTATTTTATATCCATTATAACACTCATGTCAGCATTGAGTTTTACCAGCAAGAAGAGACATTTCTGAACAGCTTTGAAAACGTCAACATGAACTGTTTTAATAAAACTTTAAACTTCAAATGGAGCCAGTAAACACCAACTCCTAAATAAAGCAAGTCCAATATGATGCAGTCCTTTTGGATGTTGTTTTCCAGATCATCAGCCTGACACTTTAGGCAGGAATCACGGCACCTCTTCCCCAAGACGTCCTTAACAACCAATCAGGTTCATGCAGCAGGTCGAGAAAAAAGGCTTTTCCAAAGACCTGCAATTAAAAAAAATGTAGAGATTAGAGTCAAGTAATTATTGACTAAATTGGACATAAATCAATGAAATCCATTATAGTTTGTCTGTATGCTTTATACCATTGTAAAATTACTTTGGTCTCCTTATTATTCCCTTGTAGAGCTGTCCTCTGTCCTTCTGGTTCTGCACAAACTTTTCTGGAACTTTGCTTCTAAAAACTTGACCTGCAGAAATCACACATTTTAACTCTTTAATTTGATGTTTCATTGGAGTTTACTGTAGGTGTCAGTTTTGTCCTCAGGAGCTGGCTAACAGGCCAGCACAGGAGCACCTCAGGGTCCTCCAGGGTTCATACTTCATTTAAATAAGAAGGCCCAAGACCATTAAAACATTTATAAACCATTAAAAGAACTTTAAAATCAATCCTGAAACGCACAGCCATTTTAAAATGGGAGTAATGTGTTCCCGGCCTCTGGTCCTCGTCAGAACTTGTGCAGCTCAGTTCTGTCAAAAAGAACAGCCAGATTTCTCATGCAGTGAGAAGGGTTAAAACTCTGAAGATGTGGTAAAATCATCTCTCTCTTATCTTCAGGACCGATGATTACAACTTCAGTTTTGCCCTGGTTGAGCTGAAGTTCTCTGCCATCCATGACTTTATATCTAAAATACAGTTAAAAAGAGTGTTTACAGGTTCAAGGTCATCAGGAGACACAGTGATGTAAAGCTGTGTATCATCAGCGTAGCTGTGAAAGTCAACATCGTGTCTCCTGATGACATCCCCAAGAGGCAACATGTACAAATTAAAAAGTATAGGCCCTAAAATGGACCCTCGGGGAACCCCACAACTTATTTGATGGATTCTTGAAGAGAATGTATCCATACTTACACAAAAGTGTTGATCGGTAAGATGGGAATAAAACCCCTTAAGAACATTTCTTAAAACCAGATTGATATTCTTCTAAAATGTTTTTGGTATTTAAAAACTCATGTAGTTCAGTAGCCACAGTTTTTTTCTGTAATTTTACTAAAAACAGTAAGTTGGTTACAGGTCTGTAGTTATCCAGAGTATCAGGATCTAAATGACTCGTCTTCAGAAGGAGCCTCACCACTGCTGTTTTACAGGCAGAAGGAAGACACCCGTCTGAAGAGAGCAGTTGTTTAAAAGCTCTGACTCAAAGAATCCATCAAATGTTTGAAACAGTGAAGTGGGAATGGGATCTAAAAGGCAGGTTGTGTTATTTGGGATATAACTCAACCAAGCATCTTTGCATCAACCAGGACAAAACTCCCCAGAGTTTCCTCTGGTAAAACCAATGCTGGTGATCTGTTAAAACCAGAGTATGGTACAGATGAAATGTTAGATCTTATTGCATTGATGTTACCATGAAGTGGTCTGCAAAGTCCTCACATGCAGCATTAGATGATGACATGGAGGACTTGTTGAAGTCTTTTAAAAAGAAATCTGTGATTGTTTCTATTTTCTAAGATAAGATTTGAAAAATCAAGAGTTCTGGCCTTTGTAACTGAGTTCTTGTACATTTTGAGTTGTTCTTTTAAAATGTCTTGATGAATTGTTAATTTCGTCTTCCTATATCTCCTCTTTGCTCGCCTGCAGATCTGTTTCAGATGCTTAACGTCTTCCATGGTGTTTTATTAGTGGTTCTTGTTGTTTTTGTCTTGATTGGAGCCATCGCATCTATGGAAGATTGAAATCTGTGATTCAAATCAGCAACAATATGATCACAGGATGCAGGTAAAATCTGAGCAGGAGTTTCTTTAGAAATATCAATAAAACCTGCAGCCTCTTCAGGAGTTAGAAACCGTTTCCTCACAGTTCTCACTGAGGCTTCCTGCTGGATTTCACTGGTGACATTAAAAACACACAGTAGTGGTCTGATATAGAGGAGTCAACAACAGAGGAAACTCCGGCAGACAACAGTATGTAATGACAAGATCCAGGCGTTTCCTCTGTTGTGAGTGACCTGTTGTTTAAAATCCATGCTGATCAGAAGATTTAAAAACTCACAGGCATAGACATCATTACTTTATCAACATGGAAATGAAAATCACCAGTTAGTAAAATCCTATTATACCTAAGATGAAGATATGATAAAAATTCAGAAAATTCTTCAATAAAACAGGAAGGAGGAACTCAGGTATAGTAGTGACCTGTTAATGATATAATAAGTGGGTTGAGACCAAAACCAACATGGGGGAGGATCTGACCATTCTTCTGGTGAACTTCATCATATTTTTCTCATTTGGATCGAGACAATAATAAAAAGTTCTTCTTTGCAGGTGTCTGCTCATCTTTGCACAATTAGTTTACGGGACCGAATGGATCGTCTTACATGTGATGGTTTGTATGCATAAGTGTGCGTGTGAACTGTATGCTGATAAGTTTGTGAAGACTCTTGGAACCAGCAGGTATGTTTGTAACAACTGAGTGTGAGTACAGGCCCCGCCCACTTTAGACTAACATTCACTCTTGATTGTAACGATTATAAGCTTCCAGCATCTTGTTGCCTGTAGTGTTCTGATTATTTCCTCCCTCCCCATAATCATCCTCTGACTTCTAGAACTCACGCTTTTCCCCTGTCTTTTGTGCCCCCCGATATGCCTCTCTCTTCTTCCTCCTTCCTTTTTCCATCCGGTCCAACAAAAAAGACACTAACATAAATAATATAAATACTGTTTAGTTTAAATTACAAAAGGGGTTTTTATAAATGAAGATTTTTAACCCCCGATGTAACAGTAAAATCTGTCTAACACAAGAGGCTCTCGGATCGTATCTGTTTGCTTGGCTGTTGGACAGGACAAGTAAAAAAAAAGTTCTTCTAATTTTATTCTTATTTGTTCCTCCTTAGACTAATGTTGGTCAGCAAGTCATCAGAGTGGGTCACAGAGAGAGAGCTTTGGCTGAAAGGGCCGTCATTCAGAAGCAGCTCCTGCAGCAGGTGGTGAAGCTCACCTGAATGATCTCATGAACCCAGACATGGAGACTTGATTTCCGATGTTTTGTAGAACTCTCCACAATAAATGAACCTGCTCTCTCACTGTCGTCTGTGTTTTCCATAATGGAGAAATGAGGCTAAAATCTTTTGACAGTAGCTCCTCTCACACGCACTGGAAACGTCAAGTTTCACATTTGTTTCAAGAAACACATTTCTGGACAAGCATCGAGCAGCAACACCTGAATTGCGAACTGTGCTTTTCTGGTCCAATCAGAGCAAATCTGACAAAATGAGTCAGTTTGACTAAAAATCAGAAAAATGTTCTCGGTAATAAATGTTAGCACAGATAAAAGCACGTAGCCGCCGTGAAAACAGAACCAAGTCGAGTTGATTCAGGAGGAAAACATGGACTCACATCATAGACTGGTGTTCAATTCATGAAGCTGACATGATTTTACTTGATTGTGTTGAGTTTTGAGAGGATCTGGTGTTTCACTGAAGGAGGAGCAGAGAGCCTGACAGCAGTCAAACACAGTGATGTCTCCCTGAACCTGAGCTGGAGGGCAGACAGAATTAATCGATTATCAGAAGAAACGTGAAGCTGATAAGAAAACTACCACAGCGATCTGAAAATGTGCATGTTTGTGTGTGCACGGATGCAAGCGTAGGATTAAGCCTCTCAGACTAATGAAAGCGTGCAGATTGTTCTCAGCTCTCTCACACCTGGTGCAGGACAAAAATAGCTGCCATGGCGACAGCGACACTGAGTGCATGTGACAGGCGTGTTCGGAGCAGCTGTAGCACGTTTCCGTGGACACTGCATCCATGGGAATCTGACGGCTTGAACCTTCGGTTGAAAGAAATCCAGCAGAAAGTGAGCTGCAGAACCCCAAAGTGCCCCAGCCATGAATGAGAATCCTCGTTTTTAGAAAGATGTTTTCCCTGTGGAAGAGCAGGTGCACTTCCTGGAAGGCAGGTGATTTTACAAACAGGGTAGAGTGAGCCTGTGGGAGCTGAGGATGGCATTAGTATGCTCCTAGCAGAGTCTCAGAGACCTTTGTGGTGCTCACACAAACGCCTCATTATTGCCATGGAGCAGACTGGAGCTAAATGACTTCAGTCCAGCGGCTCTCCTCACTGCTTTATCTTGGAGAGATGAAAGGAGAGTCGTAGCATCACTTCATTACCTGAGGGACAAAAGGGCCAGTCTGTTCAAAGAGGAAACTTCAGCTCTAAAGCCGAAAATGAGTCTGAGCATCACACTTAGTTGGAAACGGGAATGTAGTTATTATCTTCTGTGTCCTGCATCCTCAGCTCTCACTCCAGGCTGTGAAATAACAAGTGTCACAAAGTCACCAAGCAGCTTTGATTCATCCTGCCAATGAAACTGTGAAGGGCGGAAAACCTTCCACCCTCTTTTCACTCTTTCATCCAACCTCTCCTTCCATTCCACATCAAACTTCTGCAGCTTCTTCTGTCAAAGTAAAAATCGAAACTTTGTCAGTGAGAGATGCATGTATGGTGCACTCAACCTACCCCCAATTCCATAAGGAGTTGGAGAACCGGATGAATGCTTCCTTCTGTTTCTGCGTTACATTCTGGTGTTCTAGGGTGTATTTGGTTCGCTTTCTCATCTTTTGAGGTGGTCTCGGTTCATTTCCAATTGGACTGAGTTCCAGTTCACTCTCAGTTTCCTCAGTCTAAATAGGCTCTGTGCTCAGGCCGGGATAACTGGACCAAAATGGCACCGTCGCCAGGCACGATGGGATGTAAACAGAGTAGCTGAGCAACAATGAGACACAGCAGCTCATTAACATGTGGTGGGATGAGTGCACTCTGATTATAGCAACTTTTAAGGTGATCCACATGGCTTCTCACATGGTTTTCCAGAAAATCCTTTTGTCACAAACACTTCAAAACTGGTCAGCAAAATATAAAGTTTGAATAAGTGAACTATTCTGACAAGGATTAAGCTTAAAAAATAAATTATTCGTTCCCTCGTTCCTTTGCCCCACCCTCTTAATTCCTGGCCAATGACTGTAGAGATCTCTGGCCATGTGGTGTTGTTTACAAGTCTTGATCAAAAAAAGAAATCTCCAGTAGATGGCAGTCTGAATACAGAACAAATGCAAAGTTCAGGACTCAATCTGGACTAAATCAAGTGGACTGGGTCAAGCTTTTTCAGTCTGAATACAACCTTGAAGTCCCACTGCAATCATCTGTTAATCTACTGTAGAAGTGTTCCCAGTGGTCTTTTCATTAAAATTATGCTTTTTATTTTTTTAAGTCAAAATCAAAAAACCTGTGTCCCCTCCCCCCCTACCTATTGCTGAGAGCTCAGAGCATGGAGCTTGTGGCCCGCCCCGTAACCATTTATAATAAATGTCCTCCATCATCTGAAAAATGCCCCAAGAACATGTTAAAAAACACCTCTATCACCAGGGTGGGTCTATTAAACTGCAGAGGTGCATTTTGTGGTGTTACTTGGTTTTTCTGGGGTTCTTGTTTAGAACTCATCAGGGTTGTGGGGTTTGATGGGAGCAGATGTTCAGATTTGTGTAATTAATTTGCCTGTGGAGACTGAGGCCAAGATCAGCGCCAGCATCAGCTCACAGGTCTGAGGCCGGACGTGGTCTCATCCTCATCTGCACAGCAGGATGTGAAGCAATCGGGATAAAGGTGTTCTGGGGAGTCCACCCCTCCAGCTGCAGCTCAGGTAACAGTTGCAGATTTGGGTCTTGGCACTGGAACTTGAGTGAGCAGAAAGTGTGGTGACAGCCTGCAAAGGATGCTGGGATGTCGTCCTTTGGTGCAGCAGCAAACGCATCTGAAAGGTGTAGCAGCTGCAGCTTAGACGACAAAGTCTTTGATGTCAGTCTGTCACGCTGATGTTCCCCAGTCTCTCCTGCAATGCAGAAGACAGCATTTTCATTCACATACGAGTAAACAGCTCAACCACATGACTTCTGGGGGGCTCTGTCTCCTCCAGGGGCAGGCAGAAGAAGTCAGTTCAGGAGTGTTGCATAACTGCAGCATCACTTGGTTTAAAGAAGAATTTCTGGGGAGGAGAATTGCAGTGACCTGTCATCACACAGTCGAAACAACTTTTGAAGCTTTGCATGCACTCACCTGGAAAAGACACCCCCTCCTACCCCCCAACTATTTCACGTTTTCCTGCCTTTGTCTTTGCTGTCAGTAAAACTCATCTGAAATAGTTTGCTTAAAATGCGTCTGTTAATGCACTCACACCAGACGCAACTCAGTAGTTTAGACGTGAATCAGGTTCTGCGGCCTGAATTAAGCGGGCGGCGCGGCGCGAAAGTCTGGAAGAAGGGGCGGGACACATGAATTGCATTCAGTTTGAATGCACCTTTACAGCCACATTTAAAAAAAGATTTCACCTGACTGCAGAAAAACTTGTACCTTCACACGCTAACATAGAGGTAGCAGTAACTCTGGGGAGCTCAGACCGCATCTTCAGCATTTTCTCTCACTGTTTTATGGTTGCAAATTAAAATTGTAGAACTATTCAATTCACAATAGAATATAAGGGACAATTCAAAGAGTAAAAAAAGGCTTTGTCTTGGTCCATGTCACTGATCTACACTCATCTTAAATGAGCTCATGGAACTTTTCTGCTCTATAAAGGCACACCAGATTATATGGCAATGAATGTTCTATGTTTCCGCATACTTGATGTTATAAGATACCGAAACATAAGGCACTAAGCAAGGCAAAAGAGTCAGAGAAAAGTCCTTATGTCAGTCCGACTTTATTAACTTAGTTCAGTTACTCTAAAACATGTATATACAGTGGCTTGTGAAAGTTTTCATACCCCTTGAACTACTCTGCATTTTCTCCCATTATCATCACAAACATAAATATATTTTATTGGAATTTTATGTGAAAGACCAACACAAACTGGGACACAATTACCACACCGCCCAACACAACTACACGTTAACCACATACCGTGTATCTTTAAATAGTAGCCGGGGCGTTTATTCCAAAAAAAAGTTGGCCGACCCAGTATTTATTAGAGACCAGTGTCAATTGGAGCAGCGTCTTAAAGGAGCCCAGCCACTATTAGAGACAAGTGTCTAATACTACTAACACCTATTAGACCTGCCTTCTATTGGAGACCGGCGTCTGTTAGAGACCGGCCATTATTGGAAGATATACGGTATGCATATTGACAATAACACCCAAACTCGTTTGTGAGTTGTAAAGGAAACAAACGGACTTTTTGACAGATTGCCGTGTACCTCTCAAAATCACTTCAACATCAAAAATCAACTACATTTAATCCATGTATAAGGTGCTCCAGATTACCAAGCTGTTTTTGAAAATAAATAAATAAATAAATAAAGATTTTAAGTGTTCCTAATACTACAAAAAATACAGAAGAATACATGGGCAAGTAAAAAGACACGTTTAATGACAACATCCTTTGTAAGGTTTAAAGAAATCTGCAGATCTAAAGGGCTGTTGATGCACAAAAACAAGAAGATTGAAAAAGCCAGATTTTCCAGTGGTCCTGGTTGCTCTTATCCTTGAAGTGAATGAGCTCAGCGTGGTTACCATGGAGATTTCATTCTAGATTTAAAAGATATGTGAATTTATCTGGCTTTATTTCAGCCCAACAAAGATCAAACACATCATCCCAGGTGTCTACACCTGCTTCTTTTTTACCCCAATGTGACAATCCTGTAACCAAACCAACCTGGATGATCTGATCAATTTCATTCAGGTTGGGATTTTGAGATTACCATGAATTTCTTAATCCCAGATCTGCAAAACAATGTCTGAGCTGGAATGCTTGGCTACATAATCTCAATATATTAAATATAGTAAATATATATATATATAAATTCACACATTTTTAATGGTTCTGATTGTAAATTAAGATGCACAAAAAACAAAAAAAGGACTCTGTGCTGCAGCTGAGACTCTGCGAATGTTTGATGTGAAAATCCTGATGAACAGACTCACAGCCCACAGGAAAACAGTACAAAAAAGCCGACATGTCAAATAAAAGCTGACTCAGTGATGGGATTAAAAAAAAGCCAAACGGAAGACAGTGTCAGAGTGTCTATCCTTTCAAAGAAACACAAAATCAACTCTACAAATCAAACAGAGATCTCACTGACCCGGTTTCCTTTCAGACACTGGAATAAATGAGGAAGGATTAATGGTTTAATCGTTGCTGAATGACCCTTTTTCCAATTTACAGCTCCTGTTGGAAAAAGCCCCTTTGAAGGATCTTTTGAGTCACTTTGGGCTTGTCTCTGCTGGTGCTTTGATTCAGTAATTATGTGGAGAGATCAGAGCTTCACTGAGAACACAGAGGTAAAGTGGGCTGCACTGGAAAAAATTCCACAAATTTATGTCCACAAATTCAGGAAATGAGGCCATCATCTCCAAGCGAACATCCACCAAAATCTCTCGTTTTCACTAGTGCAGCTTTTCTTAAAAGCCACCCTTTTTCTTTGGGGGGGGCAACAGCTGGCTCAAATTCAGAGTTTCTTTCGTGCTGTCAGTTTGACTGATCTGATGACGTCCACAAGGAAACAGGACGTTCAAGGCACAGCATTCCCGTGCTTTCCAGCAAGCGTCAGTCAGAGCTAAAACTTCGTGCTGTCACTTCTGTGAGAAGACCTGTGAAATATCAGCACCAGCAGCTTTCAGTTTCACTGAAACATTTAAAATTCTGGGATTATTAAAGATGGAAAGAATAAGGGTCAGCAGCTCCAAGTCTGAGGCTATGGTTCCTGACTGGCGAAAGGCAGGTTGGCCTCTCTGGGTGGGTGGAGTGCTCTTGCTTGTTGAAAGCCTCCTCACAGCTTGGTTTGGGAACACCACCACAAAAGAGAAGAAGATGCTGCAAAAAGTCATCAACAAAGCAGTAAAAATTATCGCTTGTAACCCTCCATCCATCGAGACGAAGCAGGAGGAGAGCAAAGAAGATCCTCAGGGACACTGCAGGCCTGAAAGCATTCAAACACAGACCGCACTTCCACAGCAGCTTCTTCCAGCTGCAGTAGGGGCGGCTGTGGGGCAGTGGAAATGGCAGGCAGTCAGTCTGTGATCGAAGGATTGCAGGTTCGATTCCCACCTTGCCTGCCCATGTGTCAAAGTGTCCTTGGGCAAGACACTGAACCCCACATTGCCTCTGATGGAAGGTTGGCACCAGTGTTCGGCAGCAGAGCCACCATCAGTGCGTGAATGTGTGTGAGTGTGTGAGTGTGTGAGTGTGTGTGTGTGTGAGTGTGTGAGTGTGTGAGTGTGTGAGTGTGTGAGTGTGTGAGTGTGTGAATGGGTGAATGTGTGAATGGGTGAATGTGTGAATGGGTGAATGTGTGAATGGGTGAATGGGTGAATGTGTGAATGTGTGAATGGGTGAATGGGTGAATGGGTCTGTGACTGTGAAGCGCTTTGGGCCTTCAATGAAGGTAGAAAAGCGCTGTATTAGTATACGCCATTTACCATTTTTTTTTACCAGTGTTACACCCCTTTCTGTCTAGAGGGGGTGGAGCATAATATAAAGGTAAACTAATATAATTATAACAAAAAATAAAACACCAAAAAGACATCTCCACAAAAAGATAACACAATTATTTACACAGAAACAATAAACACCAACCAACAGCAACTTAAGTGAAGCAAAAGGCTTCAAGGTGAACAAGACCAAAATAACAAACAAACAACCCCCCCCCCATCTGAACACAAAACCTCTTTACCTGTTTATGAAAGAAAAGGGAAAACAACAACAAAACACTAATCTCTCTAGTCTAACATAAACAGGAGAAAATGTTCACCAAAGAAAATGGCAGTTCACCCCTACTGCTACACTTTAAACATAACCACAGAAAATAACAGAGTGAACCTCAACTCTAAACTACAAAGTGCAGCACAACAACATAACAAGTGAAGAAGAGCACCAACCAGGCTCCCTTCTCACCAGCCAGAGGTCCGCACTTTTAGGTCTGCCTCCATCACCTTGGGTCCATGGAGGCCAGACCCCCCTACACCAAACCTGAAACAAATGAACACAGAGACACAAAGATCCATACAAACAAAGAGGCCCCACTCTGACAGAAATAAAACACAGAATACAAAAATATAAAGAAAAAACAAAATCTGGCTGGGGCCATAACATGAAGTTAACATGTTAGCACAGGGCAGAGGAAAAGGACAACTGAAGTACACAGCACAGCAAAAGAAATAATCCTCCCTGCTACACAACCAATACAATTGACACTATTCATTTATTCAGTTTATCTGGACTATTTATCTGTACCAATACTGATGTTAACCAGTCACTGGGAGACTCAGTGTAATAAGAAAAATTAACAATGTGTGCAAAAATGAAAAGGTTAGGAAACTGCAATAATGATCATTACGTCACGCTTCAATCTACAATTCATTTGGCTTTTTTTTTTTTTCTTAAATGTGTAAATGTGTATATATATCTATATATATATAGATATATCTATATATATCTATATATATCTATAGATATAGATATATATAGTGCGTGTTCAGGAATTGAGGTCTGGAACGAATTTGAGGTTTTCCACCAAAAGATTTATTCCTAACATGTAAGTACTAATAACAGAGCTCTGGGTCTTCAAAATGTCCCATATCTTCTATTGTCTAAATGGATGATCTAACACCATGAGGTAGACATCCTCTGACCCTTGACCCATCCATTTTAAACAGAATGATTATGCATAAGCAAACAGTAGGCTGGGTCTTCCTCTCCGATTGGTCCTTCGTGCCTCCTTCCTCACTTGTAGTTTCTTATGGACTCTGTTCCCAGATGGACTGGTTTTTTCCACTGGTCTGTGAATCCCATCCTCCACATGAGCTGGTTTACGACCCCACATTCTTGTTGTCACCTGTGTTCGTCTACAGCAGCTGAAATGCAGCTCCTGCAGCAGTTCTCCTCAAAGAGAAGCTCAGACCTATAAAATCATTTCAACCTCTATGGAATAATCAGAATTACACTGTATGTTATAACTACAAATTCTTTCAAGCTTTTAATCACTAAGCATTTCAATTTATGTTAAGTTTTATTGAACTGGAAACTGCTTCTTTTATATTGCTGTATTCTGTACCTTACCCTGACTCGAGAACTGCCAAAGAAAAATTCCTCTTTTCTTAGCTAACCTGTTGCTTCTGTGGAACATTCAATCTAAAAGATGAACCCGAAGGTTCAGGTTCGCGTTTGTGCGACTTCTGTCAACCCTCACCTCTGGCATCGCTCCCCTATGGGATTTGTCTTCCGTTTTGTCTTTAAACTTCCTGATGAAGAGAACTCAAGCCAGCAAACCAAAGCCCTCACTGAAAAAGATCTGTAGAGAAGATATCTGCATCTTCTCCCTCCAGATGCATTTTCTGGGTTGGGCTCCAATTGGGCTGGTGTGGTCTGTGATCAGACCTGTGTCACTTTTTTGCCAAAGTACAGATGGCTCATTAGCCTGGAGCAGGAAGCTGCTGGCAAAGCTGTGGAGAAAACACCTCACATGCAGCTCAGACAGTGAAAGGACAGCTGCACGGTGACGGCTGTCACACTAAACAGCCCCAGACCCATAAACAGCCCACTGCCAGACGGCGCCACCTGAAGGAGGCTTCTGTAAATGTGACAGCATAAAGTCCAGGAGTGAGCCTGAGAGATGAAAACAGTGGCAGAAGCCCTCACATGAAATAATTACCTGCTGCTGTTAGCTAGCTCCTGGTGCTGTCGCTCAAATGAGCCACCGGCGACACGCTGAAAACCCCAAATATGACTGACCTGACACCCACACTTATCAGGGACAGGAAACTGTCCGCCAGGGAGACTTCATGTGGACCATCAAATCATCTCACACATTTTCAGCTGCTCCATCAGACCACCGTTTGCACCTCATGTCTTCCTTAGACATCAATAACTTTTTAGGGGTTTTAAATTGAAGTTTAGAAGTTGTTCTGAGACTAATAGATCCAGTAAATCTTAATATGATGTTGTCCTGTTAATTCCTGAAAAAGTGTTCTTCAGAAATTATTGTAAAATATAAGAAGTGAGACTACATTTACTTTAAAGGTGGAAGAAACAATCATCTACTCGCTCGAAACAGTCATCTGCTCGCTGGAAACAGTCATCTGCTCGCTGGAAACAGTCATCTGCATGCTGGAAACAGTCATCTGCTCGCTGGAAACAGTCATCTGCTTGCTGGAAACAGTCATCTCTGTGCTGAAAACCGTAATCTGTGCACTGGAAACCGTCATCTGGGTGCTAGAAACCGTCATCTGCGTGCTAGAAATTGTCATCTGCGTGCTGGACACAGTCATCTGCATGGTGGAAACAGTCATCTGCATGGTGGAAACAGTCATCTGCTCACTGGAAACCGTCATCTGCTCACTGGAAACAGTCATCTGCTCACTGGAAACAGTTATCTGCGCACTGGAAACAGTCATCTACGCACTGGAAACAGTCATCTGCGCACAGGAAACAGTCATCTGCTCACTGGAAACAGTCATCTGCGCACTGGAAACAGTCATCTGCGCACTGGAAACAGTCATCTGCGCACTGGAAACAGTCATCTGCTCTCTGAAAACAGTCATCTGCATGCTGGAAACAGTCATCTGCTCACTGGAAACAGTCATCTGCATGCTGGAAACAGTCATCTGCTCACTGGAAACCGTCATCTGCTCATTGGAAACAGTCATCTGCATGCTGGAAACAGTCATCTGCTCACTGGAAACAGTCATCTGCATGCTGGAAACAGTCATCTGCTCACTGGAAACAGTCATCTGCTCACTGGAAACAGTCATCTGCTCACTGGAAACAGTTATCTGCGCACTGGAAACAGTCATCTGCACACTGGAAACAGTCATCTGCTCACTGGAAACAGTCATCTACGCACTGGAAACAGTGATCTACGCACTGGAAACAGTCATCTGCGCACTGGAAACAGTCATCTGCATACTGGAAACAGTCATCTGCTCTCTGAAAACAGTCATCTGCATGCTGGAAACAGTCATCTGCTCACTGGAAACAGTCATCTGCTGACTGGAAACAGTCATCTGCGCACTGGAAACAGTCGTCTGCGCACTGGAAACAGTCATCTGCGCACTGGAAACAGTCATCTGCTCACTGGAAACAGTCATCTGCGCACTGGAAACAGTCATCTGCGCACTGGAAACAGTCATCTGCATGCTGGAAACAGTCATCTGCTCACTGGAAACAGTCATCTGCTGACTGGAAACAGTCATCTGCGCACTGGAAACAGTTGTCTGCGCACTGGAAACAGTCATCTGCTCAATGGAAACAGTCATCTGCGCACTGGAAACAGTCATCTGCGCACTGGAAACAGTCATCTGCGCAATGGAAACAGTCATCTGCATGCTGGAAACAGTCATCTGCACACTGGAAACAGTCATCTGCATGCTGGAAACAGTCATCTGCACACTGGAAACAGTCATCTGCATGCTGGAAACAGTCATCTGCGCACTGGAAACAGTCATTTGGGACTGGAAACGGTCATCTGCTCACTGGAAACAGTCATCTGTTCACTTGAAACAGTCATCTGCGCACTGGAAACAGTCATCTGCTCACTGGAAACAGTCATTTGCGCACTGGAAACAGTCATCTGCATGCTGGAAACAGTCATTTGCGCACTGGAAACAGTCATCTGCGCACTGGGAACAGTCATCTGCGCACTGGAAACAGTCATCTGCGCACTGGAAACAGTCATCTGCTCACTGGAAACAGTCATCTGCATGCTGGAAACAGTCATCTGCGCACTGGAAACAGTCATTTGGGACTGGAAACAGTCATCTGCTCACTGGAAACAGTCATCTGTTCACTGGAAACAGTCATCTGCGCACTGGAAACAGTCATCTGCTCAATGGAAACAGTCATCTGCGCACTGGAAACAGTCATCTGCGTACTCGAAACAGTCATCTGCGCACTGGAAACAGTCATCTGCACACAGGAAACAGTCATCTGCGCACTGAGTTTGTGTGTCTGCGGGATTATTCATAAATACAGATGCTGTCAGGTGATTTTTGCTTTTCCTCTGTGGTTTTGGCTGCTCCTCCTCATCCATGAAGTCACAGCACGCTCTCTGTTGTCTTTAGTTAATGAAGTGATGCCTTACGCTTATTCATTCATGAAAACAACACTCTGGTTGTTGACACGCTTTGCGTCTCTCCGTCTGTTTTGCATGTAGATGTATTCATCTGGCTGCTGCTGCTGCTTGGAGTGATCTAGGCTCACTTCTCACCTCCATGCACAGTTCATCAGCTGAAAACTGAACAACAATAAACACTGACTGGCTATGTGATGCCAGCCTCACCAAAAATGTTTAGAAACGTTTGTAGTTTCTTTTATTACCTTTTAAATCTTTTACTTATGATCTATTTTTTAGTTAATAAAGAAATCCTTCAGATTGTTCCTTTTAAATTCAAGTAAGACGACATTTGTTATAAAACCATTCTGCACATAAATGATGTGTTGATCTGCAGCTCGCGTTCTAGTTTGTGTTAAACTTAGACAGAGGAAGACCAGGGTCTTGCTGTCAATCTGAACAACTTTAAGCACAAAAGATTATCATGGTCCAGGGGAATATTTAATCCTGATTGGCTGTCCATTTGAAAGTGATAATGTTCACCTAAAAACAAAGTTCAGTCACATAGTCTCAATGTTCTATGTTACTGTGCTGGCCTAAACACCAGTTGGTAACAAGAACAACATAAACTTGAAACATGTCATTTTACATACGACTTATTGATTAATAATAGAAATAGTTTGTTCATCTACGTTTACTGATCAGGGTTAGTGGTGGATATTTCACCAATCAAAGCGGTTAGGAAACTGCTTGTGGACTTAGTTTCTTTGAAACAAAATTTCGCTTTGTCATCTGGACAGTAAACAAGCAATAAGATGTGCACTTTCCCTCTGAAATGATGCTTCGGATCACTTATTATGACATCTAGCTTATATACTACTTTCCTGGAGTCTATTTTGTGTCCTTTATCACATTTTCCGGAACAGCCAGCAATCAGCCAATCAGATTTGAGTATTCACCTGGACCATTTAAAGTGCAGAAACACAATATTAGTTTCTCGTGGCTGTATTTCAGCATCTTTGTATTCTTGGAGAAATACTGCAGACATTAAAGTCTTTACAGTTCTGCTTATCGCGCTGTTGATGTGTTTTGTGCACAAACTACACTTCTTTACAAATGTAAACATTTCAGACTATAAAAATGAAGGAAACATTTTCTCTCTGGCAGGTTTTTGTTCAAAAGCTGCATATTGCTGTGTAAAAGGTTGTAAAACATTGTGATCAATCACAACCTAAAAGTGTGAATAATTTGGTTGTTTTCATTGATTGAGGGCACTAGAAAAAACACCACTTTTTCCATCAACATGTTTGTGAAGAAGCAGTGTGACCGGATAAGGACGAACACTTGACTGTGTTTAAATGCTTCATGACATTCTTTCTGCAATCTGTGTTTTCACACCCACTGAGGTAAACACTTGTTTCAGCGGTCATGCCATGACGATGGTCTTTTTGGAGCATTGTACCTGTCACTCAGAGCCATCAGGTCGCTGAGTTAGAATCTGTATTTTTGTAATTTCTGTAATTTCTGTACTCATCCCCAGTTAAAACGGAGTTGTTTATGTGTCATTGAGCTCTGGAACGATAATGAGTACACGAGATGGTTCTTGTGAGATCTTGTTGTTTTGCTGCAGAGCTGCAGGAAGAGGCTTGGTAAGGTGTGCTGCCAACGGGTGGTCGGGGGTTTAGGCTAATAAATAATACCTGTCACCAGTTGGCAGCACACCTTTTGCTGCCCCATTTTGGCAGCATTTGCAATCAATACAAGCATGGCCAAATGAAATGTCAGGATATTTGACAGAAGGTTTTTTTCCTACACCTCTACTTAGGCTGAGTTTTTTCACGATTTGACTTTTCACAGTTGAGGTGATTTTTTTTTTGTAATGAAAGCTTTTGACCTCCTGGAGTTGAGTCCCTTCTGCACCTGGGTTTCCACTTCCTGACAACCGTAACAGAAACCTGTAGATTGTGTTTGCCGGACTTTCTTCTGCTTGTGAAAGAAAGCTGTGTTTTCTCTTTCACCTCCACATACGTTTTGCTTTGCTGGTGAACAGTTTGGAAGTTCTGTGATCTCTCAGTTCTGCAGCAGCAGACAAGGCTCCTTCAGGGTTTCACTTTTTCTTTGTAAACCTCTTGCTGCTGTTGCAGACAACAATGTGATATAACAAAACATGTAAAAAGACTAAAAGAGAAAAGCTGTGTCTGTTAAACGTCATAGCCTCACAGTGATGTTTGGTGAACTCGCTGTTTCTGACCTGGGATGTTTGGGTCAGAGCGGAGCTTCCTGCAGACTTCACACAGAGAGACATGAACCTGCGGTGACGCTCAAACCTGAAATGTGTCAGCAGTCTGCCTGAAGATCCCATTTACATAACTGCTGTCACACTGACGGGAAAGCAGCTGTCAGCCTCAGATGAAGAACCCAGGGATCCAGTGGACACAAACACTGATCCGTCACGGCCCGCTCTGCTCACCCAAAGAGTCTGTAAATGTCAGAGCTGCAGACAAAGTGTGTTTTTGTTTGCTTTTCAGCACAAAGCAGCCTGCTGACCCACTGAAGGATGGGAACTTTCTGAAGCGAAAGCTGCACATCCTCGCAGGTGACACACACACACACACACACACACACACCCACACCCACACACACACACACACACACACACACACACACACACACACACCCATTCTAGACATTTTTATGACATGTCCTCACTTTCCATCTAATAGGTAATGTATTGTATGTTTGTTGGTTGTTTATTTTGCGATTGTATCTGACAAAGTCGTACTGAAGGTGAGGCACACAGTAGCTCTGCCTCAACAAAGAGGGCGCTCGTGAGCTCACATTTGTCCTATTGTGTTGCTAATAAAGTTTAACAGGAATCTGTTATTTCATGTTTCGCTCTGAATGACTGCAAACATGGAGGATGTGATGTCATTAAAAACGTCTAAAAGTTGGACTTTGAATTAAAACGTGAAGTAAGACATTGTGGATGATCAATGCCAGACCAACACATCTTCATTGGGACTGAGACTTCTGAACCTAAAGGAAGATAAGGAGAACTTTGACGCTAAAGTCACTGGGATTTTTGGTTAGACAAACTGTGAGTGACAAAGCGTGCATCCTCCGTGGTTCTGTGTTTGTTCTATCTGTTGTAACATTCACTGTAGTGTATCTTTGGAGTCATACTGAACTGCTATACATTTGACATTCTTCCTTGGCCCAACATAAACCATCCATGTGACATATGGAACAATTAGCACTTGGCAAATGTGTTGGGTTCATATTACAGTTTTTTTTCTTTCACTTTGGCTCAGTTTTTTTGAAACAGAAATTCCAATTTTAAAACTCTGTGCTTTGCCTAAACAGTCTATGGTTCAGCAAAACACTCTGGATCAGCAGCAACATCTTTTCTATCCTAAAACAGATCACTCCTTTTAAAAAAGTAAATCCTGTCTCATTCAAATAGACAGAGCCACCACCAATTTACTCTCAATTACTTTGGCAGAAAAGACATTCTATAAACGCTTTGGTCTTTCCTCAGAATAACTTGTCTCCTGTAGCACAACAGCATGGACCAGCAGAAAAAGCTCATCTCTCTCCCAACAAGGTTCATCTGGGCTCCAAAACTAAGTTTCTGTATATTTTTACACTGTCCCTTTCACGTTCTATTAGTCCTGCAGATCAAAACGTTTAGACGTTTTGTTAGTAATCACCATGGGAACCCTCATGTCCAGCTGACTGAACAGAAAAGTGAATCAAACTGGAGAGAAAACAAAGAAAAAGAACACAACATGAACTCAAACTGGTAATGAGATTGTTGCAGTACTTGATTTATATTATGTTTTAATTGTAAAGAAAATGTCTCAGAGCAAGTATATATATATATAATGTCAAATAACCTGGCCAAAGATACTGCGTTTAAAACTCAAAATGCAAATTCTTTTCCTACTACAAAGCATCTCAAAGCGACTTCCACAATACGATAAATACTAGAGACCAAAAATATTAGTTAAAATATCATCATAATAAAAAATAAATAAAGACATAAAACCCAACACACACACACACACACACACACACACACACACGCATACACACACACGCATACACACACACGTCTCACAAGTACAATGAAAGGAATTATTGGTAAAGTTTATAAAATCAATTTAAAACATGTGAACATGTAAAAACAACATAAAAACTAAACAAAAAAAGAGGAGTTTTCAGTGTTTTCTTAAAAACCTCCACAGTGGATGAAGCCCTCACATCCTCAGCCAGGCTGTTCCACAGGGGAGGTCCATCGTGCTGAAACGTGGCCTTGCCGTGGATTTGGGTTCTGACTTTTGGATGTTTTGTAAGTCAAAAATGTAACCACCAAATTTGGTCAAGCAACGTAACTCTGGGAGTTTCCCTCCACTCCTTCTGCCTCCTTCCACCGCCGTCTCTCTGGACACAAGTTTTCATCAACATCACACTGAATTTACTCCCTTGCACTGCATTGGGGAGGCAGCGATGTGCACGCCCAACCAACCCCAGCACTGTTCTGCTGTGATCTCTTCACAAGCAGCATCAACTGCTTGGAGGAGGGTTCTTTGATTCTGAGCCTGAAACCAGAGGTAAATTGAGTAAATGTGTTTTCTTGGGACAACTAAAACATGAAGATAACGCCGACGTGATTTGGTCAGTGACACTATCTGACTGAGAAATAGTCATGTCAAGAAGTGGCTCATTCATTTAAGAAACTGTTCAACTGTTGAATCGTTCAGCATTTGCAGTCAAACACTGAAGCCTTTAAAATCTCATGAAAAATGTTGAATCTGTTTGAACAAATGCCAAGACGTTTGTGAACAAATGTCCAGGCGGTTTGAGAATGTCCTTTTCGTATCAAGAAACGAGCTAAAGCAGTGGAGGAAAAAGGCTAAAAGCTACAGAATGTCAGGAACTGCTGATGTAGGGCCCAGCATGCAGGAAACTGGGCTTAGTGGCAGAAACATTTAACCAACTGAACTTTGCCGTGAAAGACGCATGACTGAATCCAACAGAGACAAAACAGATGATCTGACAGTGAGACCTGAAAACCAGAGACTTAAATACACAGAGCATCACTAACACCAATCAAGACAACTGTGGACGATTGACAACCTAACCCTGGTGTGACTGACAATGAAAGCAGAGCACCACAAAGACCAAAGAAACATTCCAATGATCAAGTCAGTGCTGTCACAGACAGTGTTTTGTAATGTGGTTCATATAAATAAATGAGTTTCAAGGATCTGTTTTCTGCTGTTCCGTTTGTTGTGGCACCGTTATCACAGACTTTGTCCTGAACCTTAATGTGCTGTAAAGAACTTAACAGCATCTTTTGTTTCCTTCTGACAGACCAACACAGGACTTTCCTTTACTCCTCTTTTACTTTGCATGCAAAGCACAGCCATGCTCCAAGTCAGCGGCCATCAATCTTTTAGCCCCTCCTACTTTTCCTCCTGGCTCCTGGTGTCTTATTCCCAGGAGTGTCTGTTGTCACAAAGAAAACAAAACTGTGTTTCCTTTCTTTGACCAATTCACATAAAATGTATTCATGAAACTGCTCCGGGTCTGCGGCACATTGAAAGGATTACTACTCATTGTTATGGGTTTAAACTCAGAGCGCTGAAAACACTCGGGTCATATTTGGGATTTCTAAGCATGATATGAGAAACTATAATGGATCTGTCTGCAGACTAGAAAATGATTATGTTTCATGTGATAGAAATGGATCACCTGGCTGTGTCCTGTTAAGGTAGAATCAACGTTGTGTGTTTGTGTTTATGAGGTCCTGCTGAATCGTCTGCATCCATCACTCTGGGAGCACCAGACAAACCAATCTCTTTCCTGTCTTCCCTCATTCCATCACGGCGATCTGACCTGCAGCCAGCTGACCTGCAGGATGGATGGAGGAAGGCAGAGGTAGATTTACACTGGTCCACTGCAGTCCACTGTGACCCAATGACCCACAGGAGATCCAGTTGACTGAAGAGCAGCAGCAGACGCCGCGGTGACCTGAGAACAATTTACCGTCACACGGACGGAGTCACAGATCTGTGCAAACAGGTTAGGACTGGAGGGTTGGAGAGGACAGAGGCTGTTGATGTGCTCTTCATGCTGAACAGTCAGAGAGAAACTTTCAGGACAAAACACATATGTGTTGTCCTGTCAGACATGCGTGTTACTCAAAGTAACCAACAAATTCAAAAAGCTTTTTTTAAATAAAAATGAAAAAAAAAAAGCTATGATAAATGAGGAAAGATGACAGTCACATAAATGTACTCAAACAGCCAAGAATTCTATGAAGAAAAGGGAATGAAGTCTGGACTGAAGGACATTAGTCTGACCGACCAGCTGCTGCCTCCAGCCGACGCCTGAAGGCTCCTCCTCCCATTCTGGTTTGGACAGCAGGTCCAGAGCTGTCTTAGGTTTCTACAGGTGCATGATGACAGAGCTCAGCCTTTCAAGACCCACTCCAGTGAAAATGGTGTTTTAACATGCTCTTGTAGCTTTTCTTTTTCATAATGGAAGACACGTATAAAAGAAACTGCGTTTCTTAGTAGTTATTCAGTTTGTGTTGGTCAGGAGCTGATGAAAAAGCTCGGGTTTGTGATGCAGCAGCTGCCATTGACGGTCCAAGTCTTCTGTCTGCGCCACAATTCTGAAGCATCCACTTCAAACAGATCCATGTTTTTGTCTTCCGTGTTGCTTCAGTTGCTTTTATCGTCCCGCAGCAGTTCTGAACCAGACTGTTCTGCAAATCCTCTTTCTTAGTATGCTTTTAAGTAAAACCTTCGCCCCCTTTGCACAACTCACTGAAAACTCACCAAAATTTGCACATACTCAGTATTAAAGAGATTTTTTGTCATAGTGTGAATTTAGGGGATTTGACATTTTCACACAATATGGGAAAAGAAAACGCTTGTTTGAGGAATTTGCACAAAATTTCACACACTCACCACAAGGTTTAGTTTACAACCACAAATAAAGTTTGCCGACGTTTGACCTCAGGAAGAGGCAGCCATCTTGAACTAACAGACAAAAACATTCCCTGTAGTAGGCTCCTAAACTCCTCCCAGAGATTCCAGTCTTAGCCTCCTAACGCCTCCAGCATCATTCGGAAGCTAATTGGGAAAAATGTGGTCTCAAAGTTGGTAGATTTTGAACAGCTTTAGCTGATCATGCATAAGTGGTGTGTCCATTTTGCTTGCGCATTTTTTACCGGAATATTGTGAACTTTTAACACATGAATCCATGGCTCAAGCTGAAAGAATCAATATCACATACAAAAAATATACATAATAGGAATGTGAACATGGTTGATAGAAAACCTCAGTTGCTAGAAATCCAAAAATGTTTGTGGTCACTTACAAATTTTCCTATTTTTGAAAGAAAAGTACTGTTATTTTCAATGAAGATAACGTTAAACTAATCAGGTTTATACTCTAAACATTGTTAAGGTGGTAAATGAAACAACAAGACTTTTCTAGCTGCAAATGTTTGGTTTTTGGTGCATTATCTGCATTCACATCAAACACGATTCATGCAGGGAATTTGAATCAGCCGTCCCTCTTTCACCGTGCAGCAAATTCTCTGCTCACCGTCTGTCCTAAAAGGTGTTCATAAGCCCAGACGTGTGTGGGAGGAGCTACTGCCACACAATTTTTAGCCTGATTGCTACATGGATCGGTGTCTGTTTATCTCATTTACAATGCATGAAAGACACGAATGATGCTGAGAGATCAGGTTTATTTATTTAGAAGGGCTCTACAAAAGCATTAACAATGACGTCTCCATTTCTGGGTTCTAGAAATCATTCAGATATTCTGCCAGTGCAGTGAGCTTCACTCACGCTGTAAGGCCTGTGACTGAATGACAGCAGCTTCCTCTTCGTCTCTCTCTGGCCCAGTTTGAAGGCTCCCTCCCCCACATCAATTCAAGAGGGCAAAAATAAAAACAAGAATAATTTTTAGGGACCTTTTTTAAGAAAAATATCTTGTACTTCAGGAGGCTCGAGCAGGCTGCCTCCCCAATAGGACAGTGCAACTCTCTGGTTGGCCGCCTGATCGTCTACAGGGGGCCTGAGAGATCTCTCCAGCTCCCTGGCCCTGCGACAGGATGTCTAGGGCAGTGGTCCCCAACCACTGGACCGCAGACCGGTACCGGTCAGTGGATCAGTTAGCATCGGGCGTTGCGGAGGAAATAATCAGTTATACCCTTTTTCTCTTTTGAGTTTCAACATTCTTTTATTTTGAAAAACCTTTTATTCTGAAAAATAACCGTATTCTCTCAGCTACACCTTTGATCACGTGAGTTGTAAAGTTTGGTTAAAGGAGGTTTTGAAAATCAACCAGATGCAACAGGAGGTTACATCTTCAAAGAAGATTTTCGAACAGAGCTGAGAGGAGTTTAAGGTGCAACTCAAACAACAGCTAGCTTACACGTCGCTAACAGTACAGGAGCATGAGCACAAACTGGAAGAGGTGATTTTGTTTGTAGAAAAGTTATTAATGAGTGAGAGCCTCATCACAGAAGGAACGGGGTATCAAATCCAGCAAACACGTTGTTCACTGGCGCCAAAGCCAGGTCCTGGAGCGCCGCCAAGATCCAAAAAGTTCCAGATAGTCGTTTTACCACCATTACACGATGGAGGTGATTCAGAAACTGGCCAGCCAGAAGTTGACTAACTCAGAGAATGCGATGTCTCACTGTTCTAGTGACTCCAGCAGAATCCTCATGGCGACGTGTACCTCTGCACCACCAACACGAGCACACGAGCGTAAAACCACACCCTGATGACTGAAGATACCGGAGAAAAGAGATTGTATAAAGTATGTATTACTTCCTGCTCGAAGTAACATTATCTTAACCATTATCACCCATCTAGAACAGTTGATGCCTGTTTTATTAGGAGGTAGAATAGGTGGTAACTGATGCGGGGAACCACTGATTCTGGAAGGAGCCTCTTTCTTCTTCAGAGAAGATTTCCCCCAAACCTGATGAGGGGTTAATGAGAGGAACTCAACCCATTTGGATTTGTATTTAGTCTTTTCTTGTGTAAGTGTGATTCAATCGCACTTGTTTTCGTTTGTTGTTTAGAGTTCAGTTTACTGTGTGTTCAGGATGACGAGAAACCAAATGATGAAGCTTACAGATTCTAAGCATGGCTACGCACTAAAGTTAATGTCCCTCAGTGTTGATGGGTTAGGTAGCCCTGTTAAATGGGCAAGAGTCATGAACAAATGAAAAAGCATAATGCACATAAAATGTTACTACAGGAAACACATTAAACAAAAAAAGCACATACCGTATATCTTCCAAAAATGGCCGGTCTCTAGTAGACGCTGGTCTCCAATAAAAGCCGGGTCTAACAGGTGTTAGTTGCAATAGACGCCGGTCACTAGTAGACCCCCCCCCCCCCACACACACACACACACACACCCTTCCTTATCCCCCTAACTACCCGCCCCCCCTACCCGCCTGCCTGCCGCCATTACTCCCATTTTAAAATGGCTGCATTGGCTCCCTGTGCGTTTCAGGATTGATTTTAAAGCTCTTTTAATGGTTTATAAATCTTTTATGGTCTTGAGCCTTCTTATTTAAGGGATCTTCTTTTAAAGGATGAACCCTTGCAGACCCTGAGGTCCTCCAGAGCCTTTTAGTTGTCCCTAAGGGGAGGACCAAAACCTATAGTGAGGCTTCATTCTGTCGTGATGGTCCTCGCCTGTGGCACAGCCTGCTGGAGAACCTCAGAGCTGCAGAGACCATAGAGGTTTTTAAGAAGAGGCTCAAGACCCAGATTTTTAATTTAGCTTTTAGTTGATCTTATTTGCTTATTTATACTATTAGTCTTTATATATTTTTTATGCATGTAATCTTACTTTCAATTTCATGTTTTTAAATACATCTTACATATTTAATTTTAATCTCTTAATATGGTTTTCACTCCAGTGTTTTTGTGGGGATCTTTTGTTCCAGGGTTTGCTAGCTTGGTCTGGGTCGTTGCCGCGGTTGTCGTCCTTGCTGGGGCGGCTGGAGGTTTACATTGCAGCCTCTTGGCTGTGAAGTGGACCCCATTGCTGTCCCGATCAGGGTGGGAACTGTGCCGATGTTCCTGTGGCCGACCTGCTCTTGGTATGACAGATTCCACAATACTGTTTCCTCACAGCAGAGCCAAGCTTATTCCAAGCGTTTATTCCATAGGTTTCATTAAGAAGTGATTTTTCAGTATGCGTGGGTATGCGTTATGTGTGGGGTCATAGGTTGTATGTGTTAACATGTGTGGTTGGGTTTTTATTGTGAACGCTTCGGGTTGCGCAATGTATGAGAAGCGCTTTTTATAAATAAAGTTCGATTTGATTAATTGTACTGAATGAATTCACCAAAGAAACAATACTACCTATTTCAGCCACTGTTTGGATTTTATCTGGTGCTGGCTCCAAACCAGTTCTTTTAATCTGGTGCTGGTGCATGAACAGAGCTGGAATCTGTGCTTCAAAAAGGAAAAAACTTTGTGTGAACATTACAATATTAGCATATAATGAATCAGCAAGAGGCCCACAATCAATCCAACTGCCGTGAGGCAGAGCTCAGGGAAGCCTCTCCTCACAGCTTGTGTTGTAATTGAACTGGAAACATGGATAAATACAGAGATTTTAGTTATAAAAAAATGATTAAAATCATACAGAAACACTGAACAAAATTATTGTTGTGTTCTAATGTAACCAATAGTTAGCAATGTAAGATGGCAAATGAAGGAGAAGAAGAGGCGTATTTCCTGTACTGTCGGCATGCTTTGTGCAAAGTCTTACTGAATAGATAGAATTTTTTTCATCATTGTCACATGTACAAAGACATTAAAAGGGCTCCCTGAATAAAGTTCAAATGTAAAGATATGCCGTCTGACCTCTACGACCTCCCAACATAATGATGATTGACAAGGATCTCCTTGCTGCAACTCCACCTCCCTTTCTCCCGTGCCCTGTTGAGCTTAGCATACTGCTAGACTCATGAAGAGTTTCCCTCCTTCATCTACTGCATTGCTTGAAAATGTGTCTTCATGCCTTAAGTTGAGGGAGGAGTTTGTTGTGCAACGTGATTATGTGTTTAGAGGTTCTTGGCATGTTGTTCCACTCAGTTTACGTCATCAACTGATCTTTTTGGCACATGAAGGTCCTCAAGGTAAGAATCAGAGACTGACACAAACTGTGTCAAAGTTGTGATAAAACTGCAGTTCCTGCTACAGCTCCACTTGTGCCGGTGCCATTTCCTTCCCTCCCATGGGACAAAGTAGCAGTTGATGTTGTTGGTCCTTTTTGAGACTGCTGTTTGGGTCTGTAAGTATGCAATCTCACTGGTAAATGGGAAGAAGAGGGTTTAGCAGCTTCTGCTAAAGCTGAGACAGTGATCTCTTTTCTTACCTCAGTTTTCAGCAGGTCCTGTTGTTTCTGATAATGATAACAGTTTACTTCTGCTGAATTGGCTGCACTTCAGGGACTTGAAACACACAGGAACTTCGTTTAACCACCCTGCTGCAAATGGTGTGATTGAAAGGTTACACAGAGGGCTGAAGAGTTACCTTCAGTCTGCCATTCTTAAAAAAAAGCTGTGGCGTCAGACTGTGACGTCGTTCGTTCAAGTCTTTCGTTCCACAACTTACTCTGCCACTGAGGTTGCTCTTTGTGTACTACTTCAGCTGAGAAAAATGCACACTCGCGTACATGTTCTCCTGATCCTGAGGAAAATACAGAGACACGTTGATGAAACTTTATACAGATAAGAGACATGGTGCACATGTTCCTGCCTTTCAAGAGGGAGAGTGTGTTCGGGTTCAGAAGCCGACACATGTTCCAAAATCACACGGAGTCACGGAGTCATGAAACAGTTAGCACAGGGAACTTTTTTGTTAGAAGATGGGAGGAAGTGGCATGATTCACGTTTGACTCAGACCAACATTGCTGCAAAAAATGTTTCTGAAGCACCTGCATTGGATTTGCTGCATGTGAAGCATCTGTTTTGATTCAGCCAAATACTCCTGCTGGAACTCCTGTCACTTTAGGTCGTGTAAGGAGACTCCCACGTTGGCTGAAAGATTCTGGGAAGTAAGCTCTGTAGTATGTTGTGTCCCTATGAGTAATATAAAATTAAAATGTGTTAATTTTGAGTTTCTCTTTAAGCAGAAATCAAAGGTTATTATTATTATTGTTCTGTCTGGGTCACAACTGTCCTTACAGTTGGATATGGGCCGTCTGCAGGTGAAAAATGTTCAAACCCATACAGAGTACACAGGTGACCTGCAGGAAATATCAGGGTTGTAGACTTCTCAGTGAACTCTAGAGGGAAAAAGTTGGTGTACATTTATTTCTACAGACTTGCTGCGGGCCACAGGTTGTAGTGAACACATATACAACAGTTCAGAGTAAAGTAAGTGAAACACAGATACATCTATTACATCTATAGCTCAGTAGCACAGCTGGAGTGATAAATACGCACTCCTTATAAAATAGTTTGCGTGGGCATCCTACAGGCACCCATGTATCACGTGCACACTCCATGCATGCAGCATTTGTGTGTGGATAGTAAGGAGCCAGCATTAGCGCCCAATAAGACAACATCACCGGTGTGTCAGAAGTGCGTGTTTCCTTCAAGTGCCTTAGAAATACTTCCAGATACTTTTGTCATACGCACGACAATGGTACGTTTGGTTGTCATGACGTCCCGCAGGACACACCTGTGCTCCTCAGTGCTCCTCTCTACAATCCTCCACAGACCTGGACAACCCAAAAACCTGCATCACTTGCACAGGTCAACTCTCTGTTCTGAGGCATGTGATTTAGACATTACTTTTCCACTTTGTTTTATGCTTCATTACTCATTTTATGTTTGCCAGAGTAATATAATTTTGAAAATAGACCAAACTTTACCCAGCCTTCCCTCTGCATCTGAGCTCACAGATCACACAAGCAGAACACAGAGGACGACAACAGATGCAATACTGAAGAGACAAGTAACAACAAGAATGTAAGATGAGCGGTCATACATGTGGTGACATCAAATCCCAACTGTCACACTATCAAGCACACACACGTGCATAGGCATGCATGCAGGAACACATATACCCAAACACTCACACACACACTTGCTCTTTGTTCAGTGAATCCATAATTGCGCTTTAATAATCTGTCATTTGTGCTAATGTGCTGCTGACTGCCATTACCGGCGCTCTCGTGTTTGTTGTTGAGCATCATGCAGTATAATTAAAGTCAGCACTCATCAAAGTGATTATGTGCTGCCTTCATGAAGGCTTTTCTGATGTCAAACACTCAGAGCGTCTGCTGCTCATTTCTCAGGAGATCCATCCTCTGCAGACGTGTTGTAAGGACGCACTAAACAAGCAGGCCACTGTTGTGTAAACAGTACGTTAACAAATAAAGTGAGATAAATCTGCATGTGCTTGAAACACAACAACATGTCTTTGTCACATTATTCCGTCCTGTTTGTGTGTAAGAACAACCTGCTTCAGGTCAGGACTTCTCACAGGTCCAAATCCTGGTCAGGTTCATGTCTGAGGACTCCTGCTGTGTTGCTTTTCTGCTGTGATAATTAGAGATAAACAAGTAAAAGGATTTACTGCTATTGAAAAAAACACAGAATCATTCCCAAGTAAACATCAGTCTGACTAAATGAACTTCTTTTTCCTCTTTTCCTGTGGGCTTTTCCCTTCAGGAGTCGCCACACCCAATCAGCTTCCTCCATCTAACCCTGTCTTCTGCATCCTCTCCTCTAACACCAGATACCTTCATGTCTTTGTTCACTGCATCCATAAACCTCCTCTTTGGTCTTCTTCTAGACCTCTTTCCTGCAGCTCTGGACTCAGCATCCTGCTACCAATAAATGTACTGTCTCTTCTCTGGACATGATCGAACCGTCTCAGTCTGACCTCTGACATTATCTCTAAACCCTCTAACATGAGCTGTTCCTCTGATAGACTCATTCCTGATCCGATCCATTCTGGTTACTCCTAAAGAGAACCTCAGCATCTTCATCTCTGCTGCCTCCAGTTCTGCTTCCTGTCTTTTTCTCAGTACCACCAAACAACATGGCTGCTCTCACCACAGTTCTGTACACCTCTCCTTTCATTTGAGCTGAAACTCTTCTATCACACATCACACCTGACACTTTTCTCCACCAAGTCCAACCTGCCTGCACTCACTTCTTCACTTCTTTCCACACTGTTACTCTGGACTGTTGACCCTAGATACTTTAAATCCTCCACCTTCTTCATCTGAGGCCGATACAGTTTCTATATTCAAAGTTAGGCTTAAAACTTTCCTCTTTGGACAGGGTTTTAGCCAAGCTAGCTAGCAATCAGAATACCCTACCTCACCAACTGTAATGAAGCTTGGGGGAATAATTATAGTTTTCATTGCATCCATGATACAGTCTTCTCCGTGACGCTAAACTGAGGGAAGTTAGCTTGTTAAACAACACTATGGCAACCTATTCACCTAGTTTAGTGGACTTAGATTAGATTAATAACACATTTATGCTAATATTGACATGCTAAAACAGCAGATTCTCTATTATTATTATTATTACTGTTATCATTATTATTATTATTGTTGTTATCATTATTATTATTATTATTATTGTTATTACCATCCGCTATTTGTGGCATATCACATGCAACTTAAATTAAAATGTCTGAATTAAATTGAAATACCAAATAGTTGCTACCAGGCTACTAGAAGTTAGAAGCTGGGGAAAGTATGGTGCACTGGGGTTCTGTCCTATCTTACTTCTTTCCTCTATTCTTTATCATTTATCCAGTATCATTTTTTATTTAGTTCATCAGGCCTGTCTTGTGCAGTGCGATTCCTATGTTGTCCCTCTTTCCCACTCCCCACTGGTAGAGCGAGAGAGTTTCCAGGCAGATCGTCTGTGCTCCTGTTCTTGGCTTGGAGCTCACCTCTGGCTCGTCTCGGATTTCGGAGCAGGAGAGATTCCAGGTGGACCATCTGTGCTTCTGTCTTTGTCTGTGGCCTCACCTCTGGCTCTTCTCGTAAACTCAGCTGTTCCTCAGTTTCATCTGGATGAAGCCCACCTGCTACAATATTCTAACATGTGGTTGTTTTTTAAACATGTAGTTGTAGAGTTAAATAAGCTGATTCTTCTTTAAAAGTTTTAGCACATCGCCTGTCTGTCCCGGGAGAGGATCCCTCCTTCATGTGGGCATCCCTGAGGTTTCTTATTTTTTTATCCCCAAAATAGTTTTTTTAAGAGTTTCTTCCTCATCGAGAAAGAGAGTCTAAGGGCAGGGATGCCAGTTTAGTTTAGTCTGTTTAGTTTGGTCTATCAACTCGCTATTGTTTATACTTTATGATTGACTTTATGTCCATTTGTATAAATACTGAAGTGAAGCCCACCTAGATGGCTATGGTCGAGATTTTGGGATATTTAGATTTAATTAAATTGAATTGTCTCCCTGATCACATTAGCTGTAGTAATCCAATTACCTGGAAGTACATCCTGACCACCCAGAGCCTGTTTTATCTGTTTTAGTCATGCAACATTCTTCCTTTTTCAATTTCCACCAGTTTTTCTTCTTCTTCTTCTTTCTCTGCCTTTGTTCTTTCTTTCTTCATTTTCTTCACCACTAAAGTCAACTTACACACCACCATCCTATGCTATCTGGACACACTCTGATCAACCACTACTTTGCAGTTACTGATCTCTGCTTCTACCTCCCCTCTTGTAGGTCACTATGTTCCTCCCTCTGCTCAAAGAACATTTTCACTTTGGCCGTTTCCATCCTTTCTGCAAAATCAACCACCATCTGTCCTTCTATGTTCCTCTCCTGGATACCAAACCTGCCCATCATTCCTCATCACCTCTGTTTCCTGTACCAACATGTCCATTGAAATCTGCTCCAATAACAACTCTTTCACTTCCATGATCATCATCACTTCATCAAGGTCCAAACAGAATTTCTCCTTCTCCTCCAGCTCACACCTCACCTGTGAGGCATACCCACTAACAGTATTAAACATCTATCCTTCCATTTCTGTCTTCAGTCACTAACAGAGAGTTGACCTGTGCAAGTGATGCAGGTTTTTGGGTTGTCCAGGTCTGTGGAGGATTGTAGAGAGGAGCACCGAGGAGCACAGGTGTGTCCTGCGGGACGTCATGACAACCAAACGTACCATTGTCGTGCGTATGACAAAAGTATCTGGAAGTATTTCTAAGGCACTTGAAGGAAACACGCACTTCTGACATACCGGTGATGTTGTCTTATTGGGCGCTAATGCTGGCTCCTTACTATCCACACACAAATGCTGCATGCACGGAGTGTGCACGTGATACATGGGTGCCTGTAGGATGCCCACGCAAACTATTTTATAAGGAGTGCGTATTTATCACTCCAGCTGTGCTACTGAGCTATAGATGTAATAGATGTATCTGTGTTTCACTTACTTTACTCTGAACTGTTGTATATGTGTTCACTACAACCTGTGGCCCGCAGCAAGTCTGTAGAAATAAATGTACACCAACTTTTTCCCTCTAGAGTTCACTGAGAAGTCTACAACCCTGATATTTCCTGCAGGTCACCTGTGTACTCTGTATGGGTTTGAACATTTTTCACCTGCAGACGGCCCATATTCAACTGTAAGGACAGTTGTGACTCATACAGAATATAACTGACAGGATCAAATATTAGTTATTCAAACCATTGAATTACAAATCAATCATTTCATGGCAATTAATTTTGGCGTTTCTGTCTGATTACGTTCATTGGATGAATCCCAAACATATTAATCCAATCAACAACAAAAAAAAGCCACAATGATCCACATGCACATGGCCATAATTCAGAATATTTTCAGAGTACTCTTAATTTGAATTCATAGTAAATAAACAATTTAAAAAGTTTTTAACAATAACAATAAAACAATTAAAAGCCGTTTTCTTTTCTTGAAAACCTGGTAACAAACTGTCACTTATTTAAGCCAGCTGGTCACAAACAAACTGCGTCATTCACTTGTTAAAGTATGGTCAACGGCTCGATTGGTGCAAGGCTGTCCTGCAGCAAGCGTTTCGCCATTAACTCCCCAAATGTTCACATGCTGTCAAGCGTCCCCGCCGCTTATTTATGACAAATCAGAATGTGGAAGGCAGTCATGAGAGATCGCATTATGAAATCTTCCTGAGTCCGTGTGGCGCTATGCAACTGTTATAGAACATGGAATAAAACATGTGGGTTACGCTGATCTAAAGTAACAGGGAATTTCCTCTTTTTTCTTAGAGTGCCTTCAGTATTTACAGATTAGTTTATCGAAATAACAAATATCCCCAATACAGATACTTAACGATAAAAAAATGGCTCAACACTTTTTAATGGATATCTTGCAGCCGAAAAGAATTGAGCGTTCACCCAGACTGTGGTATAAAACAATTAATGTTCGAATATTTTAACACTTCTTTATGTTAAATTTCCGATTTAAATAACAATTTGTGAAACTCTGTAAAACAGAGAAGAAAGAGTGTCTGTATGGCTTGTTTGGCTGTGTGAGAGAAACCAGGGCTCATTTCCAAGGGGAAGCAATGAGCTTAATCCAGTGGGTCCTTAGGCAAGACCCTTCACGCTACTGCCTGACTATGTAGCCACAAGGGAGCCCAAATCTGGGTCTCTCTCGCTGTGCCGGTCCCCAGCCCGGATGAAATACCGGGTCGTGTCAGGAAGGGCGAAAAACTCTGTTAAACCAAATGTGGGGATCAGTGAATGTTGATTTGCTCTGGTGACCCCTGAGGAGAAGTGGTGAAAGGTGAACAACATTTAAAACAAAGAGAGACAATGAGAGAATATGCTAAGAACATGAATGGAGGCCATGTCTGCAGCAGAGACAGACTCTGCAATGCTCTACAAACATGAAGGAGTTCTGCTCTCTCCACATTTCTTCTCTGAAGCTTCTCATACATGTGAAGCTGGGAGAATGTTTGGAGCTCAAAGCAAAAAAACAAAACAACACATGATGGATCAAAATACATCAAATTAAAAGTAAGAAATACCAAATGCAAATCTCAGGTCAAAACAAACTGAGGTGCACTTTTTAGAAAACTAAATGTTCCCTTCAGTGTCTGTAAAAAATTGTTTTTGTTGACTTTATCACATAAAAATGCACTAAAATGGACTGAAACGAATGAATTTTGATTTCTGCAGAAACCCTGCTGAGGACAGACTTTCTGAAAAAGTTTGCCAGCTAATGCCTGCAGCTCTTATCTCTACAAAGATTACAAACATCTCTTACGCATCACTTCTTAATTTATAAGGCGCTGTGTGTTTGAATGATGAAAATCTAGCTTTTTCTTATTGACCTGTATTTGGTGGAGATGACAGATCAGAGCATTTTGCATGTTGAGAGTCAGGTGTGTCCAGAGGGAAAACTGAGTGACTTCAACCAAAGCAGACATGAGCACAGAAAGGCGCTGAAGCAGATGTTACAGGAGCTGACGGGTTCATCCAAACTGCAAAAAAAATTCCTTCTGTTCTGCCTCTTTCCTGCTCATCTCCCTGACCTTGCTGGAAAATGTCGCAGGGTAAACGGAAGGTTGTGAAGACTAAAAGAAAATGTGGATCTGTACATTTGGAAAGTCTGATTCCAACCCTCCACAGATGATGATTCAGCAGACATTACGGTGTCAGTGTGCACGGTTGTAAACAGACTAGAAACGCGCATGTTTGATGGTCTGTTTTACCATTTCAAAGGTTAAAACATTTGGATTCAATGCATGTTAGTCTTAAACGATGTGCATTTTCAAAATGCTGAAACAAAAGGATCCGCTGCAGGATATTCCATCACTGGAGTTAAAAAGCCATTTTCAAGTCAACCAACCCCAGAGGAAATGAAGGTGTAAAAGTACATTCTAAATGCCACCATAAAAAGCCTTAGACACAAGCTGGATATGGGCTGTCTGCCGGCAAAAAATGGGCAAACCTGTACAGGGCACCTAGGTGACCTGCAGGAATTAAAGGTTGTAGAACGCTCAGTGAAGTGAAAATGTTCACGCGCGTCTTTTTCAACAGCATGCTGTGAGTGACAGGTCGTAACAAACTCTTACTGCATTTAAGAAGGAAAGTTATGTTGTAAACGTGTGATTGCAAAGAAAAACAACAACAAAAATTTGGATCCTCAACATGTACTTCAAAACAGTTCCCCTGTACACATTTAAAGGAGATCTCAATCCACTAACTGTACCGCTGAGCCTGCAACAAGAGAAAAGGATCTTGAATGACAGGACTGTGGGCCAGGAGGTTCATCCGTGGTAGTTTGAACAGCCTGAAGAAGACTCTGGAGTCTAAAGATTTCTGTGGTGAGAGTCCTAAATCTAAAAGAGGAAACAGGTGGTGCCAGGCAGAGATGGGTCCAACAAAACCTTGTCCACATAACCACACATAGACGAATAGACGTGTAGGCGGGCAGGCAGGCAGGCGAGTCATTCTTTTTTCATCCCCAAAAGGAGTAATTCTGTTGTCTGGTGCCCATTACTCACAAACACGTGACATTAAAGTAGCAGGTATGGGACATTGTCTTTTGCTGCCACAGTGATGGGATTCTTCATGGTTTCTGCAGATCTAACTTGCATGGCATCATTGTTTTTTGGGAGCAGTGGAAACATTCCTTCTGCTGCTTCATGCTGCTGAATGCCTGCATGTTCTTCAACAAAAAAACAGCAGAAGCAAGACTTTCAAAAAATCCTCCCACTGAAAGAGCTGCAAAGTTATCAGTAACGACTGAACATTTTTTTTTCCTTTGACTACTTTGCCTAAACTTGTCCCAAACATTCCATCATCTTCAAGTGTTTTCAAATCTTTCAGAAGGCACTCCAACACCTTTGGGTAATCGTACTTCCTCACATCTTCTCTCTTGGAAAGAACTGCTGGGTAGATGGAAGTTAGAGTGGATCTCAAAGTGGCAGGAATGTCAGCAAACACCCAATAAGTGGCTGTGACTTCAAACTTCTAGTGAGACGTTCCAAGAGGATTGCAAACTTCAAAGTCATCCGCATCAAAAATTAGGGAGAGTTAAGTGCATCTCCACAAAAAAAAAAACATAAATAAAAACACAAATACCTAACTGGTTCAACACATGAAAGATGCTTCATCATAAAGTTGTCTCATCTGTACCGAGTTCTTAAAGGCACATTGTCTTGCAAAGCAGTACAACAAGTGAAAGATCATTAACAAGTTCTGAAACGACACCATCTTCAAGATAACAGCATGTTTTGACCTCAATGATTACCGTAAATGTTTTGTTTAATATTATTTGAGATTTTATCATTGAGTTCTTTTTTTACTGTTTCATTTTTATTGACTCTTGGGTTCCAAGAGGACAGTCATTTCATCAGTTTAGATTTGATAAAAAAGTTGACTTGCCTTTAATATCCAGACAATGGTTTTCAGCAGCTCCAGATGGGCCCATAGAGGTCATGCACACTCACTGGGAGATTTCTCAGTCTTACTAATGTTACCACCAAATTAATAGAAGTAAACTTATGTGTGGAATACAATCAACTGAGGCCCTGTCCACATGGTTCAGGATATCCAGATATTTGATAAAGGCAAACATTTTTCTCTGTTTGGCCTCTTCATCCACACGAACTGATAAATTGTGCATCATTCATATGTTGACATATGGGTTTGTTGAAGGACTTCAGTGAGGACTGCGGCACAGGGGAAGGAGGAGGAGGAGAGTGTGGGATGGTTAAATGCTGATCGGGATTAAATGCGGTCTCGTGTGAGGAAGGGGTTCTTCAAGCTTGTCTGTCTTTAAGACGGACATCAGACTATAAGGTCGCAGACACAAGGTCTTCAAATGATTGAGCTTCAGGTTGTGAACATAGATGATTTTTTAAAGGCTTCAATGAAAAACTGATAGAACATTTCTTTCAGGACCTTGGCCGGCCATCCTGCTTCGAACGCTAGGAAGTTGATCACATGATCAGCTACTGTCCGTTTACCTTGCCTGAGACTCAGCAGATGGCGGATGGCCTCATCCTCCTTGCAAGGCAGATCAAGGACCAGTTTGAATTCTACTAGAAAGTCATCAAAAGGTAAAGAGGAAATGAGGTGGGCAAGTAGACATGCCCGAGCCCACTGCAGCGCCCTGCCTCTAAGCAAGTCAATTATCTAGGTAATCTTACTGTGATCCGTTTGATAGTATCTTGGTGCTTGTTGCAATATTAGCTGGCATTGTAACAGAAAGCTGCCACAGCCCTCCACTTTGCCATTGAAGTTTTCCGGCTACAGGAAGAAGTTGTCCTGTGACGTGGCAGAAGCAGCTACTGCTGGAGATCCTGAGTGCGGAAGTGGTGGAGCCGGGGAAAGCGTTAGATCAGACAAGAGGCTGGTCAACTTCGCAACAGCTTGAGAAATGCCGTCGACTCTGTGGAACATGTCTTGCTGGGCAGACGCTAGCTGCTGTAGAGTCGGCCTGACACCCGAGGAGGATTCCCTGCTGAGACACTGTGAGAAGTAAACCTTCTGAGTCAGCTAAGTCTTTAAGATGGCCAGTTATGGGGGTGGGATGAGGTGTAGCAGACCCCGAAGCTGTAACCCGGAAGGATAACTGAATGCAGAATAATGAGAAAAATGCTATAAGAACATGTTAAAAACACAAAAAGGATTGTTTTCATTGGAGTGTGTCTTTAAAAATGAGTCAGAAAATCATCTGCTAAAGGAATTAGCAAAGGAGGTTCTTGACCCCTCTCTGTTAACTGTGATAATTCTTATCAAGACTTGAACCTCAAAGCTCTTAAGAGCTTGGATCCTCTAAACAAATATCGGTGCTCAGATGGAGTTATCTGCATCATTTCTTTGTAAAAATGATCCCAATCAGTATTGCAACAGCTCCGTTAGCTTGCTGTGCACCTCAGGGCTGATATAATCACCAAACACACAGAAGAGCATGTTTGGAACATTTTGTAGCATATTTTCCTCCTCAGGGAGCATTGAGCTGCCATCTTTGTGTAGCATCATCTAAAGCTTCTATCATTGTTTTTGCTTCATTAGGTCAGCCTAATGCGTTCCCATTAAAGGTCAAACTTTCTTATTCACATGTTATTCACACTAGTGATGGAATTTTGACAGCACCACATCTTTTTTCCTGCTTTGATATTTAAGTGTTGCTGATTCGCTGAAGGCTGATGCTTTAATTAAAACTACATTTACAATTTGAAAAAGGCTGTGTATGGCATGTAAGATGATGATACATCTTGTTGCTTTGTTGCCTGCAGGATGAATGACTCATTTCTGGGCTCTAAGATGTTTTTCCCTGTTTAGTTTATACTCTTATTTTCTTATACTATTTTTATTTTGTCTAAAACACAATTTCATGCTGTAGCCCATTCATGCTTTTATCATGTTTCTGCTACAATTCTATTGTAATTTTTTTTTTAATCTCTAAAACGTGTCAGCAGCAGTAAGAATTGTAGTTGGTTACTTGACTTTGTCTGTTCTGTTTGCTTTTCGCTTCACTACTGTGACAGAAACAACAAATAAAAGATTTTAAAAGTCTCATAGCAGATTATTCCGTTTTAATACTCCACTATAATAACTGTTTACAGCTATCCATGATTGCATTTGTGCACTGAAATACAAGTTTGTAGTAGCTGTTTTAGTTCCACAACTTTTGTATCATTGTTTGCTTGAGCTCACTCACTGAAAAGCGGGTTTTGAACTATGTACATAAGCTTAAAGGACCTCCTTAGCTGACAGAGCTAGTTCTAATTGTTACCTAATTACATTTCATTTGGCTTGGATTCACCAACAATTAGTCTCTTGTTTTCCTGGGTTTTTTTTGGGACCTGAAAGTTAGACGGTCAGTCACACTGGGAGATAAGGGAGCATCTCTCCTGGCTGTCAGAGCGTCAGTGACCCAGCTGCACTCTGAGTCACAGCTAGATTTATTAAAATATTGCCAGAAGATACCCGACAGAAGATGAAAAGATAGACTTTGAAATAAGACAAGCCAAATGCACTTTGTCCTCAGGTGAAGGCTTCATCCACAGTGAATCAATGAAAAGTCTTTCGGGCAAAGGCTGTGTTTTTTAATGACAGATTCTGCTGTAAATGGCCATTTCTGCTGCAGTAGAAAAAAGAAGTTTGACTTTTGTGTTTCTCTACAAAAAGCTTTGAAACAAATGACTGAATAAATTATAGACATTTTAAAGGTTAAAGGTTTACATACATTAAAGTGCTTTTTTTAAACAGAAAGGCCCACTAACACTTAACTGCCTCTAGGTCTGATCACAGCAGTCATTCACTGTTGTGTCTTTTTCATCTTTCACAGTGTGTTATGTTGATTCCAGCCCATTAACGGTCCTGCGTTAGTGATGGACAGGTGCTCCACTAGAACATCCCACTGATTTTAAAGAAGTTTATGGTGTGAACATCGTGGGGCCAACCTTTATGTAAAGGAAATATTTCCTTTTTTTATTACGTCATCATGGTGGGATTTACTTTGGATAAACACAATTTATGAGAGGCAGTTGTTCTAAAGTCATTATTTTTGGCATGTCGGCTGGAGTTTGGTTGTCTAAAACGGTCTAATTGTTGTTGTTGTTGCTCCTTTTTATTGGCTTTGTGCTTCTGAGTAAGGAGACAAACAAAACTGATTGTGGATGCAATCTGGATTTTTTTGGGGGCAAATATTGACCTTAAATTTGTTTTGGTGATCTAGTGTTTTCTTTAGCTTAGATGAGTGCCTTTCTTCACATGCTGCCCAGGGATTTTTTACAGGGTGCACTACTGTTTATTAGTTTCTTTGCCCTCTGTGTGGGAGGGCTCTTGTTTTCACTTGTACACCTACCTTACTGTTTTCTAGTGATTAGAGTTTTTTACACTTTCATTAGCTTCAGCGTCATCTCTTTCAATGTTTTTCACTGAGCTGAACCTTTCTTATCCTCAGAACAATTTCTGGTTATTCGAGGATGTTGTGTTGTGTTTTTTTTTACGGCTGTTAAAAAAAACTAAAGGTCACTAAGTGCATTGGTCGGAGTGAAATATCTTAATGCTGAATCTTAGTTAAGTACATTGGTTGGAGTTAAATATCTTATTGCTGAATCTTAGTTAAGTGCATTGGTTGGAGTTAAATATCTTATTGCTGAATCTTAGTTAAGTGCATTGGTTGGAGTTAAATATCTTAATGCTGAATCTTAGTTAAGTGCTTTGGTTGGAGTTAAATATTATAATGTTGAATCTTAGTTAAGTGCGTTGGTTGGAGTGATCAAACTTGAAAACAGTCTTTTTCTGGGGGAACTGGTGTCTAGCTGGATGAATCGCTCAGATGAAGCTGGAAAAACAATTAAATAATTTGAAATAATTGAAATATAGCGCCCTTTTGGGGCACTGTAAAAAGGCCAAGGCACCCACTGGCCATCATGGGCATCGTTTGGCCTCTGGAACCACCCACTTCCTCTTTGCACACTTTGGGGTAGCCTCACAGGTAACATAGTGGTGGTAAACTGTTTACAGGGGTTTTCTGGCTGGTATTTTGACCCCAGACTTTTTAGCTCCGGTTAACCGCACAAGCATTTGACTGATCTTAAATCTGGCCTTAAATCTGGTTTGAGCGCTGAGCAATCTGGTCCTTTGCAGGTGACGAACAGAGTCTGGTGGGTAAGCCAGTGATGCTGTAGCCCTGCCTTGCCTTTAAGCAGTCTTTTATTTTGGCTAATGCTTGTCGTCCATCACCAGGGACTGTCTGACACTCCCAGTTTTGGCAGAACAGCTGCTGCTTTATCGATGCTGATTCTTCCTGAGAATTCGGCGTGCCTGTCCCTGCTTTGTGTGTGCCTGAGAGCTTCAGGATTTTTGAACGAAGGTTCTGTTGAGGTGCTCGCCTGCCGCTATTGTCAAGGAAAAACTTGAGGTCGGTGGCATCAGACCTGCTGGCTAAGCTTTTGTTTGTACGGCTGAGCAAACAGATCAGAGCTGAAGGTCTCTTGTGTTGGATAGATTTTACAGTTACAATAGGTGGTTTTGGATTTTCGGACAAACTCTGTATGTTCGTATGAACTCCTTTTGTATTTGAGGCCAAGTTTTAATAATAATTTCTTATGTATAATTATTATTATATTTATATTAGGGCTGTCAATGCTAACATGTTTACGCATGCAATAAAAAAAATTAACTCATTAACACAGATTAAGTACAGCTTGTGTCGGGCCGCTCGGGTTTCAATGTTAATTACTGAAAATACAAACTTCTTTGGACATTATTCCACTTAAAACAAGGCCACTTCAAAAAATAAATAAAAATTCAAGTTATAGGAAGTTATTCTTGTTTTTTTTGTTTTTTTTTCCAGTTTCGATCACTTTCTCACTAAAGCGGACTATTTGATTGATGGTGCGGCCCGTTGTCACAGTAACACAACAAACAACAGGTCCAACACGTCTCTTTAATGTTGCGGTAACCTGTGGCGATCTGCTGCTCGCACTGTGTTACCTTCTCCACCGTGTCTCTGAGCGCATGATTTTCTGCTGCACTTTTCTTATGGTTGTGTCGCTTTATTTTTCCATCCCACCTTAAAAATCGGACAGTTAGCGTCTGATTGTTAGCATCCACTCTGACGTTAAAGGGAAAATCTACGTTTAAAGTCTACGTCTAAGTCTACGTTTAAACCGTACAGAGAATGAAGACTCAGTCAAAAGTTGTTGATGTGTGGGACCTTGTAAATGAGACGTTTAAGAGTTTTCCTCCATCATAACATGGGTGCATATGTCAGGCATCCGTGAAGAAACGTTAGCACAGAAAATGTTCCTGTGTTAACAGGAAATACACAATGAATCAGAATTATGCTGGCAATTTTTTAACAAAACATCATAGCATACAAACGTCCAAAACAGCATCTTAAAAAGATTTTGTGCTTGTAAATAAAATTGTCCATCTGTAACATGACGTTTTACACACAGACACATTCTTTAATTTACAGTCACAAAACTTTTTTACAGACAGAAAATATTTTAGCACCAAATCTGACTTCATAACAACGACATACATGGATTTATTTGTCTGCAAGTGGATGCATCAAGCGGGGAGCCGGTTGTAGCATCACCACAGGCTGATATGGATTGATAAATATTTGGTTGTGATTTTAAATATTTTCTGCAGCTTCCACTTCGCTGAGCTATCAAAGATTCCTCTTTTTAAAAGCAAAGAGGCTTCACTTTATTCCTAATTCTGCACTAATGTTTTTTAATTTTTTATCTGTTCTACATCAGTGATTCCTCCTACAGTAAAATGACATGTTCTGTTATATTATTAACACAAAAGCAGCACCAGGGAGAGACTGCAAAGACAGGAAAGCCCGGCTGAGTCTGGCTGCATCTCCACTCACTGACGGAGAAGACTCCACTCCGCGGCGTGAGCAGCCGCAGCCGCAGCCGCTCGGATGGAAGGCTCCGACACGCCTCCAGCTTGAGATCAGTCAGTCACCGTGTCTGACACCAACACACACCAGCGCATAAATACCAGTGAGAGGGTAGGTCTGAACCACATTCCTGTGTAATCTCAGCAGCAGTCCACGTCAAACTCCTACACCTGACCTGTCCCTTTGGACTTTTAAGATGTTTCTGTCGCAGTGGTCAGCGCTGTTTTCTTACAGCAGGAAGGCCCCCAGATCAAGTCAAGTCCTGGCTGGGGGACCTGGAACAGCATCACCAATGGGGGTCCTTTCTGTTTACATGTTCTGCCCGTGCATGGATGGGTTTTTCCTCCGGCTTCCTCCCCCCTCCAGGTTCATTGGTGACTAAATTGTCCCTAGATGTGAATGCACGTGTGTCCGGGTGTGTGATTGTGGTCCTGTGACAGACTGGTGACCTGACCAGCGTGTATCCTGGCTCCGCCCAGGAGTAGCCAGGTCAGGCTTTGCCAGCCCCGTGACTCAGAAAGGGACAAATCCGTTTTAGAAAATGGATGGGTGCTCAGCCTTCATGAACATTAAATTCATGCACACTGTAGGCAGAAACAGGAGCTACGCTTGCCATGTTTTAAAACTGTTGCTGGTGAGAGTCTGTGGATGGAACGTGAGTGTTTGCATAAGAGGGGAAAGTGCAGAGCTGATGGACACGTTTATGACCACACAGCTGGATTTCTGGTCATGTTTTTAGCGACATTTATGAAGTTATGCTATCATTAGGGATGTTAATGTTAAAGCCTAAACACACTATTAATTAAAAAAAATGTACGCTTTAATATTGATTAACACAAATTAATTACACTTCAGAAGCGACCGTCTTCCGCTTGTGTCGGACGGCTCAGGCTTCCACGCCGTGCGTCATTTCTGAAAATGCACACTTGGTCAGGCATTATCCTGCTGATGACACTTACAAAAAAATAAATATTCAATCAATTTTTAGTACTTCAGTCTTCGTTATTTTTTTGGTTTTGATCACTTTTTCCACAAAAAGTCAACTATTTGATTGTCCCAGTGCCATGAGAACACGCCACTGAGCCACCATCGACCCCGACTGCAGCGGCAAAGCAATATAAATGTGCTGATTGTCACGATAGGTTGAAAAAGGCATCACTTCAGGGAGTCTTTGTTTGAAAGAAGCCTCCGCAGTGATGTAGAACATTTGGGCTTTGTGACCTGATCTTGTTTTATTGATGTGAATCCACACTCAGCAGCCAATCAGAATTGAGCATTCACCCAGACCATTTAAAGCGCAGAAACAAAACGTTATAGTTTCTTATGGCTGTATTTCACCATCTTCGTTTTCTTGGAGTGTTATGCACCTTATGTCCAGGGGTGCAGGGCATAACATAAGAAAAGGAAGAAACCCAAATGCCACCAAGAAAACCCTCAAATCCCCAGAAAAAAACAGAACAATTCACTGTACAAATTACAGCTCTAACTAACCTGCTAACAAACCAAAAGGAAAATAAATGACAGAGTATAACTGTCTTCCCAAACCTAACCAAGTCACCCAAACAAAATGGCAGTCCTCCCCCACTGCTTCAACGACAGTCTTCACCATTAAAGCTTAAACAAGGTTTTCCAAACAGGGTTACGCAGCCAAAGGCTTCACAAAAACACTAAAGTGTCCATGGTGGGAGGAGTTCACACAGACTACAGCCCAAATTCTCCCCACCCGGAGCGGTGACGATTACATGTATTTAAGGCCTCCTCCACCAATAGATTCATTTTAAAACTTGTTCACATTTCATATTGGCAAGAAAGAAGGTCTGGGTATAAAATGATCTTTCTTGGTTATTATTCAACAAGTTAAACGTATCAATCAATCCAGCTCTATTTACAAAAAGCACTTTTCATGTGTTGCACCTCAAAACACTTTACAATTAAAAACAAACAACAAAATACCAAAAAAGAGAATAAACTAAAACTAACCCACAGTGCGCACTGTGGCAATATACACAGACGAAGCTGTTAAGTCCTGGTACAAAAGATCCCCATATATCTAGTGCTGTCAGTTGATTAAAAAAACAGTCAGATTCATTACAATATTTTGCAAAGTCAATTTTATACAACAATAAGTGGCTTTTAAACCAAAAGAAAGGCCAGAGAGAACATTTTTCCTTCATTTTTATTGTCTGAAATGTTTTAATTTGTAAAGTGTTAATTCATGTTACTTTAATTAGCAAACTAACACAAAAGTCAAAACATTTATGCAGTAAAAGCATCATCACATGAACTTACATTAAGTAAGTCAGGCTCTTAATGTTACAAAAGGTTAATGAGCCAAAAGTAAAGGATTATTTTTTCATGGATGTGAAGTTCTTAGAACTATTGATGGCGTTTTGTTCTGATGTACCCAATCCTATTGCTGTAGGTATGACATGCCACACATGGAGTACTTTTGGTTTCAAATGAAGTAGTTACAACACTATTTCAACTAATTTCCTTGTGTAATATTGTTATGAAAGCACTTTTTCGAATGAATGCCAAATATATATATATATATATATATATATATATATATATATATATATATATATATATATATATATATATATATATATATATATATATATATAGTTTTTTAAAAAAAATCTATTTGACCTGATGTTTGTTAATTAAATTACATCTCAGACTTGTTGGAAATGTTTTTGTATTTCTTTGTATTAGAGTTTGCATTATAGTTTGTAATGACACTTATTAAGGAGAAAATGTTAAGTTGGCACTTCATGTCAAACAAGTTGCTGTTATAGACAATCCTCTTTGTCGGAACATTTTTTCTCCCTCAATAAAAGTAGGTATCAAACGTTTGATTAACCAATTTCACACCGTCGCTTGCTTCAAGTGGTGGATGAGCGGCCTGTTGTCAGGTTTTGCTTCAGGGACCCAAAACACGACAAATTCAAGAGGGCAAGAAAACCAGGTTTATTAAAGCTTATGACTTGGATGCTTGGACTCGTTGGATACACCCAAAACATACATTTTTGACACGGAGAGCTCCTACCCATTGAGAACAGGTGTCCCACTTCCTCTTATCGAGCCTTATATTCTGTATACACTCTTGCACCCCCCCATTCCACCACAAAGTCTCCTTATCAACTTTCTTTCCTGATGACACACCAAGTACAGTCCTATCTGTCTCCCACATTAGCTGTAGTTATCCAATCATATGGGAGTACCTCCTGACCACCCAGAGCCTGTTTCAACTGTTTCTTAAAAGTCATGCAACATTCTTCCTTTATTATCTTCCACCAGTTTGTCCTGTGCTCTGCCTTTTCCCTTTCTTTTTTCTTTCTACATCTTCTTCATCACCAGAGTCATCCTACGCACCACCACTCTATGCTGTCTGGAAACACTCTCATTTACCTCTACTTTACAGTCTCTGATCTCCTTCAAGAGTTTACATCACATTTGTCAAAGTCAACGCCCGCATCCTTCCTGCCACATACATAATCCATCCCACCAGAACATTTTTTAAATTGTTCTTTTAGAATTGTTTTTAAGGTGGTTGAAAGCTCGGTTATAATGATCTCTGCTCTTATTTTGGAAGCACACCACATTTTACATTACAAGGGGGTCATCATCCTCTCACTCATGATGCAAAAAGAAATAACTATAACAGGATAAAATAACTAAGGGCAAAACAGAGTAAAACATCAGACAACAAAACACATCGACCAAAAACTTAAACTCCAATCCACTCAGACAGGCAAAGGGAATGGTATCCCACAATTCCTCGCGCTGTCAGATTTGACAGCAGGCCCAATGTTTCTGTGACCATCACTAAAAAGTTAACTACAAATCCCATCATGCATTGCATCAGCTGCAAGAATAGGTGGTTTCCTGGCCAAATGGGTGATTTAGATAATACATTTGTGAACAGAATTTGGGTGGATTTGGGGTTCCTTTTGAAACATGTCTCAGCAGGGACATGCAGTCAGGGGAGGCAGGTGAGCCAATGCCTCGCCAGTAAACACATCCTCGCCATTGGGAGGAACTAATAATAAAATAAGAATGTTTCCACCAATCTGTTCTCTAGATGTCATTTAAATGAGTGACCAGGGGCCTAAATTAACACCCGCCCACCTGCCAAATGCGGGTAAAACTTACATTTGGCGAGTAGAAAATCGATTTCACTAGCCACTATGGCAGGTGAGACATTAATAATCCCTGACATGGGGCTCAAACTCACAACCATGATGTTCAGGTGTCTGCTTTTCTCCCCACTTGGGCACCACGAACATCCATCCCAGAGTTTGTTCAAACATTTTAATTTGATTTAATCCTCACATTTGCCACAGCAGCTGCTGCATTCAGGTGCGCATTGGAAATTGCAAAGTGTGAATTTCTAGCATTTGCTTACACTGGTCTCAGCCAACACAAACACACACTCACTTGTTGCCTCGTGTCATTGTTACTTTTAGAAATGACAAAGACACAATAAGACAAAACGCTGCACATTTTTCAATATATGCATGTTTTTCTATACATGACATTTTTGACCAAAAACAACAACTTTGAAGTAGCCTAATCATTTTATTGTTTATTACTAGTTTCAATCCTTATGGAAGTATATTGAATTTAACTTTAAAAAAAGGTGGTATTTTCTTCAGTTGAATGCAATTCGCTTCCATGAAAAATTAAATAAAAAAATCATTAAAAATATCTTTAAACAACAGACTGTAAGCTACAAAGTTGACCGCACCCACAACGTGATCGCCCAGCAGGTCACCAACAGACTTTGTTGCTTTGTGACCAATACTGTCATCAGGATTGACTCACACGAAAAACAATTCATGCTGATCAATATTTAATACTTCCACAATGTAATGTTTGTAAATCAAGTCGTTGCTTTAAAGAAAGGTTCATGTTCATAAAACAATTCAGGGATTACAAATGTCTTTTATTAAAATAACATACAATTTCTGTAATGTTAAAAAACCTGACATAAGACCACACTTTTAATTGTTATTAGTATTTTATTTTAAAAAAAGAAAACTGCTTTACTCTGAAATACACAAATTGTCCAGGTCCAGGTTTGGCTGGTAGACTTTGGATGATTCCGGCCATCCTGGCTAGTAACCAAAAAAGTTAATATTGAGTCCTGTGAGTAACTATTTTTATCCTCAAAATTGCAGTATTTTACGTTGTTCTTTCACAGTTACGGCGCAGACTGTGAAGTGAAAGTGAGTGCAGCCTCAACAACACAATCTATAATGAACAGGGTCATCGCAGGCCTTTAGTTTACACAAGCGGACGCTAATAATGTTCGTCCTTATTAACTATTTACACATTGTAGACTTTTATTAGGTCTTTTTTCCATATAACATGTATTTTACGTTTGTCATTTCTTTGTTACTTTCTGACATAAAGCTCCAATGAAAAGGTGTCAGGGTTGGCGTGTGGACAAACGCAGACGGCACAGAGAAGGAATCAGTCCAAGAAGTAACCAAAACCACCGACAACCCGTGCAAGGGAGACGAGGGTATATAACAGGGAGAGAGGATTAATTAATAACACACAGGTGTGTCAGGAGGGAGGGAACACACAAGGAGGGAAGTGACAAGTGACCTGCGAAGAACGGTGAACACAGGAAATACAACAAAATAAAACAGGAAGTGACAAACACAAAAACAATTAATGTCCTGGGTCCATAAACCTAAAGTACCCCCCCCCTCAAGGTGGGGGAAGCTTGTCCCGGTGCCGCCGATTGAAGTCCCTGATGAGTTCAGGGTCCAGAATGCGTGAAGCAGGCTCCCAGGACCTCTCCACAGGCCCGTACCCCTGCCAGTCCACCAGATACTGGAGGCCACGACCCCGTCGCCGAACGTCCAACAGGCGACGGACGGTGTAGGCCGGTTGGCCATCAATGATGCGGGGAGGGGGTGGCGGAGAGGATGGCCGCTGCAGGGGACTCGTGACATGCGGCTTCAGCTGAGAGACGTGGAAAACCGGGTGGATGCGCAAGGACCTGGGCAAGCGCAGCCTGACCGCCACCGGATTGATGACCTTCAGGATCTCGAAAGGACCGATGAACTTGGGGGAACGCTTCTTCGACTCTGTCCGGAGTCTGAGGTGCGAGGTGGACAATATGACGAACTGACCAGGTAGGTAGGATGGTGCTGGCGTGCGCCGACGATCTGGCAACCTATTGTGGGAAACCCCGTAACACAACAGGGCTCGTGACTCGGAAAACACCTCAGTCAGGTTATGACATTCAAGCTGAACCCTGAATGGATCAAGTGAGGGCGGCCGCCCTACTGGGACGGCGGGATCTCCCCCAGGAGGCCGAGCTGAACGCAAACAGGTGGTGTGACATTTCTCACTCCAGCCGGAGACACGGCTGGAGGGCCAGTCGATGACTGGGTTGTGAGCCATTAGCCAAGGGCAACCTAATACCAGTGGGTTCTGTGGGGAGGAAAAAAGGAAAAAAACGGGTGTGCTCGTGGTGATTGCCTGACACAATCAGATGAAACGGCTCAGTGACTCGTGAGACGGTGGCTAATTCTTGGCCGTTGAGGGAGACCACTCGTAAAGGACGGGGCAAAAACTCAGACTTAAGACCGACCTGTTTGGCTAGCTCGGCATCCATGAGGTTCTGCTCTGCTCCTGAATCCACCAATGCTCTGACAGAAACTCCCCCTTTCTGGAACATAACCCGAACATCCAAAACACAGGAAGCAGGTCTCGGGATAGTGGGAGCCGGACCACGGCTCTTAAGCGCGCCCACTCTTATTGATGAGTTGGGGCAATCCCTGCAGAAATGACCCCGGCCGCCACAGTAAAGGCACTCACCTGCCGCCATCCGTCGCCGTCGCTCGGAAACTGTCAGTCTGCCCCGGCCAAGATGCATAGGTTCCTCAGAAACTAGAGGCGGGGGTTCTGTGGGAAAAAACAGCACAGTCAGGTGAGTCCAAGCTCCTGCGCCCAACAGAACTGTGTTGGAAGCGGGATGTCATTCTGCCATGTTCCTGTAAACGGTTATCGATCCTGATAACCAGGGCAATGAGGGGTTCCAAGGAGGAAGGTAACTCGAGAGCAATTAATCTGTCCTTTAATTCCTCGGACAGTCCCTCCACAAAAGCGTCCATTAGCGCAGTGGTGTCCCAACCACTAGTGGAGGCCAAGGTTCGGAACTCGATGGCGTAGTCAGCTGCCCGTCTTCCCCGTTGCCGTAGTTGCATAAGGGCTCGAGCTGCTTCTCTGCCCGGCTTGGTGTGTTGGAACACCTGCTGAAAAGCCTCCAGAAAAGCAGAGAGAGATGCGCAGGTCGGGGCTCCACGTTGCCACTCAGCGGTAGCCCAGGCTGCAGCTCTGCCGGTGAGGTGTGAGATCATGAAGGCGATCATGGCTTGCTCCGTGGGGTAGTGAGAGGCATGTAGCTGGAAGTGCAGCTCACACTGGGTGATGAATGCTCTGCAGTCCCCGGAGTCCCCGGAAAACCTCTCCGGGCGGGCCAGCTTTGCAGCAGGGGCGACAGGAATCCCATCCTGGACTGACGTGGGAGGCGATGGGTGTGGAGAAGGGACGGACGGTGGATGTTGGATCCGCTCCGCCAACTGCTCAAATCGCTCACCCAACGCGGCCAGTTGTCGCTCGTGACGGCTTGACATCTCCAGTAACCCTTGACACAGGTAGGACATCTGTTCCTCCTGCTGGCGAAGTAGTGCCCGTACCGTCTCCGCGTCTGCTGTGTCCATGTTACTGGTCGGGTGGTAATGTCAGGGTTGGCGTGTGGACACAAACGCAGACGGCAATCAGAAATGAATAGTTTTTCATTCAATTACTCGAAAGAGAAGGAATCAGTCCAAGAAGTAACTAAAACCACCCGACAACCCGTGCAAGGGAGACGAGGGTATATAACAGGGAGAGAGGATTAATTAATAACACACAGGTGTGTCAGGAGGGAGGGAACACACAAGGAGGGAAGTGACAAGTGACCTGCGAAGAACGGTGAGCACAGGAAATACAACAAAATAAAACAGGAAGTGACAAACACAACAACAATTAATGTCCTGGGTCCATAACCCCACAAAAGGAGCCTGTTAAAGCGGGTAATAAACAGCTGTGCTTTTCCATGAATGAATAAACAACAGATCAATTGTTTAGGAATGTATTGAAGCTTTAAGGAGGATTTTTACTGTTGGTGATGCACAAAGTTAGGAAAATTATGTCTGGATTAATCCTAGTAATATGTTATTTGGTTTAGTTTTTAATATTTTAGTAACAACAAAAATCTATATTGACAATAACAGGTTTTTAAAATCAAATCACTTTGATGCTTTTCACAGAAACACAGGATCTCACACACCAAACAGAAATGAACTTGAAGGTGAAAAACGATGCCAGGAGTCCAGCTCTGATAAAACGACACACGAGCAAAGAAAACGGAATGATCGGGTTTGTTTTTGCTGAGAAACACACATTTTACTTTCATTTCTAGGCTTCGCTTGTTTTGACAGGATATAATTTATGAAGACAAAATCTTGAAAGTTATTTAAGGTTTATGTTGATTTATTTCAAAAATATTCCTGTCTGATATATTTATATTTATGTAAAAAAAAAAGTTTAAAGTTTTAAAACTTTAGTTTTAGTGTGTTCAGTAAATGTTTATCCTGCTCGGCCCGCTACCCAAAGTTGGTTTTGGATTTTGGTTCCCTGTGCGATTGAGTCTGACACCACTTGTCTAGCATGTCAGAGCCCCTTGGCGAGCTGATGCCCTGCTTCACCCGAGGGCTTTGATTGTTGTGGCAGAAAAGACAAATGATGATGGTCTTTCGCTTAGACTGCAACTCCATCAAGTCTCAGCATACGCACACATATGCACGCACACATACGCACGCGCGCGCACACACACGCACACCACTGCAGGTACAGCAACAGTGCTGACAGGATGAGATGTAGGTCACGGTGTTACAGAAACCCGAGGGCCTCCTTTCCTCCTGTCTGGTGTGTATCTGGTGCTAATGTGATCCTCTGTCTTTCACCTTGGCCTATTCATAGTCATTGTTTGGTTGAAAAGAAAAGGAACAAAAAGCACATGTACTACACACATGCGCACACACACTTTTTAAACTGCTCTAGTCTTTTCACATAAACCCTTTAAACCAAAAAATTTTCAAGACAAACCATCTAAGTGCAAAGAAAATGGGAGAACACGTGAACATATCCCATGTCCAAATATGTTGTTTTTTTCACTTAATTTCTCCAAAAGCTCCTCTGTTTTCAGCAGCACAACATCCCTGCACACTGCCATCACACTCCACCTCTGCAATTACACAAAGAGCACTGATTTGTAAGCATGACTCATCAGGTCTGACACAAAGGGCCTTTGATGAAGGTCTGGAGAACTTTGTATCGCCGTTTCACCTGCAAACATCTTATCTTGAAAAGGAGGAGAAACACACAAATGAATGTAGGAAAGCAGAGAAGAGCACGATTCTCCTAAATGACACGTTTCTTAACCAAAGCAAAGCTAAACTCTTCTGTTTAAATGCTTCAGCTTTCTTACGGTTTCAGTTTTACTGATTATTTTGTCCTGCGTAACACAAGGGGGTGTCTGTCTGTCATAACTGGAAATCTGCTTTAGATTTTGACTAGAAACTATAACACCAAAACAAATCATCATAGCACATACAGACCAACTATCAGATATATATATAAATATGTGCAGATTATTTGTCATTATTGGTCATTCAAATGAACAGCAGGTCCTTTCAGATTCTTCCTTTGCTTCATCTTGTGCTTTTGATTCATAAACCCGATGAGGATCGCGGCTTTCTCTGACTCCTTTCTCCTGAAAAGAGGGCTGCAGATCTCAATGGTATTTAGATCCAGAGAAATCCCTTAAGATTCAATTGACGTTCCCCGCTCTTGGGATCACACTCATTGATGCTAGCAACAGCAGCACTACCGTCAGTGCTAACGGCCGCTGTGCTAGGCCTTACCAGGGGTTTGATCTGTAACCCAATGAGAATTACGTTATTCATCTTTGCTTTTGTTCCCTGTGGTCCACGCTTTTCTCCCCAGTGTTGACCCGGTTATCTGATTGCTCATTCTGACCTCAGAGACGTCTGATCTCCATTAGAGAAGATAGCTTAGCTTGGATGTCATCAAGCACCTTCCTGACATTGTTGTGGTCGCTTGTGGCTTGTTTTTTCTTCAAGGCCATGGCAGTAATTCTGCGATAAGTTTCAGTTTATCGCTAGCAAAGCTGCTAACAGGCGTCCACTCGTCCCAGAACTGGAAAATAAAATGTGAGTGCGTGATTGTGTAGCCCTACAACAGATTGGTGGCCTGTTCAGGGTGCACCTTGGCCTTGCCCAACATTAGCTGAGATAGGCTCCAGCAACCCTACAACCCTGAATGGGTTTGAAAAATCGATAGACGGATTTCATCAACACATTGCAGACACATGCATATGAAGGACAACATCATAGGAGTCAAACACCAATATAACAGGCATCAGTGAAGCTTCACCATAGTGCAAGAACTGGGTTCATGCTGCCATATCTGATCACGAAAACAAAGCCAGCTTTTGGCCCATTCATTTCATTTATGTACCACAGTTGAGGCCCAGCTAATGACAGTTGGGTCACATACGCTTCACAGGCATTTTCCAGAGCTGTAACAGCACTGCTGGGTCAAAAGTTCACCAGATTCTGGCCAAAGGAGGGCAGTATCCAGAAAGATGAAATGTAGAAATCTGTTCCTACGTAGCATCAGGAAGAGCAAATGTCCCAGTTAAATTTCCAAAATATGTTGTTAAGGTGGATTAAGTTTCAAAAACAACAATCTGGCTTCTTCAGGTTGTTGTCGAACACTTTAAAACAAGTCCGAGTTTTTAAACATTGTTGTAATAGTTTTTGTCTGTAAGCAGAAGTGTCTCTTTTTTCCTTAAAGGTGAAAGTTTCCACTGATTGCATAAAGTTAAAAATGGTTGACTCTGTTTGTTTTTTGTTCTTTTTTTTGTTCTAGCCCAGTAGAAACTCTTTTTACTGACAGTTTTATCTGTGTGATTACTGGGAGTAGGTTTAAATACTCCTGCTGCATTAATTGGATTTGTCCCACTCTGCTGGGCCTCTGTGAGCTGTTTACTGACCCCACAGGCCCGAACGGTAATGACCTCACACTCCATCATCAGCCAACACTCTTCAAGCTTATTTTGTTCTCATTACAATCAGAGCAAAACTCTCAAATGAATCTTCTGTGGAGAGCTCACAGCTGCACTCTTTGCTGACCCTGGTATTTTCTGTGCAGCTTGTGGAGAGGAGATACTGTGTGATTAAATATCCATCTTTAAAGGTGACAAATGATCTCAAAGCTGCCTGATGCTCAGCAGGTGTCTCTCTCTCTCTCTCTCTCTCTCTGTTATTACTGCTTCTCCAGAGAGGAAACTGGAGAAAAAGCTGCAGTTGTTTCTTTAGGACAAAACTTCATGTTTTGCTTTACTTTCATTGTTGTGACAGCAAAGAATTGTGGGATTGATTTAAGGCCTGTCAGGTGCTGCATCTGGTGTCCTAGAGTTTTGCTGATGCTCTTGACTCAGTTCTTGGGGGAGTCTGGGCGTCATGGCCCTGGGAGGTACATTTTTGACATTGCTCATATGAATCCTGATTCAAAAAGCAAGCAGAATGTGGGAGGGGTAGATCTACCAGTATTTGCCCCAGCCACCTTCGTAATAGTCCAAAACTAAAGCGAATTGAAGGCTCATCCAAGGGTCTACCTCCCTGCCAAAGACTAGTGTCATCATGCAACATTTTTGTGCGATTTGTTAATAATGACCTTTAATGACTTAATCCAATTAAACCAATTTAAACCTACTAATTAGTGTGAAAAGCCTCCTTTTTAAATATTTTCTTTAAAATTTGTGACATCAAGGCAAAGTAAACAATGAAAATGCAACTAAAAACATGACTTTGTGAAGTTTCTGATTATAACAGATTCCAACCTTTACTCTTACACCACAGAGAGGGATTCTCTACAACAAGAACAGCAAATGATCAGGTCCAGAGTCTCCAATTAAACACATTAAATAATAAAAAAAAACAGTAGAAACACTTTTCTGGGCAATAAAAAATATTAAACACAAACTTCCTTCTAATACTAAAATGTATTACTATGTTGACATACTTTATTCCACAGTTTATAGATCATTTTGAAGACTTAAATTAAGCAGAAGAGCTTGTGTTCTGATGCAGAGAGACGGACTTCAGACGCAGACATGATGGAGGCGGAAGAAGAGAAAATGAAATATGAGGAGGAGACTCGAGACCCCCCATCCAAAAAAGGTAACTGAGCAGGCAAAAAAGAAACTCCAAATGACAAGAAGAGCTGCTGCAGAAAAAAAGAAACAATGTTGCAAACAAAAGAAACACTACAAATAAAAAGAAAAGCTGCTGCAAATTTTAAAAGAAAGTTGCAAAAAAAAAGCCACAACGGAAGTGGATTATGGGGGATTGAGTTTTCCTGTGCACAGAGTACGAATTGGAAAATGTATGAGAAAGTAACAGTGCACAGTGACCTCACACCAAGTATCAAAAAGCCAGCTTTTTTTCTAAAAACTAGTTAAAAATAACAAGATTAAAGTGCTAATAATAGATATATTTCTTTTGTAAGTGAGCATGGTATAAGAGGGATAATGCCCTTCAAAGTGTGCATTATCAGAAATGAATGGACTTTACAGAAGTAACAATCCGATGCAATAACTGATCATTGACTATATATGGGACCTGGACAGAGTGACCCCTCCCCCTTGGCGTTCCAAACAGGAAGTACCTGTTTGCTCCAAGAAGCCCAAATCTCATAGTCTATAGAAAAACAAACTGCTGTTACTTAGTCATTCTATTGTTCAGAATAAACATTCTTGCTCTGAAACATTTTTAACCTGCTCTTGATAATCCTTTTTCAGTTTCATGTAAATGATTATAGATTAAAAATTAAATTAGCAAGATTTTAAAAATAAAACACTAATTTGTTTGTTATTATTTTGCGATAATTTGATAAACTTACTCAAAACTATCTCTAGCTGTGTTTCCATTAAACAGATGTGCAAAACTTTATCGACATTCTAGAAATGACAAAAAAAAAAAAAACACAACTACGCAACGACACTGTTTCCATAACATCATAATAATGCAAACTGAGGCGATAAGTCATTCAAAACCCCGGGGATGGATGAACACTAGTCATGTTTCCTGTTGATTCACTAAAAAGGAGCATTTGAGTGACCTCTCGGTTTCTGGGGACCACGTGCAGCGTAGCTGGACCGTTGATTATGTAAATATATGTAAACAGACGCACGAGAGAAGCCTGTTCAGCGGTATTAACACATAACCATTCTAACTAGTCAGCAGTTGGAGCCTTTTTTCTGTTCGATAACATCAGATCCATTCAGATTTGTGTCACGGCTCCAGCGCTCATCATCATCTGTCAAAGGAGACGTCTGTGCAGGCCATGGAGCTGCAAGCGGAACCGCTCCTCCTGGGCGGGAGCGGCTGTGAATGTAGTGATTTTGATGAAATCTTGGTTGGTGATTTTACAATCCCGTTTGACACGCTCAGCGTTACTGAGCTGTAACGCTGCGGGACCTCTCTGGCGCTCGCTGTGCAGCGCTCAGCACAGCTACTTCCATCTAAGAAGTGCATTTAAGTCATAAAAAGTCTTTCCAGTGCAGTTTTTCTAAATGTGTCCATTTCCAGTCGCCCCAAAAACCACCTCCTCCAAGCGCGAAAACTTTTCTCCATAAATGTGTTTTTTATAAAATTGTGGTGTTTCCATTAAGCAGATTTAGTATCACAAATCCAAGTTGCTCGATTTTAGAGTTAATGGAAAGTGACAAATGTTTCGTTGTCATGAATAAGAAATGATGCAAATACATTAAAATGTCATTAAAATCAGAAAAATGTTAAAGTTTTAAGGTGAGAGTCAAAGGGAACAACAAAAAACAAACAAACAGCCTCCAGTGGCCTTTTGAGGAACTGCAACATTAGATACTTCCTGTTTGTGTCACATTTGGAATGAAAGATGGGGCTTTGTCCTCACAAGGACGTCTACAGAGAACTTTTCACTCCTGCAACGCTCATTTTCACTCATTAGAATACATGTTAAAAAGGTATTTACCGTTTTAATGGCTCCCATATTATCACCATGAAGGATGTTTGAAGGAAACTGTCCGACAGATCTCTTTTGTATCTCTGTTTTGAATAAAGAAACCTTTACTCTCCAGTCCACCTCCCTCATTCAAATGAATCACACACAGCACTCTGATTTCAGGATTAAGCTCTGGCTGCAGAATTATTCATGGTATCTCCATGGCCTCACGTCCAGAGGGAACTGCTGATAACTTTTGATTTTAATCTGAAGGTTGGGACTGCAAAGAACTCTGGGGTTGAAGGATCTTCTCTCTCTTCATGAGGGTCCTTCAGTGCATCCTAACAGAGAGAACGAAGTGTCAAACCGCCTAAGAAATGCGGCCTCTTTCATCAGTGTTTGTGTCTGTGCAGAATTCTGCACGTCATACATGATGAAGAATTAAAGAGTTCACTGACTTCCTTTTCCACGCTCTACACTACACCTTTACTCCAAACTGCCACAGCATCACTTCCTGTCACCAGAAGAAAAACATGGCATTCCGGTTCCAGTGAGCATGTCCGTTTGAGTCACATTAGATTCAATCTTGTTTTTAAAAAACGTGAAACTTGAGTGATTGAAAGGAAGAAGTAGAAAGTAAACCTGAACTGTAAAAGCACAAACATGAAAACAAAGTAGCAGAAAATGAAAGGATAAAGGAACCTGATGTGTGGAGGACTTTAACTGCAGTTTTTAATGATCTCAGCATTGCAGGGTCTGACGCTGGGGCTGCTGGGACATCCAGTGCAGAGAAGACTGACATTTTTATTAAATGCTTTCCTCTTGTGAAGAGTCTCTCCTACAGGCAGAACATTAAACTCCGAACTGTCCTGCTTGATGTGCAGTAATAAACACTTTCTTTCCCTCCTGGAATTGTGGTCAGGGATGCATGGACCGCAGATGAACTCCGTCAGGCCCTCAGAACATCAAGCTAAAAAGGCAAAGTCAACTTGGGATTCAAACCACAATCTGTTTGCTGTGGGATGACATAACATTGATGTGCAGAGATTCAGAACTTTACTCAACAAAAAGTGGAAGCACAGGGACAAACGTCCCAGTTCTAAAAAGCGGTTCAGGTTTGTGTTAATTCATAATGTTTACGGAAAAAAACAAATGTTAGAATTCTCTCAGATGATAATCTCATTTTTTCTTACTTAAAACTTGATTTCCAATATGTAAGAATGATCTCTGGATTGATATAAAATTATACTCTAATGATCATCAATGAGTTTTACACAACTGTTACATGATGTGTGATTCATGTTACTGTTTACTGAAATCATGAACTTGTGTTTAAGTGAGAATAATTAATAAGCCCTGAGTTTTGTTACATGAATCTGCACTAGATCTGATCAGAACCGAATTATGAAAATTATGCCAGACTATGAAATGAAGTAACTACGTAGGGGTGAGATTATAGTTCGCTTCTTCTCACTCCTTCTTAAGCAGTTAATCAAACTCTACAAGACTTTAGTTATTAATCACTATATGTAACAAATGTTACACATGTGACTTTATTTTGGTTTGTTTTTTATTGTTTTCCTTTTCTTTCTTTTCCCTCCATCAATGCATTTCATTGTCTCTGATTTTTTTTCGTGTACTGTCCAATTTATGCTTGAAATCATCATCATCAATCAACCAAACAGTCAATCAATCAATCAAACTGAGGCATGCTGGGAGTTTTAGTTAAAGTCAGGTTTCTTTGTAATGCAATGAAATCCATTCTGAATGATGTATTTCTACCCTCAAACTGCAAAAAGAGACCTTGGACTGTTTTGACAGAAGCATTAATTCTATAAATGACTTGTTGAACAAATGCTGTGGATGAGTATGAATCCACAAAAAGGACTCAAGAACAAGACGCTAACTCATTTCCGCTTCTGTGATGAAACTACATTTCCCATCCAATAATGAGCAGCTGGACTTTGGAGCATGAATCTGTCTCCTCTGCTCTTTCCAAGTGAAACATTCTTTTAATGATCTTTTCTTTTGTTTAACAGAACTTTCTGAATTGAAATCAAGACCAAATCCATCGGTTTTTATTGGTTCAGATTTCAACAAAATTAACTTCTATTTGTTTTTTAAAGCAACAAACTCAAAATAAACGGCTGTTATTGATGACAAAACATGAGGGACAGAAAAAAACACGGATCTCGTTTCCTCCTGGCTCTACCACAGACTGCTTCTGCACACAGGACGGGACCCAAGCTTTAAAGATCTGGAACTGAACCTGGATGGAAGGACCCTCACTCAGGAGGGAAGACATTAACCAGTTTGGTTTAACATGTTTAGCCTCAAAGGGAAACGTTTGATTTCTGCCCCGCGCCTGCAGAACTGTTCCCGTCTCTGCAGACTGAGCTGGATACCAGTGATGCTTCCATGAAGGGGGTGGGAAGCTCTCACCTCACAGCCCAGAACATGAAAGCACAGAAGCCCAAACAGAAATGTGAGGACCTGGTCAGGATGGAGCCATAATCTGGGAGATAAAGAAGAAAACCTGCACTGGTTAAAGACCCAGCTCTCCAATCATCTGTTGATCCATTTTAAAAGTGTTCCTGGTGAAGACTGAAGGAGCCAAAGTGCTGTCTCTGTTGATCCAGCGAACACATCCTGCTATCTGCTCCCACCTTCTAATTCTGTTTTGTTTTTGGGGAAAGACTCTAAAGGTGTTTAACCGCTGAGGTAAAACCCTGCTTTCATGAAGACAGAGCTGAGAGAGAAGATGAACGTGGAGTGAAAGACGGACAAGAATCAGGAGTTCCAGCTGAATCATCAGCGCAGCAATCTCATATTCCTTGACTGTCATCGACTTGTGTAAAGTCCGAGAGCTTTCAGGTACGTCCTAGCGAGCACGTCCCAGCAGGACGGGGCTTTCAGCAGACAAAGAGCTGCTCCCACAGCGGGAAGAAGGGTTTGGGGTCTCAGAGATACAGTATGACTGTTCCTCATCTCTTTCTCTCACGTCATTGTTTCTCTCTTTTACAGCTAACAGGACTGTGATGCACTTCATCTTCAAAATAAGGCGTCAGCATCATCTGCAGGCTTTCAGAACCTGAAGGAATCTGCTCTCTCTGAGGAGTAGAAGAAGCAGAGCTTTTTTCTGGACATTTCTGGAAGGGGGAGATAATCAGTCAGGCAGAGACAGAGCATCAGTGCTCAGAAAACGTCACTCTGACGTTCTCTCTGTGTTTGTGTGGCGGCTGTAATGAGTCACGCTGAGCTGGACTGAGCCACAGCATGAGGAGACAGACATTCATTTCAATCTCCCATCATGTGCTGTAGCTTTTCCATGTAAACCACCTCCACCTCTGTGGCTGCAGACCATGACGCTGCAGGAAATGGATTCAGCTGTTTCTCTCTCCTCCTGGCTGTAAGACCAGTCAGAGGTGTGATTGTGTGTTCACTTCCAGCTTTAAATCCACTGAACTTTCTTTGAAAAACGTTCATCAGATCAGTCAGGCATGAATGAGATTTCTTGCTTCCTCTCTAAACTAAAATCATCCTCAGTTTCAGACATTGCAGACAGACGAGATAACCTCAGCTGATGTGTTTGAAACACATCTTCATCTTCAGATGGATGTTCAATAGCAGCACTAAAGTGGTTAATCATCAGGATCCTTTAACAGACACGTCCTTACATTTCAGGACCATCTAATCTTCATCTTAGACAGTCTTTGTGTTTTACTGAAAGCAGGTGTCTGATCACGGGGAGTTCAACAAAGAGGACAGTGGTGAGATCCTTAAGAAGCAGGTCAGCTTGGTTTGGGGGAGGGCAGCACTTCCTTTGGTTCTTCTAGAAGGTTGTTGGAGACAAACAGCATCAGGTGCAGCTCGGAGCTCAAACTGCCCCGGGCAGTTCCCCTGACCATCGAATGATCTGCTCTCTGCAGGTTATTTAAAGGTAATGGTTATTTGGCCGCGTCAGTCTGGCCATCTGACCTTTGGCTCACTATTTCAGAGCACATGATTGCTCAGTTGTGGGGCAGAACCCTAACCTGGCATCCCAGCTCAAACCGTTAGGGGGGGTTTCTTCAATGGGGGGGGTCAGAGACAGGCTAATTGGAGCCCTGCTATTTTCAGTTCTGGCAGCGGCTGCAGATCTGGCCCTTCATCAGAAGCTGGATCTGAAGTTGGGGGGGCACTGTGATAATGTGGATGCAGCAGACGTGATGTCAGTCCATGGGAAACCTTACAGTAATGTTCCAGTCTCTCTTGATCACACATGGCCCCCAGCGTGTGACTGCAGCTTACCATCTCTATTGTACCATCTGTAATCCTATGTCTCATTTATTTACAAGGCGGCTGCAGAGATTAGACCAGATGTACATTGCAGTTCATCTTCATATTAAAAAGTTCTAAAAAATAATAGCAGGACAAATTTAGAAAGGTGTAAACAAAAACAAAACTTTAGTGGATAAAAACTGTCTGAACAAATGGCTGGATTAACGTTTTCAAAAGCTTCAAAAACTGTCAGAATGCATGAAGAGAACTTTCATGACTCTTTCTGAGAAATCTCATTTGAATGCAGATAAGATGCTTCCATCTCTCTGTCTCAAGACTGCAGAGATCCAGGGGTTTTACTGGTTAAAGAATCTCCTCTGACACGTCTGCATGCGCCTGGCGAGCTCATTCTTATGTCGTCTCATGATGTGAATCAATCACCATTCAGCTGCATTTTGACACAAAAGTCTGCGCTCTGCTGGGACTCATATCAGAACATGCTGCTCCTTCAGACGTTCCAGCTGCACGAGCACAAACGGACTGACGACATGAGAACGCCGCTTAACGGCCTTAAACAAAAGCAACTTGAAGTCACATGACCTGTCAAAGATTACACTGACAATTAGAGGTTCAGGGAAAATCTGCGTTACGTTTTATTGGTTTCAACAGGAACTCTATTACACAAATAGAGTTTAAAGCAGCGGCAGTTATTTTACTGAGAAATAAGATAAACTTTACTATAAACAGTTAAGAATAATTGGTAAAAAAATCCAACACCAACTTCAGCCTTGTACAGGACAATCTGTGAAAATAGGATTTGACATTAAACCGGTCTGAGGCCTGGCTTCGGGGGTTGCCGCCACGACAGGCACCAGAGAACTTGCGACCACAGCTCTGAACAGCAGCAGAGACGATGGAGGTGGAGAACATGGTCCATTCAGACTCAATGTTACCTGTTTGAAGCTCTCCCGGATGTGGGGTTAAAGATTGAGGGCTTCGCTGACGTTCCCAGCAGGCCCTCACAGTACCTTTGGGTTTTCCAAGTCTTTCCAGCCTCCTTCTCCACCAATGAATCCAACTCACCACCAGGTAGTGATCAGTGGACAGCTCTGCTCCTCCCTTTACTCGAGTGTTGAAGACACACGACCAGAGGTCGCCTGAGATGACGACAGACTCTATCATCGATCTCCTGCCGAGGGTGTCCTGATACCACGTGTATTGATGGACACCCTTGTGCTGGAACATGGTGTTTGTTATGGACAAACTATGACGAGCACAGAAGTCCAACAACAAAACACTGCTCTGGTTCTGATCAGGGAAGCCGTTCCTACCAATCATGCCCCTCCAGGTGCTACTGTTGTTGCCCATGTGGGCATTGATGTACCCCAGGAGGACGATGGAGTCCCCCTTTGGGGCACTTTCCTGCACCCCTTCAAGAGACACCAAGAAAGCTGGGTACTCTGAACTGCTGTTCAACCTGTAAGCCGAAACCACAGTCCGAGACCTGTCCCCCACCCGAAGGCGGAGGGACACGACCCCTCGCCCAGCGGGGTGAACTCCAACATGCGGTTAGAAAAAGAGTTAGAAAAAGAGTCCAACCTCTTTGGAGGGACTGGGACAGTTCCATGTCTTTAAATGGATGTCAGTGGTCATCTGCTAATAATAACAAAATAAAAACAGAATTCAAATGTATTCTGACAGAGAGGAAAAGATTTCTAAACATTTGTACATTTTACATGTTCTCAAAGACAAAACAATATTTTTAATCTGAACCAAGTTTTCTAAATTCACAGCAACACTGTTATTTCACAGAGGATGCTGAGTCGAACTTTTGTTTCTGACCTAACACTGAAATGTTGTGGAGTCATCATGATGCCAACAATCCTTCAGCCAATCCATCAGCGGGCTGCTGTCAGATCAGTCACTCTCTGCTCAGTGTTGTCCTTCCCTCCTGGGACGGAGGTCTTCATATAATCTTCTGTATGGATGCAGTAATAAGTAAAAAGGGTTATAAAGCAGGTGAACCAGGAGCCCCTTCATCTCACCCAGCAGCGTCCCTCACTGATCTACTCTGAAACACACTAATCCAATAACTGTGTCCTCTGGGGCTGTGGAGGACTCAGGCAGACCTTGTCAACAGAATTAGGAGAGAAGGATAGTGTGTGTCTGCACAAGGCGGCCGTAGTGCAGTGGAAAGGGCAGTCGGCCTGTGATAGAAGGATTGCAGGTTCGATTCCCGCCTTGTCCGCCCATGTGTCGAAGGGTCCTTGGGCAAGACGCTGAACCCCACGTTGCCTCTGATGGAAGGTTGTTTCGTCAGCGGAGCCTCCATCAGTGTGTGAATGGGTCTGTGACTGTAAAGCGCTTCGGTTCTTCAATGAAGGTAGAAAAGCGCTATATTAGTATACGCCATTTACAAGGATAAACCAGAGCCCCCTCCTGCTGTCTTCACAGAAGATGTTCACACACTCAGTTAGCTTTTGGATTGTTCTTTATGACTTATGCAAACTCTAATTTGTTCTCTGCTTCCGAAGAAAAGCTGCTTCTGCTGACTCCAGGAATCGTCATGAAGAGAGTCAAAGCAACACCGGAGCCTCCTCACCGGCTTGACCCCTGACGGGACTCGCTGGACACCAAAGGCAACAAGCAAAGCAGATGTCTCATTTTCTGTCAAATTCATTTGTTTCACTCCGTAGACGACACAACAAACTGACAATTTTCACAGAGATAGAAGAACTTGGTGTTTAACATACATGCTGGATGCAGAAAAACGCTTCATCTGGGATAAGAAAAACAACATTTCTAAAGGCAGTTTCAGTTTTGGTTTTTTATCTCTGCTCACATGATGTTTGTTCCGGAGCAGCAGAAAACATCCAGATGAATGTGTTTGAAGCCTCACTGAGAGGCAAATTCACAAAGTTCTGACAGGTTTTGTGAGAAGCTCTGCTCTGCAGATCATGACCACCTTGGAAGTTTTTAATTTAGTGAATCTGAAACAAACCAGAGCACAGACATGACAACACTTAATGCGGCTTTCTCACCAAATGCAGTTAGTAGACCAGAGACAACTAGTTTCATTAAGTCAATGTACAGACGCATCATGGCGCAATTTTGGGGTCACAGTACGTCTAGTGTTCAAGTCTTGGAACTTTGGAAAAGAAGACACGTCACATCAACCAATCAGGGAGTCAGCTTTGGTCGGTCTATTTCTCACCAACACCACATTTCACCGGGTCATTACTAAAAATAATGTGAAATGATCTTGCGGGGTGGATATAATTACATGGCGAGCCGGATGTGGCCGTGGGCCTTGAGTTGACACGTGCTCTAATTTGTCCATAGGTGTGTATGTATAAACATGTGAAATGTTTGTTCTGAAGGCATTATCTCCACATCCAATCATTGTTGGGTTTTGCATATATTTTAGAACAGCTTCTGTGCACAAAGCAGAGACATGTTTGCTTTCTTTGTCTGGAAAAGTCACAGGGAGACCTTGTTTTAATGAACCGCGCTTGTTAAGGAGGCAGACACGTCAAAAATAGATGAAACTGTCACTAATGTCATTCCACATCCGTCCGTCTGCGTCTCCCCTCGTCACCACATGTATTTAGAAATGTCTTGATAAGCAAAGGGACAGCTGCTAATTATTTCTGATCAGTCTGGGCTGTTTGTTTGCTCGTGATGCTTCAGATAACGAGCAAACGTTCAGTCGGATTCCGGATCACTGAAGGAGAGGGACTCCTCTTTGCCATCAGATGCTATTTCTTCCCTCCGTTACCTTGATTCTGTCTGTGGTGACACTTTCCCAGCTTTCTGGTGACTGCTCCCTGTCCACAGAAATGGGGTTTCACTTGACTCTGTTCTCACAGCAGAACAGCATCAGAATCAGCCGGTCATTAGAAAAGCCTCTGTTGAAACAGTGAGGTAGAATCAGGAAGCAGAGGTTGGCTGAAGCAGCAGCACAGAGGATTTCTTCCTTCAGAGCACTTTCCACTTCTGAGCATGAAAACTCGACATAACAGCAACACTTTAGGCTGATATACGAGAGCTCTCTTGGAAATGATGCTGCTGATGTGAGGTCACTCTGGCTCCATGGCAACCATCCAACCAAATTACTGCTCCAGAACGGATGCATTTAGTGATCAACAGTTTTTCCTCTGACTCTGAGACAGAATAGAGGATCTCTGCAGCTCTGTGATGCTCCAGTTAAATAAGAATCTAAGGGTTTATGGTTCCAATCCTATGTTTTATAGCAACACGTGTCCAGCTGTTCTCGAGCAGAACACTGGATGCTGTTGATCATTTACTGAGAGAAATGTTTGCTAGTGACAGGGCCGCTGCTCGATTATCTGGAGTCTTGAGTGGCCAAAGAGGACAGCAAGAAATTCATCAAATAATGAAACTCAAATTTTTCTCAAAGAAAAGTAAATAATTTACAAACTGAGGCTATAAGAGAAGTCAACATAAGGAACTCAGGGAATAAACTTAACCAACCGAACAGACCAAGTAACAGAAATGAACTGACCTATAACAAAACAGGGGGATGTATTTCCTGGATCAGACCACTTGACAAACGTGGGGGGGAACTAAGGAACATTTGGCAAAGACTAAAGACCAGATGAAGCATGATTTGAGTGGAAAAAGAAAGCAAAGAAGAGTGGATAAAAGGTTAACAAATGAACAGCAATTACAGAAGCAAAGCAAACAAATATCAAGTGAGTTCATAGTTTCTCCCCTTGGAGGGTTTTGGACATGATGTTGGCCTGACCACACAGCACAGCTCCAGGAGCAGAACCCCGACGACACCCACAGCGAGCAGCAGGGTACGCTGCCATCACACAACCCAAAGCAAACAGTCAACAAGGCCCATGGTACCAGAACTCTTCCATCCATCCATCCATCCATCCATCCATCCATCCATCCATCCATCCATGTCTATTGATTAATATTGTTTCTGGACTTCAGGTCAGAGATTTTGGGTAAGAAGGTTCTACAACTGCAGGTTAATAACATTAAGCTAGAACATTTATGGGTTATCCATTTGGAGGTAACGGGTCCTGCTTTGGTCCATGACACCAGGATGTCCCAGGAGTGTGAGCTGTTAACTGAAGACACATAGTGTACTCATTCCCATAACTTCATTATATGTTTCAAATAAAGCATCATCACCTCAGTAGTTTCTACAAAAACACTGAACCCCACATTGCTCCTGGTGGTTAGAAGTTGGCACCAGTATTTGGCAGTAGGGCCCCCATCCCTGTGTGACCATGTGTGAATGGGACTGTGACTGTAAAGCACTTTGGGCTTTAAAGCAAAGTAATATATACGATTAGATCATTTACCTTGAAACATGGCGGCCCTTGATTACCTGTTGCCTTGGCCAAACCCTTGAACCTGAGCTTCTGATGCCCTGACATTTTGGTCAACCCTTAGTCACAGAGGAGCTGAACCTTCCCACGCCGCGCAGGCTCTGCTGTGTTGACACAGCCACCCCCCACAACGAAGCAAGCATAAAAGTCATCAGCACACAGCTGCTCTGCAACTCTACCTCTTAGGAGGGGGTCGTGGCCAACGCTTTGCTATACAAACCCACTGATTTAGGAACAGTGTCGGCCCTGGGCATAGGCAACCTAGGCAGCTGCCTTGTACCATCTGCTGGAGGGGGCACCAATGACACAATGACAATGATTAGGCTACGGTTTTTTGTTTTTTTTTTAAGTTTGACTTTTTTACAAGTTTAAAACAGTTGGACACACCACTCATTTAATTTGAAAGAAAAAAATATTTAAAACATAAATTAAAACAAAAAAATCAAAAGTTTGACAAAATTAATAGCTTTTCCTGGTGCAGCGCCCCTTCTTACCTGACACTGCTGCTGTTTATTGCCTGGTTCACACTGATGCGGAAGCTCCACAAAGCATTGGGGAATGGAGGCTGGGTCCCTTATTAACCTATGGTGTAATCCACACCAGACACAAAGAGCCGAGGACCTCCACGGCCGGCTTGCGACCTGCAGCAAAACATTTCGCCGTCTGGTCTATTTTTTGCAGGAGCTGTAAGTGATTCACGTCAACACTGGCAAAAGGTTACGCCAAGACACACGAGAAAATCTGGTCAATTTTAAGAATATAGCCACATTTTCACAATTGACGATGAAAATAAACACACAAACACAGAAAACAGACACAGAGACAGACACACACACAGATTAATGTAGGGGGCTGATTATGCTGCGCGGGGTGGAAGAGGGGCGGAATTAGATGTAAAAACAAACGAGAGAGGCAGAGAGCAGTTGGCAACAAGTCAAAATGGACGACATTACAATAGTTGCAGAATTCAATTTTATTTCTATAGTCAACATCACAACCATAATCGTCTCATTGGACTTACACCGGTATTTGCAACGAACATAAAGTCAGTCATGAAAATGTAAACAATAGCTGGTTGTTAAACGGACTAAGCTGAAAAAACATCTCTGCTCTTTCACCCTCCTTCTCGGGAAGTCCATCCACCCATCCATCCATCCATCCATCCATCCATCCATCCATCCATCCATCCATCCATCCATCCATCCATCCATCCATCCATCCATCCATTTTCTTCAGCTTATCTGGGACCGGATCGTGGGGGCAGCAGTCTAAGCAAAGATGCTCAGACTTCCCTTTCTCCGGCCACTTCCTCCAGCTCCTCTGAGGGGACCCCAAGTGGTTCAGAGGCCAGCCGAGAGACATAGTCTCTCCAGCGTGTCCTGGGTCTTCCCCGGGGCCTCCGTCCAGTGGTACATGCCCGGAACACCTCCCTAGGGAGGCGTCCAGGGGGCATCTGAACCAAATGCTCGAGCAACTGGCTCCTCTCGATGTGGAGGAGAAGCGGCTCGACTCCAAGCTCCTCCCGGGTGACCGAGCTTCTCACCCTATCTCTAAGGGAGCGCCCAGTCACCCTACAGAGGAAGCTCCTTTCAGCCGCTTGTATCCTGGACCTCGTTCTTTGGGACATGACCCAGAGCTCATGACCATAGGTGAGTATTGGGGCGTAGATCGACTTCTCGGGAAGTACAGGGAGTTATGCGAGCCCCAACACACATTTTACAAGTTCAACCTTTAAAAAGACAATTGTTGGGAGGCAATTGGATCAGCACGCAAGTACAGTCTATTGTTTGGAAAAAACGTGTCTCACAAGTTCTGCATAATAGCAAAAAAAAAAAAAAAAACCTGTGGCAGAAGCGCCGTCAACCGAAAAATACGCGTCTGGTGTGATTTGCAAGTGAAAGTGGATACTGTGCCCACGTTGTTCCACACAGCTTCGCGCTGCTTCCATTTGCAGTTTGAACTTGGTGTCAGCCAGGGTGGGCGGGGGCGGTGTTGCCACTGTTCGTGCTTCTTTAAAACTTTAAGGATAAAAAAGCAGCAAAACAAGCCCTCAGGGACAGCGTTATGGTCAAAAAAGGAAAAGAAGAGGAGAAAAACGGGCTCAGAGCAGAGCTCGTTCTGTTTTATTTACGTTCTATTGATTGGAAATCCCCCCCACCCCCCACCCCTCCCCTGCATGTCAGTCAAAAAACGCTTGTGTTTTTGGTCGAAAAAAGGCGAATGAACTGGTGATCCTAAACCTTTCCCACCAGAGATGCCTCTGTTAAATCCTACCTTGTATCTCACTGGGAGTGAAATGGTGGGGCTGTGGTTTGTGCTGTGGTGGTGCAGTTGTCTTAAACAATAATCATAATAAGTGGTTAGTGTTTAAGTTTTGAGAGTTGAAATAAAATAATCTTAATGTCACATGTTCCAGGCAGTTACATGGTTTTTGTACCTGATGATGATGGTGCGGTTTTGGGGATGTGTGTATGTCTGTGTGTGTGTGTGTGTGTGTGTGTGTGTGTGTGTGCACAAATCCTTTTTCACCTAGGGCGCCATGCAGCCCGGGGCCCGGCCTGTTCAGGAATGTTGTGCACATGTGGTTACCTAGCAACAGTCAGTTTGGCTCCTTTGACCGTGACTCTGCTCTAACTCCAAACTCAAGAGGGCTCTGCCAGTCTCCTCTGCTTGGTTAACAGTCAGCAGAAGGATGTGGGATTTCTGTCCTCCGTTCTCCATTTTTAGTGACCAAACTGAGTCCATATCATTTCGTAACCACACGCACACCCACGCACACACCCCCACACACACGCACGCAAACACGCACGCACGCACACACACGCACAAACACACACCCCCACACACGCACGCAAACACGCACGCACGCACGCAAACACGCACACACGCACGCACAAACACACACACCCACTCACACACACACACCCCACACACGCACGCACACGCACGCACCCACGCACGCACGCACACACACACGCACGCACAAACACACACACCCACTCACACACCCCCACACACACGCACGCACACACGCACGCACACACGCACGCACATGCACGCACATGCACGCACACACACATGCACGCACACACACAAGCACACACTCTGGACTAAAGATAGAGGAACATTAGTTCATTTTTGTCCACAACAGCTCTAATTCATCATTCAGAACATCCTTGATGATAAGGAGCAGCAAATGTTGTAACAGCACACATGCTATCACAAAGGCACGATGGTGGGGGAGAGGACATTGACCGGCCCCCCAGCAGAAAAATGCACAGAATTTAACTACAATCCCGTGCTGTTGAAAAACGCATGGGCATAAACTACAGTCAACATAAGATAAAAGCCATGAAATTCAAAACTTTGCAATTGGAGGCAAAAGCAAGATGAGCAGCGGTTTAGAAACACATGTCAGCACCTCCAGCCGGCTCCTACATCCTCCAAAGGTGTGGTTGCACTGGTGCAGATGAAGCTGCTGTTTGTCTAGAACTCAGAGGTTCCAGCACAGGTTCCTTCATCACCTTCATCTTCACCATGATGTGTGAAAGAAGAAGCTAAATGTCAGAAGCTGTTTGAACAAACTCCTCCCACTGAATCTGCAATCCTACTTTATATTGATGCACTTTTAAACAAACATGTCTTTGAGTATTTAAAATGTCTTCCTGGCTTAAAATGTCTTCCCAAAAGCTTGTGAGTCAGGAATGTTGCACACATTTATGGATTTCTTAACACCTATGTCCTCAAATGTAATGAAATAACAGTTTTGCAGAAAAACATGATTTAAAAACTCACTTTATGGGTGATTTTCTTGGGACAGTAAGCAGCCGGAGCTTGGATCAGAGTTTGACCCTCCACAGGGCAGACCATCCTCCACACAGAGCCGGTTGGTTATAGGATTTATTTACGATCGTTTCATTTTTCTTCTGAATGTTTTTTTATGGTGTGTTCCGGACGTTTGGGTCAGATCATCTCATCCGTAAATCCCGGGCCTCTAAAGCCTGACTCAGTCCAGCTTCCAGTGAGAAAGTTTTGAAGGACGATTCAGCATAAAACTTCAAGGATCACATTTGATATTTCCTTTTCTGCATTTTATTATGATCTGTCCTTCTTGAAATCCATGTGAAGAAGGGAACGTGGCGTGTGAGCCAGCGTCTGATCTTTAATACATCAAATGAATGTTGTCAGGGTTAAAAGAAGAAAACAGAGCTGACTGCTTTCTCTGCTCTCACATGCTTGATAACTTTCTTCAAGGTGACACAGAGAACATGCAGCCGTCATCTCCGGTTGTCTCCATTTGGAACTTTACACATAAAAAAGAAACCGATCTTTGCAGCAGCTTGCTTTATTCCTCCTTTGTTTTCTAGTTAGCGGATGTGACAGGAGGCTTTTTCCAGAAGTAAAGCTTGGTGTGGTCATTATCGGGGAAAAAGCGAGCAGTACATGGACATTAGCGTCTGTTAGTGCGAGTTTTTGTTCCACGGAAGAGAAAAGCAACATTTGTGCAGATGCAACGCCCCGAGAAAGTCTTTTACCTTTGAGCAGATTCTTGCGGCGGTGCTTTACAAACTGTAATTGAAATTGATTTTTCTGAGGTTTGCATCCTTTGGTAAACAGAACTTCACTCACAGACTTTGTAGCAACAAAATTCTTCAAATTGTGAAGTGAATGGAAACCCAACAGCCCTGTTTTTGTGCTCTAACGTTCTCTGCTCCAGGAGCAGAAAACCTTCAGGCCTCCTTTTCAGCTTCTGCAGCTCTTTCTTGGTCCTTTCTCTCAGCTAAAGCTTTTCTTTCTTCTTCCTCACATTCAGCTCATGTTAGGATGGCATAGCAGTGAAGTCCAGTGTCACAAACCTGTACGCTCATCAACCTATTCTCAGTCACTCAAACAGTGGCGGTTAGAGTCACTTAGAGTTCGAGTCACTACTGAATTTTGCTCATTGATACCAGCGGCTGTGTTTTACTGTGATTACAGGTGAGAACTGGATAAAAAAAGACTTCTAACATAATATGTATCAATCTGTTTGTCAAAGAAGAAAAATCAGCTCATAGTTGCTGTCTTCTATCCTGTGATTGGCTAATTTTAGAGCCCAACATGATAAAAAAAATAAAGAAATGTCATACATGCTGGGTCAAATTACCCCACTTTAACTTAAAATCCCCAGGTACTGGTAAAAGAAAATGTTGAAAATATTAGGGCTGCTACAAATGATTGTTACAGTAATGGCTAATTAGAAGTTATTTGTTTCTTGAGTATCTCATGGCAGCAGCAGCATGCTGTATCACAGCTCATTCAGCATTTATCAACTAATGATACAATTAAACCTTAGTGCTTCCTGACAGCAGACACATGTGCTCAGGGTCACCACTAACGTTACATACAACTGTCAATAAGGGGCAGCAAAGGTTTTAGAAGACAATTAAAGCTTAAAAAAGAAACGATTGCAACAATTAGGGATACTTCAGTTTTTCTTAAGCAAAACAACAAAGGAATAAATAAACACAAGTGTTGGTCATTGACTCTATTGTTGCAGGAAGCAGCAGAAAAACATGCATCCATAGTTATGAGAACACACCCTTTTATCGCCTTTCTCCTTTTCTTCTTCTTTTCTTGTCTATTTTTTAACCAGATAGTTTTGACCTTTTTCTGTCCATCTCACCGGCATTTTGGCAACAAACTTCCCCCCCAAAGGCATGGAATACGCCCATTTTCATCCTGGTGACCACATCGTTTTGTTACCTATTTGTTTTTGGCCATTTCACACAAAAAAAGAACAAAAATGCTTTGTTTGTGACGCCTCTATTAAAATGTGGGTTTTAGAATGTCACAGTGTAACTGCCTTTGATAATATTTTATAAAGTAGATTGATTTGGTAGAGACCCACTACTTCCCCCCACTCCTCCCCTTTGTCTTCACACACCTTTGTGGCGCCTCGGCCGACAGGAGCGCGTGGAGCTGCAGGGCGTGCCAATTTGCTGGTTTTAGGCCATTCCAAACACTGCGATATAACAGATAATAAAAAACCATAGGGGTGCAGTTGCAGCTTTGGACTGTAGCTCCTCCCACATGTGTCTGGGGCACCAAGTTTGTGAACACCTTTTGAACACGTGTCCAGCAGCAAATGTAAAATGAGATCAAGGACGCAAACTGCTAGAATCGTGTTTGGTGTGAACACAGCACCATATACAATATGGTCAATGACTGGACCACATGGCAGACCCACTGCTATACTGTGGGGGCCATCATGCACTGCCAGCCTGTTTGAGCTGCTGTTTGGTGTCAGTCAGGTTTTGTTTGGAGTTTGTTTTTCATCCTTTGTTCAGTTGACCTCCTCTCTGAATTCCTCCCCTTCCCCTACGGCTTCTGCCTGCCCCGACAATTAGCCCTCCAAACAGAGACTTGTGGGGAAAAAAGTGTTCTTGAATTTGGACGGCGCAAACCGGCACTTCTCCTCAATGATGTCATCTATATTCACCAGTCATCTACGTTAGTGCGTAGCTGCCAGCACTTGGAAAATCCAGAAGGTTGGTTTTATAACTTTAAGGAGTCCCTCTAAAACAAATCACTACTTACATTTAAAAGTAAAGCTGTGTGCTTCAGAGAACACCCATGTGAAGAAATGCATTTCTGCTCTGCTGCACAGCATGACACAGCAGCAGGAATCCTTTCCCCCTACTGGTGAAGGGATTCAGAACTCAAAGTCCCTTTGCTCTACCCTTCAAAGACATTTTCCGACACCCCTACCACTTCAAATACCCCTACAATTAGAGGGGTAGGGAGAAGCATCAGGGGTAGGGTGAGAATTCGAGTTCAGCCTTTGTACATCCTTTTTTTTTTTTTTTTGAGAAGTTCTTTGTTCGGTTGAACTGCACAGCAGTTTAGCAGATGGAGCTGCATAGATCCCAACATGTGTCAAGGCTCTGAGAGAACGGAATCCTTCTTTGAGTTCCTTTTAACATGTAGGATGTTCTGATGCTTTCTCTGGTTTATTTATGAACTGGCGTGCTCCATCAGCTCACATCAGTAGAGGAAATTGTGGAGCGGCAGCAAAAAGAAGACTTGAATCCCTCTGAAGGCTGACGGACTGCAAAACTCATCGGTATGACAGACAACAAAAGCTGCAGAAAAGTTCATGACGCAACTCTGCAAGAAAGCGAGACTTACAGCAAAAGATACGGCTGACCCCCATCTTCTCCTTTGCTCTCCAGGATTTGGAATGAAGACAGCGGCTTGTAGTCATGACTGGAGCTGATGCTCACTTTGACAGATGACAGTAACTTACATTACATCAGACTCAACTTACTGAACTTTCCCCTTATATAAAAATGTCCCCTTTCCCCTTATACATAAATAAAAAAGGTTTATTTTGTAATTGTAAAATAAAAATGAAGTAGTAAAGTAAAAAACAAAGTAAAGCAACTCTAACTTTATTCAACTCATTGAAGAAACAGCTGAAGGACAGTCCAGATTACAAACAAACTAAAACTGACAGATTTTGGTTTGCTGTATCCTACAGAAAATCAACTGGTGATCAGTAAACGCAGCCAGAGATTAAAGATTAAAGCACATTTCCATTTCTGAACAAATTAAAGTTTAAAAAATACAGTAGAGGTCATTTAATAGGCTCTGATTTTAATGTTAGTTTGTTAGATTTACACATTTCTATCTAAGATGCACTATAAATGGTAAAACACAATTTTAAATCACTCTTGACTCTCATGGGATTCACCGTGGTGGAGGGCTTTTATTTAGAAAGGAAGTCATGTGAACGTCGGTCAACTGTTATAATATGAACTTAGCAAAAGTTGGAAAAATATCTCTACATGTTTGTTTTATTTATGCTAAAAAACAACAGTTCATTTAAAATCATCATAACAGTAAAAAAAAAATCATTGTCCTATTTTTCTAAAGAGTGAAAAAGACTGGATTCTTGTCCCGGAGAAATCCACCTGAATAGTTCTTACTTAATAGGTTACTAACAATTGTGGTGTCCAACCATTGTTGGTAAAACTTACGTGGTACTGCCCCAGCTATCCACCAGAGGGGGCTTGTGTGTTGGAAAAAGTCCACTCCAAAAAGGAGAAGTGTTCGTTGAATAAAAGAAGCTGAAGAGCAGTCATGTCTGTCGTTTTTCCCTAAAGGAACGATCCTTCAGAACGATTTATTCCAAACGTTTCAACTATTATTGCACCGATGACGGAACTGTTGCAAAAAGATGTGAAGTGGCAGTGGTCAGTCTCCTGTCAGAAAGCCTTCGAGGAAGCTAAACGACAGTTAACCTCAAGTAAACTGGTTGTTCATTACAACCCAGAGTTGCCACTCATGTTGGCTTTTGACGCATCACCTGTAGGAATTGGGGCGGTGATCTCGCACAAATTGAGAGATGGTTAAGAAAAACCAATCGCCTTTGCTTCCCGCATGTTGACTAAAACTGAGAAAAACTATTCCCAGATTGAAAAAAAGAGGCTTTGGGCTTAGTTTTTGGAGTGATGAAATTTCACGAATACTTGTTTGGTCTGAAGTTTACTTTAATTACAGACCACAAGCCTTTGCTGAAAATCTTAGGTCCAAAAACAGGAGTACCTCCCTTAGCAGCAGCTAGAATGCAGAGATGGGCTCTGATACTGGCAGCATACACGTATGAGACACAGTATAAGCCTTCAGGACAACATGGGAATGCTGATGCGCTGTCTCGCCTGCCAATAGCAGTTTTCCAACAGCAAACCCGGTTTTCAGAGTGTCTTATTTAGACAGTTTGCCAATAACTGCAAAAGTTGTGGCCCTTGAAACGGACAGAGACCCAGTAGTCTCAAAAGTGAAATATTATGTGGGAGCAGGTTGGCCTAAGCATGTTCCAGATGAAACATTACAGCCTTATGTGAAACGGAAATTTGACTTGACAGTGGAACAGGATTGTGTACACTGGGGTCTCAGAGTAGTTATTCCAGAAAAACTCCAGAACAGGCTATTGTCAGAAGTACAAGAAGGGTCACTGGGGCATAGTCAAAATGAAGTCGCTCTCTAGGAGTTTGTTTTGGTGGCCTACGCTAGATGAGGACATTGAGAGGGAAACCAACCAGTGTAACATCTGTAAGGTTCAGGGTAACATGCCAGCCACTGCACCGGTTCACACGTGGAAGTGTGCTTCTGCTCCGTGGGAAAGAATGCATGTTGACTTTGCAGAGGTTCAAAAGGAGACATTTCTGGTTGTTATGGATGCTTATGCACGCTGGCCAGAGATAATACACATGAAAACTACTACTGCTAACAAGACCATTGAAGTTTTGCTAGGTCTGTTTGCATCCTACGGGTTACCAAAAGAACTGGTGTCAGATAATGGTCCGCAATTTACGTCCAGTGAGTTTGAGTCGTTCCTGGCTCTCAATGCGGTGAAACACATTAGAAGTCCAGCTTATCATCCTGCATCAAATTTGATGGCAGAAAGGCTGGTCCAAAATTTCAAAAGGACCTTAGCCAAAAGCAAGGCTGCTGGTGACAAGTCTCTTCAAGATGGTATTACTTCCTTTCTGTACAGTTACCGAAATTTGCCACACACTGTGACCAAGAAAACACCAGCCGAACTGTTTTGAAAAGACAGGTTCGCACAAAATTGTCGCTGAAACCTGAGGTTCCTCTGTGCTCTTTACCCCGTCCTGTTGCATCAGCTGAGAAGCTGAGATCTTTCTTGGTTGGTCAGTCCGTGTTAGTGAGAAACTACAGGGGAGGAGAGAAGTGGTTAGATGGTGTAATAACTAAAGTTTTGGGACCTGTGACATATTTGGTGTGTGTAAATGGTAAATGTGTAAAAAGACATGCAAACCAAATGCTGGATGCAAAACAGAACAGTGAAGCATCAAAAGAAGTGGTTTGTGAAACTGAACTGTTTTGGGACTACCCTATTGACCCAGGAGAAGATGCCGAGCCTGTGGAGAACCAGGTTCCTGTGGAGCCTAACCAAGCTCTTGGAGATGCTACAAATGATGCCAGAGTGCGTCCCAAACGAAATGTGCGTCCTCCTGACCGGTTAAACCTGTAAGGTTGTTACCTGATAAATATTTTGTGAACCACTTACCGCATGTTGTTTTGTACAGCTATAGTTTGTGTTTAAAAAGAAAAAAAAGTGCTACACTGTAAAACAGGGGAAGAGCTGTGGTGTCCTAACCATTGTTGGGAAAACTTACTTGGTACTGCCCCGCCTATCCACCAGAGGGGGCTTGTGTGTTGGAGTCCACTCTAAACAGTAGAAGTAACGTGTTGTATTCGAGAATGTTCGTTGAATAAAAGAAGCTAAAGAGCAGTCATGTCTGTCGTTTTTCCCTAAAGGAACGATCCTTTTATTTTAGATCTGGACACAACAATGAGTTATATTTAGGGTAGAAATGGCATGCTAGCTTGTTGCTTACGCAAAGTTGGATGTCATATTGGAATGGCGGTTCACTGCTGTGCTACAATTGTACAATCAGAGCTGAAAAACAAGGAAGTGCATTTTTACAAGGAAATGATTACTGTCAACTAATGAAGGAAAGAACTTGTAGAAAACATTTTAGTAAGAGCTGAGTGAGTTTACTCAGATCAGTGAACATTTAGGCTGATCTTGTAGTCTGTTCAAAGTCAATAGTAGCTTTAGACTTTGCACCATTTCCATGTTTTCTGGCAGGATCACCTACAGTATGTTGTTTGTTTTATGGAGGATGACCATGGTGTTTGTATGAGTGTTCGACCTCAGATCAAACCAGACGACCTGCTGGTAATCAGATTATTAAGTGGACTAAACAGAAACTAACCAGGATTTCCTCAGCAGCAGCGAGCAAAGAGGGAAAAGCCCAGCGCCGAATCCCCATCTGGCAGGCGGATATGGACATGTGGTGTATGGAAAACTGCCTGCCCAGTGTTGCACAGGTGCCTGAGTCCTTCTGATAGAGGATGGGTGGGATCCACATGTGCCCCTTTGCGTCGCAACTAGCCCCAGACCTCCCCGCTCCAGGACTGTGGATGAAATGCTTACTGTGCCCTCTCTCCCGTCCGGCAGGCCTCCCGGACTGGTGCGATTGGTAACCGGACTGCACTGTTCTCAGTCTGCTCCAACCACAACGGCTTTGTATTTTCAATAAGATGACGTATTTATGGATAGAAAAGTTTAAAATGTCGTTGATCTGTTGCACTTTGTCCAAAAACGTTAATACTTTGGCCTGGATCTTGTTTTTGTGAAGATCAGAGTTTCTTTTTTAAAATCGGACCAAAATTACCGTATATCTTCCAATTTTATTCAAGTTTATTATAAAAAAAACGTCGACCTGGCGTTCATTAGAAACCGGCGTCTATTGGAGACATTTATTCCATCACAGACAGAATGATAATGGCTAATGGGTTTATTTTGCGGTGAACTTCAATCACAAAATGCAAAAAACAACAGATGAACATTTCTGAATTTATTGAAATGATGAAAAAATTTGATTCTGTTCTGATTCACACTGGCTATAAACGTCAACCTCCATATCAAAAATCATTTTCACTTTCATGCCGACTATTTTCCTGAAGACACGAGCACCTTTCCCTTTGCTCAGTAATCAATGTTCAAACTAGTTCTTCTAATTTGTTGCTGCTTTCTCTGCTCATCAGGAAACCAGGCTTGTTCCTTTTCTTTCTTTCTTTCTTTCTGGAGCCTCTCTGCTGTTTAGGAATTACCCCAGAATTGATACATGGAGCTAGCAGCTAATGTTGTTAGCCTGTTAGCTACATGGAGTCATGTCTTTGTTTATCTCATTTACTAAACACGAAAGACATGGATGATGTTAAGAGATCAGGTTGATTTTTTTTAAAGCTCTACAACAACACTAGTGATCATGCCTCAGTGTTTGGGTTGATGAAAAAATTCAGAATCTCCTACAAGACCTCCTAGAGCTTCAGCGCTAAAGTGTACCGTCTTAGTCCAACAGCAGCAGACTGGACGGTTCTGGAAATCTTGCTGCCCCGAAAAGGATCCAGTGGGGAAAGAAAATGAGTAAAGTTCAGGAGAATCCAGGGACTGATCCACCATAAACACCAGGAAATCCTTTGCTCCTTTTCTTTCTGCAGCCATCTTCACTCCTTCGTCCATCTGCTTGGTTCATTCTCTGATACGTTTAGGATTCATCCCAAAATGTGGTTTAGATTCATCATCTTGTTATTTGGTATATTCCAAAAGTTTAAAGAAAATGTTGTGATCCATGCTACTCCGGCTAAATGCCACAAACACCCAGCCACCACTGTCTGGCTGACTCAGTACAGCAGTGGGGTGGGGGTAGGGAGGGGGTGTTGGGTCCTAAAGGAACCGGGCCACTATTACATCTATTACAACTAACACCTTTTTAGACCCCGTTTTTATTAGAGACAAGTGTCTATTAGAGACTGGCCATTATTGGAAGATATACGGTAAGCATTTTTATGTTCATTTTACTGTATCTGCTAAGCTGTGTCTCATCGTTTACTGACCTTTCCAAATAGCTCTTTGCGTATCTTGGACGATAGCAACAGGCTAGCTTGCCATCTCTAGTAATGTGATCTCATTGGTTGCTGCCCCTGCTCTAGGAGAACATGCGAACTCCACACAGAAAGTGTCTGCTAGGATCTGAACCAGGGGCATCTCACTGTTATGAAAGAGCAATACCACCATGCAACCCCTATGTTGTATCTAATGTTTAGAAAACCCCTTTACCCCAGAGCTTTAGCTCCAGTGCTGACATTTTTTTTGATTATCCTAACTGAACCATTGCACTGACATTCTGTGCAAAGCTGCTTTTTTCATGTCAGCATCAGCTGATTCATGTTGATCAAGTAAACGATTGAAGACTTTTAGTTCGATGTCGCTGGCGACATCTTTGAAAATCCTGCGCAAATGTGTTGCTGACATTGACTTGACATCCCTGTATGAAGGAGTTTTAGCCTTCAGAACGCTGTTGAAGAGTCTGACACAACCATGGTGAGGACCCAGGTTCCTGGTAAAGTAAAAAGTGTGTGTGTGTAAGTGTGTGTGTGTGTGACTGTGTGTGTGTGTGTGAGACTGTGTTGAACAGTGTAAAACTAAAAGCAGCTGTGGACCTGTGCAGTCTGCTCTGCTGACATTGTACTGAGTGCTGCTCTTTAATAATTTATTCAAAGTACTTTGGTCATAAATAAAAGCATCGTGTAGAAAGCAGCATATATTTGCTGCAACAGAGCCCGAGTTGGTTTAAAGGGGAGCGCAGCACTAACACCCCCCTCTGCAGGTATCTTCTTCACACCCCCAGAAGAGGCTGAAGCTTCCAGATGAGAAAAGTTGTACACTGGCTGCTGCACATGCATCAATGTTAATGTAGAATGAGCTAAAACATTTACGTCAAACAGGAATTTTAATAATACTTTCCATTTATTACATATTGTCAAGTTATCTTTTCTTTCCCCCACTTGAAAGGGCTAAGAGATATCCACCCAAAGATATAGCAGGATTTCACTCAGAAAAGACCAATACAACTTCCATTCTCCACATTCTATTTTCACTTTACAAATGATCCACCATTGTGACACTTCACTTGATCACATTCTTTGGTTTACAGAGGAGTAAGTTTAGATTTGAATTAGTTTCTGGTCCTTAACCGTAGCCGAAAAACCTTTAAACCAGAAGATCCAAACCAAATGATTCCTTAATATTCACAATATCTACAAGAAAGCGATCCAAACAATCCATTTCCAGAAGTTGATATTAGTTTGGAGTCCCAGCTCTTACCGGTTTCCTCTTTGGTGTTTTTAGATATCTTTTTCCTTTTTAGTTCTGCTGCAAGGTTTTAAGTTGGAATCAGCTGCTCTGAATGATTGTTGCTCTGTCCTTCATGAGGATGTGCGTCACTTTTATTTGTCCTCCCACCACAAAGGCCTTTGCTCGTTGGTTCCCAAACGGAAACAGTTTGGGAAAAGGATCCAATGATCACAACTGTGCTCCACCCAGCATCTCTGTGCTGAAACCCAAGTTTGACAGCACACGTATGGTGAACAGCTGTGTTCAGTCACGCTTGTAATGTGATGAAAAGAGATAGTAGTTTCATCATTGACGCCTCCTTTATTTGTTGTTTACTCAGCAAAGCAAACACTGGGGAGGGGCAACATGGCAGTGATGAACATGGGTGTGATCAAACACAGGTCTCAACTGACCACAGTCAACAGCTCAGTCAAGCATCACAGCAAACAACTGACCTGGAAAACAGCTCCAGCTCAGGTTTTTCAGAGAGCCTGAGTTCATCTCATCCTTCTTTCATTCAGGCCTGAAACAGCCGAAAGGATTTGAAACCCCGCTGGGAAGATGTGGACAGCTGCATGCACACAGATCTGTAGAGGACAGAGACCTGCAGGACTGTTTTGCTTACATTTACAGTCAGTGCATTGTCAAAGTTCCCTGTGGTCTTTTAAATGGGATTACATTTTGATTGAAAAGCCTCTGTCACACCCCCACTCTAACGTTACTGGTGGAACAAAAATGTCCAGATTTCAGCACCAAAAGCAGTTTTCTCCAGAACGGGTCTTCAAAAGCCTGGCAGTGAAGACAAAGAAATGTTCACACAGTCCTATTCAATCAGCATGAACAATATTCATGCACAAAAAGCAAAAAAAAGAAGATTCCTTGATGTCAAAGAAAGATGCATTTCTCTTTGATTCATACTCAGATAATCATTCTTTCTTCCTTTGATTGGGTAAGCGGAGGTTGAACGTGCACGCACTGCGTGTGCTAAAGAGCAACAATATGTAGGCATCAAAACAAAGTCACCAAGAACACGATAAAGTGTGACATTTACTGGAAAGAGTGAAAAGTTTGCGAACAGTGTAAGAAGTTTCAGGAAACAGAAGAGATTTTTCGAAGAGAAGAGAACATTTCGTCCCCTCGCCACCCGCTTCTACGTGCCACCGCCACCCACCTTTGACCCAACTCCACTTGCAAAGCAACCGCCACACAGGTGGTTGTGTGACAATGCAGGTGATTTTCTGTGCATGTGGTGGGGGTCAAAATTTATTTCAAAGGCACAGAATGATTTTTCTGTAGAGGAAGACAATCTGGTCCTTGCAGTCAGTGCCAGCTGGGGGCTGTAACAACGCAAAAGTTTGATGTAATCAATCACTTTGCCCAGTGCGGCGTTCCTCCTTATTGTTAGGTGGTGGTGTGTATGTGTGTGTGTGTGTGTGTGTGTGTGTGTGTGTGTGTGGGGGGGGGGGGGGGGGGGGGGGGGGGGGGGGTCCAGCTGTCGGTGCCTTTTTAAGACTTCAAGGATGAAAAAGCACCAACAGCCTTCAGGGTCAGCTTTAAGATAAAAAAAAATAAGGAAAAAGAGGAAAAGCGGGCTCAAAGAGGTTTGTCTGCTTGGTTTCGATTGCTTGGAAATCCCCCTCCCCTGCATTCCGGTAGAAAAATACTCTTGTTTTAGGTCAAAAAACAGGAATTTAACTGGCGATCTAGTTTTTTGTTTTATCCTTAAACCTTAAACAACGGAGACCTTCAAAAGAGATGCCTCTATTAAAACTAACCATTCTTGCTAATTTGAGTCATATGGTGGGGCAGTGGTTAGTGCTCCTTCCTCCCACTTCGGAGGTCTTGGCCCAGGGCGGGGCCTGCCCTGCTTCCAAAAACATGGTGCACGTGCATCCATGTGTGTCAGCATTTTCTCCTGACACCTTGGCTTCCTCCAGCAGTTCAAATGATCCCTCTGTCAGTGATGGAGCTGCCACCTGTCCAGGTGCTTTCAGATAAAGCTGCAGTGACCCCTTTCTGAGGCCTTACCCGACCTGGAGGAGCATTTCCTGCTGTGTTTCAGACTTCCTGCTGAATTGTGTTCTGGAGCAGAGGCTTCCAGCTTCCGCTTCAGCTGCGCTGCTCCTGAAAACAGACTCAGCAGTTGGATTGGCTTTGGCAGCTGCTCACTTGGGAAACAACTGGCTGAGCTTCTTAAACGTTGGAGAGAACTTCCCTGTCTTCTGTGACACATTTTCTGCTGAAACAAGATGAAGGATAAATTAAACATTGGCTAAACAATTAAACAATAAGAAGAACTCATGAGGTTTTATTATTCAAGTGCTGCATGGCTGGAATGCTGCTGTTGTGGCGGCGTGTTTTCCTCTTCGTGAGACAGCTGTCACTAAGGGTTAGTGCTGCGCTGCTGAAGCGCTCGGAGTGGAACCGTTTGGATAATTCAGACTCAGCCTTGCTTCTGGTTCTTGAAGAGGACGAGGTGACAGCAGTGTAACCCAGACAACAAACACACTCTACCTGCTCCTGTAAACAACACTGATCCACATGGGGGTGTTCATAGAGTGGCTTTGTGCAGAAGGAGGTTTCATTCTGGGCAGTTTTGTGTGCTTCTGTTGGGTCCATGCTGCATGTTTTTGTGCTTCTTTCTCAAACACTGAGGAGCTTTCCTTGGTTTCAGTTTCTCAGAACTCCATGGAAGTGTCTTTTTGAGTCATTTGAGCTCTGGCGCCCTTGAAGGTGCCAAGAATTGCAGTGCGCCAGCTCCTGCTATTGCACCTGATTTTCAACCTACCTGTCTGGAATTAAACCAGTCGTTTACAAGACTGTTGACGGAGAAACCCTGGTTGAGGATTAACTACTTAACTTTTTGGTCATAAAAATCAGGACAATGACGCAAGATGAAATTGTTGTGTTGGCTGTGAACTACTTTGACTCGGAGTGGACTGAGGCCTCAAAGAAACTTTTGTTTGAACTTTGCCAAACCAGCGGTATGTGTGGCACAAAGGTTTACAAAAAGACGGCAATAATATCAAAAGCTGCCTCAAGGTGCTGAATGAATGCGGGAGCAACCTGCCCAGATATGTCACACTATCTGGATGAAGTCCAGTGACTTTCTCAAGCCTGGACATCTCCAGATTTTTATATAAGCTTGGCTTTATTGAATCTTTTTTTTTTTTACAAGTTGTGGTAGTGCAGGTATAAGTAGGGTTCATAATAGGAAGCAACCATTTTTAAACTCTCGTTCAGCCGTACATTATTTTCACTTCATTCTCCTTCTTTACACTGCCAACATACAAGTGGTCCACAGCCTAACACCTAACGCTGTGACGTGGTGTTGAATACACAACATATGTTCCCCGCTGGTTTAAGACAAAACTGATCTTATTAACTCAACTTCCAAAAACATGGACCCAGCATTAGTGCAAACTCCTCAGAAACTAAAAAATCAGTGTAGCAGGTAAACTTAATCTTTATAAAGTGCAAACAAAACTAACCTGACCTTCAAGTTAGAAGTATAATGAGAAGAGGACTTCATCTGGAATTGAAACATACTCAGAACAATCTTTTGACATATTTTCTTTTTCAATCTTTTCATACAATGGTTACACTCTTTTTCTCTTTCTTTCACACATTCTCTGGCACATCTTTGCCCCATTTAAACACCCCCACCCCCCACCCCCCAAGGCCACTTACTAACGATTAATGTTCATAATTGTTTAGCCAAGCTGGCTTCTTCCTCACCCTTGCAGGTTGAAGGATTCCATCAGATTGTGGTGCAAGATCTGGATCGGGGCTGAAACCGTACCTGAAACAGCACTGGTGTTGACATCCGGCACATCCTCAGGAACTAGTGAGCGATGAGAAGCGTTCCATGTGCGTCCATCCTCCAGAACATAAGAGCTTGCACCTGCTGTCCGCATCACACGGGAAGGTGCCTGGAACTTTGAGGGACCCGTCTTTACAGGAAAAGGCTTCTTTACTCTGACCAAACTTCCTCCCTTTATCTTTGACACTTGTGCCCCTCTTTTGGCATCAGTGTAGACTTTTGTTGTGTTCTGTCTGGAGATAACATGGCTCCGTAGCTGCAGCTCTTGCAGAGGGGGTGAGATGCTCACCAGACCAATATCCATTTTCATGTGTTTTCTACTATGGAACATCAGCTGATATGGAGACACGCCTGTGGTGCTGTGAGGTGTTGATCAGTAGGTAAGCAGAAACTCCTGGACAAACGGTTTCCAGGGCCTTTTCTCTAATTCTACAGTGAGGGGTGTTTCTTTGAGAATGCAGTTCCATCTTTCTATGGCTCCATTAACTTGTGGATAGTACAGAGACACCCTTCTGTGCTTGATGTCTCTCTGCTCCAGAAATGTACCAAATGCCCTCGATGTAAACTGAGTCCCATTATCACTGATGTAGGGTTTCCAATTCTGGAGAACACTGTAGACAGGAAGGCAGTGGTGGCAGAGGTCATGATTGAAGAAGTAAACATGACCTATGGCCACTTGGTGTAATCAGTGACACAGCAAACCGGCAATCACTACATATAGCAAAACCGGCACAGTAATTCCAGCATGCCAAACCGTAGCAGATAAACAGCCTAACACCGGAACTTTGGACTTAGTGTAGGTCACTAAGCTTGATGGTGGTTCAGTCTGTGGTGTTTCCTTAAAGTGGTTTTGGTAGACATGTTCAGGACTGACACAGTGGAGCCAGTATCCACCACAAAATGAGCTTTGCAGGTAGTAGAATTTGCTTTTATGGTGATCGCACATGTAATCTTGTGGTGTAATTGTTCATTTTGAAGCATCAGCACTGTGTTCATTTCAAGAACAACCACTTCTCCTACCTTGATTTCGGACTTAGACTTGCAGACTCGAACAAAATGTCCTGGTTTGTTGCAGTTTGGGCAGGTTACTTTTCTTCCAGGGCCTTCTGGGGCATCTGCTAGGTGAGCTGAAGAGCCACATCTGAAACAGTATCTGTCCCGTTTGGAGGTTGACTCGGGTGGTTTGTTACTCTTTGTTTTGGGTTTGAACGGGCGTTTGGGCATTTGCTTTATCACGTGCACCAGCTCCTCCAGTGGTGCTGAGAGTGTCTGGACACGACCGATCACAGGCTCCGCTTGACACGCCATCTTCACCTCCAAATCTAGTGTGAGGTTGCCCTCTGTTTGCACCAACAGTTTTTCTCGTATTCTCTGGCAGCTTAAGACAGTAGTGTAAAAATGAAGGAATTGGATTGGGCATCTATTACACATAGGGAAACAATGTTATAGATTAGAGTTCAAGAACCCAGATGCTGAGAAGGCTAAAGGACAATTTGAAGCTTGTTTAATGCCAAAAACAAAAAATATATCACCTCACAAGAGGGAAAAAGGGACAAGTCAATAAAGCAAACCTAAGGCACAGTGTGTGCAACATGACATGACACGACAAACCTGAAGCTCACAGAACGCTCCAACACAGAGAAGCGAGACAAGGTGACTGAAAAAGGCGTACAACACAACCAACTAACAGCATCCAGCTGTGAAAGCCTTCAGCAGGAAACACAGGTGAGTGGGTGGAAGCAGCAAGGGAAGACCGCAGCAGACCTGCACAAGATCAGGAAATGAGAACTAAAAACAAAAGAAGCAAAAAGTATCAAATATTGAGCTATTACACCCAAACAGATAAGTCTTTGAGCAGCGTTCATCTTCCTAAAGACTATTTGGTGTTGTAATGTAGTTGTTGTGATGCAACGTACAGCAAGTAGATTTGTGCCATGTGCAATGACATTATTAACTCTCTGTATGAGTTCAGTAAGTCTCTTTACATTCCTAAACGAAGGAAGAAAAAATAAGAGCAGGATGGAATGATCATGATGCTGAAGCCTGAGATGCCTTTTATTCATGGGTAAAAGCAGGAGAACCTTGACTAGCCGGTAATTAAACACAAAAAAATAACAAATGCATGTTATAGGTATTCTCTACTTATAACAAGGGTGAACCTAATGACAAAAAACATATAAACAATAACTTAAGTGACTTTTAGAAAGAGAGGAAAACTTTTCACACCTGTAATCGGTCTCTATAGGGCACAGGTGCAGATATAGAACTCTGGAGACAGCATTACTCCACCTTATTCAATTGTGTTAAGCGTTAGAAATGGGAGAAGGAGAGAGTGATGGAAACAATGAGGTAACCTGACTAAGTGTCTAAAGCCATTAGGATGCTCAGGGATAATAAATCATGTGACCTAGATCACATTACCAGGGAAAATCTTAAAATGTCAGGCTGAGGATTTTTCTGCTTCTTGGCATTTATTTTACTGCCTTTAATTCATGATGTTTGTAGTTGACGCGATAATGTCTGTACTGATGGTGCCTGTTATAAACAAGGCAGGCAAGCTTGACTGGGTTGACAATAATAGACTTATAGCATGTGCCAGTGTCCTCTTCATGGTTCTGGAAATAATATTTTATTTCAAACAAATAATTTTATTTTATCTGCTGATAATCAGTTGGTTTTAAAGCTCAACATGGGACAGACATGTGCAGTTTGACCCTAATAGAAATAGTTATAAGTACAGACAGCATAATACATCTGTACTTGTGTGTTTTATTGACGCATTTAAAGCCTTTGACAGGGTAAATCACACCAAACTTTTTATTAAAATGAAAAATTCATGGTATATTGAAAAGACTATTAGCCTTCTGGTATGCCCAGAAAATGATGGTTAGGTCTCTAGTTGGAATGACCAACAGGGTAAGACAAGGAGGCATTTTATCCCCTCTTCTTTTTAACTTGTATGTAGATGACCTGTCCAAGGATTTGAATGCATGTCATAGTGGTTGCATGGTTGGTGGTTTCAAAGTAAATCATCTGATGTATGCAGATGACTTTGTAGTTTTTCGTAGACTTTGTAGATTCAACAGCCTTTCTGAGTATTTCTTTTTTCAGATAGTTGTGTATCAGGAGAAGATGAAAAAACACTGTTTGACTTGCCAAGATCCCAAGGTAACACCACCATCATGACAGATTGACAGAATGGTCAGTGACTGATTCTCCAAGTCCTGCAGACTCATTCCATTGCCCAAACTGCCCACTGCACTGGAGACTGCTGAGCAACTGTTGCGATATGTCTTCAGACACTACGATCTTCCAGAAGACAATGTTTCGATCAGGGTCCAGAGTTTACTGGCATGCTTTGTGCAAGGGTCTGGGAATCAATGCCAGCCTCTCTTCCGATAACCACCCTCAATCCAACGGTCTGATCAATCAGGAAATCATCAGGTTCCTGCGGACTTATTGTCATGACCATCAACTGGACTGGAGTTGTATCCTGGTGTGGGCAGAGTATACTCAAAACTCCCTTAAGAAGGCGTCCACAAGCCTGCCACCGTTCCAGTGCAAACTCTGGGTTTACCCTTCCTTTCCCCCCTGGTCCAGCACTCCATCTGAACTACCAGCTGTGGATGGGTGGTTCCATCAATGTGAGGAGACGTGGGAAGCTGGGCATGTCCAACTCTATCACGCTGTTCACAAAACCACAGCTGATCGCTATCATCGAGAAGGTCCCAGTCTTGGTGCTCCAAGACCATCTCCCGAGTATTGACCTCCTTCTGAGCCTCCCATCAGCCTCTGCCCTCTGTTCCCTGGTCTCACCAGTTGCTCATCATCATTCACAATCACAAAACAGTTCAAGCTTAGCTTTCTTTATTAATGTGTTCCATCAGAAAAATGCTACAAAAACATGTTAAAAACACACTATCATTCACAATCACTATGAACAGCATTTAGGCAGACACCGGGCATCTTCCCAGTGCAAAGTCTGAACATTTACCCTGTGATCTTTCCTTCTGTCCTGACTTCTGCCTGTTTTGATCACGTTCCACCGTTCTCCTGTCTGCATGTGTTTGCCATTAAACCCATTGCAGATAGATCAAAACACCTCTGCCTCTTCGTTACGCTCTGCCACCACGGTCAGAGCTGCATGTAATTCAATTATAAAGAAACACAATTTTTTTAAATGGCGGCTTTTCTGTTGGTTTTATCTGCATAGCAACCATGTTACATTTTTGGTCACCTGGGGGTGATGAACTGGTCCATGGAATTTTTAAAAGAACCATAACTATTTGATTTTCTTGTCAACAGAGGGTTTTTGTTAGCCGCATCCACATTTCTAATTTGTTCATAATTTATCATATATCATTTCATAAAGTTTGATTCAAGAATTCATGAATTAAATTTTCACAATATCCTGGTAAAAATGTGCAAGCAACACTTTTGTGTACTTACGACGCTAAATCTACAAATCTTCAAAATCTACAAACTTTAAAAAACAGAATTTTTCTCAAATATCTTCCCAACAATGCTGAAGGAGTTAGGAGACGATTTATCAAATCCAAAGGAGGAGTTTAAATTTGTAGAAAACTTAAAAACGGAATTGAAGCTGAAAAATGAGAACTGAAAGGGCAAACGAGAAAAAAAGTTGAAAACATTTTTTTTTATTTGTAACAGTTTTAGGTTTAAATGTTTATTTTTGTTTAAGTTATAAAATTGCAATATTTCTTTTAATTTTCAATGTTTAATTTTTTTCAAATTTACAATTTTTTTCCAAACATTCCTTCAAGTTTACAATTTGTACTTTTGAGTTTAAAGATGTTTTCAAATGTAAAAACAAAAATTCAAACTTACAATTTTTTGTTTTCAAATTTTCTTCCTTTTTTTCAAATTTGAAATATGGTTTTTCATTCAGTCCAAAAACATGCTTCATAGGTTAATTAGTTACTCTAAATTGATCCTAGGTGTGCATGGGTGTGTGACTGTGGCCCCTGCGACAGACTGGCAACCAGTCCAGGGGTGTCCCCTGCCTTCGCCCATGAGTGGCCGGGTTAGGCTCCGGCAACCCCGTGACCCCGAAAGTAATAAAGTGGTTTAGAAAATGAATGAATGAATGAGTTTTTCATTCACTTTTAGCTGATCCCAATTTGGCCCCATAACCTTCCACCTCCAGAGCTGAAGTAGATCTGGGAAACGTCCGTCTGAGCTTCTCTTGGGGTCTTCTGGCTTTTATCTTCACTCAAACCAAAGCAGCAGCATTTCAACCACAAAATAGTGGGAATTCAACCCAAGATCTGTGCTTTGGACTGAACATGACTATTAGAGCAGATCTGAGAGTTTGTCTCTGATGATTTGTGGACAAAGGAGTCATGATGGGTGTAAAAGGATCTCTGCGGCAGCAATGGTTGGAGTGGTTTGTGGATTGCTGTTGCAGCCATGTGTGTTTGAGTCTCTGCTCGGTGATGCCGCAGGTCCAGAAACCTCCAAGAACAATTTCTTTTCAGGAAACACCTGCAGGCATGTTTTTGTCTGCTCCTGATTCACAACGATTTCAAACAAATACTCAGGAATGCTATTTGAAGCAAATTACTTATGCAATTTGCTTCAAAATAATTAGTGATAACGTTTGGACAAGTGCATGTAGATAAATGCTTCCGTCTTCTGGTTACAACAATGATTTGCTTATTACCTTCAGATTAACAATCAAAAGTTTCAAACTGGAGTTTCAGTAGAAGTCTTTGTTATTACTTTATTTCAGAATTTGCAAAAATAGAAAAACAAAAATAATATTTTATTTTGTTTTCTCTCTAAAAATGCGTCTGAACAGCACTAGTTTGTGTCGCGGAAGGATACGGCCTACCCGCAGCTCGCCTGTCTTCTCTCCTGCAGCCGCATGGATGGATGAGCGGTTCCTACATTTTTCTACAAGTTTGTTTTCTCTTTGTTTTCATTCTTTAAAGTCTCTGTTAAGCGTTTCTGTCTCCAAAATCACCGACATGCTTCCATAAGCTGTTCTCCCACACGCGATCTTCTGAAATCCCTACGCGTTAACCTGGACTGTACCACTATAATCACCCCCCTCCACCGCGCGCGCTTTTCGCACAATGGTACGGTCCTACGCTGTAATCACTTGATGGCCGAAATGCTTCGGCTCTCCTCGGCGGTGACGTCATTTGACGTAATATTTGGCCATGTAATATGTCTTGGAAATGATGTCAAATTACATCCTGAAGAGCCTACAGAAAGTTCACAAATACACCCTGAAAATCCTGTTTAGGAACTCTTCAGTGCCTAAAGACCCAAAGAAACTTCACCAAGAGACTTTTAAACACATCTGTTTTCAGAACACTGTGCTTTAAAATCGCTTCGGAAATTTCCATCAGCACCAACATGAAAAAAAGCAACAAGTCTACAAAAATGGTAGCTTCTGAAACCACACCTTCAGAGCCTCCACAAGTTCAGGCTGTTTCTGAGGAGGCCAAACCAAAAAGCCCCCCTGTCAAAAAGGATTTGTCGGCCCTGCAAAGAGAGCGGGACTTTTTACTGCAAAAACTCTTTGAAAAAAATGAGCGGCTTTCTGAACTGAAAGAGAGACGAATTGCAACTGAGAAGAAGTGTGCCTTACAATGGGAGCTGCTGCAAGACATGGAACTTGCAGCAGAAGAAGAACACGAACTCAGGCTGAGACGCGAAAAAGAGCTCCAAAGATGTAAACACTTGGCAAAGGCAAAAGCCAAGAAAGTCAAGGAGGATCTGGAGGAACAGGAACACTTAAAACAAGACATGAAAACAACACTGAGAATGAAGAACAACTTGGTGGGCAAACTTCAGTCCCAGGTGGCGGAGCTTTCAAAGCAACTGACAACACTGCAAACATCTGTCAAACCCGTGAAGTCTGCAGCCCAAACAAAGGATTTGCTTGTTCCAGAACAAAGAAAATCTGAGAACGTCACACAAGAGGCATCAGTGGAGATTAAAGTTTCAGAGCCAGAGTCGGTTTCTGAACAACACGCGGCTCCAGAACCTTCCAAAAAGCGCAAGAAGCGCAAGAAGAACAAGAAGAACAAATCAAAGAAAACCCTGGAAACCTGTGAACCAGTCAGTGAAACTTTGGCTGAAACTACGAAAAATGTCGTTGAGGAGGCATCAGTCCAAGTTTCAGTCCCAGTGTCTGTTTCTGAGCCACAACTGACTGCAGAACCTTCCAAGGAACCCAAGAGATCTTTGGAGATGGACACCACAGAGTATCCTCCCTCCAAGAAACAGAGGATCTCCATACCAGTCATGAGGATGCGTCTGGCCAAACGCAAGAGGCCAAGAGTAAGTCACACGTCAGCAGACAAAAGTGACCTAGGACTGCCATGGACCTTTTTGCATGAGCCGGAACCTGAAATAAAAGTTTCACGCCCACAATGTTTGGAGAGCGTCTCTGAAGAGGTACCAGACACTTCAGAGACAGAGACGGTTTCTGAACAAGTTCTTTCCCTAGAAGAACAGCCTCAAGAACCATCTGAGGTTGAAAATGAGGACGTGGAAAACTGTGCCAGTCCATCAGAGCCATCCCAGAAACCAAAAATCTCCCTGTGGAGAAGATTCAAAAAGGCTCTCACACCAGCATGCAAGCGCCAGTATAAACAGAGACAGGAACAATAAAGTTTAGCGAGACCAAAGACTGGTGTTTTGCTGTTTGGTTAAAAAAATGTTTAAAGTGTTTGGGTTTTGTCCTGGTGCCGAGGTTCACCCTGAAATCATTTATCAGAATAGTTTGTTCTTTTTAATGAAACAAAATATATTTTTTGTATATTTGCTAAGTTTGTGTTTTATTTGTTTTGTTTTTCTTTATCAAATATCACTGTAGGACTTAGTTAAAAAGAAAAAAAATATTTGTTTGTTTTATTTGTTTTGTTTTTCTTCATCAAATATCACTGTAGGACTTAGTTAAAAAGAAAAAAAAATTGTTTTTTTTATTTGTTTTTGTTTTTCTTTTTCAAATATCACTGTAGGACTTAGTTAAAAAGAAAAAAAATATTTGTTTGTTTTATTTGTTTTTCTCATCAAATATCACTGTAGGACTTAGTTAAAAAGAAAAAAAAATATGTGTTTGTTTTATTTGTTTTTCTCATCAAATATCACTGTAGGACTTAGTTAAAAAGAAAAAAAAAGTTATTTATGTGTTTTGTGTGGTTGGGTTTTCTCCTGGTGCTCAGGTTCGCCCTTAAAAAAATATTCATTCATTCATCCTTGTTGTTGTGTTTTGTTGAAAAAGGAAAAACAACAAAAATAATTCTTTGTTACTTGTGTTTTTCATGTGGTTGGGTTTTCTCCTGGTGCTCAGGTTTACCCTTAAAAAAAATCTTCATCAATTGATGTTTCTATTTGATAAGTTTTTGTATTTTTGGAAATTCAAAATAGTCGTTTATGTGTGAATATGAGTGTGTGTAGTTGTTAGTCTTTATGAGGCCCTTTGATTGGCTGGGTTCAGGGCGTACCCAGGCTTCACAGATGAGTGGATGAATGATAAAACAAAAAACGAAAGAATCATGCATGTATCTAATGCATGATTCTTTCGTTGCATGTAATGCAACCACAAGGGGGCACTTTCCAGTGACCGCTTGTGCCGGTCCCAAGTCCGGATAAATGCAGAGGGATGCGTGAGCAAAACTAAATGAAACATGAAAATACTGATCGATCTATCTATCTATCTATCTATCTATCTATCTATCTATCTATCTATCTATCTATCTATCTATCTATCTATCTATCTATCTATCTATCTATCTATCTATCTATCTATCTATCTATCTATCTGTCTGTCTATCTGTCTATCTGTCTGTCTGTCTGTCTGTCCGGATGGATGGATGGATGGATGGATATCAATCGATTGATAGAGTTCGATAAGGCCCTAGAGAAGGACTATTGATTGGATTGATTGGCCTTAAATATATTCTGGCAAGCCATCCAGTATTTCAGTATTGGTGGGAGCTGTTCACGCCCAGCCAGTAAGGCCAAGCGGGCCCCATATGGTTTAATTTTGGGCTGAATATGTGGGCCCATATTGGGTTTGTACGCAGTTTCCGTGCTGGCCCCACCTGTGCTTACTCATTTAGGCTGCTTCTGATGGTTGCTGTGAAGCTTGTGGAAGTCTGCCTTTGCATGAAAGTGGAGGAAAAAGGCCTCAGAATAAGCAGTCTAACATCCTCATCAAAAGCCTGTTTCATGATGCTCAGTTCCGATGACCGACCCACTGATCAAACAGGTTTTTTTTCTGTACTCTTTCTAATTTTCATCATAATAATAATAAATAATGTCAGTGTCTAGATATTTAGTTTTGACTTTCTTGTAATAAAACTGAGCAGTCAAACACAAGGCATGCAGACCACGGAGGGATGACTGATTATGAAGGAAGAGTCATGAATTAAGCTGCATTTTTTCCTCCCTTTACATTGATGTTAATGTGGACTTTTAATAGTACGTTTTAAATATCTTAAAATTGTCTATTTTCAAAGGAACCTCTTGAAAAGGTTCATTCCTTTAAGCCACAGGGGAGTCAATCCTAAATGGAGCAGAAAAGCTCCACGTTGAGCCTCATTTGTTCTTTTCATGATGTGTATCATTTCTGGGAAGAATAGTTCCTTCAGTCTCCACCCATTTCTTTCTCCAATGCAGTCATCCAAAGCACTTGTTCTGACTTCACATAAGATGTGTTTCATTATTAAAAGCTGCCCTCTTTTTCCAGAAAATATGACCAAACAGGAAAAATGACAACAGACATTCTATTTATCTGTTGGACGTTAACCTTCTACAGCCAGTGCAGGGAGGGGAGCATCTTATTCCGGCCGGAATCCCAGAGGTTCATTGAAAAGTTGTGACCCTGCTTCATATCTGTGGCTTCTATTAAGAACTGATGGTGTAGAATTCCATATGTAGAACAGGCATGGTGACAACTTCAACTTTGAATAAATACTAAACCAATGGAAAACCTAAAAGGACAACACAGATGACCTTACAATGAAGAACGGAATACCAGAGACTTAAATACATGGGGGGTCATTAACACAAACCAAGAAATCTGTTGACAGTTAACCTAAACCTGGTGTGACTGTCAAGGAAACCAGAACGTGAAAAAAACTGAAGAAACCTCCCAAAAACCCAAGTGCAAAAACCTCACAATATCCTGTCTGAGGAAAATCTTTGTTTCGTCTGAGCTTCACAATCTGTCAGAAGACAAGTCTGATTTGATAAACCAGAAGGACCTGATGGAGATGTTTTATTTGAAGAAATGCAAATGTTGCTGTTGAACATGAGCTGGTTTGGTTAGCATAGCGGTACTTTCACAAAGTTGAATGTTGCATTTCAGAGACCAGCTGATGTTAAATAAACCAGTTTTCAGATCTTTTAAAGGTCTTGCTAGGCAGTGTTACAGTTTGCAGCTCATCACACAGAACCCTGATGAAGATGTTCTACCTGCTGCTTAAACATGAGCTAAACAAGCACATCTGCTGTAGCGCAGCTGGAATAATGTTATGATGGCAGCAGACCCTAATAAAAACTCCAGGCTGTACCTTCACCAGACGGTAGTTGGGTTAGGCTCCAGCAACATGTGCTCCCAAAAGGGATTAAGTGATTTTGGGTGGATGGGACATGGCAGCGTTCCTAGCAGGTAACAGGTAGACTTCAGGATCAGAATCAAGCCCGGAGCCCCTCTGACTGCAGTCTGTGCCAGACTCACTAATGTCACAGCGTCCACTGCTACACAGACAAAGGTTTCAAAACGCTAAAGAAAATGACGCAATATTATTGGTTTGTTTTGCTGTTGTTTATTTGGCTGCACATCACTGACATCATAAAAGAGACTTTGAAAGAGCAGAATTGTGGAAGGAGGTGTGGGATTCTGTGGAGCTGCAGCAGCGATCACCGCAGCAGCTGATTGTAGCTCATCAGTATGAGGATAACTGGCTGAGGCTTTCACACTCGCCACCTCTAAGATAAGACTCTGCTCCCTGTGAGCTGCAGAAATGGTGTTTCTTTGGCGGCTCTGCCATCAGAGAAGCTCAGATAAGCTCTCCGTGTTCTGAATATTGTTTCCTTCCTGTGGGCTGAAAGAATCAGGAGGTTTCATTTTTTTCCCTTGTTCAGGTTTTATCAACATGACTGTGACCCACTCTGAAGTGGAGTTTATGTGGAAAGGGCAGCATGGTGGATAAAAAAAAAGTAAATCAGTTTTCCATGTGATATTTAAAAAAAAAAAAATTTCTTCATTTTGTTGAGCATAAATCCAGATTAATGTTTGACAAAAAGCATGAAGAACAAGAAATCTGCTTCCAGTGTGTCTGTGGACGTCTATGTTCATGTATTAAACAACATAAACGTATTTTTCCAACGTGAGTAAATGTATGACTGTATAAAGAACAATATTGTGTGCAGTCTGGTTTAATTGGCCCAAATGTCAGTTTTACTTTTTTTTTTTATCTCAGAAAAAAACATGGTCATATTGATAACTATAATCAAAAGCAGCGACCTACAGTCCTAAGCATTCATCAAATTAAACACTATGGAATTCCAGAACCTCATCAGATTTAACAGTTATGATTGCAAAGTTTATATTTCCCTTTTAAAACATGTTGAAAGCATTACAAACTAATTATTCTTTGAAGTAAGGGTGGGCTATGATGAGTCCCTTGTGCAATATAGTGGGACATTTCCATGTACAAGTCATCCATGTTTCTTACGAATAACGCCAAGGTACGACTATCCTAATTATCGTATCTTACACGTCATTGTGCCAACTTACAGCTAATCAAATAGCGTGACGTCGTCATCAGTCGCAGGACCCCCGAGTCGTTCTGACAGACCGAGTAGATCTGGTTCCTACACCGGATCTAACAGGTGTTAGTTGAAATAGATGTAATAGTGGCCGGTCTCCTTTAATAGCCATCACCCCCCCCCCCCCCCCCCCCCCCCCCCCCCCCCCCCCCCCCCCCCCCCCCCCGCTATACTGAGTCGTCTACAGGATCCCCTGTAGCATTCCGCCAGTTTAGCATGGATCACAACATTTTGGCTCATTCCAATTTGTTTAAACTTAAACCATACCAAAAGAACCACTGAACCACATTTGGGGTAAATTTCTAAACATGTCAGAGAATGAAGCAAGCAGATGGATGAAGGAGTGAAGACGGCTGCAGAAAGAAAAGGAACAAACAGATTTCCTTTTGTTTTTAAAATCCCTGGATTCTCCTGAACTTCATTCATTTTCTTTCCCCACTGGATCCTTTTCAGGGCAGCAAGATTTCTGAAACCGTCCAGTCTGCTGCTGTAGAGCAATTTTGTGCTTTTGATTCACAAACCTGATGAGGATCGCTGGTTTATCTGACTCCATTCTCCTGGGAAGCTGATGGCAGATCTCAATATTATTCAAATCCAAGGAAATCCCTTTAGAAGTGAGGAATGATCCGACTTGAGCCTCCACGGTCTCAGCTGCTGCCATAGCAGCTCCGCTAGCCTCCATGCTAACATTAGCTGCGAAAGGCTTAGCTCTTGGTTTGAGTTGAAATCCCGTGAGATTGATATTATTCATTCTTACTTGTTGATCCATGTCATTCGTTCTTCTGTCCGGGAGGTCAAGCCCATTATCCTGTTGTTCATTTTGTACTTTTTCTTGTCAGAATTCTTGCACAAGTTCCAGCAGAGGTGTTAGCTTAGCCTCCAGTGACAACAATGGAGTTAGCTTAGCCTCCAATGCCATGAGTGGGCTTAGTTTGGTTTGGATATCAGCTAATGCAACTTCTGTCAGATCAGTCTTCGGTTCCATGTTCAGCCCTCTCCATTGCAGAATCACTGCTGTTTAATATAAAAAACGCTCCAAAAAACGTCTGGGTTCAGGAGAGCCGAAAAAGCTTTTCGCTTTTCGTGAACTGGAACCGGAAAAGGAGCAAAGTTATAAATAACTTGAGAGTAATGTTTGATATCACCAGGAAATGAGATAATTGGTTAATTATTCTTGGGTTTTTTTTCTAAAAAAACAATAAAAAAATTTTCAACTTTTGCTAGTTTGAATTTTTATGATGACAAAGTGAACAGACAGAGAAGGGAAGCAGAGTAAAATAGATTTCTAACTGAAACATCACAGCTCTGTGAAGGCCTCCATAATTTTGTGGTTCCTGCTCTTTGAAGGTTTTGAAAGTTTGATCAATTCTGTAAAAAGTTTGAAAAGTTCAACTAGACAGGAGGGCGGCCATTTAAACTGTTATAACAACTTTACCAAATGTGGAGTCATAGGAATTTCACTCAAATCAGCTGAACAGAGAGACCTGTAAAAACTTTAGAATAATGTTGTCAATAAAAACACTACAAGCTGTATATTTTCACAACACTTTCATTCTGACTGTCTGTATCACAGAGTGCTTTAGAAAACAACATGCCCACATAAACACAATACAATAACACACCAATGAAAGTTTTTGTGAAAGAAAAATAAACTTAAATAACAGAAAACAGATTCCCACCACAAACAAAAACCATGAAGGTAACTTTAAAATTCCAATTAAGTTTTCCTTTGAAAATTACAGTTAAAAGGAATAATAAAACATTCAACATTTGCAGCAAAATCAGGTTGTGTTTTTGTTGACCTTTCATGGCAAAAAGAGGACCACGTTCAGGTAATAACTCTGCAGCAGCACGGCTGTAGTCTAACGGTGCATTTGTGGAAGAACTCGCAGAATCACTGGTGCCGTGTAGATGACAGAAGGCGGGTCGGGGTGTCATTCCCAGCCAGAGAACTTCACAGTCTTTGCTGCTGAAAACCAACATTTACAGCAGAAACCTCCTGACCCCGAGCTCCTTTCAGAAATCCTGCTCCTGGATTCCTGCTGCAGCTCAGCAGGAGGTCGTCTGCCTGCCTCTGTAGTAAAGACAGAGAAATGTCTAAATGAAAGGAGTTGAAGCTTGAAAAGGGTCAAAGATCAGGCTGTGTTTTGTTCTGTGTTTTGTGTTCACTGCAGAACTTTTGCTCGGTTCTTCATCGTCTGCTCTTTTCTACAAGCTCCAGGTTGATTTTTTTCTGGAAGCTCCCGTCTGTATGTGTCCTCTTTCCTCTGATGTTCTTTTGAATTTAGTGTTGCTGAGAAGGCTGTGAGGAGTTGGAGGACAAACATTGATATTCTGTCAGGAGTCAACACCGTGTGCCCCCAGGGGTACCTGCAGAGGAACAGGGACGGAGAAAAGGTACGTTGTATTAGATTAAGGGCATGTTTGCGCATCTGTGTGTGTGTGTGTGTGTGTGTGTGTGTGTGTCTGGACCAGCGCAGCAATCAGCTGAATGTGCTACACTGTCACACAAACAAAGAAATTGGATGCATTTGTGAAACAGTTTCTGAAACAACAACAAAAAACAACTTGATAAGGGTTTGAATCCCAGCCACATCTTTTTAACACTCTCTCTGCATTTACACATCAGAGCTGTCTACTCACTGGTTCCACTTTCTTCAGCTGCACTAAGCATTGAATTTTTAGGAGAACTGGACCGAAAAAATCCCTCCTCCTCTCGTTCTAAACAGGAAGTACCTGCTGGCTCCAAGAAGCCAACATCCTTTAGACGTCTATGGAGAAATAAACAGTTATTACTCAGTCATTTTTATCCCTAACATGTTCTAGATCACAGGTGTCAAACTCCAGGTTTTTTACATGTTTTTCAACTAACCTGCCATTAAAGCTCCTTATTGGACAAACACACCTAATCAGGGTAATCAGCTGCAGATTCAGCAGGGTTTCTGGAAAACTAGCAGTAGGCCGGCTCTTGAGGCCTGGAGTTCGATACCTCTGCTCTAGGTAATCAAACTTTTCTTAAAAGATACTTTTTTATTTATTACAAGTTATTTTAGTTATAAAATGACCAATTGGATGCCTAAGTAAAAGAATGTGGTGCCTGCTGGCCCCAAGTCAAACCTTTGAGTTTGAACGTTTGAATTCTCCCAAGTCTACTTTCAGTGAAAAGGGTGTGGACTTTGAACAAGCTTACTCCTGGTTGGCCACAGTAGTTGCCCTGGAAACATGACTCAGACCAACTCGAACCAATCACTCTCGTCTGGCTCCAAGATGGTGTCGTCCATGTCATGGAAAAAGACAGACTGATTTGGCTTAATTTTGCTGGAGCTGGAGGTAAGGGATTTTCGTCACACCAACTCTGTCCAGTTCTCTCTATATGTAGTGAACAGCACTAAGCAGTTTTTCAGAGGTGGAGCAATACTGCAAGGTTTGATTGATCTCAAAAGAACTCATCACTAACTTGAGGAGCATCAGAGCGTGTGAAGAACTGGACCTGTGGAACAAGTAACCTGCAAACAAACACAGTTAGAAGCTCAGCTTCTTCTGAGAAGCCCCTGTAGCTGAGGCCTCCATTGATCCAAGCAGACAACTGCTGGTGGGAAGCGGGGGGGGGTTTCTGGCTGGTGGAACAAGGATATATCTGTGATTACTCCTCCACAGTGTGTTTGTGCAGTGGGCTGTTTAAGTGGTTAATGTGTAAGGAGATCTGATTATTGTAGTCACAGTTTGCTCACTGCCTCGCTGGAGGAGCTCCCCTGGGGGCTGTGCTGCTTGGTTTACCCCCAATGAGCTGTCCCATGATGAAATGGAGAGGTTGGTCCTTTACCCAGCCCTCCAGCTCCTTACTCCAGCCTGACTGAAGCTGGAGGGGCCATGAACATGAGCTTTGCATACGTTACCCGAACGCTCCGCTGTCAATCCTCCTCCTGTCACACTGTGGAGCTCCTAAGAACTTCCAGGAAAAACCCTGCAGGATGCAGCTGGAAAGAAAGGAGTGTGTAGATGCAAAAGGATGCACAGGGTTGGAGGAGAAAAACACAACAATGAAAAGCAAAACACCCACTGGACATGAGTGAACGAGGGGGATCAAACATCTGATCCCGACTTACTAAAAACCGTAAACATGCTGAAGACCAAACAGAAGACAGCCGTGGAAATGAATAAGGGAACCCAGGTGAGACTGAATCAGGGAAAATACCTGCAAACAGAAGATCACTTCAACACAAAGAAGCAGAGCTCAAAGCAAACCCAGAGCGTTCGACCACCAACCCTCACAGGAAGCAGGGGCTGCTTCTATGTTTATGCAGATAATACACTCCGCTCCTTTTCATTCTGCAGGTCTTTACTTGTGTGTCAAAATTGACCCATTTCCAAGTGTGAAAATGGGTCAATTTTGACCCGAACAAAATTTAAGGATTAAATAGTAAGAAAAAAAAATCTGAAATGGACTTAACGCCCAAATACACATTATCTAAAGGGTCAAATTCTGCCAGTAACTGGTGTATAAAGATGCATTCAAACTGAACACGATTCGCACGGCCCGCCCATTTCTCGCTGTGCAAAGAATTCGCTGCTCGCCATGTGGCCAAAAATGTGTTCCCGAAGCTCGCCGTCTCGTTCGCATGTGAGAGGAGCTGGCAGTGTTTGAGCTGACCCAGCGCCTCGCCTGGTTCATTGGCGAGACCAGGCGGCTGTAGGCGGGGGCGGGGAAAGGCACCTGAGATGAAGGCAAACACCTGATCTGCAGCGAAAATGAAGAAGAACAGGAAGTTAGGGTTGTCCTTAACATTCGGTCAAATTTTAATATGACTCTTTCTATAAGTATGATCTGTGCTACTATGTACTACAACCATAAATAAAAAAGAATCTTTTTTTTTTTTAATCAGTGATTTACTATTGACTGATCAAAAAAAAAGAAACGCTACAGAGAGAGTTACAAAATACACTGATTTCTCTCATTTAGTGCCAGTCATATCTGTTCAGCATCACACAAACTACAAGAACTGTCAGGACACCTTTTTCCAAAATGCATTGGTTTGTCGTCATCAAGGCGGCTTCCAGTCAGCGCAGCACCTAATTCCTGGCTGCACTGGTTTAGGTAGGCGCCTTGCTTCTGCCCCTTTCTCGAAGTACTTTAGTGACGGTGCACATGTGACGTCAGTGCAAAAAAAACTAACCAGCATGCATTGCAATCTAGGCGATGTGCGCGTCATCCGCCTGGGTCATCTCAAACACTCCTTCCTTTTGTAACCTGATTGCTACATGAAGCTAACAGCAAAGTTTTGTAGCCTGATTGCTACATGAAGCTAGCAGCTAATGTTTGGGCTCTGATTTGCTACATGTAGCTAGCACCTAATGTTTGGAGACTGATTGCTACATCAAGCTAACAACTAATGTTTGTGTAGCCTGATTGCTACATTACGCCAGCAGCTACTGTTTATAGCCTGATTGCTGCCTGGAGCTAGAAGCTTATATTAGTAGCCTGATTGACACATGGAGCTAGCAGCTAATGTTTGTATTCTTTTTGCTACGTGGAGGTGGCAGTTGTTTGTTGCCTGTTTGCTAAATTGAGCAAGCAGCTGTTTGTAGCCCGTTTGCTACATGGAGCAGGCAGCTGTTTGTAGCCTGATAGCTACATGGAGCTAGCAGCTAATGTTTGTATTCTTTTTGCTAGGTGGAGGTGGCAGCTGTTTGTAGCCTGATTGCTACATGGAGCTAGCAGCTAGCAGCTCCTAGAAAAAGAAGATTTATTGCTGAAAGGAAACTCGTCCCAGCAGCAGCCTCTAATCCCTGTGGTCACTGTCATCCAGACCACAGAGGAGTCTTAGAACGTGGAACTGATCCAAGAGACGATGCAGCTCTTGGAACCTGAAGGTCCTCTTTTTGTTCCAGAACCAAAAAAGAAGTCTCCATCGTTTTGGAAAAGAGCAAGACAATTTCTTGGACTGAAAAAAGCAAAGAAAACAGGAATTAAAAAAAAATAAAGCCTCTTAAAAAATGACTACAAACAAACAACAAAAGAAAGCTTCATTTTTTAAGAAATTGTGTAAAAAAAAAAAGATTTTATGTAAATTTAAGTGTTGTCTACATTTTTAATATTTTATAGGTTTAAGTGTTTTTTCTTGTTTATATAGTTGTTTAAAAGTGTGTTTTTTTGTGTGTGTATGTATGTATGTATGTATTTATATATGCGCCAGGCAAGTATGCATTAGATATGTGTATCTATATATGCTTGTGTGTTTGTTTGTGTGCTTACTTGTGTGTGTGTGTGTGTTTGTTTGTATAAGTGTACCTATGTATGTATATCAAAATTACAATGTTATAAATGTATGTTTGTATATATGTACATAAAAATGTTTTCTGTATACGTGTGTGTTCTTTTGTGTGTGTGTGCGTGAGTGTGTGTGTGTGTGTAATGCAACCACAAGGGGTCACAATCCAGAGCCCTCCTGTGCCGGTCCCAAGTCCGGGTAAATGCAGAGGGATTGTCTGAGAGCAAAAACTAAATGATCATGTCTCTGGACTCCGGAGGTGGCTGACAGTACTGGTAGTCTAAGTGAGCTGCAGCCCAGGATGTTGTGCAGGCAAAAACTTGGTCCTTGGAGGACTTTGGTGAGGCCGTGTTTTTGTGTTTAAAGGACTTTTGGTTGGTCTTGAAGAGGTTCTGGCAAACCGCTCAGCGCCTCAGGAAGAGAAAGCAATTTTCTGCAGGCACTGTTTTCAGTGCAGGTGCGAAGCTGTTGATTCCAACTGGGGACATTGTGGGGCGGTGGAAGAAATACTTTAAGGATCTCCTCAATCCTGCTGAAATGCTTCCTCTCAAGGAAGCAGAGGCTTAGGACTTTGGTGGGACTGTCTATCACCCAAGCAGAAGTCACAGAGGTAGTTGATGAGCTCCTCGGTTGCAAGACAACCGGAGAGGATGATGTCCATCTGAGTATCTAAAATCTCTGGATGCTGTGGGAATCTCTTGATTGACACGTCTCTACAGCATTGTGTTGCAGTCCAGAACTGTACCACTGGACTGGCAGAGAGGGGTGGTGGTTCCCCTTTTCAAGAAGGGGGACCGGAAGGTGTGTTCCAACTACTGGGGAATCCCACTCCTCTGCCTCCCTGGAAGAGTCTATGTCCATCGACATATCGAGAGGAGCCAGTTGAGCTGGTCCGGCTGCCTCCTTGGACATGGGACATGCCCAGAACACCTCGGGCGTATCCCATATCCAAGAAGAAACGGGATGGATGGACTATACTGGTTCAAGTCAAACAGAAAGGATTTGGAACCTTGGCAAAACGAAAAATAAATCAGAGAGACTGCTGACTCAGCCACGCAGACCGTCGGAGTCAGCAGCTCCCTGCAAAGGCTGCCCAACAAAGTCTAACTAATGAAAAGAAAAGAAAGCCCGCAAATCAAGACTACCAAGGTCCAACTCCAAACTAAAACAACAAAACCCAGCAGTAATTGACTGCTGAGGACAAAAGTAGAAAAAGGGAAACAAAACAAATCAGCACAGCACCACAAAAGCTCAGGCCCTGCTCAGCCTCCTGCTCCTGCTCAGCCCCCCTCTGCCTCCTGGTTCAGGGCCTCCTTTGGCTTAAATAGCCAGCAGGTGTCAAGCTGGGACATTGGTCACACCTGTTGAATGAGCAGAATGGCAGGGAATGAAGAAAATAAGCAGCAAATATAACAGTTCGTATAGCCAACAGTAAGTCAGACCTGTTCTCGATGCATGTTGGAGCAGCATCTGCTGTTACTATTTTGCGTACCACGCTGTGATGCAGCACGTCAGGATAATGTCAGTGGTGGCTCTGTAGAAGGTCATAAGCAGCTTCTTCTCCATATTGTTCCTCGTAGGTATTCTCAGGAAGTGGTGTTCAGATGAAGGTTATTCCCTGAATACCACCTTTCCAGTCTGCTGACCTCATCCCTGTAGTCTGACTCATTCAGTTTCAGTTCAGATACTTTTTTCACCCTTTTATTGTGTCCGTGTCAAAATTGACCCATTTTCAAGTGTGGAAATGGGTAATGGGTCAGTTTTGACCAGACCAAAATTTAAGGATTTGGCCTTCATTGATTTTAAGGGAAAGTCCCCTGAATATTTTGTTGCATAGTCAGTGATCACCAACATATATTTGTTGCCTGGTTTGCTTCTTTCTAAAGGTCCCACAATGTCTATTCCTACTCTCTCAAACTGGGTGCTGATCACTAGTAAAAGTTGTAGAGGAGCTCTGGAGGGGATTTTAGTGGAAGTTTGTTGGCGTTGAGTGCAACTTTTGCAGAAGGTTGCAACATTCTTACCGAACCCAGGCCAGTAGTGTTTTCTGATGGGGGTTGTGGTTTTGTGCTTCCCCAAGTGGTCAGCCCAGGGAACTGAATGTCCTCAGCACCATTTCACTGACAGCTTCAGGAACCACCAGCTGCAATTCTGTCCCCTGCTGGTGATAAAGAATGCCCTTTGATTAGCACAAAGCATTCAACCCGCTCTGACAAATCCCCAGTGTCTCTTCCCTCTGCCCTCCGGAAAATATGTTGTACAGTTGAGTCACTGTACTGGAATTTATCAATGTTTTCTGGGATGGTGAAAACTTAGTGGCAGGTCTTGCTCAGAGTCAACAGGTGCATTAGTAACAGTGTGTTGGAACTTTTCTATCTTTCTCTGTCTCTGTCTGCGAGACTTCCCGGGTATGGCCTCCAAGTCTGAATCAAAGGAGGGTAGAGCACTGAGTGTCTCAAGGGGTTCCACCTGCTTAGCTCTGGCCCTTGTTACTGCAACTTACATGTATGGTCAATGTCCAGTAGATCAAATAGTACAGGGAGATCTAAACCCAACACTACAGGAAATGGCAGTTTATCGACAACTCCAATATTTAAAATCTGGTTGCTCCTGTGTGGTTTTCTGGGCAATTGGGGCATCCACGGCTCTTCTCACATTGCGTCCACTTTTCTGCGTGCCTCAAAATCCACAAGAATGAAGAATTAGAAAAAGGGGAAAGAACAAAAAAAAAGATATTGCAAAAATACAAAAAGCTTAGGCTCATGGTGGGCTTATCCCACTTCTGACACCAATTGCCATGGCTGAGCGGCCCATGACATGCCCACTGATGAAATAACCTGCCCAAGACAGTGGACCTCCCGTTTAAATATCTCACATTTAGCTGGCGTTAACTTTATGCCACTCATAAAGTCCCCAGGCAGTTATGAAAGCAGTGATAGGTCGGCTTTTTCTGCCATAAATCCCTGATGGTATTTTCTTGATCCAACAGTCAAAACCATGAGTTACCTCCCAGGCCATCCATGGTGGCCTGCACCCTCTGGATGGGCTGGCGATCTGCTACCGTTTTACAGTTCAACTCATTGTAATCGATGCACAGGCGTAGGCGTCCATCTTTTTTTCTGACACACACAATTGGCGAAGCATACGGGGAAGATGACTTCTGAACAAACCCTGTGTGTTGAAGTCATGAAGATAGCTGTTCATCTCTTGATATGATAATGTTGGTACTGAGCAGTAAGCCTTAGCTACAGTGGCCCTGAAGTGCAAACCACATTCACAAACCACTTGACACGAAACAATTTAAATATATCAACGACAATTAGAAAAGCGAAACAAATAAAATAAAAAACAAAATTAAATTTTAGAAATCAAAACAAAACTTTAGAAACCAGAAAAAAATAAACAAAAAACTTTGCAGAAAAGAAAATTAAATGAAACATTTCAAAAATCACAACGACAATTAAAAAAGTAAAATAAATATTTAAAAAGAAAATTAAAATTTAGAAATAAAAACCAAATCACAGAAACCAAAACAAACAAAAGAAAATTTTTCAAAAAATATAACGAAATGAAACATTTTAAAGACCACAGTGAAAATGTAAAAACCAAAAGAAAAAATAAATAAAATTAACTTTACATTTTAGAAATCAAAACAGAATTCCAGAAACCAAAACATTTTTTTTGTAAAACAAAAACAAAAAGTAGAACAAATAGTGAAAACAGGCTTACATTTGGGAACTTAACCACAATTTCAAAAATGTTATTGAAAGCCGCAAATTCTCAGTGAAACCAATGTCATCATCAGATCTGGAAAAGGAGTCTAACTCTTCTCTTAACGAATGTTTAACAACATCTTTTTCAGAAGAACTAAGGTGATTCAAGTCAACTGGAGGATTCCATTCAATATCAGGGGTTTGTTTTGTCTTCACCTCCAGATTTTTTATAATGGCTTGGGGAGTAGCACAGGGTTTTTCAAACACTGTCGACGGATAGAGGGCTCTTTAGCCTCATCAAAAGTCCTTCTGGGCATCCGGACAACCACTTCTTCATCCTCGGATCTTTGGGTGTTGAAAAAGAAGATGGCCGCGGACAGGTAAAAGAGTCCCATGGAGCTGTGTCCTGGAGCGCGGCGCTAAGTGATCTTAGCCGCTTGGACTGGAAGAAGGAGACATCCATGAACTTGGAGAGAAGAGCGTCCTTCATTTCCAGCTCAGCTTTCAAATGACGGATTTCTTCTTTAAGGGCAGATATGATTTCAACAGCTTTACATAGAGATTGTGAATCCATATTATTGGCTGGATTGGAATTTTGTTTTGAATTCTGATCACGACTCGCTGCTGCTCCTGTTCCTCCGTCCGCCATTTTGTGATGTTCACACGCTCGAGCTCCGTTTCATTTCGCACACTTTGAAGCTGGAATGATTGACGGCAGGCCCATGGGTTGTGCGCGTGTTTTGTGCGCGTGTTAACCTCCCCATGACTGCGGTCCATATTAAAGACGTAACTACCCGACCCTTCACCCGGCAATGCCGTTTAAAAAACATCATCTGGATTAGCTAATAATACGTCATGCTATTTGGAGACAAAAGGCTACTTTTTCCATCACCTCACGACGTCATTCTGCATCACGACAACACATGACGTCATTCTGCATCACGACAACACATGACGTCGTTCTGCATCACGACAACATGTGACATCATTCTGCATCACGACAACACATGACGTCATTCTGCATCACGACAACACGTGACATCATTCTGCATCACGACAACACGTGACATCATTCTGCATCACGACAACACATGACGTCATTCTGCATCACGACAACACATGACGTCATTCTGCGTCACGACAACACATGATATTGTTTTTTATCAATATTGAAATCCACATATACAAGTTGATTTCCCCTAAGAAACATCTCAAAGTGAAAGATTCAAAGCCAAAGACATTTTCAAAGACCTTTAGAAAAGTGTTTTCGCTGAACAAATCTTCAAAACTGACAGACGATCTCAAGAACAACAAACCTAAATAAAAGATGCCAAGAACAAGCACTAAAAACAGCACATCCTTTGTTGTGATGGAAGGCCATTATTTGGTGGGAAATCAGGGAATTTATAAAGTTTGCCACTTTCTTGGAGAGGGAAGCTTTGGCAAAGTGGCAAAATGTACTAAATTGGGAAGTCAGGAATTTTATGCCATTAAAATCATGAAAAGTGACCAAGCAGGCCAGAGGGAGTTGGAATCGATGAAACTGATCAAAGACTTGGATCCCGACGAGAACCATCTGGTTAAGATGCATGAATGCTTTTCATTTCAAAATATGACTTGCATGGTGTACGAGATCTTGGCAGAAAGCTTGCACGAATCTGTGTGGAATAACAACCAGACCCATCTGTGGTACATCAGAAGCATCGCTCAGCATTTGTTCAAGGCTCTCAAAGCACTCAAAAGTGTTGGATTGGCACACTGTGACATAAAATTGGACAACATCATGTTTGCTGATCAAAGTTCTATGAATGTCAAACTCATAGACTTTGGTTTGGCTTTGGAGACAAAGGAACTATCGAACAGAACCAGAATCCAGATAACCCCATTCAGAGCACCTGAAGTTATCCTGGGTCTTCCCCTGGATGAAAGCGTCGACATGTGGGCACTTGGCATGGTGCTGGCATGTACATACTTTGGAGATTATCCAATTAATTATCACACTGAATACGACACTATCAAAGCTTTGGTACAGATTTGTGGTTTACCTAAAGAGGAAATTCTCAATGATGCAAAGCACACAAGAGCCTTTTTCACTTGGGATGATGGCTGCAGTGACCCCTGTTGGAGGCTGCAGACACCAGAAGAACACGAGAAAATAACAGGGAACCAAGTTATGGAAGTGAATCATGTGACAAATCTTGAGGAAATGATTGAGGTTCATCAAAAGAAGTTTGCCATGCATGATGATGACGACCACAGAGTGTTCATTGACCTTCTCAAGCGTATGCTGGAGGTCAATCCTAAAAAAAGAATCACGCCGAGTCAAGCCCTCGCACATGACTTCATAACCATGAAACACCTTTCAGGAAAAAGTAAGGCCCAGTATGCTGCCACAGCTGAAAGCGTCATGGGAACGAACCAGTCCTGCAGTCCTTCACCATCTGTCAGTTCAAGGGCAAATCAAACCTCTAATGGAAACCTGAAAACATCAGTGTCAAGCATCTCATCTTGTGGATCCTAAAGGTCGAGCCCAAAAACATCAGTGGCATCAACTCATTCTAGCCACAACATCTCATCTTTTGGATCCTACAGTTTGAGCCTGAAAACATCAAATTGGAAAAGACTTAAGATCTGCAGATAGGAAGGGACAAAGCAAAAAAGACGAGCAGAATAAAAAAGAGACTAAATCCTTTGGTGTCTGGAAAGGCCAAAATCTGAAAGGAAATTCGGGAACTTGTGAAGTTGGTGAACCCCTGGGCAAAGGGGCTTCTGGGAACTTATCCGAATGCAGTGATCAAAAAAAAAGAAAGAAAAAAGACACTCCAGTGAGGAACAGGGTTCTTTAAAAGTCCTCTAGCCACAAAACATTTTAGGTGTTTTATGAAATTCTTTTTACTTTTTTTTACTTCAATAACATTGTTGTTTTGTTTTTTTTTGATTTGCCTGGCGTTACTTTTGGTTCAGCCTTAGAAAAAGATCTCAATATTTATTCTTGTTGTTATGTTTGTAGGGTTTTTCTCCCAGTGTTTACGTTTCCACTAAAAAATCTCCTCGTCATTTATTTTGCTTAATACATTTATGTCTTATTGGGGACTCAAGAGTGTGGCTCTTAGTTAAAAGTAGTAGTATAGTAGGTTTTACATGTCCACGTGTATTAATTTGATTTGATACGTTTTTTAACTTTTGTCGTTGTGTGTTTTTATTCATTTTTTAAAATTATTTGTTATGTGGAAAGAATGAGTGAGTAAATGGAAAAGATGTTATGAGAAGCGATAGAATTAATTAATGAATGAACAACTACTAAATGGATGAATGAACAAATTAACGAACGAAAGAGCAAATGAATAAATGAATGAATGACGAAAGAAATGAATGAATGAATGGTAAATGAATGAAGGAATGAGTGAATGCATGAAGGAAAGAAAGAATGAATGAATGAATGAGTGAATGCATGGAAGAATGAATGAATGAAAGAATGAATGAATGAATGAAGGAATGAGTGAATGCAAGAAAGAATGAATGAATGAATGGTAAAGGAATGAAGGAATGAGTGAATGCATGAAGGAAAGAATGAATGAATGAATGAATGAGTGAATGGTAAAGGAATGAAGGAATGAGTGAATGCACCAAAGAAAGAATGAATGCATGAAAGAATAAATGAATGAATGAATGAATGAATGAGTGAATGCATGAGTGAAGGAATGAGTGAATGCATGAAAGAATGAATGAATGAATGGTAAAGGAATGAAGGAATGAGTGAATGCATCAGAGAAAGAATGAATGCATGAATGAGTGAATGAATGAAAGTCTGAATGTAATGCAACCACAAGGGAGCACAAACCAGTGCTCTGTTGTGCTGGTCCCAAGTCCAGATAAATGCAGAGGGTGGTGTGAAAGCAAAAACAAATCTCAGCAAATGTGTGTGTGTGCGTGCGTGCGTGCGTGCGTGCGTGCGAGCGAGCGAGCGAGTGTGTGTATGATTGAGCTTCGTCAGAGATTTTTCCCTCTGCCTGTTTGACATTCATGGCTGTGGAATTGGACTCTGAGGTGACGCAATTGCTGCTGGCGAATTTGGTCCTCCAAGTTGGGGTTGTGGAATTGAGGATGAAACTGAAGACTTAGTTTCTACGAGGTGATCACTGTTCCCTGTGGGGTCACCTTAATGAATGAGGGCCCCAGAGCTAATGCTCCTTCAAAGTCCTCATTTTCTAAACCACATAAAAGCACTGGTGCAGGCATGTGTAGGATTAACTAAGACTTTAGTGTTTGGGCTACAAATGGGTTTTAAAATTCTAGAAAAGATTTAGAAGTAGAGCAAGACAGACATTTAGCTTTTCTTCTGTGATTTTAAAATAGTTACAAAGACAACAAAACATTTGTTTCGATCTCAAATCCTCACTGAGATGCTGCGTTCAAGAGCTAGAAAACATCCCATTGACTAAACAGCTTTAGTTGGACAATGCTTGAATGTCTAAAAACTCTTCTTCTGATATAAAATCTAAATTTCCCTAAGCACCAAATGACACATTCATCGACACATTAGGGGTGTAATGATTCATTAATTTTAATAGCGATTTAATTCATTTTATAATTTGTGGTTGATGATCTGATTCCCAGTCGATATTGGTTCCTTTTGAAGGTTCTGATTTGATCCAATTCCCTGACCTAAAATAGATCCAGGAAATGTTTAGTCAAAAGGTCAACCAGTGTGACTCAGAAATAAGTACCTGGTGCTGAACAGTGTTGATGTTCTCCCCCAGCAATGCAGTTTTCCACTTGTCTTCACTAAAATCAAAGTGTTTCCACACATCGGAGTGGAAGGATGGTTGATCCGATTTTGCTGCATCACTCGTGTGTTGTCCGTTGTGATGGACCTTGATCATTTTTACGTTATATTAAAGTAAACCTACCATGTCTCAATCCAAATTGTATTTTCCAAGACTGATTACTTATTAATCTCATTTTAAAACATTTTTTATTGGCTTAGGTTGATTTGATTCAATTTGGTTAACAGTTGGCCTCAGACAGATCGATCTGGTTGGTTTGTAGGAATATAAATGTTGTGAACAAGGAGGTGGGTGGAACCCAAGAGCAGACACGTTTTAAAAGATGAGAAGGTGATGTTTATTGATTAGGCGAATAGTGGAGCAGGATGACAGAGCAGGCAGGTAGGCAGGCAAGCTTAGCTTGAACGCAATATTGTTGAAGGATTTAGACTGCTGTAACTTCAAAGAGAATGAAACAGCTGAATAATTCTGAACCCAAAGTACAGCACGTGTGACAGAGGCGCTGAGGCGTGTGGATCCAGAAGAAACAGGTTTAATGAGCAAAAGCACGAAAGGAGCAGGGAGAGCCAAAGTCAAGGAACGGGCCTGGGTCAAAGCACAGGAGCAAGGCTGGAATCGAGGAAGCAGGCAGAGGTCAGCAAACAAGAAGGAAAAATAGAATACTGCTTAGACTGAGCAATAAGGAAGTTACTACAAGACTACGCGAAGAACACAATACAGGAGAGAGCTTATCTAGTGACAGTGTTGACCTAATGAGGTCGGCTGAGGAAAACAGGAACCGGATGTAATGCATGCAGGAATCTCCTGAAGAAGATGAACATTTTCATTTGTGAATGACAGAAACATGTAGTAACAGATGAGAAAGACTCACCTACTCAGCGTGAGCACGGTTAGCTTAATGGCTGCATTCCGATATGGAATTATGTCAAGTTTTACACACATAAAACTCTAACTAACTTATTAAAAAAAGTTTCAAAGTTGAATAAACCTTCAAAACTTTCAGACTTTAAGACGAAAATACAAGAGATATTTGTCTAGAGGCTAATAGCTAAAGCTAATTCTTAGGCCTCTAATCCAGAGAGTTCCTGGTGGATGACCCAGAATCCAGCTGTTCAGACACTTTATTTTGGTCTTTAGTCAGAATAATTTTACTGTGTGAGATCGTGTATTATTATGTTTGGTGTGTAAATATCAGTGTGTGTGTTTATCAGTGGTGTGAAGTACTTGAGTAAATGGACTTTGTTACTTTACGTAAGTACTTTTCTGGCTACTTTGTACTTGTACTGAGTATCAAAAATATAAGCAATTTTTACTCCCTACTCTACATTTTGTTTGAATATTTGTACTTTTACTCCACTACATTTGAAGAGACACTTCTAGTTACTCGTTACATTGTGTTTGTGGGCAAAGGGTCCGCATCTTTACTTCACAGTGGCTGATTTGTTGGGCAGATTAAACAATATCGCCACCCGCAGGTAGTACTGAAGGTACCACATGCTATTGAGCTAAATCACATGAACATGAATCAGCAGCCAGCTTAGCTTAGCTTAGCTGTTAGGTGTGTTTGAGCTCACGGACACAGCGCCTGGACTGCGGCGTATTCTGGTTAGAGTTTTGAACTGACGTCACTTGTGCGCCGTCACCAAAGTATCGCGAGAAAGAGGCGGGAGCAAGGCGCTTACCTAAGCCAGCTGCAGGTACTGCGCTGACAGCAAGCCGCCTTGTTGACTACAACACAATGCATTGAGGGAAATGGTGTCCTGACAGTTCTTGAAGTTTAAAGTTCACATGATTCTGAACAGAAATGACTGGCGCTTAATGAAGGAAATCTGTGTATTTTGTAACTCTTTCATCATCTGAATCAATGATGAAAAAAAGAAAAAGATTCTTATTAATTTATGGTTGTAGTTCCTGAAATCAACATCACTCAGATTACTTTATTGTTGAAACAGATTTTACTTGAAACATTTCATCCCTGTATTTTTTTGTACTCATAATCATTTTGGTTTTTATGCAAACCATCAGACAAAACAAAACGAACTCAGAAGTTCAGGAATCACAAATCATCTGTGGTTTTGTTGCACAGATGATTCTTAAAATACTCAAGTTCTTTTAAAATCAGATACTTTAATACTTTTACTCTAGTATTATTGAAACTGGTGACTTGTAACTAGTAATGGAGTCATTTTTGCCGTGAGGAATCTGTACTCTTACTCATATTCAGTTACTCTTTAGTTTAGTTTAAACTCTGGAGTTTGTGTGTGTGTGGGAGGCTGCTGACGGGTTTCGTGCGTCCTCATCTGCTCTGATGGTGTTTTTTCTCCTCCATCTTCAGCCCACAGACTGTCTGCTGTTATTCATCTTCACAGAAATGAAATCTTCTTTTAGTTTTTTTTGTTGTTTGCTTGTGGACTCACAACATGTAAATGAGGAGATTTTTGTAGTCTTGAAAGTCTGGCTGTTGGTCTAAGAGTGGAGCAGCTGTATTAGCAGCATCAATGTGATTTCTGTGCTTTTGTTTTCTAAATGAAGTTGGATTCTTCTCAAGTTTCCCAAGCAACTGCCACTTCAGGTGACAGTGCGTTTTTTGTCATCTTGTTTAGTGAAGCAGGTGGAGGAGATTCAGGCGCCATCAGACTTTCCGACGTGCTTCCCTTCTGAACAACAGAGAGGAGGGTCCACATCAGCACTGCATTCACTGTCTGGAGACAGAGACCGCTACAGATCAGCCATGTTAGTGTATACACAATAACAACTAGAACACCCAACCAAACATTTTGATATTACAGTGTGTACCTTTCAAAATCACTTCGACCAAAATGATTCCATAAGGCATTCTGGATTATAAAGCGCACTGTCATTTTTTGGAAAAAAAAAAAGGCTTTTAGTTGAGCCTTTTGGTGTGGAAAATACAGTATAAGAGAAAGTGAATCTGAAGGGTTTGGTTGCTTCACAGAGCAGTTCTCTTCTGCTGTGACTCATCAGGCTGGCTGAATGTTTCTTCTGCAAAGATGCCGACTGCGGCTCTGTGTCTGTGAAGGTTCATCCAGGTCATGTTTTCACAGGGTTCTGAATCCTCAGAGAAAATGGACTTTAAATGTTGACCTAAAAGCTGTTTTCTGCTCATCTGTAGTTTCTCAATTCTGCTCATTCTATGATCTCTTTTAAAATAATAATGAAAAAAACGTGCTCTCCGTGTTTTTATGCTCCTTTTTTCATATCTGACCTCATCTGATTGGTATTTCCACCTCCATCACCTTGCCGTCCCCAGCCTTGATGAGTTAGAAAACCTTCAGTTTAACCCTGCATGAATCAAGGTGAAACTCTGCTTTGTGAAGAACCGTGTTCTATGAAGCAGGCAGCTTTGAGCTGAGAGCTTTGTATTCATGGAGGTGTTTTCTTCTCTCTTCCAGAGCTCTGCCCTCACTCTCTAAAAACTCCTGCTGGTGTTCACATTAATTCAACCTCAGGGCGATTTTTGAAAACATCAATTCAAATTGGAATGCATTCAGTTTATTCATTACAATCCAGTTCAGAGCAGTTAAACACTAGTTTCTGTCATCTTCTTCACTTCCAACATGAGCAGACAAAACATCTGACTGATGTGTTAAGAGTCGGCAGGATTAAAATGAAATCGACCTGGATATAAAGGATGGGGTCGCCACCCTCATTGTCAGGAGTCAGTGTTCTGTCTCCCCCCCAGTCACAGGAGCCGTCCTCAGAGTACGGACAGTACGGAGTACGGACTTCACCAGCCATCAACAATGTCTGGATGCCTCCCCTCCTGACTCTCATCAGTCGGTCAGTCACAGGACACTTGGGCACTGCTCAGACACTGATTCAGTGTGAAATATTGTTTGTGCCTGCCTGCCTTCATGCTGCGCGTTCATTCCTGATCTGATCCCCTGTTACCTGACCCTGCCCTGACCTTTGCCTGGATTATTACTCTGATTTATCTTTCTGGACTGCTAGCTGAGCTTTGCTCCTGTCTGCCTGTCTGTACCCATAAACCTGCTGCAAGTGGAACCAGCTGTCTGCCCGTTTGTGGCAGAATACTTCGCCAGCAGCAGAGGGTTGTTATTCTTATCCAGCTGGAAAAGACGTTGTGCTAAGATAGCAAAGTCGCCAGCTCCAAAGTCTGATTACTGTGATTGAAACCATCACGGCGCACCAAACCTGTCTCCAGCTTTCATATCGAGGTTGGCGCTCCTGACAAAGCTTAGTGGAGAGTTCGTGCACTGCACCAGCTTCCTCATGCAGTGGCATCTGTTTTCCGTTAGCAACCACACCTCTATCCGACAGAGAAAATGAAAGTGACTTTGATGTGCTCCCTCTTGACCGGGGAGGCACGTGAGTGGCTGGCAGCGCTGTGGATTGGAAGAGCACTACCCTTTCATTCAAATGCAGCGTTCACGCAAATGCTGCGTGACGTGTTTAATCATTGAAGAAGAGAAGCAGTTTTCATTTTGTGTTTTGTTTTGTTTTACTCATTTGAAATGCTGAGTGATTAAAAGTTTGAATGAATTTGTAGTTTGCATAGCATATTGTGTAATCCTGATTTTTCCACAGGTTGGAATTATTTAATAGGACCAAGCTGCTCTTTGGTGAGAATTACAGTCGGAGGTCCATGCCAGCAGAAGTGTCAACAGGAATGTGGTTCGTTAAACCAGCTCATGTGGAGGATGGGATACACAGACCAGTGGAAAAAACCAGTTCATCTGGGAATAGAGTCCACAAGAAACTACAAGTGAGGAAGGAGGCACGAAGGACCAATCGGAGAGGAAGACCCAGCCTGCTGTTTGCATATACATAATCATTGTGTTTAAATGCTTGGGTCAAGGGTCAGAGAGCGTCTTCTGCATCGTGCCTGGTGTTAGAACGTCCATTTAGACGGTAACAGATAGGGACATATTGAAGACCCAGAGCTCTGTTATTAGCACTTACATGTTAGGAATACATCTTTTGGTGGAAAACTATATCTGTTTCCAAGACCTTGATTCTTGAACATGCATTTAGGCAAAATCTGTGAATTTTGGCCTTCACCACCCAGCCGGGTGGCAAGGATATTGGTGAGCAGCAGTAAAAGATCGAGCAGGGGCAGCAGTCTGCAGCAGCCCACTCACTTTGGTTCTGTACCCTGCTGCACGCACTGACTGGTTTTCCAGCCCTCTGACAACCGCCTATCGCGAGGGGCTCACAGCAGAGCTGCAGCAGGAGCTGGAGTGCCAAGACGAGGGTTTAATTAAAGTGACAAAGCCAATGAAGAATGAAGAAAATTGATTTTTGGTTTCAAATGTCGACGCTTAAAATGTGTCTCAAAATTCAGTTTCAATTTGCATTTCCAACAGGTGGACAATGATGACGTCAGCGCTCCTTCTTATTCTTCTTCTGTCCCAAGTGTGGCTAGGCCGTAAAGTGAAAACTGGAACGGCTCATCCCGTTCCGACATCGGGGCACTAAAACTTTTTGCACAGTTACAGAGATATATTATTGCTAAGCTCCAGTTTAAAAGTTCTGTGTGATATCCTGCTGTCTTTTTTAATTGATGTTTAAAGTCGATACAATTTACTTTGCTAGCGCATGTTTACATACGCACAACGGTTTGGGTCACATGTGAGCTGCTGGTCCAATAGGAGAGCGACATTTTCCCAAATTTGCAGTGAATGTGATGTATCTGTTTGCAGGAGGAAAAGACTCTGAAAACGTAAAATAAAGCAATATGAAAGGTGCTACACGCACATTTTGTCTATGTCTATTTGTCTATTTCTCCATGGAGAAAGAATTCAGAATTTTACAACCAAACGATGGGAAACATTAAACTGCATTGAACGGTGGCTTTGTTTGAGTGGTGAGTCAAAGACAACTGCTGAGAGACAAACCAGCACTGCATCACGATGGACTTCAAAGACCAAAGGCACTGAATACTTAGAACCATGTGATATTTCACTTTTTCTTTACTAGATCTGCAAAAATGTCAAACATTCTGTTTTTTTGGTCATTATGGGGTGCTGTGTGTACTTTGAAGGAAAAAAAAGAACTTTAATGATTTGCAGCTATTTAGCAAATAACAGTGAGAAATGTAGGGTGGTCTGAATACTTTGTGTACCCACTGTATAGTCATGTATTATGTATAAGTCTGCTAAATCCAAAAAGTTGCAAATCTGCGATGTGGAGTACTGTCTGTGCCTGTCTGTTTTGTGCCAACCTTGTGTGGCATCTGTGCAGTGCAGAAAGTAGAAAAAAACACAAAAAAAACAGCAAAAAGCAGGCATTCTACAGCGACACGAGCAAACACATTCCCCACGAGGGGCGCCATGATAGCAGTTGCTCATGGACATCTTCTGACGCATGAAGAAGTTTAGTATTCCTATTCCACCCCAAGAATTTGCAATAGTTGTCACGGCAGCAGCCGGCCTGCTGCTAATCATCTGATTCCCTCCACCTGTGCCTGCTCCTATATATTGTATCTCTGCCTCTGCCCTTCATTCTCTGCCGGATCGTTGCACTACAAGCTCTCAGAGAATTGTCCAGCGGTGATCATGCTCGCCTCTCAACCTGACTACCATCCATATTGCTCAGCCTTATCCAGACCTCTTACTGCCAGCAGCTGTCTTTACATGCCCCTGTCTCTCTGCTGCTCCATTTCTTCCAAAGTCTTCTTCTTTTTGGAAACCTTCCCAGAGTTCCCTGGAGATTTTGTGTTAACATATGACATCAAGAATTAGTGACTAAGCCCCAGGATCCTGAGTTTTGCCACGCCCTCTTTGAGTACATTTTCTCCCCACTGTCGCCTCTATCCGGAGCCACACCGTCCTTGCCGTACGGAGGACTCCACTCCTCTTTTTCCCTGCAGTCTTCTCTCCTCACCTCAGTAAGCCTCCATTCAGTTTTTGTCTTCCCTGCTTCAAGTCATGTCGCCATCATTAACCTCCTCCTGTCTCTCTAGCATAGATCTGCCGTTTATGCGAGTCAAAAGCTTTAATAAACCTGGTTTTCTTGCACTCTTGAGTTTGTCGTGCTTTGGGTCCCTGAATCAAAACCTAACAATAGTGTTAGTTGCCATTCCAACCAGTCTACTACAACTGTTTAAAGGGACCTCCATCACCATTCCAATAAGAACCCAGACCATTATTTTGGTCAATATGGATATTTGTTAATTCAGTTTCCAATAAACAAATCTTGTACATATCACAGCCTTACCTGCTGGAAGTTTTTATTGGGACTCCAAACTTGTGAACATAGATTAGACTTGTGCTTGGACTGTTGGCAATAAGTACTGTTTAAATAGCAAAGTAAAATGGGATTAATTTTCTATACTTGTTTTGTCCCTTTCAGGGTCACGGGGCTGCTGGAGCCTATCCCCGCTACTAATTGGTGAGGGCAGAGGACACCCCTGGACAGGTCGCCAGTCTGTCACAGGGACCACAGTCAGTTCACCCATGCACACCTAGGGACGATTTAGAGTGACTGACCTATGAAGCATGTTTTTGGACAGCAGGAGGAAGCCGGAGTCCCTGAAAGAAAGTCTAATAACATTTAAGAACATTTAACATTTTCTAAAAAAACAACATTCTGAATCTGTGAATCCTCTCCCTTCTTGCTGTTTGTCATAAACGCAGGACTTCCAGTGTGTTTGGAAAGGTTTCAGATTTTCTGTGAATGAGTGAAGAGAAAAAAATGAAGGTGCGAAAATGGTCCAGATTCAGACCCCCATCTAAATGAAAATGCCTGACAGAACCTGAATAAGGTTTTTCTTTTGTTTTTGTCTTGTGCTTCATGTTAGAATCATGGCACTTCATGTGAGGCGTGACACTCATCAGAGCAGACGGGTCCTCGTGTGTGATTACAACATTAAGAGCAGGCACTCTGCACAGGCAGACTCCAGATTTCATCCCATGGTTTAAATTAAAAACAGGATTTTTTGATGAAAAGAAATACCTTACAGATACCTGTAACCATGGCAACTGTATCCATCCAGTATCCAGTATGAATCTGCAGAAACCCTGAAGTTTATTCCTTTTTATTCTCATCATTTCTCATCTCATTTGTCTGAAAACAAAATGAAGTTGAGTGCTCGGAAGGTAGAAACACAACAGAGCTTCTGACATTTCACCGTGGCACTCCTGTGCTCCTCCTCATCCTCCTCATTCTCTAAATGCATCCTTTCAGTTTGCCGTCGTGCGAGAATCTCATTGATTTGTGGCTCTCAGCTAACCCGCCTCCAAAGGCTCGTCGCTGACATAAACATCTCAAAGCTAAAAAGGCTGCAAGTGCCCTGCCACCTATTGATCAGCTGTAAGTGCTGCTGCTGGCAGACACTCATCTGTCCTCTGTGTGCTGCAGAACAAAGGTGGGGAAGAATATGATCACTGAAAACAGGCCTTTGGTGTGTGAGTTGTTTTAAAGACAGTGATCAGGCTTTGGAGGGCTGCTGTTCAGATCCGACGTACATTTTTGATCTAAAGATGAATTAAATCAAATTAAATGGGATCAGCTGAATGTCTTGACATCATGAAAAGTGGTACTGGATATTGTTGCATGGTCTCTGTGACATGTGCAGCTTAAAAAGTCTGCTATGTAATGTTTCTATCATTTTGTTGGTGTTACATCAACCTGCAGGTAATGAGGTGACCATTCAGAGCGTCATGAACACCGTACATGAAGCTGCTCATCCTCAAGAACCTGCAGGGAAACTCCTCCTCTGAGAGGAAGCAGGAGGATCGGCCTTTTGTTTTTGTCCTGACGGGTTTAGGATGGAGCCACCTACGGAGTGGATTAGAAAGGCCTCGTTCCTCCTGATGGACACAGAGCCTCGTTGTTTTACACTGTTGATGTGTGTGCACGTTTGTGTGTGCACGCTGTGGAATGAGAGAGCAGATGGAGGCAGATGGCGACTCCTACGGCAGCAGAGAAACAGCATCTCGTTACAGTTTTGCCAATTTAATCTGTGACCAATAGAAGACATTTCAATGTAAAACGAGGTATAAAGAGTCCAGCAGAGAACGGGGGTGGGGGGCATGATAACAGGAATGCGACTCAGCAAAGAGAAGTTTGCTCTCACTCATCCTAGACCCTAACCCGAACGCTTTTCCTCCTAACCCTGACCTGGTGACGCACTGCATGTTTCTTGAATCTACATCTTTGTGCTCAGCCTGAAGTGAGACACGATGTGAGACGGATGAAGACGACTGTCAAGACATTTCTGCCTCATTCTGCAGAAGAAAGAGTTGAGCGCGGCGGGGTCCAAAACATAGATCCATAGCTAAAGAAGTTTGGGCAGATCTCTAGCCTTCAAAAAGAAAAACCTCATCTATCTATCTATTATTGCTTCCTGAAAATGTGTGGGAGTTACTGGTTTAGCTGATAACGTCGTTGTTGTTTGAAATGACCTGCTTCTAACTCTAAGTTGGTTTGCATGTTGTAAAGAATAAATAAAACCTTTTTTTTGTGTGTGTTTGTGTATATGTGGTGTACGTGTGATGCTTTGAGTCAATAAGGTACTTAAGATGAATTGAATTGAAAAATGTATTTCCATGTAAATCAACATTCTTCCTCCTTGGAACATAATTTAACCAGCAACCAGCAGGGTTTGGATCAAGATATTGGTCACATTCTGGTCCATGCTTCCATGCAGATCTTCTCCGGAGCTGTGATGTTTTGGAGTTTCAAAACCCTCCACAGATTCTCTCTTGGATTCCGGTTCAACAGCTGGCTAGAACCCTCCAGGACTTTGAAATGCTTTATATAAATAAAAATATGAAGCGTCTTCTGTTCTCCTGATGATGTTTTTGGGATTGTTGTTATGCCGTAAGATCTAACTGGGTTTCATTCTCAGTGTTCTCACAGATCAAAGGTTTCTGCCTAAAATCTCTTCACACATGGATCCATTCATCCTTTCCTTCATAAGCATCAGTCGTCTTGTCCTCTTTGCAGAAAAACCAACCAAACAGAACACTTCGCTCACAAAATGCAGGACTGCTTGTGGTTCCTAGAATCTTTAGAACCACAGTTGGAGGTAGAGCCTTTAGCCACCAAGCTCCTGTTTTATGGAATAAGCTCCCAGCTCATGTAAAAGAGGATGACACAGTTTCTACATTCAAAGTTAGGATTAAAACATTCCTCTTTGGACAGGATTATTCCCAGGCTAGCTAGGAATCAGAGATTATTTAACTTACTGCTCCTCTGCCTCACCTGCTGTGATGGGGTTTACCGCGCTGGCTCTGCTCGCTCCTGCTCAGTACACACACACACACACACACACACCCACACACACACCCACACACACACACACACACACACACACATACACACCCACACACACACACACACATACACACACACACACACACACACACACACACACACCCCAACCCCAACCCTTCCCTCACACTACATACACGTTAAGGGACTCTATGTCCCATGGCACTCACTTTAATTTCAAGGGACCACCAAATCCCAACTGCACAACATTACATAGCACTTTTATTTCAAGGGGTTACTGGATCCCACTACACTCACTCAGACTCCAAGGGACCCCCACGTCCCATCTGCATTACACAACATGCTCAAGTCCACAACCCCCTGTCCTTCATCTCTCTCTTTCCTTTTCTACTAACCTCCTACCTATCTCACAATAAACCCTACCCTATCCCGGGTCTGCATCCTTCTCCCACTCCCCCTCTCCACCTGCAATCTTCATTACATCACTTGCCATCTGCCAATGCATTATTTTATTTTGTTTATCACGCCTCTGTTTGGTGCAGTGCAATTCACATGTTGTCCCTCTTTCCCACCCCCTTACAGGGGAGCAGGAGCCTTTGGCCCTTCCCGCTCCTGTCCTTGGCTGTGACCTCACCTTTAATCTAAAATTTATCTGGCAGCTCAGTGAGATTTTTTTACGAAAAGCTAATAATATTTGAACTCAAAAGCCAAACAAATTGAGCCCTCTATCCAGGGCTCCCCTCTTTAAATGGTGCCACGGAAATTCATGGATGCAGGTTGCCACGGCAACAACAACAACAACGGCTGGACAAGCTGGCCAAAGAAACACAGGAATCTTCTCAAAGTAATGTGAGGCTGCAGACACAAGATAACAAAATAGGAGAAAAATGAAATGCAGCTTTTCATGAAATAAAAAAAAAAGTGATTCAGTGGGTCTGCAGAGGAGGATGTGGGGTTTGGCTTCAAATGTCCCAAAATCCTGGAATTCTGGTTACTTGTTCCTTTACAACACAATCAAATCTGGTAGCCTGAAATACGAAGACCTGCAGCTAAATGATACTTTCAGGGTTTTTTTGGTTTGGTTTTGTCCATACATTTATCTTCTTAACCTGCTTCAGTCCCATTGGGGTCACTGGGATGCTAGAGCCCCCATTCACTAAAGCACAGGTGTCAAACTCCAAGCCGTGTGGGTCATCGTCATATTTTTTAACTAACCTTCCACTGAACCTCCTTTTACCTTAAGCACTTAAGCACACCGAAATCCAGGTAATCAGCAGGTACGGCCAGATTTCCTTAAAACCAGGCAGCAGGGTTCCAGCCTCTGTATCTAAAAGGCGAAGGCGGGGTACACAACAGTTCCACAGCCTATCACAGGGACACAGTCACACCTAAGGGAAGATTTAGAGATACCAATTAACCAGTGAAGCATGTGTTTGCATTGTTGGCAGAAGTTGGGAGGAGGACACACAAACTCCACACAGGAAGGAACCAGCCAGTTTGAGCCAAGGCGCTGGACAGCAAAAAAGAATGACCTGAAGCTCATATTTGAACGTCTTTTAATCACTCAAACAGCTCAAACAACACAAGGAGCCAAACAGGGAAAATGCTGTTCATTTTCAGTGCTTTTCCACCTTGATGAAAACCTAATGTTGTTTACAGTCAAACGTCCACTGACCCATCAATCACACATTCACTCAATGACAGCTGCTACGCTGCCAAACAAGGCGCCGACCTGTAACCACCAGGAGCAATGTGAACACTTTGCTTCAAGGTGGGAATTGAACCTGTGATTGTCTGATCAGAGGTTACCTGCCTTACCTCTACTCCACAGCTGCCCAGTCTTGTGTGAGATCGTGGTCCTCAGCTCATCTTCAACAGCTTTTAGAGCAGAGAAGGACCTCTCACAGCTGGAGAATCGAGTGCCACTCAAACGCTGTTCTTTGCTCTGAAGAATTTGCATCAAATGAACAGAATTCTCCTGATTGCTTCAGTCAGGCCTGAAAGGCTCTCAGGTCTGATGAATCCGCTCAGTCTGACAGCAGCTTCACCGTCATCAGCAGATCTCCTCCTCTGTTTTGAGCATTCCTTTTTGTTTCTGCAGGTTCAGCTGAAGCTCCTCAAAGTGATCCAGTGAATCTTCTGGGGAACCTCGTGCATCCCATCATGGGCACCTCTTCATCCTTATGTGCTGAGGATTCTTAAAAAATAGAAAACAGACAGAATGGCTGGAAAACTTCCTAAACTGCTGTGTTGTTTGTAACCACACGCACATGCTGCAGGCAGACACTTAAAGCCGTCACTCTGAGGGCTTTGACTCTGGAGAAAAATGCGACAAGAACATGTTAAAAACACCGTTTTCATTGGAGTGGGTCTGTAAACAACACATAAGGGGGAAGTAGGTGAGATTCCGACATGCTGTATGGATTTGTCCTGTTTTCCTTTTCCCTGTGCCAGGGCCCTGTTAGTGCTGCTCACATGAGTACACGTGATAAGTGTGCGCTCCTTAAGTGCAGCCTGACTGTTAGAAATGAAGAAATGAGACAGAGTGTAGTTTGTGTGGACATCCTACACTCACTTATGCATCACGTGCACATGCTGTGCGTGCAGAATATGTGTGGTCAGCAAGGAGCCAGTACCAGTACCAGTACCAGTGCCCACACCTCACTAATGACTAGAGTGTGGTGTGAGGATGCTGTGCAACAGCATCACCTGTTCTTGAGGTGTCCGTACGAGCTTCAAGGAACCTGAAGATGCAGCTGCATCTGTGTACAAGCCTTCATGGGTCTGAACAACCCAAACCTCAGTGCTTGTGACTAAGGCTTGATGTCACTCTGGATCCCATGGCTTAAGTCAGTATGCACGGATGCTAGTCGTCGGTGAACCATTAGGCTGTATTTTTCACTAAACTTCCTGTTTGGAATTTGGTTCTCTGCCTTTGGCTGTTAGCTGTGCAGAGGCCTCCTTTGAAAGCAGAGCGACAGGAGCGTCAATAATCTGTGGTTTGGTACTAGAACTGCTGTCACACTTTCTGACAGGTTCAGTTATGCAATCAGCATCACGCTTTTGGAGACTGACAGCAGACTCTGCTTCTTGAGGTGATAAATGGTCACCTTTGTCGCCACACAGTTTTTCATGGTTTTTCGGAGGTCATCTGTGCTGCTGCTGCGTGTCTTTTTGTAATTGGAAGAGGCAGCTTTCCTCATGGTAATTCTACCACAGTTTTGGGATTTACATGATCTCAGGAGTGAGGAGCACATTTTCTTTCTTCAAAGTCTCACGGATCATCTTTTGATCTATTTTCATTGTTCCCAGTAGTCTCTTAGTCATAATTATGTTTTTAGCCAAAATCAAACAATCTGTCATTTTCCAGGACATATTTTCTGCAGAGCAGCAGGAGTTCATTAGAAATTAACCATTGATGCAACTCCTTCCTGTCACCTATAGCCACGCCCTCAAGCAACAAAAATGGCGAGCAATATTGGAGTTAATCATCAGTTACAGTACAGTTTAACTTACAGGAGAACAGGGACGTAAATGGATGTATTTGTCTGTGAGTGGATGTATCAGAATGGAGCAGAGCAGGGAGCTTGTGGCCTGCCCAGCAATTTTTCTGTTACAAAGAAAATATTTTTTCATCTTCTTCTGATTGACACATCTGAATAAAGAAATTCTCAGAAATGCAAGTTTAAGATTTTTATTTTGTACATATGTCCTCCATCATCAGGAAAATGCCACAAGAACATTTTAAAAACAGCATTTGCATCTGACTGAGTTACTTCTATTCCTGTGACTCCAGCATAAGCTTTGGCGCCGCACAGTGATCATCTGAGCTAACACCTGAGAGACTCACAGCTGTTCCTTCTGACGAACCTGTGAGAAGAGACCGAGGAAGGAGCACACTCTGCACAACACCAGAGTCTTCATCAGAGCAGGTCCTCTGCCGTGCAGAAGATTCTGCAGAACCTTGAACTGAATTTCACTTTGGTTTTCAGGAGCAGTTTACACGTCACTTGTTTGGAATCAGTTTCAAATGTTCCAGCAAAGACGAAGGTGCAGTTCGAGTTTCCACAAAGAATGGTCTCTGTTTTCACAGAATGTTCCATTCTCACTAAACACATGCAGTCGGTGTGCAGTGTTTCTCTGAAATTTGCATCTAGACAAATGTAAGAAACAACAAATGGAAAAAACATCCAGACTTTTAAAACACTATAATGATTTCAGGCCCTCATCAGAAAGCACAAAAGAAACCAAGCACTGATGATCTTCCATGAGATTTTGGAATTTACTCTCATATCATCGGTAGGAATTTTCCAGCTTCATGAAAAATCCAAAGCAGTGGACTTGAGTGATGTTTCTCTGTGCTTTCTGAAGGTCTTTCATGCTGACCTATGAGTCAGGCTGGTTATTTAAGAACTCTCTACAGAACAGCAATGCAAAGCTGGAGTCGCGGAGCTCAGCAAAAAGTCGGCATCAGCTCCTTTCCCTCTGCTTGGTTTGGCAGCAGAGTAACGCTTAGGATCTGCAGGGACGCTAAATAAAAGATTGAAGTCACTGCTGTTGGTTTCTGAGCCTCACTCCACTGTTTGTATTAGCGCGAGACCAAAGGTGTGAGCACACAACTACTTCCTGAAGTTACAGTTGGTACAATTTTCTGTTTTCTGGTGAGCAAATGTCTGCAGGACCAAAAGCATGTGCTTCTGTTGGAAAGCTGAGGAGCAGCTGAGAGTCCTGCAGAGGGATGGTTCTGAGTGTGTTCATTTGAAGACTGCTTATAGCGTGAACTAACTCTGCCCCAAACCATCTAAACCCCTCCTGTCCAGCTCTCACTGGTTGGACATCCTTATGTGGGATTCCAACATAAAACGCCTTCATGCATCTCCAGCCATGTCAGTGGAAGATGATGATGCGGTGTGTGTGTGTCTGTGTGTGTGTTTGTCACAGCTGAGCAGCTCTTGCTGAAAGTTGGGCTGATTATTTTCCTGCTCTCTCAAAAACAGAGAGTCTGAATAATGTATGATCTGCAGGTTTCTTCTCGCTCTGGACTGCTTCTGCGCTCGCTGCCCGTTTGCAGCTGCCGCTCCTTTCAGCACCACTCCAGGCTCCCCTCTCTGTTCAGGGCTGAGCTGCTCGGTCCGGCCCGATGACCCGTCTGCTGCAGTTCCTTCAAGGCCTGATGCCTCTTTCCTCTGGTTTATTTGTCTGGATTGAGGCACAGCAGAGGATTCTTCAATGAGGGTTGTAAACATGCAGAAGTTTTTTTAAAGTCTTCTGAAATTAATGTCAACCCAGGAGAACCCATTCCATCTTGGTCTCGCCAAGGTCTTGCCACAGGACCCACACCGGATTCAGCAAGTCATTCCCGCTAAGAATTGAACCCTGATTTCCTTTCCATCAGTCCTACATGCTGCTCCATCCAGCCGCCGCAAGGCAGAAAACATGAACCAAGTTCTGTACAATGGGTTTTTAAGGAAAGCTTGGATTGGGCTAATGACACAGGGGTCTCAGAAATGTGTGGATCAAATATGAGCGAGAGTCACTTCACAGCGCCCTCCACAGGTCGCCCCGTTTGGCGGCACAGTTTCCCGTTTTGCCACTTGGATTAAGCTCAGCCTCACTTTTTTTCTCAGTGTTTTTTAACTGACTGCATGTTTCCTTAGCACAGATGGGTGATTTCAGAAGCTGATCTTTCACTGCAGACAGAGTCAAAGATCCAACACGTCATCATCTGCGTTCCTTCATACATCAGAGCTCAGGCGTGAGTCGGATTGCTCATCGACACACAGAGGAACCACCTGCACCAACATCTCCGTTAAAGACAGCATCAGCATCAGCACATTGTTCCTGTGACCTCAAACAAGAGATGACATAAAGAATAAAAGCCAAAGCATGTTAGCAGAAATTCTCAGTGCCAAACGTCGTCTTCCTCTACAACTTTATGTTGATTCAGCACATTAAAACATCAGTGTCCTTGTTGAAAGGCTGTTTCTGGGGATCGTATTCAGATTTGACCTTTTTAACAGAACTCTGAAGAACCCGACTCAGCATATTTACCCAGCAGGGACAGCTGCTGTCTGGATGCTGCAGAAACTTACATCAACTGCCTTAAACTTTCTTCTGTTTGGTCAAATATTAAACAATAAAACTTCAAAGGTCAGTTTCCTTTCAATGAACTTCAGCAAAAATCCAAAACAAAACAGAAAAAGTGTTCTTGAACTTTTGAATATTCAGTTTTAATAACTTTGCAGTCTGGCTCCCACCTCCCCTTTGATGAGCTGAAAACAGACAGAAAACTCTTTCAGAGGTTTCTCACCGCAGAACCACCAGGAGCATCAATTCTTCCAACTGCGTATCTGTGATAACGTTAGTTTTTTAAAATAAAATAAAATAGAACTTTAAGGAATGTTATTGATGCAATAATGAGAACATTATCTTGATAGCCATAGCTCTGTAGAAAATTGAATAAAACAGATTTGAAAACAAACAGCGATCTCCCGTCGCATGTTATTGTTTTCAAGCTACAACAGGCGATCGTGTAAACAATGCAGCAGAGGGTCGTTTTAGAACCAGAAGTAGAAAACAGTCTAGAAAGACGTAGCAGACGAACGACTCCACTCATTCAGTGTAAAATAAAAACATGTCTGCTAAGCTAACTTGGAGCTAAAGTATGCTAACTGGCAGCCAACTGTTGCAGCAGTAAGAACAAACAAAAAAAGAAAATTAAAAAAGTCAGTAGGATCAGAATACCCAACTGTCTCACTGTTTTTAATTATAACTATTGTTCCGGTCGGCTGCCAGTTAGCCTACTTTAGCTCTGAGTTAGCTTAGCTGTCTTTGTTATTTCCATCCATTTTCTTAACCCGCTGGCTAGCTCCACGGTGCTGCCAGAGCCTGTGGCGGGTGCGGCCGCCCTTCCTATCCCCGGTTCCTGCCCGGCTAAGCGGGGATCCTCTGGCTGGTGTTGTGCCGAAGTACGTTCTCCCTGCCAGAACCATATCTGAGACTGAAGAAACAAATGCTGGCAGAGAGAACGTATCTATGCAGACAACTGCAGCAGCAGAGAGACAGGGATCAATCTGCCGCCTGGTCGGGCATTTTTATTTTCTTTAATCATTCTCTTATTAACAGGTCCTTTTTTTGCCACCACTTCTGGTCTGTTTTATTGTTTTTACGCTCCACTGATGTCGCCTGGCAAATTTTTTAAAAAAGTTTTAAAAGCAGCAGGACTTGGCTGTTCATATCTTTTTTTTTTTTCCAGCGCAGCAAGGGTAATAAGATCATTTTCCTGCCAGCGGATCAATAACATTCTATAAAGTTTAATTCTATCAGTTCATTCAGATCAATCGATGCTCCGGGACTCGATGTTTATGCCTGTGACCCAGCGATTTAACAGGAGAAATTCGTATTCAAGACAAGCAAGAGTCATACTCAAAACAGACGTGAAACGTAAAACTAAAGGTTGTATTCAAGTTTTTCTGCAAAGTTGTGAACAAAATATAAATTTGTGCACAACTTTGTCTTTATGAATACATTTCTTATTGACAGTTTCCTTACCCCATAGTTTAATGTCACCATACTGATGTGTCCTCCAACAGTAGATGGAAGTGAACAATCGTGCTTGCGTCTGGTACATGCAGAGAGCTCCAGCTTCAGTTTGTGTTGTGAAGGAAGTTTGCATGAATGGACAGATTGTGTGGAGGTGACTCCCCAAAGTTCACGTCCGCACAGTCTGAGCAGGTGGTCATAAATTATGGATCCCACAAAAAAACCATAGAAACTGGTTTGTGTGTTCCCTTATGTTTACAGGAAACGTGATGGAAAGAAGATTAACTTCAGAGAAAGTTTGAGTCTCGCGTTCAGTTTTGTTGGCTTAGAGTTGTTTAGACTTCCTGTATTTTACTGGCATTAAATCTTAGTCCTAACTGCCCATACGGGTGGATACAGGCTGTCTGGGGGCAGAAAATGGTCAAATCTGTCCAGGGCACCAAGTGACCCACAAGAAATAACAAGGTGGGAGATCTCTCAAGGAATCCATAGAGAAAAGATGTTCACCAACGTTTTTCTCTGGCTTTGCTGCGGCCGACAGATGGTAGTGAACATTTATCCACTACGATATTTTATAGGATAAAAAATGTTGAAGTGGGTGAGACGCAGACGTATCCTACAGATTTAGTATATTTTTGAAGCCCTCCCTAAATCCTGCGTACTGTACAATGATCCCGTTTGCTCACGTCAGACGTGTGCTCCTTACGTGTAGCCTGACTGTCAGTAATGAGGAAAGTAGACATAGTTTGTGTGCACATCCTAGAGGCGTCCTACAGGCACCTACAATCACGTGCACACTCCGTGAAGCAGCCTTTTTTCGCCGTCAGTAGGGAGCCAGCACTCACACCTAACTCATGACTAGAATGTGTTGTAAGGACACCACACACGTCAGCCATAGGTCATACGTGTGTTACTTCCACATCCAGACAAAGACGTCATGACGCACTGACCCCACACACGACAGGGATGTGTTCTTTGATCATGACGTCCGTGAGGTTTGCCATTCAAGCCTCAGGTAAACTGCAAACCCCTGAGCTCCCCTTCAGCTGCAGCCACTCCTCCCTACCACCCTCTGGAGACCCCCCCACACCTGCACGGCAGCATGTGATTGACTGGAACTTCTTTTTTTTGCTTTCAAAACTGTTTTAGCTTTGACTGTGTCTACTTTTTTGGGAATTTTTCTGAAGTTTTGATAAATGTTTGGCCTTTTATAAGTCACCATTTAACAGGTCCTAATTTAGCATTTATCCAAACAGTCTGATCTGAGCTGATTTTGGTCTCATTTGAACAGTGATAGAACTCATGATTAGAGCTTCAAAGAAGGGTTTGGGAGAAGAGATGAAGAGATGCTTCGGGCTGGAGCTCAGTCATAGAAATGATGATGGACAGGTGAGGATGGACATAAAGGCTTTGGTTCAAGGTCACTGCATGGTGCAAAACATCTGCAGTTGGTAAGAGACAGCTGGCTGTGGCTGAAAATCAAAGATGGAGAGGCAGTTTCTGATGTGACGCAAGGCTAGTGATGGGCAAGCATAGAGAGAAGGAAAATGTGAAAATGGGGAGAAGAAGTAAGGTTCCAGGAGGTTAGGAAACAGTTCCAGCTTAGAAGTAGCTATTGAAGGCAATCTAATAAAAATAAAAACAACTGAGAAAGAGCATGGACGGTGTTTGTTCCTAAAGGAGAGAAGAGGAGCACAAACTTAACTTGCTCCCTGCTGAGAGAGCGGGGTAATAAAAGAAGGCGCCGGAAGCAAATAATGAACAAAATGGCCGAACCTGCTGCAGGCTGTGGTTTAAAGGGTGCTGTGTGGGGCAGTGTCATCTTCTGAGCTCAGAAAAGTGACCGGACCTGCTCGCTCCTGATGGGTCAGAGTGGTTGCCATGGACACGTTCACTCAGACCAATCACTGTTTACTGGTGTTGTTTACTTCCAACATGGCGGTGTCCGTACTGCAAACAATGGCGACTGAATGGACCTCATTTATTTGAACCGTTTTTCCACCTGCAACCCTGATGACCCACATCAGCTGTTTGGGTTTGAGAGTTTGGCGCTGGGCTGATGCACCTTGTTGCCTTTGAGGCTCAGAAAGATATTTCAAAGCTGCTAATGAAATGGTTCCACTTTGTATTTAGTGAGTGAATTCTACCATTTGAGTTTGTTTGACTGAACAGAATCAAACAAACTCTTGAGGCTCAGTAGCATCCTCTGGGGTCCACAGGTTCTCAGTTCTGTTCATGTTGGGTTTGTTTGTCTGTGAATACAGACAGAATGTTCTAGATCTTCATCAGCACTCTTTCACGTGAAAGGGGATTTTTCATTGAAGAAATGTCCTTCATCGCTATCAGCCCTGCAGCTCCTCTGCGCATGCGTGTGTTTGACTTCAGAGGTTGATCCATCAAACTGAACACTGACAGGACTGAAGGGACAGCTGGCGCGCGCGCGTGCTCTGTCTGACCAGAACCTGAACCCCCCCCCCTCCACACACACAGAGCTGTTTTCCCGCGCTTTTGTGTCTCCAATAAACATTTACACCCCCCCCCCCCCCCCGCGCGCATACCGGATCGAGAGGCACGTCAGATGTGAAACGAGCATTACCGAGAGCGCGTGCACGCGCCCTAGAGGCAGAAGATGCGCGGTCCCGCCGGGAGAGAGACTAACAGAAAGAGAGAGAGGGAGGAGCCATGTCATTGGCTGGCTGCGTCTGGTGGGCGGGGCGTGAGCAGGGCCCGCCTCCCAGTGAGCAGCAGGAGTTCAGTGAACCGCAGCCTCTTCTGACCGGCGGACCGGATGTGACTGCCGCCTCCGGGCCCTGGCTGTGGTTCTGGTTCTGGTCGTGACCGAGCTGCGGGCTTGGCGCTGTGCGGGGCGCTGTGCGGGGCTGCTGGAGCAGCAGGTCTGCGGCTCCTCGTGGATTGTGTGGCCGTGCGCACGCAGCTGGATGCGGGATGACGGACGCGCTGGGACTCGGCTGGAAGCGGGAGCGCTGACGCGCACACGCAGGTGAGATGCTGCAGTTCGTCATCCTGCTTCTGGGGGAGGATGCGCGCGCGCGCGCTGGGGTCCCGGTGATGACCTGCTCTGTGGATCCGGTCCATCTGAGCTCCATCCTCACCGTGGAGGACACACATCCACCACGGTCAAAGAAAAGTTTGTTTGCTCCTCCGGATCTCAGCTCCTCATGTCAGCGGATGCCTGAAGGTCCAGATCGTCTGCCTGTCTGCCTGCCTGCCTGTCTGCCTGTCTGTCTGTCTGTCTGTCTGCCTGCTTGTCTGTCTGTCTGTCTGCCTGTCTGTCTGTCTGTCTGCGTGTCTGTGGGTCTGAGCCTCAGTGCTGGGCAGCCTTTAGTGGTGGATTTAAAGCCCACAGCCGCTCTCAGAACCAGGCTGGCTGCTGTGTTTACTCTTCTTCATCTGCCCTGTTGTCTCACAGACTTCATGCAGCTTCTGGTCAGAACTTTCCTTCACCACCAGCTCGTTCTTCATGGAAGCACTGGCAGAGGGAGCATGATGGGAAATGATGAGCAAACACTGTCCGTCATGCACGTGTTTAGGAGCAAGCACTTTAAACTTTAAATGTAGACAGAACAATGAAGGATGATGTCATACATGTTGTGATTGGTCCTCTTTCTTCTGGCTGCGTGGAGCCAAAGCAGCCGGTTAGGCTCCCAGCAGGTCGTCAGGAGCCACAGTTCAGTTTGTCTGCTGTGTAACGCGGTTGGACGAGCAGGAACAGCGAGGAACGCTCGGAAGCTTCTGCTTCAGGGATCAGGTGGAGAAGGTTCAGCTCCAGCTCTCCTGACGGTTGTCAGAAACGTCTTCTGCTTGAACCCCTCTGGCCTCCTGAGGTGGAGCCACGCAGACAGAAGCTGCAGAAAGCAGGTTCTTCTCAGATGAAGCAGAGAGATGAGCTCAGGCCTGCATGCCGGCTGCCAGCAGAGGCGGTGAGGAGCATCTGTCTGCCTCTGGGCTCTCGCGGTCACAGCTGTTACTTCTTTAACCCCCCACTGCTGCTGAGGCTGCAGTAAAGCCACAGTGCAGTTCAGAGGAGATGCATCAGGGCTCCTCTTTGCATTCTCCACACAGACATGTTCCTGTCACGTTCTCATCGTGTCTGAGAATCAGGAACCAAACATCCCTGACAGCAGGTCTGACGTCTTTGCTGATGATTCTGGTCTTTCTGGTTTCAGTTCAGATTTCTCCTGTAGTGACAGGAACTGGTTTCTGTGAAACTTCTGCTCTGATGGGGTCATACGTGGTCCGAGCTGTGCCCCCCACAGGGCTGTCCCTCATAAAACAACGGCTTTCATTCAGCAGCATCTGCACTGTCTTTGGTTTTCTGCTCACATCCTTGTTTTGTTCCTGCAGACGTGCACAGAGCGAGCAGCGAGGAGGCGGAGAGCTGCTTTTCCACTCTGGACATGATCTCAGATCCTTCCTGTTTTTAACTGTGCTGCTGCAGAGGGATGAGACCCCCGCTCTGACCCCTGCACACGGCCTGGACTCTCATTCACATTTGTTTGGAGTGTTGCTATGCCAACTGAGAGCGGTCCAAAGCTCGGCGCCACACCGCCGCTGCACTCTTCTGGTCCGTTGCTCCGTGTTCCTGCAGAGGAGCGGCGGATCAGTGCTGGATCTGGGCTCTGGTGGCGCTCTGGGTGTGACTCTGCATGTTAAGATGGTTTTAGCAGGCGTGTAGAGACCGCCGCCGCCGCCTCTCAAGCATCTTTAATTACTCGTTGTCTTCTGGGTTTTCAGCACTCGGCTGGGAGTCAGCGGTTCACAGGTGTAAGAGAACTGCAAGCTGGAGAAGAAGAGTCTGCAGGTCTCTGTGGGAACAAAGGTTGAAAGAAGGATTGAGGTTTTCTAGTCATTTAGGTAGTTTGTGAGGACGTCCTACTGGCACCTACGCAGCACGTGCACGAGTCAGTCAGCAGCCAGTACTCACACCTCACTAGAGTTGGCATACGGATACGGTACAACAGCATCACTCGTATCCGTGTGTAACTGCTATTATCCTTACGAATACTTCACAGCTACCACACGCACGACAATGGTACGCTCCATTTTCAGGCGGCTGCACAGGCCTCAGGGGACACTCCTGTACACTGACCCAGAAAACCTCAGAACCCGTACGGACCAAGCCTCTTTCATGGCTCTGAACGGGCGGTTAAAATGCTTTGTTGCCCTTTAATGCCATCCATTCATGATGAACTGGATGTGAGTCTAGAAAAACACTCAGAGGTCAAAGGGTGACCTGATCACAACAGTCCAGCTAAAGTCTGGGATCCTAATGGGATTCTTTACATTCACTCAAATGTGATGATCTAAGGAATCTGGCTTTGGGTCACAGTCCTAGCATAGCTGCCCTACTGAGATTGGGTTTGACCTTTGATGACCCTGACGGCACGCTGATCTGTTCGCTGGGCTTTGTGTTCTTGCGTGTGACAATAAACCCTGTGGATTAAAAAAGGATTTTCCATCGAGACTCGTAGTAACCAGGCGGCTCCATCCAGCACCTCTGGGATTAACTGCTGCACCAATTCCCTAACAGCTAACCCGGACCCGGAGAGGTGACGCTCTGGAGTTCACCCGGTCAACCATCCAGTCAGGTTCACTCACAGAGCAGAGCTTTCTACACTTCCTGTAGGTTTTGTAAAGCTGATCCTTTTGATGAAGCAGGTTCCTGTGTTTGCATAGAATCCACGCAGCTCAGGAAGGAGCAGGACTCACAGAAACAGAGCAACAAAGTCCTGCAGTTGATGTGTTCAGCAGAAATCTGAGCTGCAGCTCTTTCATTTAGGCCCTTCAAACGCCGTCATCTGTTTAGCTTGTAGTTCAGAAGAAGAGACTCTCCCAGCAGTCTGTATGAGTGTGTGTGTTTACATGAGTGTGTGCGTTTAACTGAGTGTGTGCATTTACGTGAGTGTGTGCGTTTACGTGAGTGTGTGCGTTTATGTGAGTGTGTGCGTTTATGTGAGTGTGTGCGTTTATGTGAGTGTGTGCGTTTAACTGAGTGTGTGCATTTACGTGAGTGTGTGCGTTTACGTGAGTGTGTGTGTTTATGTGAGTGTGTGCATTTATGTGAGTGTGTGCATTTATGTGAGTGTGTGCGTTTGTGTGAGTGTGTGCGTTTATGTGAGTGTGTGCATTTATGTGAGTGTGTGCGTTTATGTGAGTGTGTGCGTTTGTGTGAGTGTGTGCGTTTGTGTGAGTGTGTGCATTTATGTGAGTGTGTGCGTTTATGTGAGTGTGTGCGTTTGTGTGAGTGTGTGCGTTTATGTGAGTGTGTGCGTTTATGTGAGTGTGTGCATTTATGTGAGTGTGTGCGTTTATGTGAGTGTGTGCGTTTGTGTGAGTGTGCGTTTACGTGAGTGTGTGCGTTTATATCAGTGTGTGTGTTTATGTGAGTGTGTGCGTTTATGTGAGTGTGTGCGTTTATGTGAGTGTGTGCGTTTGTGTGAGTGTGCGTTTACGTGAGTGTGTGCGTTTATATCAGTGTGTGCGTTTATGTGAGTGTGTGCGTTTACGTGAGTGTGTGCGCTTTACTGAGTGTGTACGTTTACGTGAGTGTGTGCGTTTATGTGAATTTGTACGTTTACGTGAGTGTGTGCGTTTATGTGAATTTGTGCGTTTACGTGAGTGTGTGCGTTTATATCAGTGTGTGCGTTTACATGTGTGTTTACGTGTGCGTTTACATGTGTTTGTACTTGTGTTTGCATGTGTGTGTTTGTGTGCGCCGGCTCAATATGCTCTCACACACACATACATCTTCATGTGTGTGTGTGTGTGTGTGTGTGTGTGTGTGTGTGTGTGTGTTTGTGTGTGTGCATCCGTGTGATGTGCTCACACACGCATGCAGCAATCATGTGTGTGTGTTTGTGTGTAATTGCCTTTATAGTTGTGTATGGTTTTTCTGTTGTTGCATGTGCACGTGTGTGTGCTTCTATGTATCAGAGTGTACCTGTTGTGATAGTGAGTTCACATTTCGTGATGTGTACACGCACCCACACACACACACACACACCCACACACACCAACACAAACACACACAAACACACACACACACACACACCAACACAAACATACACACACACACACCCACACAAACACACACACACACACACACTAACACAAACACACACACACACACCAACACAAACACACACACACACACACACACCCACACAAACATACACACACACACCCACACAAATACACACACACACACACACACACACACACACACACACACCCACACAAACACACACACCCACACAAACACACACACACACACACACACCAACACAAACATACACACACACACCCACACAAACACACACACACACACACACACACAAACACACCCCCCCCACACACACACACACACCAACACAAACATACACACACACCCCCACACAAACACACACACACACACACCCACACAAACACACATACACACGCACACACACAAACACACACACACACCCATACACACACACACCTGCACACACATAAACACACACACACACCATCACAAACACACACACACAAACACACACACACACCCACACACACACACACACACGCATGCAGCAGAATCTTCTTTTAGTTCCACAGGAGCTATTTTGTTTCTGACATTTGATTCTTTCTGACGTTTTATTGATCAGGAAGGAGAATAGTTGGAATCATGTTCGGAATCTAAACTCGCCTTTTAAAACTTTAACGTCTCACATCGACCGAGCTAAAGCTCATCTGACCTTCCAAGACCTTCTCAGTCTTTCACTGAGTAATGTTTCTTGAACCCACAAAGTCCCCTGGAAACCCATTAAAATACCTTCTCAAAGTGTTCTGAAAACAGAGCAGTCCTGGTCGTTGGGCTGTGATGCAGATGTTGAAACTGTGAAATACTCTGGGGTTTTGCTGGGATGAGATGAATGCATGAAGTGGTGCTTCCTCCTCTGCTGTAGGCGAGTGAGTTCAGAGGATCCAAGGCTCTGTGTGGACTCCATGCTGGTGGAGATTTCATGGATCCAACATCTTCTGCAACATTTGTGCTAAATCCAAGGACTTTAGCGTCTCACCACCAGCCAGCACCTTAATCCCAACACCACAAAACGTGGCAAATGTTTGAATATCACACTTTCATTCACTAAAAAGGCTTGTTCAAGTAGTTGCTATGGTTTGGAGGATGCAGCTGCCCCTCATCTGTTCGGAGAACCGTCTGGACATGGAGGTTCTGAGTTTCTGGGGTTTTTGTGTTGAACTTGGTTCCATTCTGTCCTGATTTAGGGCTTTTCGCTGTGCTTTAGTGTAGCTCCAGATGTTCTGAGCAGGAGATACGTGGGCTGCAGCAGGTCAGGTCAGGTCAGGAGGAAGTTATGCTGCTTTAAAGCTGCAGCTTGTGGTTCTGCATCATCCAACCAAAACCACAAGGCCTTTCCTGAAACAGGGAAGACGGTCAGATGTTCCTCTGAAACCTTTGGAGACCTTCCAGTGTGTGAAGTTCCTTTGACACCCACACCTTTGTTTTGTTTGTTTGTTGTTTGTTTGTGCTTCAGGCTGCAGCCCTGACAACTGTGATGTGGCCAAAGAGCCAAAAGCGTGAATCTGAACCTGCTTAATGCAAAGCTCTGTGAGTCCCTGCCTGAGTGTTTAAAGAAGACGAACGAAGATTTCACTTCTGTGTTAACAGACCCACAGTGTTTTGAACATGTTCTTGTGGCCTTGAGAAATGTCAGCTTAAAATTGCATTTCTGAGTATTTATGTATTTGTGAATCAGTTGCAGAGGAAAAAAAGGCAGTTTGAAAAGTCTCGTATCTGTGGCGTTGAAAATACGCGCGGCGGACCACAAAGCTCTCCGCTTCGATGCATCCGCTTACAGACAAACAGATCCATGAACGCCTTTGTTTTCCTCGTCTGAGCTGGAATCTGGATCCGAACTGTACGGCTGGATAACTCCGATATTGTTCGTCGGTTTCTTTGCACCTGTAATGTTAGATTGTGTGTGTGAGGAGCTGTAAGCTAGTGGGAGAGTGTAGACAAAGAGCTCTCAGCAACAGGAAGGGGGGTTGCCCCCACAAGTCAGAGATGAATTTCTGTCAAAGCTCTGCTGCTCTGCAGAAAGGTTATTTGATTTAGGATAAAAACGGCAAACGCATAATTAAAGGACTACTGGGAAAACACAGTGAGCAAAATAAGTATTGGAAAACTGGGATTTTGCAAGTTCTCCCTCTTAGAAATCATGGAGGGATTTTCATCTTAGGTGCTTGTCCACTGTGAGAGACATCATCTAAAAACCTGTCATTGTATCCCTACTGTGAAGCATGGGGTTGGCAGCATCATGCTATGGGATGTTTTTCTGTACATGGAACAGGATGACTGTGCTGTATTAAGGAGAGGATGACTGTCAGTACCAACTTAGTACCGACTCTCTGACTGCATCACATGCGGTCTCTGGTTCTGAAGCCTGGAATAAGCTCCTCCCCCACTGCTGAAAAGTGGATCCAGCCATTAAAGTGGATCAATATTCCAAAGGTAGGCTTTCCAGGATTTGAATGTAACAGGCTTTGTCGAGTGAGCCTTAATGTAAGCTGATGGACTCCTAATACATTTAATTTCACATCTTGACCATAAAGTTCGAAACTAGTCCCACTTTTTTCGATTTGTTCTTCCTTGTCTTATGGAAAGCTTTGACTTTAAGGAGGGAATAAAAGTCGGCTTTCATTAGAGCGCACAGCTGGCACTTTGCTGCATTTTCCTGTTTTGGCATAAAATCCCATGAAGAAACCCAAATCTCAAAGTGGATGTAAATGTATTCATTTGCTCCTGCTGATCCTCCGTCTAATAAAAGCCGACAGTAAAAGCAGTAAAGCGGGAGGATTCGTTAAAAGCCCATCAGGACCTCAGGCGAGCTGTTTTCTGTGCTGCGTACAAATTTAGCTCATGCCTGAAGGAGAGGGCGAGTCTGCCGTCCTTCTCCTCCTCCTAAGTGCAATCACATGAGACAAAGGCCTGGACAGTCAGCCACTTTCATTATGAAATGCACTTTTGACTGCTTTGGCTTTGGCTCTGGATTTAAAAAGAGCCCAAATGACAGGAACTGCGGGGGTCAGGGGGTCGCAGGCTCCTCACACTCAGATCTCCGTTAACCACGACCCGCCGCACCCCTCGGTTGGTCAGGCCTTCCTCAGCCTGTGAACAGAAGACATCCCTAAACTCCTCCCGCTCTCTGACCTGGCAGGGACCACTCCTCCGCTCCTCACTCAGCTGCAGAGCTTCAGAGAGCTGGAGTTCATGGTCTGATGAAGCTGAAATAGTCTGCAGACATCAGCCGACGAACAGCAGCAGGAAGGGCCAGAAAGAACAGAATTAAGGAGCAGAATTAGCGGACTGAGCCTCAGGTTCTGTCCTCCTCCTACTCCTCATCTTCACCTTTCATCCCTTCTCCGCTGCTGCCTCCCTCCCTCCCTCCATCCGTCCACTCTGTCTGTGCTAATGGCTTCTCCATTAACCCCCACCTGATGGCATTGTGGGTAATTGCGGACATATTTATGGCCTGTGGACACACAGCAATGAGGGAAGAAAGTGTTAGGCCGGCAGAGGCAGACGTTAGAGAACTGCAGCGTTCAGGTTCTCGACTCTTCTCCCTGATGGGAGCGCTGGTGGAAGGAGCCGCCATCACGACTGACGGCGAGCTGATCAGCTCCCTATGGGGGCGGGGTTGCTCTGCTGGCAACCACGTGTCTAAAAATAAATTGAGTATGACTGTTGGAGGTGGGATGTACTGCACCTTCATCCCTGCTCTCAACGTCACTCTGAAGATGCTGCCGCTGCCTCCACTCCTGTCCAAAACACCAGCAGGTGTCGGAACCAAAGATGGTCCAGAAGCCGCAGAACCGCCTGTGGGTGTGAAGGACGTCTGCGGGCCCTGACAGAAAGGCTTTAATGAACTGAACTTCTGCACACGAAGAGCCTACAACCTTCAAACTGCAACACACTGAAGGGATTTTCATTGATGCACTGATGCCCCTCATTCAGTGAAAAAGGGGGTCAAAGCCAGTTAGGCTCCGTCCTCCCTTTAAGTGGATGTTGGATCTACATTGATCTACTGAATCTACTGAATACTGCTCCTGATTCTGAAGGCTGAGGAGAAGCTCACAGCACTGTTAGATGGTGGAAGAACATTACAAAGATGATCTAAATATGACAGAAAAAAGTGAAACTTCCTTCATGTTAAAGGTTTCTGTGAGTTACTTCTATCCTGAATATGGCAAAGAAAAGGCTAAAGTTTTCCACTCCTCCGGATCACCACACAAGACACAACAGTCCCTCAGTTTTTCCTCACTAACGAGGACAAAGATCAAAAAACGAAATCTGGAAGAAATGTTTTTGATTGAAAATCAGCTGAATAGATCAAATATCTTTCAAAAGGAACGGCGATCTGCCTTTAAAAACAGATACGTCTCAAACGGGAAACTTTCCAGCCTCTGGAGCTGAAGCAGAGATCCAGCAGGACTCTGAGCTGTGTTTCCTCCTTTGGTGGAAACATTTCCGTTTATCCCAGTTCTTCATCTTAGTGGGTCAGATCCACAAAGGTTTCCCGCAGGAGAACCAGAAGGAGGAGCAGGGAAGGAAGAGGAGGAGCTGCTTTCAGGATGTCCTCAGTAATCTGCAGTCGCTCAGAAAAGTGACGGCTCGTTTCAACTTTTCTTCATTCATTACCTCACCTTTAAATGATCCCAGGATTCCTGAAAGATCATTGAGTGAACTGAAGCTGCAGAGGTTTTCCAGGCACTTGGATAAATCAGGAATTTGTGTCCGAGCTGAGCTCAGCCGGTGCCCCCTCCCTGCAGCGTCAGCCGCAGGGTTTGATCAGGGTGTTGCTGACGGACCGTCTCGCTCAGCAGACTGTCACTATCACACTGTGATTCTCACATAGCAGCAGACCACATATTTCAGCACTTCTGCTGTTATTTCTGTGTCATGTTGTGTTCTGGTCTCCAGCTCGAAAACATCCAATGAATACAACTCAGTATTTGCTGTGAAGTGCTGAAACTTGATTTTGCTGTTATAGATATTTGATCCTTCAGATCCTTGAAACAAATTATTGCTGCAGATAATTCCATTTCATGAAGACAGTGACCCCCCCCACACACACATTTAACAGCTGTTCTTTGTGATGAAGTGGAATATTGTTCTTCTCTCTGAACCTTGTTATTCAACCACCAACACACACGCAGAAGGACTAACTGAAAGTACTATAGTCATGCCAAAAATACAAAGAAAGAGGAGGAGGAGTTACTGCATTTGACTAAGTGAACTCAGAACCAAACAGGGTCAGACATCATGGAGGTCTTCAGACGGTTACATCATGTCTTCTGTGAGCTTCAGGGTTGAATCTGCTGAAGGGTGCTGCTCCCCTGAGATGTTCTCCTGTCAACTTTTTCTTTCAGACCCGTCTGTGTGAAGCGGGGTTTGCTTCAGCTGCTTTAAATCAACATCTGTGCAGGACATGAGAATACAGATGTTTTTCTGCATGAAAGTATGAGTTTAGCAAAGCCATGTCCATTAAAATGGTAGGTGTGGGATTCCAGCCTCTGTGTGGTTAAATCACACCAGGTCGTCTGAACTTAGCGGCGCTGAGTTTGACTCCAAAGTCTGTTCTGTTCAGCTGCTATAATCATGTCATTAATGTTACTAAAAGTGTATCAGTATAAGAAAAAAGCTAACCAGGCTGGAACCACACTCTACTTTAAAGTCACACCACAGTGGACCATATAAATAGTAATGGCATCTACATACACAGCTTCCTTTTGAAAATGTACAAGAACAGGCCATGAAATGTTATTCCTACACAGACTAGTTATTTACAGTGTTGTTAACAAACCTATTGAACAAAAGGCAGTTTTTCTTCCTGAAACACCAAACACACAGGAATCACAAACCCTACCATGTTCTGAATGATCACATGACTTCTGGAGATGAAACATAGTAACGTTAGAACATTTCAAACCCGTTTAACAGAACTTTGAACATTGAACCGAACTCTGAAGTGACTGTCAGACTGCTGGTTCTACTCCCAGCTGATGAGGAGCCTCTGTCTCTTTCATGGAGCGGCAGCAGCATAATCGCACCGTCACCTCGCCGGTCAGACTGCTTTACCTGACACTGAAAATGACATTGATAGAAATGTAGAAACGCTCTGTTGTGGAGGAATGAAAACACAACTAACAGGTCATACAGATGAAGACGGCGATGATTCGTTTTTGTTTGTTTTTTTAATGCTAGTTAGCATTAGCCCAAATGAAAATGACTATTCACGCGTATTTTGTTTCGTTCAGGGCTCAACATTATTTTAAACTTTTCTTTTTGGCCGCATGGGCCTGGAGAAAAGGTGAGGATTACAGTTAGGATTAATATGTCAAATGGATCCCAAGGGTGGCTGTGTCTGCCAATAGAAGGTTTCGTAGAACTGCAGCCTCTGGAGGATCTCCAGCTTCATCCTGGTGGGACTCCAGAGAAAGCAGCAGCTTCAAACATGTGCTGCTGCTTTGTGATGGTATTTTAGCAGCTGCCCTCTCTATCCCGTGTATCTGTCTGGCAGGAACCTTCCTCATTCTGTCTTTATCTGCTCCAACCCCTGTGTGCTCTGAATCAGACACTAGTCTCTTCATAGTACGATGATCGCGCTTACGTTTTCATGAAATATCCAAGGTTTTCATACCTTGTCCAAGACATTCAACTATTTCAGGCTTTTCAGCAGCAGAGATCCTTTTCTCTCATGTTGCTTGAAAAAGTTGTTTTGCTTAATAATGTGGAACATCCTTCTTTAGTAGTTTTTCCTTTAATTGAACTCACCTGGAAAACTAATGATCACAGGTGTCTGAAGTCGATGCCAGCGATCCAAAGATCCCTGTGACACACTATCATGATGTCAGGCCTCAGCCTCCAACCACCAGAGGGAGCTCTCTCCTGAATTCTGATCCCTCAGGTCTCCTCTAGGTGGCTCTCATCAACCATCAGTCACTCCACATAAATATGCCTGCCATGCCTTTGCTCTATTGTTTTGCCCTGAATCCAATTCTGAGTGTTCTTTATCTATTGTCTCTCCTGGCTCCGCCCCTAGCCTGTTTCTTCTCCGCCCCGTCTTGCTCCACATTCCTGAGCCCGGCCGGGCTTCTGACTCGTTCCTGTCTTTGCTCTTGTCTGATTCTGGCGCTCAGTAATGGATCTAAACGTCTCTGTGTATTCATCCCTCAGTCTAATTGAAAAGCAAAGAATTGTCTCTTTTTGACACTTAAATACAATTTCCATAATAATTCTGAACTCACTGTCAGAAGATAAAGAAGTGGACTGTTGCTCTGTGGTCCAAAGCCTGGATTTCAAAAAGCCTTCAGTCTGGAGAGCTGAAGCTGTAGTTCCAGGAGCAGTGATTCATCTTGAGAGCAGGCAGCAGAGTTGCTAAAGTGTGCTGAGTTTGTAATTAATGATTCAATAAGCAAACAGTCACTCGCCCACGTTAGAGGGCTTTTGGAAGTTCAGAGGTTTTTCTTAAAACCTTTTTAAACGTTTAAGAAAAAGGAATTCCGTAAATGGAGACACACCTCCAACATCATGCTGGGAAAAAGTTCACACAACCTTCCTTCTGTCACTGTTAGACGTCATTTTCTTTTTAGAAAAACTCAACCATAACAGTCAACAAACTCAAATCTGCTGTGGTATAGTAATACAAATCAAACCTGTTTCTCACTCAGTCTTCTCTGGAAAATGCTGGAGACATTGCAGAGAAATGACTCCATCTAAACAGCAGAGTATCTGTGTTTCTCTATAAATCTAAATCTATCAACTTTTTTTTTTCTGGGTTGAAATGTTGACAAAAACCTGAAGTTGAAGGATGCTAAGACAGTAAATGTTTCCTGAAAGTTTGTGCTGGCGGAGGCCGCCTGAAGGATCCTTCCTGGTTCTGTGAGCCGCGTCGGGACTTGATTTCCATAATTCACACTGAATTGTGAATGAGCAGCAGGCTGCAGCTCCTGGTCTCTGCTGCATTAACTGCAAAGTCACTTTGGATAAAAGCTTTTGGTGAATTGTGAATGAACGCAATCTAACGGTTGAGCTGAGCGCTGTTGCTGTTTTTGTGCGGCAGCACTGCGCCCCTCGCCATAACCACGGATAACCACGGTGTTGTTAGCACCTTTCAGCCCTGCAGGGCTCTCTGCCGCCTCAGTGAGCTGACTTCCTGAAGGACTTCTGCTCCATGCTGGGACCAGAATGACGAAACAGCCAAAGTGTTGTGTGTGTTTGAGGCAGAGCTTGTAAGCGCACTTTCACAGAAGTCATGAAAATGGAACGTACCATTGTTGCGTATAAAGTATTCGTAAGGAGTAAGTTACAGTCACTTACGACGTATGAGTGATTCTGTCATACAGTGTCCTTACGACACACTCTAGTTAATAAAGTGCGAGTACTGGCTCCCTACTGACAGCACACAGGGTGTTGATGTGATGAAGTTCTCGTCGGACGCCTGTCGGATTTCCACACAAACTACACTTTTTCTAATCCTGGGCTCACACCTCCTGCGGTTCATTTTTGAAATGTTTTAGGATCAGATCCGGACTCTGTATTGGCAGATTTGCAAAATCAAATGACTCGGAATCAGATCGGGCCCAAACAAACCTGATCAGGACATCCCTTCTTAAATGCCCTTGTTTTAGCACGTGTGTCAACATTTAGGGTTACCATTTATTGCAATTAATGCCGTCTTTTGTGATAAAGCACAGCCTGACATGATATAGCTGTGAGTGCTGTGTAAGTGTTCATTCACCTGTTGCCCGCTGCATGCCCGTAGAAATAAAAAGTGCACAAACATTTACTCTCTTCGGGATCACGGGGTTGTCTACCATCCTGATATTTCCTGCATATTCTGTGCCGGCCACCTGCGTGCCCCGTATAGCTTCACCCATTTTTTACCCTCAGACAGCCCATCTCCAACTGTAAGGGCAGTTGTGACAGAGGCCCAAAATAACCTTTTTCCAGAAGCGTTTTCAGAACCACAAAGAGGAAGCGTTTGGTTCAGAAAATATATTTTTCTAGTTTCAGAGGAGGGAGCTTAGACAGCATTTCTTTTTTTCTCTTGACATAACTGTGTATCGTGGTTAGCTGACCTGATGGATGTTTTTATCGTCATCGAGAGAACTCGTTTTTCTTGTTTTTGAGATCTTGTTTTTCAAGGGTTTATTCAGAATAAGCAAATCCGGAGAAAAGGTTTGTGCGACTTAACACTTTGGCCTTTCAGTTCCCCCACGTTTGTAACGTGTCATAAATTCCTATTTTATCTTTTAGCTGTTATTGCAGCGCACATACACTGCTGTGGGGACGTCTTAACTCCGTTCACACTCCTGCACATCCTTTATGAACCATAAAAGTGGCGAGGCAGGAAAAAGATACTGAAGGGTTTTTCATAAAAAGCATCAAATCATAGTGTGACTCCTGCAGCCGGAAGCGATCATCGGCCCGCTGTGCCTGACATCACTATAAACTGAGGAGGAGGAGGAGGAGGAGGCAGGTCAGGCTTCATCGCCCTGATTCCAGTCGAAGCTTGAAAGGTTTGACGCATTTGACAGAAACAAGTTTTCTTCTCACGGTGGATTGTTTCAGTCCTTCACACAGATTCCAGATGATTTGTCCTTTTTTCAAATCTGTCATGTAGATGAAGAGAATGGAATGATCGGCTTCTCGCAGTGTCGGAGAATCCCTGTGTTCCAGCATCTGAAATGTTTTTATTCCAGACTTTGTGGAAAACTGTTGGGGATAACTCTGTTCCATGCAGCTGGATGCAGCTCTGCTGGGCACTGTTCGTCCTCACAGAGGAGCACGGATGTGACGCGGCATCCAAAGCCTGTTGGTGCAGCCATAGATGATTGAGCCCAAACTGGAGCGACATCTGGGGTTTCAGTTTGACCCACATTTGTGGCCTCACACGTGAGAGATTTGGCCCTTACCATCATGTTTCACCCGTGTCTGGTCCTCCCGGATGCAGAGCATCGGTGACCCAGGCAGCAGAGCTGTGCCCGTTGTTGATCCCAGATCCCAAAAGCAGCACAGATTTGGCTCCGAGGTTTTCTGCTGTCTCGGGGGGCTGTGGGGGATCTGTGCCGCGATGCCTGCTTTCATTTTCTAACAGTGTAAAACACAGGTGTCCCACTGCGACCTTCAGGGCAGCTTTCCCGCTCCCTTCATGAGTGACCCTGACTGCAGTTGTTCACGTTCAGCAGGGCAGTGGGACTGCAGTGTGACGCCCCTGCAGGGGAGCTTAGCATCTGCAGAGCACGTAAAACAATCTGGAAAATCTCAGCTGTTTGTGAGCTGGAAGGGGGCTCAAACTTCTACCATGTCAAGAAAGAAAACTCTTATTATAATCTCATAGAAATTGAGTTTTTTCTCACTAGCTTACAGCCCCTCATACTCCCAGCCTAACATTTTTGTTACCAGTGCAAACACAAAAATAGAGAACACTATCGTCCAGTTCTGATCCAGATTCCAGTGAGGAAAACAAAGACATTTGTGAATCTTTTGTCTGTAAGTGGATGCATCAGAATGGAGTGAAGCAGCTGGTGACTTGCTGCCATATTTTCTTCCTTTATTATACAATTTTTTCAAACTTTTTCATCTGTTCTCGATTCACAATGAATAGAATGAAGAGATGCTCAGAAAGGCTGTTTTTGGCTTCATTGTCCTCATATTTGTCCTCCATCATGTGACACATGACACAAGAACATGTTAGAAGCACCCAAACAGCATGTTCATTGGAGTGGGTGTTGTGTTTGGGGTCAGGTGGTGTTGTTGTTTTTTCTCGTTTGTGTTGTTTACCTTCTGCTGTCTTCTCTTCCGCCTCCCACCTCGCTCTTCTGTCCTCTTGGTTTGTGCACAAGTTCTCGATTGCCTTGCTCACGTGTTTTAGGCCGCTTGCTCCTGCCACTAGTCGCCAGATCGTCTTGTGTGGTTCCCGAGTACCACGAGCCTTCGAGCCTTCTCCAGTTCTTGTGAAATGTTATAAATATATTTGGAATTTTCTGTGTCCTGCGCTTGTGTCCACATCCAGATCCCGACAGTGGGACAGCTCCCCCAGTACAATCATGAACCAGAGAAACAGAAGGAAAAAATATCAAACTATATGATTGTAGCATGAGTTTGGAACAAACCCTAGTGGTCACATGTCAAACTGCGTCAGCTTCGCTTGCTTTTGTTTTCATCTTTAAGGGTTGGAGTGTTGCCCTTTGGCAGAACATTCCACAACTTAACAAAGAACCAAATGAATGGCAGCTCACGTTGATGAAGTGGATTTCATTTTTTTAACTGTAAAAATTGTGACAATCCTTTGAAACGTGTTCAAAATAACTGGAAATTCCTACACAAATGACAGCCCATTTCCTAAAGAACACACGGCGACCATCAACTCTTGTCCTGTTAGAGCCGTCAGATCTCTGTCTTCCTTTCATGTCCATCAAACTAAAATTTGTATCTGTTTTTTAATGGAGGCTTTGATCGAATCTAGAGACACGACTGGACTGGATTTCAAGCCTGAGTCTGACTCAGAAAGGTTCAGCTGCAGTGGATACTCAGCCCCTCCCACAGACAGGTGAATCCTTCTTAAATCTGCAGAGCAGCAGCTTTACCTGGAGCCGCAGGTAAAGCTGATGATGTCATGCCTCTAGTAAAAAGTAAAGTGTCTGTTAGTTTACTTGCAATGGTGTCAGTATTTGCTTTTTACCTAATATTACTTGTTGTTTAATACTTATTATTTGTGTAAAAATGTAAATTAAAGCAATAGCTGAAATTCTTGGAGCTCTTAGTCTGATGACTGTTAATGATGCCCCCCCGGCTGCGTCAGGTGTGTGCTGGTTTTTAAGGTAGCACTTCCTGAGGTTTGAAACTCAGAGCTCAAAAAAGTATTTCCACACGGCTTTGATCAAAATGCAGAAGAGCCAGACAAAGAGCGCTGTCTTCCTGCTGTGCTGTAAGCTGACGGCACAGACGCGTTGGCGAATCGTTGGCCGTGTTAACTTTCAAACATGGCAGCTGTCAGCCGTGCAGGAGCTGCCACACAAACAGGGATAATGACCTGAAATGAATCAGCTTCAGAGTGGTCATTCATCAGGGAGCGGCTCTTCCACTGTACGGCTCAAACGAACGCTGAAACCTGACAGGAAAACGAGTGTCCTTGAACATCCCAGCTCGTGGCAACATCAGCATCCCACGCCGCTTTTTTAAATAGCAGCTCTAAAAGTAGTGAGGAGAGTGGAATCTGGGTCATATGATCACAAACATTGATGTTGATGATCTCGCTGCTACATTTACTTTCTCTGCTGCAGCTCTGACACGAATGCTGCAAACTCCACTCTTTCAATCTGACTCTAGTTCTCTAGCTGGAAGAGTCCAAATCTGAGGAAAAAATGCAAATCTTTAGGCTCTGCCGTCAGGACACTTTCACACAGACGTGTTTGTGTGAGTTTTGGTTTGAACCTGAAAGAGGATTTTTCCCGATGAGTCTCTTAGATGGAACACACACACACACACACACACACACACACACACACACACACACCCCCCCGGCTGGTCTGAGGAGGCAGAGCGGCTCCTTTCATTTCATTCACATCCTACACCTCAATGGAAAAACTCTGAAACGATGGGTCTCTTTTTTACTTTTACATCACAGACAAACGTTTTTTTTTCTTCTGAAGCTTCAATATTTGAATAGAAGTTTCTGTAATTCAGCCATAAACACCAGGCTTAGCTACATTTGGAATTGGTGGCTGGTGAAGGTCCACATGCTCTATCAACTATTAAAAGTCAGTTTTGCTTTCAGACCACTTCAGAAGTCCCTCTAGCCGTCAGAAACTTGGGTGTGGGAAATGTGTTATCTGGAGTTGACCCCTGGCCAGGTGGGGGAGTGGCCTGCAGAACCTACCGCGCTCAGAAACCTCAGGCAGGTCTGCACATGTGCCTTCTTAAGTAGGGCTACATATTGCAAGCACTACATATTGCACATTGCAAGCACTGCAACAGTCGGCCTGTGATCGAAGGATTGCAGGTTCGATTCCCGCCTTGCCCGCCCATGTGTCGAAGTGTCCTTGGGCAAGACACTGAACCCCACATTGCCTCTGGTAGAAGGTTGGCGCCAGTGTTTGGCAGCGGAGCCGCCATCAGTGTGTGAATGTGTGACTGTAAAGCTCTTTGGGCCTTCAATGAAGATAGGAAAGTGCTATATAAGTATACTCCATTTACCATCTGAAAAGGCTTTGCTGTCTTCTTCTAGCTTCTCCTGCTTTGTGATCATCAACTATTTTCAGTTTCATTGTTCTGGACAACTGCTTGAAGAACCCATGATGCTGATTGTTGGTTCGAGGTCACATGACTCAGATTATTTCCAATCTTTCAGACTGAAATCACCTGGTCTTTGCAAACGAGGATTGTGAACAATCCAAGACACTGTCAGGGCTCAGCTTTCCAAAGGGGGCGGGGCATACTATCAATTCTGCAGGGTGCCCAAAGTTTTGCACGCCATTATTTTGTTTTCTTTTATTTTGAAAGGGTAAATGTATTGTCTTTACATATTAAAAGAATGTCTCACCTATAAACTGATGCCTTTAAAATATTTTTGAACCTTTCCTTGGGTTCTTTATGCACAATAACAGAACATTTTACCTGGGGTGCCCAAACTTTTGATCCCACTGTATACTGATGGAATTGTCTGACTGAGAGACACAGAGTTTGCAGAAAATGATGTGTTGATATTGAGCTTGCTGCAGCCTTGAACGAGAACTCTGTGACCTCTAAAGCGTGGAGCTGCATTCAAACCTAACAATTCCCTGCATAATGGAGCTGTAAGTTTTGAAAAAGCTGCATTTTTCAGCCCACAGAGCAGAAGCGTTGCTGTCCACGCTCACATTCAGAGAAAAGCACACATTCACTTTCAGCTGCTGTTGTCGCCACAATGAGGACTCGGGCCAAAAGGTCCCGCCCAACGTGTTGCTTCATGATTTGCAGCTCGCTGTAAGTCAGGGTGGGGGGGTTGTGGACTCCTGCAGGGCATCTTGAATGTAGGTTGGTGGGAGGGGTGGTTGGTGATGAGCCTCGGGGGTTCAGATCTGGTGGGTGTCATTGTGAGTCTTCATTCTGCTCCTGCCTTGCTTCTTGCTACCTCAGTGAGGCTTCAAACCAGCAGCCCTGAATCTTCCGGGCTTTTATTGATGTCGTTTCCAGCTTTTCAGGGTCTTGAGCTGGCCTCACCCTCCTTACTTGAGAAAGCCTTGTTTTCTGAAGGACATGAAGGATTCTGCAGCAGAAACCTGATGGTTTTCCTCTGAGGTCCTCATCCTTGATGTGGAGGTAAGGCAGCAAAAGACCAGGAAGAGCATTTTTAATCTACTTCAATGTTTCCACTATTCTTGTATAAAATACCTGAAATTAAAGCTGATGGTGTGAGAGTGTACAGGGAGGTCATTTGGATTGATTGATTTTTCCAGCATTCCAATAACAAATCAACAAGGAAACTCAATTGTAAATAAAGAAAAACATCATGACAACACAAAAAAACAAAACTAGAACATGAGAACATTTCTAGCATCATTTGGGCGTGATGGTCAGCGAGCAGGCAGAAACCGAGCTTATTAACCCCCCACCTTTTACTTGTCCTGCTGGTTTAACAACCCAGTCTCATAAGTCAGCGTATCAAAGACAATAATATTGATGAATAAAGTAATATTTTCGGCATCACCAGCATTCTTAACATTTTACAAACGTCACACTTCCACACATCGATCACATCCATCTCCTTCCATTCCATGTCCACTACACTGACCAAACCATTTTTGTGAAGTGGTTTGAAGATCTAAGTGTTTTGACATTGCTTGCGTTCATTACCCAGACTGTTCCATCATTTGGAAAGTTCAAACCCCGAGGAAGGAGCAGGAGGGATTTCTGTTCCTTCAGTGCAGCTCAGGAGGTTTTGTTTTGGTTTTGGTTTCAAAACTCTTTAATTTTGTTCCAATAAAATCTGAAGGCTGAGGGTTTGGAGAACCTTATTCTGCACATGGGTCTGTCCTGGGAGCTTCTGCAGAGTTTGTTTTTAAAGCTGCAGATGACGGAACAGCAAAGTATGACAGAGCTTAGGGGAATCGGTGCGGAGCTGAAGCAGAGCACACGACTCCACTGTGCTTTCACTGGAGGAGATGTCCGGATTCCAGCCTCAGGTGTCATCTCCACGTCTGAGAGGTCCAAATGGTTTGTTTGAGCTTGGCAGGGAATGGTATGTGTGTCAGGATTATGCCGTCACATCTCCTCCATTAATTGAAGGGCGCGTATTTGATAACTGAGTGAGCGTATCTTACAACTGCACCGTGCAGTCCTAACTGAGCGCGCACAGAGCTCTCACCGCGCGCTGGGTTCTGACTGCACGCTCGCTTCGTTTTTTTTTTTTCGTGAAAAAAGAAGACGAAGAAATTCCCAGTCTTTTTAAGCCACATCGAAACAAAGAAGTGCAAGTAGAGAGGAATGGCTGCATCAGCTCCACGCACTTCAGACGTGCAGGTGATGCTGTCGTACGATGTTCTTAAGCCACACTCTAGATAAGAGTAAGGTGTAGTACCGGCTCTTATGACCACACACACATTCTGAAGAATGTGAAAGGACTGAGATGCAGCTTGCTGTACTGATCATGAGCTGGCCATCAGGCATGAACCCCAGGTGTTCTGCACAGAGCAAAAGTACTGTCACGTTGACCATGTTTCTGTGTCATTAAGAATGACTGTCACTCCAGTTTTTATCTCAAAAACTATTACCTGCCTTAGGTGTTTCTGCACATACAAAAGACATTCAAATCCCTGCTTCCCATTCTATTATTCTACAGTCAGGTAACAGCAGTCCATGAGCATTTATTGATCCAAAAACGTTAGTATCTGCTGGACAGATCCTCAAATAGTTTTTGTTATGTTTGTTTTGTTGAGTATTTTCTTTCCAGCAACATGTTACAAAAGCAGCAGCATAAACAGAAGATGTGTGCATAGTGTGCAGGGGGGGGTTAGAAGATCAATGCAGGGAAGTGAACTTCTAACAAAGCCAGTCATGGAACGACTGGCACAACTTTCATCTTCCTTCTTCCCGTCTGTACAGTCGTACTCCCTCCATGTCTTTCTGATCTCTAACCCAGGTCAGGTGATCAAAGGATGAAGCAGGCTTCTTCAGCTTGGTTTCTCTATCTTTTTAAATAACTTGTGATATGAATATATCAAGTTGGTCCTTATCAGGATTAAAATGAAACTTTAAACAGAAAGAATCTGCCTCACTGAGCCAATCAAGGCAGTAAAACAAGATCCTTAGAAACACAACCACCAGTTTGTTTAGATCTGACTGAGAAAAAGACAGACCAACTCTGTCCGTTTGTCCATCCATGTATCCGTCCATCCATCCATGTACCGTATATCTTCCAATAATGGCCAGTCTCCAATAAAAGTCGGTCTAACAGGTGTTAGTTGTAATAGATGCAAGTCTCTAATAAAAGCCGGGCTCCTTCAAGACCCCCCACCCCGTCTGTATACCCCTTCCCCATCTACCTGCCACCCCACACCCCTCCCACCGTGCTTCGTACTCAGGCAGGCAGAGGGTGGGGGCTGGATGTCTGTAGCATTCAGCCAGTGTAGCATGGACCATTTTGTTTAAACTTTTGGAATATACCAAAGAACATTCTGGTGAGGAATCTGAGCCACATTTTGGGATGAATCCTAAACATATCAAACAAACAGATTTCCTTTTGTTTATAGTGGATCAATCCCTGGATTTTCCTGAACTTCATTCATTTTCTTTCCCCACTGGATCCCTTTCGGGGCAGCGAGATTCCTTGAACCGTCCACTTTAGAGCTGGAGCTCGCTATGCCGCCACCGGGAAGGAGCTGGCAGCCAGACAGAGAGCCGGTGCAGGACGGGAAAGCAGTCTGCTCGAGCCTCCTGAACTTTAGTTTCATCCACGCCTCAAAAAAGGAACCCTCATTTTATTCTTTAGGTTAATGCGGGACAGAAAGCCGTCAAACTCCGTAAGAGAGAGAGGAAACACAGGGAAGCAGCCATTCAGACACAGTGGAGAGAAGCTCTCTGTAGCTTGTAGGAGATAATAAATGTTTTCATGAACCCAAACATTGAGGCATGATCACTAATGTTTTTGTAAAACTTTTCAAAATAAATCAACCTGATCTCTTAACGTCATCTATGTCTTTCATGCATAGTAAATGAGATAAACACAGACATCCCTCCGTGTAGCTAACAGCTAAAAACATTAGCTGCTAGCTCTATATAGCTAACATGCTAAAAACATTAGCTGCTAGCTCCGTGTAGCTAACAGCTAAAAACATTAGCTGCTAGCTCCATGTAGCTAACAGCTAAAAACATTAGCTGCTAGCTCTATATAGCTAACATGCTAAAAACATTAGCTGATAGCTCAATGTATCAATTCTGGGGTGAATCCTAAACAGCCGAGGCTTCAGAAAGAAAGAAAATGAGCAAACCTGGTTTCCTGGTGAGCAGAGAAAGCAGCAACAAATTAGAAGAACTGGTTTGAAAATGGATTACTGAGCAAAGGAAAAGGTACTCATGTCTCCAGTAAAATGATCGGCATGAAAGCGAAACTGTTTATTTGATTCTGAGATTGATGTTCACAGCCAGTGCTAATCAGAACAGAATAAAATGTTCTCATCATTTCTATTAACCTTGAAATGTTCTTCTGTTATTTTCTGCATTTTGTGATAGAATGGTGATGGTTAATGGGTTCATTTTGCGTAAAATTCAGTCTGTGATTGGAATAAACACCAGTCTCCAAATAGATGCTGGTCTCTAATAAACGACATCCATCCATTCATGTATCCATCCATCCATCTTTTTTGCAGCACTTACATAGTTTCTCACAAAAGTCTTCGGGGCGTTTTTCAGTAAAAGATTCAGCAGTTAAATTTTGCTCCTCAGCTGATTTTCAGAAAATGCTGAGTCAGGTTGAGATGTGACAAGAGGCTTTTGAGGGAAGAAGGAGACAGTTCATGTTCAGGAAGGTGTCTGTAGGGATTATCCTGGTGTCTGTGAGCAGCACTCGGACAACGCTTTGGTTTTTGAAAACATTAATCTGAGACAGAGATTATCTGGCCTCAGTAATGCTTGGGAGTAACCTGCCTGTGGTTTTTACGTCACCAGGGATTATTCCATCTCAAAAAGCCTTGTTTCTGCGCAGAGGCATCTGTGCTGGCAGTGCAGGGCTGCAGTGGGAGGGAAAGAGCCAGCTGGTGTATAAAATAGAGATTTTATTTTAGTAAAGCAAAAGTACTTTGAATCAGATGTTTATGAAAACTGCAGAAACTGACTTTATTTTATGAAGGTCTGAATCATCATGTTGTCCGCCCCCATGGTAAATTTATTCCTAGTTCAGCTCTTTCTTTCTCATTGTTGGTGGAGGTGTCTGCTGATACTGAAAACTGCAGATCCTTTGAGTCTTTCCTCCAAAATTGAAATCTGTAGTCTTCAGAGTTTCTTCTGTACGGTTTACAACCAAACTTGTTGCCACATTTCAGAGAAAATCCCTAAAAACTGTCTGAACGTTCTGATCTGCTGTTGGTTGATCTATCTGAGGGGGCTCTGGTCTGTATCAGAGTTTCTTATCCTGGGTATTCGGCTTTATTTTTTCCCATCAAAAGAACAAAAAGAACAGTACCTGTGATGGCATGAAGCTTCCTGGTGGTTAGATCAGCTTCTCTTCTCAACTGAGCCAAGTTCATTGGTTTATGTTTATCTCCTGAATGGAGGGGGGGCGCACTCCCTAATGTTAATAGCATAAATGGCTATGCAGATTAAAACTGTTATATGATTTGTGTTAGAATCATCATCTTTCCGGTCATTAGAAGATGGACTCTCCTCACCAGAATGACTCAGAGTTGCTCAGTCAGACTGTAAAACAGCTCATTGCAGAGATAAGACTTTTCTCTGATCCCAACAGGAGAGACTGAAATATGTATGAATGGTCAATAATGGAGCTTGAAATTACTTAAAGAACCTTTTGGGTCCTGAATCAAAAGTCTGGTGCTGATAATCTTCAGAAACCTTAATCACAACTGTACTTACGGTAGTCTATGGGTAAATATAATGAGCAAATCTGATCAGTGGCATGAAGATGATCCACACTAAATATCAAAGCCATAAACTGCTCTGTGAACTTGTAGAGAGAAAATGTTGATGCGCATTTCAGTCTACAGGCATGCTGCGCGCAACAGGTTGTAGTGAAAATAGCAACGACAAGTGGGTGAGGTTCCCTCCACGTCCCGTTTTCATTCTTTGCTTGTCCCCAACTCGTCGTTTTTTTGATGCGCTGGGTCATCCAATTATATTAGGGCTCCCTACCTCCGGTCCAGTCCGGAACCAGACCGCACCAGTACCTTAACCCTGACCCAGTACCCTAACCTTTACCGTATCAGTCCAGTAACCAGCTGCGTCCCGAGGTTTGGTCCACGTCTGTTACCGCGGTTTGGTCCACATCCGGTATCGCGTCAACAAAACGACCTGAGCATTACTGTATGGTACGGTCCAGCCTCATATTTTGAGTGTTTCCATTGTAAAATGGACCCATTAATTAGAACTGAACAGTACCATATTTGGTTCCTGTTGGTTGCAGGTTCATAGAAAAATGGAATAGATGAGTTAGGGCGGAGCTAATGCTGGGCGATAAATTGATATTGTAGATTAATATGAATTTTTATTTTCCGAGCTCTGCTCTCTCAGGCTTCTGTTGTTCAGAGTAAAGTCAGTCCGACCGTTTTTCCCAAACCGCAGATATGAAAGCGGCAACAAGCAGAATGGCTTCTTCCATGAGGCAGAGAAAAAGAGAGAGAAAAAGCTTGTGCCGCAACAAAAACAAGTGCATGTACCGCAAGAGGCCCCACCCACCATCCCTCTTCTGCTAATCACTTTCGTGTAGCGAAGTGTTGATTTGTAGACAGCGATGTTGTTACACTAAAGCTATCATGCTATTTTGCTATCATGCTCTGATGCTATGATGCTATGCTGCTATGCCAACGAGCTGTTTTGCGTTTCATCCAAAACATTCTAAGGTTTTTAAGCAATTCTTGTTAGGATTTCATAAATGAATCACTTGAAGGCATATTAGGGAAAAGAGCATTTTCTGTCAGTTTGCCCCCCACCTCTACGAAATGTGTCCTTGTTTTCTTTGCATGTTTTGAATTTACAGTTAGATGAAAAGAAAGATGTGTTTGTACTATTTTTGAATTCATTTTATGCAGGTTCATTGTCAATGAATTGTAAAAAAATGAAGAAGATCTGTGTTTTCATTTACATTGAGACTTAAACTTGACTGTTCCAACCACTCTGCAATATGCCACAGTGTTTTAGTGAGATTCTCTGCCCCCTCAGACATGTTATCGCCATGTGCATAAATGTCAGTGTCATCGGCATACATCTGAATGAAGACGTTGGGACAAACAGAAGGGAGATCATTAATGTGTAGAGAGAACAGTAAAGGCCCTAGAAAGGAACCTTGCGGCGCACCTGTTGAGATGGGGAGATGGGAGGAAGGATAATGCTTTATCCTAACTGACTGAGATCTATTTGATAAAAACAATTGTATCAACTTAATAGTTTGAGAAGAAGTGGAATTTGGTTAGCTTAGTCAATAGTTTTTTTTAATTATTAGTAGTGTCAAAAGCGTTTCCAGGTTGAAAACACAGCCCCAACTACACCACCCTGATCTGATATAAGGTTTATGTTTTCTATGAAAAAGCAGTTAGCTGTCTCTGTTGAGCTCTTAAACCAAACTGCTTTGGATGAAGAGAAAAAGAGGAATTGTTGAGGTGTGAAATAATTTCTTGGGCAATTTTAATCTCAAAAGTACTTATCTGGTTAAATAAAGGTAAATAAATAAAAATAAAATAGATAATAAAAAACTACATTATTAAAGGAATAACCTTGTTCAACGTATGAAGATGGTTCAAGACATAACCTGAATTCATTTGTATTCAGACAATAGTGTGAAAAATGACACAAAAATAAGTTACAACAATAGTGGTCTATGCTACTGCTCAAAGTCAGATGTGGAAAAAACTGTTATGTCTATATTCGTGTCTAAATTCATTTCTATATTCGTGTCTAAATTCATTTCTATATTTATATATATATAATATTTATATATTTATATTTAATATATATATATTTATATAGTCTATCAAATCTGAAACTAAGCCAATCTTTTGAAAACACAAAGAACTATTAAATGATTCCATGTTTATTGTGGTTGAATTCAAGTATTGCATTACAATGAGTTGCACCAGTCTCTCTGTCTCTCTCTGTCTACGTCTGTCCTTTGTGCACAGTTCTGCGATGCTGTGAGTCCATCAAACCAACGCCCCACCACGGCCCATTGAGCGCAAACTCAAACTGAGCACAAATCACGTGCATCTTAAAGAACAAAATAAAGAAAGACAGAGTGAATTCATAGATAAAAAACAGCTCTAAGGAAGGATCCGGCTCTTGTCGTTCTCAGCAAAGAGTGGCTTTAGAGTTGTTTTCCTTCGTAACAGACACATCAGTACACGGGGCGGATTTCTGCTCTGCTGCTCACCTGCCACTCGCGAATGACAGGACTCCTTGCAGCATCTCTTTTCGTCTCATCATCAGTTATTACTGTAGCAATGAAAAGCTTACCATGGCGGGGTCTGGGTGGAGCCGGCCAGGGGAGTGGACATCTGTGGGTAGGAGGGGGGGAGGGGGGTCTACTACCAGTACGGGACCCTTGGGGCTTCCTCGGGGGCTGGCCCCCCTCTGGGCTCCTCTGTCTTTGTGTGGGGTGGGGGGTGGGGGGCCTGGGGGGTTGTTTCATCATCGGGGGTCAGTCTGGTAGCTGTCCCCGACCTTCCCTCCTTCATCATACGACCACTTTTTAGGTTGAAAGGGGGGGGCGTGCCTGCGGAATACGTTGAGGAGCCGGGCCACTTGGCAGTGGTCCAGCCTCCCATGGTCTACGCACAGTTTCGCCCCCTTCTCTTGGTTTTAAACGCACCTTAGACACGTAGGATCCTTGGTGGGGGGGTGCTTGGACATCACTGCCAGCAAGCAGGAGATGTCCTCCCAGTGCTCTACCCTCCAATTTTAACTGCACTGTAGACATTTAGGGCTCCTTGGTGAGGGGGCGATTGGACATCCCTGTAAGCAATCAGGAGATGTCCTCAGTGCCCTGCTCGCCAATTTTAACTGCACCCTTTATTACACACACCCTTCAACCACAAGAAACACACCTCAACGCACACACAAAGACATTACACAAGGAAGGTGGGACTACTGATGTTCTGTCCCCTACCCCATCCCTGGTGGAGGGAACAGGGCCTTCAGCGGCGGCGGCCTTGTCTCTTGGGTGTCGGTCTCCTGGGCCCGGCGGCCCCCTCCCCGCGCAGGAAAAGGGATCCCTTAGTCCTCTGGCAAGTCCATGAGCGGGGGATCATATTCCATCTGAGCCTGGAGGGTGTTTGTGTCCTTGTGGTGCGGGTTCTGGTCCTTACCCTCGGGACCCCTTCTGGGTCACAATATTAGGAGAGCCTGGTCAGGCAATGTACACCTTCGGGGACCCCCACTTTCTCTTGGTCATCCCTCCTCTAGATGGGGGTATCTGACCCCCATCGTGCTCTCTTCTGGATCTCCGCAGCTGCCTGGGGCTTTGAGCGGGTCTCCCATGGGGGGCCCCGGCTCGTACCCGGTGCTGGGGTGGGGGGTGCTCGGGGCTCCTGGGTGGTGGTGGGCGGCTTGTCTGGGGTGGGGGGGCTCTTGGGGGTGGGGCCCCGCTCTGGGCTACCTGGTGCGGTGGGAGGGCTGCTCTCCTGGCTGGGCTGGGCCTTGCGCTCTGCGCTTCCGTATCTCACTGCGCTCGGGTGTTGGGGGTCCGTGTGGCTGTCCTGCGGGCCCTGGTCTGGGTGCTTGGCTGGGCTGCCGGGCGGGTGGATCTCCTCCGTTGACCCCACCGTATGGGTGCAGGTGTGGGCTCTGGTCGGCGCTGCCGCCTCGGCGGGGGGTCTTGGTGTGGGGATGGCTGGAGGTTCTCCCTCCTTTTTGTGCATTCCATCATCTACTTCATCTTAACATAACATTCACCTGAGCACAGGCGTCGGCTCACCTTTGCACCCTCAAATAGTGTGCGTGATAGAATGTAATGCTTTACATGTGTTGGTTGGTATGCACAAGTGTGCGTGTGAACTGGATGTGGACAAATTTGTGAACAGTCTTGGAGCCGGCAGGTATGTAACAGCTGAGTGTGTGGACAGGCCCCGCCCATTGTAGACCAACACTCACTATTGCAATGGATATATGATCCAGCATTTTGTTGCCAGTAGATTAACAACTCTACCTTCCCAGTAGTCCTTCTCTAACTTCTATAATCCATTATCTATTATCCCCAAATTGTGTAGTGAAGGCTTTAACAAGTTTGAAAGTACACAGTAAACCAAGAGCATCATGACTGCACATGTCCCTCCTGCCGCCATCTTAAACAAGAAGCAGCTTTGTATTGCAGCTGGAGGCCGAAACCACTTCAAGATTCACTTTAAAGTTAAAACCTTCAAAACAGACACTGCATTTAGCATTGTTTAGTTCTTCAAGAAAGATTAGATTACCTGATGTTTGACACATTTAACAGAAAACCTGAAATACACAGGAAAACTGCTTGCCCTGTACAATCTAAAGTGTGATTGTGGAAAGCGTCAGCTGTTGACTAAAGATAAAGAAGCAAGAAGGAATATTTGGATAAAGCTTTAGAGTCGAGAAAGCAGAACCTGGAGGAAAGCTGAGAGAAACAAATGAATCATGAACATGTCAAATAGAAAATTTCCCAAAGATTTGATGATCATTTGTGTTTTACAGCAGGAGCTGCTCTAAAGTGCTTTAAAAGGACTTAAAAGCAACAACTGCTGATGGTTTTTTGCTGTGAAACAGCACGTTTTTTTGACACATGGAAAACAAACTTCTCATTTAGTTTCAGTAATAAAGGACGGCTTCAGATCTAAATCCATGTGAGTGAAGACATTGAGAAATGGTGGACATTGCTTTATGAAACTCCTGAAGGGTTTCTGCACACAGCGTGTGGTGAAGCTGCAGAAAGGATGCTGAAAGTGGGAATGTTCAACATTCCCACAGCCGGTCCAGCAGTCTGGACTGGAGCCGTTCTGCCGCCTCGTGCGGCGGTGCCCACGATGACGAGCGTTTCAGACGCTTTCATCCTTCAGTTAGTTTCTCTGTTGAAGCGTCCTCATTATTTCCTCCGCGCTGACACAGGTCACCAGCAGGTCAACGGGAAACCAGCATGCGATGAACAAACACATAGAGACGAGCTGTGATCAGGCGCCAGTGCACCCTGACCCACCCCTCCCCGCTGATCCTTAAGGAGCAAACAAGCAGGAAAGCAGGATGGAGGCGAGATGAAAGCATCATAATGGCTTAGACCTCTGTATAAATGTGGAAACATGAACTCCTAATCCTCTTTATGAATGATTCAGCATCCATTAGGCTCCTGAACTCAGGGAAGTGGCTGCAGCAAAACTCAGGCTTCATCTCCTGGAGTCGGACTCAAATCAAACCTACATGCACTTCATCGGAACGCTTCTGCCACTCTTCAGCCACATCTCCACTTTGCTGCAGACGTGAAAAGTTCTGCTGCTGCTGCATCAAAGCAGTTCTGAGAGCTGCTGATTTCAGCCCCAGGAGCTGCAGACTCTGCTGTGGAAACAGAGAAAGTTTGGTTTGTACACAGCAGGTCTGGAATTATGAGCTTAGAAAGGATTGTTGTCCCTCCAAATCTTCCAGCTTTGCACAAAGATGATCCCAACAGACAAGGTCTAAAAGGTTCCAAATGTTTAAGTGACATGCATCATCATCATCATCATTTGAATGGAGTATTTAAAAGATTCATGTGTGATGCATCTCATTCCATTTGTTTTTCATCATGAATGAGATTATGACAGGAAGCAGTGCATAATGTGATGGAGCTCTGATATGAAAGCACTCAGTTCCGCTTTAGCCTTCATTATTCCTCCTGTTAGACAGCGAGCAGGGAAAACCCCTCATCGGAACTCACAATCTCAGCTAACCCCCCACAGGAGCACGGAGCTTCAGCAGCATCCGCCGCTTAAATCTGAAGGTGGGACTTAATCGCATGACATGGACCTGCTAAGTGAAGCTCATTGTGTCTGTGGGGCTTTTGCTACATTTAAGCCCTCCACGTAATCACTGTAACTGAATGAAGGAGCTGTCGCCATGCCAACCCACAGGAAGCACAAGAACGAGCTGCATTCACTGAATTGGAAAAGAATGAAATCTATCATTGACGTAAATTTACTCTGCTGACTGCAATAATCCCACATTCTGGGAGGGGGGTTTCCATCAGAGCCTAGTTCAAAGTTTTGTTCTGAAACATTTCAAAGTCTTTGTTAGCTGCTGCTGCTGCTGCTTCTTCTGCTGCTTCTGCTGCTTCTTCGGCTGCTGCTTCTTCTGCTGCTGCTGCCTCTCTGTCTTTAGAGTAGCAAACTTATGTCAGTGAGACAGTAAAAGCAAATGTGTGTTGGAGGAGCAGAGCAAACGTTAGATTGATGAGGTTATTGTGTAAATGTCAGAGAGGTCTGTGTGTGCTGCAGCAGCGTTTGCTTCTCGAGTCACACACAGCTGGTGGTGGGTTTTTCAGTTTGTCCTTGTGGTTTGCTCTGATCTTCATGGATTCTATAAGTGTATGAATGAAAGTTTGTCTTTTTTTTTTTTTTTTTATTGGAAAACTGCAGTAAACAAAGTACATTATAGTTATTGACTATAAGAGCAGATCTTTTGATATGATGATGTTATCAAAGCAAACATAAGGTAGAGCTTCCTCATAATGATGTTGCACAGGTTCCACAAAACAAAGTGCTCCTGAATTTCACTTTAATTCACTGTATTGATGACATGTCATACTACAGCATGTTTTTTGTCAAAACAGAACACGAAGAATACAAAGACTTTAAATTACATTTGACCAATTAGGTGTGTTATAAAGCTTCTCCAGGGAATCTTCTGAGTCTTACGGGTAGATCTGTAGTCAATCTGGCAAGTACTGCTATGAATGTGGAATGGTGAGAAAAGGCAAAGGAAGTCATAGAATTTCCTGTTTTACTTTGAAAAAAGTGGACAGATCTTTGAATTGATTTTTTCAAATGAAACTTCTGAGCCTCCAGAGAAACTGTGCAGCACATGACTTTTAGCTGCTGTGAATGAAGCAGAAGAACTAAAGTGCCCCCCCACACACTCAATTTTTTTTCCTACCTCCAACTAAAGCCAGGATTTCTCCCAGTCCCCCCAAACTCATCCGAAAATCTGTCTTATCTGTTTCTCCTGCTGGGTTTCCCAGCCGTCTCCTCTGTTTGTGCCTCAGTTACAATTCAGAGATTCAAACAGCCCCCAACCCCTTCCAGCTGAGAAATTCAGGATGCCCAGCAGACACACTCCCCTTCAGTCTGAGAGTCAGGTGAGAAGACATTTTTGCTTTTCCTCACCGCTGATAAAGTAAAACTGAAACTGTGGAAAACCGCAGGGTCCGTGTACACACTAACTCAACTACAGGCTTCTGTGTTTCAAAGATTTCCATGTCTCACAGGATTTGTCATTTCAGACATAGTTTAAGTTTATCAAAGGTTTTAGTGTCTCAAAGGCTTTGGTGTTTCAGATGATTTAATGTTTCAGAGCCTTTGATGCATCAGGGTTGTCAGTGGTTCAGATGCTTTAGTGTATCAGGTTGGTCAGTGGTTTAGATGCTTTAATGTTTCAGAAGATTTGGTGTATCAGGGTTGTCAGTGGTTCAGATGCTTTAGTGTTTCAGAAGCTTTGGTGTATCAGGGTGGTCAGTGGTTCAGACACTTTTGTGATTCAGAAGCTTTGGTGTATCAGGTTGGTCAGTGGCTTAGATGCTTTAGTGTTTCAGAAGCTTTGGTGTGTCAGGGAGGTCAGTGGTTCAGACGCTTTAGTGTTTCAGTGTCAGGATGTGTTTCAGGGACCCAAAATATGACAAACTCAGGAGTAGAATTAAACCAGGTTTATTTAAGTCTTTCACTCACATGTTCCTTCCCAGGCCTTGGAGAGCAAAGGCAGATTGAGGTGAGGAGTGATGACTTGCAGGGAAGAGGAGGAGAGGAGTCCTCTGTACAGCAAGGAAGGCGTAGCTCCAGGTAAAGGCGATAGGAGAAGGTTCGGGGACTTACGAGGCTTTGGAGGAGTATTGAGCAGGAGACAGGCAGGGGCATGCAAGTTGAGCTGAAGAAGCAGACAGGCAGGGGCATGCAAGTTGAGCTGAAGAAGCAGACAGGCAGGCAGCCAAGCTGAGCTGATGGAGCAGGCAGGCAGGCAGCCAAGCTGAGCTGATGGGGCAGGCAGGCAGGCAGCCAAGCTGAGCTGACGGGGCAGGCAGGCAGGCAGCCAAGCTGAGCTGACGGGACAGGCAGGCAGAAAGGCAGCCAAGCTCAGCTGACGGGGCAGGCAGGCAGCCAAGCTCAGCTGACGGGGCAGGCAGGCAGCCAAGCTCAGCTGACGGGGCAGGCAGGCAGCCAAGCTCAGCTGACGGGGCAGGCAGGCAGCCAAGCTCAGCTGACGGGGCAGGCAGGCAGCCAAGCTCAGCTGACGGGGCAGGCAGGCAGGCAGGCAGCCAACCTGAGCTGACGGGGCAGGCAGGCAGCCAAGCTGAGCTGACGGCGCAGGCAGGCAGGCAGGCAGCCAAAGCTGAGCTGACGGCGCAGGCAGGCAGGCAGGCAGCCAAAGCTGAGCTGACGGGGCAGGCAGGCAGCCAAGCTGAGCTGACTGCGCAGGCAGGCAGGCAGCCAAGCTGAGCTGACGGCGCAGGCAGGCAGGTAGGCAGCCAAGCTGAGCTGACGGCGCAGGCAGGCAGGCAGCCAAGCTGAGCTGACTGCGCAGGCAGGCAGGCAGCCAAGCTGAGCTGACGGCGCAGGCAGGCAGGCAGCCAAGCTGAGCTGACGGCGCAGGCAGGCAAGCTGAGCTGACGGAGTAGGCAGGCAGGCAGGCAGGCAGGCAGGCAGGCAGGCAGGCAGGCAGGCAGGCAGGCAGGCAGGCAGGCAGGCAGGCAGGCAGGCAGGCAGGCAAGCTGAACTGACGGAGCAGATAGGCATGTAAGCCGAGTATGAGCACTGCTGGAGGTTACTCTGGAAGTCAGTAGTGTAATGATTCAGCAGAGACTGAAGGACAGAGGGAGAGATATATAGTAGCTGACACAGGTGGAGGGAATCAGCTGATTGGCAGCAGGCAGGCTGCTGCTGGTGCTGTGACATTCAGAGGCTTTGATGTTACCATTTTTAAGAGGTTTAGGGGTTTCAGAGGATTTGGTCTGTTAGAGATTTCTGTGTTCAGATGTTTTGGTGTCTGGCAGTGATGGTGGGTTCTGATAGTGGTCACAGCACCGCCTGCAGAGCAGTGTGTTCTGCATCTTTCAGTCCTGAATTGCATGTGAACAAACACTGATCTCCCTTGATTCTGTTCACTTTCAACAACCCCCTCCCCCACCCCTGGGCTTCAAGAAGCAGCTTTAATTGGCTTCTGTTGTTTCACATAGAGATCTGACTGCGGCCTGCAGCCATTAAAGCGCTGTCAGTGCTCAAACAGCATCCAGGGCCTCCTGCTGCTCAGAGATCTTCCCTCCCACACACACACACCTCCTCCTGGCTGCAGATGCAGATTAGACTAACATGCAGTAGGAGGGTTTGTCACAGGCTCTGGCCTAGATCACTCTCCTCTTTGCTTCTGTTGAACATGCAGCAGAGAGGAGCAAACATTGACATTCAAGAAAACAGAAAAGATCACAAGGATTTCTCCCCTCTCCTGTTTCTGCCTCCACACCCCAAACTGCAGCTCCCCTGACTCCGCCCCTCTCCACCTCTGCTCTTGCCTGCGTGGAGGCTGAGAGGAGAACATGAACTGCTGCATTTGGGGTGTTTGCTCAGATGGAGAGTTTGCCGGTGGGTGTGTCTGAAACGTCTGTGCGTCTGCAGCTCAGAAACAGAACCTGTCATTTGTTTTGTGTAAATCCGGTGACCGCTGCACCTCTTCAGACGTTAACTGTCTGGGGTGGATTTAACATGCACTCAGGATATGATGTTTGGATCAGAAGATACAGATTTCAATTTTTTGGAAAAGGTCAGTTTAAAGAAACCCGCATCACAACAGAGAAACAAATGGAACATTTATAAAAATGAGGCCATACATGTGCTCAATGTAAACAAAACTCAATGCTCAGGATCAAGGCGGACCAGGTCTCAGTTGGCTCACTTTGTAGGTTTTCATTAAAAAATAATGCAGCTTTTTTTCAAATAATAAAATAATAAAGCAATAATACAGGTTCTCCTCTGAATTTTGATTTATAAGATGAAAGGTAAATACCATCTTTGGTGAAGATAAATGGTAAAAATGTGATATTACAAAGAAAATTTGACAGTTTATTTTCTGAAAGTAAGTTGTTTATTTCAGAAACCGCATTAGGAAGTAACAGACGGGAAGGCTCTGGGTAGTTGTGAGGGAGGAGCTGGCGGATGCCAGAAAAACTGAGGAGTCATGGATCCTCCAGGACTGATGCAGTCACAGGAGTTTCCAGACTACAGCTGATATGCTGTCTGACTGACTCTGGCTCTTACAGCTGTTTTTCCTTTCAGCATTACTTCTGTGCTTCTCTGCTGCTGCCATAAATGCTATAAATGTCTGCTCACATGTTTTTCTGTTTGCTCCTCAGAGTGGATCTTCTGCTGGAGGTTCCTGCACACGTCTGCTGCTCAGATCCTCGTCTCTCCATCTCCCTGTACTGTCAGGAGGTCTGAGGAGGAGCACGCCAGGTGATGCCGTCAGGTGTGTTCCCCACAGCAGCGGAAGCAACTTTTTGTACTGGAAGTAATTCTCTGAAACCAGCATCCTCAGTGACGGAGGCTAGTTAAATTACATCGTTACATCGTTTCACCACTGTTGCTGTGACCTCATCCTAAAAGCTAGCTTGTAGCTTGTAGTTCAACAATGAGACACAGCAACTCATTGAAATGCGGTCGGGTGAATGCAGGCTGGTTAAAACAACTTTGAACGTGATCGACGTTGTTTCTTACTGTTTTCCTGACAGTCTGTTTATCGTAAACACTTATCATCCTGCAGTCATGGTCAACGTCTCCTCAGTACTGCAGCTGCTAACATCCTCTGAGTTAAAGCACACACGGCATGGTTCTTGCCTGTAACCGTCTTGCAGCATTCCTCTGCCGTACCAAAGTAAGACAGAAAAACTGTTGTTCCTGTTGTTCAAAACTGGTAATCAAAATAAAGTTTAGAGAAGTTAAAACCATCCCGAGGAGGACTTTAAAGCGCTGCACCTCCGACTTTCTCTTGCTGTTTTGACCCGCCTCGTATTTCATGGCCAATGACTGAAGAGATCTTTAGTCACATGGTTTTGTTTATAAGCTTTGGTCTGAAACAGACGCCAGTCTGAATACAGACCAAACTCAATCTTTCTGAAACAAATTTGTGTTCTCAGACCGAACCAAACAATGTCATTAGTCTGAATACATCCTGAGTTTGGATTCTTTGTAAAATCTCAATTCCAGCTTCATTTGACATGTGTGGATGAGATGTTAAAGTCTGACATGGATTCATTGTAAATATTCCTCTGCCAGCATATGCAGCATGTTTATGTATAAAGAGTGTGTGTGTGTGTGTGTGTGTGTGTGTGTGTGTGTGTGTGTGTGTGTGTGTGTGCTTTGAATGATGTTATTAATGGAACTGCTAAACCAGGGCTCTGCAACCTCTGACAGAACCATTTGGTCCGGTTTCTTACTGAAATAAATAGAGCTAGAACTGCAAAATCTCACTACACTTTTTATTAAAACACACTTCTTTTGCTGCCATTAGGCCCTTTAACTTTTAAATATTTACAGTAATTTAGCTATAACAGTGTTATATTTTCTATAGGCTATATAACAATTTTGATGTACTTTAACCTGACAGCAGCACATTCAAGTTCCTTTCAAAATAAAATTCAGTGTCAACAAAGATCCTCTTGAAGCAGTAAATTTACTTGCACTTATTGTTCTGCAATTCTCTCATTGAAGAACTTTGCTTCTGAACAGAAACTACAGGTACTGCTGTGCAGCAGAAGATAAGAATGTGTGTTTTAAACTTAATCTAATAATAAACAGTTCTGACAATAGATTTGATCATCATTTTACTCAGTATTCCGACATATGTACATTGGATTGATAAAACACACACGGCTTCTTAATTTAGTGTCATGTCGGGAGTGGTTAAAAACAAATTAATTTTATTATTGTGAGAACATCTCATTAAAAAATAAACCTAAATGACAAAATATAACAAAATAAACTCAGTATTGATCCACAATCAGAAACTAATCAGCTTCTATGAAGTTCCATGTAAAAGCTTCTGGTGAAACATTTCAGTAAAATAAATTTTTTTATAAAACAGAAAAAAATAAGCTCATGACAACAACTGCCCCCCCCCCCATGAGCTCTGGCTCCGCCCCCTTCCCTCAATGCAGTGACTCTCTCTCTCTTCACTTTTTCATGGAGGTTCTACCGTGAATCAGTGATCACAATATTGTTGATGTTTGCATCTGAAATTAAAGGAAGAACTTGTTTAAGCTTTTATGAAAACGTGTAAAACTCAGGAGAGGAAGGAAAAAATGAACGTCACATCTCTAGTGTCAGTACCGAGTACCGAAGAGTACCGGTAGTACTTCTAGTGTGGAGAAGTGGCGGTACTCTAAAGAGCTAAGTACCAGCTTTCTGTTTTACGGAAACACACAAAACTCATTTGGAAAAAAGAAGAATTTGATTGAAGAGCGTTTTTATATGAGTCTCCTGCACTGCAATAACAGGCTCCTTAGAAAGACGTCATCAATTCTTACTGCATTAGCTTGTTTTTTTGGTTTAAATAAGAAAATGATCTGTCAATGGGATCACAGAACGGTCTTAACAAGAATTCTTTTCCTATTTAAAAAAACAAATTAGAACTAAGATACTAAGAACTAAGAAACAAACTAAGATTATTTGAAAAGCTTTCTTTATGACATTCATTTTCTTGCGTGAACAGAAGATCATTTTGATTTTGTTAATATCCAGGTTTTGCAGTGTTCTGTTTTCTGAAAGCTTTGAGACTTTGTACTGAAAGTGATGGATCAGCCTGCTGCCCCTGTGTTGGATGAAGCTTTTATTTAATGGGAGCAGTCACCGTGAGGGCCTTTTCTGGCAGGCTGGGAATCAGTCATTGAGCATCTAGTTACCATGGTAACTGCTCAAGTTCAGGTCAGAGTGGCAACTTCTGGGTCGACTTTTCTGTGTTTTTCTCACAGCAAACGTGTGCTGATGGAGAACAGGGCAGAGAAAGGTCATGACTGCAACATGTGAACCCCGGAGGTGGGGTCAGCAAACAGAAAGACGGTTGAACCATCAGAGATCGTCTGGATCTCAACTTTGGTTTGGTAGATAAAATGAGTTTGGCCAAACTGAAATAAGTTATATTACATTATCCTTTATTACAGCAACTTACAGAATTTGTTTTATATCTTATTTGCGTAATCAGGCAAAGAGTGAGGCTTTTTGTCTGCTCCAGATTCCCAAGGATTTGAATGAACAAATACACAGAAAATCTACATTTGAGTTTTCTTTTCTTTTTCTTTCATCATCAGAAAAATGCCACAAGAACATGTAAAAAAAACTCTCCCATCAGAGTGAGTCTCTGTTCCTGCTTTACTGGTTGTGTTCAGCTTCTTTTTCTGACATTAAAACTTTGATATTTGTCAGATTTAATTTCCTTTCGTTTTAAAACTTCAACTATCGACACAGGAAATGCTTTTCTCCCAGTTCGCTTTGTTTTTGTCTTCCCGATCTAGTAGAAATTTCAACTCCACAGTGTTGAAAAACTGAAGCTCTGCACGTGCGTGGGTGTGCGCTGCACCGGCGTGCACCGCTTTTGCGGAAAAAGGAGGAGGGGTCTGCGATGATGAGTTGAAGGAGGCAGCGTGATGCACGCCGCCTGCCGTGGGTTATTTGGAGTTTGGGAATAAAGGTCCTCTGAAGTCGGCGTAGCAGCAGAGGTGCTGTCGGCTCCACCGAGCAACTGAGAGAATGAGCTGAGGAGCCTGTCTGCTTATGCTGCCTTTAACGCCTTCTGTCGGTTTTAACGGCGTGGGCGGCTGCACTCGCTGTTATGAAGCATCAGCAGCTCCAGCAGTCGGAGCCACCTGCAGGTTTGTGAAACCTGACACTTTGTTTTCTTTGTTCCAAACACCCTGGAACCTGTGCAAATAAGACCCAAACTTTCCTTGTTTTGGGAGTTAACCGTAGTGAGCAAACCCAAACACGGCGGTTCCTCAGGAGAAGCTCGAAACTGCACATACTGATGTCTGCTCCTGTCAGGAACGCTGTAGAGCCCAGCAGGCAAGGCTAGGAGGCAAAAACATCAACACTTTATCAATACACCTCCACACGGGGAAACCAAAAGGTGACCAGATGACCCGGCAACACAGAACTGAACACAGACATGAACCCACACAGGCCGACCGGGAAACAACAAGATAAAAAATGAGCCGAAACATCCCAGAAAACCAAACAGCACCCCTCCCCATCAGGGAAGATGCCCCAACACCTGGGAGGAGCTGTGGATGATTGACAACTAAACCTGGTGTGGCTGACAGTGAAAACAGAACATGACAAACACTGAAAAACCTCCCAGTTCCACATGCAGGAGCAGCTTAGCTGGCAATAAAGAACCAGGATTAAAGCGCTTTTGACGAGTACTTCAGGTAACTAACCAGGTTAGGGTTGAGGTTAACCCCAGACAGCAGCGTTCACGCTGAAGAGCAGCATTAGCTGTAGCAGCTAACATGATCCTGACCACACACGAGCTTCTGTGCTTTCATGTTCTGGATGCTGTGAGAGCTTCCCAGCAGCTTCATGGAAACATCACTGGTCTCCAGCTCGGTCTGAAGAGACGGGAACTATTCTGCAGGATCTGGACAGAAATCAAAGAGCTCCAAGTTTCACTTCACATCTTTGCTCCTCACCTTTGAAACCCATTGAAACGGGTATTAAAAGAAGTGAGTGTGGTAATGGAGAACCTCCTGCTCTCACCTCCAGCAGAGGTGTGTGTGTGTGTGTGTGTGTGTGTGTGTGTGTGTGTGTGTGTGCGGGCGTGCATGCGTGCGTGAGTGCGGGCAGGCGGGTGGCATGGAGCTGGCTGGAGGAGGAAGACCCGGAGAAACCAAACCTATCGGGAAGAAAAAGTGGAAGAAGCAGAAATCTGTAAAGAATGTTGTTCTGCATAAGTTGAACACAGAAGCGTTCTGAACGTGGCGGCACGCAGGAACGTCAGCGGCCTTCCCGTGACTCTCATCACAAGGTTCTGTTCTTCAGGACAGCTGGACTGGAAAGGTTCCTGTTTGCTCATCTTCAGAACTAAAGGTTTTGCAGTCAGAGGTTTCCTGTCAGCCTGGTAGTCTCTCGCTCCATCTACCTAATCCTTGACCTCTGACCCTGAGCCCCCCTCCCCTCTCTGATAACTGTGAGCTGGGTCTGCTGGGGTCTGCTGGGGTCTGCTGGGGGCTTTGTGTTTGATTAGGTGAGGTTCCCAGGGTCTCTGTCATAGTCTGAAAAAAACAAGACTTCTCTTTGTTTCTGTTCATGATGCTGAACTGAACTCTTCATGCTTCATAATCTGATAGTTTATGAACACAGAGCTTCCTCGTTTATCGCAAGACTTACATTCCAAAAATAAACCACTAAATCCACAAAGTAGTAACTTTAATTTTTTAGAAAAAATGAGATGTTTGAAGGCTGTAAAATCCTTCTGTCCTCAATCTAAAGGACATATATAAAGAAAATGAAGCTTAAAACTGCATTTCTGAGTATTTCTTCATTCAAATCATTGTGAATCAGGAGCAAACGTAAAAATGTAATTGGAATAAGCCTGTAGCAGATCCGTTCATGTGTACATGTGGCAAACTGAATCCATTCTGTACAGAAAGTTGAACCGCAGATTAACTGCGATGTTGTGAGGGGACACAGAGCTGTCCATTCCATTCCTTTCACATCTGTGTCAGAATTCCACAGTTTGTTGAGTCATTGTGAGAGGAGAGCAGGAATGTTTGTACGTACATCCATCAGCTGAGACTTCCCCGATTCGGAAGCAGAAATCCTGGGAAATCCAGGCCCCTGGATGGAGGAGGCAGTGACCTGAGATGTCTCAGGTAGATCTGCTGCTCTGAGAAGTGGATCCAGGGTTTGGGGTTAGGAGACACATGCAGCCATGGTAATCAGATTACTTTCAGTTTATGCAGGATTACATGCGTGCTGTTAGACAGAGACCTGAGGATCTGAGCAGAGATATGGCTTCTCATTCTGTCTGTGAGGCAGAATGGGTTTTTGATTCAAGTCAAGGCCGTCTCTGATGATCCAGACTACAATGGGCCTGAGCCTGAATGAAGAGTTTGACGTTCTGCACATCAGGCGTTGCAGGAAAACATAAAGAATATGTGAGCAGCTTGATTTTTTGAAGAAGCAGCCAGCGGATGACGTGACTGCTGAGGCCAGGATCTTGAAGCATCTCTGGAGCAGGAAGCTGCAGCCGTTTTTCGTCAGCGTGAAGCCCACAGATCCTGCCTCGTGGCTTTCAGGTCATGTGACGGCGTCCACCAGCAGCCCCATCTCTGCTTATTGCGGTTCCTGTAAAGCGATCTGGGTTGGCTCTGTTTGGAGTTGGGTCCAGACTGTCGTCATGGTACTTGTGTATCCTGATGTTTGTCTCCAGAGTTTTGTTGCTCATGTTTTTTGTTGGTGAAAGCGCAGAAGAAACAAAGTTTTAATGATGATCCTCAACAACACTTTTAAAGAACATTAGAACATGCAGAACATTTGATTGACAGAAGATGCTTTTCACTGGAAAACTTGAGAGTTGACTCTTCACAGACATTTTTTACTTTGGAGAAACAAGATGATGTTTTGAACAACTATGGACATCATGAAGGACCACCTCTGATGAAACTGTGTTTTTGACACGTACTTTCTTCGTGATGTAGGGCATGTACCAAAAAATACGCTTTAAATCCTTCTTAAAAACTTCTTGACTCAAATCGTGAAGAAAAATGCTGTTAGAAAGAGATGGTATTTGAGCTGTAAATCAACAGTCAGCAGGACACCAGCTTCCTGCTCTGCTCCATTCTGATGCATCCTCCTGCAGACAAACAGATTCGTGAACGTCTTTGTTTTCCTTTGTTTCCTGGATAGCTCTGATATTGATCACCATTTCTGATGTATGCTAGCAGGCGAGAAGGTAAACAGTGGGGATGGGAAGTGGGGGCGGGGTTACTCTGTGTCAACGGTCCTGCCCGCAACTCGGATGAACTCCTGCAGCTCTGCAGAAACTCTGTTCTAGAAAACAGCACGAGTTTTGTGATTTGGGCTAAAAACAGCAAAATCATAATGGAAAGAAGAATGATTTTAAAATAGAACAGAAGATGATTGAAGTGGGACTTCACAAAAATGAATTTGTCACTAAGCAAACATGATCATGATCAAGGCTCCACAATGGGGAGGGATCAGTTTAACGTTCAGGGTCTTTTTTTTGTTTTTTTTTTTACATTTGTTTAGGTCTGAACTTTGATTGAAAATAAGAAAAAGAGAAGCAGGAGAGTTCATGGATTCTGGATGAAAACAAAAGCGCTTCATATTTGGACCAAAACTCTTCTGAAAACAGAAAATCTTTGAGGATGAGGGGAATTCATTCAGACTGAAGATGTCAAACCTCCCCCAAAGATCCCCTCTGAGCCTCAGAGCTGTCATCTCGATCTCAGCGCGTGAACTGTGAGCCCCCCCGAGACGTTGTCTTCCACATCTGTTATGACTGCTGGGGGGCAAAGATGCAGAGGAGTGACAATACAAGATGGAAAAACACAAATTTGAGATTCAGGGAGTGAAGAGCTCATTGACAATGGAGGGATCTGGACTCCACCCTTAACCTTTTCATGAACGATGATGCATTTATCAAGAGCATCCAAGGATTGGTCAAACAAACAATTGACACATTTTATTTAGCACATTCATGAGTAAATAATTAATTAGTAAAGACTAAGATCAGAAACATTTCAATCCATCATCAGTCGTATCTCATCCTCTTTAACCTTTTAGGACCAGAGCTCTTGTTTGAGATGAAAGGGTTTCAGTTCAGCAGAATGAGCTACTGTGGTGATACTGTCCAAACATGTAAAAAGCCAGGTTTTAGGAGCTTAAAGACCCTCTCCAATCATCTTTTGATCTGTTGTAAAATTGTTCCAGTCTTTTCATGGGATTATGACGTTTCCAGCCAAAATGAAACATCCTGTGTTGTTTTCTTCATTGTTTCTGCAAGAGCTCATCAGAAACTTGTGTCTGTGATGTGGGCGAGACTGTTGGTGCAGAGCAAGCCCGTCCCCACTTCCTGTCATCCATCTATTTACACGTTCTCCTGCTAGCTTACAGCCCCTCACATCACCAACCTAGCATTAGCAGAGCAACAAAAATGGTGATCAATATCAGAGCTGTCCAGCTGTCCAGTTCAGATCCAGATTCCAGCTCAGACGAGGAAAACAAAGACGTTCATGGATCTGTTTGTCTGCAGGAGGATGCAACCAAATGCAGCAGAGCAAGGAGCCTGTGGCCTGTTAATTGTAGCACCTAGATCAGGGGTGTCAGAATCCAGTCCTCTGCTGATTTTCCAGAAATCCTGCTCAATTTGCTGGTGATTACCTGGATCAGGTGTGTTTAGCCAATCAGGAGCTTCAATGGCCAGTTGGTTGAAAAACATGTAGGACACTGGCCCTGGAGGCCTGGAGTTTGACACCCCTGACCTAGATCCTTGCTACAGGCTTTTTCTAACAGCTTTAATTCATCTGCTCCGCATCCACTATGATTTGAATGAAGAAATACTCAGAAATGCACTTTCAATCTTAATTTTCTTTTTACATGTCCTCCATCATCAGAAAAATACCACAAAAACATGTTAAAAACCCCAAAACACAGTTTTCACCAGTGGGTCCTTAACCATTTGGCATCAATGGTTCTTGGTTTGTTTTTGATATAAGAACAGTTTTGTCATCGTGGCTCACTATCACACAGGTCACTCTGTCAGGAAAACCTGGTCACACACTGACACATTTGTGTGAGGCTTTGCCCAGCATCACTTCATTCACTCTGTCGCTTTTATTTCTCATTTTGGTTCCAGTAACCTCAATAGTTTCCAAACAAAGTGTGGGTAGTCAGGTAGATAAAAGGAAAGCAGAACTTCCGTCTAAAGTGTAAAGTTCAGCAGAAGGAGCTCCGCAGAGTACCTGACCTCTGTGCTCTTCTGGAGAGGAAAGCAAATACAATGATTCATATTTAAACAGTTCCTAATGGATTATTCCAGCAGAAGCAGAAACTCCATTATTCCCTTCAGGAAACTCTCTGTTCATCTGCTTCTGAATGGAGCCCTTCTCCCAGCACCAGCATGCAAAAAATGAAGTTCCAGCTGAGAAAAACCCCTGCCTCCCGCTGTCAGAAATAATCTTCCTCTATTCATATATCTGTGTTCTTGTAAATGTTTTGGTGGAAGCATTCACTGTAAAAGAGAACTGGACTGACTGAGTATGATGTCACTCATAGGAAATGGTTTACTTTTGGCTCTAACCAAATGGAGTCACTTCAGTCGCTATTTTTTCATGATGCCGTTGATGCTGTGCTGAAACCAGATGATGTCAGTAAGCAGTGATTGGTTTGAGTCGGTCTGAGTCACAGTTTCTATGGCAACCACCCCCACCAATCAGAAGTAAACATGTTAGAAGGTGGGCTACACGAAATCTGTCAAACATTTTGAACTTTGGATGTGGGGACCAGTGGGCTCCACCTACTTTTATTGAGGCACCTGAGTGGTCAGTTCAATAACTGTCACAGAACATGTTAAAAAGATATCAGAGCAAGAATGGTGATTCTGACAATAGAATGACTGCATAATAAGAGTCACTCAGTCCATGTGTTATGTAGACAAAGCATGGATACGTCCTCTTTGGTTTATGCCTCTGCGCCATTATTGTTTTCCCTTCGGCGACCCCTGTTTGGTTTGGCAAACATTTTCGGTCAGATGGCCTTACTGGAACAACCCTCTGCATTTTTCCAAGCTCTGGACCGGCACAGCCAGACCCTGGCTTAGACCCCCTTGTGTGGTCCATTCATTTCTGATAATGGACTCCTCATCTGACGTTATCCCTGACACTAGTTCGAGGTTTGAAGTCTTCATAGAGGCTTTTGTTTGCGGCCTGTTTTCCCAAAGGTTTGATCGTGACTTCGTTGTTGTGTTTGCTTTCAGAGGAAAGAATGAAGCAGTTTTGGTTTGTCTGCTTTATTTCCTGGAGTGTTCCAGCAGCACAGACGGGAGCAGATGCTCAGGAGCTCTACCAAATGTTGTAATTGGTCTTCATGGAGAAGGAACACTGTTCAGGATTGTCCTTAAAGCCTTGGCTGTCGTTTGTTTATTCAAAATCATAAAACATATGTCTTTGCTTAAATAAAGGGCCAAATGTCTGAGGAATTTCAGAAAAAAACAAGAGGACTCTTTTTAAACTGTGATGATCCAGACTAATCAAATTTGACGTGTGTGTGTGTGTGTGTTTACTTATGACAAACACTTACTACCTTCTCAGAAAGCCACACACCATTAACACACTCACACACTGATGGCGGATCCACCACTGAACACCAGGAGCAATGTTCAGTGTCTTGCTCAAGGACACATGGACACACAGACTGGGAACTGAAGTTGTGATTTTCTAATTGGAGGTTGACCGCTCTACCGCTACACCACGGCTGATTGTGCAGAATAGCCTGACCTGTAAGAGTCAGTTGTTAGGTTGTGTTGTCAGGGCCTCCACACTGTTCTCTATTTGTTTGTTTGTTTGCTTGTTTGTGAGCTGTCTTTAAATCACAGCAACAAAGTTTGTTTTTTCAGGACATTCCCTGCTTGCAGAACATTTCTCTTTTAAAGCAAAACCTGGATAACATTGTTGCTAAAAACCCAAATCTCGAATTCCTGTCACATCAATAGCTGCATCAGTGACGTGCAGTAAGGGGAAGCAGCGTCAAACTATAGCTAAAAAATTCATGGATGAAATGAGATGAAAATACTTTCAATTATTTATTATTACTTCAATTCTTATTTAATATATAGACTCAATAAAAGTAGGTGGAACCTTCTGGCCGCAACCTCCAAAGTTCAACAAAGCGGCTTTTCTTTTTCATCCTTAAAGTTTTAAAGAAGCACTAACACCGCCCCCTCCCACTACCCCCACCTAACCCCACCGTAAGCCTGTAAAAAAAAACAAACAAAAAAATCTCTTAGCTTAATTAATGTGACTTGGTGCCCCCTCCAGCAGATGGCACCCTAAGCAGCAATGCCCAGGGTTGACCCTGTGGGAAGTCAGCGGGCAAAATTTGTGTTGTTTTTTAATTTGGATCAAATATGACTGATTTATGAGAGCAAATCCCTGATCTCTGCTAGATTTCTCCTGCTAGTTTTTCTTCTTTAAAGCAGAGATTTGTGGTAGAAACTGTTTCCTGCAGCCATTATTAACCCTGATCATGCTCTGTCTTTTCAAGTCATACAGTTCAGTAAAAAAACAATATGCAGAAAACTTTTAAAAAGAGTAGAGTGCTTCAACCTTGAAATATGTTCAGCTTAGTGAGACGAGGAAAGACTTTCTGCACGAGGACTGGAAGGCAGCAGATGTGTGGGCAGGCGGAGGACAGTGGAGGGAGAGGTCACAAGAAAAGGGTCAGTTTCCTCCGGGTCGCCTTCTGTCTGTAGAGCTTTAACAAGTTCACATGCACTGACTTTTCTCTGTATCTTCCCAAAACTTTCAGACTTTTTTTCAGAATATCTGTCATCTTCTGGAGCTGAATCCTGGAGTCAGAATGTAAAGTGTAAAACATGGGCCTGGAGTATGAAAAGAAGGTTTATGCTTTCTTTGATTTAGCTTTGGTTTTTTAAGTTACTCTTACTTTATTAATTTAGCACATTTGATCATTTCAAAGTGCTACAAAGTCTCATAACAATCATGAAAACGGCCCCCAGCATGTTTGGTTCTGCATTTTAAGTTTTTCTGTCATAGTTGTCACAAACAGGCAGACAGCTGGTTCCATGTGCAGCAGGTTTATTGACTCAGACTGGAGCAAAGCTCCGCTAAAAGTCCACAAAGCTAAATCAGGGTCAGAGTTCAGGCAAAGGTCAGGGCAGGGGGCAAGGAGGCAGAGCCAAAGATGAAGCAGGGTCAGGTAAACAGGAGATCAGATCAGGATGAAACACGCTGTGAAGGCTGAATGCCACAAACAATACTTCGCACTGAGCCAGGCTCTGTGTGCTGCATTAGGTAGATGAGCATCAGGTGTGTGATATCCGGGATCTGTGCACTGGGGAAGCTGGGAGATGTAGTGTCTGTATTCAGGAGACAGCTCCCGCCAGTCACCAGAGAGGGAGACAGAGCTCAGACTCCTGACAGTAGTTTGGCTTTTTACTGCTCTTTCCCCTTCAAAGACTAATACTGTGTTTTGGATACGGTTTTTACTAGGATCTTGTGGCATTTTGGAGTAATTACACTGTTATCTTCTTTTTACATTTGTGTTCATTTTTCTTTCTTTAAGAATCAATGCATTTCTTTATTTCTGAAATGAACTTGATGTTTCTGTTATTTTTTGTTGTCTAAAATGAATGCTTGAAGTAAACCAAGAAATCAAATCAAACGTTTCTGATGGTGAAGGACATAAAAAAAAAAACAATAATTAAGCTTCAAATTACCTTTCTCAGTATTTCCTCATTCAAATCATTGTGAATCAGGAGCAGAGGCAAACAGGCCAAAGATTGTGTTTGTGACGTAGAAAATGCACTGGCTGGGCCATAAACTCCCTGCTCCACTCCATGCTGATGCGTCCACTGGCAGACAACTACTGTAGCTATATGTAGCTGTTAGCTATGTTAGCTTGGGGGTGTGAGGGCCTGTAAGCTACCAGGAGAGTAAACAGATGGGTGACCGGAAGAGGTGGGGACCCAATGGTCAGGCCCAGAATTCAGAAGCAACTGTGTTGGTGGTTTGATGGATAGATAAGTGAATGTATAGTAAGATGGACAGACGGATGGATAGATGTATGTATGTATATATGTATGGATGGATGGATGGATGGATGGCTGGATGGATGGATGAATGGATAGATGGATGGAATGGGCGGGAAGAATGGATGGATGAATGGATAGATGGATAGATAGATGGATAGATGTATGTATGTATGGACAGATGGACGGACGGATGAATAACGGATGGCTGGATGGATGGATGAATGGGTGGTAAAATCTGGTGGTAAAACTATCAGTTTGGTGTTCCATTAATGAGTGAGATCGTTCCACAGAAGCTCAGGTTTGTTTTACAAACACACACTCATTTGTACAGAACAACAAACAACAGCTGATTGATTTGTTGCCCTACGACCTCTGACCGGCTCTGCTGTCCTGAAACTGTTTGTGAGTGGAAGAATCTGCAGTGTGTAGGCAGAGAAACAGACACAGGAGCTCTTCTGTGTGAAAGTGGCTTTGTTTCTGGAAAGTGTGAGTCCATTGTCATATTACTTATACAGTCTGTGGGGGTGGGCGGCACAGAGCTAGAGGGCAGCATCTGTTTACGCTGAAAGAGATGGAGAGATGTGCTGCTTTCAAACACACATACTCTGCTTGTTGAATTTAAAGTAGCAACTTTCTCCTGTAACTTCTGCATATGCTTTTGTAGACTGCAGCAAATGTTCTGCCTATTTCAAATGAAGGCCAGATGAAGAATATGTGAAAACATCTCTGAAGATGAAGCTCTGATGTAAATGTGTCTACTTTAAGAAAAATACAGTTCAAACTTAAAGAAACATTCAGACTTGTTCTCCAGAAGGCCTCTTTCTTTCTGCCTTTTGTCTAAGAAAACTTAGCAGGTTGAATGGAGCATATCTTCAAAAGTACTGTAGAAAACACGGGGATCAGAATCCAGGCCTCGAGGCCCGGTGTCCTACATGCTTTCTAACCAACTTGCCATTGAAGCTCCTTCTTGGCCAAACACGCCAGATCCAAGTAATCAGCAGCAGCTGAGGCAGGATTTCTGGAGTTTTGACACCCCTGGTATAAAGGCTAAAGGTAAAAAATGTCTAAATGTAACAGATAAAATCATTGCAAAACGGTGCTGCTTACAGATTCCTTTCAAACAGCAGCAGAGAACACACACACTCCAGTTATGCCTTCATCTGAGTGTTAATTTGTTGTCCTTTCATTTTTAATCCGAGTTTTAGTGGAGGTCCTTTCAGACAATCCAGGATGCTGCTGACAGGTTGTGTATAAATAATGATCCCCACCTCCAGGGCCCCTCTTTAAAACATTTCTGCCACACTTCTGCAAATAATTCACTCAGTGTTTGATAAAACAACTGAGTGATAATACTGTTATCTTTGTGACGCCACCATGTTAGAGTACATGTTGTCAGTAAGCACTGATTGGTCCGAGTCGCTCTGAGTCTCTGTTCTGTTCTCACCAATCAGGAGTGAGCATGTTGGAAGGCCACACCCCGAGAACGTGTTAAACAAGGTACCAGAGCAGGAATGTTAATCTGGTTATTTTAAACAATAGAATGACAACAGAAGGCTTCGGGATTTTGGCGTCTTGGAGCCAGTAGGTACTTCTTGTTTGGAACCACCAGAGGGCGGGGTCATGCAGTCCAGTTCTCATATACAGTCAAAAGTCTTTACAAATCCCTCCCTTCCAATCTGTGTTTCTGTGCACACAGCAGGGCTGCATAGTGGTACATTGGTTTGCACTTTTGATCCCAGGTCGGTCCGTTGGGTACCATGAGAAGCTAACCAATCAGAAGGAGGAGATCCTGTGTTAGTGTAACAGGGAGGAATTGACCATGACGGCTTTGAGCAAATAAAAACATGTTAGTGTAAACATGATGTGACCTCTTTAAAGGAAAAGCAGCCGTGGTCCCTCTGACGTCTGCACAGCGACTATTTTTGGAAGCTCTAATCTAAAGTCAACAACTTCTGGCTCCGTCACCCTGGAAGTCCCCCTCATTCACAGACAAACGAGTCCTCCAGACACTTTCCTTGTTCCCTGAAGGAACTCGATACTCACAGTCATCTCTTCTCCCCCATTTGGTGGCAGCAATGACCCCCTCCCACCACCACCACGGTGCAAATCTGACCTCCAACCCCATTGCATGCTGGATAGTGAAGGTGTTAAACTGTTTGGCTGATATCTGATCCTCTCACATTGGCTCAGCCTGCAGACAGCAGCAGGCGGAAAGAACGCTGATTTTCTGCGTTAACCTGCTGACCTCGCTTTGTTTACCGCCTTCATCTTGGAGGAACAACATGCTGGTGTTCATGGTTATGCGGTAAAAGACTTCCTGCATGCATTTCTATACTGCTTCTGTACTTGAGGTCATTGTTGGAGTTTAAGTCTAAGGAGAAACCAAATGAGACTTGTGATTCTGTTTATTATCTTTATTTCATAAGGATGAACTGAATTATGTGCCCAACTGTAAATGTTTCAGTTGGTTTCTCTGCGAGGGAGCGCCCCCTGGAGGACACAAAGGTGCAGTGACTTTTGAAGGCTGTGATCATTTTGTTCTGTGTGGTGGAAGGTGAGGGCCTCTCTGACAGGTCGATGTTAACACCCCTGAAGTCCAGCTCTGCAGACACTGGTCTGCTTGACGAGACTGGAAGTGTTCAGGAGGTGCTGGATTAGCACCCACATCCCTGACTGAAAGCTTTTTATTCAAGGACGATGGTTTCTCAGGCCCTTCCATGGACGGGAGGCCTGTCCAAGCTGTGCCCCCCTGCTAAGATAGGCTCCACCCCCTCATAAGCCTGTGGAGGACATGGTGGAACAACAGATGAAGGGATGAGCTTTACTGCACTAACTTTTATTTGGAGTTCCTGTTTTAGGAACTTTTTAACCTGAGAGACGAGTATGAACTTGTGTTGTTGACCCACTTCAAGTCTTCAGATGAAAATGTGTAAAAGGGTTTCAAAACACTTTCTTTTTCCTTTTTTTGGACTAAAAGTTCACTTTAGTTGTTTTGTGCCTGTTAGAATCTGGCTTTTGGCAGTATATTATTGTTAGACCTGGATTGATTACAACCCAGTGGTTGGGAGCGGGATGTGAACATGCAGGTACATGTATTTGTGTGTGGTCCATGGAGGAATCTGGGGTAAGGTTCAGATTCTGTGGATGATCCGACGCTGACTCGCTGCAGGAATCCCCCTCTCAGAGCAGAGCTTGCAGTCTCTGTAGCCGGCGGTGACTGCAGAGGCTGCTGGTGGCAGCGGTGGGATCCCTGCAGCTGCGGCAGCAGACGAGTGGGAGCTGCGCCTGGAGACAAGATAAGAGCTGATCTCCATCCCTAATGAAGCATCTATCAGCAGAGCTTTGTTAGCTCAGATAGGCTGAGCGCTCTGAGCGCTCTGACTGGCTTTCTGTGCCAAAGACGGCGTCGGCGGTGTGTGTGCTTTAACTGCAGGGAAAGCCTCCCACCCCCCCGTGCTGCATTTGATTGCATGGAGTTTACCGTCACGCCCGCAGCGCAGGAAACACGAAAAACACAATCTGAGGCTGTGTCGGTGCACTCCAAATGAAATGATATTTAGCAAACACAGTGCGGCGAGCCAACCTCTGCCTGGCGACGTGCGCAGGTGTATTTGCTTAGAGGAAGCTTTTTCTTACAGCAGCTGCAGCACGGCTGACCTGCTTAAACCTAAACGGTAGCTTTGATCTTAATGGATAACGCCTGTGCCATAAAACAAAGATTAGCCATGCCTCCTCATTAAAAAAGCAGCTGGGCTAACTTGGCGCCCATTCGAGAAACTGAGCGTTTAAACTGACGCCTCTGGAAGTCAAGCTTTATAGTAAACAAAGAATAAAATGTTACAGATGACCCTGCGATTGTCGGGAAAACTTTACAAAGATGAGGAACATTCTGTTCCCAGGAAATCTCTGAGGCGTCACGTGAAGATGGGCATAAATGAAAGTTGTTTGGTCTTCAGGAACATCCAGACCTGGAGGTCAGGAACATGAAAGATGTTTAACCTTCTGTCTGCCAAAAGAAAACACTTTTTATGAGAAAGACTTGCAGCAATGAGAGTGATAGCATTAAGGTTTCACTCCAATCATCTTTTAAACCACTTTTAAAGTGTTCCCAGTGGTCTTGTAATTGTGATGATGCAGTTTTTTTTTTTTGCAGGTTATTTTCTAGGACACAGTTTCTGCAGAGCGGCAGAAGTTCATTAGAAATTCACCTCTGAATTGTGGGCGGGACTGGTAGCTCGGAGAGCCTGCCTCTATTTCCCAGCATCCATCTGTTTGAACACTTTCCCGTTGGTTTACTTCATTACCGGTGCAACATAAATGTCCATATGTAGCTATCCAGCCGCTATACAGTTTTGGAAACAAAGGAAAACAAAGATTACATGTATCTGTCTGCTCTTATTTCACAACAATCAATTAAAAAATAATCAGATTAATCACACTTCTGAATAGTGATTATTCACAATGTTTTACTAGGTACGTTTTATACGACAATAGGCGCTTTTGGAACAATAAAAAGGCCAGAGACACCATTTTTCCTTCATTTTCATTGTCTGAAATGTTTTAATTTGTAAAGAGTTAACTCAGATTCCCCAGAAATGTAGTTTCTAAGAGTTCTGTCAGGAACTGTAAAGACTTTAATGTCTGCAGTTTTACTCCAAGAAAACAAAGATGCTGATATACAGCCAAAAGAAACTAACATTGTGAATACTCAAATCTCATTGGCTGCTGGGTGTGGATTCACATCAAAAAGAGAAGTTCCTGTCACACAGCCCAAATGTTCTATGTCACTGTGCAGACTTCTTTAAAACCAACTTTTTGCTTCATCTTCTGAAGAAAAATTGGTAAGAGTTGAACTTTCCCTCTGGTCTGATGCTTTATTGAACCTATCATGATGTTAACTCATATCATGACGATCAGCATATATATCTCCTTTGCCATTGCAGTCGCATTGTCGTGTTACCGTGACAACAGGCTGCTCTATCAATCTAATGGATCGCTTTTTGTGAAAAAGTGATCTTAACCGAAAAATTAACAAGAAAAAAAGTACTAAAAATGGATTCAGTATCTTTATTTCTTTTGTAAGTGACCATGGTATAAGTTGAATAATGCCTGACGACGTCTGTATTTTCAGCAATTAACACATGCTGTGGAAGTCTGAACTGTCCGACAGAGCGGAAGACGGACGCTCACTTAAAATATCCTGTAAAATAACAAATTCCCCTTATAACAACAACTACATCTAACATTGGAAGCATTTAAAATGCGTGTTGACATGCAGCTACCGGTATGAGCATCTTTGCTGCATGTATTACATGTGGCCCACATGAGTTTCCATCACTTTTTGCACTTCAAATACAAGGGAATTCTATCAGCCAAAATATAAACTGTTAGAATATTATCTGCTCAAATGAAAAAGGTCGATATTTTCAATAAAACTTCAAATATTGAAGAATTATTATGACTCGCAGTAGTAGTCCCTGACTGCAGGGACCATATTGTTTTCGCACCTTTGAGTCAAAATTTGACCCTCGCCACATGCACACATAGTCACCAAAATTTGCACACACCTAAGGAAACTGAAAATGAGTTTTCAGAAGAGTGAATGATGACATCACGGCAATTGAAAATAGTTTATCCATTTTTCTATATTACCTTTATTTAGAGGAAAGTAGAACAAATGATTACATTAACCAAAAAAGCTTGCAGTTACTGTCAATGAAAAAGTAGCTTTGGTCTGTGGGGGCACGCTCACTTTGCTGACCTCTACACCCCGTGTTTCCAAATATACTTCCTATGTTTGTGCGTGATGCTGCAGAGACACGCAGAGCTTCCCATGTTGTCTTTTAAAGTGTATCTTGATTTTAGAACCTCATGCTGAAGTTTTCTGTGTTCTGATGTCATAAAGACATTTTCATCAATGTAATAGTTCATTGACAAACAATGTAACCTAAAAGAAATTCTGTAAACATCCAAACAGTGTTCAGAGAGGGTTTTCACACAGAGATCCAGATGTGTATTCTATTGCTAATTATTATCTCTGTTCTTTTTTGAGCTATGGTAACAAATCAATTTCCCCTTTGTGGGATCAAGAAGAAGTTTCCTTCTTTCCTGCATAGTTTACTTGTTGGGCATGTCCCTCCTGTGAGGAAAACTGTGCAGGACAATCCCTCTGAAAGACTCCCTCTGCTCCCATTTGTTCCTGCTGGAATGTAAGGTGACTCTGCTGTTACTCCTCTTCCTCCTTTCCTTCTTCTCATTTCTTCCTGACAGAGATGAACTCACCTATTTAAAAGCAGAAAAGGGAGCAGAGGCTGAAACCGGAGCCACTCCCTCAGAGGTAGAGGCGATTTATGGACTCTTTGTGCAGGAGGAGGAGCTGTGGGAGGAGAGCAGGCAGAGCGGAAGAAAGGAGGCCATGAAGCGCCACAGAGGTTAAAAAACTGGGACAAAAGTTTGTCGAGAGAAAGAAAAGGAAGTGGAGTTGATTGTTGGAGCTGAGGTGCCGTGAGAGTTGAGGATTACGAGGAGACAATCTGCTGCCTCACCACAGCTGAACTTGGACTTGTCGGTGCATGCTTTGATCGTGGGAGTAGAAGGACCCAGGTGGGACGGCAGGGTAAAGGTCAGCGCATGAATGCACTGTGAGGAATCTGCTGGCTTTGTCTCGGTTCTGCAGATGAAGGAACAGTAGGTGTGGGAACGCTGTTGTGAGAGCAGAGGAGGAGCATGGCTGCATCTTCTCTCACATGACTTCTGCACTGTGAGGCGCATCTGCAGAGCTGCTCAGGCTTCTGAGGGCTTTTCTGCCTGCGGCTGTCCGCACATTGGGGTGGGGGGGTTGATTACCTGATCAGCCTCTTTACTGCTGAATTAATGACATTTCCAATATTTGTTCCTTAAAGAAAACTGATACATCCAATGGTTCAGCATCAGAACACAGAGGTGAGGAGGCAAGACAGTGAGTCTGAGTGACAACACAGAAAGGAGTGGTGCTGGTTTCTGTCAACAACTGTGGGACCTGAAGGCGTCACGGAAAAAAGTCATTTTGGATGACGAATTCTGGAGATGCTCACTGGATGGATGGATGGATGGATGGATGGATGGATGGATGGATGGATGGATGGGTGGGTGGATGGATGGATGGATGGGTAGATGGATGCATGGATGGATGGGTAGATGGATGGATGGGTGGATGGGTAGATGGATGCATGGATGGATGGATGGATGGATGGATGGATGGGTAGATGGATGCATGGGTAGATGGATGGATGGATGGATGGATGGATGAATGGATGATGGATGGATTTGATTAAGCATAATTAATAATAATGATAATATGGGGCGGCCGTGGTGCAGTGGAAAGGGCAGTCAGCCTGTGATCGAAGGATTGCAGGTTCAATTCCCACCTTGCCGAGAAAAGCTATAGAGAAAAGCTCTATATTAGTATACACCATTTACCAAAATTCATCAGTAGGTATTTTTGAAAGTAGATCAGCCTGCAAACGGAAGTTTCTATTTCCACTGAATCAGTTCCAGTTCCTGTTTACGCTCAGAGTCAGACTCCAGGTCTTTGACGCTCCATCTCTGAAGACCCAGGTCTTGGCTCTCTAATCAGGTGCTTATCTTCCTCTAAAACACAAATAGAGAATAGTCCCTCTTTGAAATCTCTTCCTTCATCCTGGTGATGGATGTATTCAGCTCCACGAGGACATATGTGATGACGTCTCCAAGGCAGTGGAAACAGGCGGCTTCTTCTGATCCCGCCCAGAACCAGTTCATGATAGGAAATGAGGTTCTAATGAAGGCCGTCATCAGACTGAACAGAGTTCCTCCTTGAGCTGCATGTAAACATGCAGGAATACAGGAATACAGGAATACAGGCATCTCCAGAGTGAAAGGTTTAAGGTTCTTGGTTGTTAACCCTTTAACACCTGAGCTTCAAAATGAACGCCTGGACTTATCTGCTATTTTTGACTATAGAAGGATCAGAGAATGTCCTGTAAATGTGTGCTTTTGCCCTTTTTCCCAGGAAACATGACATTTTCAATATCCATCATTATTTCACAATTTACACCATAATATAAGAATTTTAAAGCAATTTATAAAGAAATAAACAAAATCAAAATGTGATCTTTAAAGTTTTTAGTGAGAAAAACAGTGCAACTGAAGATGAAAAACAGGTTTTGCATGTTCAAAGTTTAAATTGGACAAGTACAGAACTATTTACAACATATGTCAGTTTCTTTGTCTCTAAATGTGCAAAAGCAGGACATAAAATGTAAAATATGTACAGGCGAGGGCAGTTCTCTCCTTTCTGCCCAAAGGCCTTAGTGATGCAGTTTCTGTCTGGCTGCAGGCACAGATTTCACCTGGTGATGAGCTTGCTGTATTTAGAGGTGGTTGGACACCTGGGACGCCTGTTCGCTGGTCTGTGTGGGACTGATGCATTCTGGTCCAACTGAACCAGGCTTATATTACCAAAACATCTTCACTGTTGGGTTAAGGGTCGAGCAGCATTTAGCATGCTGACATGGCAGAAAAAATCAAACTCTACCTTCAGACCACACATACACAGCATGAACACTTCATTTGTGGTGGTGGCGGCTTGGCAGAAGACTTAGACTTCAAAAATCCCCTTCTGACAAAAGGAACGAAGCCTCATGACGTCTGCTGCTGCCGCTCCTGTCACCTCAGCCTGTAGAAAGTAGTTCTGAGAGCGCCATATGCCGTGCAGACTCTGAATCCACCAGCAGCTCAGATACATGAAGACAAAGCACCCTAGGAAAGTGTATTTGTCCCAGCTGCTCTTTTAGGTGGACGTGGGTGAAAAATGGGCAAAGCTGTATGGGGCACATGCAGGAAACTTGAAGAGCATAGAGCCTGTAGATGAAAATGTTCATGCACATACTTGAAACAGGCATGCTGCAGGTGACAGGTCGTAGAGAACACTTACACAGCATGTAAGGGTCAGTAAGGGTCAAGTATGTGAGATGCAGTCATAATCCTCTCTAAAACCTTTGGACTGCACGAGGAGCCCGTTCATGCTGTTCACGTGATGACGGCGCTCCTTGTGTGCAGCCTGACTGGTAGAAATGAGCAAATTACACAGAGTGTATGTTGTGTGGACTTCCTACAGGAACTTACACATCACGTGCACACTGCATGTGTGCAGCATTTGTGCCCGGTCAGTAAAGAGCCAGTACTCACACCTTACTAACGACTAGAGTGTGACATCAGGACACCATACGACAGCATCACCCGATTGTCATTAAAGTGTGTCGTTTCATTATCCTTATGAAAACGTCACAAAACACCACACGCACAACAATGGTATGATCCAGTTCCATAAGGCCCCTTAAAGTGGCCGTACGAGCCTCCATCCTAAGCCTCCTACTTAGGATGCAGCCGCTCCTCTCTCCCACCCTCCACGACCAGGTCAACCCCCCATCCCTGCATGGGACGAATGCAAAAAGCAGAAGACTGTACTGAAACCCCTCCCGCCTTCACTGGCATTTCAGGAGAGAACCCAAAGGGAAGTCAAGGCGAGCTGTGTGGAACAAAGCCTGCTGATTTGGAGCTGCTGCTGTTCACGACTCTGACCAGGATGGATAAAAGCAAGAGGAGCATCAGCTCGTCCCACTGATCAAACAGAAAGAAGCTCCTGAATGCGACCCCATGCGTTTTTCTTTTCCAAACACATGGAGGTTTCCTCCTTTAGGTTATCTGACCTGGACTAGACCTGAGCGAGATCCTTCAACTCCAAACGGCCCAAAACGAGACTCTGGTGCTAAAAAACGTCGACAATGATCCTTCAGTAATGCTAAAACCATTCACATTTTGATAAAGCTCACTGAGCCAGCAGGAACGCTGATGTCCATGCGTCGGTCTTCAGCATTTCCGTCAGATCTCACCCGGCTGCAAAAGCATGCGACTGTTTTCCTGCAGCGTTTCTGTCAGATCTGTGATAGAAATGTCCCCCAGAACAGAGGAGGACGATGGAGGCGTGTTTGGAGACAGATCCTGTCTGATTGTGGGCGCGCTCCTGTTTGATGCGCCGCCGTTGGAGCGACTCCTGCGTCATGCCTGCGCCCACGCAGCTCCGCCGTGCGTCTCTCAGCCTGGGCTTGGCCTCTCAGGCCTTTCAGAGCCTGAAAGCTGCTACGGCATCAACAGAAGCTGCCTTTAAAACCCCTCAGGGCCGCGTTCTGTCACCTCTGCACCCCCACAGCACTGGTGCATGCTGGGGGCTTTTCACCTCCACCTTTCATCTCTTCTTTCTGTTTCTTTTGTTTTGTAATCACCTTTTTGTTGCCTAAACCTTTTTCCAGCCTCTGTCTTTGACTTGTTTTTCTTTTTTTTGCCTTCTTTTGATCTTAGCTTCATCTTTACTTTGTTTTTCTGATTCCCTCTCTCTTCAAGACTTTCATATGTGTCAGTTTCTCCTCTTCCTTCCCACTCAGCTCCTCTCCTTTTTTCCTCCTGTCTCAGCACCTTTCATCGCTCTCAGAACAAACAGCGCATACATCAGCCTCAGTAATTAACTCATAAATCATACTGGGGAAGTGTGAGTGTCTGGCAGAGCGGCTCCTGAGCCCAGCGCCTCTAACTGTTGTGATTTTAAAACCACAGCGCTCTGCAGGGTCGCTCCTTCAGACGGACGTCAGCCTTTCAAGCCTTTGCTGCTGCTACAGATTTAGAGGAGTAGGATCATTTTTTTATGATCTGTAAGATCCTCTGCGGTGACGTGAACAAACAAGTCCTCATGAGATAGAAGACATTTCCTCCTGCGGCGCTGCCTTTATTCCTCAGTGTCTGACGCACACATCCTCTTTTACTGAAATCACTTAGAATCTATAAAGATAACGCACACATTTTTCATAGAAAAACACACTGTGTGTCCTTATTCAATACTGATTTCTGAGGACACGAGTTTGTGGATCAGGTCTAAACTTTTTTCTAACCTGTCATACATTTAAATTCAACTTTATTCATAGAGCTCTTTTACTGTTTTACATAAAAAGAAATAAATACTTATTATAAATAATAGTAAAAGTAATCACACACACACGTTGTAAAACAGAGACAACAGTTCATAAAATCAAAACAAGGAAAGTTATGTTATTGGTGTTTTTAACATGTTCTTCTAGCATTTCATGATGATGGAGGATGTATAAATGAAATCATTTAAGCCTGAGGGAACAGAGGAAAAACATGCTTTTTGAAAAAGCTTTCAGCTGTGATGTAGAAACTTCACGTCTGGGTCACAAGATCTTTGTCTAGCAGACAAACAGATTCGTGTACGTCTTTGTTTTCCTCGTCTGAGCTGGAATCTGGATCAAAACAGTATGGCTGGATAGTTTGTTGCACCTGTGACGTTAGGTTGTAAGGGGCTGTAAGCTAGCGGGAGAGAGTGTAAACAAAGGGATGATGGGAAATAAACACAGACCAACTTGTGTGCCAAGAGTCCTGCTCAAAACTCAGAGGTGAATTTCTGAATAACTCTTGCTGCACAGCAGAAACTATGTCCCAGAAAACAACAGTTTTTTAAAATTTTTGCCAAAAACAGCATCATCATAATTAAAATCCTACGGGGAGTGCTTTGGAAATAGATCCAAAGATAATTGGAGTGGGACTCACATCCTCAGGCAGGCTGTTCCACAGGCAGTGGTATGTGGCCTTGCTGTGGGTTTTGGTTCTGACCTTGGGGAGCAACAGTGAACGTGCACCTGAGAACTGAGAGCTCTGGGAGGGTCACATACTAAAAGCAGTACTGTTAAAAAAAAAAAAGGTCCAGTTACATGAAGACTGCTAAAATAACCTTATAATGGATCTTAAAGCTGACAGGGAGCCAGATTTCCAAACTGGAATGGTGTTCCTTCTTTCAGATCTAGTTAGGAGGCAGGTTTCTGAGTTTTCACAAGCTGCAGCCGGGTAATGGTATTAATAGGAAGGAATCTGGTTCTGGAACGGGCCAAAAACAGATGATTTTGTTTCCCAGCTGCTTTGACCCAAACATTTTTCTCCCGTCTGTTCTGCTGCATGACCTGGTTTCAACAACCTTTAGATGACTTTAGTTCATGATAAGAACCCAAACCACCACCTGTCCACCTCTGTGCCTAAACATTGTGCAGGTTTTTTTCTGCTGACAGCCAGAAATCATGTCTGCATGTAAACCTCATCGTAGTGAAGCAGTTTGGTCACATCTCATCGAATACACCAAAACAGACTTACTTATTAAAACAACGTTTGGATCTCTTTGCCGTAGCAACCGGACAATGGGAGGGTGGACTTTTTAAATGTTTATCGCTTTGTTTTAGGGTTTTGGGTTTGGGTTTGAAATCGTTGTGGGAGGTGGTGGTTGTGGTGCTCAGCTATTAGCTCTGAATTTCATTTGGTAATTACAAATTATTGATCCTCATTTCAGGCTTTTTTATAGAAGTCCTGATTGCTGATTTCTGTGAGAGTCCAGAGCCTTGATCCTCATACTGTAGCTCAGTAAGTCCTGGGGGGCTGAACCCAGGGAGCAGATTGGGGCTCGTTAAAATCTGATTAAAGATCCCTAACTGAAGAATCGGGGCTCATTAAAGATGCTTTCTTTGTTGTTTTGAAAAAGTAAGGATGGCAGGCGCTCTTACAGGATGACAAACTACAGTTGAATAAATAAAACATGTGCAGGCTTTTGTTTGATCCAAATATTCACATTTTCAGGACTGTTGAAGAGGATTTTTGCCAAAAAATCCGATTTTTAAAAGGATCCCTTTGGGATGAAAGGAACAAAGTTGAGCTGGGCGAGACGGCCAAAAAAAAATCTCAGCTTTTTTCACACCAAATTGGATTTTTACTCTCTGCTTTTACTGTCTTTAAAAAAATACAAAGGACAGACTACATTTAACAAAGACTGTTTTATTTTAACGTCTCCTTTGGAAATCTGCTCAAACACAAAGTTCAACTAAATACAAGCTGTTAACATGTTTTCAGCTACAGCTAGCTTAAGCATCTCGTAAAGAGAAACTCTTCTTGTCTGTTCCAGATGTTGCAACAAATTTCTCGTACTCCCACTTTTGGCGGCTACGACCTTCTAGCAGGTTTTGCTGCGTGTGGTTTGATGCTCCAAGTTTGAAGTCACAACACCACTGGTCAACTTTTCATCTTTGATTCACCAGCCAAATTGGCCGGTAGATAAAGAAATCTACCAGTCAGGAACATTGTTTACCAGACAAATTACTATATTATTTTACAAAGAAAAACTATAGGTGTTAAAAACTATAGGTGTTAGTTTAAAAAAGTGATGTTATGTTGAATGCAGAGACGATGTCACAGCGAAACAAAAACATAAGATTAAAACAACAGTTTTAAATGACTCAGATTTCAAATCAGTCTTTGTTCTCTGCTTTTGGCATTTCACACAGTTATGAAGAGTTTAATTTTCTATCACAAATGAGTTGTTTCTTCTCTTTAGCACAGATAAAAAGCCCCCCTGTACTCCTATGAGGAGAGCAGACCTTCAGTCTGAACCACTGACATATATAGAGAATGAAAATTATTGTATTTTCTTAAGAAAAGGAAATAGCCCAAAATAATTTATAAATATTAAGAATGCGTCTTTAATTTCATCTAACTAAACTCAAATTAAAACTTGCTGAGCAGAAAATGTTCTCTTTTCTGTAATCTGCCTCCAGTTGATTCATTTCTCTCTGAAATCCTAACAAAAACAGCCTAAAAACCTGATGTTTTAGATTCTTGAGTCACTAAGATGCAGCGCGGGTGCAGTGGGGGCGTTTTTCAGCTCAACACCAGTTCTGTAATGTTAGATATTGTTGAGAAAGTTTCATTCAAATGTCTGTTATTATATTTAGAACATACTGTTTTGATGACTCTCTGTTGTTTTTTGTCTTAAATTTCGCTCTGTGAAAATATTCTCTGACTTTAAACCACTTTGTGGCTACAAACTGGCAACAAGCGTCACAGCTGGTTAGCATAGCATTGATTGTAGCATGAAAGCATTGGCGTGTAACAACACCACTGTCTCCAAATAAACACTGTTTTATTAAACTGTGTTGCTGCTGTGAGTCCAGGCGGTTTATCCTCCATTTCTGTTCGGATGCCGTTAAAAACCGCCACGTCCTGCTGCTCCTTTAGCCTCCATCAGCTACACAGAGAAGTGTACCGGAGCTACCGGAGTTCTCTTTTACATGTTGCGTGCGCTTGTAAATATTGTTTACCTCTGCTTGCTGCTGCTTTCTGTCTGCTTGTTGCAAGAGACAGACGGGCTGACTTCACGCCAAACAACTGAAGCCCGAGAAAGCAGAGAGCTGGGAAAAATAGTCTTTCATGCTAGTTAGCATTAGCCCAAATCAAAGTAAAAGTTTTTTCGTTCAGCCAGGGATTACCTTTTTTTTTTTAAAAAGGAAAGGAAAGTATTATTACAGTTAATATGGCAAATGGTTACCGAGTTGTGTCTGCCGATCACTGCTCTGGGTGAGTGACAGCTAACGAGACTTTAACATGAATTATGTATGACCACTAACATTTAGCCATGGAGGCGCTTAAAATACAGGAAACAAGCTTCAAGTGTCAAAATAAACTTCTGCTGTACTTTCAAAATACAAATATAAAGAGAAATTCTAAAAATACGCATCCCACCAAGAACAGCATCGTTGTGCCATGAATGACAAAAGTTAGTTCTTGTGGTGGAGAAATAAAGCATACTTTACAACTCAAATACTCTTCACACATCGCTGAGACTTTTCTCTGTGAATTTAAACTCTTTCCCTGCATTTTATTCATGTTTTAAAGGCTGGACGGAGATCATTCTGGTATAGATTTACATGTATGTTAAAAATATCACATACAGACACAAAATGTTCATCTTGAAGAGGAAATTCATTTAACACAATGTTGACCTTACAGTTTAATGGTTATTCTGGTCTGTTTCTAATGTCTTTTGGACTATTTCCTAAAGAACAAAGAAGAGTGGTCATATTTATGTCTTACTGCAACACAGAAGCTGTCAGCGAACAAGGTTTTTAACTTTCTATTCAGATGTAGCAAAAAGACTGTGCTGGTTTTTAAATGTGGAGGAATACTTTAACTGTTTGTCAGCCTGTTCTTTTATATGAGTAAGTCACTCTGGGGGCTTTATCCAAAGGAAAACATTTACTGCTCAGTTCAACATTATGAGGAAAAACTTGAAAGCCAAAGTTCAGGGTCGGGTCAGCTTCAAGTTAGTTTGTTTTTTCACTGGCGGATTGTTGTTGGTATTAAATTTATTTTTGTTTGTTGTTGATGAGCATAGAAAATGTGGATTTTATTTTGAAATAGCGTCTGGCCAAATGGGACAAAAATTCAAATTGTTCCGTCTCTGTGTTTTTACACATTACAGCATTGAACTGTTTAGATTTTCCTAACGACCTCATTACTCAGCAGAAAGTATTCAAACAAATGTGGTAAATGTGGCGTGTGGAGGGGTGGCATGCCTGCAGCGGAACGCCTTTACTCCTTTTTACTCCCTAAGACGAGGTTTGAGTTGTAAAACGTTTATGTTTGATCCCAGAATAAAAGTTGTTTAGTCAGCGTGAAGGGTCTTTTTCCTCTCTGTAAACTTACACTCGGCTGTTTCCTGTTGGCCAGCGTCCCTGGACTGGTTCCCCTCGGGCACTCGTTTAATTAAGGAGAGATTAATGAATCACGTTATAAAACAACAGCACTTTTAAAGCCAAGCGCAGGATTTGGCTGCAGCATGTTCAGGATTCTCTGCCTTTAAACGTTGGCTAGAACAGAAGTAACTGTTTAGAGACGCACGAATCCGAACTTCACAATCGAGAGGAAACCGCCTGAGGTCAGACATGGACAGTTCATGTGTTCAGGGACAGGAAAAGCTCTGCAAACGGAACCAGGTGGAAAACACCCACCTGAAGAAACATCTGCTAGATAGAAGGATTCAGCAAAGATGACTACAGGATTTGTACATTTTGCAAAGTGTTTCTGAGAGGACGGTTCATCTCCATGTCCTTTCACCCTGTCTGTCATGTTTGGGGTGTTGACCCGCCTGCTGTCTCTGTCCTCTTGCATGAAAGGATGCTGCAGGGGCCTGAGGAGGGACTGAGCCTGCCCCCCCATCTTTGATCCTCATCCCTCACAGCTTCGCCCCCCCATCATGAACCTGCTGTGCCGAGGGCGCCTGAAGCTGCTGGCGGCGTCCCTCACAGCCATCGTCCTGCTCACCTGGCTCTACCTGCTGGCTGGGAACCTGGAGAGTGAGTATGAGAACTTTCTTAAACGAAGACAGATTGAACCCAAATGACCTAGAACTGTGACGTAGGCCTGATTCAAGGAAAGACCGCAGAGGCGGGAATGGTTTCAGCAGTAATGGTGGAAAACTTGATTAATGTTCTGGGTCTCTGAGGCGTGAACGGCGTATGGATTTGTTGGATCGACACTTAAAGTGTTTTGTGATTCATCACTTGCACTGTTCCATGGATTTGTGGGTTATTCACATGCAGATGTGAGCGCCGTTTCATGTCGTCTGAACATCTACAGCAGGAATAGCCATCTCCAGGCCTCGAGGGCCGCAGTGTGTGTATGAGTTCCAGATATCCAAGCCCCACTCATGACTGATTACCTGCTGCAGGTGTGTCCAGCATTTTAGAACCTGACACAGCGTGGGATGTTGGAAAACATGCAGCGATGCCCTCGAGGCCTGGAGTTCCCCATCTCTGATCAACAGGATGTGCTGTGCAGGAATCCAATGCTTGGCCAGACTTTCTGTTCTGGGACAAAGCTTGGAATATGAAGGATGTGTATTATTTTGACATTCCATTTCATTGGTTAGTTTTAATATTAGTTTTCTTGTATAACAAAAACACTTTTCTTTTGTAGACACTACATATTTAAGGAACTCTTTTGACGAATTTAGCAAACATTTGATAGTAGTAGACAGTGAATGATTGCATGTCCTCTAGTCTCCATCCGTCAAACTGTCTTTGCTTTGCATCTGCAGCGGGAAGCTGATGCTGTGCTCTTCTTTCACCTTCATATACTCCTCATTAAACCAACGCAAGCAATGTCATGCTGTGAACGTCAGCAGCAGACAGCGAGTGTTGCTCTTGTACAGATTGCTGACTTCTTCTTCCTTCTGATAGCTGGCTCCCAGAATAGCAGGTTCAGGGATGACCAGGAAGTGGCTCATGATCTGGAGATTCCAGCAGGCTTGGAGAACCAGAGCTCCTCCTCCTCCTAGTCTACATGTCAGCTCCTTCACACTCAAAAACAACACGACATGAATGCATCCATCTAAAAATCCATCCAAAAGGCAAAGTAGAGCTACAGGGGTCCAAAGACAGTACCCCAGAGCAGAGCAGACCAGACTGCTTGGTTGCGGTGGCAGGTGACACTTCTGAAGCCTTGATCTCCACTGAGGCCAGAGGTGTGCTAAAGGAGGGCAGACGCAGGCCCACAAAGCTCACGAGGATCTAAACAATTCTTAAGAGATTCAAACAAAGAGGTAGAGGTAGTTCAAAAATCCATGATCAAGACACAATCCAGATTCTGAAAGTAAGCTTCATCTCTCAAAAAGACCCTTTTCTGCAGCTTTATGGGAATGCTCGAGCTGCTTCCTTTCAGTGTCAGTAGGGAACCTTTACTTTGTTATTAAAGTGTTGTTAACAGCAGTAACAGAACACTAGCTCCGTGATCCTTAAGCCTCCAGCCATGGAATGGCGCCAGGCTGAGGGTTAACTAGTAATAAGCGCCACTGAATGAAAACATAGCTCACTTTATGTCCTTGTTATTTATTATCTGTTTCTGAACAATGATTTACTTTGAAAAGCTGTCTCCACCACATCTCTGACTTTTTTGAATGCAAGGTGATCTCCTCAGTCACCTGCCTTACCTACATCTGTTTACCTTCTTAAAGCCACTGCTCTGGCAGGTAACACTTCATACATTACCACTAAAATATAACCCAGTGCTTGGTTAGTTGCAGTCTTGAACTAGTTTCTGTGTGTGTGTTATAGGTCTAGTTAGGAGACAGAACAGGAACTTTGCATTTACCAGAAATGTGAATTTATTCTGACAGGTTGTTCCCACAAACCAAACCAGCGACCAACCATCTAATGTTACCAGGATTCTCCTGTTAAAGGCATATTTAAGGGAATGGACAGAATTTTCTGTTTTATTGTTCATCCAGTTAGTTTTTTCTGGATATTTAATACTTGTATGCCAATGATCCAGGCTTATCATCACCATTAGTGTCAACAATGTACACAGACCTGCAACCGTCCATTAGAACATTGAGTTCAGCATCCATAAAGGATGAGCAGCATCAAGCTTGTGTGACTCTGACCTTGTATCTTTTTTAAAACACGTGAATGTCAGACGCATTTGACTGCATACTTCTGCCCCCCCAACCCGAGCTTTAAAAACAAAGGTTTCAAGAACGAAACAGCAGAGAAAGCAGGTCTTCACCTCCATGAGAGGCGATGAACTTTCATCCTCCTGGAGTTCAGCTGCTAAACAAGGAAAGAAACAAACGAAAGCAACCGCAAGGGCAGCAAGGCAGGAAAACATGGCAAAGGCAGAAACACAGTGACCACATGAGAAAACAGGTTTCAGAAATGCTTGGAGGAAGAGAAGAATGGAGGGAGAAAGATAAATCATAATAGCAAAGGAAAGAAAGATGAAGAGAAACGATGAGACAGTAGAGCTTCTTCTAAGCAGGAGGGGGCTTGTGCTGGAATATTTTCTGCAGATGATTAATCCTCATTCGCTGTTGTGCTCAGCATTCAGGGAGAATGGATGAGTGTGAGGGGGGATGAAGATCAGAGTTTCTGCACAGCAGCCACATCTAGAAAAGCATGCTTCCTGTTAGCAGGGGGGGTGTTTGGATGTGTGTGCGCGTTTATAATCTGCTGGCAGATTTAAAAATTCAAAAGAAAACAGCAGTTTTTTTGTCTGTCTTCTCTGCAGTCGCTCTGCTCTGACATTTCCGTCACGATGCTGCAGATCAGAGGCGCTAAGGCGCCGCTCTGTCGTCAGCTGATCTGACATGAACCTCTGCAGGAACACAGAAACCCACTCTGCTCTGCTGCAGGTCTCACCAGGAGGAAGAGCAGAAGGGGCTTTGTGTAGGTTTTTCAGACCTTAACAGTTAATAAATCTGCCGTATCACCAGTTGGCAAAAAGATGCATATTAGCATGTATGAACTGCAGCAAGAGCCTAAACATGCTGTGATTATTAAGGGCTAAGAGGAGCACGATGCACGCCTGTCCTTCTGGAATAAAGAAAGCAAATCCAAGCAGACCTACTTCATCAAAGGATGCTGTTTCTGTGGAGAACCAGAGCCTCACTGGTGTGATGAGGCTCACCAAGCTCAACTCTGCGAAGAAAACCAGTGTGGGTCATGGAGGCTTTGGGTGGAGGCCTCCCCCAAACACTGGCTCTGTTGGATGGAGGGAGAGAAAAAGGTGCAGAAAGACGAGAGGAAGTAGTGTGAGGAGCCAATTTTCAAGTGTGAGACTTGTAAGAACATTTTGCTCGTTGATTCTCGACATGTTTGTGCTGCAGTTGATAAAACACGCTGCTCCAAGTTTGCCAAGTGATGCTCCAGTGATGATGGCAGCTCAGATTTGCTGTCTGGGGTCAGGAGACTAAGAAGGCAGAGACTGTCAGCAGCTGATATTCCAGACTTTGTGAAAAGACCTTTTGGAGTTTGTCTCTATTTTTGAATTTTTGCTGCTCATTAGAAAACTTTGCTGCTCTTCAGAAAAATATACAGACCTCTGCCATTAGATTTGAGAGATGCTCAGGATTTCACATGAACATAGCAGTTCTGATCTGCTGTTTTCAGATGTTTTAAATAAAAAGATTATCACGTTTTCTTTGCGTTAGAATCATGTCCCGCCTCTCTCATGTGTCGACGGATTTCTAAATTCTGTGTCAACGTCAACCTCCTTCCTCTCCAACACCTCTGTGGGAACATTACAGTCAGTCTAGATAGATGTTACAAGCTGGGCTGGGATCCTTGACTGACAGATCCTGCACACTTGCTGCTGTTACTTTTGAAACAACATTTCTCTGGAATTTTGTCAGACAATGTTCTAAATTCTATGAGTTCTCTGTTGTTTTACAGGAACACGCACAGCTGTGACATGCTGGTGTAGCAGATGCTGCCGGCTGCAGCTCGTTTATACTCCATTTCCTTCACCAAACTTCTGACTGCAAAAACACAAACATAATGTGGACTTTGATTCCCGATGCACGAAATCACAATATGTTTAAAACATTTGATTTTCTCTGTCCTCCACCAAACCATCCATTTATCCCACCAACTATCCATTCAACCAAGCATCTATTTGTCCATCATTAAATCAACCCGCCATTCAACTATCTGTCCCTCCATCCATCCATCCATCCATCCATCCATCCATCCATCCATCCATCCATCCATCCATCCATCCATCCATCCACCCACTGATGAACCACCAAACAACCACTATCAAGTGTATCCTAATTTTTTAATGTGCTTTTCCCACACTTGAAAAGGGCTGAGCATCCAAGGTTGAAAGTCGATTTACTCAGACTGCCACTTTAGTTAATTCTCCAAATCTTTATTTAATCGATCAGCAGTCAAATAGGTAAAAACCTTAAACACACATAATAACAACAATAAATATTAACTTAATTAATTCAAATTCCATGTTCACAATAACAACCATTTTAATTAATAACTAAGCACTATAAAATGCTTTAATTACTGGTAAATCATTTGTGACACTTTTATTTTGTAGTGAATCCCCTTCCTTTAAAACAATGTTTTCAACAAAGAGCAACTACCCTTCTAATGATCCTTCACACCACATATTTACACAATTATTTAAAAGAAGAGTTTCCAAAGTACATCCGTGAGCTTAACATTCTGACTCCATAAACATGAAATTCTGACAGGTGCGCGAAGTACGCACGAGCGTTCTCAAAGTGCTCATTTAATCCCCACAACACGCCAAAGTGAACGAGAAAATAAGCAACTGCGCCGTTTTTGATGCTTGGACAAAGCCGCTTCTTACCGGCTGCCTCTTCAACAGTAGATCTATGGATGCTCAGTTGCATACAGGTAGGCAGGCATGCTTTACACACGCGCTAATGAAGTTTGTCTCACCGGTGCTTCGTTCCTGAACTAGGCGTGTGCATCGCCATTAAATGCCCGATGCAGTGCAATCACCTGCTCCACAGTTCCACCTCACGTGACCCTGTCAGACACCCAGCGCAACACCTCCCACTCGAGCTTTTTGTGCATGCACAAGTAAAGGTCGCATAAATAGAAGTGCCCGTTATAAAGTCTGTTATAAAGTTTAAGTTTCCGTTATAAAGTCTGTTCTTCGGTCGGAAGCAGGACCGCAAGGCGTCGAACATCCCGATGGAGTACCGCGCCGTTGACCGTCTTCTTCTCCCTCTGAGACTGAATGTTCGGGGTAGTAGACTCTTGCCTTGAATACGGCACACTGTGCCCTGGAACAACGAGAACGTCTACGTCCCGCACAACACCCTTGCAATCTGGAACAGCAGCCACGACTCTTCCAAGACGAAACTGACCTCGCAGAGAGTTCTGATCACACAGCCACACGACATCCCCTACAGCAATGTTCCGCTGTAGAGTGTGCCACTTGCTTCTGATGAAGAGATTTGGTCCGGCAAGCTGACACCATGCCCTCCAGAAGCTGTTGACTTGCATCTCAATTTCCTGTTGACGCTTGAAGGAATAACTTTAAAAACTGAAGGTCTTGACGTCTCCATTGTGACATGCTCGTCCCATTAGCAGAGTATTTGGTGTCACATATTGGATGGTACCCTCTTGGCTTTGGATTCGAGCATCGATTGGTCGTTCGTTTGCTAAATTTGCAGCAAGTTGAAGCGCGGTTAGGAATTCGCTGAAGGTTAGATTGACTGATTTATTTAGACTTTGAAGAGCTCTCTTCGCGATTCGAACCGCAGCTTCGGCAGCTCCATTCCGATGTGAAGAATCAGCAGGAAGCACTTTCCAAGTCCAGTTTGTACCATTTCTGATGGCATATTCCTCCAATTCAGCTTTGTTCTGCTCTTGAAGGAACTTGTATAGATCTTCAAGTACAGGTTTTGCCCCAATAAAGTTAGTCCCAGGGTCTGACCAATCCTTTTGGGGGTGTCCTCTCAGAGCAGTGAACCATTGGTAAGCCATCAGAAAGCTCTCTGTAGAGATACTGTTGACCATCTCAATGTGCAACGCTCTGCTTGCCATGCAGCTGAATACAACCCCCCCAGACTTTCATTGTCACCCTTTTCTTGACATCGTCTTTCACCAAGTAGGGACCGAACATGTCAACAGCAACAAACTGGAATGGTGCGGCAGGCCTTGTTCTTTCAATAGGCAAGTCACCCATGACTTGTTGACACACCCTCGCTTTTGCCTTACAACAAGTAATGCACTGATTAACAGTCTTTTGAGCGAGTCTTCGTCTTGTATAACCCAAGCTTTCTTCCTCATCCTTAGCAATGTTCCAGCAGCTCCTTCATGCCCTTCATCATGACCATGTCTTGCCAATAAACTTCCAAGCCAGCAGTTAGGAGGGATTAATGGTACACTGATTTTATCTTTCTTGAAGTATTGAATTCTGCCTCCACACAACAATAGTCCGCTTGCTTCATCCTTGTACACAATAAGCCTTTCAATAGTAGTATTGGGAAAGACAAAACCTTCCTGAGCTGCTGCACAGAGATCACGAAATGCATCTTCTCGTTCGTGCAATGTGGGGACTCCTGAGATCTTAATTGCCTCCCACTTTGGTCTTTCACTGTCTTTAACTTGAATGACTTGAAGGAACTTTTTAGCAGCTCTCCAAATGAAGGCGATAGTTCGAAGCAACTTCTGCAAATTACTGAAATGCTTTATATCCACCAGCTGATTGACAACAGTACCAGCAGGAGGTCTGTGCATTTCTTGACTCTTAATGGAGTGTAACTTTGCACTGGCTCTAGTTGTCACAGCTACAAACGCTTTCTTTTGAAGTTTAATGACATTTTCTCGTGCTGTACTAGCAAGCTCCCGCGCAGACTTGACTGGCCAACTGTTTTCTGGAAGGAAAAGAAACTTGGGGCCATTTTGCCATTCAGAGCATTGACCCAGTTCGTCTGGTCTGGCTCCTCTTGAGATAATGTCAGCAATGTTTAATGATCCAGGGATCCATAACCAGTCCTGAATGTCCGTACTGCTTTGGATTTCTCCGATCCTATTGGCAAAAAATTACTGATATCTGTAGCTCTCTCGCTGAACAGCGGCTAGCACAGTCTGGCTGTCTACCAGATGGAACCACTTCTTTACTTGAATGGTGCAATTTCTCTCAAAATGCTTTTTAAGCCTAGCAGCATAAACGGCACCACAGACCTCAGCCTTGACAGCGTCTCCCTTATGGTCCAATGGTGTCAATTTAGCTTTAGACTCAACCATCCGGATGACTGTATCCTGCTGACACCTCCACCTCAGGTACAACACCACCCCATAGGAGTGCTCACTACCGTCAGAAAATGTGATGCCACAAGGTGGACCTGTTGCGTTTGATGGTGTCAGCGCTCTGGGAAACCTTAGTTCATTAACCTCAGCATAGTTTTCAAGCAGGCATATGGCATCTTCCCGCAAACCGTCAGACAATGCAGTGTCCCACGTACTCTCCACTTGACTGTGTTTGCCTTTCACCTCCTGAAATGCTCTCCTGAAGAGAATTGCGCCCTTTTGTTTGACAGGTGTGACTAATCCAAGGGGGTCAAAGAGTCCAGAGACTTGGCTTAAGAGTTCTCTGCGAGTGAGCGGATTCGGTGCCTGTTGCCTTACTTCATCTTTTGACAAATCCTTTCCCAACCTCATCTTTTTCAGCTTTCTTGAAAAATTCACTGATACCATTAGGTGGAATTCATCAGTGACAGGAGTATATCCCATTCCGAGTGCTTTGTTATCCTCTTCTGACAGTTGGTTTGGGAGGACAAGAACTGTAGAATCTACTTCTCTCTTGTGGTCTTTTGGATGCTCCCTCCCACTTTGACCTGAGTAGATCCAAGGTTTGAGTTTAAACCCACCCGCTCTCAGAATCTGCTCAACATTCGTTGTTATTAGTTGAAGCTGACCCCAATCATTATTCGAGGTGAGTATATCATCAACATATGTATCTTCTTCAAGCACTCTCCGCTAAGCCTTGAGATGAGAAAATTCTGGTAAGTTTGCTGTCTCTCTCATGGCAACTTGAGCGATGCAGCCAGCAGGTTTATCGCCAATATTGACTCTAGTAATTGTGTATTCGCTGATTTCCTCTGTCCCAGAGTCTCTCCACAAAAAGCGGTGGAGGTGCATTTCTTTATCTTTAAGTCATACAGAGTTGTACATCTTCCTTATGTCACTGAGTGCAGCATGGACTCCTTGCCGGAACCGTATGAGAACAGCTCGAATGTTGTTCAGGACGTCTGGACCTTTAAGAAGGAGGTCGTTTAAGCTCTGGCCTTTGAACACCTGACTGCTTTTCCAAACGAGACACACAGGAGTGGTGACTGAATGGGGATTAGGAGCAACTAGATGGCTGATGTACCATACAGGTCCATTCCAACTACTTAACATTTTTCTGCGACAATTTGACAGCAGCTTTTCTTGCGACCATGTCGTGAACTTGACTTTTGTAAGCTTCTTTCCACCTTGGTTCTTTAGCAAGTTGCTGCTCTGTCCTCAGGAACGTTGCTTCCACTGCTTGCTTATTATTTGGCAAAACCGCTGGGTCAGATATCCACGGGTATTTTGCATGCCAGTGAGGTTTGTTAGAATGTTGATCTCTAGAATGTTGATATGTGAGACCACTTTTGATAATCTCAAACTCTCTCTCCTCAGAAAGACTCCTCTCTTTGCCTCCAGGCTGACACTTCCCGCACCGGCAGCCTCCACATTTTGGCTCACATGCAGCGCCGATGCTATCCCATTTCCACCACTTCAAGAAATCACAGCTGGTACTTGTGGCAGTTGTCAGTGTAGCTTTGAACGGTACATAAAACTCTTGTGGGTAACTTCTTTGTACCTTCCAGCAGCTGAACGCACAGAACGGGCAAAATGAGTTTCTGATGAGTGAGTAGTCACATCGATTCTTTCGAAGAGATCCGGATGAGAGCCTGCTACAGTTTTCCCCAAGGGACCATCCCACAGCACAAGATCTCCAACTGAACGCACCTTTTGAGGGACAAGCCTACCCTCTTTATGACTGATGAGAAGTTTGATTTTGGTGGGTCTTCTCAGCTCCTGGAGGGAAACGTCTGGGAAGATTTTCTGCAGTTTATTGGGTGAAACATGATGGTGGATCTCTGCAATACTGTCCAGATCATAACAGATCAATTGATGAGATCTCAACGTCCCCTTAGGGGTGCCAACCCGAATCTTCAGGAGGTAACGCTTTGTCTCTACAGTCACATGCATGCCACCCACTCCATGGACGAATAGAGTGACATCCTCGCTTCGCAAGTTTAGCTGTTCAGCTGCTTCATGGGTTATATAGTTGGTGTCCGACGCCAGATCTATCAGCGTTCCTAGCTGTTGTCCCGCATTAGCAGTGACTTCAAGAATCATCATGATAACAGGAAACTCTTGCAAGTGAGCTTCTTCCAGCAGCTTTCTGCTAACAACTGAGTTGAGTGTTTTCGCTGCTGTGTTACAAAACACATTTCGACATTGCTGTGCTAGCTCTGGGCTTAGTCTTCTTAAAAACTCTTCCTGGTCCTCAGTGCACCTTTTTCCAGCTTGAGATGAAGAGCTTGGCTTCAACTTTCCCTTGAATGAGCCTTTATTTCCATGGCTTGGACACAGGAGGTAGTGATGCTTCATTCTTCCTCTGCAGCTCTCACTCTTGCAGAAAAAAGTCGTTTTGCATTCACCTTCTTCATGAACTTCAAGGCAGTCTTTACACATTCCAGTTTTTTGAACTGCTTCTTTCTTTTCTTCCAAACTGAGAGATCTAAACTTCCTGCATCTGTACAGTTTTCGCTTATGTCCACTCTCTCCACAAACAATATAAGCTCCTTGTGGACTTGTAGCTTTGGTGGCTTTACTTCTGGCATGCTTTAGCTGTACTTTTGCCTCTTTCCTCAGAGGTTCTTCATCTCTTAATTGATCCAACTCCTCATAGATTCCCTCCTGACTCTTCAAGAATGAAAGCAGTATGTCAAAGCGGTCCTTTGAGGGTTCGACGCCGCTCTTCTCAGCCGCAAACATGAGCCACTCCTTCTTTAGTATTTCAGGTAGCTTGCTTTCTACGGACTTGGTCATCAAGGGATTTTTAAGAGCACCTGTATTACCAAGCTCAATTAGGTCATATAAAGCTTTTTCAACCATTCTTATGAGATCCACAATCCTTTTTGGCTGATGACCTTTAACACTAGGCAATGCTTGCAGTTCTTCAATGATTTCCAAGGCTATGGCAGTTTTATTTCCAAAACGGTTGTCCAGCACTCTGAAAATCTCTTCTGCTGATCCACATGTTGACAAACAAAGGTCCCTTGCCAGCTTTTCTTCTAGGCTGTCCAGTAGCTGAATTTTACGAACTTCCTTTGAACCAGTGGGCTCTCCCTGCGCTTTAAGCGCTTCCCAGTCCTTTTTCCATCTCTGAAAGTGTCTTTTACAGCCGTCAAACCTTGGAAGGGCAATTGGTTTCAGTTTTATTGCTGGTCCTTGATGGCAGGGAGCTACTGTTCGGATCACTTCTTGTTCAGCCTTGGATTGAATCAAGATAGCTTTTCGTGATGTCAGTTTAGCTGAGGCAATCTCAACTTCCTTTACTCTACGCTGAAGGTCTGCTTTCTCCTGTTCAGGTACCCACTGACTCCATTGACTGTAGGCCTCTTTTCTTGCCTTAACTCGCATTTCTACTTGGCTTAACATGAAGTTGTAAGCTTCCAGGCTTATGTCAGGAGCTGCAGTGGAGGCTGTGTAGCATTCTCCCTCAGCCAATTCAAGGCTTATTGATAATTCAGGGTGCCCAAAATTGGTCCAAATCACATCCTGAATTATCCTTTGCACTTCCTCCAGCTTCTCTTCACACTCCTCTGCTGTATTTTTAATGTCCCTGCATTGCTTCTCTTTCATGGTCCCTCCATCTTCATCCCAGGTCTCAGCCAGTGCTAACTCAAAATTATCATTTGCATCAATCACTTTGTCTGCCTCTCCTGCAACTTTTCCAAAGGCGTCTTTCAATTAATTGAGTGACATATTTTTGCATGACCTTGTCAGTGAATTAACAAGTCGAGAAAATGTCCTTTTGGCGACTGTTCTACTGGACTTGAGATGTTGCAAGGCTTTAGCTTCTGTCATTTTGGAGCTGAGGCGCAGGCTTTGGAGCTGAGGCGCAGGCTTTGGAGCTGAGGCGCAGGCTTTGGAGCTGAGGCGCAGGCTTTGGAGCTGAGGCGCAGGCTTCGGAGCTGAGGCGCAGGCTTTGTCCCTTGGCCAGTTTTGACTGGTAGCCGTCTTTTCTGTGGCTGGTCTTTACTGGAGCCGGTTTTTACTGTCAAGTGTATCCTAATTTTTTAATGTGCTTTTCCCACACTTGAAAAGGGCTGAGCATCCAAGGTTGAAAGTCGATTTACTCAGACTACCACTTTAGTTAATTCTCCAAACCTTTATTTAATCGATCAGCAGTCAAATAGGTAAAAACCTTAAACACACATAATGACAACAATAAATATTAACTTAATTAATTCAAATTCCATGTTCACAATAACAACCATTTTAATTAATAACTAAGCACTATAAAATGCTTTAATTACTGGTAAATCATTTTTGACACTTTTATTTTGCAGTGAATTCCCTTCCTTTAAAACAATGTTTTCAACAAAGAGCAACTACCCTTTTAATGATCCTTCACACCACACATTTACACAATTATTTAAAAGAAGAGTTTCCAAAGTACATCCGTGAGCTTAACATTCTGACTCCATAAACATGAAATTCTGACAGGTGCGCGAAGTACGCACGAGCGTTCTCAAAGTGCTCATTTAATCCCCACAACACGCCAAAGTGAACGAGAAAATAAGCAACTGCGCCTTTTTTGACGCTTGGACAAAGCCGCTTCTTACCGGCTGCCTCTTCAACAGTAGATCTATGGATGCTCAGTTGCATACAGGTAGGCAGGCATGCTTTACACACGCGCTAATGAAGTTTGTGTCTCACCGGTGCTTCGTTCCTGAACTAGGCATGTGCATCGCCATTAAATGCCCGACGCAGCGCAATCACCTGCTCCACAGTTCCACCTCACGTGACCCTGTCAGACACCCAGCGCAACAACCACCCATAAATCCATAATGCTGTACATCAATGCAACTAATCCTGCTACCAATCTGCCTAACCATCCATTAAAGCAATGATCTAACCAACCAACCTATCATCTGGTCATCCATCCATCAATGTATGCATCCAACCATACTTGTATACATTGACACACACCCAAACACAAACACACACTAGGAATAATGCTATTCTCTTTCCCCCAAGATTCAAGTAAAACCTTGATTTTTGGGTCATGACTTTGTTTTGTGTGGGTTCAACACTTGGTTTGTGTATTTAAAAAAAACAAACTGAAAAATACTTTGTTAAATTTGCTAATAAGTAGGTAAAACTAAAGAAAAATTCATTTCATTTAGTTTTTACTATGTCTGGTATATTGTAATGAAACACTGTTTGACACTTTTAATGTAACTATATTAGTATACAGTCAGGACACAACGATTCACTTTCCACATGATTCAGGTCAATGATATAACAAACGGTTTGGTTTTAAACTTAGAACTGTTGCAGCCCTATCAAATACATACAAACACACATACATAAATAACTATAGGGCATAAACAGACAGAACTCATTTACTTTAAGTCTCATCTTAAAAGGTATAGTTTACCAGTGAAGATAAATTTTTTGGTTCTTAGTTTTGTTTTTGGTCTATTCTTTTTTTTTTATTTTTATTTTTTTGCTATTCGAGGAAAATGCTAGACTGTGTGATATTAATAAATATCATATCATTGTGCTGCGGGGGCAGCAGTCTCAGCAAAGATGCCCAGAATTCCCTTTCCTCAGCCACTTCCCATGCCAAGAGACATAGTCTCAATAGTGTGTCCTGCATTTTTCTCGCGGTCGTCCACCCAGTGGGACATGCCCGGAACACCTCTCCAGGGAGGCATCCAGGAGGAATCCAGACCAGATGCCCGAGCCACCTCAACTGACTCCTCTCGATGTGGAGGAGCAGCAGTTCTACTCCGAGCTCCTCCCTGGTGATCGAGCTTCTTACCTTATCTGTAAGGGAGACCAAAATTGAGAGCTTTGCTTTGTGGCTCAGCTCTCAGCTCCACAACAAACCAGCATAGCGACCTTATAATGGTGGACGCTGCACCAATCTGCCTGTCGATCTCGTGCTCTGACCTTACCTCATTTGTGAACAAGACCCCAAGGCACTTAAACTCCTCCACCTGGGGAAGGAGCACTCCACCCACCCAGAGAGGACAAACCACCTTTCTCCGATCAGAACCATGGCCTCAGACTTAGTGGTGCTGACCCTCTGCTTCACAATCAGCTGCAAACCATTCCAGTGCCTGCTGGAGGTCCTGACTCGATGAAGCAACAGGACAACATCATCTGCAAAGAGCAGAGAGGAAATCCTGTGGTCCCTAAACAGACCCCCTCCAGACCCTGGCTGCACCTAGAAATTCTGTCCATAATGTCCCTGAAGAGAACCAGTGATAAAAGGAAGCTCTGCTGGAATCCAACATGCACCAGGAACAGGTCCGACTTACCACCGGCTATGTGACCCGAGCTCCTGCTCTGGTCATACAGAGACCGGACAGCCCTGAGTAAAGGTGCATTTGCATCGAACGCGATTTGTACGGCCAATTCATTTGGCCCGCCCTTTTCTAGCTGCACCGCGAATTTACTGCTCGCCGTGTGGCCAAAAATGTGTTCTCTAAGCTCACCTCCTCTGGGGGGAGCTAGCAGCTAATGTTCTTGATCACTACATGAAGCTTTGTCTGTATTTTAGTTACAATGCATGGAAGACACGATGATGTTTAGAGATCAGGTTTTTTCTCTTTCAAAGAGCTCTACAAAAACATCTGTGATCACGTCTCCATGGAGATCGCAGGACATCAAAAATAAATTAAAGAATATATAAACATTCTACCCACAAAAAAAGTAAACGTTAGAGATCAAACAGCAAACACTTCATAAAACCACCACTCCAGATGTAACCTGGTTCAAAACTCATTATTGTTACTTTTTCAATATATATTTGCATTTTATGAAGCATAAAGAATACATCATTTTTAAAACCGACAAGAAAATATAAACTAAAGGTTTCATAGATAACATTTATTTGTGTTAACTATGTATTACTAAAAAACTTATGGTTATAAAATAAACATTCCAATGACGTTTTAAATCCAAAGAATTATCCGGATGTTTTAAATCCAAACAATTATCCGGATGTTTTAAATCCAAAGAATTATCCAGATGTTTTAAATCCAAAGAATTATCCGGATGTTTTAAATCCAAAGAATTATCCGGAGGTTTTAAATCCAAAGAATTATCCGGATGTTTTAAATCCAAACAATTATCCGGATGTTTTAAATCCAAAGAATTATCGAGATGTTTTAAATCCAAAGAATGTTCCGGATGTTTTTACTCATATTTATAGTCATGTGTGTTCAGTAATTTAGCAGAAAAAAGATTCAATGAACTATGAAAGCGGGATTCCAACACGGGGTTCTTTAGAAAAGAAAAATTACAATGCATGTGGAGTAACCGCAGTCACCATGAGAGCAGATGACCCATGAGCGCGTTTCTCACTTTATAAAGACAGCTGCCAACAAAATGCTGAGTGAACCAGAGGCTCACTCTGGTTATCATGAAAGGATTTGTTCATTCATGGAGTTTTCATGGTTTTTAAACAGGAATCATGTGTTTCTGTTCTAACAGCATGTTGGTTGTATGTCTGAACACTTCAAAATGAAAACGTCACATTATTTGATCTGTTTTAAGTAGCTCACATGCTAAACAAGTGGGGGGGCCTTGCAGTGTTTGCGAATGAGAGGGGGTGCAAACCTGGACACCGAACAATGAAACAGCAGCAGTTCAACAAAAACATCGAAACGTTGGCTGTTAGCATGTGGCCATACCACCTACTCAGCGAGTTCACACATTTCATTGTGTTTGCGGTTTATGTGGCCCCCTCTGCTACTAGAACCCTGCAGACACAGCACCCACAGGCCCTGTTTCTCACATCTGGGGACTTGAACCACGCTTCCCCCGCTGACATCTGTCCTGCTAACATTCACACAGTATGTCATCTGCCCCACATGAGACAATAAAACACTGGACTAATTTTATGCAAATGCAAAGGAGGCATATTCTCCCCTGCCCCCCCGTTAAGAGTTGACCACAACATTGTCCATCTGCAATCTTTGTACGAGCCCATTGAGCTAAGGCACCCTACAGTGTCTGGTGTGGTGAAGAGGTGGACTCCTGAGAGCGAGGAAGCTCTAAGAGACGACTTTGACACCACTGTATGGACAGAGCTCTGTGACCCACACGGGGAGGACATTAATGGCATGAGTGCATCACGGACTACATAAACTTCTGCTTTGAGAACACTGGAGATGCTGAGGACAGCACAGAAGTAGAGAAGAAAGATCCGGAGTGCCAAGGCTGCGTATGGAAGGAGAATGTAGAACCAGCTGCTGGGGCAAAACATTGCTGGAGTGTGGAGAAGCCTCAAATATATTTCTGGCTTTAATTAAGACTTCAGACACAACCCAAACAGCTGCATCCTGCAGACGTTCTCTGATGACACTTCCAGCATCGGACTCATCATGGACGACGATGTCGCAGACTACAGAGGATTAATGCATTACTTTGTGGACTGGTGTCAGCAGAACCATCTCCTCATCAACCTGGGAAACCAAGGAGATGGTGGTAGAGTTCTGCAGACGCTGCCCCACTGCGCCCCCACCAGTGAACATCCAGGGAAGGAACATTGAGAGTGGACTTATAGGGGTACCTGTGTGTTCATCAACAATAAACTGGACTCACAACACGGAAGCACTGTACAGGAAGGGACAGAGCAGGCTCCACCTCCTGAGGAGACTGAGCTCCTTTGGACTGAGAGGGACACCCTGCAGGACAGCCTGTCTGCTCTGGAGAGCAGCTTCAGTGACAGACTGATTCACCCTCATCGTGGGAAAGAAGGGTTCCATAGATCCTTCCTTCCAGCAGCTGTCAGACTGTACAACAAGCACCGTTAACTTTGGACACATGTCACTAACAATAACCATGTGCAATACTGTGTTACCATGTAACCACTTGTTTTATATTCACTGCTATTTCTTTTTCTGTTTATTATTCTATAAATGTTTCCTTATTCTTGATTTCCTGTCCTATTCTCCTGTACTTTGCGTTGCAATGTTGGAATTTCCCCACTGTGGGACAAATAAACGATATCTTATCTTATCTTATCCTGTCTTGTCTTATCTTATCTTATCTTATCTTATCTTATCTTATCTTATCTTATCTTATCTTGTCTTGTCTTGTCTTGTCTTGTCTTATCTTATCTTATCTTATCTTATCTTATCTTATCTTATCTTGTCTTGTCTTGTCTTGTCTTGTCTTGTCTTGTCTTGTCTTGTCTTGTCTTGTCTTGTCTTGTCTTGTCTTGTCTTATCAAAACCCACAATTGTGAATTATTAAGGATATCTTTACTAGTGGTAGGTGTTCAAAAAATGATTGAGATTTAATACAACTTTCTTTCCAACATAAATATATGTGCTGGGCCTTTAGATAAGTCAAACAGTCAAACAAACCTTTTGCCTTTATTTTAATTTGATGTTGATAATAATGTAACAATCATTAGCTTCAACATTTGATGGGGCCTCTGTTTTGGTGCTTTAACCCTCTCCCCCCTCTCCCTGTCCAGACGGTCGTTCCTTCCTGTTGGCGCCCTGTCTGGCTGACTCGCAGGCCGCTCAGGTCTTGGAGCGAGCCGTCCTGGAGGCGCGGGTTCGAGAGGTGGAGGAGGAGAACCGTCAGATCCGACTGCAGCTCAGCCAATCGCAAGGAACGGCTGCCCAATTGGCAGAAGGAAACTATGGCAACCAGCAATGGGGCGCGTCTGCAGACACGGTGCCAGAAGAAGGCGACAACACGGCAGAGGAGAAGAACAACCACACAGACTGTCCACGCCCCCCCACCATCCAGAAGTGTGAGGTCAGGAAGGAGCTCTGCTCACCTCAGTGTGTCTAAAGTGTCTGAATCCTGGTGGAACCACACATGTTTCTGGATTTGGGTTTTGCCACTTCTTGCCCCTACAAACCTTGAATCTTGTTCACTTTATTTCGGTGTCTTTTGAAGACAGAAAGCATGTGGGGTGAAGCTTTGATAGAAGTTTCCTGCTGGTTGAATGGTGTCTGGACTTGCTTTGCTTTTCCTTCACAAGCTTATGTCTGTTTTTGTTATTTTGTTTTCAGGTCAGCCAAATATTTCACAAAAAGAAACATCTAAGTCTGAGTGATCATGCTAATGTTTCGGGTCCTGCAGTTTTTACACCGTTGTCCTCAGACAGAGTCAGAAGATGTGAGATAAAGACTTGAGCAGTGGTGGAGGGGAAGAGGGTTTCCTTGTCGTTTCTCTTGTTAGTATGAGGATTCAGGCTGTGGTACCCTCCTTGGTTGGTCAGAATTGAATAAGAGGATGATGACGGTCACAGGGCTGGAAGAGGTAGATGAGAAACGGGTCACCTTAAATCCTACCGCTTGGGCTGCTCCATGTGTGCCATCTTTGAGCTTTTTAAAGATGGTTCTTGCTGCAGAGCGGCTGAGCTCCTCCTTGTCTGTGTGGAGCAGATGCAGCATGAGCTGCCTGTCTTTGTACAGGAAGGTAGAACATTAGAAACTGTGATGAAGCTCATAGTGACCTCAGCTCTTGTGTCTCTGCAGCTCATCCATGTCGCGTGCGTTTGTGCCGGTCACAACGCCAGCAGAGACGTGGTCACGCTGGTCAAGTCGGTCCTCTTCCACAGGTAAAGCTGTCCACACTCTTCACCTTCCTCTTTCTGCCTCATATTTTCCATCTAATCTGACACATCTTTCCATAAGTTTGGGTCATTGATTGGATTAAAATATTATATCACAACACAAATGCATCAGTCAGAACCAACAATCAGACTTCTGACAGGTTTTTTATTGGTAGAGGGACCAGACAGGGTTGTCCACTCTCCCCCTCTCTTTTTGCTGTATTTATTGAACCTTTGGCTGCAGCAATAAGACAGCGTGAGAGCATTAAAGGAATTACAACAAAATACAGTACTCATAACATTAGTCTTTATGCTGATGACATATTACTTTTTCTAAACAATCCACATTCCATCAGTGAAACAACAATTAAACAATTAAATTAAACAAACTAATGAATTCTCCATCTCAGATTACTCAATTAACTGGAAGAAATCTGTTTTATTGTCACTGAATGGTAATGCCGAGCAAATGACCTCAATCCCAGTCAAATCAGGCAATATTAATTGTCTAGGTATTTATTTCTCTCCGAAACGATCAGAACTGGTGCAACTAAACTACACCCCATTACTGAAAAGTATACAGGATGATCTAATCCGCTGGGTCAACCTGCCTCTGTCACTCATGGGTAAGATAGCCACAGTAAAAATGAACATTTTACCCAAAGTCAATTATCTGTTCTCAATGATCCCCACACAACCACCACTAAAATGGTTCCAAACATTAGATTCAGCCATATCCAGCTTTTTATGGAACAATAAACCTGCAAGAATTAGTCTAAAAACTTTAAAATCTGGAAAAAGCTGTGGAGGCTTAGAATTACCAAACTTCCACAACTACTTTCTTGCCAACAGATTACAGTACATTTTAAGATGGTTAAAAAACAATCCAGAAACCAACCCATGGATGGATCTGGAACAGGCATTTTGTGGAAAGATCAACTTGTCAGATCTACCATTTATCAATTTTTATCAAAAATAAAAAAACTTGACTGCTACCAAAGTAGTAATATAAGTACTACTTTAACAGCCTGGTGGGATTTTCTTAAAATGTCAAACTCTTCACTTTTACCATGCAGGATGACACCCATCTGGAACAACCCAGACATTCTGATAAATAAAAAAATGTTGCACTTCCCTGTTTGGCAAGCAGGGGGCGTAAGACTACTCGAGCACTTAATTATTGACAGAAGACTCATAACACACCAAGAACTACAAGAAAAGCATGGAATACACAAATTCTTGGAATATCAGTAACTTAAACTGTAGATTTACAACTCTACCTTCCTTTTCCATTAGTCATCCTCTAACATCTATAATCCCCCCCCCCCTCCATCCGGTCCAACAAAAAAAACACAAACAAAATTACTATTAATAAAATTTTGTTTAAATTACAAAAGGGGCTTATACCAACATACATTTTGTGTTCCCAATGATTTATAACCCCTGATTGTAAGAGTAAAATCTGTCTAATGCAAGAGGCTCTCAGCTTATATCTGTTTACTCAGCTGTTGGACAGGTCGAGTAAAAAAAAAAAAAAAATCTGACACAGCTCTGCAGGTTCTTGAACGTGAAAGAAAAGTCTCTTCCTAATCTCTCTGAAGACTCCGAGCTGATCAGCTTTGACAGAGAACGGATTCTTCACTTTAATGCTGCTCAGACAGTTTTGTGGAATTATGGTTTAGTGCACATGTTGACTCTAGTGAAAAAAACTTCTCCCTTCCTTCAAATGGGCACTTTTCTTTGGGTCAAATCATTTGTATTTTCCTCACAAAAAGCTCCATCTGAACCTGAGTCTTTTTCTTCTCTGCATTTTCAGGAGAAATCCCCTCCATTTTCACTTCATCACCGACACAGTGGCCAACCGCATTCTGAGCTCTCTGTTCCGGTCCTGGATGGTCCCGTCCGTGCAGGTCAGCTTTTATGATGCAGATCAGCTGAAGGTGAGTTTTTCTGTCTGAGCTGATCATTTTTCCGGCTGGTAAACACCTTCATGTTTCATTTGGGAGCAGTTGTCGGATCGGGATGTGGTTTCAGCACCAAGAGCCTCAGTTCAGCATCAGTTTCACACCAGTCTGTGAAATCTTCAGCTCCATCTTTGCAGACATCTGATCATCCAGTCTGTTATCTGCATGCCTTCCTGCTGTGTCATTTTGAGGAAAGGAGCATCATCCTGGTTTCATCCAAAAGCCAAAGATCCAAACTGTGACTAAACCCCCACATGTTTTCTGTGATGTGTTTCATCTGATCTGTTATTTTCAGGTAACACTCACATGTGAACATCAGGTCGATTCATAAAACAGTTGGCCCAGTTTTTTGCACTTCTGTGGTCAGCTCCATTATCTAATATTTTCATACTTATTCGTTTCTTTTTTTAGGATTTTGGATGAAAAGTTGGACTTAAATGTGGGCGTGATTGTTTAATTGACTTGTGTCCATCCATCCTAAGCTCTGAAGTGTGTGTGTCCTAATGATCAGATGTACTGGATTTTTTGTTGTTGTTGTTAAAAGAAGCTGTTCAACAACATCGTCCACCTATTTTCAATACCCACTAATTCAATTTCAGGTTCACATGTTGCTGGAGCCTATCCCAGCCACTGTCTGGCAAAGGCGGGGTTCACCCTGGTCTGTGCACCAGTCCATCACTAAGGAACACAGAAAAATTCAGCCACATACAGACCTTGGGGCAATTTAGAATCAACAGTTGACCTATGAAACGTGTTCTTGGAATGTGTGAAGAAATGGATTATTCAAAGAAAACCCACAGATGAACGAGGAGAAGATCTAAACTCCACACAGTAAGCTCCCAGCCGGGGTTGGAACCAGGGCCTGACCACTACATCACTGTATGGCCCTGAAGGACATTTGCTTCTGTTAAAAAATGTTGCCTACAAAGGTCTGAGAAAACATGCTGTCAAATGAGCTCAAATCAAGCCAATGACAGTCTTATATCTGCACTGCATGAGCGAAAACACCTCAGTGGCCTAGTGGTCAGTGTCCTCCCCACTACGTTCAAGTCCGCATTTGGGTCATATCAAAGTGTCTTTTTTTTGGCACTGAATCAAGGCTACATTGGGGTGGGGTGGGGGTAAAACCCCCATATTGCTGTGACAGCAGGTGTGTCATAACCACAGGTTGACAAAATATGGCGGTCACTGTCCATTCGTCCATCCATCCATCTTCTTCCGCTCATCCGGGACCGGGTCGCGGGGGCAGCAGTCTAAGCAAAGATGCCCAGACATCCCTACTTCCTCCAGCTCCTCTGTGGGGCTCCTGAAGCATTCCCAGGCCAGTCGGGAGACATAGTCTCTCCAACGTGTCCTGGGTCTTCTCCGGGGCTTCCACCCAGTGGGACATGCCTGGAACACCTCTCCAGGGAAGCGTCCAGGAGGCATCCGGATCAGATGTCTGAGCCTCCTCAACTGGCTCCTCTGGATGTGGGGGAGAAGCGGCTCTACTCCAAGCTCCTCCCGGGTGACCAAGCTTCTCACCCTATCTCTAAGTGAGCTCCCAGCCACCTTACGGAAAAAGGTCATTTCACAAACCAGCATAGGGACCTTGTTCTTTCGTTCATGACCCAGAGGTCATGACCATAGGCGAGTATTGGGGCGTAGATCGACCGGTACTTTGAGAGCCTTGCTTTCTGGCTTAGCTTTATAGTAGTACACTAATGCGTTTTAGTAGTACACTAGTGCGTTTTAGTAGTACACTAGTGTTTAATAGTAGTACACTGGTGCGTTTTAGTAGTACACTAGTGCATTTTAGTAGTACACTAGTGCGTTACAGTAGTACACTAGTGCGTAATAGTAGTACACTAGTGCGTTTTAGTAGTACACTAGTGCATTTTAGTAGTACACTAGTGCGTAGTGTGTAATAGTAGTACACTAGTGCGTTATAGTAGTACACCAGTGCATTTTACTAGTACACTAGTGTGTAATAGTAGTACACTAGTGTGTAATAGTAGTACACTAGTGTGTAATAGTATTACAGTAGTGCGTTTTAGTAGTACACTAGTGTGTAATAGTAGTACACTAGTGTGTAATAGTATTACAGTAGTGCGTTTTAGTTGTACACTAGTGTGTTATAGTAGTACACTAGTGTGTAATAGTAGTACACTAGTGCGTTATAGTAGTACAGTAGTGTGTAATAGTAGTACACTACTGTGTAATAGTAGTACACTAGTGTGTAATAGTAGTACACTAGTGCATTATAGTAGTACACTAGTGTGTAATAGTAGTACACTACTGTGTTATAGTAGTACACTGGTGCGTAATAGTAGTACACTACTGTGTTATAGTAGTACACTGGTGCGTAATAGTAGTACACTACTGTGTTATAGTAGTACACTGGTGCGTAATAGTAGTACACTACTGTGTTATAGTAGTACACTGGTGCGTAATAGTAGTACACTACTGTGTTATAGTAGTACACTGGTGCGTAATAGTAGTACAGTAGTGTGTAATAGTAGTACACTAGTGCGTTACAGTAGTACACAAGTGTGTAATAGTATTACGGTAGTGCGTTTTAGTAGTACACTAGTGTGTAATAGTAGTACACTAGTGCGTTATAGTAGTACAGTAGTGTGTAATAGTAGTACACTACTGTGTAATAGTAGTACACTAGTGTGTAATAGTAATACAGTAGTGTGTAATAGTAGTACACTAGTGCATAATAGCAGAAGAATCAGAAAGTTGCACATTGACAACATCACAGCAGTGATGCGGCGCGTGACGTGTCCAGTGACACTTTGACCTGCGCTCGGAGTGATTCATAAATGTGATTCCGACTGTGACTCTTCAGGACTTTCACAGGGATACTGAAACCTGCTGAGCTACTGCTTCACTCAGATGAAAGCTAAATAAAAGCATCCAACGTTAACACCAGCTCTGAGCTGGTGGCTGTTCTCTCTGAGTGACTGCAAACTGAAGAAAAAGAATCTGTTTGGATTTGCACCTCTATCCTTTTTTTTGACACCACCAACCCCCCCCACGCTGTCTTTGTACTGAACAATGAGTCCTTTGTGCCGTCAGACACTTCGACCTGCAACCTCTTTTTCACTTTCCATTAACTGGCATTAAAGTGGAGAAAAACACAGGCGCCTCTAAGCCGATTATGTTTGGAGATGAGGCTCAGATCCAATTACTTAGAATGAAGAAAATTAATTAAAAGACTGTTTGCAGACTCTGAAATAACGTCTGTGCTTCAATGTACTGAATGTGGTTTGCTGCTCACTCTCATATGATTTAGAGCAGAGACGATTTTAAGTGGTCCACGCCATGCTTCCCTCTGTTCCAGTCCGAGGTGTCGTGGATTCCTAACAAGCATTACTCAGGTATTTACGGCTTGATGAAGCTGACGCTGACCAAAGCCCTGCCGCCTGACCTGAACAAAGTCATCGTCCTGGACACAGACATCACCTTTGCCACTGACATCGCTGAGCTCTGGGGTATCTTCAGGAAGTTCACTGGTGAGAGCCTCCCTCATGAACCTTTGAATCCTGAATGAATGAATCCTTTAGATCCAAATCAAAAACAGATTCAGTGTTTTGTTTTAGACTTCTAATCACTTTTTCCGTTGTTAATTCATTTGATGTATTTTGGTATTATTGGTTTATAAATATGTGTCACATACAGATACAAAGAATTCCATTCAAAATGGTAGATTATATAAAGTTTGACTTTAAAAACATTTTTCATAAGTGGATAAAGCACACATACCTGAAATAACAGCTACTTTTTGAAAATTAGGTCAAAGAAATGGCCAAACTAGACAACAAAACACTATTACTTTAACAGAAGAAAACTTCTGGATGAATATTGGTCAGCACAGCTTCAAATTAACATTTACTGTTATCACATCTTAAAATGAGTCCTCTCCACAGCTGCTGTCTTCAGGTGTCTGTCTCTGCAGATGTTTATGTCTGTTAAAATCTGTGACTGCAGGTCTTTGTGTCTGCAGGTGTTTGTGTCTGCGGGTGTTTGTGTCTACAGGTGTTTGTGTCTGTGGGTGTCTGTGTCTTCAGTTGACTGTGTCTACAGGTGTTTGTCTGCTGGTGTCTGTGTCTGCAGGTGTCCGTGTCTGCGGGTGTCTGTGTCTGCAGGTGTTTGTGTCTACAGGTATTTGTGTCTGCAGGTGTTTGTGTCTGTGGGTGTCTGTGTCTTCAGTTGACTGTGTCTACAGGTGTTTGTCTGCTGGTGTCTGTGTCTGCAGGTGTCCGTGTCTGCGGGTGTCTGTGTCTGCAGTTGTCTGTGTCTGCAGGTGTTTGTGTCTGCAGGTGTTTGTGTCTGCGGGTGTCTGTGTCTGCAGTTGTCTGTGTCTACAGGTGTTTGTGTCTACAGGTGTTTGTGTCTGCAGGTGTTTGTGTCTGCAGGTGTTTGTGTCTGTGGGTGTCTGTGTCTTCAGTTGTCTGTGTCTGCAGGTGTTTGTGTCTACAGGTGTTTGTGTCTGTGGGTGTCTGTGTCTTCAGTTGACTGTGTCTACAGGTGTTTGTCTGCTGGTGTCTGTGTCTGCAGGTGTCCGTGTCTGCGGGTGTCTGTGTCTGCAGTTGTCTGTGTCTGCAGGTGTTTGTGTCTGCAGGTGTTTGTGTCTGCGGGTGTCTGTGTCTGCAGTTGTCTGTGTCTACAGGTGTTTGTATCTTTAAGTGTTTTTTTTCACAGGTGTCTGTGTCTTCAGTCATTTATGTCTGCAGGTATCTGTGTCTGCAGGTATCTGTGTCTGCAGGTGTCTGTGTCTGCGGGTGTCTGTGTCTGCTGGTGTCTGTGTCTGCTGGTGTCTGTGTCTGCAGGTATTTGTGTCTTCAGTTGTTTATGTCTGTGGGTGTCTGTGTCTGCGGGTGTCTGTGTCTGCTGGTGTTTGTGTCTGCGGGAGTCTGTGTCTGCAGGTGTCTGTGTCTGCGGGAGTCTGTGTCTGAAGGTGTTTGTGTCTGTAGGTGTTTGTGTCTGCAGGTGTCTGTGTCTGCGGGAGTCTGTGTCTGCAGGTGTCTGTGTCTGCGGGAGTCTGTGTCTGCAGGTGTTTGTGTCTGTAGGTGTTTGTGTCTGCAGGTGTCTGTTTCTACTGGTGTCTGTGTCTGCAGGTGTTTGTGTCTTCAGTTGTTTATGTCTGCGGAGTCTGTGTCTGCAGGTGTTTGTGTCTGCGGGAGTCTGTGTCTGCAGGTGTCTGTGTCTGCGGGTGTCTGTGTCTGCAGTTGTCTGTGTCTGCAGGTGTTCGTGTCTTTAGTCATTTATGTCTGCAGCTGTTTGTGTCTGCAGTTGTTTGTGTCTGTAGGTGTTTGTGTCTGCAGGTGTTTGTGTCTGCAGTTGTTTGTGTCTGTAGGTGTTTGTGTCTGTAGGTGTTTGTGTCTGCAGGTGTTTGTGTCTGCAGTTGTTTGTGTCTGTAGGTGTTTGTGTCTGTAGGTGTTTGTGTCTGCAGGTGTCTGTGTCTGCGGGTGTCTGTGTCTGCAGTTGTTTGTATCTGCGGGTGTTTGTTTCTACTGGTGTCTGTGTCTGCAGGTATTTGTGTCTGCAGGTGTTTGTGTCTGCAGGAGCCTGTGTCTGCAGTTGTCTGTGTCTGCAGGTGTTCGTGTCTTTAGTCATTTATGTCTGCAGTTGTTTGTGTCTGTAGGTGTTCGTATCTGCAGGTGTTAGTATCTTCAAGTGTTTGTGTCTGCGGGTGTCCGTGTCTGCGGGTGTCTGTCTGCAGGTGTTTTTTTTGCAGGTGTCTGTGTCTGCGGGTGTCTGTGGGTGTCTGTGTCTGCGGGTGTTCTTGACAGTGATTATTGTCCTGATTTGCGGAGCCTTTAGGATATCCATCATTGTTACTTCTTGCTCATTTCTGCGTGTTTTTCAAATCTTTTAATGAGGTTACTGAAAGCGTTAGCTGCAGAAAATAAAATACTCCTGCACACATTTTCTTTCAGATAAGCAGGTGATTGGTCTGGTAGAGAACCAGAGCGACTGGTACCTGGGTAACCTGTGGAAGAACCACAAACCTTGGCCTGCACTTGGAAGAGGCTTTAACACAGGTAGAAGCTGATGAACTTGCTCTCCTTGCTGTTCCTGAAAACCCTGAAAGTGTTTAGAAGTCTTTACATCGTTGATCATTTCAGGTGTCATTCTTCTGTATCTGGAGCGGCTGCGGCGAATCAGTTGGGAGCAGATGTGGCGGCTAACAGCAGAAAGGGAGTTAATGAGCATGCTCAGTACATCGCTCGCTGATCAGGTCAGTAACATTCATAAAAAACAAAACTATTTGTTTAGAGGACCTCAGTTTCCCAACTTACTGTATGTTCCAAGTGGAACAAGCTCATCATTTCCTGATAAAAGGGGCTTGAATAATCAGATTACATTTGCTTTCTGCTTCCATTACAACAGTCAGTCTGCTTTAATTTGCATGGATCTAAGACTTTGTGGGTAAAATTCTGACCTGGATTCTTCATGAAAATCCACCGAAACGCCCCCACCTTGTATGCAGTTGATGGCAATATGCTGTCATTTCATTTTTTTACCATCCACCCATTAATGAAAGGACTTGTGGGCACTAAGGGGCAACCCTTTTTCAATCTCCCGTGAAACTGGTTTGAAACCAAAAGCAAACTACTGCACTTCCCTAAAAAGCGTAGTCATTGTATGTGCAGTGAAAGTCAAACCAGTCTTTGGCCAGTCAGGGACTTGGATTTGGTTGTCACAGATGGATGGCGTCCCTTTTAATTCATGGAAGTGCCAACCATTTTGAAACTGATCATGAAGGGGAAATGGTTAATTAGGGTTTGTGTCCAGACAGGCTTATGACACCAAGTCTTTCACATATAGGAATAGAGCTGTGAAACAACAATCCTGAAGCAAGATTCACCAGATTTGAAGCACTTTGATAGTTTAGGGGGCAGACATGCACTATACACGCAGTCCAGAACCCGTTCTGAACACGTGTGTCATGCCCGGTGTGAACGTTGTTTAAGAGTGCAGTCTGTGTTAGAGTGTTGCTTGTGATTCAGTTTTCTTTGTGGTTTTATGCTGATCTGTTTTGTGTTATTGACCCGACACATAACATGACAGTATCTGAGCTCTGGAAAATCCACCAGAATCTTCTGTTCTAGTCGAGTCCTCGTGTTCTGGACCACCTCTGATCCGATTCACTTCATCATCTTCACCTTCATCACTCAGAAGACCAGCAGCTCTTCTAATTCTAATGTGTGCGTCACCCTTCATGCAGGACATCTTCAATGCTTTCATAAAGCAGAACCCGGTCCTGGTCCACCGGCTGCCCTGCTTCTGGAATGTCCAGCTGTCGGACCACACCCGCTCTGAGCAGTGCTACACCGAGGTGTCTGACCTTAAGGTACAATCCAGAGTCGACCTGTGAGCGGCACTGACACACCTTCACACACACTTGGACACTCGTGCAGCCGGTTGGCTCCATGATGGCTGTATGTCAGGTCTGCCAGAGAAAACATGTAAACTGAAGTGGAACATTGGTATGAACTGAGTTCAGGAAAAACAATTCTTTGATCTCAGGTGATCCACTGGAACTCCCCGAAGAAGCTGAGAGTGAAGAACAAACACGTGGAGTTCTTCAGGAACCTTTACCTTACCTTCTTGGAGTATGATGGAAACCTGCTGCGGCGGGAACTGTTCGGGTGCCCGAGTCAGGCCAGCCCAGAAAGCATCCAGGTAAAACACAGACGTCAACAGATCCATCTACAGATACATCTGAGCTCTTTCCTGAAACATGTTGATTGTTGATCACAATGATGAGTCTGAGTGCAGGTAACCTGTACTAGAGTCCGTCAGAGTCTGCTTGGCCTGTCTGCTGTGATCGCTCTGACACAGTAAGGTGAACTGGGTCACAGATCAGAGGGCTCAGGCCCATACAGATTTGCTGTGACAGATTCTTGATGTGATTGTGGATACTTGATTTTTCATTTATTGGTGGATGCTGAGCTAATGAAAACAGGGCATTCTGCCGCCTACTGTCAGGGAGCTCTGTGATCAAACTCCGTCTCGTACAGGTCAGGAAGGATCTTCAGGTTTGAGTGCAGTTCACAGAACCTGTTTTTACATTCACAGTGATTCAATTTCAATTCAATTCAGTTTTCTTTATGTAGACCAATATCACAACACACTTGTCCCAATGGGCTACACACCAGTATTTATACAAAAGAACTAAAAGTCAGTCATAAAATCTAAACAATAGCTGGTTGTTAAACTAAACTATTTTTTAATGTAACCTTTATTTAACCAGGTAAAGAGATCAGGATCTCTTTTTCAAGGGTGACATGGTCAAGTGGTCAGTAGAACATATCTCAAAAATACAATGAGCGATGCATTTTTAATATGTACAATAGCAATTTTAAAGTTTGGGTGGAACAAAGTGAGCATACACTCTGAGAGCAGCTCCCAAAGTTTTACTTAAGGCAGGGAAATGAATCTAAACAGTTTCTTAGTTGCAAAGGTTGAGCAGCATTACATAAATAGAGTACAGTGCTTATACAGTGCCTTGGTTAACAGTGGAAGTGAGAAACATTAGCAAAATTGATGGAATCTTTTCCTATGCTAAACAGAATGAATGGAATAATCTAAATGAATCCAGTTCTTACAATTTAGTCGAGTTTGGATGGAGTTCCAGGCAGAGGAAGCAGAAAAACTGGGCTTGTTTCCAATATTTAGTTCGAACAAGGGGAACAAGCAGATGAAAAACATCACAAGAATGTAATGCATATTGACTGGCGGTTCTTTGAAGAAGAGAGATAAGACATGAGGGGACCAAACCAAGCAGCGCCTTAAGGACAAGAGTCATCCAGCGCGTGTACCTTCAGTGCGTGTACCTCCAGCGCGTGTACCTTCAGCGCGTGTACCTCCAGTGCGTGTACCTCCAGTGCGTGTACCTCCAGCGCGTGTACCTCCAGCGCGTGTACCTCCATTGAGTGTACCATAGGTGCGTGTACCTCCAGTGCGTGTACCTTCAGTGCGTGTACCTTCAGTGCTTGTACCTCCAGTGCGTGTACCTCCAGTGCGTTTACCTTCAGTGCTTGTACCTTCAGTGCATGTACCTCCAGTGCGTGTACCTCCAGTGCGTGTACATTCAGTGCGTGTACCTTCAGTGCGTGTACCTTCAGTGCGTGTACCTTCAGTGCTTGTACCTCCAGTGCGTGTACCTCCAGTGCGTTTACCTTCAGTGCTTGTACCTTCAGTGCATGTACCTCCAGTGCGTGTACCTTCAGTGCGTGTACATTCAGTGCGTGTACCTTCAGTGCGTGTACTTTCAGTGCGTGTACCTCCAGTGCGTGTACATTCAGTGCGTGTACCTTTAGTGCGTGTACCTAAAGTGCGTGTACTTTCAGTGCGTGTACCTTCAGTGCGTGTACTTTCAGTGCGTGTACTTTCAGTGCTTGTACCTCCAGTGCGTGTACCTCCAGTGCGTGTACCTCCAGCGCGTGTACCTCCATTGAGTGTACCATAGGTGCGTGTACCTCCAGTGCGTGTACCTTCAGTGCGTGTACCTCCAGTGCGTGTACCTTCAGTGCTTGTACCTTCAGTGTGTGTACTTTCAGTGTGTGTACCTTCAGTGTGTGTACCTTCAGTGCGTGTACCTCCAGTGCGTGTACCTTAAGTGCGTGTACCTCCAGTGCGTGTACCTCCAGTGCGTGTACCTTCAGTGCGTGTACCTTCAGTGCGTGTACCTTCAGTGCTTGTACCTTCAGTGTGTGTACTTTCAGTGTGTGTACCTTCAGTGTGTGTACTTTCAGTGCGTGTACCTTCAGTGCGTGTACCTTCAGTGCGTGTACTTTCAGTGCGTGTACCTTCAGTGCGTGTACCTTCAGTGCGTGTACCTTCAGTGCGTGTACCTTCAGTGCGTGTACTTTCAGTGCGTGTACTTTCAGTGCGTGTACCTTCAGTGCATGTACTTTCAGTGCGTGTACCTTCATTGCGTGTAACTTCAGTGCGTGTACCTTCAGTGCGTGTACCTTCAGTGCGTGTACCTTCAGTGCGTGTACTTTCAGTATGTGTACCTTCAGTGCGTGTACCTTCAGTGCGTGTACCTTCAGTGCGTGTACCTTCAGTATGTGTACCTTCAATATGTGTACCTGCGTGTGTTCAGAGAAGGCTATTCTGCTCTGGCAGATAGTTCACAGTGACGAGTGAACTAAACAGATCAAGCAAAACTGACTGGAAGGGCGAGATTGCCTGAAATGTTAAAGAATAATTAGCTTATCTCACTCTACAACTACATTTATGAAAAGTTTAGTAGATAAGCTTCATCCAGATGGAACTGGGTGTGTGAGACGAGACTGAAGGGAGGTCACAGCCAAAGACAGGAACACAGACGATCCACCTGGAATATCACCCGCTCCCCCTGAGAGGAATGGGAAAGCGGGACAACACATGAATCACACTGCACTAAACAGAGGTATGATTAACTAAATAAGAAAAATAATACTGGATAAATGATAAAGAATAGAAAAGTGACGTAATAGAGGACAGAATCTCAGTGCACCGTACTTTCCCCAACTTTTAACTTGCCTGCTAGCAACTAATTGGTATTGAAATTTAAACGTGTTAATGGTAAATTGCATGTAATATGGTACAGGTGGTCATAATAATAATAATGATGGAAAATCTGGCGTTTTAGCCTGTCAATATGAATATAATATTTTATTAATCTAATTTAAGACCCCGTAAACCCACTAAACTGGGAGGAAAGGCCACCATGGCCCGGTTTACCAAATCATCTTCCTTCTGCTAAGCTCCACAGAGAAATATTATAATGGATGTAATGAAAATATAATAATTCCTCCAAACTTCATTACAGTAGGTGATTTTGTGAAGCAGTAAATTAAATAATCTATGATTGCTAGCTAGTCTAGCGATAAACCTGTCCAAAGAGGAATGTTTTAAACCTAACTTTGAATGTAGAAACTGTTTCAGCCTCTTTTACATCATCTGGGAGCTTATTCCATAAAACAGGAGCTTGGTGGCTAAAGGCTCTACCTCCAACTGTGCTTTTAGAGATTCTAGGAACCACAAGCGTCCTGCACTTTTTGAGCAAAGTGTTCTGTTTGGTTGGTAAGATTCTATGAGATCTTTAATATAGGATGGGGCCATCCCATTCAAGGCCTTATAGGTTAGCAGGAGGATTTTGAACTTGATTCTAGATTCAACTGGGAGCCAGTGAAGTAAAGCTAACACAGCAGTAATGTGTTCTCTTCTGCTGGTTCCTGCTAACAATCTAGCTGAATCTAGCTTAAAGAACTTTTAGGACACGCTGCTAGCAAAGAGTTACAATAATCCAGCCTAGACATAACATATGCATGGATGAGTTTTTCAGCATCGCTTCTAGATAATATGTTTCTGATCCTAGAAATATTGCGTAGGTGAAAAAATGCAGTTTTACAAGCCTGTGATATGTGAGCCTTAAATGATAAATCCTGGTCAAATAAAACCTCCAGGTTTCTAACTGTGGGATTGGAGGCTATATTGACACCATCCAGGGAGACCATCTGAACAGGTAGGGCATCTCTGAGGTATTTTGGACCTAGCATAATGACCTCAGTTTTTCTGGGTTTAGGAGGAGGTAATTAACTGCCATCCAAATCTTGATGTAAAAAATGCAGGCACTAAGTTTCTATAAGTGGTCATTTTGGTCGGGCTTAATGGATAGATCCAAATGTGTATCATCTCAGAACAGTGAAAATTAATCCCGTGTTTCCTGATTATGTTCCCTAGAGGCAGAATGTAAAGCATAAACAGGATGGGTCCTAGAACTGAGCCCTGTGGGACTCCGTGGCTAACTTGACTGCAATGAGATGACTGTGCTTTTACATGAACAAACTGGTACCTATCAGATAAATAGGATTTAAACCACCGAAGGGCAGATCCTCTGATCCCTATGTCATGCTCTAGTCTCTGGAGTAAGATGCTGTGGTCTACAGTGTCAAAGGCTGCGCTAAGATCTAACGGGACCAGAATAGAGATTAGTCCCTTTTCTGTGGCCAGTAACAAGTCCTTAGTGACTCTAACTAGTGCAGTTTCAGTGCTAGGGTGAGGTCTGAACCCTGACTGGAAATCATCAAAGAGGCTATTGTCCTGTAGGTGGCAGTATAGCTGTTTAACTACCACTCTTTCTAATATCTTTGAGATAAAGGGGAGATTTGATATTGGTCTATAGTTGGCCAGAATGCCAGGATCTAAACTGGGCTTTTTAAAAAGAGGTTTAACAACTGCATATTTAAAAGACTGTGGCACATAACCTGTTTCTATGGAAGTATTTATAATTGTTTAAATTGATTAATTAATAAGGGAAAGGTTCCTTTAAAAAGTTTATTGGGGATTGGGTCTAAAAGACAAGTTGAGCTTTTGGAGGATTTAATAAGTGATGTTAATTTTGCTAGATCTACAGCAGTGAAGCAGTCTAATGTTACAGAGGTTTCTATAGATGCCTTTGTTTTTACTGTTTTAGCCTGTTCTGGGCTGATAGTAGGGATAACTTTGTTCAGCTTTTGTCTAATATTTAGGATTTTACAATCAAAGAATGAAAGAAATTCCTCAGAGCTGAGAGTAGCAGGAATATGTGGTTCCACTGAGCTGTGACTGCTGGTCAGTCTGGCTATAGTACTAAAAAGAAATCTGAGATTATTTCCATTCTGTGCTATTAAAGCTGAATAGTATTGGGTTCTGGCTTTACGCAGAGATTTTCTATAGTTTAAAAGGCTATATTTCCAGCTATTAAGGGACTGCTCTGAGCCGGATCGGCGCCATTCTCTTTCTAACTTACGGGTTACTTGTTTAAGGGAACGTGTTTCAGCATCAAACAACGGTGATACTCGGTTTTGTCTAAACAGTTTTGGTTTCAAAGGAGCAACGACATCAAGTGTTCTCCAGAGGGTCTCCATGGAGTCATTAACAAACTGATAATTTTTCTGGGACTGAAACTATGGGAGCTGCTCTCAGAGTGTTTGCTCAGCATGTTACTAAGTAATGGTTGGACTGTAAGTTTAAATTCAGATACAGAACGGTCAGTCACTGTTCTTCTGAGCTGTTCTTTATTTATTGGAGTGGTGGAATTCTCTAGAACAAACTGAAAGGTGATTAGAAAGTGATCTGAGAGTGTGGGTTTATGAGGGAGCACACTCAGCTGATCTCTATACCATGAGTTAAAACAAGGTCCAGGGTCTGCTTGTGATAGTGAGTGAGTTTGTGTGAAAACAACATTATCTAATAAAGCTGAGAAATCATTTCCTAGACAGTCACTAGAGTCATCGACATGAATATTAAAATCCCCTACTATTATTATTTTATTAGAATCTAAAACAATAGTTGATAGAAAGTCTGCAAACTCAGTTAAAAATTATACTAGTAGTTTTTACTTTTAGGTTTCTGTGTTTCACTTTCAATTGCCTTTCAGCACATAACCTAAAGCTTATGTGACAGCTCGTCCACATATCTTATCATTTTATCAAAAAAACTCACCTCCTGACAGCTACAGGATCATATTGTGAGACAAAATGAATCCACCATGTCAAAAGGCGCTGTGACGCTCAATTTCACTACAAAAAAAGGCATCAAAGCTTCAGTGAGGCGGCTTTTGGACACAGCTCACGGCTGTGGGTCGCCTCAAATCTCGCTTCCCACGAGACTTGAGTCAGGTGTGCCACCGGAAGTAGGTCGCAGCTGTTTGCAGCGCCAGCCTCTGCGGGAGGTCAGACAGTTGAGAGAAACATCTGGAAGTTGTTGGAGTTTGAGCTGCAAACATCAAAAATATGAAAATCAAACCAAATAACATCATTCTTTAGGCCCCAGAGATTTCTGAGGAGCCTGAAGACTCTTTATTTCCTCACAGCCTCTGGGTGCTCTTTTGTCTTCAGCTGCAGGCAGCTCTGGAGGAGCTGGATGAGGACGATCAATGCTACGACTTCCGGCGCGAGCGGCTCACTGTACACAGAGTGCACCTGGAATTCCTGCAGTACGAGTACAAGCCCACTGAGGATGATGTGACACTGGTGGCCCAGCTCTCCATGGACAGGTACCAACACATGATTGGACAAACGACAGGAAAATGAAACCACATTTTTGTTTAACTGAGATTCAAAGAGTTTGCTTTAAAAAACAACAAAGAACTGCATGAAATTTTCCAACCAGAATGTCCTCTAACAAACATTCCTGATTTCTTCTGTTAAGATAATGTGAACATGTTCAGCATCAGTATGAAGCAGGAGATGCAGCTTGAAGGCTGGTGGGATGTCCTGCAGCAGAACGCTTATTTAACTGTTTATCTCCCACAAAAAAGGAAATAATACTTTGAATTTTCTAGAGGGACAGCTTTAACATTTACAGTATAGTTGTTAGTATTTTAATAAACCATTAAAGGCCTAGTCTGATCATATTTTGTAAAACTGTTCCCAGTGGTCTTGTCATTATGATTGTGTGGTTTTTTGCCAAAAACCTGTGTTGTTTTCTAGAGTGTGGTTTCTGCAGAGTGGCAGGAGTTCATTAGTCTTAGTTGTCGGCGGGACTGTCGGCACAAAGCTCAGACAAGCTGGAAGCTCCCAGCTCAGACGAGGAAAACAAAGACGTTCATGGATCTGCAGTATTTGTCTGCCAGTGGATGTATCAGAATGGAGCGGAGCATGAAGACCACCCAGCATGATTTCTACCTCACAAATACCATCTTTTTCAAACCACGTTTTTTTCATTTGCTAATAATTCAAAACAATTTGAATAAAGAAATACTTAGAAATGCAGTTGAGCTTAATTTTTATGCCATCCATCATCATAAAAATGACACAGGAACATGTGTCATTTTTATGACCAAAACTCAAACTGTCAGATTAGGCCTTTAAAGAAGAATTGCTCATTTATCTACAAAAGTCCGGATCATAAATGTATCCCTGCCTTCGCCCTTCCTCAGCAGACGGTTCACTGGATCGCAGACAGTGTGTCTTCTGGACTCTGATGTTGTGGTTCTTCTGGCTTTAGGCTGCAGATGCTGGAGGCCATCTGTAAGCACTGGGAGGGCCCCATCAGCCTGGCGCTCTACATGTCCGACGCTGAGGCGCAACAGTTCCTCCGCTACGCCCAGGCGTCTGAAGTCCTCAAGAACCGCAAGAACGTGGCCTACCACATCGTCTACAAGGAGGGACAGTTCTACCCCGTCAACCTGCTGAGGAACGTGGCTCTGAAGAATGCCAACACCGCCTACGTGTTCCTGACTGACGTGGACTTCCTGCCCATGTATGGACTGTATGATTACCTCAGGTAAGACTCCACCATCACCACCCATTATGATTGGTTTTTCCTCCCAAAAATGTATTCTCCAAATCCTCCATCTGTGCGTTAAAGTGACTCATTTTTAGATTCTTTAAACTGATTAATGGAGTCCATAATGTCAAGAGAGCAATTATAAAATCAGATTAATTGGGATTTGGGAGAAATGAGCAGAGCTGACAAGCAGAGGAGGTGGTGTCGTTCTGGAGCGGGGGATGGGGGTTTGCAGGACTGAGCTGCTCATTTCATCCCGCTGCCGAGTTCTGCTCCTGCTGGGGAGGACGTGCAGCACAGTCGCCTTCAATCCAGCTCTGCATCACCTGATCTGCTTCATGATCGCTGGAACAAAGCTGTGAAAGACAGGGGAACCCTGACGTCTGCTGCTGCTGCAGGACCATGCAGCTCCTTCACATCACTGCACATGCGCCCTTCCTCCTGCATGTAGGTCCCAGAAGACATCCTAAACCAACCACCATCCCCAGATGAATCCTGGGAAGTTTGAGTCCAGCATCAGCTGATAGCAAAGCACCAAATCGTGAAGATGCAGATTCTGCAGCTGATGTGCTGGTGAAGAACCAGCCTCTGCTGCAGTCAACAGTCCCTGAGCAGAGACTGAAGCTGTCAGAGGAGAACAGAAGCTGCATGACAAAACACTGAAACATTCTTCAAGCATTGTGTGAATCTCGTCTTTCGTATCTGTCAGTAGAGTTTCCTGTTTTCTGTCTGCTTGATGTCTGACAGTACAGATGTTCTGATTGTTGGCTGCTCTTCCTTCCGTTTTTCCAGCATCCCGGAGTCCACGTTGTTTTAAAAACTCTCAGGTTGTGTCTTCATTTCCTCACTGCTGACTGCACTAAATAGTGCCTTCCCATTTGTGTCTGGGTGTCCGAATCTACAAGTCCAAAATCCTGTGCCCTAGAAATTTCTGCAAAAACTAGTGTGCATTATATTTGAAAAGTTTGTCATTTAAAAAATGTAAATGTTAATACATTTTTGTATAAATCCTCCACGTTTTCATCATCAGTGGACCTATTAAAAGTCTTAGTAAAGTGTTCATATTTCTTAGGTTTTTACTCGAGCAGATGTGTGACATCATGTGGACATGTGTCCAAATTGCATTCAAGTCCAGGTAACTGGAAAGTCCTGCACTAAAAAGTCTTTAGTCTGTCATGGGGTTATGAGGGCATTCAGACAGGTCAGGTGATGGTTTCCTGATGTCCCGACCCGTCTGCTGGTGTAGAATCTGCAGCTGAGTGTCGCCTCCTGTTTTATGCCACAGAAGGTCCGTGGTGCATCTGGACATGGAGAACTCCAAGAAGGCTCTTGTGGTTCCAGCTTTCGAGACTCTGCGTTACCGCCTGTCCTTTCCCAAATCTAAAGCCGAGCTGCTCTCCATGCTGGACATGGGGACTCTCTACACCTTCAGGTGTCAAAAGCAAGACTTTGCAATAGTTAATGCCTGGATGACAGAAGGCGGGACCTAACAAAAGCCCTGTTCTCTTGCCTCTCCAGGTACCACGTGTGGCCCAAGGGTCACGCTCCAACCAACTACGCTAAATGGCGAACGGCCACCACCCCCTACAGAGTGGAGTGGGAGCCGGACTTTGAGCCGTATGTGGTGGTGAGGCGAGACTGTCCGGAGTATGACCAGCGCTTTGTGGGCTTTGGCTGGAACAAGGTTTCCCACATTATTGAGCTGGATGCACAGGTATGTTTGCATCAGAGGATGCAGGGTTCCTGCAGGGTCTCAAAACGCTTAAAAACATTGAATTTACAAATTTGGAAATAAAAAATAATACAAATTCCCAAAATACCATCTTCCTTTTTTGTATTTAAAATCATTCCTAGTGGTCTTATAATAAAGATTATGCCGTTTTTTTGAGACATATTCTCTGCAGCGCAACAGGAGTTCATTAGAAATTCACCTCTGAGTTGTGGGTGGAACGGTTGGCGTGGAAGTAACACTCCAGTGATATCCCATCATGCCTTTGCCTACACTCTCTCCCACTAGCTGATAGCCCCTCACAACCTCAAGCAAACATTAGTGTAGCAAAAAACCCAGCAGGCAGTATCAGAACGATCCAGTTCTGATCCAGATTCCAGCTCAGACAAGGAAAATGAAGATGAACATGGATCTATTTATCTGCACGTGGATGGATCCAAATGGAACAGAGCAGGGAGCTTGTGGCCCACCAGGTACATTTCTATGTCACAAATGTGACCTTCAAGCGGCATTTGTCTGCTCCTGAATCACAACACAATTGGCCTTGGTTAAAACTAATGCCACGTGATGCTTTAGAGGCTTATGGCGATGTGTGAAAACTCAGGACAATGGAATTGAAGGCGTTACAGACTACCACGCCACATCTACAAAGCACTTGATGTACGTCCCAGGAAAAAGACAAACTCTTTCGATCAAGTTCCTGCCAGCTATCCAGTAGCTGCTAATGGACCGTCTGCAGCCCAACATCGCATCCAGCTAAAGTCAATCTGTATGAGACTTTTAGATCCACAACAAGGTGGAAAGCAGAGGTTTTGTGGACTTTAAACACTGTTGCCTTCAGTGAAACGAGCGCATTTCAGAACTTTTTAAGTGTGTGTTCCCCGACTCTGACATTTCCAAAACTTCAGTTCAGTAAAGTTAGCGAGATGTTCACAAATTCAAAGCTGACAGCAACTCTCAGTTTGTCTTAACATAAACGATGGCCCACAAAGGCATTTCAGCAGGAAAAGATCCGTTTCTGTTGTGTATTTTCTATAAAAACACATTTTCAAGCTATTCCAAGGCACTAATTTAGACTTAGAAAGGTAGATGACGGAGGAAGAAGACCAGGCGTCAAACCCAGCTTGTTCGATGTTTATTTTTTACTTTTTAATTCATGATTTGTATTTCACAGTCAGAAGTACTGTGTTCTTTTAATTTTGTTCTGAAACTCAAGGATTTTCTTTTCTTCATCGATAGGACTGGGAAAAAGGCAAAGAAATTGGTCTTAGTTTTTGTTATGCATGGTGTTAAAAGGTCTTTAATTAACATAAAGAAACTCGTACAAATCCTGTCGTAAGACTACCCCAAGAAACGTCATGGAAGTGGAATGTACCATTGCTTTAGTGTGGTAAATGTACGGTGAACTATTTGTAAGTTAATGGAAGTTTCATGCACGGGCGATGCTTTCGTAAGGTGTTCTTATGCCCCACACAAGTCATGAGGAAGGGATGACTTCTGGCCTTGCTAACCACGTGCAAATTCTGCACGCACAGCGTGTGCATGTAATACGCAAGTGTCCGTAGGACTCCTGTAGAATATCTGTATAGACTTAAATGTGCATAAACACTTTCCCTTGACGGGTCCATCAGGTGGTCTACGACCTTCAAATCATGTGTTTAGGTTTACCCATTTTTCCCACAGAGAGGCAGCGGAGACTGCGGCTTAAGCAGGAGCGTGGGGTCACGTTCAGGTGTGAACAGGATGTCCTAGAAAAGGACAGCCTTGTTCTTGGAGCACCTCATCTTGTTCCTCCTCTCTGAACGTTTGCTTCTCTCTCTTCAGGAGTACGACTTGATGGTTCTGCCCAACGCCTTCATGATCCACATGCCCCACGCTCCAAGCTTTGACATCTCCAAGTTTCGCACCAGCTCCAGCTATCGCAATTGTCTGAACACCCTGAAGGATGAATTCCACCAGGATCTGTCCAGGAAGTACGGCGCTGCAGCTCTCAAGTACCTTACAGCTCAAAGGAACATCTAGAGCCGTGACCTGCTGAGTCAGCAAGCTGGTCGGCTCCCGAGGGCTGAAAACGGACCAAGACTGCTGTGCAGCAAAGCGTCACATGAGGAATCGGTTAAGCTTTACACTCCTTGGAGCATATTTGGGCTTCTGTCCATTCATTTCCTGTCAACAGGGAGGAGCTGCGCTGACAAAAACTGAGTGGACAGCAGCATGCTGGGCCTCCTGCCAGCAGGATTCTGCTGAAACGGGACCAGCTACAAGGCTAGAGAACTTCCATCTTCCTGCAATTTGTTCTGACAATCAGGCCTTTTTGAACCAGCGTGTCTGAGAGGATCCGGGACTCGGTGGGATGTTTGTCACTTTGGAAAAACTGCAGCCAAGTGGGGAATGATCTAAGCCTTACCCTGATATTTACGGAGATATTTAATGGTCTTTGCTCTGCATAACTCCACACCAATGATCGGGAACATGTGCAGTTGCTAATTTTTACTGCAGCTTTATAGCAAAATCTTCTTTCAGTTTCATATTTTTGGACCTTCTTTTGGGGAAATCCATGAAGTTGCGGTGACGCCGCAGAGTTCAGAGACGCTGTGTTTTCACATGAGTGTGTAGTCCAGACGAGTGCGTGTCTGTGTGTATTGTGCATCTATGAGTGCACGTTTGTTTGGTTGCAACCATGTCTGGGTTTTGTTGTGAGTCTGAGTGTGTATATCAGGTGTGTGTTTGGTACATCTTCAGCTCCTGCAGGTTTTTGTGTGTGTGTGTTGTGTTCATCTTTATCTCCTGTGCGCGTGTGTGTTGTCTCAGCTGCTTCCGTCTTGCATGCTTGAACTGCGTGTTCTTTCCTGACAGGAGTTGCTATTTTCTGTCCTCCATCATCCAGCAGAGAGAGATGAGGTGATTGACAGGGTCCAAGTCTCGCAGCACGTGCAAAGCAACACGTGCACTGTGGGCCATAACAGTGTCACAAATGACAGTGGTGTGTTTGTGGAGAAGGTTTGAGCTTCTCATTTGTGTGGAAGGTCTGATCACTGGACTTTGTGCCGTCTACTGAAAACCTTTTACTTGCTGGTTATGAAGTCCAACTGAAATGAGTAAAAGTATCACTGACCTGCTGCCTCAGTTTTCCCGTCATTCAGAGTCTTCAGGGAGAGGGGGAGTCATGGCTGCAGGATGGAACCAGGAGCTTGCTTCTCACATTCTGCTGGAGACTCCAAACTCTGCTAGCTCATGAGAATGTTTGACAACAGCTGTGGTTTGGACTGAGAAGTGTTCTCTGCTTTCACTTGTTGCAACTTGATGCATCTGGAATGAGCCTGAGTGATGAGAACTGAGAGAGGAAGATCAGACCAACTTCAGAGAGGCTGGTTGGTCCGAAAGAACGGGTTAAACTTCAGTCTGGTCAAGAATTCATGCTACCAGTTAATGAGTCTTCCAGTTTGTGCTGAGTGGTGGTGTTTGCTTCATGTCAGAAATGCAGCCTGCTGACTGGATGACAAGAAGAACCATTATAGCAAAAGAAGAACTTCCTCTTTTGTTCAAATCTCAGAGTAAACATTTGGTTTCATCACCAGAGCTGAACTCCAGCCTGAGCTGCTGAGGCTGTGTGGACACAAAGCCCTTCCATGGTGGTCATTTGTGAGCTTCTGTGGTCTGCCGAGAGGACCATTGGTTCCAACCTTCCCTCCATTCAGGACCTGTACCGGTCCAGGGTCAGGAAGGAACAGATCCCTCACATCTGGACACAGTGTTTTGGGTCTCCTCTCCTTGGGGCGGCGCTTCAGAACTATGTGTGCCAAAACCACTCGCCACAAAGTCAGCTTCTTCCCCCGAGCCATCAGTGTGATGAACTCCAGACCAGTCATAGCGTTTGGAACAGAAACATGAGAACTGTTCCACTGGAATAACTGCTGTGTTTTATTTTTACCTTTTAGTAATACTTTATTTTTCTTCCATCTATTTATACTTTTCCTTGTTGCACATGAGAGCTTAAGACACTGGAGTTAAATTCCTTGTAGATGCACTGTACCAGGCCAATGAAGCAGATTCTGGTGACAGCATCCTGTTATCCTCAGAAATGGCTTGCAGGGCAGCGAGCTGCTCATTTCAGTTGGACCAGAACCGTTTGTATTTCTTTTTTTGTGTTTGTTCATCGTCACAGAACAGTCAGAAGATCAGTGGTTGATTTTCTCTGATGGTTCTGGGCCGGTCCTTGTTTCCTCTGGGATGAAAGACCTCACTGCTGTTGGATGTTTCCTGACCAAAACTGGTTTCTGTTGGTGCACATGCGCACAAGAAAATTTACAGTCCTCTGTGCTGCTTTGAGTTTACACTGGCTTAGTTTTAAAAAGTTTGGATTTTTCTTACTTTTTGTTTTCCACTTGCATGTGCAGAATGATCAGGAGCAAAAACCCAGATCCCCCAAACGTCAGCATTGGGGTAGTGAGCGTTGCATCAGGACGATGGCGTCTCACAGAATGCTCCGCCCCCCCATCCACAGCGCCTCCATGCCCCTGTTGTTGATTGTGGTAAATGCTAGTGCCTTTGCTGTTTCATGAAACTGGATATCGATTGTACGGCTGAACGGACGAGCCTGGGACAGTCAGGCACTCTATTTATTATTGTTGACTTAAATCTGTCATATTTTTCTAAGTGCTTTAAATAAACTGGCCTTTTTGTAAGTCATTTGTCCAGGTTTCTGTTCCAAACACTCTGCTTGAGCTGACGGGGGGTGGGGGGGTATCACAGGGGTCTATCTTGGGACATCCAGTGAAATGACTCCACCAAGGTCAGAGCCTTTAAGCCGCCAAGGCTTCCAAGTGTGTAATTGGTCCTGAGAAATGACCAATTAAAGCAACTCTGCATTACTTTGGATGAATAGTTCCTTTGAATGAAAAGTAAAATTTAAATCACAGTGAAAACAATTGTGTTCAGAACTGTCCCTGCATTTTGTGTTAAAGTTAATTCATCTATAATATAGTAATGCGAAGCAATGCTTTAGCTTTACTAAGAAAAGTCCAGCTGCTAACAGGGGTGAAATGCTAACGTGGAAGCCGTCAGTTTTCCATTGAAACGCACTCAAAGGATTCAAGCAGAGAAGACGTTTTTTATTCAAACAACACCAAACATTTGAAAGCCTCTAATAATCCGAGTTTTTCATGTCATATTGGTCACTTTTCGTCCTGACATTAAAAAAAAAAACTGTAACTCTGTGAACTGCAGCATCTACAACTATTCTCCTCCTTTCAGCTGAGCTTCATGGACATTCCCATCATGCAATGCCCTTGGGGATCTAACAGTGACTATCCCTTTTTTATCACTGGCTCTCACAATCTCCACCAGAAGAACAATATTTTAAACTGAGAAAAAAAGTCTGCTTTGGTGTCGCTGCAGACTGCAGCGGCTCAGGTTCCCTACCTTGAATCTGCATGTTTGGCTCTCTGGCTCATGCAGAGCGTGATCCAGAACCACATGAGTCTTCCTGCATTTGTCTGTCCTCGAGCATCAGCACAGCTGCTTTGCTTCACACCTTCAGGGCTCTTTGCAATGACTTATCTATGATTACTGGTCTTTTAATGATGATTGCAGCCAAAATCTAAAATCTTCTGTCATTTTGCATAGCGGCAGGAGTTTCTTAGAAATTCGCCTCTGAGTTGTGGGCGGGAAAACTGGCACCGAGCAACCCCCCCCTCCCCTTTCCATTGCTGAAAGCTCAGAGCAGGAACTTGTGGTTTGGACAGTGTACTTTCACAGGTATAAGCTGGACATAAACAAGGTCTTTTTCAAAGTCACATTCTTTCATCTGGTTCTGATTTACAATGATTTGAGTAAAGAAATCACAGAAATGCAAATGCAATCCTAATTTGTTCATAACCTCCAATAAAGAGAAGAGCATGTTACCTCTTTAACAGTTGAGCTTTAATTCCAGTGGTGACATTCTTCCTCTTAACGTAACTATTCAACCGTTGATGCGATTCCAGCTGAATCTGAAACGGCTTTCCAATGACAAGCAACACTATATGTTACCATTAATGTGTTCCATACCGGCGCCAGGCCGATATGAAAAGTCTGAAGGGGCCAGCAACCACTGAAACGTATCGGAACAATGTTCCAATTGGACCGAACACAGAGAAAGGAAATTGGTGTCCCCCCCCCCCACCACCAATACACCCACAAAGCATACTGCTCTTGATGCAGAGATTTAAGCTCTGATAAAGTAAAATATATTTAAAAAAACATGAACCAGAAAATGAAGCAATAACCGTGAACAAAGACAAGTGTTTTCTTTATTTTTTGTGCACAATACAAGAGTAAAACAATGGAGTCAAAAAGACGTTGAGCTTTTCTGACACCATTCTCTAGTGGTCAAGTAGCAATTCCAGGGTTCCTGAAGGGTCTTTAAAAGTCTTATATTTGGATATATGGGTCTTACAAATGGTGCTGTTTAATGCTTTTTCCAAATGACTTTTCTGGTGTAAAGTTTAACGTTTTAAACTTTTGCTGTGTGAGTAAAGCGCGCTGTGCACCATTACGCCGGATGCCAACTGCTGATTAAAAGGACAAAAAGGAAGGCACCCATTTCAGCCGTAAAACACAGCGTAAAGTACAAAGAGGTGAGAAGCTAGTTTTAAACATCACGAAATGTACATTTATCGAGGCGTGGATGGAAAAAGCACCTTCAGAGTTGATTAAAAATGGATGCTGGTTGTCGTTTTTGAGGCGTATTGCATGATGTCCAAAAAGAGATTGCAACTTTGAGTATTGGTTTGAAGGCATTAGACGCCCACGCTAAATCTACAAAACGCTTGATACGTGTCAGAGGAAAAGAAAATACTCCATCGATCTCTCGCTGCGTTCTCAACAGCTTGCCAGCAGTAGGTCCTGGCCAACGCGCCCCTCATGCCCCTACACCGCCTGCAGCGAGAGCGGACCAGAACACAGCCTTTGGGTCCACACCAACTCTGAAGGCAGAGGTGTTGTGGACTCTTCACACTGCACCAGGCAGGCCTTCAACAGAAATGATGCATTTCCTCATTCTGAGATTGCTAAAACATTTTCTTGTGGAGCCTCAAAATCAAAACAGTGGGATGCACATGTCCATTTGTGGAGTGAAGGGCAGGTTCAGTCAAGATATTTGAAGTTAATCCAAAAGACACAAAAGATTAGATTAAAAAAATGCCCTTTTTTCCCACAAACTTCCAGCCTGTAATGCAAGGTAATACAATCAAAGCAGCAACATATTTCACTGCAGCTGAGGATGCAGACGACCTGCTAACACTTTCAAACACTTTCATCTCGTCTCTGAAGGACATGGGGAAAAGCATGAAGCTCTGTGAAGCAACTGAAGCTGTTGGTGCTTTGATGAGCCTTCTTTTGGGTTCAGGTTGACATGGTTTTCTTCAGATTTCTACAGTCTTACTAAAAAGAATAAAATGAAGTTAAAACTAAAAGGTAAATCATAAAAACAGTGTCTGCTAGGTCCCTGAATGATGGCTCCGCCTCCATCACCATAGAAGGTTCTGTCCCCGTCATTACAGGCTGGGCTTGCAGACACTAAAGCTACAGTCACCAAACTTTCAGTCTAACCATACTGTCCTATTACAACAATGATTTTGGAAGAAAATCAGTTTTTAAAAACCAAACATGACCATATTTACATTCATAACGTTCCTAAAAATGTAATAAAGGGATTTTCTCCCGAAATCTTTGTTGTAATTTGCTCTATGGACGACGTATTTCCACGTTTGGTCCTTGACCGCTCAATCCTTTCTGTTTATGTTGTCTACATTGAAATAGTAGAGTATTTGGAGTTAACAAGATTTCTTTTGGAGCAACCAAAGTCACCATAACTGATGTTACGCACATTGTTTTTCTTTCTAGCAAAACACTCCAACACACGCTGCTGTGTGTCATCCTACACAGCAAACCTTTAAGGTAATTTGCTAAAGCTGATGTTACTCACATGTATTTACATATGATCAGCTCAGAAACTGACGGAAATCCATGTTGGTGACACGTAATACGTGGAGCCAGTATGCAGATTGCTGCAAGTATGTTAAACGTGTCCACGGCTAACTGTTGTTACTGGTCGTACAAATAGTTAATATTAAAGTCTCGTTAGATGTCACTCACCCAGAGCGCGGGGCGCAGTGATCAGCAGACACAACTTAGGAACCATTTGTCATATGAACCGTGACCCTTGCCTTAACCTTTCCTCTGGGTCCTTGCGACCAAAAAAAAGTTCAGCCCTGGCTGAACATAGTGAACTAAGTGCAAATAGTCGCTTTCATTTGGGCTAATGCTAACTAGCATGAAAGACACATCTAATGACCGCAGTTGTTATCGTTATGACCTGTTAGTTGTGTTTTCATTCCTCCACAGCAACGAGTACTGGTAAGCAAAGCAGCAGCCAGGACCAGAAATGAAGTCCATTTGAACTTAGAAAGGTAGACGATGGAGGAATAAGACCAGGCTCTGTGGTGGAAAATTAGAGATCCAGTGTAATGAAGAAATGTTTCTCAAGTAGTTTTAAGAGTATTTATTCAACAAAGAAAAAGAAGCCTGCAGAGAAATGCATGGAAAGATCTACAGAGCTCTGGAGGGATGAAGGGGCAGTGGCCCTTTATACAGTGACACAAACAAACTAATCAGAAACTTAAGATAGGGACGTAAGGATTCATATCTACGATGGACAAGACATTCTGACATTCTGTTTTCTTCATTGTTTATTTGGACTTCACATTCAAAGTACAGCATTATTTTATTATTGTTCTGACAATCAAGGATTTCCTTTTATTCCTCTATAGAGCTAGAAAGTGGGCAGAGAAATTCATGTGTGCTTATCCAGTCTTACTGTAAAAATGACTTTAAAAGTCTTACATTTAAGTTGGAAAAAGGTAGATGTGAGGTAAACCACAGCTTTTTCTCAAGTGTCTTTGGTTTTAAGAAAATCTCTGTACAAACTTCTTATACATATATTAGTGGACTTTGGTTTGTTTGTATGATGTGTGTTATTTAAAGTTCCCACAGCTGTCGGGCTGTTGAGTTTTACTAAAATTAGAGCTAGCAATGTCCATTTGTATTCTTAAAGTCATCATGTGACCAAAGAATCTGTCTCCCTGTCTGGAGAGGTGACCAGCGCTCTGGAGCTATAATGAAGCCGTCACAGGACCGGGCGACCGAGGGCCCATTATTAGCGTCAAAGTCAAGGCAAGATCAATGTTGAGCCAAACCACAAAAAAAAAAAAGAAGAAAGAGCCGTCCACCAGGACTTATCCTTTTCAGATCAATGGCTGTAATGACTGCCCCCCCCTATCTTTTTCTGCTCCCCACTAGCTCAATAGAAAGGAGGATAGCACGTCGTCTCTCTCTGCCATGATTAGCTCTCAGAGGGTAAAGTGTGATGTATGGATGCAGTGCTGGTTATTGTCCTGTCTGCTGGGACCAGGCCCGGGGAAAAGGCTTTAATATAATGTACTTTTCTCACCCATTTATTTATGCAAGAGTTCGTCTAAACAGAAAGGATGGTGTGACAAACACACAAGCTGTTCCTTTAAAGGGAAATGTTCTGCTGCTAAAAGGTCAAACACCTTGGATGAAAGGCTAACCTGAGGGAATGTTTCCAGCAGTGCTTTAAGTGGCCAACAAGAAGTGGCGGGACTCTCTTTCATGGAAATCGAAACATAAAATGCAGAGAATCAATTAAAAAAGTCCTTTATTATGCGTCATAATATGAAATAAGAAAGAGGGAAGAGTGACAGCAGCACATTCAAGTTCCTTTCAAAATAAAATTCAGTGTCAAAAAAGATCCTCCTGAAGCAGTAAATTTACTTGCACTTGTTGTTCTGCAATTCTCTCATTGAAGAACTTTGCTTCTGAACAGAAACTATAGGTACTGCTGTGCAGCAGAAGAGAAGAGTTTTACTTGTTCTTTAAAAAGAATAGAATTTTTCCAGAAGAGCTTTGACATGTTAACAGGAACAGCCCATTCCAGATGACAGCTCCTGTTAACAGGAACATATTGGAAACTTTATAAATCCAGCGCACAAACAGGCTTATAAACATTACCAACAAGATCCCGTTTAAAATTTTAAAGTTTCTAATCTGCTTCTTAGCTGCTTTTCTTGCAAGCTCCTCCTCTTTCACCCACAACGCCTTCATCTGCGTGTTTAGCTCCTCCCCCTTAACATTGATCTTCAGGGCGTCCTCTCTTTTGAGAATGTTGGCAGCTCGCTCAGGCAGGATGCTCTCCTGTCTTTTCCTGATTTTCCTCTCCTTTCTGGGATAAAGCTCTGTGCGGTAGTGGCTGCCTCCGTGCAGGGTCACCTGGGTCTGATCTTCTGGGGTTTTGTTGTTGAAGACGTGAAAGCCTCTGCTGCACTTGCGGATGAAGTTGCGGAGGTTGTTGTCGCTCTCTGTGATAATATCGTTGATAGTCTTTAGATCTAGGCGATCTACGTGAGTGAAAGCACAATGGTGTGGTCCCAGACTCTGGGGCCAAACTTTGCTTCGATCAGAGTGTTGGTGTCATGGTTTTCCTGTGTCATCCTTCCCACAGGGACCACTAACACAAATGCATGGGGGCCCGGTTCCTGGAGCTTCACCCGCATGAAAATCTCCCGAAAGATTTCTTCCTTGTTTCAATCTTTCTCAAAAAGCCCAGGGTGTGTCGATAACGGCGACCGGTATGTCCTCAACCAACCCAACCTCCTTGTCACAGTGGATTGTGACTCTCTTCAGCCTCATGTCAGATTTGAACACCATCCTGTTAAGGACGGTGTTTCCACTCGAGCTTTTGCCTGCGCTGCTCTTTCCATGATCCTCAGGGGCTCTGTGAACACACACAATTATCACTAAGCAATCTCCAATTAGTGGTGCTGTGATGGACCTACACCCAGCAGTGACTGGGATAGGCTTCAGCAACCCAAGATCAATCCCTCTAAAAATGGAATAAAATTCCTTTGATGCTACATTCACAACAGGCATGTGACACACTTTTAAGGAAGTGCTAAAAAAAGCATGCTTGATGCGCGTTGAGTCCATGGTGTTCACACTGGACAAACAGGGAGGGCCTTCTTCTTCTTTTGCTAGTGCATGTCCAGCAGTTGGAAGAGGCTTGCTGAAAGCTCTGTTTGCACCCTCTGCCAGTAGCTTAGAGCCCCTCACGCTCCAAAACTTATATTACCACTGCAAAAATATGGTAATATTAGAGCTTTCCAGCTGTATAGTTTGGAGTCTGCAACTGGATGCATTGGAGCAGAGCAAAGAGCTTGTAGCCAGCACAGCATATGTTCTACGTCACAAATACAATCTATTTCACACAGCATTTTTTTGTGATTCACAACCATTTAAATATAAAAATACTCAGAAATGCAATTTAAGCTTAATTTTCTTCATATGTGCCCTCCATTTGAGTCTGAGTCTCTCAAACCGCTTCGCTAGCCTGGCTGTGGATTGTCCGGCTCCTTCGACAGCGGCTCAGTCTACTCCTGACCTGGGCTCCGTCGTTGAGTTCTCTGCTCTTCGGAGAGACACCATGGAGATTCTGGGGGAACATGGAAGGACCGCAGGTGACAGCAACCCAGCTCGGACTCCGAGGATTACCGCGAAAACCTCATCTGGATCAGAGGAGCGTCGCTGGTTGGAGCGACGGTCTTGCGCCTTCTTATCTGTCTGACCTTTTAGTTAAATATGAACCCTGGCGGACCCTGAGATCCTCTGGCACTGGTCTTCTAACCATTCCAGCTGTAAAAACCAAAACCTACGGAGAGGCATCCTTTCAGTATTATGGCCCTCGTTTGTGGAACGGTCTGCCAGAGGATCTAAGAGCTGCAGAGAGCATAGATGTTTTTAAGAAAAGGCTCAACACCCACCTTTTTAACCTGGCTTTCATATAATTTTTACTTTGTATCTTTTACCTATTTATCTATTATCTATTTTATAATGTTTTATCAATTTACAATAAATTATTAATTTATTATAAATTCCTCAGTATAATGTTTTATTGTTGGTTATTTGCTTTTATCAATATGTTTACTTTTAATTTAATTGAATTTTTATTTTGTTTCCGGTGCTTCCTCAGTTGGGTTCTCTCTCTCTGGATCGGCTGCCGTTCAGCTGCGGCGGCTCTGGATGGGGAACTGCATCGCTGCCTAGCTGTGGTGAGGCGGGTCCCTGCTTGTGTCGCTGCATTTGGTTGGCTGTGCCACTATTCCCACCAAGAACACCGCTCTGAAAGGTGAGAACGCCGATCTGAAAAGTGAGAACACCGATCAGAAAAGTGAGAACACCGATCTAAAAGGTGAACTACAGCGCCTGAACGAGCTTCTCCACCAGAAAGATCAGATGTTGGCGGATGCTGAGATGAAGGTGGATTACTTCTTAGAGCAGATGAACCACAGGAAAGAACGTTTAGCAAAAGCTAAAACCTCTTTGAAACAGCTTAAAGAAGAAAAGTCCTCTGAAATCTCTCAGCTGACAGAGGCTCTCCAGCAAAAAGAAGACCTCTCCAGCAAAATAAGACGAGACGACCAGGGCGGATGATGCTGAGAGACGCTTAGCTCAGCAGCAGTAAGAAAATGTCCATGCACACGCTGCAATGGTCCATTTAGAACGCAAATTTCAAAAGAAGAGGGAGGAAATGGAAATGGAAAAGGAGCGTTGTTTAATTACCATCAGTTGGCACGGACAGACACACAAAATCAGCTGGCTCTAGAAAGACAAGAATGGCAGAGAAGAAACACCTCCCTGATGCAGGAAATAGCTCACTTAAGATGAGCTCATGAGGAAAGTGTTGCCGAAACTCACAAAGGTGAAAAGACCTTTTTGGAATTGCTTTCTGTTGTCGACAAAGGGGTGGAAAAATTAAAAGAAACGAACAGAGAAAAAGACACGATCATCAAAAGTTCTGAAGTCATCTTCAAGGAAAATCTGGTCAAACAAGAGCAACAGCTTGAGGAGGTAAAACAGGCCTATCACAAGAAGAATATAGACCTGAGATCTACATTATACCAAACGGAAGAGAATGTCAATCAAGAGAGGATCAAAACAAATCAGGTATGACCAAGAGGTAGAGGAGTCCACCAAATTAAGAGCTGCTTTGGCCAAAGTCCAGAAAGAACTAGATGACCAAATGCAGCAGAGGGCAAAAGAAAAGTCCACCCTCTCACAAGAAGTTGCTCACCAGAAGGAAGATGTAAAGAAGAAAGAGACCATCATCTTCAGTAATACTGAAGAGGCTTTCATGGAGCAACTTGATCAAGTCCAGCAGGAGGTTGATAAGCTGAAAAAGAAGACACAAAAGGAAACCGCTGGTCAGAGGTTTCTGAACCTATTCAGAAAGTCCAGTAAAAAAGACTAAAACGCAGTCTTGCAGTGTGAGTGTAAACTTGTATATTTGTGTATACCTATGTATGTAGGACAAATTTTTAAATGTATGTATTTATCTGTTTATCTATGGTTTCTTATTTATATATGTGGGTGTTTGTGTTTGTATTTTTTTAAAACAGAAAAAAAAATGCATAAAATAAAATAGTAGGTTTAGATGTACAAAACATCATGACAGGAAAAAGAGAAAAATGGACAATCTGTTATGTTTGTGTGTGTTTTGTATATACCTGTGCATGTTTAACAAAGTCACAATGTTATAAATGTATGTATTTGTCTATCTCTCTCTCTCTCTCTCTGTATATAAGAAGATATTCTTCTACATGTGTATGTGTAAAAAATGTATTTGTAAATATATCTATCTATGTTTTTATATTTATGTATGTGTGTGTGTGTATGTGTGTCTGTGTGTTTGTCTGTCTGTCTGTGTGTGTGTTTGTCTAATGCAACCAGAAAGGGTCACAATCCAGTGCCCTCTTGTGCCGGTCCCAAGTCCAGATAAATGCAGAGGGATTGTGTGAGTGTGAGAGTGTCTGTCTGTCTGTCCGTCTGTCCGTCCGTCTTGGTAGATAGACATAGTAAAGGGTGGGTTGGGTTTTTATTGTGTTTTTACTTTTGTTTTGTTTTGAAATGTAAATCGTTTTAAGCTTTTTTGCCTCCCTCCCCCTCCCCTCGCTTTCTTCCATTTAATCTTTTAAGTTCATTCCAGTAGCTGAGATGTTGGTATGTATAATAAAATCACAAAGTTTTAATGTTTATATGTATTCATCTATATATAACTATGTTTTTCTATGTATGTGTTTGTATGTATGTACCTATGTGTGTTTTAACAAAATCACAATGTTATGAATGTATGCATGTATTTATCTGTTTATATACTCCAAGATGTTTTTTCTACTTGTTTCTGTGAGTGTGTGTTTGTATGTACATATGCATGTTTAACTAAATCGCAATGTAGTAAATATATGTTTTTGTATATGTATATCTATGTTTTTAAATGAATGTATGTTTATGTGTGTGTGTTTGTGTGTGCGTGTGCTGGGGGGAGGGGGGACTCAGCCAAAGGTAGAGGCTGCAGATCAGCTTAGTGACAATATTATAGTAGATTAAAAAGGCCTGTAAAATAATTAAACCCTCAGATCCTCTTATAATCGATGAATAAACTGATTCAATGTGATGAAGAGGCCACAGACTTAGCTCCTGTGGCCTCACCACTTGGCCTGATCAGGAGCAGCGCTCAGCCATAGTCTGATCAGACACAGTCTCCACATCAACACATAACATTGAATGTATAGACTCGAAGTCCATTGCAGACCTAAAAATATGAGTCATGGAGCAACCTGTCTGTGTTGGCTTTTGTTATAAAGTTGGACTAATTTTCTTCATGTGCAAAGGTGATCTGGCTTGAGTTACTGTCATGTTCAATCAAACTCTCTTTGGGGCCATACTTTCCAAATGTATCACAAGCACACTTAAAAAAACATATTTAGTCCATATTTAAAAATAACTTATATGTTTTGATATTTTCCTCACTACAGGGCGCTTTGTGACAGATTGGCGTCTTGACCAGGGTTTATCCTGCCTTTGCCCATGAGTGGCCCGGTTAGGCTCTGGCTACCCTGTAACCACACAAGAGACTCATCGAGTTTAGAAAATGGAATGGGATGGTACTATAGGGCGCATCACCAATGAATGGTCTATTGTCAAACTTATGTTATATGGGGCACCAAACAATAAGGGGTATTAAACAGCTCTGTCTCGCCTTTGCCTGGGAGAAAATATAGTTTAGGTCTATAAAATGACAAAATCCTGTTATGTGGAGGCAAAACAAAAGATTTGATAGAGATGTGTGTCAGACGGCTCTTGCTACTGTGATGTGTCCACGTTCAGCTGAAGGCTGTCAAGCTGCTTGATCCCCTCCAGAAAATAAATTAAAATAAATAAAAAGGCTCAGAAAAATGTTGCTGTCTCTCTGCCATTTGTTCTTTATCTCCTGTACTGCTCCCTCCATCAATGACTGACCTCATTAAGAGGGAGAGGAGGTATTTATAGCTTCATATTAGTTCAAGACTCAGAGCTCAAAGAGGACAGGCCTGTTAAAACAGAACCCATGTGTCAGGATTCAGCCATTCAGCTCTTCCTCCTCCCATCAGAGGGAGCTCTCTCCTGAATACTAGCTGCCTCCACACTCTCTCCCACATCCTCCCAGCTGTTCGCAATCGTCTCATCAACTCCACTCCTCTTAACCCCACCTGGACTCATTACCGGCGCGAAGTTTTGTTTTGCTCAGCAGACATACAAGCGCTTACCTGTCTTGTTGTTCTCTGGTTTAGATTCCTCGCCTGTCTTTCGTCTCCTAGTCTCGCTCCATGCCCTCGACTCCTGCCTGCTTTTTGACTCTGTTTTTGCCTCTGCCCTTGTCTGCTCAGTTTGCTATCTTATTAAATCTCTTTTGCTGCTGCCCATGGATCCAAACGTCTCTCTGTCCTGGTCTCAGACCTCACACCATGGCAGGGCTGCAGGATGGACGTCTTCTCTAGGACATCCTGGAGAACTTGGCTTCATCTCAATTAATTTATCAATTTATTGTTTATATAGCACTTATAAAAGCTGAAGCAGCCAAAGTGCTGAACATAAAAGCAAATATACGTAAAATCATAATGCAATACAATAAAAGAAGTAGTAAAAGCAATAAGACATTAAAATAAAATAAAACAAAACAAAAACGGGCTGTCCCCCTAAACGTGCTTACTGGAGTTAAAAGCCTGATTAAAAAGATGTGTTTTTAAAAGTGACTTGAAGTCACTGAAAGATCTGGCAAACCTCACGGAAAGAGGGAGCGCATTCCAGAGTTTAGGAGCGGCTACTGCAAAGGCTCTGTCCCAAGCCGAGTCCTGGGGACTGTTAAAAGCATTTGACCTTCAATCTGGTTTAGTCTTATGTCTCCGTTTTGGGGGTCTAGTACCTGTGTGGGTGGTTCTTCTGGGGCCTTTGTCTGTTGGGGGTGGGGCTTCTGGGTGCCTGGATTGGCCGGGCTGCTGGGCTGTCTCCTGCAGGCTCAGAGTATGGGGGACTCGGCCTCCAGCATGTGCTGGAGGATTCAGTGTGTCAAGGTACACTCAAAGAAGTACACATTCATTTGACCCACCTGCTTATACATCTTTGCACAAATATGCACATTGGTAACATTTTTACATTCCTCTCTGAGAATGTTGGTTACGTAAACCATGTCTGTGCCTATCTGTGTGCATGAGTTCATTTCAGTCGGTGTGCCCTGTGAGATAAGTCTTCTATCATTTATTATGAATATACTTCAAACCTGTAAAAAGCTGTATGTATACCATTTATTAGTGTGTATAGGTGTATATGTGATATACAACAGGAGTTTATATCAACACATTTGAGGACGTATCACATAACCCTGATTGTAAAAGTGAAACATGTCCATCAGGAGAGGTACTTAGATAAAATCTGTGTGTTTATTTGCTGGACAGGACAAGGGGGGGAAGGTGCAGTTCCAACATCTGCTTGCTTGGGGGCACTATTGTTCAGAAAGACTTTGACCAAAACAGAAAAAGGAGGAAGAGGAAAAGCGCCTAGTCCTGCTAACTTCCAATTTATGAAGAAGACCCTGCACTGCCCAATCTGTACTCAGTATATTGAATCTTAAGCCACTTCTTCTCATCGCTAACATTGTGTCAGTTTGGCAGTTTTTATTAGATGAATGAAGCTTTATTTGTGGTATGCAGAATCAACAAAGGTCAACAGTGCAATGAAATACGTGAAATGAGAATAGTCAAATTACTCGCCAAAAAGAAAATATTAGGGACACACATTGGTCGTAAAAAAAGATATTGGAAAAAAGAAATAATAAAATATAATACAAGATATAGTGGAGTAAAAGTTTGAAGGTGCATATACGATTAAGTACATAAATTATTAAAATGTGTAGACGTACTGAGGGATAGTAACAGAGTGTAGGTGAGATTATTTATAAGGGTTGAATTCAGGGGACGTTATTGCACATGTAATTTTTGCACATTGCCAACCTTGATTGTTGAAGGTGCTATTTCGAGTCAGAAGTCTAACAGCTTGTAAGTAGTAGCTGTCTTTTTGTGCAGGATCCAGCATCTTCTGACAGAAGGTGGTTGTTGGAAAAGTCCTTTTGCTGGATGGGTGTGGTCCTTTGTGATCCGTCATTCATGGGTGAACAAGTAGTGCAGGAGTGGGCTGAGGACACACCCCTGGGGTGTGCCGGTGTTGGGAAGTGTGTGGGAGAGGTGACAGTCGATTCTCACTGCCTGGGGTCTGTTGGTGGGGTCTATTACTGGTTGCAAATGGACTTCTCTAAACCCAGGGGGTTGAGTTTTGAGACCAATTTGCAAGGGATTACAGTATTGAACGCCGAGATGTAGTTGATGAAGAGTATTTTCACATAAGAGTATCTTTCTCAAGATTGCTGAGTGATGCACGGACTGCTAGGGCGATGGTGGCATCTGCAGACCTCTTAGCTCTGTATGCAAACTGCTGGGGATCCAGGGTGTCAGGGAGGGAGCTGCAGATGTATGTTTTTTAAATTTTTTAGAAGCACTTCGTGATGACAGATGTGAGTGCTCTGGGCCAATAATCATTGTTGTGGGAGTCTTTGGGATGGGGGCTACTGTGGAAGTCTTAAAGATGATGGGCACGGTAGACTGCCTCAGGGAAAGGTTGAAGATGTTTTTGAACACCCCGGTGAATTGGTCAGCACAGACTCTCTGCATCCGTCCAGGGATGCAGTCAGGTCCTGGTGATTTGTGGGGGTTCACGTTCTTGACTTCTCATCTCACTGTGGCTGTCTATGCAAAGTTTGGTGTCCTCCTTGACAACCGGGGGTCTGGTGATAGGTGTGGTGCTGTCTACATCAAAACGGGCATGGAAGGTGTTTAATTCTTCACAGGACAGTTCCACAGGCCTGCCCTTCCCTTTGTAGTCCATGATGTAGTGTAGACTGTGCCACACACATCTTGAGTCATGGCTCCGTTGGGCAGATTCAACTCTTTCCCTGTACTTCCTCTGGGCAGTCCTGATGGTCTTTCTGTGGTCATATCTGGCTGTTCTGTATAGTACAGGGTTTCCTGAGTTAAAAGCAGAGGTGCGGGCTTTGAGTTTTGCACAGACCTCTGGTCCAGTCCAGGGTTTCTGGTTCGGGCACGTGCAGATGAGGGATTGGGGAACCGTGTCATCAATGCACTTCCTGATGTAGCCTTTGACATAGTCAGTAGGTGTGTTTGAGATGACCCAGCGCCTCGCCTGGATCATCGACGAGACCAGGGGGCTGTAGGCAGGTGTGGGGAAAGGCGCCTGAGATGAAGGTGAACGCTGATCTGCAGCGAGAACAGGTAGTTGGGGTTGTCCTTAACATTCAGTTGAATTCTAATGACTCTCCCACTTGATCTGTGCTATATGCATTTTACCATCCCCGTTGGAGCTGCAGCAGAACCACAACCATCACTTCCATGAGACAGTTTACCCTCCAACTCCACCATCTCCTGCTTCAACATCAGGCACACCTCCAGGTCAGATGAGATGGGTGGTTCATGAACAATTTATCAATGTTGTAATTAGTAAAAACTCTTCTAATTTCAACATTGTTAAATCGTTATGACACCCCTGACTTAGCACAGTTTAGCACAGTTTTACACAGACGTGGTAAATGTTCTGGCAGAGTTAGTTGAGACGGTTGGAGCAGATGCTGAGGGTGGAGGTTTTGTTCAGTTAGAGCTCATAGGTAATGATGTGCGCACCCACATCACCTTGAAAATGGATGACTGCAGACACGAAAGCTATACTTCCAGGTTTCGAGGAGCTTCCAGATCTAACGCCAGCACAGCAATAGATGATGAACTACAATTAGTCGCTCAAGTTGTGCACAACCCACAAGGATGTGCTAAAGGTAAGTTGGAAAATTCTCTCAACTTTGAAATGATTGCTAAGAAAAAAGACATCTTTACAGTGTTGGTTTTAGAAACGATTGGCTGTGTTTTGCCATAAGTTGGGCGTACCTGCTCCTTTCTAATTATACAGAAGCTCAGGCCGCGGAGAAAAGCTGTGAGCTGTAACGTTTAGCCGGGTTGGATGGGCAGACACCCATCACCTTTAGGGACGTGAACAAATTTGAGAACATTTTGAAACGTAAAATCGCCATTTTCTACAGAAACCAAGGACAGAAACCATCCATCTTCTTCCGCTTATCTGTGACCTGGTCGCGGGGGCAGCAGTCTGAGCAGAGATGCCCAGACTTCCCACTCTCCGGCCACTTCCTCCAGCTCGTCTGGGGGGACCCCGAGTCGTTCCCAGGCCAGCCGAGAGACATAGTCTCTCCAGCATGTCTTGGGTCTTCCCCGGGGCCTCTTCCCAGTGGGAAATGCCTGGACCACCTCCCTAGGGAGGCGTCCAGGGGGCATTCGAACCAAATGCCCAAGCCACCTCAACTGGCTCCTCTCGATGTGGAGGAGAAGCGGCTCTACTCCGAGCTCCTCCCGACTGACCGAGCTTCTCACCCTATCTCTGAGTGAGCGCCCAGCCACCCCACGGAGGAAGCTCATTTCAGCCGCTTGGATCCGTGACCTTGTTCTTTCGGTCATAACCCAGAGCTCATGACCATAGGTGAGTATTGGGGCGTAGATCGACCGGTAATTTGAGAGCCTTGCTTTCTGGCTTAGCTCTCTCTTCACCACGACGGACCGGGACAGCGACCGCATGACGGTGGACGCAGCACCAATCCGCCTGTCGATCTCACGCTCCGATCTTCCCTCACTCGTGAACAAGACCCCAAGATACTTAAACTCCTCCACCTGGGGAAGGAGCACTCCACCCACCCAAAGAGGGCAAACCACCTTTCTCCGGTCGAGAACCGTGGCCTCAGACTTAGCGGTGCTGACCCTCATCCCAGCCGCTTCACACTTGGCTGCAAACCGTTCCAATGCATGCTGGAAGTCCTGGCTTGATGAAGCCAACAGGACAACATCATCTGCAAAGAGCAGAGAGGAAATCCTGTGGTTCCCAAACCAGACCCCCTCCGGACCCTGGCTGCACCTAGAAATTCTGTCCATAAAGACTATAAACAGAAAAGTGTCGGTGACGTTTACATCTGTACTGTTTATCTATGCTTGATTTAAATTCACTTAATTTTAACTTTCTTTAAATTTTATTGTAATGATCACACCTTTGATGTTTTGATTGTTTGCTTTCATGTTTTATGTAAAGCTCTTTGAATTGTCTTTCTACATAAAATGTGCGAAACAAAGAAACTTGCCTTGCCTACTTCATGATGTCAGTGGAGGCATCAGAATAAATCAGAACAGGGAGCATGTGCTCAGATTGTACAAATACAATCTTTTTCAAACTGGATTTTTTTCTCTGCTCATAGGTTACAATGATTTGATTAAAAAAATACTCAGAATTGCAATTTTGAGCATAATTTTATTCACGTGTCCTCCATCATCAGAAAAAATGCCATGAGAACATGAAAAAAAAACACCACAAACACAATTTTCATCAAAATGGGTCTTTAAAGGTCCTTGCTGGAAGTGGGCATACTGTTTTTTTGTTTTTTTTAGCAGCATAGCGTCTGATAAACCAGCTAGCCTGCAATTCAGACCTGTCAGCCACTAAAATGTGTGAAATGTAAGCACAACAACATGGTCCTCCAACCGTTCTGCAGCTGAACATGCAGCCGGAAAGGTAAAAGCTTTCAGCTCACCTTAGCTTTGTTTGCTTCCAAAACGAAGAAAAGAAGTTACAATGATTTTAACAAAGACAGACAGACCCAGCAGAATCATTTCTAAAAAAAAACAAAAAAAACGTCTTCCCTCAATGTTGCACAGCATCCACAGATTTATGGAAATAATCTGTAAACGATCTCTGCGGTCAGTTTGACTGATTGGATTTTCTCCTGTGAGCAGTGTCTTGTTGAGACGGGCGTCCGGATGCCCACAAAGAAAATTCAATCATTCAAAGAGATTTTAGAAAAATATGAAACATTGGAGTAATAATAAAGAGACAACTAAGTCTGAGCTGCAAAATGATTTTCAATTTTGTTGGAGGCACAAAGTGACCGTCTCCTTCCCCTCCCCTTTGCATCTTCTTCATCAGTCTGTTGTCCTTCACATTTTGCTTTGCCCCTGTTAAGATCCACCTCTCCATTTTTAATCAGTTGCACCAGAGACAGCCCTTTACTTCCGTCACACAGCTCCGACTGGCTCGATCAGCTCGATCTGTCGGCCCTTTGTCTCACTCATAAATAATACCCTTCTTGTTATGAAATAGACTCCTTTTCCAAATATGTGTGCGGAAGATCAATGGTCCTGTCATCATCTGGAGTGTTTGCCAAGGTTAACATCGGCTTCAGAGCCATAGCAATTTCATTTAAGAGCTGATAAATTAGAAGAACTTCTGCAGAACTTCATCCACCAGGTCAGAGCACAGCTGCAGGATCTCAGCCTGAAGCAGCCAGAGTCAATGTCTTCACCAAAAAGCAGAAAAAGTCTGAGGAAATCCAGGATCCAAGGAGCAAACAGACTCTTCGAGGGGGGGATTTAATTCTATTTCTAGTGTTGGGTAAGTTACTTCTATAATATAAATGATTACTTTAGTTACTGAATCTAAATTGTAATTAAATTACTTTACTCATTATCTATTTGAAAATGTAATTCGCTACTTGTTACTTGTTACTACAAATTCTAAAAAGAAGAACAGCTTTGCACAAACAAGATTTTCTTGCCTTTTATTTAACAGAGCTCCTGTGAAAAACAGATTTTAGATCTAAATCAACCGTCTGTGGTTAAAAAAAGGTACATAAAATTAACTATTTTTAAAGCAAGATTATTACCTTGTCCAAGGTATGAAGATGGTTCAAAACATAACCTGCTTCATTTGAATTCAGACAACAGTGTGAAAAATGACACAAAAATAAGTTACTGTTACAACATATGTGGTCTATGCTACAGCTCAAAGATGTGGAAAATCCTGTTACATCTGTTCATGTCTATCAAATGTCAAACCAAGCCAGTCTTTTGAAAACACAAAGAACTCTTAAATGCCTCCATGCTCATTCTGGACAACTTTATGTATTCCGTTACTATGAGATGCACCAGTCTCTCTCTCTCTACATCAGCCCTTTGTGCACAGTTCTGAATCCAGTTAAAACCGTCATGTTTCTGCTGCTTCATCAACCAACACGGGAGTGAATTACCGGGGGTGACGGGCGGCGGGAGGGCTAATAAACATGGCTAATTTAGCGGCAACATGTATCCTTGAAACTAACCAAACAGAAAAAAATGCTTACGAGTGGCGAGTGCCCATTTCGGACCCCGCATACACGGATTATCTGCTGCAAAGAACTAAATGAAGCTTTTGCCTGTGGGAACCTCACTCGCACACACACAGGCGGCCAGTTTGCGTCAGGAGCCCGTTAGTTTTAGGGCTGCTGTTGTTGAGGGGAGCTACACTTTGACAAAATGGTACACTTGAGTCGTGTGAAGAGCTGGCACGCCAAGTCTAAAACTCAGAAACATCATTCTAAGTTTTTTATGCCCCGCTTTTAACCATTTTAAAACTATGGCCACATTTTGAGCTAAGATAATTAGTGGTGGGAGTGCTCTGCTAACGTCTTGGCTGAATTGTTCATAAACATTCACACGTGTCACTTGGCAAAGCAGAAAGTTTCAACTCATCCAATAACATTACAAAATGTACGAGAGGATGATGAAATAAATGCGTTACTTACAGGTTGAGACTGATCCCTGTCGGCAGTCCTGTCCTCCATGTTTGCAGCGTACCCTGGACTGTAAACAACTCGGCCATCACTTGAGATTGCCAATGATGAGGTTAGTTGACCTGCTACATTAGAAGAGTCTCAATATTCACCACAAAGATTTCTCACAAATGTGGGAAGTTCTCAAATGAGGGAGAAGGCAAACGCACCTTCTGCAATTCGTATGATCTGTGAGTTTATATTATAAGTGTACCTAAAAATTATGATTGTGAAGCATTTATTATGCTTTTGTGGAACATTTATTGAAACATTTGTGAGAGATTTATTGTGTATGTCTAAAACATTTGATGTGCATTTGTGAATTATGAGACAGAACTGACTCCATAAACAATCCAATAAAACAAAAGAAAATACTGGCAAAGTTCAAGAAGGCTGAAACACCATTTTTACATCTCCAGGAAACTCCCTTGTCCAAACAAGAAAGTGTGAAACTAAATAAATTTGGATATTCTAAATCTTTCTATAGCACATTTCACATTGGGTGCAGAAGAGGCGTATTTATACTTGTCCCTATTATTATTCAATTTGATAATGTAAAACACATTTCAAATAAAGAAAGGAGATTTATACTTGTGAAAGGAATAAATAGTTACACTGGTTAATGTTTGTGCCTCACCAGACAGTAAAAAACAATTCTTCAAAACCTTGTTTGATATCATACTTTTGGAAATGGAAGGAATATTAATATGCAGAAGTGGTTTTAATATTGCTTTGAATAGTAAGTGGGATACAACAAACAGAAAAAAATACTAATCAGTTTTCCAAATTTATTAACACAACACTTAAATAATTTGGCTTTGTAAATGTAACCCACAACACGTGCATAAAAGAGATTATACACACTCGACTATTATTATACACTCAACTCCCCATAATATCTATTCAAGAATTGTTTTTTTTTATAAATAAGAATAAAGTGTATCGGATTAAGAAACATGAAATTCAAGGAGCAGATGTTTCAGATCATGGAGCGATTGTCTCGATGTGGAGCTGAGTGGACAAACGAAGAAAACACTATGCAGCCTAAACATAGGAATATAGAATAAAAAAATTATAGTTGAAGAATCAAGAAAGATATACTTTACAAGGAAGAGAATGATAATGGAGAAGTCACACCTGTTATTCTTTGGGATGCACTCAAAGCAGTTAAAGAAAACTCATAGCAGACGACAGCCCATAAGAAAGCCAATAAATGGGTTATGAACAGGACAAAAATGAGCTATTTCCAACTGAACGACAACATAAAGCTACACAAGATTTCCTGCTTCTACCAAAAATAAAAAAAAGGAATGAATAGAAGATGTGGGGGAAAAAAATTAAATCAATTTTACAATAAAGTGGGCTGTTGGACAAGTAAAATAACAGCAAAAAACTCACAAGATAAAAGACGGATACAAATCAGTTTATGAAAGATCTTAAGGCGATTGAAAATAGGTTTACAAACTCCCAGCGAGCACCTTGATGTTGGCTTGACTTCAAAATTGAGTTGATATTTGATCCAATTAGTGGACAATGTTTTTTTTTACTTTTGTTGTCATACCATTGTTTTAGTGTGGGAAATACATGAACAGTTTAAACTTAATCTAACATGAAAAAACAAAGCTAAGAATGCTGGGTAACATAGTTGATGTTCATTTGATATCAATTCAAAGGCTACATGTTAAACATCAAACTGCTTTTGTTTCTGAGGGATTTAGGCTTAATTAAATGAATTTAGCTTAATTAAATCTCAGCATGTGGGTTAAAATTATATTTGATGTTTTCTTTTCAATTCAAACTGAATTAAAATGGACCCTATAATTCAACGCCGCTGCATATCCCAGCAGTCACAGCAGTAAGTTTCTCAGTAAGATTGTGTGGCGGGACGTCCTCTCACAAATCCCTAAATGGAGACTAGATTTGGTAGTAAAATACACTGTTTATTTAAAAGCCTAACAACATTCTAAAAAAGGAAACAAAGAGAATGTACTTAGTTTTACTGCTGGACCCCGATCCAGACCCTGGGTGAGGATGGCTGCCTCCAAGAACCCCCTTCAGCCCTACTGCAACTGTGGTTGGTCAGCTACATACAACCAAGGGGATTTCCGGTCCCGACCCCCTCCCAACCCAAGCCTTGGAATTAGAAACTGTAGATTTTGAAAGGGGTATGTGTGGCGACCTCTCAAAAGTGGCACACTCTTTTTACTTTGCTTATTTTTGTAGGAATATTGTGCAAATTTAATATGTTGAGCCCAGGCTAGAGCTGGATATAACATAAGACCGGATACGAACATATTAGGCATGTGGGCGTGGCTAGCAAATAACCTTGGTTACTAAGAAAATTCAAAAGTTTACTTTTGCCAATTTTTCTGAAACTGACGGGCTGCGAGGGCGGTGGTGGCACATAGAGGATAGGACCAGGACGGTGGGGCAGAGAGGCGGGCAGCGATGGTGAAGGGTAGCACCTGTGTGCCATCCAACGCAACTTGCGGTTTTAATTTTATTCTTGTTTTTATTTTTGCTCTCATGTTAATGCAGGACTGCAAGCCTTAAACACGGTCAGAGAGAGACGGAAACACAGCGGAAGCAGCCGTCATCCAGACACAGTGGAACTAAAGCTCACTTTACCAAGAGAACCTCTAAATCAGGGGTGATCCCACTTTTTTAGCATGTGAGCTACTTAAAACATATTGTAGTGACGGTCACACCCACGTTGGGTCTGCTGTCAGATCTGGCAGCGCAAGGGATTATGGGGTACAATTCCCTCTGCTGGTTCTGGCCCGATTAGGGTTCAAGTGTGCTTTTGATCCAAGTGTTCTGTTGTCTAGTACTTTGTTTGACCCTGTTTTGGTCCTAGTTAGTTTACTCTGCTGTTTGTTTATGTCTGCACCGTGAGCGAGGGGTGGGGAGAGAAGGATGACCCCCATGCGATGTTAACTGTTCTGTGTTTCAAATCTAAAGCCAGAATTCTGCCATCTGATCTCTCAGCCTCTTTCCTCGTAGTGTTGCTACAATATAAAATAATGTCAAGTTTTCATTTTGAAACATAGAATGAAAATACTGTCACAACAGGAACATGAACAGAACATTATACCTGTTTAAAAACCATGAAAAGGCTTTGGATGAACAAATCTTTGTGGCAACCTGAGCGAATCCTGTCTTTATTGAGTGACATTCATTAGGACAGTTGTTCACCTGGTGGATGTGGTTTCTGTCTGGTATTTTTCGTAATCAAAAGAACCCCGGGTTCGAATCCCGCATTCGGCTTTGGTAGTTCATTTAATTGTTTTCCCCTTTTTTAGCTAAATTACTCAATACAAATTAATATTAATATTAATCAAAAACATCAGGATAATTCTTTAGATTTTAAACGTCATTGAAACGTTCTTTATAGCCATAAGTTTTTTATTTTAGTAAAATATAGTTAAAACAAACAAATCTAGTCTATGAACTCTTGAAAATTTCCTATAGTTTTTTTAAAAACACTTTTATATTCATATTTTACTTTTAAAAAAGTAATGTCGTTTTTTTATTTAATGAAATGAGAGAATGTGGTTAAAAATTAAAGACAACAATAGCAGTCCTTAACCTTGATTACTCTCAGATTCGATGTGTTACACGCACACAACGAACCACTGTCGCCACAAGACTGGGTAGCATCTTCTCTCAATCACTCTTTTCCAACTGTGGATATGCACTTGTAAACAGTAAAAAAGGAAAACAAAGATGCCCCTCCTTGCTTGTCCGGTGTGAACGCCATGGGCTTTACGGTCATTAGGGTCAGCTAAAAAGATTATTTATTTTATAAAGATAAGGAAGAATCCCTGAAATCATTGATGGATGTTTATAATTAGGCTTTGCAGTTATTGAGACACTCCCTCCCAGTTTGACCTTTTCACGTTTAGGATCTGCATTTCCTCAGCAGACAAGTTAGGCATGAATTAGGTCATAATTGTTAACATGAAAATGCAGACTTAAAGGGCACAGACTGCTCTAGCTTCAATCTCCATCATTTTCACAATCATACCTAACATCTCTGTTAGGCCGCCTGCCTCCCCTGTCAGTTAACCCCCTCAGGGAATGAGCTTGAAGCGGCAATGGAGACAGAGCGGGGGACAAAAAAAGCACATGAGGACATGCTGCAGCGTTCTGGCTTGGATGAACATCAGACATCACTGATGACAGCAGAAACACTGAGGATGGGGGGAGAGGGAGAGGAAGACTTCCATCCGACCTGGAGCAGAATGTGTACCTTCTGTTTACTGCTGCTCAGACAAACCAGTACATGTGTGGGACTGCAGGGGGGGTGCTCAGCACACACATGGGGGGGTGTTAAGCTAACATGAGCCTGCAAGCACATGGGGGGGGGGTTTGCAGGACACTTTGGAGACAAGATTTTATTAGCAGTAAAAATAATAAGGGAAAGTAGTGAAGCCTGGCCCACATCACAGGGACCGATCCGATGTGGATCTGGGACTAGAGCCCGCAACCATCACAGCAGGTGACTATCAAAGGCTTATAAACACTCAGCACTTCAGTGATGACTGACACAGGAGATCATTTGACAGAGATGCGTTTCTTCTGGTTTCTTGAAGGATTCTTTCATTAGAATTGTATTTCCAGATAATTAACTTTGGGGACAGTCTGATTATCTACACTAAGCTTAGACTTTGCCATTTGAGGAGAACCTGGCAGGTTTTGTAATTACTTTAAGCTTTTCATTCAGCCTGGAGCTTCGGGTCTGCTGATCCTCCACCAGAAAACTGTTTGAGCACAGAAGGTGTGAAACACTTCAGCTCCGAACATACTACACCTTCATGTCTACACCCTCAGAGTCCATGTTTTTACTGCAGGGTGTGTGAGCTAACAACAGCTTTTTCTTTCATTCTTTAAGTTTTATTTTGCTTTTATTTATTTTAAACTGCACTTTTTGGGTGTTTTAACTTGCTCTTACAAAAGTAATTTGTAAAATAAGCACTTTTCCAGAAACAAAGTAGTGCAAGAGCCTCCCCAGACCTATCTGAACTTAAATACTGCACAGATTTTCTGTTAGCCTTCATAGATAAAAATCCATCCATCCATTTTCTTCCGCTTATCCGGGACCGGGTCGCGGGGGCAGCAGTCTCAGTAAAGATGCCCAGACTTCCCGCTCCCCAGCCACTTCCTCCAGCTCCTCTGGGGGACCCCGAGTCGCTCCCAGGCCAGCCGAGAGACATAGTCTCTCCTGGGTCTTCCCCAGTGCCTCCGCCCAGTGGGACATGCCCGGAACACCTCCCCAGAGGCGTCCAGGAGGCATCCGAACCAAATGCCCGAGCCACCTCAACTGGCTCCTCTCGATGTGGAGGAGAAGCGGCTCTACTCCAAGCTCCTCCCGGGTGACTGATTGATAAAAATACTTACTTTTTTTTCTTTTCTGAATCAACATCTGGCTTTTCTTTTGTTGAAGATGAACAAATCAGGTATTCATTCATTGCGTTCTACCAGTTGAACCTTTAACTGTTAAATTGCAGAACAGCTGAACTGTGACCAATCGGGCATTTGGATTGGGTAGTGATGTGTGGGTTTCAGTTGAACGCACAACACATGTCAGATGTGAATGCTTCAGAGTTAGATTCCACGTCCTCTGTAGCTGTGAGTTGGATTCCCCCTCATATTTGTCATTAGAACAGAAACTGGGACAAGCCTCCTCACAGTAAAGAGCAATTGCTCTGAAAATGAACTACTTATGAATTGGCCTGTTTGTGTTGACTGATAAAAGAAATAGCAATGACATATTTGAACATGAAACCATTGCAAAAGGCCAATGCTGTCACTCAAACAAAGTGACAAGACAGAAAAAAAGGTTTCTTTCAACAAACTAATATAACAATTACTTAAAAGTTTACATTTCTATCATTTATTGCTTTGCAGTTCAGTTTCACTCCAACACAGAAATAAATTTCATTTAAACTGCAGAATAATGCTGTCGTCATGGAGCTGATTCATGTTTTCATAGAAAGAATAAGAAAAATACAGACAGGGCCAAACATTTGGCAGGAGAAAAACAATCAAATATATCAACAGAAACAAGTGCAGACAGCATTAAAGGGGGAGGGACGAGTCACAAACCCAACAGCAAAAAGAAAATCGAAAGCACCAGTTCATGGTTAAAACCAACCAAGCAAGTTCCTTTGCAGCTCAGGAAATAGGTAGTGTGAAAGAAAATAAATCATTTACGGTTTGTGTGGCTTGAGTTTCAATAAAAATGCACATCAAGAAAGACAATCAATTTTCCCAAAGGAAAAATATTTGTTTGACACCAATGAAAATTTGTATTTCTGGGGAAATATTGAAAAAATAAAAGAACATGGAAGAATCTGCAGAGAACATTTTAAGAGTTACTATTTCTGACAAAGAGGAAAACAAACAAAAAAATAAATAAAATGTCTAAAAAAAAGGAATCTAAGGGTAAAAAATCCAATCAGAAAATGTCAAAGTTCAACTGTTCAGAAGACCTTTGTTCTATGAAGCTCTAGTGGAGGGCATCCCGGAAGATACAAGAAAGCAAAAGGAGAAAAGGCAAATTACTTCAAATCTAATATCGGGGGGGGGTTGTGAAAAAGTGACTGCTTCATTTTGCTTTCAATTCCCTCAGCTTTTTGAAAAACAAAGATGGACTCACAAAAAAGCTCCTGAAGTGCAGATGTCTTTAGAAAAGAGGAAAATATTTTTAATTAAGGGATGATGTTAGTTGTATCAGGACGACGTAGACTAGCACTGAGAGGTAAAACAAAATACAAGGTGTGGTTCCTCGCCTCAGGAACATATCTGGTAGAAGCAGAAAGCTGATTTTCTTCTCACTGGTGTGTGCTTCGATCTTTCCACGTTCTTCATCTCACTCCCAAGAATTGGGATTTTTGTATATGCAAAACATGGAAGAATCTGGATTGCTTGTGAAGAAGCTGCTCCTTTTCAGGCAAATAAAGGAACTCACGTTCATCCGTATGGGGGCAGGGGTTTGACCCCTGCGGGTGCTGCAGGTTTTTGCCCTGGCTGGGTCCATGGCGGGTTGTAAAGAGGAGCAGCTTCATCTTAAAAGGAGTACAGGTGTGTCTTGAAGTTCTCTTGAGGTCCATACGGCCACCTTGAGGGACGTCATGAAAGTGGAGCGTACCATTGTTGGGTGTGTGGTAAGTGTGTTGTGATGTGTTCGTACCATGTCCTTACACCGCACTCTAACCATTAGAGAGGCGCCTTACTGTCTGTGCTCTACGGATTCATTGAACAGCCTAGTATCTCGATCTTTTGTGCAGACCACCTGTGTACAGATTTACCCATTTTTTATCCGCAGACAGCCTGTATCTGACCGGAAAGGCATCTCCAGTGAACTTGGAATGACTTTTCAAATTTTTGGGTTTTGAATCCCATATGCAAGACTGTACAAAGTGAGATGATAATGTGGAAAACATTAAATGAGGTGTGTCTATCACTCAAACACAAGTACCTCCCTATCCCCAAAAGCTTGTAAAGTGAAACAAACACTGTGTTACAGACATCCACGGAGTATGTCACCTAACATGTTTAGAGTAGATGAGATCCCTTGGCTACAGTGAGACAGGAGGACTTTGATTTCTGGCTCCAAACACAGCAAATTGAAATTCTGAAGCCTGATCCACTGAACCTCAAATTAGTTTAAAGCTCACAGAGCCAGTCAAGCAGCCACACAGTCTTTGGTGAAGACTGTAGAGCCAATTGTTCTCTGGGATGCAGGCCCAGACCTGATGATGCAGTTGTTCAGTAGATTTGCTGCTGCTTCTTCCCCTGCAAGGCGAGTCTGAGCCCCTCTCCTTTTAAAGTATTTGTTTAGCAGTTTTGTGAAGGACATGATCTGAAAGCCGACAAAAAGACTTGCATTGAAAAACAGGATGTTTCTTGTGGGAAAAGGTGCTGGTGTTATAACGAGATCAAAAATGTTTGGTCCGGATCTATTGACTCTCAGTATAAATGCTTACTCAAAGAGCTAAGATTTTAAAAACTAATACAAATATCAAAACTTGTGAAACCATGAATTCTGTGTTTTTCAAACTGGACAAGCAGGGAGGGGCTTCTAGTTCTTTTTCTTTAACTGCTGGTTACTAGCACATCTGCCACCCACAATCAGAAGAGCTTTGGTGTGAAATGTTTTGCTCCAGACTTCTTTTGTCATAACTCTTTTCTGATATATGAAAGACTTGGTGTAGCAAACTTGGTTACTATGAACACGCTTCTGAAACGTTTCCGTGCAAACTGAACCGTTTGCATGTAGGTCAGTGGTTGGCTAATGTGAACCACTGAGGGTCTGATGACCAGTGGAGCAGATCTGTGTCACTGATGGGAGAAGCTTCTTCACTTGACATTTGCATGTTGATGCTAGAGTATAGACGCACACAGAGCACCTCCTTCTGACACTGAGAGCAGCGGGAGACCGACCTCCGCAGAACCCTTCTGCACTGGAGCTGTCGTCTGCAGTGACAGGTGCTTCCATTTAAACACGCATGTGATCGTTCTCACCATAGAAGCCTTTCTGAAAAGAGGCCTGTGATTTCCTCTGAGTTCTGTTTGTTTACTCCTTTCCTGGCTCCTTGCTTGTTTGAGGTTGAGAAAGACTCTTCTTGCAGCGTCTCCTTGACCGTGCAGCACGTCTGGAGCAGCCGTCTTTATAGATCAGCCTGTCATGAGACGCAGCCAGGAGCCAGAAAGTAATGATGCGCTACAAATGAGCCTCATTCAAAACTCATTACACACTCGTGCAAACACACAACATTGTTAGGCCCCTCACATACACACATGCACGCATTCACTCACACAAACCTGAACATGGTTTCAATATGAATATGTCTATAACAGATAAAACGATTGAAGCTGATGTTTTCTAGGTTTTGCAGGAGTCAGCAGGAGAACTAATGAGTTTGGGGTTTGACTTATTCAACTTTTGTATTATATATTGTACATTAAGAACATTAATACAGCTGTCATCATAAAGAACCCAAGTGAAGGGCATAGGATGACCATCGTTTCAGAAAGTTTTCTTAGGAAATATTCCCTTTGTCGTTAAACACTGTAAGTCACACTGTCTTTGAGTACAAATATTCTTTTTAGTTTTTCCTATGAACTTTCTTCTTGAAAGTTTTTCTTTTTCTGGATAAAACCTAAAATAAGGTAGCTTTTGTCTTTTTTACTTGTAATCATTGTGTTCATTAACATAGAAAGGTTTTTTTACCATGAAGGATTTTGCTGACACATCAAATTCCAAACATCAGAAGTAATGTCAGCCTTCCTGCCCCATGTTGTTACGGCTGGTGGCACCTCTCCTGTCACAGAACCACGTGCTGCTGCAGTCACCTGTCCGTCATGACAGCTCAGTTGACCCCCCCCATGCACCTTGGCCTGAAATCAGAAACTATCAGCCTGAAGGTTAAACTGCAGCTGTGGGGGCAGACGTTGACATTTTCATCTACGCTTGGCCTTCAGCTCTGTCAGCTCAAACTGCAGAGTGTAAACAAAGCTTCTCCCTTCTCGTCCTGTCATGACTTATTTGCTGCTATCGCTTTTGACCCCCCCCTCCAAAGTACAGCAATGAGGTGAGCAGAGAAAGTTTCCAATCTTCCTCCTGATGGTCCTCAAAGCCGTGTCCTCTGTCTCCTGGGATGTTTCTGTGTGCCGTCTTAATCCTTGGCGGCTCTAGAAGAAAGGGGCCCTTTTGAGGCCATCTGTGGGATGCTGTGTTTTCAGTGCAGAGAGGCTTTTTTGTGCTTTGTCATTATTACAGACCAGTCAATGTTGGTAACACAAAGTCTCACTGTCACCATTTAATGCCTTGGTCAAAATTGCCCTTATAGGTGGATGCAGGCAGGCATAGAGTGCTTGGTGAACTTTTACAGAGAATATATTCATGCCTTGTTTTTTTTTTCAATGGGCACACTGAGGTTTACAGCTTGGAATGAAAACGTATACAACATTTAAGGGTAAGTAAGGCTGAAGTAGGTGAGACACAGCTGTGTCTTACAGATTTTTCGTTTTTGCGCCCATTAAATCCTGCAGACCGTGCAAAGATCCCTAAGTACTGTTCACGTGATAAGTGCATGTTCTGTGCGTGCAGCTGGAGTGTTAGAGATGAAGAAATTAGACAGAGCGTAGTTTCTGTGGGCATCCTACAGGTACTTACGTATCACATGCACACCACGCACAAGCAGCATTTGTGCGCGGTCAGTAAAGAGTCAGTACGTGCATCTTACTTGCAACAAGATTCCAACCCTGTTCGTCGTGAGCTACTGTTCTAGTAGTTTTGCAGCTAACCATGCTTCAGTAATTTCTCATTAGCTGGATTGAATGAGCCCAATTTCTGATTAACTGAACATAACTGATCCAGGTGAATAGTAATAAGTGAAGCAAAACAAGCAGGAGAGCAGCTCATGAAGAACGAGGCTGAACCGCTGAACTAGAGTGTGGCATAAGTACGACAGCATCACCCGTGAGTCATATGTTTGTGGAACTTGCATTATCCATATAAATATTTCACAGTATACTTACTGCACTCACAAAAACGGTATGTTCCAATTTTACGGTGTCCCGTGAGGTGACTGTAAATCCACAAGAGAACTTCAAGACACACCTGCGTTCCCCTTAAGATGCAGCCACTCCTCTCCATGACCCTCCACAGGCCTGGAAAACCGAAAACCCGGAGCACCCGTACGGCTCATGGGATTAAGACATAAATCACACTCTTCTTGAAGCTTCCTGCAGCACCGGTCAGTTTTATTCCTTCATTCTTCTACATGTACATTTCTTTAATCATTTTCACTCAAATGCACCAATCTGCAGCTACATTTTATTATTTCAAACATCCCTTTTAGCCCGGGAGAGTGTAGCATTTCTGAAAACTTTTTTGGAGTTTCAAGCAGCGGCTGAGCCTCACTTGGGCAAAGCAGATCGGGGTGAAATAAGCAGCAGTCAGTTTTCCAGAAGCCATTAAAGGCAGAAAGAGGTGCACACTTCATCTCTAGGCTCATTATGGATACTGCTGCTGAAGGTGCTTCATTTCATGGGCATGCTGCTCATTGTGCCATCTGCCCCCGTCTCTCTCTTGGCTCCACTCCCACGAAGCAGCTGCTTCTAGAAACCTTTAAGCTTCCTTTCACAGGAAGACTACAGCAGATGAATGCAGCATCATCTACATCCATCCATGTCAGAGATCTTCTCAGTCCCACCATTAAAAAGGGGCTCAGCACAAAGCATTCTTTTTAAATCAAGAGGACTTCACAGGACTTTGTTGTGTTGTTTCCTGATGTGCAGCACATTTTCTTAGCCGCTGGATTTGTTGAAGTGGCAAAGTCTGCTGTTTGCTTCCTGATGAGGAGGGTTAAATCAGATGAAGGACCTTCTCTGGCATTAGCGAGAGGGACAGAAAATTTCCTAACATATGTGGAAGGATGGATTGTCGCAGGTGCAGCTAGGTGACAAACTGCCGGCAGTGGCTTTGTGGGGCGTTGTAAAAAAGCTAAGCCCCCCTCTGGCCATCATGGGCATCTCTTGGTCTTTGGAACCGCCCACTTCCGGTTAGCGTAACAGGTAATGTAGCGGTGGCGCCCTATGTTTGGAGAAGTTGTGAGCCAGTGTCACAAGTATTTTGCTGTTTGTTTGTAGCTCTGGATTAAACGTTACTCACAAGCTCCATTATCGCTCCTGCAATCTTGAGCGCAGTGCAGCTTGTCCTTCTCAGGTGACGAACTTGGTCCATCTGGTAAGTTTGGCGACATTCAGGTCTTGCACTTTCCTTCAAGTGGTTTTATTTATTTGTTTTCCCTTGCTAGGGACTCTGTGTGCTTCCAGTTTTGGAGACAGCTGCTGCATTAGTACCATTACATTTTAAATTGTACATCCAGTTCATGCTCTCGTGCCTCTGAACGCGTTGGATGTTCTGCCAGGGTGGACGCCCGCTGCCATGGCTTCCGAGCTGTCTAGCAGACGAACGGGGCATTAATACCTAGTCTGGCCCACTTCCCGTCAAAGGGATAATGGAGGCTTGCCCCCATCAACCCACGGACTGTTTAGCTGCCTGCTTCTAAGGTTGTAGTCTGACGCATAGAAGTGTTTGTATTGTGGTGACTAATATGGAGTTGTGATATTCATCCCGTCCAGACGCCAGTGTTGTTGTTTTTATTTCTTGAATGGCGGAAACCTAATTAATTCTGTTATTTTTGCCCCATTCCTTCAGTGCTGAGGACATGAGTGTTGGCCAGAGCTTAGGTGGAGGTCTTCCCCCGTGTGGATTGCTGTGCCTTGGGTGAAGGGATTCACAAATTGAGTGTGTGCTCTGCATCACGTGACTGACTGTATTATCGGAGCAGGTTTTTTTATTCTCCACTTCTTAGCGGCTTCGGGCCTTAGCAACTGATTTTTTTCCCCCAATTTTTGTTCATGATGGTTTATTGAAGACTCTTTCACTGCGCTTTGAGAATTTTTGTAATAAACTTAATTTTAATTGTGAAACCACGCCTCCTGCCTTTGTGTGCAATCTACCTATCGTTGGTCTTTTTCCCACCAACCACACATGTATAATCCTTAAAGCTGTTGAAGTAGTGAGATGATTTACTAACCTGGAGAAGAGGGACAGGAATATGATGAAGGCTTTTTTAAACAATTATTTTATAGTAAAATAGGTCAAGCGTCTGAAATGTAAACCAGTTCAAGTAAGGTGTCAGCCATCCAGCTCCACCTCCGACCACCAGAGGGAGCTCTCTCCTGAATATTGATTCCCCACGTCTCCATCAGCTGTCTTCCAACAACTCATCAGCCTCAGCATATAAATGTGTTTACGATCCCGTCACACTGTGCAAAGTATTGTTTAGCCTGGCTGACAGTCTGAGCAGTTTTCCTGTATCTGTCTCCCAGTGCTTGACCCTTGCCTGTTTGTTCGCCTTCCAGTCTTGCTTTTTTGTTTTTTGACCCTCGCCTGAAATCTGACTAAGTCTATCTCTGTGTTCGAATTCATGCCCTAACCCCTAACTACTAAAAAAACTATATAGTGTGTCACAATATAGTGCTGGACTATGTAGTGCCCTGGATTTTAAAAGCAATTCGGACACCATGATCACTACTTTTTGGTTATCGTTCTTCTTCGGGTGTTGTTTATATGGGGGTGGACAAACAACAGAATTGTTGCATTACCGCCACCACCTGGTCTGGAGGCGAACTACTTTCATTCGTCAATTATCACGTCACCAGTTTGCTGAAGTAAAAACCTAATAAATGTGAACATATTACGAAGACAATTCATGAATGAACTGTGTTCTCATTCATTTATTTTTGAATGAATGAATGTACTGTGTTCTGATGATAAAAACTGGCTGGTTTATAAAAAATAAAATTGCAAACAAATTTGTGAAGAAACTTACTGTTTTTGCTCAGAAATTAACTGATAAAGAACTAGTCCATCACAATGTTTATTTTTATTTTTGCACAGCTTAGCCATTTACACTCTTGTGCGAGGAAGCACTTTTTTGTACTTCTTTCTTGTACTTTACTGAAAATACCTTTCAATATGAATCTTTCCATGTTCTTGTTAGCAAAAATTCAACTGTTTTTAGTCCAATCAAACTGAATATGATCTGAAACGAAGCACAGAGGGAAGTTGTAGAGACGTCTCAGATTACTCAGAGTTACACCATCTGCTGGGAAAGAGTTTAACCATTTTTTCCAACACTGGATTATGATTTGATTCTGATTATTATATTTTATTACCTGAAACACTTGATACAATCTTTATAGTCATATCATAACAGCCTTCAACACAAAGTGTTTTAAATCATTTTATTTACAAAAAGATTTACAGACACTCGTTTTAAACAAAAATACTAACTTTCATATTTAAAAATTAACGTGAAAATTCAAAAACCCAAACAAATAAAAAGCATGAGATTTTCCAGCATTCATAAATACTTTCTAAAATAAATATAAGCCATCATAATAAACAAAAACATTCAAAAATAAAACCTAATTTAACAAATAAAATGATCACATTTCACAGGGTCTTCCACATCTTTCCTGCTTTGCCAACATAAAGGTGTCTGTTCTGGCCCTCTATGCTTATGGTCAGTATAGTCAGTCTGACACCAGACCGGATTTTGGGTTGACCACTGGACCATAGGGCGTCTGGTGGAGCAGCTTTGGGTTCCTCACGCTCTGGAGCACAGGAGACTGAGGTCCTGGTGTTCCTTTCCTGGCTGGCGTCTGGCACATCTTACCGTGTATCAGCCAGGACCTTTGACATGCCACGCTCCACTGTGAGGGACATTGTCCACAGAACAGCAGCTGATGTGCAGCGTCATGCTGGTCCCCAGTGTGGATGAACTGCTATTAGTCGCTGCTGGTTTTGAGCAGGTCACTGGGTCTGCTGCCTTCCAAAAGGTCGTGGGGAGCATCAACGGCTGCCACATAAGAATAAAGGCCCTAAAAGAAAATGCAGCTTGTTATTGTAACAGGAAGAATTTTTATTCAATCCAAATGCAGGCTGTATATGATTCTAATGTCACAGAGGACGACAACACCAGGAACAGCAGGAGGAGCAAAGTGGCGTCCGTCTGCGAGAACAAATCTCTGGTTTCCTGTCAGCTCCAACTGTCAGATGAACGGCTCTTCAGGACTGTGGCTATTGCTATAATGCATCAAAAGTAAATGTTAAATATAAAAGGACATTGTAAATATTTACCTTTGATGTTTATATAAAAGTAGTTTTGAGACTGTTAAAAATTGCTCATATTAAAAAAAAATACATGCGAATAATAATTTAGCAAATTTAGTTAAAACAATTCAGATTACATTTTTTCTACTAGAGTAAAGAGCCTCTCGCTCCTCCTCCCTTCTTGCCCTTTCCTCCTCTCTGCCTTCTCTAACAGACTGAATAGGCCGCCACACCGAAGCCTCTTCTGTCTCTTCCTCATCCCTGTCTGCTCCTGTTCTTGTGTCACAACTAATGAGGTGGATCATCTGTATCACTGCTCTAAATAGAAAGCAAAAACAAAAACCTTTACCCCAAAGACAATGATTAACAGTTTAATGATGAATTAATAAACATCTTAGCTGTGAACCTACTCCCACCTGGAAGCTGAGACGCAGCGCTTGCCTAAAAACAGGCTCTCTTTTGCCTTCTGCAGGCGGATCAAATTATGTGCGTCCTCGTCTGTCCCTACATGTGTAAACATATTTTAAAAATGTCTAATGTCTTACGAACTCATGACTACGAGTAGAAACTCATTTTATTATGTACTACGGATATTTCCGCCTTCAACGCAAAACAATAATGTTAGCATTACATATGTAGCAATGTTAAATTCTACTACAAATACTTAAATACTTACATTTATATTTTCTGTCTTGTGCAACTTGCTTCTGCCATTTTGAAAATCATAAAATGCAATGCATTGTGGTCTATCTCTTCCAATGTAGTGACCATCAATGCACACTTGTTTTTCGCAGAGGATTCTGGGACATTTCTAGTGCACTCGATTTCTTAATTCTGGATCCGGACACCCCAACAAAATGACAAACGCACTATATAGTGAGTAGTGAATGAATTTGGACATAGCCAGTGTCTTGCTCCTGTGCTAAGCCATTTAAGCATGTGCATATGGATCCAAACGCCTCCAGCTCCTCGTTACTGAAATGAGGAGTTGTTTTATGCATCTGTGTGCAAAGCATATGCTGATTAAGAATTTAAACATTGTTGCTCTCACCACACAATATGTCTCTATTCAGGATGAAAATAAAAGTTAAACTAAAAAAAAACTTTCTCTGTCAGCAAATCAACTTTTAAGCAGGCTTATAAATCTGCAGGGATCAGGTCTCCTCTTTGTGTCCTTGAGGTAAATGGCAGGGATAGCTCTTGGAGGAAAGTCCTCTTTGTGTAGGAATTCCCTGAAGATGTGTCTGTTGAGTGTTCATACTCGTTGGTGTGCATCCTGGGATTAGTCAGGAAAGAAGATGCAGAAAAAGACTGGACCTGCAGCCTTTACTCCAAATGAAAATACATAAAATATAACAGCCTTGCTGAGCATTTTCTTTATCCAAATCTTTGTGAATCAGGAGCAGATGAAAAAAATGCAGTTGGAAAAAGATTGAATTTGTTGTGTAAAAAATATGCTGGACGGGCCACAATCTATCTGCTCTCCTCCATTCTGATGCATCCACTTGCGGACAAATACAGTAGATCCATGAACGTCTTTGTTTCCCTTGTCTGAGCTGAAATCTGCATCAAAACTGTACGGCTGGATAGTTCCTATATTTATCACTATTTTTCTTGCACCGCTAATCTTATGTTGGGACTGTGAGGGGCTGTAGGCTAGCAGGAGAGCGTCTAAACCAGCCGTGTAGAAATCCAAGCCTCGAGGGCCGGTGTCCCACATGTTTTCCAACCAACACGCCATTGAAACTCCTTATTGACTAAACACAACAAATTCAAGCAATCAACAGCAGAAAAAGCAGGATTTCTAGAAAACAAGAAGGACTGTGGCCCTCGAAGCCTGGATTTCAACACCCCTGGTCTAAACAAAGAGCTCTCAGCAATGGGGAGAGGAAAGGAGGTGGGGTTGCTACACATAAAAGTCCTGCCCCCAACTCAGGGGTGAATTTCTACTAGGGCTCTACAGAAACAATGTTGTAGAAAACGACACAGGTTGTTTGATTTTTGGATAAAAATTGCACCACTGGGAACACTTTGAAAATCAGATCAAAAGATTTAGGAGTGGGTCTCTAAAGTTAGCAGTCGTATTAACTCTTCTCTAAGTTTTAGCTCTGTTCGGCCATATATGGCACACTGCTGCAATCCCTCATCTGATGGAAGGTTGGCACCAGTGTTCAGCAGCGGAGCCACCATCAGTGTGTCTGACTGGGTGAATGGGACCCTGACTGTAAAGCGTTTTGGGCAGCTCAATGCCAAGAGTGCCAGAGCTCGCTCTGCTCTGAAGAGAGGCGGAGCATGCTCCACGGCCAGCAGACAGAGAGCTGCTGTGGGATGGAGAGGCAGTCCTCTTAGGCCTCAAGAACCTTGTGATTTGTTCTTGTTTTAATCAAAACAAAAATAAAAAGATCCTCTAGTTACCTCAAGCAAACCTCACTATGGATCACAGATACAGACTACACCTACCTTGCTCAGCCTGCCTCCCCTCGCCCTGCCACCTTTTTGCATTCTTCCTTTCTGGGCTGAGAGTGGAGTCAGCCTCCAACTTTCTTGTTATGTTACTCTATAAGCAAGTCATCCATAGATATTAACAGCCACTCACAAAATTTGCTTATTTGAATATTTTCAACATTTTTTTGTATATATAGTATGACACTGGCCCCTGCAACAGACTGGCAACCAGTCCAGGGGTGTCCCCTGTCTTCGCCCTTGAGTAGCTGGGTTAGGTGCCGGCAACCCCGTGACCCCGAAAGGAATAAAATGGTTTAGAAAATGAATTAATGAATGAGTTTGAATTTGTTGAGTATAACACTGTAGAGAAGGGTTGCCCTTAAGATCCTTCAGATGCACCACCCTGCTTTTGCTGCTGATTAGTTAACTCGGGTGTTTTCACATTTGACTGATTGAACACACTTGATCTAGCTAATCAGCAGCAAGCAGTGCAGGGACAGCTGGATCTCAGGACTAGGATTTGGGAACCTTGACGTTATGACGGGGGTGCCTAAAACCAGGCCTTGATGGTTGCTGTCCTGCCTGTTTTCAGATATCTCTTTTACCTCCTGGTGATTACCTGGGTCAAGTGTGCTCCACCAATGACAAGCTCCAAAGACGGGGTTGTTTGGGAAATAAAAAAGCGGAACAGCAGCCCTTGAGGTCAGAACTTAGACATCCTTAGTGTTTGTGTATGAACATGAAAGTGCTGGGATGAATTGAGACACTACAAAATGTTTACAATAGTTATTATAAACTTGAATTAAAATAAAATGAATGGGAATTTTAACTGATCCAGCTTTTAGCCTTGTAAACATGATTTATAACTAACCTTGGAAACGGTTCTTCAACTTGATCTTACAGATTCAGGAGGTTGCTTTGACTTCATATGCCCAAACTTCTCTTTACAACGTCAGACTTCTTCACTGTCAACCAAAGGTGCACGCTCCAGTTTGAGAGTTTTCAAAGACATGTGCCATAAATGCCGGTTGAAAGAAAAAGAAGCAACAGTGCATTCACAATCTGAACGGTATTATAAGGAACATGTACTTTGAAAATAGAAGATTTTTGTATGGATTCATCATTAAATGATTGTTATTTTGTTATTGTTAGAATTTTACTTACATAACCATTTCCCTCAAGGTCCTTGAGGGAAGAATACTTCTCAATTTTTATTTACTTTTTTTTTTGTTAGAAATAGATTCTTTTTATTTATTGATTAAATGTTTTCAACTTGAAAACATTTTCAAACCTGCCCGACAGAACTTTATTTATTTTTCTAACATGCCAATAACAAATCAACAAGGAAACATAATAAAGAAAACATCTTGACAGCATAAAAAAAGAAAAAGATAACTAGAAAATGCAAACATTTCTAACATAATTTGGGCATGATAGTCAGAGAGCAGAAGCCAGGCTTATACAGTCAACTGTGTCCCCATCCACATCGTTATCTGAAAGAGTTGAGGAGACAAGACAGATAATATTGCTCCTTGCATCCCAAAAGACTGTAAAGAAAGGCTTTAAAAAGTAAGTTCATCACTGTGAATAATTTACTCGTCCATAGTTCACATATGCATGCAGACTCTATTTTTGATGACCCAGCCCATGACAGAGAAACTACGGACTTAATTAAGCTAGCCTAATTGAACAAGTCAACACCTGCTTTACAGAATCAAAGATTCAATTTTTTCATTACAGCCACATTTGCTCCACAAATGAGACTCACAGCTTTACCAGTGTGAATCCCATAATGCAGCTGAAGCGCTGCATTATGGGATTTGTAGTGATATGATGTCACTGTTACATCTTTGGGAAGCTGTAGCGCTGTATTTTGGGATCTGTAGTTGATTGTTATCAGCACAACATTTCGCCGGCCTCTGAAGTGCTGCATTATAGGATGTGTGGTGAATATGTTATCAGCGCTATATCTCACCATTAATAACTAATGTGCCCTTGACTTTTAAACTTGTGGCTTAATTGAAAAAAAAAAAATGCAAAATAGTTCCAGTCACTAGCCTGAACTTTAGCAAATTGATTTACCAAACTTTATTTACACACAAAAAAAAAAAACTCAAAGTTAAACAAAATAAATAATCTGAAGAGGTTATTATGTTTATTTTTTTTCATTATTTTAATTTTTTTTTTAACTAACCATGGAAGATCTGGTTAAAACAAGACTGACGCTAGCTTGTTTAAGTAGCGCTAGCATTTGTTTGTAATAAACATTAGCATATTAATTAGCTAGCATTAGCTCATTGACAGGCACGGTAACCATAGCTAAATTGCTCAAATGCAAATATACTTTCTTCATTTAGTCGTTAGGTTTTTATTTAATTTCTTACACTAGTCACCATGCTAACTAAATGCAGTAAATAGAATATACATATATAGCTCTTCTACCTTTATTGAAGGTTTAAAGTGCTTTACAGTCATGGTCCCATTCACCCATTCACATACATACACTGATGGCGGCTCCGCTGCCTATCACTGGTGCCAACATTCCATCAGAGGCAATGTGGGGTTCAGTGTCTTGCCCAAGGATACTTTGACACATAGGCAAACAAGGTGGGAATCAAACCTGCAATTTTCCAATCAGAGGACGACCAGTTCTTGTAGAACTTAAATATGGTTGATATAAATCACGCACAGGCTGGGAGATTGTCTGGTTCATTGCTTTATTTCAGCTATCTTGAATGTTATAACCTAATTTCTTTAAATTCCGCACAAGAGGTAGGTACGTTGACAAGTCATTGACATCTAGTGGTCAGAATTTTACATCCCCCCCTTTTTCTGAAAAAAAAAAAAAAAAAGAGAGAATGCACATCAGTAATAAATGACCAAAACCCTTATAGTTTAATGTTGCCTACACTTGTAAATAACAGTAGTGAAAATACAGAGCCCAAAATAATAAGAAAAAAACCCTACAAAACAAGCTTAACTGATTATCATATTTTCTAGGTAACATGTTATGACTCTGGGCAAGCATACCCAGATCCTTGCAATGCAGACGCAGAACGACAACGTGGTGGTAGTGGAAAAGAGCTTTATTGTCTGTGGATTGACTGACTATGGATGGCTAATAGGAGTCGGAGGTCTGAACTTTGTTTGGCTCTTCCTGACGGTGCAGTAGCAGGATCCCAGGTGCGGCGGAACAAGGTACTTGGAGGTGAGTTTGTGTGTGATGACGTGGTGGTAGCATTGGGTTTAGGGGAGCAGGTTGCAAAGGTTCCAGGCGGTGTAGAGTTATTGGACCCAGATTGGCACATGTATTGGAGATCCTGAAGGTGAGAAACAGCAGATCAGTAGAGCGAAGAGACGAAGCATAAAAGACCACACAATAACAATTGAGAACAAAGAACGGCGCCGTAATAGGCAACAAACTGGCAAAGAATGCTGGCCTGTCTTATGATAGTGATAGTAAAAACAAACCATCCTTAAGGTTTAATTTCTTTTAGGGTTTTGTGAGAGGGTTTGATTGATGCAGATTGGTTAGATTTGCTTAAAAAGTTGTAATCGTGAATTCCTGCAGGAACTGCAGGACTCAGGTTATAATTTCTGGATTCTTATCTAATGGTAGAATGAAGAGATGAAGCTCATGGTCTCTCAGCAGGTTGTTTCTGAAGGTGGACCTGCTCCTCCTGCAGGAGTCTTCACGCTCCTCAGAGTGAGACCGTCCTGTCTGGCACGTGCGTCCCAGAGCGAAGACGGCCCTCCTCACTCCTCAACTGCTGCAGCTCTCGAACTCCATACGGATCCATCCCGACTTCCAGTGTAACAGGTAGGTCGGCTGTTTTCTGCATTCATTCAATGAAAAGAACACAAAACAAAACTCTGCTCAAACCTGTTTAGGTCTCCTTTCTGGCCCTGAACATTTACATGTAGCTGCAGGATCATATGAAGCTGATTTTCTTCCATCTTTTGGTGCAGAGTGTTGCTTCACTGGTTTCCATCACTTCCTTAAAGCAGGAGTTTCTCAGAGACTCTGTCAGCTGTTGATGCCTCGACTGAAGAAGAGCAGCTGGGATAGCCAGAGGAACCCATCTGGACTGTAAGAGCTCCCTGACAGGGTTTTCAGTCAGGATTCAGCTGAAAAAGAACAAACATGAGTTTGATTCAGAGATTTCCACTCATTTGTACAAAGTCTTGAGGTGATGAGCTGTAAATGTTGATTTGATCTTCAAGTTGGGATGGGAAATGTCCCAGAGGCCAATGAGCTCAAAGCCCCGCCTCCACGTAAACATAGGATCAGCATGGCAAGGAAAACTTGAAAACACTGTATTGAAACTAAAAACTGAAAACTGAAAGGGCAAACGAAAAAAAAAGTTGAAAATACTTTAAATTTTAGGTTTTAAAATTGCAATATTTTTTTCAAATTTACAATTTTATTTTCAAATTTTCAAACATTCCTTCAAGTTTACAATTTGTACTTTTGAGTTTAAAGATGTCTTCAAATGTAAAAAAAAATTCAAACTTACAATTTCTTGTTTTCAAATGTTCTTTTTTTTCAAATTTGAAATCCGACCAGGGCCCGCCCCCGCACCCATACTGTGGGGTCAACGGAGGAGATCCAACCGCCAGGCAGCCCGGCCAAGCACCCAGGCCGCGCAGGACCACCACATGGGCCCCCAACACCCGAGCGCAGTGAGGTACGGAAGCACAGAGCACAAGGCCCGGCCCAGCCAGGAGAGCAGCCCTCCCACCGCTCCAGGCGGCCCAACGCGGGGCCCCACCCCCGAGAGCCCCACCACCCCAGACAAGCCGCCCACCACCACCCAAGAGTTCTAAGCATCCCCCCACCCCAGCCCCGGGTACAAGCCAGGACCCCCAAAGGGAGACCCGCTCCAAAGCTCCAGGCAGTTGCAGAGATCCAGAAGAGAGCACGGCCGGGGTCAGCTACCCCCACGTAGAGGAGGGATGACCAAGAGAAGTGGGGGTCCCCGAAGGAGTACATAGCCTGACCAGGCTCTCCTAATGTTGTGATTTAGAAGGGGCCCCGCACCCGAGGGTAAGGACCAGAACCCGCACCACAAGGACACAGACACCCTCCAGGCTCAGGTGGAATATGATCCCCCGCTCATGGACTTGCCAGAGGACTAAGGGATCCCTCTCCCTGCGTGGGGAGGGGGCCGCCGTGCCCAGGAGGCCAACACCCAAGAGACAAAGCCGCCGCTGCTGAAGGCCCTGTTCCCTCCACCAGGGATGGGGTAGGGGACAGAACATCAGTAGTCCCACCTTCCTTGTGTAATGTATTTGTGTGTGCGTTGAGGTGTGTTTCTTGTGGTTGAAGGGTGTGTGTCATAAAGGGTGCAGTTAAAATTGGCGAACAGGGCACTGAGGACATCTCCTGATTGCTTACAGGGATGTCCAATCCCCCTCTCACCAAGGGTCCTACGTGTCTAATGTGCATTTAAAACCAAGAGAAGGGGGCGAAACTGTGCGGAGACCATGGGAGGGTGGACCACTGCCAAGTGGCTCGGCCCCTCGAGGTATTCCGCAAGCACGCCCCCCCTCTAACCTAATAAGTGTTCGTATGAGGAAGGTCAGGGACAGCTACCAAACTGACCCCCGATGGTGAAACAACCATCCATCCGCCCCCCTCAGCATTGGGCCCAAGTCTCCCCAAGGCAGAGGCCCCACCGCCCGAAGGCCGACCCCTTGGGCCCCCCACCCCACACAAAGAGAGAGGAGCCCAGAGCGGTCAGCCCCCAGGCGCAAGCAATTAACTTTGGGTAAAATTTTCATTTTTACTGTGGCTATCTTACTCATGACTGACAGAGGCAGGTTGACCCAGCGGGTTAGATCATCCTGTATACTTTTCAGTAACGGGGTGTAGTTTAGTTGCACCAGTTCTGATCGTTTCAGAGAGAAATAAATACCTAGATAATTAATATTGCCTGATTTGACTAGGATTGAGGTTGTTTGCTCGGCATTACCATTCCGTCACAATAAAACTGATTTGTTTCAGTTAATTGAGTAATCTGAGATAGAGGAAAATTCATTAGTATTCATTGTTGTTTCACTGATGGAATGTGGATTGTTTAGAAAAAGTAATATGTCATCAGCATAAAGACTAATTTTATGAGTACTGTGTTTTGTTGTAATTCCTTTAATGCTCTCACGTTGTCTTATTGTTGCACCCAAAGGTTCAATAAATACAGCAAAAAGAGAGGGGGAGAGTGGACAACCCTGTCTGGTCCCTCTACCAAAAAAAAACCTGTCAGAAGTCAGTTTGTTGGTTCTGACTGATGCATTTGTGTTGTGATATAATATTTTTATCCAATCAATGAAGGATTCCCCAAACTTATGGAGGGCAGCAATGAGGAACTTCCAGTTTACTCTGTCAAATTCTTTTTTTCAAATGCATCCAATGAGACTATGGTTATTTCCTGGTTTTTAATAGTGGCAAAATCTATTATGTTTACAAGTCTGCGGACATTATCACTTGAGTGTCTACCTTTAATGAATCCAGTTTGATCATGGTGAATTACATAAGGAGTGATTTTTTTCTATTCTCTGCGCGACTGCTTTGCAAATAATTTTTACGTCTGCATTGATGAGAGAAATGGGGCGATAGCTAGAAGGAATTGTGGGATCTTTTTCTGGTTTAAGGAGGATTATGTTAGCTGAATTCATGTGTGGTGGCAGTGATTGGCTTTCCTTGATAAATGTAACCATTTTATAAAAAGTTTGTTCCAGCTGTTCCCAGAATTCCTTATAAAACTCAGCAGGAAAGCCATCAGGCCCTGGAGCTTTGTTGTTGGGCATCAGCAACAGAACTTCATGAAGTTCAGCCAATGAGAGCGGAGAGTCTAAGTTTGAGCTTTGATCCTCATTTAATCTGGGTAGAGTTACATTATTAAGAAATGAGTTCATACTTTGCTCTGATGGATTGACCTGTGATGTGTACAAGTTTTTATAAAAATCTTTAAACGTTTTATTGATTTTAACCGGGTCGTGAGTGACATTTCCTGTGTGGTCCACAATAGTTGTAAATGTTGATATTTTCTTTATTAATGTTAAGCTGATTAGCTAAAGATTTACCAATTTTCAAAATTTTTAAGTCGAAGTCTTTGTACTTGGAACTGTGTATGTTTATTGATGATAACATTTAACTGAAGCTTTAAATTTTTCAGTTCTCCCAGAATGTGTTCTTGTGCAGAAGCAGCCTCTAGATCTTTGATTGTATTTTCTATTTCTAATAAATCTGCTTTGGAGGTGGCTCTTCAACGGCTTATATTAAATAAAGATGCACAACATTGGAGAGACAGAAGAATAAACTCCAGAACAAAGGTGGATATGGGTGTGGTTTCTGTAAATAACAGAAGGAACAAAGACTAAATATACTTATACATACAGACATTACAGGCTGAGCTTTAAGTTGGAACTGAAAGGGTTACATATACACGTAAATATGTTTACGGCTTTTGTATGTGATTCACATAAAGAATAATTATTAACAAAAACACACGTCTGTATATCCACACCGGGAAACCATTAGCTCAACTCAGTAGGAAGACTACAGGCTGAGAAGCTACTAGCAAACATAAACACAACTTAAAGAGTGCACTGAAGCCAACATGTTAAACAGGTAAACGAATCATTTACTAACAACTTACTTTGGTCATGAACGCGGACTGCCGTAAAGTTAACGGGAAACTCTCAGCTGGTCTGCATCACCGTCACTGACTCTCTGCAGCTCACCGCTTGTGTGGTGCGCGTGCAGGCTCCCACAAATGGTTACTTCACTGACTAACACGAGTGTGGGAATTCTGACCGCCAAAGGCACAGAACGGAACAGGGCCTTTTGTACGGCCTCTCTGAGGGCCTGGTTCTCCGCTGCGAGCTCCTGGCTGAACTCCAGCGACTCTCGCAGGCCTTCGAACTCTTTATGGAGGATATCCAGCTGGTTTCAACGCCAATCAAGGCTTGAGAGCTTTTTATCAATCGATTCCAGGATGTTGCTGCCTGGAGAAGAAGCGGCCCCGGGAGTCCTCAGGACGGCCGCGTTTGGAGGAAGGAGTGGTGGTGTTGGTCTTCCCCATGACGAACGTATTAGAACACTAGTCTATGAAGCTCTCCAGGCTGTCAAGGACTTAATAATCTTTTTAGAGTTTTGTGAATATTGTTATAATTATTACTTATATGGCGGGGGAAAAAAAGAAGTCGGAAATGTTTGTTCAACCACTTTCGCGCCACCAAGTTGACTCACCACACACATCTCGTCGATTCTGGCGATACTCACAGCATCTCTCACCCGCTGGTGATTTTAAAACCGGAGTTTCAGTATCAGTCTTTGTTATAACTTTATTTCAGTATTTGCAAAAATAGAAAAACGAAAACAATATTTTATTTTGTTTTCTCTCTAAAAATGGGTCTGAACAGCACTAGTTTGTGTCGCGGAAGGATACGGCCTACCCGCAGCTCGCCTGTCTTCTCTCCTGCAGCCGCATGGATGGATGAGCGGTTCCTACATTTTTCTACAAGTTTGTTTTCTCTTTGTTTTCATTCTTTAAAGTCTCTGTTAAGCGTTTCTGTCTCCAAAATCACCGACATGCTTTCATAAGCTGTTCTCCCACACGCGATCTTCTGAAATCCCTACGCGTTAACCTGGACTGTACCACTATAATCACCCCCCTCCACCGCGCGCGCTTTTCGCACAATGGTACGGTCCTACGCTGTAATCACGTGATGGCCGAAATGCTTCGGCTCTCCTCGGCGGTGACGTCATTTGACGTAATATTTGGCGATGTAATATGTCTTGGAAATGATGTCAAATTACATCCTGAAGAGCCTACAGAAAGTTCACAAATACACCCTGAAAATCCTGTTTAGGAACTCTCCAGTGCCTAAAGACCCAAAGAAACTTCACCAAGAGACTTTTAAACACATCTGTTTTCAGAACACTGTGCTTTAAAATCGCTTCGGAAATTTCCATCAGCACCAACATGAAAAAAAGCAACAAGTCTACAAAAATGGTAGCTTCTGAAACCACACCTTCAGAGCCTCCACAAGTTCAGGCTGTTTCTGAGGAAGCCAAACCAAAAAGCCCCCCTGTCAAAAAGGATTTGTCGGCCCTGCAAAGAGAGCGGGACTTTTTACTGCAAAAACTCTTTGAAAAAAATGAGCGGCTTTCTGAACTGAAAGAGAGACGAATTGCAACTGAGAAGAAGTGTGCCTTACAATGGGAGCTGCTGCAAGACATGGAACTTGCAGCAGAAGAAGAACACGAACTCAGGCTGAGACGCGAAAAAGAGCTCCAAAGATGTAAACACTTGGCAAAGGCAAAAGCCAAGAAAGTCAAGGAGGATCTGGAGGAACAGGAACACTTAAAACAAGACATGAAAACAACACTGAGAATGAAGAACAACTTGGTGGGCAAACTTCAGTCCCAGGTGGCGGAGCTTTCAAAGCAACTGACAACACTGCAAACATCTGTCAAACCCGTGAAGTCTGCAGCCCAAACAAAGGATTTGCTTGTTCCAGAACAAAGAAAATCTGAGAACGTCACACAAGAGGCATCAGTGGAGATTAAAGTTTCAGAGCCAGAGTCAGTTTCTGAACAACACGCGGCTCCAGAACCTTCCAAAAAGCGCAAGAAGCGCAAGAAGAACAAGAAGAACAAATCAAAGAAAACCCTGGAAACCTGTGAACCAGTCAGTGAAACTTTGGCTGAAACTACGAAAAATGTCGTTGAGGAGGCATCAGTCCAAGTTTCAGTCCCAGTGTCTGTTTCTGAGCCACAACTGACTGCAGAACCTTCCAAGGAACTCAAGAGATCTTTGGAGATGGACACCACAGAGTATCCTCCCTCCAAGAAACAGAGGATCTCCATACCAGTCATGAGGATGCGTCTGGCCAAACGCAAGAGGCCAAGAGTAAGTCACACGTCAGCAGACAAAAGTGACCTAGGACTGCCATGGACCTTTTTGCATGAGCCGGAACCTGAAATAAAAGTTTCACGCCCACAATGTTTGGAGAGCGTCTCTGAAGAGGTACCAGACACTTCAGAGACAGAGACGATTTCTGAACAAGTTCTTTCCCTAGAAGAACAGCCTCAAGAACCATCTGAGGTTGAAAATGAGGACGTGGAAAACTGTGCCAGTCCATCAGAGCCATCCCAGAAACCAAAAATCTCCCTGTGGAGAAGATTCAAAAAGGCTCTCACACCAGCATGCAAGCGCCAGTATAAACAGAGACAGGAACAATAAAGTTTAGCGAGACCAAAGACTGGTGTTTTGCTGTTTGGTTAAAAAAATGTTTAAAGTGTTTGGGTTTTGTCCTGGTGCCGAGGTTCACTCTTAAATCATTTATCAGAATAGTTTGTTCTTTTTAATGAAACAAAAAATATTTTTTGTATATTTGCTAAGTTTGTGTTTTATTTGTTTTGGTATTCTTCATCAAATATCACTGTAGGACTTAGTTAAAAAGAAAAAAAATATGTGTTTGTTTTATTTGTTTTTCTCATCAAATATCACTGTAGGACTTAGTTAAAAAAGAAAAAAAAGTTATTTGTTTTATTTGTTTTTGTTTTTCTTCATCAAATATCACTGTAGGACTTAGTTAAAAAGAAAAAAAATATGTGTTTGTTTTATTTGTTTTTCTCATCAAATATCACTGTAGGACTTAGTTAAAAAGAAAAAAAAGTTATTTTTTTTGTTTTTCTTCATCAAATATCACTGTAGGACTTAGTTAAAAAGAAAAAAAAAAGTTATTTATGTGTTTTGTGTGGTTGGGTTTTCTCCTGGTGCTCAGGTTCGCCCTAAAAAATCTTCATCCATTCATCCTTGTTGTTGTGTTTTGTTGAAAAAGGAAAAAACAACAAAAATAATTCTTTGTTACTTGTGTTTTTCATGTGGTTGGGTTTTCTCCTGGTGCTCAGGTTTACCCTTAAAAAAGTCCTCATCAGTTGATGTTTCTATTTGATAAGTTTTTGTATTTTTGGAAACTCAAAATAGTCGTTTATGTGTGAATATGAGTGTGTGTAGTTGTTAGTCTTTATGAGGCCCTTTGATTGGCTGGGTTCAGGGCGTACCCAGGCTTCACAGATGAGTGGATGAATGATAAAACAAAAAACGAAAGAATCATGCATGTATGTAATGCATGATTCTTTCGTTGCATGTAATGCAACCACAAGGGGGCACTTTTCCAGTGACCGCTTGTGCCGGTCCCAAGTCCGGATAAATGCAGAGGGATGCGTGAGCAAAACTAAATGAAACATGAAAATACTGCCTGACCGGTAAGTCGGTCGGTCTGCCTGCCTGGATGGAGAGAAAACGTAGCAAAAAGTATAAATGAAATAATTTTCCACTTGCATAACTAAAACTAAGGTCAAGTTTAAACACTGCCAATTAAAACAAACATACATCATGAGACCTTATATATGGCACTTACAAGTGGGTTGGGTTTTTATTATGTTTTTGCTGAAAAAGGTATAGCATAGGAAAGATCGTCTTGTTATTACTAAATAATCAGATTAATTCTGCAGCTGTTTGAATATAATGTAATTTTCATCAAAATTACGAGTCATTTGAACATTTACCGTTACGACATTCTGTAACCATCTTTAAACCTTTTTACTTTTATTAATGGACCTTCTTGAACAATTGTAAAAAAAATTACTGACTTGTCAATAACTTAAATTAATAATTAGTAACAGTCCAAGTAGTACAATGATAAATTTGACAAAGTACTTTGTACCTCCTCATACCTATAGTTTTTCTGTCTTCCTTTAGGATTTGGATTTCTGTGCCCAGCAGCAAATGCCAAACACTGCAGTCTATGGGGATGATGATGATGATGGCAAGGAAGATCCTGTAGATGTGAGGATCATCATCAACGGAGTCACCATTCTACAAAACCGCCATGACAATGCTACTGTCCTGAAACATAAGCTCCCTGAATAGATTGGCTATTGGGAAACAAACTGTTTACAACTAAACAGCTGTTGCTGTTGATTACATAGATTTACTGGTCAAAAGTTTGTTAACAGATAGTTACAACTGATGCTCTCTGTTTGGTGTTAAAATAATTGTTCAGTGAAAACTCTTAAGTTGAGGAGCTCAGTTGCATAGTTGCCAAAATGGTTTACTTGGAGTGAATTTTAAAATGCAGTTAATGGGTTGCAAAGTTAACTGACTCAAAGCTTTTATTAAAAGTTTACAAATGACCAATATTCATTTAAGTGCCATGTTATAAATTTAATGTTAAAACTGCACCATAAATGCAAAGTGTTTAAAAATGATTTTTGGTGATGTTTTTTGTTCACTTCTGGGAAACTATGCTTGATTTTGTAGCGGTTCTTATTGCATTTGCAGCTATCACCTTGACACTGATTAATGCTTACAGTAAACAGGCACACAAGAGTAAACAATTTGTCAGAAAAACTTTACATTAACCCCTCTGACAAATCAGCATGTTCATAACAAAGTTTTGAACCCCTGACATCAAGAAACCCTTGATTGTGATTGACCAGACAACCACAGAGGGTAAGGCTGAAAAATGGTTGGATTTTGTTGATATTCACCATTGACTGTATACAAAAGCTGGACTGAGTGATTCTTTCCCCCTTGTGTTCAAGATATGAACTCAAAATCCCATAGACTTCTAGAGAAAATGAAACAGCTGTAACTCAGCCATTGTATTTGTCAGGTAAATTCACGTAAACACTGAAGAAAAACGCAGTAGAAGGCCACACCAACAAGCAACGTTTTTCCTATATATAAAGGGAGAGACAAGTATGCTGGGAAGATGTGACCATCCTTTTTCTCAAGGGACTGCTTCATCCCTGCTCTCCTTTTATTGAACATTCAAGTGGGAGGTTGCAACTTTCAAACAAAGAAACAGAGTTGAAAAGTTCATTAAGGGTGTCATAAATGAACCTTTGGAGGAATGTTTTCAGTTCCTACAGCGCCCGTTCTTATCTGCTAAGGACAGTGTATATAAACCCCCCCTCATGCTGGAAGCAGGCAATAAAACACAGAACTGTTGCCATGAGGTAAAAAGGTCAACTATGAGCTGTCTCTAGAGTTAACATCTAAAAACACATTTAAACAATGATACAAGTAAAGAATTTCTTTCCTAAAATTCCCTCTTGTTTACCATTTATAAATGTTAAAATCTCACATCTCTTTACAATTTTCTATGATATCTTCATTTTCATAACACATTTATCAATTTACACTCAGAGGAGACAAGTCTTACGTCTTCATCACAGTGTCTAAATCATTACAGTTGTCTTGTTTGCCTTTGACAGGTGTCAATACTTTTAGCAAAACTTGTCACCAGGAACCAGAAGTGAGCCAGGAGAAGAAATCCCAAGATTGGGGTTCTCTGTCCTGCATGGCCTGCTTGACCTTTCCAAGTTGGTGTAACGCTTCAGTGATGCTGTGACCTTCATTTGCATTATCAGGAATAAATGTACAACTGGTATCATTCAATATTTTAGAAACACCTCCTTGTTGAGCGACCAATAAGTCTAAAGCCAATCTGTTCTGTAAAACCATGAGCCTCATGCTTGAAATGTCTTCATTATGACCTCTAAATGCTTTAATGGTTGCATTCAAGAATAAGCCTAATGGATAATCAATTGTTTCAATCCTGAGCGTATTTTTAGCAGTTCTCACCCATGGAAAAAAAGTGCCATAGCTACCTTTGCCCCAGTACTCCAGTGTTTGTTGTCATCAGGAACATCTGATCGTCAAATGGAATCATGTGGCTTGACGTCTATAAGATTACATCGGTGGCGCAGGTGAGGCTCATGGACTGTGACCTTTACGGGGGCACAGATCCCACTCCAGTCTCCAGGCAGTCTGAGGTAGAGGGCCTTCCCACATAACCAAAACATTGGTCAACCACATAAGTACCATTGTATCCTGGAATAAAACCTGGAGCTGATCCAGCACAACGTCGTCCGGGACAGGGAACCACATAACTATGAAATACTCTGTCACAGAAGTGGTGGTGGAGGACCCGCAGTGCAGGAGACCAGGCTTGGTGGCGGAAACTTAAACATCTAATAAACAAACTTAAACATGACAAAAAGCCATGGGGGAAGAATAAGGTGGCAGATGACCTGACAAGGATTAACTGGAAACCAGACACTAAAAAAGACTGAGGGTCATTAACAGAAATGAAAACAACTGTTGATCATTAACCGGAAACTGGTGACTGTGGGACAATTCAAAAACCTGACACTGTCACTCTGATCAATCTGGGCTTTGAAGGAAACAAGAAGTTCATGACGCATCTTTGTTGGCAGAGGTCCGAAAAACTCTGTGCCATTGTTAGTTACAGAATGTGGGAACATAGTCCCTGGTTCCACACTAGTATAAGGAGCTAATAATTTGGTCAATTGAAGTGTTTTAAATTGATACAGACTCTTATAGCTTGGTATGGATTCCAAAGATTCCATTGACTCAGGATGACTCGGCCGAATTACTGCTTACAAACCTCATTTGGCTCCAAATGGCGACATCCATGTTGTGGAAACGGTGACATCATACTTACTCAGTCTAGTTCTCTTATACAGTCAATGATATTCACAACATCTCTGCTTGCATGTTTATTTCCCTCTTAGACATCCAATCTAAAAGCAGATTCCTGGTGGTCAGCCCATGCAGCCATTGTAGTTACGTTTATTTTCCTGCAGCATTCATGAATTAGTGTGGTGCATTGCTTAGAAAAGTCTAACTATTTCATAGATTTGTCTTGATGTGAAAGAAGTGTGTTTTTGTCGGAGGATTCCAGCAAAGTCATTTTTCACTTGCAAAGTTCTTTTTAAGTCATGTAGCAGTGGATGCAGTTTGTTTTGTGAAACAGACCACCCACTCTGGAAATGTGGTTTGTGTTTGGCTCTGTTTGTGGGGCGTCGAGTTTCAATGTTACATCAATGTACATATGCAATCTGAGGTCCTTTGATGTGATTTGAGCATCATGACATGCCCAGAGTAAAAAAAATTCTGAACTTTGGTGAAGACGTCACGTCAAAAAATTGGGGAATCAGCTTTGGACATTGGACTTGTCAAATGACATGATCAGCAGGTGGAGTCTAAAACCAACATGGACAGAATCTGGTTGTTCTTGTCCTGAACTTTATGATTCTCTCCTTATTTTCATTAAGACAACAATTAAATCTTTTTCCCTCCTCGGACTGATGCAGGACAGTAAGTCATCAAACTGGGTCACAGATAGACTGGAACCGTGCTGTTCAGTTGAAATCAGCCGTCATTCATGCAGCTCCTGCAGTAGATAGTAAACCTCACTGTACTGGGAGAGTCTCTGAAGGATTTCATTAACCCTGATAATTGCTGATGCTTTTGAAGAACTTTTCAAATGAATAACTCTGATCTCTAAACGTCATTCGAGTCTTCCATGCATTGTTAATGAGATGCAGACACCACTCCAGGTAGCAATTTGGCTAAAAACATCTGGCGGTAGCTCCTCCCACACACGTCTGGGGCATGAAATTTCTGAACTCATTTTAGACACGCATCAAGCAGTGAATTAATCGGAAATAGAAGCAGCTGACGTGAATTTGACGCCAAGATTGCAAAGATTGATCCAAAATGCAGGAGACAGTGACATGACCAAAAATATGAAGAAACAAAGGTGACAAAGCAGAGCATAGGACCTGACGAGGATGAACTGAAAACCAGATACTTAAATAGACTTAGGGCAATTAAATGACCTGAAGACAGCTGTGAATCATGATGAAAACTGAAACTGGTGTTACTGACAAAGAGAAACTCAGAACATCACCAAAGATATCAAAACCCAAACTAAACCATGGAATCCTCACAAATATATTAACTTTAGAAGATGACAAAGTGGTGAGGGAGGTTGGCAAGGATGGAAAGTAGCATGAGAAGTCCAGAGTACAAGGAGGAGCTGAAGGGTCTGGCAGCACAGCAGCACATGACACACGAGGAACAACCTGTTGGTCTGAACAGGGTTTTGGCTTGAAAGAAGACCTGTGGAAAAAAACATCAGAGAGAAACCTGTGTGCACACTGAGCTTTCTGAAATGTGCTCTATACGTTTCCTAATTACTTGTATTATTTCATTGTGTTTTTATAAAATACTGGTGAGAAAATGATTTCCAAAAGTGCATTTTTAATAGAAGCAATGGCTATGTCCTGGATTTTTGTAAGCTGACTTTCCCTCAGTAAAATTTGGTCATTTCCCTTTCAGTACTTGGAAACTTGCTGGCATGAAACCCATCTGAAAGTGCCTCAATAGCCTTTTGAATAAAACAGTGATTGCCCCACTGAACAATCCTGTGGCAGCAAAGATGGTGGAGATGATAGGCAGCATGGATGTGATTATATACACCTGCCTCCTTTCTTCTGGGCCTCAGCAGGCAGACAGACTAACTGCCTATTGATTACTGAGAGCTTGTACCCAGGCCCTTTTCACTCCGATGAGGTAACGGTGGGATGGTAAATGTCAGAGAAATGTCAAAGCCTTTTGGGCTCAGATTAAAAGTGAGGCTCTCGGGTCAGTCAGGAGTCAACCATTACTGTGACAGATCATCCACGGAGCGGATGCTTCTTTTTTCAGTCAGAAAAGGCCACCTCTCTAATATTCAACATAAACAGCATAGATTTCTCCAAAGACTCAATGGTAGATGTTAACCAATATGGCTGACAGCTCAACTACTGTCAATAAGCCTCTAATGAACAAAGAAAGGAGGCGACAGCTTTAGAAATCAGACAATTTTCACATAGGAAAATTAGATTTGAAAGACAAATTAAAAAAAGAAATTTAAAGCAGTATCATTTACATTTTTTATGTGATCAATACGTTTTGACTTTTTCTCAGACATTCAGGAAGGGAACAAAGGCTTGTGCTTTGGTCACAACTGCCCTTACAGCTGTCAAACCTTAATGGGACACACTGGTGTGTAGTCCATGAAATATCGAGGTCATGGACTCCTCTGTGAAAATGAACAGAGAAAATATTCCTTTTCTGCTGGCATTGTGCAGGTTATAAGTCATAGTGAACACATACAACGTGTAAAAGTAAGGGTGTAAATAAAGTATGAGACCCGGTCGTGTCATACAGACCTTTCCTTTGTTTCACATGGGATGGTGTCTTCCAATTACTGGGGAATGACACTCCTCAGTTTCTCTGGGAAAGTCGATGCCAGGGTACTGGAGAGTTAGTCTGATTGTCAAACCTCAAAACCAGGAACAACAGTGTGGTTTCTGTCCTGATCATGGAACAGTGGACCAGCTCTACACCCACTATACAGTGCTAAAATGTTTGTGATAGTTCGACCATACAGTTCATAGGTGTTTAGCGGATTTGCAGAGGGCCATGGATCGTGTCCCACATGGGGACCTGTGGAGAGTGATCTGGGAGCCCTACTGGGGGCTGTCCAGTCTCTGCTTGACCAGAGTAGCTGTATATTGAACTCCGGCAGGGCTTCTACTAAACACTTCCTCCAGCTCCTCTGGGGGACCTCGAGGTGTTCCTGTTCTTGGGCTGTTTCCGGAGCTGGCATGTTCTGGGGTCTTCCCCGGGGTCTCTGCCCTGTGGGGCATCCCGGAGCACCTCCCCAGGGAAGCATCCAGGAGGCATCCGGGCCACATTCCCAAGCCGCCTCAACTGGTTCCTTGCAACGTGGAGGAGCAGCAGGTCTGGTCCGAGCTCTATTCGGGTGACTATGCTTCCCACCCTATTTCTAAGAGACCGGCCAGCCACCCTACATAGGAAGCTAATTTCAGCTGCTTGTACCCAGGACCTCATTCTTTTGGTCATTACCCAGAGCACATGACCATAGGTGAGTATTGGAATGAAGATTGATTGATAAATTGAGAGCATTTCTTTCAGGCTCAGCTCTCTTTTCACCAGAACGAAGTGACCGCAGAACGGTGGACACCGCACCAATCCGCCTGCCAATCTCATGCTCCAATCTTCCCTCACTTGTCCCAAAGATACTTGAACTCCTGCACTTGGGGCAGCAGCACTTAACTCACTCAGAGGGTAAGGTACTTGTCTTCAGTTGAGAACTATGGCCTAAGACTTAACGGTGTTTGTTCCCCCTCATCCTAGGCGCTTCTCATAAGCCCAAAATTTTGGAAGTCATGCACCTGAAGAAGATGAGGTTTAAAGTCACAGCTGGATAAAAGAAGACACTTTTTTTAGTAAAATTATATTATTGTAATAAAAAACAACTAAGCATAATTATATTGAAAACAAACAAACAAAGCATACATTTCTAACATTCAAACGTGAATTTTACTTTAGGAATAAAAACAAGTAAATCTTCAAATTTTTAGAATTCATGCTGTCAGTCTCTAAAATCACAACATAGCAAGTTAAAGCACTCACTTTAGTGCTTTCAAACATGTTCTTACAGTTGTGTGCAGACAAATCTAATCAAATGTTTTCCAAACCAAGTCAATTTAGTTTAATTAATTGGAATTCTTTTTGGACTGTGGAGAAGCCATAGTGCCTGGTGAGATTCCATTCACGCATTGCCTGAACATGCAAACTCCACATAGACAAAGTTTTTTAATGAGCCTTGGGCATGTTTTGCGTTGAGGTCAAAATGTTTAGAAGGCATATTTTGACTATGAGCTGTTGCTTCTGGATTCATGTGAGCGGCTGCATTTGGAGAAAAACCCTTTTTTCAGAGGTTTGCATTTCTTGATCTGCCTTGCTGCACTTACACTATTTTTGTGCCCTTTATGCAGTGTGTGCGCTCCACCTTCAATCTGAAAGACCATCATTGACAGAATTATATACATTTTTCCATAGGTTGCCTGTTTGAGGTAAACCTTTGTTTTGCCTCACAGAGTTATTATTTTTGACATTATTTTGAAAGCTCTTTGGTGAAACATCAACTTTGAGGGCTGATTTTTGTTCAGCAGGGAGGTTTGGACCAGATTTGTCCCTTGAAGAGCTATCCGAGGTACTTGAGTAACCTGATGGGCCTTTTGATGGTCCTTCATCCTGTGAGCTTTCATTGTAAGTTGTGCAGCTTTCCTCTTTTGATAAGTCTGTCTGAAACATTTTTGCTATCAACTGAGGTGTATCCAGATATTTCATCTTCAAATGAGTTCTCTGTTGTTTGTAATGAGTTACAACGTAAACATTCACTGTGGTTTGTGTAAAACTCCGCTGAAGTAGAGTCTCAATCTTGACTTTTCTCTGCAGAATTATCCCTGTATCACTGAAATACTCTGTCATCAGTATACCCATCATTTCCTATTTGGCTGTCATCCTTCTTCTGAACAGCTTTAGCTTTTTACCTTGTGTGCTTCTTCTTGTAAATGTTTAAATTCAGCAAATTTTCTGGAAAGATGTTGGGCTATATTTGAGAAAAATGAAGTGTTTTTAATAAACACGCACAGTGTTCCTCTTTTCAGGGCAGGCCGGCTCCCGCTCAGCTTTGTTAGTTTCATTTGATGGATTGTGTTTTTGAGAAGTACATTTTCTTCCGTCACGTCATGCAGCTTTCCTTTTTTTCAGCCTTCTTCTTCCTTTCAGCTGTTCGTAACATTTGAAGTTCTTCCTCTAAAGCTTGATTTTCCTTTTTAAGTCTGCTGTTTTCCAGTTCATGGTCTTGTTTCAACTTATTTCTTATTTTTTTTATTTTCAAGAATCTCGTGTTCTGCTTCTAGATTTTCCTTCTTGGAAGTGGGTTGGGAGGTTTTCTCCTCCGTCATGTGGTCAGTGATTCTCCTCTTAAGTGTTTAACCTGAAAAACATCTTCCATTTCCTTTAACTGTAGTTGAAAGTTTGTTTCTTCTTGTTTTAAGTTTTTCACAGAGGTCTCTTTAGTTTAATTTTTTTTCCACAGCGTTTTCTGTTTATTGAAACATTTGTGAAGTCTCTGAACTTCTATTTCCAGTTTAGAGGAAGACCTCAGTGAGCTGCTGAAAGTATGAAAAGAAGAAACAGAACTTTCTGCAAACCAGCTGGCTGTGGTAAACCCATCTTTTGCATTTCCAGCAAAAACTGCAAACATGAAGATGGATGCACCATTTGTTTCTTTTGTATTGTCATGTTTGTGTACGTTGGATCACCTCCACAGAGTTTTGCAAAATCCCTCCAGGAGCTACCCTTGGCTGCTAAGTGACAAGTAGTTTGAGAGATGCGTCTCGCAAACTCCTTTGGTCCTTCAGGCTTTCAAAATTGACATTATTAGCATTTTATAAACCCTCAGATCTGAAGGAGGTGGCAGAATATCTGCCTCCTCCCAAATTGGGTCTCCTGCCTCTTTGACTACTCGTCACCACTGAGAAGTGAGAACCAATGGAGATTGGAGCTTTAACTTTAAAATGACATTTGATCACATGGCAGGAAAAAAGACAGCCATGTCGATCTTACTTTCTGCACTTTGTTTGATTTGCTCCAAAGTAATCTTGGTTTGTCCAGAAGGCTGCAGCAGCTTCACAGCAGCTTTCAGTGCATGTTTGCCAAACATACATCTGCTGCAAGGAGCTAATACCTAGGTAGACTCAGGCTAAACTGGAGCTTTTGTGGAGACTGTCTTTATATTAGTTTTCTATTGCTTGCTCTGAGGTGATGTTTGTAAAGATACATAGTCAAATTTTAACAGCAATATTTTTGGTTGTGTTTCTAGCCTTCTAGCCAAAAACTTTGGATGAGCCGTTCTAATGACTATCCAGATATTTACGACTGATCAATTGCAAGAGCCTCCGCCACAGAGCCGCAACCGAAGGTAAATTTATTGTCCCTGGCTAGCTCGCTAACCAAGCTAGGCTAATACAGATGCAAGTAGATTGCGCAGAGTTGATGATTCGCAGTGTAATGGAGGTCCTAATAACAAGGTTTTATATGTTTTTGTAAATAGGCTTCTTAGTGCACCGCTACACTTTTAAAACCTGTTGGTACAGTCCATATATGGTCGATGGCACTGTCCACTCTGCTGGAACAATCAACTGCTCTGTACTGTGGCCCACTCTCCTCCCCTCTGCCCCTCACCTCAAATTTTCCCCTTTCTTTATTTTTATTTATACTTTATACCTTTATAATTTATTTGTTTGATTGACACCAGAGGTGGACTGACAATCTGTTCACTTTTGTAGAGTCCACAAATGGGCTGTTTTGGTCCACAGTCTTCTTCATCAATCAAATCATTCAATATATGTTAAAATGCAGATTTTACATTCAACAGCAGGGTGCACTTTACTTGAAGTAAAGCTGTAATGCTTTATATGAAGATCCTTTAACAAGGTTTGTTAACACACAAACAACTATTCTAATTGCACTTATAGGGTGTTAGTAAGACATTTATTAGAACAATAAATTAATAAGGTTTATGAGATAGCTTAGTTAACACATTTACAAGCATTAAAAATATGTCTATCGGATGCTTTTGATACATTTATTGACATTATAGATGTCTAACAAATTGTCAATAATCTTGATAAGATTCATGAAAAAACCTTGTTCCAGGAAGACATTTAATAGCATTATAGATGTCTCACACAGACCTATGTTAATAAGCTTAACAAGATTCCTTAACAAACTTTGCTAACACATTAATGAGTATTATTCGTGTTAGATGCTAGTAAAATATTTATTAGCATTATAGATGTCTTGGAAATACACAATAGTGTTAATAAGGTTCATTAACTTCTAAAGTCAGACCATTGTCTTCAAAGGCCATGTTAGTAAACTGCTTACAAGCTTTTATATATATATATATATATATATATATATATATATATATATATATATATATAGAAACAGTAATATTTACAATTGTTTTGTAAAAATAAAAAATGCAAATGTTTTGTAAATGCAAATAAAAAAACATGTTGCAATATAAAAATCAAGATTTCTACTTTTAAACTTTTAAACTTTTGCTTATTATAAACTACTGTATTATATTGAAAAAAACATTTAAATAAATATTAAGATTGTAAAATTCAAAGAAATATTGAAACATTGAAAAAAAATTTAATGTTAAACTTGAATAAAAAGAAAAACCTTTAACTTAAAACTGTTAAACTAAAGCATATTAATCTGTTTTAATTATATTTTAAAGTTTTCTCTCCATCTCTCCCTCTTTGCTTTCAGTTCTTAGTTTTCAGTTTGAATTCATTTTTCACCTCATCCTCCTAGTCCCCTCCCAGCCAACCGAAGAGATGTAGGGCCTCGTGATGAGAGTTTGCTAGGACATCATTGTTAGCAATCAGGAGATGTCCTCTCAGTGCCATACTCGCCAATTTTACCTGCACCCTTTATTACACACACCTTTTACGCCTCAACAAAATACACCCCAACACACATACACACACCTGCACAGACACAAATACATTACACAAAAAGGTGGGACCTCTGATCTTCTGTTTCCAATTCCATCCCTGGCAGAGGGAACCAGGACCTCAGCAAAGGCAGCCGTGTCTCTTGGGTGCATGCTTCCTAGACCCAGCAGCTGGGATCCCCTTAGGTGCATACACACCGAAGGCGATTCACGCGGCAGAGGCGGCAAATTTCAATGTAAAATAATATAATATATATAATAGTTCAATAGTTTGGACACAAAGTTCTGCAGCACCAATTGAGCGGCCACCGTGGCTGGCCAGGGATATAAAAATCGGATTTTGTGGGCTGACCACACAGTGGTTAAGGGACGAGGCGAGATAAGCCGCCAACGATGGTTCCATGGGTGGAGGGTGATATTTAGATATCACATTAATTAATTAGTTAATTAATTCGTTAGTTAGCATATTAACTGAATATTTAGTGTGGAAACTAAACATTTAGCTGTAAACTAAACATTTTGCACCAAAATATATATTTAATAACGAAATATTCAGTAAGACAATATTTAAATAAATATTTAGCTAAAAAGCTAAATAATTAACTCTAATCCCAATATTTAATTTGGGCTTTAATATTTATTTAATAAATAAATATTTAGTTACACATCTTGCAAGCTAAATATTTAATTATAAAACTTATTTTTAACTTAAAATTAAATATTTCGTTTGCTAACTAAATACTTTGTAAATGTAAAATGTATGAAATTACAGGTAAAAATGTGCATTTGAAAAATGAAATCTGTTTTTTTTCTCTTAAAACAAGCTAAAATACCCCAAATATTGCTGTCAAAATTTGACTATGTAGGTTTACAAACGGCACATCACAGTTGCTGCAAAGAAGGTCAAAAAGGGAAATGGCTGTCCTTCTGATCCCTCTGGAAAATGTCCTTCTGAGGACCAAAGACATTCCAACCTCATCACTGTAAACTAGAATTGCTGTGACCTGCATGGCTGAAGAGCTTTATGTCATGAGAGAACAGAATGGAGATGTTACTGAATCTTGAGGAGACAGCTCTGAGGTGAAAAAAGAGTTGACTTTGCACTGAAGTGAGACAGGGACATGTTTCCCATTAAACAAGGAAGTGACCACTCTGTGTTTCAGCCTTTCATCTAATTCATCTCAAGTTCTGGTTTTTCTATGAATCAGGATTGAAGGTTTAAGTTTCCACTAAGCTCAACTTCTTGTTTTTTTTTAGACTTCGTTTCTCTATCAGAGCTGTTCTGTCACCGTCTTGTGTCTTTTAAGCTGCATTCACACCGAACGTGGTACGCACAGCAGAGGTGTCCAGTTAGGTGCTGGGCAGCGGTTCAGCAGGAACCATTTCGAGCAGCACATTTTGGATTTTGAGCCTTTTCACAGTTCAAATATCTGGAGTGCAGGACCGCAGGCTCACTGGAGGGACTGTTGGCTGGAAGTGCAGAGCAAAGAGGACTGGACTCAAAGGCTCCGGATGAACAATAGCAATCAATTTCCCTTTTGTCTCTTGAAATTTATTTTAAACAAACTTGTTTAAAATAAATCATTTTGTTTTTGATGTTCTGTTTTTAGGCAACTGGTTTTATTTAGGCATTTGTTTTATATTGTGTTATTATATAAACCTTTTTAAAAGTAAAGGTGAAGGCTTGTGCTGCTTTTGGAGCGACGGGTAAACTTCCCAGACGATTAAATTGTACCATACTCTGATCGCATATCTACAGTGACTTAACATTAAAACTGGACGGCATTGCCTCGCAAATTGTGTTTAGTGTTAATGCACCTTTAGAGGGATTAAAGGTTTAAAGGCCTCGACACATTATGTCCTACACCCTCTGTGCTGGACTCATGGGAACCTTTCCCACTATCCAGAAAACTAAACATCTGGACAAGGAATAACAGATGCCACAATGGGTTTGCTTCCATTTTTAAATGGCAAGTGGGAAACTGTATGTACAATACAGAACATGTCCTGCAACGCTACAAAGATGTACAACTTGCAAAGTCTTTTATTTCTGTGAACACTGTTATAAAATATGTACCTTATACCATTAACAGAGCTAGAAACACATCTACTTGTCGTCTCAATCTCTGATTAGTGCTGCTTTGACTGCCCCTTGTGCTCTGAGCGTCATGGTGTCCTGTGGTTCCTCTTAAAGGATCAGCACATAAAAAAACAAAACCTATGGCATAACCAAAACAAGCACCTATATCAACATAGTAATAAAAATGTTTTTAACTAAAATAGAGCTAAATCAGGGCTGAAGTAATTGAACATATTTCTACAAGTGTATTGGGTTTATTTTATGTTTGGTTGTGGCCCCCACTTAAGTGAAGTTAACAGGGATTTGTATTTTCTCTGTCTTCCACTTGTTCCTCATTGTGCAAAACCTTCATGGGCTGAAGCATTCAAAAACATGTGAAAACCTTCATTTTTGTGGTTGGAGATAGCACTTGTCTCTCCTGCAGTTGAAGCAAAGGTTTACGGTGTCTCATTTCACATCATTTCATCAGAACATGTGCTTTCATTCCTGTAGCTTACACATAGTAACACATCTGAGTGCAGACACACTCTGCCCCGCCGAGCTGAAGCTTCTTTGTACACCTGACCTTCTGCTCTTCTTTACTAATGCTGGAGTTATGGTCAGTACATCTGGCATATGAGCAATTAGCAGGCAGCCTCCTGTAGCACTGGGCCCCATAATGCTGCAGAGGAAAGTAAGCAAAATAAAATGAATAGATCACAACTGAATGAAGAAAGATGTCAGCGGATGTCAAAACCCATATTTAAAGGAACAAATCTGAGTTTTCAAAATTCTTTTAATAAAAAAAAAAAAACATATCTTTTTAGAGATGCTCCATGTGTCAACATGAAATATTAATACTTACTGTCCATGACACAAGAATCTAAAACATGTTTTAAGCTGATGACGCCACCCACTTATGTGCATAATGGTAGGATTTGAATGTTCAATAAGGAAATTCTGTCCATTTGTGGGTAATCTCCCTTGTTGGAAAGACCCTGAAAAAAAAAATTCAACAGATGAATTTCCACTGCTCCCAATAAGTTAGGGATCTTGTTTATTTAAATGAGTGCTTTTCCTACTTGGTCTGAATTCTAATGAGATTCTAAAAAGTTCCCTTTGATCTGACTAATAATACACGAGAAGAAACACTATTTTATTAGTTTGATCAAGTGTATTACAAAAATTATGATAATAGTAACTCCAAAAAAACAAGCATTGACCATGTTCACTAGCTGATAGTTCCACCATTTGCAGCAATGAGTTTGACAGCAACGTCTCACCACGGCTCCTCACCAGACTCATGATGTTGTTCTGAGGTAATGCGTTCCACTCTTCCACAAGTTCTACATGCATTTCTACAGGTCACTTGTGAGTGGAGTTCAGTCATCCAGTCTCTGCTTTAGGTGGTACAGGACAATAGCCTCTTTGCAGATTTCCAGTCAGGGTTCAGACCTCACCATAGCACTGAAACTGCACTAGTTAGAGTCACTAATGACTTGTTACTGGCCACAGAAAAGGGACTAATCTCTATTCTGGTCCTGTTAGATCTTAGTCCAGCCTTTGACACTATAGACCACAGCATCTTACTCCAGAGACTAGAGCATGACATAGGGATCAGCGGATCTGCCCCTCAATGGTTTGAATCCTATTTATCTGATAGGTACCAGTTTGTTCATGTAAATGGACATTCCTCCCATTATAGTAGAGTTAGCCACGGGGCTCAGTCCTAGGACCCATGCTGTTTATGCTTTACATGCTGCCTCTAGGGAACATAATCAGGAAACACGGGATTTGTTATGTGGATGATACACAGTTGTATTTATCCATTAAACCCGACCAGAATGACCTCTTAGAGAAACTTAGTGCCTACATTAGTGACATCAAGATTTGAATGGCAGTTAATTACCTCCTCCTAAACCCAGAAAAAACTGAGGTCATTATACTAGGCCCACAATACCTCAGAGATACCCTACCTGTTCAGATGGTCTCCCTGGATGGTGTAAATATAGCCTCCAATCCCACAGTTAGAAACCTGGAGGTTTTATTTGACCAGGATTTATCATTTAAGGCTCACATATCACAGGCTTGTAAAACTGCATTTTTTCACCTACGGAATATTTCTAGGATCAGAAAGATATTATCTAGAAGCGATGCTGAAAACTCATCCATACATTTGTTACGTCTAGACTGGATTACTGTAACTCTTTGCTAGCAGCGTGTCCTAAAAGTTCTTTAAAAAGTCTTCAGCTTGTTCAACATGCAGCAGCTAGATTGTTAGCAGGAACCAGCAGAAGAGAACACATTACTCCTGTGTTAGCTTCACTTCACTGGCTCCCAGTTGAATCTAGAATCAAGTTCAAAATCCTCCTGCTAACCTATAAGGCCTTGAATGGTATGACCCCATCCTGTATTAAAGATCTCATAGAGTCTTACCAACCAAACAGAACACTTTGCTCACTAAATACAGGACTGCTTGTGGTTCCTAGAATTTCTAAAAGCACAGTTGGAGGTAGAGCCTTTAGCCACCAAGCTCCTGTTTTATGGAATAAACTCCCAGCTCATGTAAAAGAGGCTGAAACAGTTTCTACATTCAAAGTTTAAGCCCACACCATCATTCCTCCTCCTCCAAACTTAGTAGTCTGAAATGTACTGTTCTCCTCCAATCTCCAAACCCAGACACCTTGCCAGATGGAAAAGCGTGATCCATCACTCCAGAGAAGGCGTCCCCACTGCTCTAGAGTCCAGTGGCGGCGTCCTTTACACCGCTGCATCCCACGCTTTGCATTGAACTTGGTGATGTGTATCTTGGATGCAGCTGCTCAGCCATGGAAACCCATTCCATGAAGCTCTGTAGCAAATTCAGGAAGAAGATGCCATCTCGCACTTAACTGATGAAGGAGGAAGTGCATGCTTCTGGTTTCAAGCCACAGACACTCATGTAAAGTATGCAGTCTATTGCTATGAATAAAAAACTTTATGTCAAGCAATACTACTATGTACCTAAATAAATGTTTTACCCTGCAAAGCTTGATCAGTATGGATCCTAACAGACATTCTTTGTGTGGGGGGTGGGGTCTCCATTATTGCGGGTTCGGTGTACTTGTGGGTGTATCCAGTCCCTAATCCCCGTGACTAAGGGTATGTGTGTGCTGTACTTTATTCTGGGGATTTTGGGAGTTTATTATCATATTGGAATTTTTCCCACAAACAAGGAGAGGGGGCACGGACTCTGTCAGGCCGCTGCTGATCCAGCCTGCCAGAATCTGTGCGCCCCAATAATTTGCAGTAGAAGCAAAAAACTATTCATGTATTTATTAATTGTCCGTAGTTACATGCTTCCATAACAGTCACTTTCATAAATCACGTTTCTTATCCTAAATTAGCCAAACAAAGGTCATTCTTAACACAAAAAGCCATCCTTGTTTTACAAAGAGCACGTGGAAAAAAATGCAAAAATAAAATAGCCTACCCTTATTTTTGAAAATGCGGGATTAAAAAGGTATTTGAAATGGTCATTTTGTGACTTTTTTCCCATAAATAAACCAATGGGGTTACATATGCATCACTGGGATTTATCCAGAGAGAAACGTATTGTTGTTTAATGTCTCACTGGGCAGCACGCTTCATTTCAAGTAATTGTTGCTCTTTTTTTGAGGTGGGTGGGGGATAGGAATTGATATCAAGTTTTCTGTCCTAACCAGGCTAATTAGAGGGCTGGACCATTCTCCATGCATTAGATAAACACGGAACGCCACATGAATTTAAATTATATTCCACCGCCCCAAACATGTTTTCTTCAAAGCCTTCAGTGAAGAGAAAGAAAACTGTTGATTAGCACAGACAATTCCAGGAAAAGTGGGAGTTGCAATATGTTTTTGTTCAGCACGTGCTTTATTTGTACAGAGAAAGTTGGGGTGCACAAGGAATACAATTTGAATGTCATTACTAACTAGACATGCTGAGGATTACGCAAAATACCAGGGAGAGAAGAGAGCCAACCAGGTTGCAAATCTTAAAAAAGCCTACAAACGCAACAAGATGAATGATGCAGGAAGGAGAACGATGCAGCACAAGCAAGCTACGTGGTCAGTGAGATGATTGCTAAAGCAGGAAATTCATTCACAGAAGGTGAATTTGTAAAAAAAAAACGGCATATTGGAGGCTGCAAGTAGAGTCTGTCCAGAAAGAAAAGGTCAGTTTAGCAACATCAGCCTTTCTCCCAACACCGTGGCAGAGCGCATTTCTGACATGTCAAGTAACATTTATCATCAAGGCCTGGGGCAACTCGTCAGTGCTTCCTATGACAACATGAGAACATTCTCCACAACACTTGTTCTATGGAAAACCCACCCTTCTCAGGCAAAAATGTTTCATTTCCCAGCTTGCAAGCCAGTCATGGATGCAGGCACAACATTTAGCACTAATTAGTATGTTGATGGCATTTTGAAGCTACAGGAGGGAATCGATCACGACTTCTTGACTCAGAGCCACATTTTGAATGTTTGCTGATCCTTTCCTTTGGTGTGCAGGATGCCTCTGCTGTGCTTCAAATGGAGCTCATTGACCTGCAGTGCAACTCTAACGTCAAAGCAAAGTTCAGGGAGGTGAGTGGAAAAGCAGACAGGTTTGGGCAATTTTTCAAAGAACTACCCCCCAGCTTTCCTGAACGTTCAAGCCGTTCGTTTTTCGGGAGCACATGCTTGTGCTAAAAGCTCTTCTCCACCTTGAGCTTCAGTAAGTCCAAGTACAGGTCCAGTCTCACTTACAGTCATCTTGAAGAAGTTCTGAGGGTTTCTGCTTCCTCCCTCAAACCAAATGTGGCTCAGCTATGGAGAGGAAGCGCTGCCAAGTGTCCAGTACGAAGCAGGCAAGAGAAGCCGTGTTCAGAAGAACCCACTGATGGAGGATAAAAAAACGGTCAAATTGAGCCTTATTTTGTGTTTAACAGTTAAAATTTGACAGTGTTAATTGAACTGTGTTTAAACCTGGAAAAAGCAGATACAGAAAACAAAAATGTATTACTGATTTATTAAGCTATTGATTTTTGTTTTTATGTATTTGTTGATTTAGATGTTTTTCTGTAATTTTATACAGTGAATAATACAGTACATGCTCCATACACATTTACAACCAAAGAAGGGATATTACTGAGTAGGTTTTGCACAACTTGTTTACACCAGGGTCTTTTTTGCGTTATAAGTACAATTTAAAAAAATTGAGAAGATTGTTTTTTTAAAAAAATCTGGTTCGAATTGTCATTGACTCCCAGACAGCCATGAGCTGCACACGCATGCATGCGCACTGAGGTTGTGGCCCAGCCTTAGCCAGACTCTCTCTTTTTAAAATCAAATCTTTTAAATCAGACTTTTAACTCCAGTGAGCAGGTTTAGGGGGCCAGCCCGTTTTAGTTTAGTTTAGTTTTATTTTATTGTTTTATTGTTATTGTTTTATTTCTTTTAATGTCTTATTGCTTTTACTCCTTCTTTTTATTGCATATCTATTTTATATATATTTGATTTTATGTTCAGCACTTCGGCTGCTTCAGCTTTTATAAGTGCTGTATAAACAATAAATTGATTGATGGATGGATGGATTGACTGTTTAGCAGCACCTCATCTAAAGTGTTACCATACTTTTTTGTCTCAGTGTGTTTCGGTGTTTCAATCTGCTCAGGATATATTTACTAACTGCATTCTGTTTCCTTCTGTCATTTGGTAATTTCAGTAACAAACAATTTCATTTATAGTTTGTTTTACACATTTAAAAAAAATATGACATTAAACTCCTTAGATTTTAGAATTAAAGCATTTGAATCATTTTTTGTATTGCTAAAATGACAATTTCATAAGCCAATGAAACAACAGTGACCATTTTACTTTAAAGATCAGCAGTTCTTGCCGTGAAGTTGCTGTAAAGACTGTTTCAGGTTGTGATGCAGCTCTAGTGCTGTGCTCTCACCAAATGTGAAATGTGAATTCACTGTTTCAAACTTGCCCAAAATATTCATAAACGTGACGCCTCTGACGCCTAAAGGAGCTGCAGCAAAAATGTTTTTGCCTGATCGTTACATGGAACCACTGACGGTAAATCTCATTTACAATGCATGGAAGACGGAGGATGTTGAGTTATCAGGATCTTTTTGCTTTTTCATTTTGAAGAGCTCTACGAAAGTAACAGTAATCCCATATCCATGTCTGGGTTCATAAGATCATTCAGAGACTCTTCCCCTATGCTGAGCTTCACCATCTACTGCAGGTGCTGACTCTGAATGACGGCCACTTTCAGCGGTTCTTCCATCTCTATATGACCCAGTTTGATGACCTACTGGCCTGTATTAGTCCGAGAAGGAAAACACAATAATAGGAAAATGATTAGAGGATCTTTTTATTATTGTCTCTGTAAAAATAAGAAAAAGTTCTGGAGTAGGGCAATTAGATTCTGCCCCGTGTTGTTTTTGGACTCCGCTCACTGATCGTGTCATTGAACAAGACACGAGCCAAAGCTAAGGTCCTGATTGGTTTACGCGAAATGTCTTTTTCGGCAAAGTCCAGATATTTGAACTCTGGACACGTACTGCTGCCCAAATTGTGGAGCGATGCTCAAATCCCTGCTGCCAGTCCAATGTGCTTCTCCTGACACTCAAATTGCGCTGCAGGACAGCAGATTGCATCTGTACTTTGTTAACATTGAAACTTGACGCCCCTGCCGCGTGAACCAAGTGCAGTTTTAACGCAGCACCTTCAAAGAAAAAAAAAATAGGCAGATTATCAGCATTAGGTTTTAGGGTCGTTCTGACTGGATGTTAGAAGAATGAGGACAAATACAGCAGAGGAGACCTGACCAACAGGTGGCCCTATAGTCTTACCTCACTATATTGTTTTATATTATACGTTGTTTATTTAAATATCTAGCTGTTATCTTAACTTGTAGCTGTTTATCTAGACGTGTTTGGAACTTTCACCTGAGTACTGACCACTTGCTGGTTTCCTGACTACGTTTCCCATCAGCTTTTGCCCTCAGTACCCACATGTTCCCCAGCTGGTTTCACTCATGCATCGCTCACCTTTCTATCCTCTGCAATCCTTCAGTCTATATGTCCAAAGTCTTGTACATTCTCACCTTATGTACTTCTTTATCTTTATTCAGCCAAGCCTCTGACCCGCCCTGGAATGCTGTATCCATTTGTCGCCTCTGTCCTCATCTGCCAAGCTCCCAGCACTTTCCTGTTTTTCTCCTCACTGTCAATAAATCTCTGCTTTTGGATCCATCTGCCTCCGCCTGCTCCTTACGCTATAAAGGTTTAAACTTTAATAGTTTAAACAAAAGAAAAAAGTATAAAAAGGTTCATCTCTGTCTGAGAAAAGTCCATAAAGTGTGTATATAGAGAGATTTTACAGCCTTAAAACAGTTATATTCCTACTCCTACAGATTTCACTTATCACAGGTCATTTAAAAAAACAAACCCGCGTAATAAACAAGGGGACACTGTACAAAAGTGATTGTTAATTCTGAGAAAGAAAAAAACTTTGTTGAAATAGTCAGGATGCAATGGATTTGGATGAAGCCAAATGCAGGAAATTCAAAAGTATTTAAAAAATAAGACGGAAAAAAAGTATTTCAGAGAACTCTGGGTTCTGGAAAGTTCCTCGCAGTTTGAAAGAATTTATCCAGTTCAGCTTTACCATTGCAAGAAGTCTCACAGTTCACACTCAGGTTTAGAATCTTTCCATCAGCTGTCTGGCTCTGTAACACCTGACTGAATGGTCTCCATGGAAACTGGATGAGGAGCTGCTCTGAGCCTCATCATCTGCTCCATCTGATGTTGAGAGCTGCCAGACCAGGAGATTAATGGAACAGCAGCAATAAAGGCTCTCTTCTCAGAGAACATTACAAAACGGATCTGCTGCAGTTTAGTGGAGATAAGATTGAACATTGAGCTAATGTGATGGTGCTCTGTGAGGAACAACGCAGCACCATCTGCTCTTCTCTCCCATTTGATGCCCTGCAGATACTCTTCTCCTTTCCTTCACTTCAGTTTCTCTCCAAAAAATCGCTAAAAGTTTCTTTTTTTTTTTTTCCTGTTTCTGTTTTAAAACAGTTCTTCTCTTTGGGCCCTGTTGAACAACAGTGGCTCTGGTAGTGGTGGTGGGTGGGTGGAGGGGGTGTTCTCAGCTCCATGCTTGCGTGTTTCAGAAAAATCCTGAGGGAAATTCTGGGGGGTCAGCTTCTACAGGACACACCTCTACCTCAATAAGTTATTACATGAGAAAAGGAAAAAACTCACAGAGAAACAAACTTGTATTTATAGTCTGTGAAAGCCTCCCAGTTCTGCAGCTTGATCTTCTCAAAGTCTTTCAGTGTGTGGTAATTAGGACTGTAACAAATCTCTGAGTATTCACAACAAATGCGATTCGTGCGGCGGAGGAGGACAATTTCAATGTTAAGTCAATGGTATAGACGCGAACGGAGGTCCTGCGGCGTGATTTGAGCAACTAGCGCAGCATGAAGGTCTAGAAATGGTGTAGGATGGGGTCATACCATTCAAGGCCTTAAAGGTTAGCAGGAGGATTTTGAACTTGATTCTAGATTCAACTGGGAGCCAGTAAAGTGAAGCTAACACAGGAGTAATGTGTTCTCTTCTGCTGGTTCCTGCTAACAATCTAGCTGCAGCACTTTGAACAAGCTGAAGACTTTTTAAAGAACTTTTAGGACACGCTGCTAGCAAAGAGTTACAGTAATCCAGTCTAGACGTAACAAGTTTTTCAGCATCGCTTCTAGATAATATGTTTCTGATCCTGGAGATATTGCGTAGGTGAAAAAATGCAGTTTTACAAGCCTGTAATATGTGAGCCTTAAATGATAAATCCTGGTCAAATAAAACCTCCAGGTTTCTAACTGTGGGATTGGAGGCTATATTTACACCATCCAGGGAGACCATCTGAACAGGTAGGGTATCTCTGAGGTATTTTGGACCTAGCATAATGACCTCAGTTTTTCTGGGTTTAGGAGGAGGTAATTAACTGGCATCGCAATCTTGATGTCACTAATGCAGGCATTAAATTTCTCTATGCTGTCATTTTGGTCAGGCTTAATGGATAAATGCAGCTTTGTATCATCTGCATAACAGTGAAAATTAATCCAGTGTTTTCTGATAATGTCCCCTAGAGGCAGCATGTAGACAGTAGGCTGCAAAAGCCATGTGCACCAATCAGCAGTTGACCTTTGCCAACAGAACTGTGTCAAGGATTCTGATTGTAGATACATAATCTCTCAGGAGACTTAGACAGCCAAATGAAGGACAAAATCCAGTCATTTATTGATGAAAGCACCAACATCACAGATATTACACAACTGTGTGTATTTATTAGAGGTGTTTTTGAGACAGTCACAGCAGAGTTTAAATCAGGTTATATTACTAGTCCGGCCCACTTGAGATCAGAAGGGTTGAATGTGGCCCCTGAACCAAAATGAGTTTCAGTGCAATGGTGAGGTCTGAACTCTGACTGAAAATCTTCAAAGTGGCTATTGTCCTGTAGGTGGTGGTATAGCTGCTTAATTGTATGTTTAATTTATGACTCCAAAAAATTTCCATGCATGAATTTTGTTGCTGCAAACACCTCTATCCCCAATTGTCTGGATCATGTGGTAAAAAACACCAATTGTCATTTGTCAAGCATAAACCCCAACCTAATGAGCAGGTTTTTGAGAATTCCGTTTTGTGTTGCAGAGCCAAACCTCTCGATCATCCGCCATGACTGGTTGGGGTCCGAGGAGACAAAAGAGAAACACTGAAGCTTCGGTTACAAGAAAAAATGTATATATAACCTCAGAAAAAAAAATATTTAAAGATTTCTCAAATTGCAACCTAAGCTTACAGCTCATCTTAACTGAATCAGATCAGAGGGTGGGGAAAAAAAAAGTTTTTCTATCGTACCCCTTTTTTTCGTAATTCGAGGGTTCTGAGCAACCACCATAGAGAAAGATACTGAGGGAGAACAAAAGAAACTGCTGCCCCATGGAGAGGTGACTGTGGAGCTAATGTCTAACCTGTGAGTTCTGGTCTAATTAGTCGCTGTCCGTTGATTCAACGAGCTTTAATATGGTTTATATTAACGAGATATATTACCAGAGATGGCGTGCTAGCCTGTTGCTAGTGTCCAAGATAAGTAAAGAGCAATTTTGGAATGTATATAAACAATGAGATGTCTTAGCACATACACAAACAACCATAAAATGCTTAATTCTGGTCTGATTTTAAAAAGAAAAAAAACTCTGATCTTCACAAAAAATGAGAACCAGGCCATGACGTTGTTTTTGTAAAAACGTCCAACAGACGAACGCCATTTCAAACTTTTGAATAAATAATTACGTCATATTGGAAACGCCGTGTGTGCCTGATGCTTGCAGTGTTTCAAATATTACCTTCTACATTAAACTTGATTCATGTTGATTTTGTCTGCAGCACAATGGCAAAATAAAGAAACTCCGATTTATTATTGCTTTGGATGTCTTTCAAGTCTACGATAAAGTGACTGAACTCATGTTCAGTTCAACAGGCAGACAGATGGTTCCACTTGCAGCAGGTTTATTAAGCAAAGTCAAGCAGAAAGCAGCCATGCAGCACTGCAAGTCCACAGAGCTAAGTCAGAGTCCAGTATCAGGCAAGGTCAGGGCGGCGGCAAAGATGCGGATTCAGGAACGAAGCGGGGTCAGGAACGACGCGGGGTCAGGAACGACGCAGAGTCAGGAACGACGCGGGGTCAGGAACGACGCGGGGTCAGGAACGAAGCAGAGTCAGGAACGACGAGGGGTCAGGAACGACGCAGAGTCAGGAACGACGCGGGGTCAGGAACGAAGCAGAGTCAGGAACGACGAGGGGTCAGGAACGACGCGGGGTCAGGAACGACGCAGAGTCAGGAACGACGCGGGGTCAGGAACGACGCAGAGTCAGGAACGACGAGGGGTCAGGAACGACGCGGGGTCAGGAACGACGCAGAGTCAGGAACGACGCGGGGTCAGGAACGACGCAGAGTCAGGAACGACGCGGGGTTCATGTTGATTTTGTCTGCAGCACAATGGCAAAATAAAGAAACTCCGATTTATTATTGCTTTGGATGTCTTTCAAGTCTACGATAAAGTGACTGAACTCATGTTCAGTTCAACAGGCAGACAGATGGTTCCACTTGCAGCAGGTTTATTAAGCAAAGTCAAGCAGAAAGCAGCCATGCAGCACTGCAAGTCCACAGAGCTAAGTCAGAGTCCAGTATCAGGCAAGGTCAGGGCGGCGGCAAAGATGCGGATTCAGGAACGAAGCGGGGTCAGGAACGACGCGGGGTCAGGAACGACGCAGAGTCAGGAACGACGCGGGGTCAGGAACGACGCGGGGTCAGGAACGAAGCAGAGTCAGGAACGAAGCAGAGTCAGGAACGACGAGGGGTCAGGAACGACGCAGAGTCAGGAACGACGCGGGGTCAGGAACGAAGCAGAGTCAGGAACGACGAGGGGTCAGGAACGACGCGGGGTCAGGAACGACGCAGAGTCAGGAACGACGCGGGGTCAGGAACGACGCAGAGTCAGGAACGACGAGGGGTCAGGAACGACGCGGGGTCAGGAACGACGCAGAGTCAGGAACGACGCGGGGTCAGGAACGACGCAGAGTCAGGAACGACGCGGGGTCAGGAACGACGCGGGGTCAGGAACGAAGCAGAGTCAGGAACGAAGCAGAGTCAGGAACGACGAGGGGTCAGGAACGACGCAGAGTCAGGAACGACGCGGGGTCAGGAACGAAGCAGAGTCAGGAACGACGAGGGGTCAGGAACAACGCGGGGTCAGGAACGACGCAGAGTCAGGAACGACGCGGGGTCAGGAACGACGCGGGGTCAGGAACGAAGCAGAGTCAGGAACGAAGCAGAGTCAGGAACGACGAGGGGTCAGGAACGACGCAGAGTCAGGAACGACGCGGGGTCAGGAACGAAGCAGAGTCAGGAACGACGAGGGGTCAGGAACGACGCGGGGTCAGGAACGACGCGGGGTCAGGAACGAAGCAGAGTCAGGAACGACGCGGGGTCAGGAATGACGCGGGGTCAGGAACGAAGCAGAGTCAGGAACGACGAGGGGTCAGGAACGACGCAGAGTCAGGAACGACGCGGGGCCAGGAACGACGCGGGGTCAGGAACGACGCGGGGTCAGGAACGACGCGGGGTCAGGAACGACGCGGGGCCAGGAACGACGCGGAGTCAGGAACGACGCGGAGTCAGGAACGACGCGGGGCCAGGAACGACGCGGAGTCAGGAACGACGCGGGGCCAGGAACGACGCGGAGTCAGGAACGAAGCGGGGTCAGGAACGACGAGGGGTCAGGGCCGAATGTAGATAAACAATGAGATGTCTTAGCACATACACAAACAACCATAAAATGCTTAATTCTGGTCTGATTTTAAAAAGAAAAAAAACTCTGATCTTCACAAAAAATGAGAACCAGGCCATGACGTTGTTTTTGTAAAAACGTCCAACAGACGAACGCCATTTCAAACTTTTGAATAAATAATTACGTCATATTGGAAACGCCGTGTGTGCCTGATGCTTGCAGTGTTTCAAATATTACCTTCTACATTAAACTTGATTCATGTTGATTTTGTCTGCAGCACAATGGCAAAATAAAGAAACTCCGATTTATTATTGCTTTGGATGTCTTTCAAGTCTACGATAAAGTGACTGAACTCATGTTCAGTTCAACAGGCAGACAGCTGGTTCCACTTGCAGCAGGTTTATTAAGCAAAGTCAAGCAGAAAGCAGCCATGCAGCACTGCAAGTCCACAGAGCTAAGTCAGAGTCCAGTATCAGGCAAGGTCAGGGCGGCGGCAAAGATGCGGATTCAGGAACGAAGCGGGGTCAGGAACGACGCGGGGTCAGGAACGACGCAGAGTCAGGAACGACGCGGGGTCAGGAACGACGCGGGGTCAGGAACGAAGCAGAGTCAGGAACGAAGCAGAGTCAGGAATGACGAGGGGTCAGGAACGACTCGGGGTCAGGAACGACGCGGGGTCAGGAACGAAGCAGGGTCAGGAACGAAGCGGAGTCAGGAACAACGCGGGGCCAGGAACGACGCGGGGCCAGGAACGACGCAGAGTCAGGAACGACGCGGAGTCAGGAACGACGCGGGGTCAGGAACGACGCGGGGTCAGGAACGAAGCGGAGTCAGGAACGACGCGGGGTCAGGAACGAAGCGGAGTCATGAACGACGAGGGGTCAGGAACGACGCAGAGTCAGGAACAACGAGGGGTCAGGAACGACGCGGGGTCAGGAACGACGCGGGGTCAGGAACGACGCGGGGTCAGGAACGAAGCAAAGTCAGGAACGACGCGGGGTCAGGAATAACGCGGGGTCAGGAACGAAGCAGAGTCAGGAACGACGAGGGGTCAGGAACGACGCAGAGTCAGGAACGACGCGGGGTCAGGAACGACGCGGGGTCAGGAACGAAGCAGAGTCAGGAACGAAGCAGAGTCAGGAATGACGAGGGGTCAGGAACGACTCGGGGTCAGGAACGACGCAGAGTCAGGAACGACGCGGGGTCAGGAACGAAGCAGAGTCAGGAACGACGAGGGGTCAGGAACGACGCGGGGTCAGGAACGACGCAGAGTCAGGAACGAAGCAGAGTCAGGAATGACGAGGGGTCAGGAACAACGCGGGGTCAGGAACGAAGCAGAGTCAGGAACGACGAGGGGTCAGGAACGACGCGGGGTCAGGAACGACGCGGGGTCAGGAACGACGCTGGGTCAGGAACGAAACAGAGTCAGGAACGACGCGGGGTCAGGAACGACGCGGGGTCAGGAACGAAGCAGAGTCAGGAACGACGCAGAGTCAGGAACGACGCAGAGTCAGGAACGACGCAGAGTCAGGAACGACGCGGGGCCAGGAACGACGCGGGGTCAGGAACGACGCAGAGTCAGGAACGACGCGGGGTCAGGAACGACGCGGGGTCAGGAACGAAGCAGGGTCAGGAACGAAGCGGAGTCAGGAACAACGCGGGGCCAGGAACGACGCGGGGCCAGGAACGACGCGGGGTCAGGAACGACGCGGGGCCAGGAACGACGCAGAGTCAGGAACGACGCGGAGTCAGGAACGACGCGGGGTCAGGAACGACGCGGGGCCAGGAACGACGCAGAGTCAGGAACGACGCGGAGTCAGGAACGACGCGGGGTCAGGAACGACGCGGGGTCAGGAACGACGCGGGGTCAGGAACAAAGCGGAGTCAGGAACGAAGCGGAGTCAGGAACGACGAGGGGTCAGGAACGACGCAGAGTCAGGAACAACGAGGGGTCAGGAACGACGCGGGGTCAGGAACGACGCGGGGTCAGGAACGACGCGGGGTCAGGAACGAAGCAGAGTCAGGAACGACGCGGGGTCAGGAACGACGCGGGGTCAGGAACGAAGCAGAGTCAGGAACGACGAGGGGTCAGGAACGACGCAGAGTCAGGAACGACGCAGAGTCAGGAACGACGCGGGGTCAGGAACGACGCGGGGTCAGGAACGAAGCAGAGTCAGGAACGAAGCAGAGTCAGGAATGACGAGGGGTCAGGAACGACTCGGGGTCAGGAACGACGCAGAGTCAGGAACGACGCGGGGTCAGGAACGAAGCAGAGTCAGGAACGACGAGGGGTCAGGAACGACGCGGGGTCAGGAACGACGCAGAGTCAGGAACGAAGCAGAGTCAGGAATGACGAGGGGTCAGGAACGACTCGGGGTCAGGAACGACGCAGAGTCAGGAACGACGCGGGGTCAGGAACGAAGCAGAGTCAGGAACGACGAGGGGTCAGGAACGACGCGGGGTCAGGAACGACGCGGGGTCAGGAACGAAACAGAGTCAGGAACGACGCGGGGTCAGGAACGACGCGGGGTCAGGAACGAAGCAGAGTCAGGAACGACGAGGGGTCAGGAACGACGCAGAGTCAGGAACGACGCAGAGTCAGGAACGACGCGGGGCCAGGAACGACGCGGGGTCAGGAACGACGCAGAGTCAGGAACGACGCGGGGTCAGGAACGACGCGGGGTCAGGAACGAAGCAGGGTCAGGAACGAAGCAGGGTCAGGAACGAAGCGGAGTCAGGAACAACGCGGGGTCAGGAACGAAGCGGAGTCAGGAACGACGAGGGGTCAGGAACGACGAGGGGTCAGGAACGACGCAGAGTCAGGAACGACGCGGGGTCAGGAACGACGCGGGGTCAGGAACGACGCGGGGTCAGGAAGGAAGCAGAGTCAGGAACGACGCGGGGTCAGGAATGACGCGGGGTCAGGAACGAAGCAGAGTCAGGAACGACGAGGGGTCAGGAACGACGCAGAGTCAGGAACGACGCGGGGCCAGGAACGACGCGGGGTCAGGAACGAAGCGGAGTCAGGAACGACGCGGAGTCAGGAACGACGCGGGGCCAGGAACGACGCGGAGTCAGGAACGACGCGGAGTCAGGAACGACGCGGGGCCAGGAACGACGCGGAGTCAGGAACGACGCGGGGCCAGGAACGACGCGGAGTCAGGAACGAAGCGGGGTCAGGAACGACGCGGGGTCAGGAACGAAGCGGAGTCAGGAACGACGCGGGGTCAGGAACGACGCGGGGTCAGGAACGACGCGGGGTCAGGAACGACGCGGGGTCAGGAACTGTGGTCAGGACAGCCAGAACGCTTGGTATGCTGACAGAATGACACAGACAATACTTCGCACCGAGTGTGTCTGAGCCATGCTTAAATGTCTTGGTGGCTGATGACATGATGAGGACCAGGTGTGGAGATGGCTGCAGTCAGTATTCAGGTGATGGTTCTCGCTGATGACCAGAGGGGCAGACAGAGCGTTGCCTCCTGACATTGACAATAATTTTCATACATAAAAAATGACAGTTGTATCACTTTCACTGGTCCCATAGCTGAGTAGTTCTTTATCAAATCAGTAAAACTTTATTTTTTGAGTGCTTTTCATGTACCTTTGAATAGCTCAAAGTGCTTTACACACGTGGACAAAATTGTTGGTCCCCCTCAGTTAAAGAAGGAAAAACCCACAATTCTCACTGAAATCACTTGAAACTTACAAAATTAACAATAAATAAAAATTTATTGAAAATTTAATAATCAAAATCAGCCATCACTTTTGAATTGCTGATTAACATAATTATTAAAAAAAAAAAAACTAATGAAACAGGCCTGGACAAAAATGATGGTACCCATAACTTCATATTTTGTTGCACAACCTTTTGAGGCAATCACTGCAATGAAGCGATTTCTGCATTTGTCAATGAGCGTTCTGCAGCTGTCAACAGGTATTTTGGCCCACTCCTCATGAGCAAACTGCTCCAGTTGTCTCAGGTTTGATGGGTGTCTTCTCCAAATGGCATGTTTCAGCTCCTTCCACAGATGTTCAATGGGATTCAGATCTGGGCTCATGGAAGGCCACTTTAGAATAGTCCAACGCTTTTCTCTCAGCCATTCTTGGGGGTTTTTGGCTGTGTGTTTTGGATCGTTGTCCTGTTGGAAGACCCATGACCTGCGACTGAGACCAAGCTTTCTGACACAAGGCAGCACATTTCTCTCCAGAATGCCTTGATAGTCTACAGATTTCATTGTACCTTGCACACATTCAAGACACCCTGTGCCAGATGCAGCAAAGCAGCCCCAAAACATGACTGAGCCTCCTCCATGTTTCACCGTAGGGACAGTGTTCTTTTCTTCGTATGCTTGGTTTTTGAGTCTATGAACATAGAGTTGATGTGCCTTACCAAAAAGCTCCAGTTTGGTCTCATCTGTCCAAAGGACATTCTCCCAGAAGCTTTGGGGCTTGTCAACATGCATTTTTGCAAATTCCAGTCTGGCTTTTTTAGGATTGTTTTTCAGCAGTGGTGTCCTCCTTGGTCGTCTCCCATGAAGTCCACTTTGGCTCAAACAACGACGAATGGTGCGATCTGACACTGATGTACCTTGGCCTTGGAGTTCACCTTTCATTTCTTTGGAGGTTGTTCTGGGCTCTTTGGATACAATTCCAACGATCCGTCTCTTCAATTTGTCATCAATTTTCCTCTTGCGGCCACGTCCAGAGAGGTTGGCTACTGTCCCGTGGGTCTTGAACTTCTGAATAATATGAGCCACTGTTGTCACAGGAAGTTCAAGCTGTTTAGAGATGGTCTTATAGCCTTTACCTTTAAGATGTTTATCTATCATTTTTTTGCGGATGTCCTGGGACAATTCTCTCCTTGGCTTTCTGTTGTCCATGTTCAGTGTGGTACACACCTTTTCACCAAACAGCAGAGTAACTACTTGTCTCCCTTTAAATAGGCAGGCTGACTGATTATGAGTTTGGTAACACCTGTGATGTCAATTAAAGGACACACCTGAGTTAATCATGTCAGTCTGGTCAAATAGTTTTCAATCTTTTATAGAGGTACCATCATTTTTGTCCAGGCCTGTTTCATTAGTTTGTTTTTTTTAAATAATTATGTTAATCAGCAATTCAAAAGTGATGGCTGATTTTGATTATTTAATTTTCAAAACATTTTTATTTATTGTTACTTTTGTAAGTTTCAAGTGATTTCAGTGAGAACTGTGGGTTTTTCCTTCTTTAACTGAGGGGTACCAACAATTTTGTCCACGTGTGTATAACAAATAAAACAAATAAAATAAAAAAGTCAAAGTAAGAAGCACAAGACAAAAGGCAGAAGTAACCACATCATCAGGTCATTAGAAATAAAAAATCGTTAAAAAACAAATATTAAAAAATAAGAAAAATTCTAAAAGGTTAAACATGAATTACTTAAAAGCTAAACTGAAAAGTTATGTTTAAATTTTTTTCTCAAAGTCTCCTCGGATGTGAGACTTTCAGATCCTCAGGCAAGCTATTCCACAGACGTGGACCAAGACACTGCAAAAAGGCCTCGCCATTGGTCTTTGTCCTTGTTCTAGGGACATTTAAAATCATAGAGCCTGAAGGTCTGAGAGCTCTTAGCAGTTTGTGTGGACTGAGGAGATCTAATAAATATGAAGGACCTAAACCATTAAGACATTTAAAAATGAAAGAAGAAATATTAAAATAATCCTAAAACCGACAGGCAGCCAGAGTAGTGACTTAGGGACATGAGTAATACGAGCCCTTCTTCTGGTATTAATTAGGAAATGTGCAGCTGAATTTTGAATTCATTGCAATTTGTTGACATTTCGCTGGAGTCCAGATAAAGTAGTGTTGCAATAATCAAGTCTTGAGCTTATAAAAGCGTGGATTAAAATCTCAGCACTGGCTCTTTAAAGGACGGGTGTTACCTTGGCAATATTCTTCAAATGAAAGAATGCAGAATCTATCAGTACTTCATTTTTAAAATGTTAGTTTCTATTTTGTTTAAAGGACAAAAAAATGTTTTTGCTGCTATTGTCAGACTTTGAGCCCCTGCTCCTCTGAAACCCTGTGCTCGTACCTGATACTCTGTAACACTCATGTTTACGAAATTATTTCAATTAAAAAGTCAAGTCCTCAGTGCACAGAGCACCTCACACTCTGGATCTCACAAAGAGTACTTAAGTCGGAGGTCACAGAGGCACAGGAGACAGTCAGCTGGAATCATCAGTTAAGTAATAAAAAAACAGCCCTTCAATTTAACATTAAACTTATGGTCTTGTCATTTTTTTGTTTGTGTTATAAATTATTATAGGGGTGATGGATAGTGTTAACTTCTAGATGTAATGGATTGTGAACTGCAGCTAAGCTAACAATGCCATCATTAGCTAACAAATGTTTAGCTTTTAAACAGGGTTCCTGTGGGCCTTAGAAGTCTTTCAAGTATTGAATGAATGAATTTAGGTGGGAAAAATTGTTTTAAAAGTCCTAAATTTTGATATCTAGGTTTTAAGAATGGTGCCGTGACTCAGTCCTTTGGTATTTTTGTCGTTCAAAGTTTCTCAAACAGCAGCTCTTTTACTAAACAGACATCATATAATGTTAATAATTTACTATCAAATGTTTATATTATTACATTTGACCATTAATTAATTTCAATATTTTGTGTAATGGTCCATACATCCATCTATTTTCTTCTGCTCATCCAGGACCGGGTTGTGGGGGCGGCAGTCTAAGCAAAGATGCCCAGACTTCCCTCTCTCCGGCCACTTCCTTCAGCTCATCTGTGGGAGCACTGAGACATTACCAGGCCAGCTGAGAGACAGTCTCTCCAGCATATTCTGGGTCTTCCCAGGGGCTTCCGCCTAGTGGGACATGACCGGACATGACCGCCTCCCCAGGGAGCCATCCAGGAGGCTTTCGGACCAGCTGCATAAGCCACCTCAACTGACTCCTCTGGATGTAGAGAACCAGTGGCTCACATGGTCCTAAGTATTCAGACCGTTTGCTGTGACACTCATATATTGAACTCAGGTTCTGTCCATTTCTTCTGACCATCCTTGAGATGGTTCTACACCTTCATTTGAGTCCAGCTGTGTTTGATTCTACTGATTGGACTTGAAGGAAAGCCACACACCTGTCTATATAAGACCTTACAGCTCACAGTGCAAATGAGAATCATGAAGTCAGAGGAACTGCCTGAAGAGCTCAGAGACAGAATTGTGGTAAGGCACAGATCTGGTCAAGGTTACAAAAAATATCTGCTGCACTTAAGGTTCCTAAGAGCACAGTGGCCTCCATAATCCCCTAAATGGAAGATGTTCAGAACGACCAGAACCCTTCCTAGAGCTGGCTATCCGGCCAAACTGAGCTATCGAGGGAGAAGAGCCTTGATGAGAGAGATAAAGAAGAACCCAAAGATCACTGTGGCTGAGCTCCAGAGATGCAGTCGGGAGAAAGTTGTAGAAAGTCAACCATCACTGCAGCCCTCCACCAGTCGGGGTTTTATGGCAGAGTGGCCCAATGGAAGCCTCTCCTCAGTACAAGACACATGAAAACCTGAATTGAGTTTGAAAAAAAACAAAAAAAAAAAAAAAAAAAACACCTGAAGGACTCCAAGATGGTGAGAAATAAGATTCTATGGTCTGATGAGACCAATATTGAACGTTTTGGACTTAATTCTAAGCGGTATGTGTGGAGAAAAGCAGACACAGCTCATCACCTGTCTAATACAGTCCCAACAGTGAAGCATGGTGGTGGCAGCATCATGCTGTGGGTGTGTTTTTCAGCTGCAGGGACAGGACGACTGGTTGCAATTGAGGGAAAGATGAATGAGGTCAAGTACAGGGATATCCTGGACCAAAACCTTCTCCACAGTGCTCAGGACCTCAGACTGGGCCGAAGGTTCACCTTCCAGCAAGACAATGACCCAAAGACAACAGCTAAAATAACCAAGGAGTGGCTTTACAACATCTCTGTGACTGTTCTTGAATGGGCCAGCCAGAACCCTGACTTAAACCCAATGGAGCATCTCTGCAGAGACCTGAAAATGGCTGTTCATCAACGATTACCATCCAACCTGACAGAACTGGAGAGGATCTGCAAGGAGGAATGACAGAGGATCCCAAATCCAGGGTGGAAAACTTGCTGCATCTTTCCCATAAAGACTCATGTCTGTAATAGATCAAAAGGTGCTGCTACTAAATACTGAGCAAAGGCTCTGAATACTTAGAACCATGTGATAAATCAGTTTTTCTTTTTTAGGAAATCTGCAAAAATATTGATGATTCTGTGTTTTTTTTTTTTTTTTTTTTTTGTTAATATGGGGTGCTGTGCGTTCATTAATGAAGAAAAAAAAAAGAACTTTAATGGTTTTAGCAAATGACTGCAATATAACAAGTGAAACATTTAAAGTGGTCTGAATACTTTCTGTACTCACTGTAAAGTCATTCAGAAAAACTAAGTAAACTGCTTTCGTATATGCACACATGAATCTTACTCTATTATGATTTACGTCCAATATAAAACCGTCTATAACCACTAAATATCTACATCTCTAAAATTTTGACAGATTTAAAAAAAAAATCAAGATGGCAACCACTTTCTGAGGTCAACAAAACGTTGGTTGTAGTTCTAGACTTAACTTGGTGGCGTGTGTGTGAAATGTTATGAAGATCATTCAAACAAAGGTTATATTTTTTCATATTGTGAGAAAATGTAAAAAAAAATAGGAAAATGTCACAATTTACCCACAACATGGCTGCCAAGCCATAGGTCCAGTGGCCATCTCATAAACATTTCGAAATTTCCATTGGACATCCCCAACACGTGGGTTTTGGTTTCATTTGTGTATTTTGAAATTATTTTGTTTGACCCCATTAGAGATTTTGGCCCCATTCATTTTTTGTTGGTTTCTTCTACTGTAATGTCATCCTTTTATGAGGTGGGGTCGTTCACTGTCAGAAATTCATTTTCAACCAGGTGCTAGGTGAATGCGAACTTAAGTGAGTTTTTAAGTATGTGGCGGTGGCAAAGATTTGCTCAAAGGTGCAGTGAGAAAGAAGAATTGCAAAAACAATCTGATATTTCAGTTCAGGACTGCTGCGGGACAGAATAAAACTTTATTGACAAAGAATTGCGCAATAATTTCTCCCAGCACTTTTGAGAAAAAAAAAATACTTTGAATAATCAAACAAATATTTAAATTTTGAACATCAAGTTGGAATCTTTACAGGTTAGAAGTTGTGATTTGACATGACTTCTGAAACCATCCCATACAGTTAAAAAAGAAGAAGTGGAAAGGAGGGTGGGTTTGAGTGGTTTCTATAAAAAGAGTGTTGACACAAATATGGGTCGGAAATGTAACATGGTCAAACGCAACAAGAAAAGAACCATTCAACCAGATGAACTGGCTTCCTAATCGCCTGCCTTCAGCCTTCGGGGACTCCACTGAGCTTGGGTGTTTCTGTATCCACAAAAGGGAAAGCAGTTGAAATAGCTGGAAGAAAAAGTTGTCAAGGTCAGCCAATTTGAGAGTTTGTCATCATTACTGGGCTGCTCGTTACACCACAGGCTTCATTAGCTGCCTGATTGGCCCTGAGTTCAGCCCCCTGATGAATCTGTTTGTCTCTGAGAGTCATTACCGTTTGTCCTGAGAGGGCCGCTCTAGCGCACACACTCTAACATCCCACTGATGCAGCGTACATGTAAATGTAACTGACCACCATGACATGAAGGAGAAGCTCCGCTTTGTTGGTATTCTGTGCAAATTAGAGATCTCTGTCTAATGAAGTCTGGAGACACACTCACACTGAAAGGCTTCAGCGGCTACAGAAGACTGAGACTTTAATTGGAGACGAGCAGTGGATTCTTTTGAATCACTACGAATAATTCTCACTGTTTCTTTTATCTAAACAGTGGTCCCTTATTTATTGTAGAACTTCTGTTAAAAAAAAAATGAACGTGAAGTTAGTCATTTTTATTATTTAAAATTATTATAGAGGTTAAGGCTGTAAACTTCTCACTACACACTTTCTACACTTTGCTCAGACAGATAGGAATTTTTCCATATTTTGTTTTCTGTTGTTTAAACCTTCAAAGTTCAAACTTTCTTAGAAAAAAACTCCAGTATTTTAGAATGAAAACTGATTCTATATGAGAAGACACAGCACAGATGAGATTGGTTAACATGGTCTACAGCCAATCAGGATGTAAAATACAATTCACTGGAAAAAAAGGCATGCAAAATTGAGCTACATAAAATCTGTAAAACAGCGAGACCACGAAAGGTGAACCGTGATTTCACAAGGGAACACTTTTATTGCACATGTTTTTATTTTGTTGCTGTTGCGGTAGCTGGATGTAACAGTTGCACTTGGAGAATGTAATTGACTTTTTATTGTACATTTCTACCTTAGACTTGCTGCATAGATAAAGTTGAATACTTGATTAGTTTTTTGCAAACACAGGAGAGAAAGAGCAAAGCTCAGAAAGGATCATTTGCCTTTTCAAATTCTCTGGCTTTTGGTACAGAAGCCATTTTTTCCTGCAGGTCAGACATAATTTAGAGTTAAACAGTCATTTGTGTTGATTTACTGTCATTAATATGTCAAATTCATTAAAAGTTGCCGTTTAGAATCACAAATATGTTGTGTAACCACAGAGAACACAGTAGCACTTTCCTACCATTCTCAGCAACCTGTTGTTGCCTTATTGTTTAAAAATGTACAGATTAATATTTCCAACAGGGAGCTGAAGGTGGGAGGACAACAACCATCTAAAGGTGGTTAATTTGGTGTGAGGACAGTGTGTATTTAAGGTACGCTGCTGTGCTCAGAAGAGAAGAGAAGCATTATCTCAAAGAAACAGCATCCACACCCTCAACCTTACAGAGATCAGAATGTATTTGAAAAAACACTGGATCTTATGCATCCTTCAGAAGCTCTATTAACTGTGGATTAATGATAAACTGTTATTTTTACATCAAACATCTACTGCTTTGCTGAGCTTTTACTAGAGAATCAAATCCTTATGTGAAGAAAAGACTTGTTCAGACCAACTTCTTCCCAGTACAGGATTGTGGAGACATGTTGCCATTTCAGTCCTTCACAATTTAGCACAGATCCCTTCATTTTAACACAAACACTGCCTGTAGGACCATCAGTGAGGGCTGTTCTCTCTGCTTTTGTGGCATCCACTCCATCTTAGCTCTGGCTAATCTTTATCTATAAGGTCATCCTGGGTAAGCTGCCCTCAGACTTGTGCCATCGTCTGGCTCTTGTTTACTTTATTAATTTAGAAACAATTTTTTTTAGGTTTAGCATTAGTGTTTTTTAGGTTAGTGTTAGCGTTATGGGTTAGCATTAATGTTTTACATGTTAGCGTTTCTGGGTTAGTATAAGTGTTTTAAAGGTGAACATCAGTATTTCATAGGTATTTCACCATTTATAAATCTGTGCAGTAAAAGTTTAACACCCATAATTTTGGTTATTTAGCTTGTAGTGGCCTGTACCATCGACAATACATGGACTGTACTAATGGGTTTTAAAAGTGTAGTGGTCACTAAGAAGCATATTTACAAAAACATAAAGCTTGTTATGAGAAACTACTAACAATACATTACTCGCATTCTACTTAGATCTGCATTAGCCTAGCTAGCAATGTACAGCTTAGCGGGCTAGCTGGGGACCATAAACTTACCGCTGGTTGTGGCTCTGTGGTGGAGGTTGTTGCTGTTAATCCAATAAGTGTCTGGATAGCCATTAGAACGGCTCATCCAATGTTTTTGGCCAGCAGGTGGGACATGTCTTGAATCAGTATAAAAACATAGGCATCAACTCTGGCACAAATCAGTTCAGAGAGCAAAATCCAGCTTTTATTTTGGTAGGCCACTTCCGCTTATCAGCAAGTTGATTTGCACTAACTAAATATTTAGCTCCAAACAAAGCATTTACTTAAAAAAGTAAATATGTAGCGTCATACTAAATGTTTAGATAAAAATCTAAATATTTAACATTAATCTAAATTTATTCAAATTGGATTTAAATATTTATTTAATAAATACTTTGTTTAAAAAATAAATATTTAGGTCAGATCGAAATATTTAATTTGCAAACTAAATATATAACTATAAAATAAACATGTAAATTAAAAATCAAATATTTTGTTTTAGCCCCAAGGCTCCATCCTGGGGCCACTTCTATTTAATATCTACATGCTCCCACTGGCCCAGGTTATAAAGAACAACAACATTAGTTACCATAGCTATGCAGATGACACACAAATATATATTACAATGACACCAGGAGACAGAGGCCCCGTACAGGCTCTTGGTAAATGCATTGAGACATGGATTTGTCACAACTTACTTCAATGAGACAAAACAAAACTGAGATCATTGTCTTTGGGACTAAAGAGAAACGGTTGTAAGTCACTACAGAGATTCAATCTATTCATCTTAACACCACCAACCAGGCCAGAAACTTGGGTGTAGTGATGGACACAGACCTACATTTTGATAAACAGATGAAGGCAGTGACAAAATCAGCTTTCTATCATCTCAAAAATATTTCAAGGATTAAAGATCTGATGTCCAAGCAAGACCTGGAAAAACTAGTTCATGCTTCATCTTTAGTCGACTTGACTACAGTAACAGTGTTTTCACAGGACGACCAAAAAAATCAATCAGGAAACTGCAGCTTATTCAGAACTCAGCTGCTCATGTTCTCACAGGAACCAAAAAAGTAGAACCACATCAGTCCAGTTCTGAGGTCTTTACACTGGCTGCCTGTCTGCCAGAGGATAGACTTTAAGGTTATGCTGCTGGTTTATAAAGCTTTGAATGTTTATCACCAAAGTACATGACTGACCTCCTGACCCAGTATATACCAGCCAGACCTCTCCGCTCATCTGGATCCAGTCTTTAGTCAGTTCCTAGAGTCCAAACTAAACATGGAGAATCTGCATTCAGCTTCTATGCTCCACAGATCTGGAACAGATCTTCCAGAAAGCCTTAGATCAGCTGAAACACTCAGTGTATTTAAATCCAGGTTAAAGACCCACCTGTTCTCAGCTGCATTTGATTCATTTGGATTCAAAAGTTTATATCCATACTATTTATCTTTACTTGATTTAAATTCACTTAATTTTAACTTTCTTTAAATCTTATTTTAATGATCACACCTTTGATGTTTTGATCGTTTTCTTTCTTTCATGTTTCATATAAAGCACTTTGAATTGTCTTTGTAAATAAAATGTGCGAAACAAAGAAACTTGCATTGCCTTGCTTGCTAACCAAATATTTAGCTAGTAAATGTCACATTTAGAAATAGATTAAATAAAATGTGATAATAAACACTTATATACACATATACTTATACACATAACCAATTTTTCCCCCTAAAACAGGTTAAAAATCCAAAATTACTGCTGTTCAAATTTTTCTGCACAGATTTATAAACAGCACCCCATATAGGCATCAGCAGAAATCCTTTTCCGGCTAGGGCGCCATGCAGCCCAGGGCTGTGCATGGACAGGTGTCATATAAATCCTTGGCGACTCCTCTGGGCCTCCAAAGAAGAGCACAGAAGTGGAGCTGGGTCAACATGTTTCATTTGAAAAGTATATTTACAGCAAACTCCTCAAAGATTCCTTTTTATCAACTCTTGTCATATGTCTTCTGTTCAAATCTTTTATTATAGCTCTCTCTATACTTTTTTAGGATGTACAAATATAAAAGGAGTAAATCTTTAATGAATCTGTCTGCCAAATAGAGAAAAAAAAACACCCAAGTCACATGACAAGTCTTCAGGAGGTGAGTGATGAAGGTCCGATGTTCTTCTGGGTGGTCATTCTCAGCAGACCAGCTTTCTGTTCTGAATTGAATCATTTTTCTGTCTCTGCATACCCCATCGTTTTCTTTTCATCTGCTGTTCAGACATATTGAGCTGCAGTGGTTATTTCCAGCTCCGGCTCATCTCCTTACAGTGAAGCTCCTCCTGGCAGTTTTATCAATCCCTACATTGACTTCCTCTTACAGCTCCATCAGGCTTTGAAACCACAAAAAGGACCAGCTTTTGTATTACCTCAGCTTTCTCACACTAAAAAATCCTTTTTTCATATAGACGTTCAAAACATTGTCAGACAGCAGAGAATTTGATGCAAATAAATTACAAAAAGTTTGATTTGCAGTTAACAACACAGCTGAGCATTTGTCTGCTAAAACCAAACGTTTTTCTACACGTGGAAACATTTTACCCACAAGCTGCATGTTAGTCTGTCCGTCGACTGGTTAGTTCCTTAAAATGCATGTTTGTCACACTTTCATATATGTTCAAATCTCCTGTAGTTTTCTGGTAACTGGTTGGACTTCTAGGCTTCAAAGAACATAAAGGTTGAAGTCTGTGCTCGGTGGGGGAAGAACCAGGTGAAATGTGGATGCAGCACGGTTAGAGAAGCTGAGCTCTATGGGAGGGAGGTTTTAGAAGAACAGACTGAAACCTGGCTTGGTACTGATGCACCAGCTATTCTCATTGAGGCTTCTCCACCTAACTTGAACTTTTTATTTTCTATTAGGGAAGGTAAGAGAGGTGGTGGAACAGCATCAATTGCTCAACAAACTATCAAACCTGAAGTCATTATTTATATGATCGTTCTTCATTTGAGCACCATTCATTCCTGTTCAGCCACCCACCTATTTTACCAGTCACACCAAATCCTCCCTCCTGCTTTTACAAGATTTTTCCAAGTTTTTGTCTTTTATCTTCTCAAAGCACAATAGGATTCTAATAACTGGAGATTTTAATCTTCATGTTGACAACCTGCATGATCCTTTTGCATTTGAGTTTTTAAATCTGTTAAATAGTATGGATTTTACCCAGGATGTGGCACAGCCTTCTCACAACAGAGGACACACCCTAGACTTGGTCTGTCGTTGACTTGGCTGTGTCAGACCATTATTGTGTGTTTTTTAAGGTGACTGGCTTTATTGAGCAGGACGCCTCAGTGAGAACTGTGTCAAAACGAGATATAACTCGTTTGATTGATTGAACTGAAAACAAAAATACTGAAACCGAATCCAAAGACACCTTTGGGAATCAGAGCTACTTCAATTCTAAGAAGGTCTGCAGGAGAGCAGAGAAAATGAGAAAAACAAACAGTCAACAATGATTTTTTTAAAGGATTAGCCAAAAACCTGCAACCACGCTGTGAAACAGGCAAGAACACTTTATTTGTTAAAACTCATCACAGACAATAAACACAACCCGGTTTCTTTTTAAGACAACAGATTTTTTAGTAAACAAAGATTTGAATAAACCTATAATGCTTCACTCACAAACTGCATATGAGGACTTAGGAGTAAAGTTAATGCTATCGGATCTAACCTTCAACCACAACATGACACACATCTGAGCAGGACAGTGGCATTGTTCTTACTTGTTTATTATGATGGCTTACATTTACTTTAGAAAGTATTTATGAATGCTGGAAAATCTCATGTTATTTATTTGTTTGGGTTTTTGAATTTTCATATTAATTTTTAAATATGAAACTAAGTATTTTTGTTTAAAACAAGTGTCTGTCAATCTTTTTGTAAATAAAATAATTTAAAACACTGTGTTGAAGGCTGATATGGTTTGATTAGAAAAGAAAAATAACACAACATTTTCTCTGAATTCACAAGAGTGTTACAGGTAATTATATAATATAATAATCAGAATCAAATCATAATCCAATGTTGGAAAAATGGTTAAACTCTTGCCCAGCAGATGGCATAACCCTGAGCAAAGTAATCTCAGATGTTGCCTCTCTGTGCTTCGTTTCAGGCATGGCTCCATTGAAGGTCATAGGTGTTGTTTGAGTGGACAAGTCTGATGCATCATGAGCCAGTTCTTAAGATGTTTTTGAAAAAAGCTATTTGACCAATGACACGTTTATCATTACTCCAGATTCAGGATGGACACAGAAGGAAAAAGATGATGCATAAGATTCTGATGGTTTCAGAGATGTCTGAAGGATTTCTGCTCTGTGACACGCTGCAGATCTGCATCTCATCTGTTCCATCATTCAAATCTTCAACTGAGTTGACAGGAAGGCATTGATGAGCTTTGACTTTGGCAGTTGGTTTACTGCATTTTAAAGAGCACATTTGGCAGTTGGCAGCCCTTTCCCAATAGAGGACAGAGTCTCTGCCTGCATGTTGAAGAAGCCTTCTCTTCTTAAACAGGAAAGCAGGTTTCTGCTGGTCAACACCCTGGCCAGAAAGTGGCATGTTTTTTTTTTTCTCATATCAAAATGAGAAATCTTCACTGCGGGAAGTATGCGACATTAAAGATTAAATTGCCCAGCAATTTCCACATTTGTACACGGTTTTCTGTGAAAATGAGCCTGGATATTATTGTACTCTTCTTCCCTGCAGCGTTTATTTGTCCTCATCTCATTTAGCGAAATACACTGTGTAAATCCTTCACCCAGTTAAAACGTTTGCAGCTCCAATGAACGTTTTGCATGACAGGACACGAGCTGCTTGTGTTTGCGGGGTAAACCAACTTGCAACTGCAGAGGATGTGAGCAGGTAGAGAGGCAGGGGAGGGGCTTAGACTCAGCTTATGAATCCAGACCACTGATATAAATAGAGATGGACAAAACATCAGGGTCACCTATCGAGAATACCTTACCTCCGTTTCCAAGGAAATGAAATCAGTTCAAACAAAAAAGTCAATTCAAGGTTTTTAGTTTTTGGAAATTGACAAAAGATCAAAAAAACCATCAGATGCCCAGTTTATAAAGAAAAGACGAGAAGATGAAGCAAAGCACTCACAAGAATAAAGATATGCAGGCGTTGACCAAAAGTAACACTCACTAGGGAACAAATGCAACAAACTTTGTGTGGAGTGTTTTTTATGCCATCATATTGTAAGTAATAATTCACAATTTTGAGATCAGATTTTTCTGAATTGCAAGTAAAATGTAAATTTTTCAGAATAAACCTCATAATTTGCAAATGAAAATATTGTGACGTCCTGCTGGACATAATGAAAAGTCAGAGAAGGCTGGTTTCAACTGGAAATTCTTAATGTATCTTAACTGCAACCATGCAGAAAATGCAGCACCACACAGCAAACTCACTCTAGGCTCCTTCTCTCGCAGTACCTCCACTACACCTCCCACTCTCGCGACACACCCTTAAGTTCTCAGAAAACATGACTGAATCAAAGATTCTCCCTTGGTCACTGTGGATGACCTCAGCCGCCCCAAACCTGGTGAACATGCCTTTCACTAGGGCATCTGCAACAGTTTCTGCAACCTGGTCAGCGATGGCATATGCTTCCGACCATTTTTGTAAAATATTCCATGGCAACAAGGACATTTTTGATGTCCACCGCTACCCTCTCCATTGGGGCCCCAGCTATCAGGTGTTGGAGTTTGGCATGAGACTGATCAGGTGGACCTTTTTGCGCTGTGCAGATGTCACAGCAATGGCAGAAGTCGGCCACGTCTCTCCTAAGCTGGCCCTAGTAGACTGTCTTTGACACTTCGAAGTGCCCGGCCCCAGCAGTTCCATGGCAAGCCTGGAGAACTGAGTCTCTAAGCATCTGAGGAACCACCACCTGCCACTGCTCTTCTCCAGTATCTGGCTCTTTCCAAGCCCTTTGAAGCACTCCATCTTTCAGTCTTAGGGCATCAAATTTTTCAAAGAGCCCTTTGGAGGCAGGAGAGCACCCTGCCACCTCCTCCCACTGAGGCTTCCGGCCTGCCTCTACCCACCGCCGGATTAGTTGCAGATGAACACCTTGTTCTTGCTGTGTTCTCCATTCAGTGGGGTCAACACCCTGTGCCAGTCTGCAAACTAGTCCACCACCTTCACAGGTGTGGCTCTCCTCTCGCAGTACTGGCAGCTGGCCATGGCACAGGGGCGTCGAGACATGGCATCTGCATTACCATGGCGAGCGCCTGGTCTGTGCTCCACTGTAAAGGAGAATGATGCCAGCTCCTCCAACCAGTGAGCAATCTGACCTTCAGGCTCTTTGAAGGTCTTTAGCCACTGCAGAGCAGAGTGGTCTGTCCGAACAGTGAAGGGGAGGCCACACAGGTAGTACCTGAAGTGGCCTATGGCTCTGACAACAGCCAGGAGCTCTCTGCAAGTCACACAGTGACGCTCTGCTTTGTTGAAGGTATTGCTTAAATAAGCCACCACCCTTTCTCCTGCTGACCCCGCCTGGCTCAGCACCGCCCCATTCCAACCTCGCTGGCATCAGTATCCAGAATGAAGGGAAGGTTGGGGTCTGGGAGGGTGAGGATGGGAGAGTTTGTAAGAGCCCTCTTCAATAAGCTGAAGGCCTGCTCACACTCCAGCATCCAAACAAAGTCACAAACAAAGTCCTCTGTAGGTGAACCAGAGGGGCAGCGATGCAGGAAAACCTGCGAACAAATCGCTTGTAATAGGAGGCTAACCTGAGGAAGCTCTTCAAACCTCTTAAAGTCGTGGGCGATGGCCAGTCCCTCACAACCTACACTTTCTCCTCTAAAGTGCTGATGCCTTCACCCGCAATATTGTGTCCCAGAAACTCCAATTCTCTCCTCATGAAGCAGCACTTGTCAGGATGAAGCTTGAGGCCTGCTGCAGCAATTCTCTGCAGGACCTTTCTTAGAGATCCTAGTGCTGCTTTAAAAGAGTCCCCAAGCACTAAAATGTCATCTGAGTAGACCAGGCATTCCTGTTGGGGGATGGTAGCCAGCACTTTCCCCATCAAGGGCTCAAATGTGGCTGGGGGATTGCAGAGACCGAAGCTGAGAACGCAGAACTGCCACAATCCCCACCTGGTGAAGAAAGCAGTCTTGGGCCTGGTTGGGTGGGATCTGCCAGTATCCTCTGCCCAGGTCCAATGAAGAGAACCAAGACGAGCCAGATCCAGAGACTCATCAACGCGGGGCAGTGGGTACGAGTCCTTCCTGGTCATACCATTCAGGGGCCTGTAGTCCACACAGAATCACATTTTCTGACTCATCTTCTTCTTGACCAGTACAACACCTGAAGCCCAGGTGCTGTCGGAAGGCTCAATGACGCCAGCCCGCAACATGTCCTCAATTGCACTGTCAGTGGCTTCCTGATGAGCTAGATGAAGGTGGTGGGGGGCGTGTTTTGATAGGATGTGCGTCTCCAGTGTCAATCTCATGTTGGACCAGGTGCGTCAGGCCCACATCATCCTCAGAAAGTGCGAAGATGTCTTTATACTCCATCAGTACCTGCCACAGCCCCTCTCTCTGTCCTGACTCCAACCCATAACAGCTGTGTCTCCAGATCTCCTTCAAAGCCGCCACTCTGTCAGCCTCAACTGTTACACAGTGCTGATCTTGTGGAAGGGGTTGCATCTTGATCCTCGACTGAAGGGTAAGAGGTATGGGGTTAGGTTGAGGTGGGGCTTCCAATTCCTATTGCGTTTCCGCCACCCTTGATGCTTCCTGAAGCAAACTTCGGGCCTGAGTGGGTCGGACTATGTGCATCTTGTGGCCCCCAGGGAACTCCAGCATGTTTCTCCCCAGGTCCAACACACATCGGACTGCTCTCTAAAAGTCCAAGCCCAGAATGCACTGATCCTTCAGAGCTGCAACCCACACCTCGAAATCTACCACCAGGCCACCTATTCGAATGCTCACCATTTCTAGACCCAAATTGGGGGTTAGGTCCCCGGTCACAGTCCGCAGCTTAACAGCTGTGGTTTCCAGCAGCATCCCAGCTGGAACCATGCCAGGCCTGAGCAGGGTGGTAGTGGAGACCGTATCAACAAGTGTCTCACAAGATGCAGCTTCTACGGTGTTGGGGACATGGCAGAAGTCCCCAACAAGAGTCCAGCAAACAACTCTGGTCCACTCTGCGCTGTCATCTGCTTCTGGGAGGAGTTGAGCCTCTCTCCCCCGGCTGTCGAAGCGGGCTCTCACCACTAACGGAGTAGTTGGGTGGGGTTAGGGTATTTTTGCATTTACAACACAAATGTTTTCAGATACGTTGTCTCTCATCTCGCTTTCGTCCTATCTTTGATTTTGCGTTGTTAAGTTTCAGTTTCATGTAATATTTGTGCCACCAAACAGCCAATCACCGCCTCAGCTCCGTCTCTTTCTAGCCAGACGTTATATTATTTTATGATGATGATTTGCATGAGGGTCATTCAATAAATAGTGATTTTTTTAAAGGACTTCTAATGCAGATAGAAGCTTACTTTTTTATTTTTCCTTGTAGTCTCCCTGCACTGTCATACACTTTTCCCATCTGAGCACAAGCTTTTGCGTTCCCTCAGCCTAAAAATCTTTGGACTGATGTCTCAGCCAGTCCCTCACACCACTTTTTTGGGATATTCAAGGCCCAATTACCGTTTCATTTCTTTAGAAAGGAAGCACTGTGTAGAGTGCCAAATACTTTGAATTACTGAGGCAGGTCAAGAAAGACATAAAGAACAAATCCAAGGGTTATCAGTCAGAAGGAGTCATCTTGCATCATGAGAACGCAAGGCCTCACACAGCAGCCCAATTGGTGCAAACCATCAACGAGATGGGCTAGGAACTGCTCCCTGATCCCCCATACAGCCCAGACCTTGCCCCCCTTGAAAGCGTTCTCAAGAGGCATGAAGTTTGAAAGTGACGATGAAGTCAAAAGTGTTGTGAGCAACTGGCTGAGAAATCAGTCCATAGATTTTTATGCTCAGGGAATACGGAAGCTTGTGGATAGATAGGAAAAGTGTATGACAGTGCTGGAAGACTACTAAGAATAATAAATAATATAATAATAAAAAGCAAATAAATTAATTAATAAAACATTGAAATATTAAGAGAAACTAGCATTTTTTTCATGAATAATTTTGTTTTTATTTTAGACAAAAGCAAACATGAGTTTTCTCTGTAAAAATTAACATTAAAAGTTTAAAATTGCATTTCTTCTGCTTCTACATGAAGTCTACTTAAGCGAGCATCATTTTTTTCCGTACTGACTACTGTTCTAATCTAATCCAAAACACTGTTGTGCAGCAGAAGATATTATGTGCTTCATTTTTTAAATAATAACAAACAGATCTTAAAGAAAATCTAACTTTTTACCACTATTTTGCTCCAAAAGATTTTTAGATCACACTGGCCTGTTTAGTGTAATGTCAGCATATAAACTTTACAGTTTATTTTCTAGGTTTCAGGAGATCCTTGGCCATAAATGTATAAGTTTGACTAAATAAAATGTAACAATGCTTAAACAAAAGTATTATATACATTTATAAATGATTAAAAAGGATTTATTTCTAAAAATCTAGGGTAAAAGAGCCTGTTCGGTGTTTGAGCCTTAGTGGCAGACATCATATCTTGTTAGATAAATATGACGATTTGATTGGATAGAATCTAGGCCAATTAGCAGGCTGTTTGGCGGTACAAATATCACACAAAACTGAAATTTAAGAACGCAAAATCAAAGAAAGGGCGAACGCGAGATTAAAGACAAAGCATCTGAAAGCATTTCTGTCAAGAGTACCCCACTGCAGGTGACATGGCGGATGGACCGATGGATGTCGAACGGAAGTTGTCATCATATCCAACAAAAGTCTCATGGCATTAGTTATTGTCATATCACAATCGAAAGCTCTTTTTTTTTTCTAAGGGCGGGAGTTGGCGATCTCAAAACAGAAGTTGTGCTTTTGTTATTGTTCATTTTAGTTGTGCTTTGATTTTATTATTATAAATGTTTTAATGTAAAACAAAATGTTATTAGTATTCTAAGATTATGCTGGATAAGCAGTAGGCCTGTAGTTATGGAAGTGAACGTGACTCATATTTCAAAATAAAAGTCTATAGCAGAAATGCTTTTTCATTTCACAATATAGCTGCATCAGGGGACATCAGGTGAAATAAAAATGAGAATTCAATTCTCCAAACACTTTTTCTTCACACTTGCTTCCATTTGTAGTGTTACAGTAATTAAAAAATTACAATCAAGATCGCGTACAAACTTGAATTGAGCAAGGGAAAACAATGTTCAGCTCTAGAGAAATGAATGGTTGCTGTGTTTACACTAGATCAAATGTATAGGTTTATTGAGCCGACTCTTAATATTTCCAATAATGAAAGCAAAAACTTTCAAACTCTAAACCAATATTCCGAGCTGGCACAGTGGATTTATCTCAATATGAATTACACATTGAATAAAAAGCTTTTGACTGTTATTACTATTATTGCTTTGAAGGAGAAAAAATAACACAAAGACAAGAGACACCCAGCTGCAGATGAAACTGACATTAAACACGTCTGCATCTTGATTCATTTCCAAACAATGCTGCACTTGAAGATCTCCTGGACAGAACTCAATGGAACTCAATCATAGTTGTCTTCTGATCTGCTGGAAAACAAAGCTTCAGGAGGTCTTTCCAGACATTTTCCATCTCCTTTTGGAACATCTTGTTAAGTAATCATAAATATTAAATTTATGACGTAAAACTCCAGAACCATCCTGCTGCAACATTGATATCAGCCGACCTTTTAAGACCTTTAAGAAGTTTTCTTCATGATTCCATCACATAAACACCATTAAGAACGTGAAAAGAGCACAAGTTTTAAATAAACTTTATTTTGTAAACCAAATAAAACAAGGTAAAACTACAACTGCTGTCAAAAAATCAGTAAAAATAAACATCAACAATAAACTTTAAAAAAAGAATAAAACCAAAGATGAAAAAGAATTAAAAAATGCTGGTCCAGGAGAATTTCTGCCTGCAGCCCCGTCTTCCCCTTTGCCTCCATCCTTCTTTATAGTTGATCTAAAGAAAAAATCAAGAGATCACTCACTAAAAACAGGATTGGGAAACAGCATTGTTAGACAATGAAAATGTGCAGCTTAAGACAATTTTTATATGTATCTACAGATCAAATATAGGATAAAAAACCGCTCTCCTCTGTGTCAATATAACTTTTTAAAAATGTTTCTATTTTTTTCCTCTAGTTTCAAAGCTTTCTCTGTCTGTGCCTTTTGCAAAACAGGTTTGACATTCACAAACTCCACATAAAGTCATCACATTTTCATAGGCGAACTATTATTTCAAAACATTATTAAAATTAAACTTCAAAACGTGTTAAAAACAACAAGAAAATTAAATTGAAAAAAGATTAGTGCAGTCGTATCAAAATCAGTCAGTTAACTAAACATGACAGATAGTTGTGGGGATGCTCATTTTCCGGGAGAGTTGTTCACTGAAACAATTAAAGACCTTAGTTAATCGAAGAAATAAAGATCTTAAAATGTGTTGAAAAATATTATGTGAATGATTGGTGCAACAAAATGCATTGTTTTATGTTTTTTTTTTTTAAATAAATATTTATTATATTGCACTGCAATATTTTGTACATTAATGCACTAAATCACATGCAAGTTATGTGACATACAACTTGAAGATAATAATAAACACCCATTTATGAATTACTTAATGTCTTCCTTAATACACCGTCTACTATTCTCAAGCAGGAGCGAGCAGAGCCAGCGCGGAAAACTCCATCACAGCAGGTGAGGCAGAGGAGCAGTAAGTTAAATAATCTCTGATTGCTATCTAACCTGGCAATAATCCTGTCCAAAGAGGAATGTTTTAAGTCTAACTTTGAATTTAGAAACTGTTTCAGCCTTTCTTACATGAACTGGGAGCTTATTCCATAAAACAGGAGCTTAGTGGCTAAAGGCTCTACCTCCACCTGTGCTTTTAGAGATTCTAGGAACCACAAGCAGTCCTGTATTTAGTGAGCAAAGTGTTCTGTTTGGTTGGTAAGGCTCTATAAGTTCTTTAATATAGGATGGGGTCATCCCATTCAAGGCCTGATAGGTTAGCAGGAGGATTTTGAACTTGATTCTAGATTCAACTGGGAGCCGGTGAAGTGAAGCTAACACAGGAGTAATGTGTTCTCTTCTGCTGGTTCCTGCTAACAATCTAGCTGCTGCATTTTGAACAAGCTGAAGACTTTTTAAATAACTTTCAGGACACGCTGCTAGCAAAGAGTTACAGTAATCCAGCCTAGAAGTAACAAATGCATCGATGAGTTTTTCAGCATCGCTTCTTCATAATATGTTTCTGATTCTAGAAATATTGCGTAGGTGAAAAAATGCAGTTTTACAAGCCTGTAATATGTGAGCCTTAAATGATAAATCCTGGTCAAATAAAACCCCCAGGTTTCTAACTGTGGGATTGGAGGCTATATTTACACCATCCAGGGAGACCATCTGAACAGGTAGGGCATCTCTGAGGTATTGTGGGCCTAGTATAATGACCTCAGTTTTTTCTGGGTTTAGGAGGAGGTCATTAACTGCCATTCAAATCTTGATGTCACTAATGTAGGCATTACGTTTTTCTAAGCGGTCATTCTGGTCGGGATTAATGGATAGATACAACTGTGTATCATCCACATAACAAATCCCGTGTTTCCTGATTATATTCCCTAGACGTAGCATGTAAAGCATAAACAGGATGGGTCCTAGAACTGAGCCCTGTGGGACTCCGTGGCTAACTCTACTATAATGGGAGGAATGTCCATTTACATCAACAAACTGGTCTCAATCAGATAAATAGGATTTAAACCATTGAAGGGCAGATCCTCTGATCCGTATGTCATGCTCTAGTCTCTGGAGTAAGATGCTGTGGTCTATAGTGACAAAGGCTGCACTAAGATCTAACAGGACCAGAATAGAGATTAGTCCCTTTTCTGTGGCCAGTAACAAGTCATTAGTGACTCTAACTAGTGCAGTTTCAGTGCTAGGTTTATTTTAAAGAGCTTGGAAGGTTTCTTTAAAGAGCTTAGTGGGGGTCAAAAAGACAAGTTGAAGTTTTGGAGGATGTAATAAGTGATGTTAATTCTGCTAGATCTACAGCAGTGAATCAGTCTAATGTTACAGAGGTTTCTATAGATGCCTTTGTTTCTACTGTTTTAGCCTGTTCTGGAATGATAGTAGGGATAACGTCGTTCAGCTTTTGTCTAATATTTAGGATTTTACAATGCAAGAATGAAACAAATTCCTCAGAGCTGAGAGTAGCAGGAATATGTGGTTCCACTGAGCTGTGACTGCTGGTCAGACTGGCTATAGTACTAAAAAGAAATCTTGGATTCTGTCCATTCTGTGCTATTAAAGCTGAATAGTATTGGGTTCTGGTTTTACGCAGAGATTTTTTATAATTTAAAAGGCTATATTTCCAGTTATTCAGGGACTGCTCTTAGCCGGATCGGCGCCATTCTCTTTCTAACTTACGGGTTACTTGTTTAAGGGAATGTTTCAGTGTTAAACCACGGTGATACTTGGTTTTGTCTAAATAGTTTTGGTTTCAAAGGAGCAACGACATCAAGTGTTCTCCTGAGGGTCTCCATGGAGTCATTAACAAACTGATAATTTTTTCTGGGACTGAAACTATGGGAGCTGCTCTCAGAGTGTTTGCTCAGCATGTTACTAAATATTGGTTGGACTGTAAGTTTAAATTCAGATACAGAACGGTCAGTCAATGTTCTTCTGAGCTATTCTTTATTTATTGGAGTGGTGGAATTCTCTAGAACAAACTGAAAGGTGACTAGAAAGTGATCTGAGAGTGTGGGTTTATGAGGGAGCACACTCAGCTGATCTCTATACCATGAGTTAAAACAAGGTCCAGGGTCTGCTTGTGACAGTGAGTGAGTTTGTGTGAAAACAACATTATCTAATAAAGCTGAGAAATCATTTCCTAGACAGTCACTACGGTCATCAACATGAATATTAAAATCCCCTACTATTATTATTTTATCAGAATCTAAAACAATAGTTGATAGAAATTCTGCAAACTCAGTTAGAAATTCAGAGTACGGGCCAGGAGGACGATAAATAATTATGAATAAAACAGATTTTGGAGTTTTCCTGTTTGAGTGATTTATAGACAATATGATGTTTGGCTTTAGTGTTAGTAAGTAAGCTAGACTGTGATATTACTGCTAACCCACCTCCTTTCCCAGAAATCCTGGATTTCTGATAGTTATTATAATTAGGGGGGGTTGCTTCATTTAACCTAACCTAGTCATCCTGTTGGAGCCAGGTTTCTGTTAGAGCTAGCAGGCTAAGTTTGTTATCATTCATTAACTCATTGACTAAAAGGGACAAGAAATGGATCTAATGTTTAGTAAGCCACATTTTATGACATCATGACTTTGCTTGTTGCTATTAAGAGTACTGGTAGCTTTTACTTTTAGATTTTTGTTTTTTACTCGCCTTTCAGTACATAAGCTAAAGCAAGCAGCTGCTGGACTAACTCTGTGTTGTTCTGGGGTTTGCTCTGACGCTAAAGTGAACTCAGAGGAGAGTTTTAAACTGCTGCTCTGTGCCCAGAACCTGTCCCTGGGTTGTCAGGTTGTTCGGTTAATGCTAGAAGAAATGTTTTTAAAAAGAAGAGAGGCGCCGTCAAAAGTGGGATGGATGCCATCTCTCCGCATGAGTCCGGGCTTTCCCCAAAACGCGTTCCAATTGTCAACAAAGCCAACGCCGTTTTGTGGACACCATTTGGCTAACCAGCGGTTAAATGATGAAAAGTGGCTGTACATTTCATCACTGACTATAGCTGTCGGGAGCTTCACGTGCTAATTTTTACTGCATATGTGCAAGGTCGGCCAGAAGAATAACAATTCGCAGCAGTCGGGTTTCCTGGTGGACTTGTTAGTACTAACAGCCATAAAATTGAGATGAAAAACCTGTTTAACCTCAGCTAATTCAAAGTAACTCATTCTTCTTGGAGCACCATAAGCTAGTAAACAATGAATTACTTTGATGAATCATTTAAACTTAACTAATTAGAAAATAATAATAATATTGTTTAACCAATAATTAATAACAATAAAATACTGCTAATTTAATAATTGTGGTAATATGAAACCTCCGGTTTATCATTTTGACATGCCCTTTCATACACTGCTTGTATGTATTTTTGGTAAACTAGATTTATTCACTCTCTTTAAACATACGGTCTTAAATGTGGTTATGAATGGTCTTAAAAAGTCATAAATGTAACTTCTAACTATCTGTGGACACCCTGGGAAGGGGTACTAGAGGTCCATGTACTCCATGAATTGGGTCACTCTACAAACTTGTGTCCATAGCCACAGCTAAAAATACATTGTGTTGGTATACTATGGGCAAATGCATAAGTCGACCAGTACCAGCATTAATTGATGACATCCGAGGGAAGTCATTCTTGTTCAGTTGTCATCAGTGTTTATTTATCCTCCTCCACGAGTCTGACGGCGTCTGCTGCTGCTTCGGAGCCTGGTTGCTGGACGCTTTCTGGAGCTGTCATCAATGACATTAATTACTCTGCCCACCACACTCCTCTGCTGAGACCTTCATTATCCATGCAGGCACCAACAACCTCAAACTGCAGCAATTAGAAACCCTGAAAATGAACTTCATCAACCTGATTCACAACATCCAACAGTTAAACATGAACTGTCTCATGTCTGGACCACTTCCTTCACCCTGTTATGGAGACATCATGTTCTCACGCACTTCACAGCTTCACATTCGGTTGAAGTCATACTGTCACTCCATGTGCATTCCATACATTGATCATTTCACAACATTTCACAATAGACCATACCTCTTCAAAGCAGACGGTTTACATCCAAACAATAATGGTTTCCGTCTTCTCAACATCAACATTGATATCACTCTCCGTTCCTTCAAAAACATTCCCAGCTGACAGTCGAACCAGGACATTCACACCCCAGACTTACCAGACTTACCTCTGCCACTCAGCATTATATACCAGTTCATATAAGCAATAGATGTTCCAGTCACTTTAATCCATTTCCAGATGCCTTGCATGTCAGATTCTCCTTCCAGTTCACACAGTAACTAAACCTGTCATTCTAACATCAGCAATGTAGATGGTTCTTTTAAATGTCAGATCACTTTTTAATAAGTCTTTTATCATTAATGATCGGATTTTAGACCATGACTTAAGCTGTCTGTTTTTAACTGGAACCTGGCTTGGCACTGATGCACCAGCTACACACGTGGACAAAATTGTTGGTAGCCCTCAGTTAAAGAAGGAAAAACCCACAATTCTCACTGAAATCACTTGAAACTTACAAAAGTAACAATAAATAAAAATTTATTGAAAATTAAATAATCAAAATCAGCCATCACTTTTGAATTGCTGATTAACATAATTATTTAAAAAAAACAAACTAATGAAACAGGCCTGGACAAAAATGATGGTACCCATAACTTCATATTTTGTTGCACAACCTTTTGAGGCAATCACTGCAATGAAGCGATTTCTGTATTTGTCAATGAGCGTTCTGCAGCTGTCAACAGGTATTTTGGCCCACTCCTCATGAGCAAACTGCTCCAGTTGCTCAGGTTTGATGGGTGTCTTCTCAAATTGAAGAGACGGATCGTTCGAATTGTATCCAAAGAGCCCAGAACAACCTCCAAAGAAATTAAAGGTGAACTCCAAGGTCAAGGTACATCAGTGTCAGATCGCACCATTCGTCGTTGTTTGAGCCAAAGTGGACTTCATGGGAGACGACCAAGGAGGACACCACTGCTGAAAAACAATCCTAAAAAAGCCAGACTGGAATTTGCAAAAATGCATGTAGACAAGCCCCAAAGCTTCTGGGAGAATGTCCTTTGGACAGATGAGACCAAACTGGAGCTTTTTGGTAAGGCACATCAACTCTATGTTCACAGACTCAAAAACCAAGCATAGGAAGAAAAGAACACTGTCCCTACGGTGAAACATGGAGGAGGCTCAGTCATGTTTTGGGGCTGCTTTGCTGCATCTGGCACAGGGTGTCTTGAATGTGTGCAAGGTACAATGAAATCTGTAGACTATCAAGGCATTCTGGAGAGAAATGTGCTGCCTTGTGTCAGAAAGCTTGGTCTCAGTCGCAGGTCATGGGTCTTCCAACAGGACAACCATCCAAAACACACAGCCAAAAACCCCCAAGAATGGCTGAGAGAAAAGCGTTGGACTATTCTAAAGTGGCCTTCCATGAGCCCAGATCTGAATCCCATTGAACATCTGTGGAAGGAGCTGAAACATGCCATTTGGAGAAGACACCCATCAAACCTGAGACAACTGGAGCAGTTTGCTCATGAGGAGTGGGCCAAAATACCTGTTGACAGCTGCAGAACGCTCATTGACAAATACAGAAATGGTTTCATTGCAGTGATTGCCTCAAAAGGTTGTGCAACAAAATATTAAGTTATGGGTACCATCATTTTTGTCCAGGCCTGTTTCATTAGTTTTTTTTTTTTTTTTTTATAATTATGTTAATCAGCAATTCAAAAGTGATGGCTGATTTTGATTATTTAATTTTCAATAAATTTTTATTTATTGTTACTTTTGTAAGTTTCAAGTGATTTCAGTGAGAATTGTGGGTTTTTCCTTCTTTAACTGAGGGGTACCAACAATTTTGTCCACGTGTGTATATGGCAAAAATGACACAACAATTTTGTCCACGTGTGTATTCTCACTGAGGTTCCTCCACCTAATTTTAACTTTTTATTTTCTATCAGGGAAGGAAAGAAAGGTGGAGGGACAGCATCGATTGCTCACCAAACAATAAAAACTTAACATATTGTACTTGGCAAATATTCTTGATGCTTTGCTTTTCGGTGACTCACCTGTTGTATCTGTCACAGTGTACAGACCACCAAACCCTCCTTCCTGTTTTATTGAAGAATTTTCTGAATTTTTATCATATCTTCATCTTAGGTATAATAGGATTTTACTAACTGGTGATTTTCATTTCCATGTTGATAAAGTAATGATGTCTATGCCTGTGAGTTTTTAATCTTCTGATCAGCATGGATTTTAAACAACAGGTCACTCACAACAGAGGAAACGCCTGGATCTTGTCATTACATACTGTTGTCTGCCGGAGTTTCCTCTGTTGTTGACTCCTCTATATCAGACCACTACTGTGTGTTTTTAATGTTACCAGTGAAATCCAGCAGGAAGCCTCAGTGAGAACTGTGAGGAAACGGTTTCTAACTCCTGAAGAGGCTGCAGGTTTTATTGATATTTCTAAAGAAACTCCTGCTCAGATTTTACCTGCATCCTGTGATCATATTGTTGCTGATTTGAATCACAGATTTCAATCTTCCATAGATGCAATGGCTCCAATCAAGACAAAAACAACAAGAACCACTAATAAAACACCATGGAAGACGTTAAGCATCTGAAACAGATCTGCAGGCGAGCAAAGAGGAGATATAGGAAGACGAAATTAACAATTCATCAAGACATTTTAAAAGAACAACTCAAAATGTACAAGAACTCAATTACAAAGGCCAGAACTCTTGATTTTTCAAATCTTATCTTAGAAAATAGAAACAATCCCATATTTCTTTTTAAAAGACTTCAACAAGTCCTCCATGTCATCATCTAATGCTGCATGTGAGGACTTTGCAGACCACTTCATGGTAACATCAATGCAATAAGATCTAACATTTCATCTGTACCATACTCTGGTTTTAACAGATCACCAGCATTGGTTTTACCAGAGGAAACTCTGGGGAGTTTTGTCCTGGTTGATGCAAAGATGCTTGGTTGAGTTATATCCCAAATAACACAACCTGCCTTTTAGATCCCATTCCCACTTCACTGTTTCAAACATTTGATGGATTCTTTGAGTCAGAGCTTTTAAACAACTGCTCTCTTCAGACGGGTGTCTTCCCTTCTGCCTGTAAAACAGCAGTGGTGAGGCTCCTTCTGAAGACGAGTCATTTAGATCCTGATACTCTGGATAACTACAGACCTGTAACCAACTTACTGTTTTTAGTAAAATTACAGAAAAAAACTGTGGCTACTGAACTACATGAGTTTTTAAATACCAAAAACCTTTTAGAAAAATATCAATCTGGTTTTAGGATGAACCACAGTACAGAGACGGCTCTTTTAAAGATTGTTAATGATCGTAGAATTCATTTAGACTCCCAGAAACTTCCTGTTCTGGTGCTGCTGGATCTTAGTGCAGCTTTAGATCCAGTAGATCACCAGATTTTATCACACAGATGTAGGAGTCTTGTAGGCCTCTGGAAATGTTCTTAAGTGGTTTTATTCTTATCTCACAGACCAACACTTTTATGTAAGTAGGATACATGCTCTTCAAGAATCCATCAAATATGTTGTGGGGTTCCCCAAAGGTCAATTGCTGAAATTGCTGAATTGGGTACTGTGCTGACAGCAAGGTGGCTTGCTGTCAGCACAGTACCTGTGGCTGGCTTAGGTAGGCCCCTTGCTCCCACCCCTTTCCCGCGATACTTTTGTCACGGCGCACATGTGACGTTGGTTCAAAAAACTAACCAGCATGCACCGCAAGTCCATTTACTCAAGAACTTCACACCACTGCCAAACTCCCTCCTTCCGTTCCCAAAATCAAGACAAACACCAAACATTGCAGTTCCTAATAAGACCACTGGGAGCAGGTTGCAGAAAGGAATGTTTTTCCTTGGATTTCCACATGAAAACATTTGAGTTTTAACAAAAATAACATTTAAAGTCAAAAATGTACTCAGTATTTATAAATGTTAACACAATTAGTTATTTTCATTTGATTTTGTATCCTCAGTGGTGCAAAATGTTCCCTTTACTTTGTCCCGCCCATTTTTGGAATTAAGTTGAAGTTTGTGGGGTTTGCTCAATGGACTGTATCTGAGAACTGGACTGAGTGAATGTGATGTCACCCATAGAAAATGGTTTATTCTGGCACTGACCACATTTAGTCAATGCAATCGCCATTTCCTTGTAATATAGAGAAATGCACAGTTATTAATCAGTCATTCTATTGGTCAGAATATCCATTCTTTCTCTGATACCTTTTTTAACATCTTATTGATAATCCTCATTTTTCTCATTTCTATCGTTCAAGTTGTTCAAGTTATGAACTGACCAATCAGATGCCTGAATCAAAGTAGGTGGAGCCTGCTGGCACCCCATGTCCAAGGTTCAAAACATTTGATCAACAGATTTTGCGTAGCCTGTTCTTGAGTGTTAGGGGTGTGACCTTTCAACAAGCTCACTCCTGATTGGTGAGAGATAAGAATTCCTAATTGTCATTCGTTCCATGCTCCGCCCCCTCTTGGTAATCTTGTTCTGATACCCGTCACCTGTGTCTGTGCCTACTTAAACCTGCTCCTGCAACACAGCCTTTCTGGAACGTCTCAGCTCAACAGCAAAGACTACCTGCTCCTGAGAGAACCTGCAATCTGTAAAGCCTGCTCAGACTACCCAACCTGACCTTCGTCTGCTCCACCACCTCCTCATTTAGCCTGATCCCATTGTTCCTCTGTGAGTACCTCATCCCTGTACTGGTGGATAGTAGAATTCTGTTCTTCCTGGCCCTTGTTTCAGTCTTGGACCTGCCGTCTGGATAATGACCTTCACATGAACAGTTGCCCCACATGCCTTCTGGAGACTCTCCCTGCTTGCTTTTTCTGCTTTCTCCAGCCAAACTCATCCTGACAGAAGACTCCCTTTCCTTCCTCCCACCACCACCTTTTTAAATAAGAAGTCCTTCTCCTCCTGGTGGCTGGGGGTCAGAACATCTCTGACTCACCTGATTCTTCCAAATAAAATACTTTGTCATCTGCTCCTGGGTCTGCTCTCTTTTGGCTTGTCCTCTGAACCACCTAACCTGACAGCAAATAAGACCAACTCGGACCAATGCTGCTTGCTGATGACATTTGGCTCCAACATGGCGGTGTTCGTATTACTAAAAATTGGCGACTGAATTTACTTCATTTGGTGTGAGCTGGAATAATCCATTTTCTATGATTGACATCACACTCACTCGGTCCAGTTCTCAGTCAATGGGTTACCTTCAGGTCAACATAGTTTACATTTTGCCATTCAGATTACTCTGATGTCAGAGATTATCATAAAACAAAATAGAAAGATCCGTAAATCTTATTTTTTCTTATTTCTTTTTCATTCTTTCTACAGTTTTCCAGGAGTTAACTGGATCTCAGAGTCCCTAAAAAGTAGGTCAAGCTCTGCTGATCTGACTCAAGGGCACTTTCAGAGAAATCATGTGAAAAAAGCTAATACTTTTATACATTTTTTTCTGAAATTTGGCATCTTCAATGAGATGCAATTCAATGCATCACAATGAAACACACAAAACAAGTACAAAAATGGGCAGTTTTACAGTAGAAGCCTCTGGTTCTGGAAGTTCTGCTTAGCTTTATTATCGTTTCCAAGTTGTTGTTAAAGTTCTCATCAAAGGGAATCGATTTATTTCTTTTCATCTACTAGAAATGGTCTTGTCTCTTGTGGAGAAAATTTAACAGCCTCTTATAAAACTGTCACAAGCTTTTTTCTGACAGAAAATCACACAAGGTAGAAAAGAAGCTGTTGCTTTGAAAACATTATTTTTGTATACCGTATATCTTCCAATAATAGCCGGGCAGTTTATTTAAAATGTCAGCCGACCTGGTGTTTATTAGAGACTGACGTCTACTGGAGACCGGCCATTATGCCATCACAGACAGAATAGTGATGGATAATGGGTTCATTTTGGGTAAAATTCAATCATAAAACCCAAAAATTAACAGAAGAACATTTCAGGATTTATAGAAATAATGAGAACATTTTATTCTGTACTGATTAGCACTGGCTGTGAACATCAATCTCTGTATCAAAAATCTATTTCACTTTAATGACAATACCTTTCCTGGAGACACGAGCACCTTTTCCTTTGCTCAGTAATCCATGTTCAAACTAGTTCTTCTAATTTGTTGCTGCTTTCTCTGATCACCAGGAAATCACACTTGTTCCTTTTCTTTCTTTGTGCAGCCTCTCTACTGTTTAGGTTTAACCCCAGAATTGATACTTGAAACAAGCAGGTAATGTTTTTAGCCATTAGCTACATGGAGCTAGCAGCTAATGCTTTTAGCCTGTTAGCTACATGGAGCTAGCAGCTAATGTTTTTAGCCTGTTAGCTACATGGAGCTAGCAGCTAATGTTTTTAGCCTGTTAGCTACATGGAGCTAGCAGCTAATGTTTTTAGCCATTAGCTACATGGAGCCATGTCTGTGTTTATCTCTATGACTATGCATGAAAGGCATGGGTGATGTTTAGAGATCAGGTTGATTTATTTTGAAAAGTTCTACAAAAACATCAGTGAACATGCCTCAATGTTTGGGTTCATGAAAACATTTGGAATCTCCTACAAGCTACCGAGAACTTTTCTTAGGACTTTTCATATTAGGAAGGAGGCTTGGTTAACAAGAAATCTCAGTTGCCAAGAAAATCCAAAATTTTACTTTTTTCAATTCTTCGAAAAACTACATGGGTATGTTCATGACTCAGAGGTGATCAATAAATGAAACTGCTGCTGTGGAGATAAAACCAACAGAAAAACCGACATTTTCTTTCTTTCATTACTATGTAGTATCTAACACAAAAGCGATTCAATTTCTGATTTTTATTTGGTTTCCATGACAAACCACTAGTGGACATCTGAAAATAGGAAAGAGGAAAATCTTTTCATCTTTTGAAAAATACTCACATGAGGGTGTCCTCAAAGAATCTTAGGTTAAACTCTACTTTAGATTGTCTCTATTTACAAACACTAGTAGAGAAAACATAATAAATTTTTACTTTATCAACATGCATTTTTAAAACTATTTAAACTGTAAAATAGAACAAGAGTGGATGTTTAATCACGAATAATCAGATTTTAAATCATTTTAAATGTTTGTGCCCACAACTGTATAAAGTGATGGTAAAAACAAACCATCCTTAAGGTTTAATTTCTTTTAGGGTTTTGTGAGAGGGTTTGATTGATGCAGATTGGTTAGATTTGCTTAAAAAGTTGTAATCATGAATTCCTGCAGGAACTGCAGGACTCAGGTTATCATTTCTGGATTCTTATCTAATGGTAGAATGAAGAGATGAAGCTCATGGTCTCTCAGCAGGTTGTTTCTGAAGGTGGACCTGCTCCTCCTGCAGGAGTCTTCACGCTCCTCAGTGTGAGACCGTCCTGTCTGGCACGTGCGTCCCAGAGCGAAGACGGCCCTCCTCACTCCTCAACTGCTGCAGCTCTCGAACTCCATACGGATCCATCCCGACTTCCAGTGTAACAGGTAGGTCGGCTGTTTTCTGCATTCATTCAATGAAAAGAACACAAAACAAAACTCTGCTCAAACCTGTTTAGGTCTCCTTTCTGGCCCTGAACATTTACATGTAGCTGCAGGATCATATGAAGCTGATTTTCTTCCATCTTTTGGTGCAGAGTGTTGCTTCACTGGTTTCCATCACTTCCTTAAAGCAGGAGTTTCTCAGAGACTCTGTCAGCTGTTGATGCCTCGACTGAAGAAGAGCAGCTGGGATAGCCAGAGGAACCCATCTGGACTGTAAGAGCTCCCTGACAGGGTTTTCAGTCAGGATTCAGCTGAAAAAGAACAAACATGAGTTTGATTCAGAGATTTCCACTCATTTGTACAAAGTCTTGAGGTGATGAGCTGTAAATGTTGATTTGATCTTCAAGTTGGGATGGGAAATGTCCCAGAGGCCAATGAGCTCAAAGCCCCGCCTCCACGTAAACATAGGATCAGCATGGCAAGGAAAACTTGAAAACACTGTATTGAAACTAAAAACTGAAAACTGAAAGGGCAAACGAAAAAAAAAGTTGAAAATACTTTTTTTTTTTTTTTTAGGTTTTAGGTTGAAATATTTATTTTTGTTCAAGTTTAAAATTGCAATTTTTTTACATTTTCAATATTGTTTTTTTCAAATTTACAATGTTATTTTCAAAATTTCAAGCATTCCTTCAAGTTTACAATTTGTATTTTTGAGTATAAAGATGTTTTCAAATGTAAAAAAAAAATTCAAACTTACAATTTCTTGTTTTCAAATTTTCATTCTTTTTTTTCAATTTTGAAACCTGGTTTTTCATTCACTTTAAGCTGATCCCAATTTGGCCCCATAACCTTCCACCTCCAGAGCTGAAGTAGATCTAGGAAACGTCCGTCTGAGCTTCTCCTGGGGTCTTCTGGCTTTTATCTTCACTCAAATCAAAGCAGCAGCATTTCAACCACAAAATAGTGGGAATTCAACCCAAGATCTGTGCTTTGGACTGAACATGACTATTAGAGCAGATCTGAGAGTTTGTCTCTGATGGTTTGTGGACAAAGGAGTCATGATGGGTGTAAAAGGATGTCTGCGGCAGCAATGGTTGGAGTGGTTTGTGGATTGCTGTTGCAGCCATGTGTGTTTGAGTCTCTGCTCTGTGATGCCGCAGGTCCAGAAACCTCCAAGAACAATTTCTTTTCAGGAAACACCTGCAGGCATGTTTTTGTCTGCTCCTGATTCACAACGATATCAAACAAATACTCAGGAATGCTATTTGAAGCAAATTACTTATGCAATTTGCTTCAAAATAATTAGTGATAACGTTTGGACAAGTGCATGTAGAAAAATGCTTCTGTCTTCTGGTTACAACAATGATTTGCTTATTACCTTCAGATTAACAATCAAAAGTTTCAAACTGGAGTTTCAGTAGAAGTCTTTGTTATTACTTTATTTCAGAATTTGCAAAAATAGAAAAACAAAAATAATATTTTATTTTGTTTTCTCTCTAAAAAATGGGTCTGAACAGCACTAGTTTGTGTCGCGGAAGGATACGGCCTACCCGCAGCTCGCCTGTCTTCTCTCCTGCAGCCGCATGGATGGATGAGCGGTTCCTACATTTTTCTACAAGTTTGTTTTCTCTTTGTTTTCATTCTTTAAAGTCTCTGTTAAGCGTTTCTGTCTCCAAAATCACCGACATGCTTCCATAAGCTGTTCTCCCACACGCGATCTTCTGAAATCCCTACGCGTTAACCTGGACTGTACCACTATAATCACCCCCCTCCACCGCGCGCGCTTTTCGCACAATGGTACGGTCCTACGCTGTAATCACGTGATGGCCGAAATGCTTCGGCTCTCCTCGGCGGTGACGTCATTTGACGTAATATTTGGCCATGTAATATGTCTTGGAAATGATGTCAAATTACATCCTGAAGAGCCTACAGAAAGTTCACAAATACACCCTGAAAATCCTGTTTAGGAACTCTTCAGTGCCTAAAGACCCAAAGAAACTTCACCAAGAGACTTTTAAACACATCTGTTTTCAGAACACTGTGCTTTAAAATCGCTTTGGAAATTTCCATCAGCACCAACATGAAAAAAAGCAACAAGTCTACAAAAATGGTAGCTTCTGAAACCACACCTTCAGAGCCTCCACAAGTTCAGGCTGTTTCTGAGGAAGCCAAACCAAAAAGCCCCCCTGTCAAAAAGGATTTGTCGGCCCTGCAAAGAGAGCGGGACTTTTTACTGCAAAAACTCTTTGAAAAAAATGAGCGGCTTTCTGAACTGAAAGAGAGACGAATTGCAACTGAGAAGAAGTGTGCCTTACAATGGGAGCTGCTGCAAGACATGGAACTTGCAGCAGAAGAAGAACACGAACTCAGGCTGAGACGCGAAAAAGAGCTCCAAAGATGTAAACACTTGGCAAAGGCAAAAGCCAAGAAAGTCAAGGAGGATCTGGAGGAACAGGAACACTTAAAACAAGACATGAAAACAACACTGAGAATGAAGAACAACTTGGCGGGCAAACTTCAGTCCCAGGTGGCGGAGCTTTCAAAGCAACTGACAACACTGCAAACATCTGTCAAACCCGTGAAGTCTGCAGCCCAAACAAAGGATTTGCTTGTTCCAAAACAAAGAAAATCTGAGAACGTCACACAAGAGGCATCAGTGGAGATTAAAGTTTCAGAGCCAGAGTCGGTTTCTGAACAACACGCGGCTCCAGAACCTTCCAAAAAGCGCAAGAAGCGCAAGAAGAACAAGAAGAACAAATCAAAGAAAACCCTGGAAACCTGTGAACCAGTCAGTGAAACTTTGGCTGAAACTACGAAAAATGTCGTTGAGGAGGCATCAGTCCAAGTTTCAGTCCCAGTGTCTGTTTCTGAGCCACAACTGACTGCAGAACCTTCCAAGGAACCCAAGAGATCTTTGGAGATGGACACCACAGAGTATCCTCCCTCCAAGAAACAGAGGATCTCCATACCAGTCATGAGGATGCGTCTGGCCAAACGCAAGAGGCCAAGAGTAAGTCACACGTCAGCAGACAAAAGTGACCTAGGACTGCCATGGACCTTTTTGCATGAGCCGGAACCTGAAATAAAAGTTTCACGCCCACAATGTTTGGAGAGCGTCTCTGAAGAGGTACCAGACACTTCAGAGACAGAGACGGTTTCTGAACAAGTTCTTTCCCTAGAAGAACAGCCTCAAGAACCATCTGAGGTTGAAAATGAGGACGTGGAAAACTGTGCCAGTCCATCAGAGCCATCCCAGAAACCAAAAATCTCCCTGTGGAGAAGATTCAAAAAGGCTCTCACACCAGCATGCAAGCGCCAGTATAAACAGAGACAGGAACAATAAAGTTTAGCGAGACCAAAGACTGGTGTTTTGCTGTTTGGTTAAAAAAATGTTTAAAGTGTTTGGATTTTGTCCTGGTGCCGAGGTTCACCCTTAAATCATTTATCAGAATAGTTTGTTCTTTTTAATGAAACAAAAAATATTTTTTGTATATTTGCTAAGTTTGTGTTTTATTTGTTTTGGTTTTCTTCATCAAAAATCACTGTAGGACTTAGTTAAAAAGAAAAAAAATATGTGTTTGTTTTATTTGTTTTTCTCATCAAATATCACTGTAGGACTTAGTTAAAAAGAAAAAAAAGTTATTTGTTTTATTTGTTTTGGTTTTCTTCATCAAATATCACTGTAGGACTTAGTTAAAAAGAAAAAAAAATTGTTTTTTTTTATTTGTTTTTGTTTATCTTTTTCAAATATCACTGTAGGACTTAGTTAAAAAGAAAAAAAAAATGTGTTTGTTTTATTTGTTTTTCTCATCAAATATTACTGTAGGATTTAATTAAAAAGAAAAAAAATATTTGTTTGTTTTATTTGTTTTTCTCATCAAATATCACTGTAGGACTTAGTTAAAAAGAAAAAAAAAGTTATTTATGTGTTTTGTGTGGTTGGGTTTTCTCCTGGTGCTCAGGTTCGCCCTTAAAAAAATATTCATTCATTCATCCTTGTTGTTGTGTTTTGTTGAAAAAGGAAAATCAACACAAATAATTCTTTGTTACTTGTGTTTTTCATGTGGTTGGGTTTTCTCCTGGTGCTCAGGTTTACCCTTAAAAAAAATCTTCATCAATTGATGTTTCTATTTGATAAGTTTTTGTATTTTTGAAAACTCAAAATAGTCGTTTATGTGTGAATATGAGTGTGTGTAGTTGTTAGTCTTTATGAGGCCCTTTGATTGGCTGGGTTCAGGGCGTACCCAGGCTTCACAGATGAGTGGATGAATGATAAAACAAAAAACGAAAGAATCATGCATGTATGTAATGCATGATTCTTTCGTTGCATGTAATGCAACCACAAGGGGGCACTTTCCAGTGACCGCTTGTGCCGGTCCCAAGTCCGGATAAATGCAGAGGGATGCGAGAGCAAAACTAAATGAAACATGAAAATACTGACTGGTCAGTCAGTATTTTCATGTATCTATCTATATCTATCTCTATTTTCATCTATCCATCTATATCTATCTGTATTTTCATCTATCTATCTATATCTATCTCTATTTTCATCTATCTATCTATATCTATCTCTATTTTCATCTATCTCTCTCTCTCTCTCTCTATTTTCATCTATCTCTCTCTCTCTCTCTCTATTTTCATCTATCTCTCTCTCTCTCTCTCTATTTTCATCTCTCTCTCTCTCTCTCTCTCTCTCTCTCTCTCTCTCTCTCTCTCTCTCTCTCTCTCTCTCTCTCTCTCTCTCTACCTGGGTTACCTCAGGCTACACGTGGGAATGAGTATTCGTCCTGTCTGGACTGACACTCGCAGCGATAAGGCTCAGAATGCAGTTGAATTAATGAGACTCTGAGGTATGGGGTTCGCGTCCAGCCTGACCCCCAGGTCGGGCTTGGTTGTAAGAGCGATAAACTGAAGCATGTCCAATCATTCCGCAGACATGTGTTCATGTTTCTGAGCTTCTCGGAGCAGAACCTCGATTTTTCTTTTAGGGTTAAACACGGGGAAAGCCATTACATGCTCTATGCTAGCACTGGGAGTTTGAAATGTTTCGAGTGTAGAGACACTGGGCATAAACGTAGCGCCTGCTCACGCAGGACAGCTGCAGAGTGGTCCGGTGATCTAACCCCGACCGCGGGAGAGGGTGAGGGTGGTGGGGTCTGCGACCCGGCCGCTGGGGAGGTGAAGAGCGGGGAGCACTGCCCTCTGGCCGCTGATACTGATCTTGGGGGGAGTGGCAGCTCTGCTGCTGATCTGGCTGTTATCCCAGAGTTCACACAAGCTGCCACAGAGGCTACTGGAGCTGGTCAGGCCGGCATTGACCCAGATCAGGACTGTGTAGCCGGGCAGGGTGGTGATGTCGAAGGTCCAGAGGAAGAGCTGAGTGTTTCTACGGTTGTTTATGGGGCTGGAGTTGAAGTAGTGGCTGAGCCTGTCTCTGCTCCTCCCTCGGACATGGAATGTAACACTGACTCGGATTGTGTCTCCTTGGCTGGTTCACAGGCTGCTGGAGAGGATCTATACACCCTTGAGGAAATTAACAATTTTCTCGATGATTCTTATGGTAAAAAAGGGAAAGATTATTTCTGAGATCCTGAGAAGTTTATATGGACTTCAGTGACCCTTCAGAAAATAGTTAATCTTGACGTGCTGGAAGAAAAGAAACGGTTTAGATTACAGAAACATGTAACAGCATTGCGTAAACGGCTTAAAGCAGTAAAGGATTCTAAACGGATGAGACTCACCAAGTGAAGTGATGAATGTGTGTGGATGGAAGAGCACTTCACTGTTTCTGTCACTTATTATGTTTGATCATGCATAAGCTTGGTGTGGGTTCTTTAAATATTAATGGTGGGAGGGATAGATTGAAATAGACGGAGATAGATTGGGCTTTGTGGTGGGAGGGGCAGTATGTTTTATCTCACGGCACCACTTTGTCTGCTGGGGTGGCGGTAATGTTCTCACCTAAGCTGGACTTCAACATAATTTCTACAACTGAGGTAGTTGCTGGACGACTGCTAGTTGTTGTGGAAATTGCTGCGGTTCACTTTTGTTTTATTAACCTTTATGCACCCACTGTAGGTACAGGCAGGATCTCAATCTTCCTGAAGCTTCAGGAGTTTTTAACACAGTGTGACCCAGATGATCCATTGTGCTTGGGGGGGAGGGGGGTTGGAACTGTATTTGGGTTAGGGTATTAGATGGGATTGTGAGTAGGGCACGGCTGGATAGGTTGTAGGATTAGGATTTCCCAATGCTCTATATTTCCCATTGGCATTTTAAAACAAAATTTCTTTTGGATAGGGCCTTTTGTGAGAATTTTGAATTTTTTTGGGAGCTTTGGAGGTGTAGAAAGGGGGATTTTGCTTCTGTCAGTCAGTGGTGGGAAGTGGGCAATGCTCAGATACGGGTGTTCTGTCAACAATACTCCAGTCATACTACAGTAACTGTTAGGAAATGCCATCTCCGCTTTGGAAAAAGACATTTCCCACCTTGAGATGGGTGGAGCATCCTCATCGGCTTTATGTGATCCAGCGTTGCAACAGAAGAGGACTGAACTGAATTCCATTTTATGGGAGAGAGCGAAGGGGGCACTGGTTAGAGCTCGCTACACCACCATCAGAGACGTGGATGCTCCCACATCCTTTTTCTTTAATTTGGAGAGATCTGTTTCTCAAAAGAAACAAATGGTTTGCCTTCGCCTTCCTGATGGGACTTTCACCACAGACCCGGTTGCTATGAGAGATCATGCGGTGGATTTTTACAGCACCCTCTTCAAAAAGGAGGCGTGCGATCCTGACTGTGTGGTCCAGCTGCTAGAGGGGCTGACAGAGTCAATCTGGATTCTCCAGTCCTGTTGGACGAGCTAGCGGCGGCTGTGCGTCAGATGGCATCTGGGAAGTCTCCAGTTAACTAAAGTTAACTGGGAGAAGAGCACTGCACTGCGTTTAGGGCACTGGGTGGATGCATTGTTGCTGATATTACCTGGGGACCTAAATTGGGTCTCTGAAGGTATCTCATTTTTGGGAGTGTTTTTAGGCACGGACGATTATCAACAAAAGAATTGGGAGGGTGTCATGAAGCGGGTGTGTGCCAGACTGTCTAGCTGCTACCACAGCTTTCCTATCGGGATCAAACTCTTGCCAATAATCTGGTTGCCTCGATGCTCTGGCACAGACTGACAGTATTGTCTCCTCCTGCAAGCCTTATTTCAGCAGTTCAGAAGACCTTGGTGGACTTTTTCTCGCTGGTCACCACTGGCTGTGGGCCGCCGTCCTCTCTCTCCCGGTTGAGGAGGGCGGACAGGGACTGGTTGATATCCGTACGCGTGTGGCAGCTATCAGGCTGAGGACTATTCAACGTCTCCTCTACCATCCAGATCTGCCATGGATGGATACTGCCCGTGTGCTGCTGCGGAAAGCTGGTAACCTGGGGTATGACAAACACCTGTTTCTGATTCAACCACACACTTGGATGTGACGCGAGTTCCACCGTTTTATCAGTCCATCCTGGATGCTTGGAGACTTTTGCTTTGCCAAAGGAGTGCTGCTTTAACCCCTAGACTGTGGCTGTTTGAGGATACTCTGTTTGGCAGTGGGCTTCTCTCTTCACATACATTGTCTTCTGTAACCATGGGCTCCAGACTGAGGGAAGTTGGCCGTGTGAAGCTCGGACATCTCCTGGGGACATCCCTATCTGAGCTTGCTGCGGCTGCAGGTTTCCATTCCATCAGGACGCTGCAGAGGATAGTGGATGAGATTTGCCAGCCCTTACCTGAGAACCTGCCACGGTTTGTGAGAGATTCTTCAGTTGTTTCACGGGGTGGATGGGATGGATTTTCCCTTCCCTTCAATGCAGGTCTCTCCATCCCATGAGGAGTGGGTGGAGGATGGAAGTAGACTGTTATCTTGGACATCCTCACGGATGGGGAATTTGGAGACAATGGGAAGGAAGACCCTCTACCTAGTGTCCGTGAAGGTTTTAAATGTGCGCTCCCTTGTCGACGTCAGAGTGTCGGGGTGGACTGTTTTTTTGGCGCCGGGTTTTCCCTGAGGGGCTGTTGGAGATCCCTGTACAAAGCTCCCGTGGAAAAACGGGCAGGTGATCTCCAATGGAGGGTCGTGCATGGGATCATAGCCACGAACAGATATCTGACACACGTCAATCCTGGCACAGGGGATGGCTGTCCGTTTTGTTCAGTTAGTGAGTCGGTGGTTTGCTGAATGTCAGAGTCTAACGAGTCTCTTTTCTTTTCTACAGGTGTTGTTTGAGGGGTTGGGGGAACGGTTTACTTTGGTTTGCTTCATTTACGGTCCCAAATATGAGACTCGGAAAAAGAGCGTTCACACACTTTTGAACTTCCTTTCAGCTGAAGCCAAGCTGGCTGTTTGGATGTCCCGCAAAAACCGGATCCAGGGGACCGGGTCTGATGATGCTCTGTTTCTCTTTAAGAGACGTTTGGTAGCTCGGTTGGGAACAGAGTTCTTTTTTTACAGTCTTACCAATTTACTTGATGATTTTGTTCAAATTTGGACCATTGCAAATGTTTTATGTTCTGTCAGCAGAGACTCTTTGGTGCTGAATTTTTGATTTCATTTGTTTATCTGTTGTGCTTCTTGAACTCTTTCCCTGTCCGTGTAATTTTTAATTTGTGAATTGCTGACCGATTATTAAAGGATTTTTACAACTCAACTCAACTCTCTCTCTCTCTCTCTCTCTCTCTCTCTCTCTATCTCTCTATCTATCTATCTGGACGGATGGATGGATATCAATCGATCGATCGAGTTCGATAAGGCCCTAGAGAAGGACTATTGATTGGATTGATTGGCCTTTCAGATATTCTGGCAAGCCATCCAGTATTTCAGTATTGGTGGGAGCTGTTCACGCCCAGCCAGTAAGGCCAAGCGAGCCCCATATGGTTTAATATTGGGCTGAATATGTGGGCCCACATTGGGCTTGTACGGAGTTTCCGTGGCCCCACCTGTGCTTACCCATTTAGGCTGCTTCTCAATGCTAGCCAGCCTAACGGTCCGGCAGAGCAAGCAAGTGCCTCCGTCCAGGGGGTGGTAGAGCTAGCAGGGTCGCTGCCCAGGCTGCAGGTCCCTTGGCAGCAGAACCAGTGTGGGTAAAACACAGATGAGGCCACCACAGAAACTGCAGACAAACCCAACTGGTGCTCACATATTCGGCCCACTATTAAACCATATTAGGCCCACTTGGCCTCACAGCCTGGGTTTCCACAGAAGATACTGCCGTGGCGGTGGAAGGAAAACCTTTCCGTTTCTCCTCAGTCCTGCTGACACTCCTTCTCTTGAGGAAACAGAGGCTGAAAACTGTCCAGCCGCAGTCACCAAGGTAGTCAAACAGCTCCTTGGTGGCGAGACACTGGGGGGATGGAGCCCGCCCCGAGAACCTCATGTCTCTGCATGCTGTGGGAGTGTCTGTGCTGACTTATGTTTGCAGCGTCGCAAAGCAGTCGGGGACAGTACTATTAGACTGGCAGACTGTGGTGGTGGTTCCCCTTTTCAAGAAGGGGGACTGGAGAGTGTGTTCCAGCTACTGGGGATCACACTCCTAAGCATGATTCTTTCATTGCATGTAATGCAACCACAATAGGGCACTTTCCAGTGACCACTTGAGCCAATCCCAAGTTCAGATAAATGCAGAGGGATGCGTGAGCAAAACTAAATCAATCATCCTTGGTGCTCCTCCGCCATCTATCTCAGTTTTCCTCGTCAGAGTTTCGGGGTTTTTTGTTACTTTCCTGTGGAGTCAGTTCAGTCTCATAATTCACAAATGCAAATCAAATGTTTTAGACATACACAATGAATTTCTCACAAATATACACAAAAGGTCTCATAAATACACAATAAATCTCTCTCAAATGTTTCAATAAATGTTCCACAAAAGCACAATAAATGCTTCACAATCATAATTTTTAGGTACACTTATAATATAAACTCACAGATCATACGAATTGCAGAAGGTGCGTTTGCCTTCTCCCTCATTTGAGAACTTCCCACATTTGTGAGAGAAATCTTTGTGGTGAATATTGAATGTAGCAAGTCAACTAACCTCATCACTGGCTAATAAATCTGTCAATCAAACTCAACTGCAAAACTGAGTGTTCACTTTCAGCCCCTTAGATTTTCTCCACACTTTCAAAGTGATGGCCGAGTTGTTTACAGTCCAGGGTACGCTGCAAACATGGAGGACAGGACTGCCGACAGGGATCAGTCTCAACCTGTAAGTAACGCATTTATTTCATCATCCTCTCGTACATTTTGTAATGTTATTGGATAATGAGTTGAAACTTTCTGCTTTGCCAAGTGACACGTGTGAATGTTTATGAACAATTCAGCCAAGACGTTAGCAGAGCACTCCCACCGCTAATTATCTTAGCTCAAAATGTGGCCATAGTTTTAAAATGGTTAAAAGCGGGGCATAAAAAACTTAGAATGATGTTGCTGAGTTTTAGACTTGGCGTGCCAGCTCTTCACACGACTCAAGTGTACCATTTTGTCAAAGTGTAGCTCCCCTCAACAACAGCAGCCCTAAAACTAACGGGCTCCTGACGCAAACTGGCCGCCTGTGTGTGTGCGAGTGAGGTTGCCACAGGCAAAAGCTTCATTTAGTTCTTTGCAGCAGATAATCCGTGTATGCGGGGTCCGAAATGGGCACTCGCCACTCGTAAGCATTTTTTTCTGTTTGGTTAGTTTCAAGGATACATGTTGCCGCTAAATTAGCCATGTTTATTAGCCCTCCCGCCGCCCGTCACCCCCGGTAATTCACTCCCGTGTTGGTTGATGAAGCAGCAGAAACATGACGGTTTTAACTGGATTCAGACAAAAGTGGGGGATAAACCTTTTGGACTTCCAGCAGTAATAGAAAGCCTTTAAAAAGTGCTGATTTGGAGGAAGACGTGGCAGATGAGTGCAACAAAATAATTCATAGGACATTCATTTAAAACGCGCATTTTCCAAATATATTTACAAACACAAATCCACTGTTTAATGAAACTTTATCAACACTTTCTAACATTAACAGAGCCAGTGTGCCGCTGAAAAGCCCTAGTGAGATTGTGTCACACAGCATCTAAACACGCCCCCATCTTTGCCCTCCTGCTTTCTCCACAGTAGTTTCTTTTTAAATTATAAGTGTACCTAAAAATTATGTTTGTGAAGCATTTATTGTGCTTTTGTGGAACATTTATTGAAACATTTGTTAAACACAGTGTGTGCATTTGTGAATTATGAGACTGAACTGACTCCATACCTTACTTGCAAGGCGCCTAATTTTGCTCAGCTGGAGGTCTCCGAGTCCTCCATCCCACACAATGTGGATTAAAGAAATACTTAATCTTCTAAAAGTGGACAAAAATCAGATTTACACTGAAAGGGTAAAGCAATCATGTCCCACCAATGCAGTTCCACCGCAGCAGCTCGAGGCCTCAGACAGACTCAGGGGGCAAAACCTCCCAGCAGCTTTACAGATGAAAGAATAAAAGCGGCACCAGGGGAACAACCGGGAGCTGCTCAGGGGAGGATCCACTTTAACAAAGGTGCTAACACCATCAACACAAGCGAGTCTGACCACAGCTTCTACTCTTGACCTCGTAAGTCTGAGCTGCATCAGAAGTTACAGTTTTTAAATGTTCAAACCAAAGTGTAATGAACTGTGTCATTCTGGGTGGAAAATGCCTGACGTACTAATGTCCCAGCACTCTTGAATAAAAAATGAAGACGTTTTGGCGCCACAGATTCTGGTGACAATAGCAGGTCACCACAGTGGGGGAAGGACTTCCACAGACTCAATTCAAGATTCTAAGACTTTACTGTCATTGCAGGGGAGTCCATATGGTTTGGCAGCGTGTGAGCTGATTGACCTGCAGCGACGTCCTGAGGGCAGCAGGTCAAACAGGTAGTGGGCGAGGGGGATGCGGTCACCAAGGTTTGCAGCATTTTCTTTCTTGGCAGTGTGATTTTGAGATGATCTCAAGCAGGGCAGGAGGCAGCCAATGGTGTTCAACATTTTTATTAAAGGGTAAATTTGTACAAAACTTTTTCATCAATCAGATCACACGATGAAAAAATGACTCCATTACTAGTTACAAGTCATTGATGCTAAATGAGAATGAATGAATGAATGAGATCAGGAAGTTTAGGGTTGTCCTTAAGATTCTGTTTCGTTTTAATATGCCTTGCCCACTTAGTTTGATCTATGCTTTTATGTATTTCGTATTACTTTTAATTTTTGTGATGAGTGTATTTTTATCAATAGATATTTCAATTGATCGTCCAACATTTGGGTTTTTATTTTATATTCTTATCTTTGTAGGTAAACAATTTTAACTTTTGTCCAGGGAAAACAAATGAAACCCAGCTGCTGGGTTCATTGAATGTGCTCTGTCCCAGAGAAATTAATACAATTAAAATGGAATTGAACTTTTAAAGACAACAATACAGATGATTTGTGATTCCTGAACTTCTGAGTTCGTTTTGTTTTGTCTTATGGTTTGCAAAAAACCAAAACGATTATCAGTACAAAAAAATACAGAGATGAACTGTTTCAAGTAAAATCTGTTTCAATGATAAAGTAATCTGAGTGATGTTGATTTCAGGAACTACAACCATAAATTAATAAGAATTTTTTTTTCATCAGTCATTCACTGTTTGCAGAAAGAGTTACAAAATACACAGATTTCTTTCATTAAGCGCCAGTCATTTCTGTTCAGAATCACGTGAACTTTAAACTTCAAGAACTGTCAGGACACCATTTCCCACAATGCATTGTTCTGATGCGAGCCCTTTGCGCACAATCACAATGTAGCGAGTAACCATAAGTGTCTCTTCAAATGTAGTGGAGTAAACAGTACAAATATTTAATCAGAAATGTAGTTGAGTAGGGAGTAAAAGTTGCTTATATTTTTGATACTCAGTACAAAGGAGCCAGAAAAGTACTTGCATGAAGTAACGAAGTCAGTTTACTCAAGTACTTCACGCCAGTGCTTTCTATTTAGAGCAGTGATACAGATGACCCACCTCATTAGTCCAGCCAGAGCAGCAAAGAAGTGGGAGAATGAAACAAAACAAATAAGGTTTGTGAAATGAAGGTCTAGACAGTTCCTTGTAGTTTTAATTATTTCTTTGTTCACAAGTGACTGTTTTGATATTTGAAGGAACTTATAAGGTTTCCCACCGGCAGTGGCACAGAAGCAGAGGAACCATCAGCAGCTTTGTGGAAGTGGTTCTCCTTAATGAATGAGGCCATTGGCAGCAGGGCATCAGTGAGGCCTCATCACCTCATTCTGGGAGAAGAGTTCTTCCACATCCTCTGCACCATCCCCTGCATCAGTGCCACAAGAACAGGAGCAGACAGGGATGAGGAAGAGACAGAAGAGGCTTCGGTGTGGCGGCCTATTCAGTCTGTTAGAGAAGGCAGAGAGGAGGAAAGGACAAGAAGGGAGGAGGAGCGAGAGGAGAGGCTCTTTACTCTAGTAGAAAAAATGTAATCTGAATTGTTTTAACTAAATTTGCTAAATTATTATTCGCATGTATTTTTTTTTAATATGAGCAATTTTTAACAGTCTCAAAACTACTTTTATATAAACATCAAAGGTAAATATTTACAATGTCCTTTTATATTTAACATTTACTTTTGATGCATTTTAGCAATAGCCACAGTCCTGAAGAGCCGTTCATCTGACAGTTGGAGCTGACAGGAAACCAGAGATTTGTTCTCGCAGACGGACGCCACTTTGCTCCTCCTGCTGTTCCTGGTGTTGTCGTCCTGCTGTGGCTCAACATCTGTGGCTCCAAGCAGACCCCTTCACTGATACACTGATCATCACTGATGGTGCAGGATGGAGCTGAATTATTCTAACTGCAACGCGCCTCAAACGCATTCATCACGGGTTCCCTGTAGGGAGTCAGCAGCATAATGGGATGCTCAATGCAGGGATACCCACTGTCACCCAAAATGATGAATCCTTCAGGTGTTTGATAAAAATTGGGCTGTTTCACAGAACCTGTGAATCATGGACTGAATTTGGACACCCACCAAAAATAGCTAAAAATGTGACATTAGAATCATATACAGCCTGCATTTGGATTGAATAAAAATTCTTCCTGTTACAATAACAAGCTGCATTTTCTTTTAGGGCCTTTATTCTTATGTGGCAGACGTTGATGCTCCCCACGACCTTTTGGAAGGCAGCAGACCCAGTGACCTGCTCAAAACCAGCAGCGACTAATAGCAGTTCATCCACACTGGGGACCAGCATGACGCTGCACATCAGCTGCTGTTCTGTGGACAATGTCCCTCACAGTGGAGCGTGGCATGTCAAAGGTCCTGGCTGATACACGGTAAGATGTGCCAGACGCCAGCCAGGAAAGGAACACCAGGACCTCAGTCTCCTGTGCTCCAGAGCGTGAGGAACCCGAAGCTGAGCAAAACTTCAGCAAACATTTCTGAGCAAAAACAGTAAGTTTCTTCACAAAAATGTTTGCAATTTGATTCTGTATAAACCATCCAGGTTGTTTTTATCATCAGAACACAGTACATTCATAAATTGTCTTCCTAATATGTTCACATTTATTAGGTTTTTACTTCGGCACATCCGTGGTGAGGCCGTGGTTCCACCTTTACAGTCCTCGCCTGTGGAACAGCCTGCCGGATCAGGGCTGCAGAGAGGTTTCAGGAAGAGGCTCAAGACCCACCTTCTTAATCTGGCTTTTACATGACTTTTGTAATGATTTTATTTTATCTGTGCATTTTCATATTTAATTTTATTTTTATTTGAATCTTTTTAGAGCTGATTTATATACACAATAATTTTTTTTTATTATACTACTTATTCGGGGGGGTCTTTTACTGCATGGCCCATTTTCATTGGGGTGGCACTCTGTGGTTAGATAACCGCAGAGTGGGCTCTGTGCCGCTCTGTACTGGCCTGATGGTTGGGGTAGGCCTTGAAATAAGTGAATCCCCATTATGCCATTTCTGCACAGCAGAAACGAGCCAGACTGTTTCCTTAGAGCTGCAGTTCTTACGTTTTTGTTCAGTTGGGTGAACTGGGTGAGTGGTAGGGGGGAGGAGTGCTATTTTTTTGTAAGTGTCCTGTTTTCTTAGTGTGTATTTGTTTTTAAACACTCTGGTTTTTAAATGTGTATTTTTATTTTTTATTTTTTGCTTTCATGTAAAACATCATGGGTTTCAGTTCAGTGACAGGAGCTATATAAATAAATAAAGTTTAAATTTGAGCAGTGATGTTCAAAGTAGACTCATACCGTTTCCTGGAGTCTAAAACCTCCTTCCACTGAGCAGTCCTGTCCGGTCCGGTATTTTGAGTGTTTCCATTGTAAAATGGACCGAATAAGCAGTACCAAACCATATCTCTTGGGGGCCCCTATCACTTGTGGGTCCATTGAAAAGTTGAACGGAACGGTTGGCGCAGAGCCATTGTAGCCAACTATTGATTGGCAGAAAGTGATGACGACATTAGAATGCACCAGTATAGCGCTCATTAAAACTAACATTATATGTTTCTTTATGGCGGTATTCCTCTTAGCCGCCACAATCTTCTTTCAAACAACATTATATTCCTGTTATAAATGATGTACCAGAAGTAAACCAATGAAAAGACAAGCTGCTGGATGACCTCCATTGTTGTTGCTTTTCTAGTCATAGCACTACAAAAACGCAGTAACACGCTCGCAGTCTACACCACACATGTGCTGTGAAAACAAACAGCTCAGTGGAACTGAGGTTTGACTCAGTGGAAACGCTCACCGGAGTTAACTGGACCATAGCGTACCACTATCCAACGGGTGTCCCTAAAATGTGTCTGCATTTCCAATCACCGTGACTTCAGCAGATCTCATAAAAGCTGCCTCTGCTCACAAACCATGAGAAGGAGAAGCCAGTGTGCTGTGGTTCAGCACATCAATTATGTGTCATGCCTCTGCAGTAGCAGGGCACAAAGATCAAGACGTGTAATAAAAACATAAACAGCCTCAAATCAGTCATCCTTTGGTCTGTCAACCAAAGAAAGTTAGGATATAATCCAAACTGGCTTTTAGTCCAAAGATAGACTTATTGAATCAACATGGAAGTGCTGACTCTTGCTGATTGAAATGCCTTTCAACTCGATGTACAGTGGGTGGCCATTGAGCAGAAGTAGAGTGGCTGACCTCTGGTTAGGGGATCGCATGTTTGGTTCTAGCCTTGCCCGCCCAATGTAAAGTTGTCCTTGGGTAAGACCCTGAACACATTGCTCCTGGTGCTAACAGGTTGGTGTCAGTGTTAGGCAGAGCTGCCATCAGTGTGTGAATTTGTGTCCACGGGTGAATGTCACTGCAAAGCTACATTGCATATCAGCTTTGCACCAATGTATGCAACACATCATGTCAGTAAAAATTTGCAAACTGTCAGGGCAAAGCCACGTTTCTGCACATCAGAAACAGCTGATTTATGTTGATTGCATCAGCATCTCTGCTGTGCAGTGCTGCATAGAAATTCATAGAGGTTTGAAGTTGCTTTTCTCAGAATCTGCTGGAATTACATCTTTTTCGTAGAATCAAAGAATAATGGCATTCTAAAGAATTTAAACATTGGAACTAAAGTACCAATGTTAAAGGGTTAAAGCAAGGTGGAAAAGTGCTACATAGGTATATACCATTTATCCCATGATACCTGATCAGTAAAAGTGAGTCTTTGCTCTAAGAAGAAAATACTAAATGAAGTTCTTTGAAAAGTTGTGTGATGATCCCATTAGATAAAAGTGGATGCAGCGTAAAATCTTAGCACCCATACAGGTGCTATGGTGTTTGGGTTGTCCCCGCCTGTGCAGGGTCCTACAGAGGAGGGGCCCCACCTTAAGTAGAGTGCAGTCAGTACAGTTCATTCGAGGCTCATCTAATCACCTCAAGATATGTTATGACAGTGGAACGTACCATAATCTGATGTGTGGTTTGTGTATCCTGATATGTTTTTAAGGATAAAGGAAGTTCCATGTTCCAGTCATTAGTATCACATCAAAGTGTGAGTACTGGCTCATTACTACAGCATGCATTGGGTGTGCACGTGATACGTAAGTGACCATATGACACCAGTAGGATGTCCACACAAACTACATTTTGATGTGCTAATTTTCAACAGTCACGCAAGGAGCTTGTTTTGATCACGTAAATACCACTAATGGACTCTTTGCACAGACAGCATGGTTTGGGGGGATTTAAAATTGGGAAATCCATACAACACGCCTGCATCTCACTTACTTCGCCCTTATTTACCTAAATGTGTTGTATAAGTGATCACTACAACCTGTCACCTGTAGAATGCCTGTAAAAAAAGGTGCATGAACAATTTCTCTCTACAAGCGGTCTACAACCTTTCATTCTTGCCACCTGGGCGCCCCTTCACGGACAGCCCCTCTTCAACATGATGGACAGTTGGGACTAAGGCTTTTTATATAATTCACACAACGATTAGATTGTAGGGTTTCAGTGTCATCACAGAACTCATGAAAGTGTTTGATCTAGAGCACATAAAGAGGCTATCAGTTTTTTATATAAAGTTGAGCTTATGAAGCTCTAAGATTTCTGTTTGGAAATATGCTTTGTAGTTTAAGATGATAAAAGCTGCTCTGTTCAGTTAATAAACATTTGTTCAGCTTTGGCTTCCAGACAGAAGCTGGTACCAATCAATTCAAAAACTGAATGTACTTTCTGATTTTAAAGATCTTTTTTATGTTTAACCTTTTTCCTATTCAGGAAAAGTGTGTGTGTGTGTGTGTGTGTGAGAGAGGGGGGTGTATGGTGGGTTGTCTGAATGTGCGTATGGCGGGGAGGGAAGCTGCGTCTGCAGGAACTCCCTTCAGAGGAGGTTTGCACACAGAGCTGCAGCCGGAACTGATGAAGATAGATTAGCATCTGTGTCTCAGGGAAGCATAAACGAGATTCAGAAGCTCCAGCTTTGTGGCAAGAAGGCATTACTCCACCCTGCTGAGGTCTCCAGATTAAAGCTTCAGCAACTTTCCTGGCTTCTTTTCAAAATAAATACACAGCAGTTTCCTGTGTGATGCCTCTCTCCTCCTCCTCTGCTTGGATATCAGGTTGCTGACTCATCCCAGGACTCACCATATTTCTACTCATGGTGACATCTCCTTCCTAGGGGAATTTGGACAAATGACTGCAGATGTGGACCAATCAGCTTTTAGTTAACTCATCCCACAATTAGCTTCTGGAGTTCCAGCGTAACCTGGAGGATTCTTCACATTCCTGCCATGGATGGAACAGCTTCATCATCATTTGCAGCATGTTCACAACACAAATTAAGCAGCTCTGGGGAAAAAAGTGAAAACATATCAGATCATGGGAAATCAATCTTCGTAACAATGTCTCAGTGTTTTCATTGCTCAATTTTTTAAGTTTCAAGAAAGTGTATTCTACAAGATTTTAAACCCCCCAATGGCCCACTAGGGGCGTGCACAGGATTATAGTGGGTAGGGGCAGTCAGAAAAGTATGTAATTTCCACAAAATAATAAAATGGGAAAAAAAAGCAAAATGGAAATAAATGTAAAACTCAGTCATTCCTTAAACCAGTAGTCTAACCTTCTGGAGGCCTTACAGCAGAGAACTTTAAATGGGGCATGATTTCGTAGGGGTTTAGAATGTCCAAAGTACAATGAAGCGCCATGATTTTACCAGCACATTCAGCTCAGATACTTAGTAAAATCCCATAATCATAATTTGTTTCATCAGATGGGTTTCTTACAGTCGAAAGGCAAGGAAAACTACACTCTAGTTGGATCCCAGAGAGGCTGTGGCATCCAAATGTGCCGCCATTCATCAAATGCGCATAAGTAATATAAAACATACCTTTTAGGGTAACATCAAACAGTCCAATTAAGAATGAAAATGCAGATTATATCAAACAGCTCACTCACTTCAAAGGACAATAACAGTGGAAGTAAACATGCACAATGTTCAATTAATTTTTTTTATATAGCCCAAATTCACAACCATAGGGGTCTCAGGAGGCTCCACACCGGTATTTAAGAAACCAAAAGAACTTTGCCTGGATTGGCATTATAGGGGCCCCACCCTGGAGCCAGGCCTGAGGCTCCTCCCACAGGCCCCGGTCTGGTAAATCCCAAAGGAACGATGTGGGCTCACTCTCCAGTGGGCCCACCACTTGGAGGTGAGCTCAGAAGGGGCCAGTGCAATGTGGTTTGAGTGGCAGTCAAGGGGGAGTGGCTCTGCGGCCTAAACCCTGTGCATGGAACTTGGCTATTGGGACATGGGAGATCACCTCTCTTGGAGGGAAGGAGCCTGAGCTTGTGTGGCAGGTACCGACTAGATATAGATGGGCTCACCTTTACAGTCTGGGCTCTGAAACTCAGTCCCTGGAGAGGGGTTGGACTCTCTGCCTTTCTGGAGCTGCAACGACAGTAGCACCTGGAGAGGCGTGATTTGCAGGAACGGCTTTCCTGATCTGAACCAGAGCTGTGTTTTTTTGTTGGACTCCTGTGCTCGTCATAGTTCATCCATAACAAACACCATGTTTGAGTACAACAGTGTCCATCAATAGACATGGCATCAGGACACCCTCGGCAGGAGATTGATGATTTACTTTGTAGTCGTTTCAGGTGACCTTCAGCCGTGTGTCTTGGACACTCAGGTAAGGAGAGGGGCAGAGCTGTCCACTGATCACTACCTGGTGGTGAGTTGGATTTGTTGGCAAGAAAGAAGGCCAGAAAGACTTGGTAGACCCAAACGTAATATGAGGGTCTGCTGGGAACGTCTGACTGAGCCCTCCGGCAGAGAAGTCTTTAACTCACACATCCGGTAGAGCTTCAAACAGTTACCGATAGAGGCTGGCAACATCGAGTTGGAATGGACCTTGTTCTCCACCTCCATTGTCGTTGCTGCTGTTAGGAGCTGTGGTCGCAAGGTCTCTGGTACCGGTCAAGGCGGCAACCCCCTGAACCCAGTGGACACTGGAAGTAAGGGATGCCGTCATGCTGAAGAAGGAGTCCTATCGGGTCTGGCTGGCTTGTGGGACTCCAGAGGCAGCTGACAGGTATCGGCAGTCTAAGCGAGATGCGGCCCGAGCTGTTGTGGAGGAGTATGGGGAAGCTACGGAGAAGGACTATGGGTTGGCCTCGAAGAGGCAGAAATGAGCTTCCTCTGTAGGGTGGCTGGGCGCTCCCTTAGAGACACTTAGAGAGGCGCGGTCACCGGGAAATTAGCTTGGAGTAGTGTTGCTGCTCTGCTTCTCTACATTCAGAGGAGCCAGCTGAGGTGGCTTGGACATCTGGTTCGAATGCCTCCTGGACGCCACCCTAGGGAGGTGTTCCAGGCATGGCTCACTAAGCGGTGGCCCCAGGAAAGACCCAGGACACACAGGACAGACTAAGCCTCTCGGCTTGGGATCCCCCAAGACGTTCCCAGGCCAGGATGTTCCTCCCTGGGAGAATGTTCCACCTCCCAGGGAGGAGCTGGAAGAAGTGGCCGGGGAGAGGGAAGTCTGGGCAGGAAGAAGATGAATGGATGGCATCCCTGCCCTTAGACCCTCCTTCTTGTTGAGGAAAAATTCTTTAAAAAACAATTTCTTGGGGAAAAAAACAAGAAACTTCAAGGAAGTCCACATCAAGAAAGGGTTTGTCTCCCATAAAGGACAGGCGATGTGCTCTAAATGTTAGATGACATTTTGATGAACTCTACAAATACATGTTTGAATAGTGGAGTAGATGGAATTTATCCAAATGATTCGGGCCGGGAGGGCGATAAGTAATTTTGAATGAAACAGATTTTTGAGTCCTCTTAGGGTGATTTATAATATAGTCATATTACATAGTCATCCTGTTGTAGCCAGGTTTTTGTTTGGGTTAGTAGGTTAAGTTTGTTTTCATTAATTGACTCATTGACTAGGAGGGCCTGAGAGGAAATTGATCTAATGTTTAGTAACCCACACTTATTTAGATCATAAATTTGCTTTTTGTTATCGAGAGTATTTCGAGTATGATAATAAATGACATCCTGTTCCTGTGACGTCATTTCCAGGTGAGCGTAACCAGTGTTTGGTCATTGTCTTTGTTGCTCCTGTCATTGCTGTCTAAACAGTCTGCTACATAGTTATTTCCCCTTAGCCAAACACCGCTGGCCTTTGCTAAGTGCACGCATGGCCTCCACCTCATCTGCTTTCACCCCTTTTTCCTGCTCCATGTGCCATATGTTCAGTGAAGACCCTGCCTCCTGTAGTGAAGATAGTGGCAAATGTGTTAAGTGTAGCCTTCATTTAGACTTGGAGGCCAGGCTAGAGCAGTTAGAGGCGCAGTTCCGAATAGCAGATGCTAAGCCTGTTAGCCAGATTATTACCCGCAGTGTGGCTCGCAATAGCAACTAAACTGCAGAGCACTCAAGCCCCTCCCGGGCAGCAGCCAGGGAAGATTCAAGATGGGTTTGTACTGGTGGGAAGGAAGCATAGTGCTAAACGCTACAAAATAAATTGTCTCCCCTCTGTAGCACGCCAGATGAACAGTCAACTCTAGTTATTGGCTCCTCTGAAGTTAGACACGTGAAGCTCCCGACAGCTACCGTCAGGTGTTATCCGAGAGCTAGGGTTGGTGACACAGAAGGAAACCTTAAAATGTTAGCTCAGAGTAAGCCCAGGTTCCTCTGAGTTCCCTTTAGCGTTGTAGCAAACCCCATACAGAGGTAGTCCAGCAGCTCCTAGCTTTAGTTTATGTGCTGAAAGTCAAATTCAATTCAATTCAATTTTATTTATATAGCCCAATATCACAGCCATAGCCGTCTCATTGGACTGATATCAGTATATTGCAAGAAACAACAAAAAAAATCAAACATGTAAAAGTAAACAATACCTGACTATAATACAGACTAAGGTGAACAAAAATCTCTGCCCTAACACCTCTAAGAAACCTCAGGGTTGCACTACATGATAGAGAGATCCTCAACCCTGGACGGACAGGTGATGCGCTAGAACTATTAAAGAAAAGTGAGCTTATTTAAATCTGTAACTACATGGTTGAATAACAACTATATGTCTAATAAACAAACACGTCTAGATAAACAGCTACAAGTTAAGATAGCAGCTAAATATTTAAATAAACAACGACATGTTTGAACAGTGTAGCAGATGGGCTTCATCCAGTAGGAGTTGTGGAAACAGTTGGGGTTGCTGGAGGAGCCAGAGGGGAGATCACGGCCAAAGACAGGAGCGGGAAGAGTCAAAGGCGAGGTCACAGCCAAAGACAGGAGCACAGGCGAGGCGAGGTCACGGCCAAAGACAGGAGAACAGACGATCCACCTGGAATCATAAATCTCTCCTGCTTCCCCTTAGGGGAGTGGGAAAGAGGGACAACATGTGAATCGCACTGCACCAAACAGAGGCATAATAAACCAAATAAAGCATTGGCAGATGGCAAGTGGTGTAATGAAGATTGCAGATGGGGGGAGTGGGAGAAGGATACAGACCGTGGTTAGGGTAGGGGAGACAGAAAGGGGGGAAGGGTGTAGGAGGTGGACGAAGAGTGAGTCGGAGCGAGCAGAGCCAGTGTGGTAAACTTCATTACAGTAGGTGAGGTAGAGGAGCAGTAAGTTAAATAATCTCTAATTGCTAGCTAGCCTGGCAATAATCCTGTCCAAAGAGGAATGTTTTAATCCTAACTTTGAATGTAGAAACTGTTTCAGTCTCTTTTACGTGAGCTGGGAGCTTATTCCATAAAACAGGAGCTTGGTGGCTAAATGCTCTACCTCCAACTGTGCTTTTAGAAATTCTAGGAACCACAAGCAGTCCTGTATTTAGTGAGCAAAGTGTTCTGTTTGGTTGGTAAGGCTCTATGAGATCTTTAATATAGGATGGGGCCATACCATTCAAGGCCTTATAGGTTAGCAGGAGGATTTTGAACTTGATTCTAGATTCAACTGGGAGCCAGTGAAGTGAAGCTAACACAGCAGTAATGTGTTCTGTTCTGCTGGTTCCTGCTAACAATCTAGCTGCTGCATTTTGAACAAGCTGAAGACTTTTTAAATAACTTTTAGGACAAGCTGCTAGCAAAGAGTTACACTAATCCAGCCTAGAAGTAACAAATGCATGGATGAGTTTTTCAGCATCACTTCTAGATAATATGTTTCTGATCCTAGAAATATTGCGTAGGTGAAAAAATGTAGTTTTACAAGCCTGTGATATGTGAGCCTTAAATGATAAATCCTGGTCAAATAAAACCTCCAGGTTTCTAACTGTGGGATTGGAGGCTATATTTACACCATCCAGGGAGACCATCTGAACAGGTAGGGTATCTCTGAGGTATTTTGGACCTAGTATATAAACCTCAGTTTTTTCTGGGTTTAGGAGGAGGTAATTAACTGCCATCGAAATCTTGATGTCACTGATGCAGGCATTAAATTTCTCTATGTGGTCAATCTGGTCGGGCTTAATGTATAGATACAACTGTGTATCATTCGCATTACAGTGAAACTGCTATTCTTCCTCAAGGTACATGCTGAGTCTGGATCGGAACCTGATCAACACAAACATACAGTACAAGAAAGAAGAGCAGAAAAAGTGCTGCCTCGCACAAGTGTGTAAATGGCTCAACTGTGCGAAAATAAAAATAAACATTGCAATGGACTAGTTATTTATCAGTTCATTTCTGAGCAAAAACAGTACGTTTCTACACAAAAATGTATCAAATCAAATCAAACTTTATTTGTATAGCACTTTTCCTATGAAGCATAACATAAAGTGCTTTACATTAAACTAATACAGATTAAAAAACAAGCACAACCATAAAAATGTAGGACACCCCCCCACCTTCAACACATACATGCAATCCACCCACCCCCTTAACTGATGGAACCCATTGGGAAACAGGCTGAGCACGGAGAAAGTTGGTAGTTCAACCAATTATAGTTGGGTCCTCTTCCTCCGAGGACAACCACATAGCCAGTCTAATGCAGCATCACAGGCGAGGACCCAGCCCCACCACAACAAGGTGGCGAGGCAGGTCCCCACCTAGAGCCGCAGCAGCTGAACCATAGCTACCCAGAGGGAGAAGACTCAGCTGAGGAGGCACTGGAGTTAAAAATAATAAAATAATAAATCTAAAATTAAAATGGAGCATTTGATAAAAGCAACAAGCAATAAAACGTGAAAATAAAAAATATTCAAATAAGCTATTAATAATCCAGTGTAAAATCATAAAACATGATAAAAATAATAAAAACAGGATAAATTAACATGATAAAAACTAACTAAAAGCTAATTTAAAAAGATAGGTCTTGAGCCTTTTCTTAAAAATCTCTATGTTCTCTGCGGTCCTCAGGTCCTCCGGTAGACTGTTCCATAGACGGGGGCCATAGCATTGAAAATTTTTGGTTTTCACAGTTGGAATGATCAATAGACCACTGCCCGTTGATCTCAGGGTCCGCGACGGTTAATATTTAACTAAAAGATCAGAAAAATAAGAAGGCGCAAGACCGTTAAGACATTTAAAAACCATTAAAAGTATCTTAAAATCAATCCTGAAGCAGATGGGGAGCCAATGCAGGGATTTTAAAATCCGGGTCATGTGAGCTCGCCTTCTGGTCTTGGTGAGAACTCTTGCAGCAGAATTTTGGAGAAGCTGAAGGTTCTTAATGCTATGCTTTGGAAGACCTGCTAGAAGGGCGTTACAATAATCAACTATACTGATTATAAAAGCATGCATCAGCGTCTCCATATTAGCAAGAGAGAGAATTGGGCGGACCCTAGCCAAATTTCTAAGATGATAAAAAACGGTTTTAATCACCTGCTTGATATGTGAGATAAATGTTAGCTTGGAGTCAAAAATAACGCCAAGATTTCTGACTGCTTCAGAAAAATTGAATGAAAGTTCTTTAAGTTTCAGAAACTGTTTCTCTCTCTTGGCTTCAGGACCAATAACCAAAATTTCAGTTTTCCCCTGGTTGAGCTGCAGGAAATTATTTGCCATCCATGATTACACATCTAAAATACAATTAAAAAGTGTGCAATTTTATTTTTTTATAAACCAGCCAGGTTGTTTTATTATCAGAACACAGTACATTCATTCATTCAAAAATTAAATGAATGAGAACACAGTGCATTCATGACTTGTCTTCATAATATGTTCACATTTATTAGGTTTTTACTTAACACATAATTGACATAATTGGCGAATGAAAGTAGTTCACGTCCAGACCAGGTGGTGGCGGTAATGCAACCATTCTGTTGTTTATCAACCACCATATAAACAACACCCGAAGAAGAACGGCGACCAAAAAGTAGTGAGCATGGTGTCCGAATTGCTTTTAAAATCCAGGGGACTTCATAGTCCAGCACTATATAGTGACACACTATATAGTTTTTTTAGTAGTTAGGGGTTAGGGGATGAGTTAGAACACAGGGCTAGTCAGGTGTGCCACCGGAAGTTGGTCGAAGCTGTTTGCAGCGCCTGCTGTCTCTCCAAAAACATCGGGGATCAGGAGAGCCGAACACACACGCCTGCTCTCTCGTGAACCGGAACCAGAAGTGTTTAATACTTAAGTTTATCAATTAAAGATTTGTGGCATGTGAGAATGAAATATCTGGTAATTTTTGAAAGAAAATGTGGACATGGACAGAATTTTTACACATATGTGGGAACGAATGAAGTGAATGATTTTAGAAAGAGCGATAACTATTGGAGATAATAAACCAAACAAAGCCTCGCCTCATTAACTGGATAAATGTTCAACATGGAGCCATATAGTGGACTGCACACTCTCCTCCCAGAGACAGCACTATCATTGGCTTAGCAGAGCCTTCGTTTGCAAGTTCTTTGATGACAACTTTTTTTTACCACTCTTTAACTTATGGTTGAGATGACAAAAAGAGGATGTGGAAGCTTTGCACACATGGGCAGAACTGCCTGTTTGATGTGCCATTCACGCCACTGAATGCCTTCATGAAATTACCATGGGGAACATCTGCGGTTCTGTGCCAAGGAGAGAATATGCTGTTATGTTGGAAAGACAAAAACTTTGTACACAATGGCAACAAGCATGAATGAAAAATACAGGAGGTGCAGCACGCACCGATGTGCTTTTGACAACATCCAACAACCAAAATCCATCAGCCAGTACAATCAGCACATGACTGGTGCGGTCCTTCAAGACCTAAAGGATTCATGAGACCATATCTCAATGACATCAAACAAATAGTGGCCCATCTCTGGAGGTCTATGAACAGTGCTCTGGTAAATGGTCATCTCTTTCACAGATGTTATTGGAGGGACCACTGACCTGCTCTCCTTCTCACTGTCTCATCTTCAAAGATTTGGAACAAAACCACTAAGTCATGGAGATCTCTACTTTTTGCTGCAATTGAAGACAACGTATCTCACTGGTTATATAACACAATGCACTGCTTCTAGATGCTGCCATTTTGAGAAACGTAAGATGCATGAGAGAAATGGGAAGTGCCACTGCACATTGAGGGGTTCTAGATATACCATGGAGCGTCAAAGGAAAACAGGAAAGACACCAGAAGGGAAGCTTATATAAAGATCACAAACATACACACACATACAAAGAAATCAACAGAAACAAAGTGCACCAGTCAAATTGACATATATTAAGTCTGTACAATGGTTGATATAATACACAAAAATTTTCATTTCCATGAAAATTACTTAAATTTTGATTGACTGAAGGGATACTAAGGGATATATGATTTGAATATTCTATGTCTGGGAAAATTTGGGAATAAACCGCTTAACCAAAGAAAAAAAAACACCAGCTGATTTCTTTCAAGCAGCACAAGGAAAGGGTATAGAGGAAAAAAAGCTGTTGAAGAGGAAAGAGAAATGATAACCATGCAGAGGTTAAATCCTTCATCTGTCAGGAGAGGAATGCCCATAATTAACACAAGAGCAGCAGAAAGCCTCTCACTTCTACATCAATGATTACTTTCAATTTGCTTCTCTTTAAAGGCTTGATGTAGATGAAGCAGCTTCTTGAGTTTCACACTAATGCAAACATGAAGAAAAGTGACAGTTTTATCAGAAAAAAGTTCCTTTTTCTAAATGTCAGCTGACAGAAACAGAAAACGTTATTGGTCATTTATAAATACATTAGTTACTCTGTTGTGGTAATTATAAAACACTGTGGGCTCTTTGTTCTCTATAAATGTCATACATTCAGAAAGGTTGTAATTATGCAAATTCCAGTCACCTTTTTCCTGGAAGTTCCAGAGTCTGTTGTTTCAGAGAAACACTTCACTTGTTCATGTGGATGGTTGAGTGTGTAACACGCATCCACATTTTTTAGAATCTGTTTTTTATTTCAGTTGTGTGTGATCTTCCATCTCTGAGCTTCATTTAGGTATTCAGTTCTGACCTCATAGGGAGTGGTTAGAGCAAGACAGTCACAACCATTGACTGTCTCTGAGGACTAGAGTGAGTGAATGTGATGTTAACCATAGAAAATGGTTCATTTCTGGCTCCAACCAAATGAAGTCAGTTCAGTCATCTTTTTGTCTCGATCCAAAAGCTGACATGTTAGAGTCAGATGCTGTCAGTAAGCAATAATTGGTCTGAGTCGGTTTGAATCTCTATTTCTATGGCAGCAGTTCTCACCAATTCAAAGTCAGCTTGTTAGAAGACCATATCCCTTCCACTTGAAGATGGACATTTTGAATATTGACCGTAAGGGCCAGCAGGCACTACCTGCTTTTATTGAGGAGATTAGAAAGTTTAAACTTAGAAAATGTTTCACTGATTTGCTCATTTGGTTTGGCAGAGAGTTTTGCAGTGAATGCCCTTCCTGACAAAACCCTGTATTTTATCCAGGCTGAGGACCGGCACAGAGAGACCCAGAACAGGATCGCTTTGTGGCTTCACATTTAGTCAGCAGGTGACCGACTGACCGAAAATGTAATTCAGAGATTGGCAATCAAATAGAGAGGAATGTGGGAAAAATGTCAAAATCAGACAATGACAGACTGTATTGACAACAAAAGAAAAAGGAGTATTTCACTTAAAGACCATGAAACAGTAAAATGCACCTACAGTACATGTCAGTGCGCCAAGAGATTAAAAGTCATTTACATGATCTAATAGCACAAGGCTGGGTAAGACACTCCAACTCCTCATATTCCTCGCTGGTCATGTGTGTTAGAAAAAAAGATGGTACATTGCCAGTGTGCATAGATTACAGAGACTTCAAAAGAAAGACCCACCAAGACCACCAGCTCATACCTCGAGTACAAGGCATCATGGACAGTCTAGGGGGTAATTCCTGGTTTTCCCTTTCAGACCAGGGGAAAACGTACCACCAACGGTTTGTGTTAGAGTAGAGTTGCCCACTCAGCTTTTGTGACCCCCTGGGGACCAGATGAGTGGATGCACATCCCCTTTGGACTAAGAAAGCCCCAGCTGCCTTCCAACTCTTTATGGAAGAATGCTTGGATGGACTCCGTGATAACATCTGTATCTCATATCTGGATGACACCTTGGTCCACAGCAAAACATAAAAGATCACCTGGAGAATGTGAGGAAAGTGCTGCAGCGAGTCTTGCATAAAACTTAAGCCCAGTAAGTGTGATGTTATCAAGCCCAAAGTACGTTATTTGGGAAGAATTGTCTCAGCAATGGGCAACAGAGTTGATCATGCAGATTTTAAAGCAATTCAAGTATTAAAAGATTTCAGGCCACAAAATGATGGAAAGCTAAGAAAAATGCTAGGTCTTCTTTCCTACTACAGACAATACATAAAAGACTTTTCCAAAAAAGCAAGTTGCCTGTACAAACTACGAAAGAACTAAAGACATGTTGAAAAGTACTCAGAAACCACCACAAAAGGGACAAAGTGAAAGTCAAAGAAAACAAATCAAGTCATACGCTCAACAAAACAAATTGTGTGGACTAACCAGCACCAAAGTGCTTTGGAGGATCTTATTGGCTGTTTGCTCCACCCTCCAGTGCTTGGATTTCTGGATTTCACACAGCCATTTATTGTGCACACTGACACTTCAAAAAAAGCAGCAACGGCTCCCACCATTTAACAACAGCTGAAAAAAACTATCACTTCCATACAGGCAAGTTAGAGTTTTTAGAATTAAAATGGGCCATTACAGATAAATTCAGGGATTATTTGTACTATGCCACAACATTCACTGTGTGTAGTGATAACAACCCACTCACATGCATTCTGTCAACTGCAAAGCTAAATGCAACAACTTCACGCTGGGTTGCTGATTTTCATTGCTGATTTTCATTTCAAAACAAAGTAAAACCCAGAAAAAGAAAATGATGATGCTGATGCTTTATCAAGGATGCCCTTTGATGTTGAGACATTAACAAGAAACCATTCTGAAGAGTTGACTCCTGACACTACCTCAGCTGTCATACAGGCCATTGAAGTCCAAAAGCAGTATCCTGCCACATGGATTATTGTCAGCAGCAGTCATGTCAGTGACAGCACAATGTGAGTCGGCCGAAATATCAATGAAGGCTATTTCAACAAAAGAGTTTAGTGAAGCACAAACTTCTGATCCAGTTAGAAGTCCAGTGTAAAGGTTCCAAACCTCCCATCAAAGAACTAAGAGCATTCGGTTCTAAACTAACACGTTTGTTCAGAAAATGGGAAAATCTGGTGCTTGATAGTGATGGCATCCTTTACAGAACTACCTCAGCTTATAAATAGCAAGTCCTACCAGAAAAGTACAAAAGGCTAGTACTCAAAGAATTGCACAACAAAATGGGTCCCTCAGGAGTTGATCGGATTGTATCCTTAGTTCGTGACCATTTCTTTTGGCCATATATGCAATCTGACATTGAGCATTATGTGACCAAAGTGTGCTCTGGTATCAAGCAGAAGAAGCCTTGCTGTGACATTAGAGCCCCAAGCATTGTAACAATTTTAATGCACATTTACAAATAATACACAGAGCGGTTGCCTCGGAGCTACTTCATCTCCGACAAGGAGCCTGCTGCATCTCGGATTACGTAGTGCAGTTCCAGACTTTGGCTTTCAGCACCCGCTGGGCGGACAAGGTGCTGTCATTATTTGGGGTCTTTCCAGCACACTTAAAGACAAGCTTGCTGCGAGGGAGGTTCCAGCGGAGCTGGAGAAGCCGATATATCTAACTGTCTGCATCAAATGGAGGATGAGGGAATAAGGACAGAAGAATGCAGCTTCACAGACTTCTCTCCATCACTGCTCGCGTGTTCTCCACTGAAGTCATCAGACTCTCAAGCTCCTCTTGAGGATTCTACTCCTTCCTCGGAACCCGTGCAGCAGGCAGCAGGACCTTTCTCCCTTGCTTAACTACGGAGGCACATTGGGGCAGGGCTGTGTTTGTACTGCTTACAGCCCAGGCATTTTCTCCATAACTGTGCAAGAATCTACAGGTCTGGGAGGGACCTAGTGAGTTGAGTTTTCTCCTTTTCTCTACTCTAATGGCCACAAACAAGAGCCCTCGTGGCACGTGTAGGAGCCAGGGAGGAATTTGTCGATTGACTCAGGCTCTGGCAGTAACTTGATATTGCAAGATGCAGTGAGCAAACTATCTATTCCTGTTGAGCATTTCTTTCCTGTTTTGTTAATTCATACCTTAAATGGCTCAGTCATGCACCGGGTCTCTGCACCCCCTGTAAATATTACCGTGGCTGTGCCTAGGAACTACACCTAAGATGTGGTTTTATCTTGTGGAATCTTTGAAACCACTATGTATTCTGGGTTTTCCCTGGTTGTGCTGACATAAAACTAGTTTGTTGAACTGCTTTTCTCTGGATCTTGTATGTTCTGCTGTCAAAAAACAGACTTCCCTTTAGGGAACCTTTAGATCCCAGTACTGTTCTTCCTAAAAACCCTGATCTGAGTTATGTTTTCAGCAAGGTGCATGCCAGCTCTCTGTCCCTGCACCACCCCTATGACTGAACCATAGACCCTCTGCCAGGGACACAACCCCCTAAATGTAATGTCTTTCCTCTGTCTCTTCCTAAATGCGAGGCCATGGAGGAGTACCAACAGGAGGGTCTACAGCAGGGGTTGTCAAACTCAATTTAATGTGGGGCCATTGAAGGCAGAGTCTGGCTGAGGCTGGGCCACAACCTCAGTACAAATGCACACGCATGCAGCTCAAGGGTGTCTGGTAGTCAATGCCAATTTTAATCCGAAATTTAAAACATTTAAATCCTCTCAGTTTTTTATTTTATTACACAAAAACGATGAAAAAGGACCCTGGTGTAAACAAGTTTATAACTTTCTCAGTTATATCCCTTCTTTGGCAGTCAATTTGTTTGGAACATGAACTGTATTATTAACTGTACTGTATTATTGTTAACTGTTTTCTGTCCAAATATCTAATAAAACTTTCAATCAACAAATACATAAACAATTGTAAAAATCAAACAGTAAAAAATTCAGTACTAAATATCAGTTTTCTGTTTATTCAGTCTTCCTTATCTGTTGTTTTCAGATTTAAACGTCTATATTGACACTGTTAAATTAACACTGTCACATTTTAACATATGTAACATATGTAACTACATATGTAACGAATGCGCTGAGGCGTGTTGATGCATCAGCAAACGTTTTATTTTACAGGGGCAAGAAATAGCGAGGTCATACTCCAAGCAAGGGTCCACACAAGGAGCAAGGCAGGAGGAGACAAGACAGGCAAAGATCAAAAACCAGGCAAACAGGAACATGGCACTCTTAGTATGAGCAAGCGGGAAGCCAGTTTAAGACTACGCACAGAGGAGAGGGTGAGACTGGCATATAAGCAGTGAGCTGGTGACTAGACGAGGAGCAGCTGGTGTGATGACATGATGAGGAGCAGCTTGTGAAGGCAAGATGGCAGAGGTCCGATGCATGCTGGGGGTTGGAGTGTAAAGGAGAACAGAGGCTTAGTACTCTGGCGATGGCTCCCTCTGGTGATCGGAGAGGGAACTGGACGGCCAAATACTGACAACATAAGACTTGTCTTATATTTCAAAATTATTTAACCTCAACCAATGGGTTCTTCTGAACATAGCTTCTCTTGCTAGATACTCAGCAGAGCTTCCTCTCCATAGATGAACCACTTTTGGTTTGAGGGAGGAAGCAGCTCAGACCCTCACTTTGGCTTGAAGATGATTGTCAGTAAGTCTGAACCTGCAGTTGGACTTGTTGAAGTTCAAGGTGGAGAAGAGCTTTTCGCGCTAGTATGTGCTACCAATTTTGAATCTGAGCTATATGTGTTTTTTTTCTTTTACTTTGCTCTTTAAATGGTCAAGTGGGAAAAACATAAATCATTGAATGTTTTTTGATTTAGTCTTCCTTCTTACTTTTCAAACATTTTATCTCTGGTCACAAATTATGTAGAGTAGCCTGTCACTCACTTCTATGTTTTATGGTAGAATTCAAACTGTGGTTAATGAAGAACTGTTGGAGGTCGGAACAAGCAACCTCCAATAAAGGTCTTGTGCATCATCAAGATGCGCATTGCTGCACTGCTGGCACGTATTTTAAGGCCTGGTTTATACTTTCAAGTGACGCTGGCGTCACACGAATATCAGAGCAGAATCGCCCCCAGTCACTGCAGAATTTGACACCTGCTGGTGACGTCACCCGTGACTGGGATGTGTTTCCCTAGGGTGGAATCTTGAATTTGAATTTAACTTGAATTTATTTCAGCGATTAGAGTAAGCAACAGATTTAAACTCTGTCCAGAATAATGTATTTTAAACACTGAAGAGGATGAAAACATATTGGAAAAACTGAACCACACACAGACACTGATTCTAAAGAGGGCAAGATACTGGAAAGAAATGTCATATCTCATATCTTTGAGCACTAGAGAATGCGATCCGCCCTTTTTAAAAAATTTCTTATATTTATTTTTTTTTGCCTTTGTACTGCCTGCTTGTTTAGTGGACGAACACACCACTTCCTCCTCTGCCTTTCATATGCCAGTGCAATCCTCGTGAGTGAGATATGTTATTCATGTTAAAAATAAATGCTGCAGAAGATTGCATCGCTAGAAAAGTATCAACAGCACTCATCACAGTTATTAGTTGCAAACAAACCAGCCAACATAGACCGTGCTATTCTGGATATCGTGGCTGATCGCTGTGAAGTATAAACCTGCCTTTACTCTCCGCAGTTAACGCATCCCCTGCAGGAGTGCGGTGGACTGTAGACAAAGAAGCTTAACCTTTCCTCCCGGCCTGTGTGGCCAAGAATAAAAATAGAATCTACAAACTTATATCCAGTAGCGACACGGAACTAGCCCTCCCAATAACCAAATGGAATAACGACTTAACAACCCCTCTTAACCCCGACCTTTGGACAGACATCTGCAATAATATATTCTCTATGACAAAAAACACAAACCTACAACTTTTTCAGTATAAAGTAATACACAGGGCTCATATCACACAACGGACAATGTTTAAAATGGGTCTAGTTAACACAGATATCTGCCCCCAGTGCACCCTGGGAAACACAGATGATTATTATCATGCCACATGGTCATGCCCTCCTGTCTATAGCTTCTGGTCAACAGTGACAGAAAAACTATCTACAATTTTAAGTTGCAGAGTCCCTTTATCTCCATCATTATGTTTAGTTGGTAACTCTCAAGAACTTGACAATCTCCCAATGAAATATAGAAATTCAGTCTTAATTTCTCTAACTATCACCAAGAAAGTAATTCTCCTTAACTGGAAATCAAAAACCTGTTTACACACCAGTCATTGGATAAACCTCATAATAGAATATATATCACTAGAAAAAATAACATTTACTAATAAAAGCAAATTAGCAGCTTTTACTGATATGTGGAACCCTTTTCTAGCTCATTTTAAAATAAAATGAAGTACTGGGCCTGAATCTCCACACATTCCATCATATTCAGAACAGCTTTACGATACATTCGAATTGAGAAATTGATAAACCTCTGGTCTATCACCGCAGGTAATAGAATCACTTTAGATGACCTTCCTAACCCGAAGGTGCCATGTGCCTGCTCAGCTGCTGAGGGTGCGGGTTGCCATTGGTGGTGGTCCCTTGCGTCCCCAGACTGGTAATTTGAGGGGCGCTTGGAGGCGCTGGAGCACTGGCGGTGCACCGCTGCATGCCACCTGGCCCCGGGGCGTCGGTTTGGGGTGGGCCGGGACCGCCTCTGCTCCCATCCTCTTCTGCCATCGGTCGGGGGGTGGGGGGTGCCCGTCTGCCCTGGGGGTGGGGCCTCGGTGGGTGGGGCCTGACCTGGGGTTGGCTTTGGGGCCGGGCTGTGCTAGCCTTCTGGTCCTTCGGGTCGCTGTCGCTCTTTATGGGGGGGCTGGGGGCTGGGACCGGCGGAGGTGACCTTCTGGTGGCCGTCGCGGCTCCCTGCCTGGACTGCTGCCCCTCGGACTGTCCGGTGGGTCCCTGGGCTGCGGCCCCTGTGGCTGCATGGGGCTCTGCCCTTATCTTACCGGTGGGACAGGGGGGAGGAGTACAAACAACTCCCTCCTTCCCCTTCCCAGGCTAAGCTCCTGCCAATCCTTTTTTAAATACACATCACTGAACATGAGCACAACCACACAGAGACACTTATCACCTCACCACATTCACACACAGGACCGGAGGTGCCAGGCTTGGCTGGGGGCACATAAGGGACGAGAGGTGGCGGGGTAGGAGTGCGCTGGCACCTCTCCATACCACCCCCAACTCATGCCCTCCTTTTAATGCACCCCTTCTTTTAATGCACCTTAGCCCCGAGAGGCCGGCTTGGCCTCTCGGGGCTCTCCCTCTGGTTGGGATGGTGGCCCGGGCTGCTGGGGGGGCGGCGCGGGGCGGCCCTGGACTCCATCCTGCGGGTCTGTCTCCTCCGCTCGGTCTCCTGCTGTCGGGGTGGGGTGGGGCTGAGTGGCGGGGAGGATGATTGGGGTGGGGGGGTCTCCGGCCCTACCCATCACTGACTCTCGGTGCTGCTGGTATGTATCGGTCCGGCCGACCGGTGGCCCCCGTGGCTCCTGAGCTGCTTTCTCGCTCTGCCGTCATGGGCGACGTGGGTGGCCTTCGGCCGCGCGTCCTGTCACCTGCTGGGGCTGGACGGGTATATGGTTATTGAGGGGGGGGGGATTTCGAACACTTGGGGAGGGCTGCTGCACTGCACCGACCCAACACACCGGCACCAGCGGTAATACAGCTTGAAATGTGATTGTTTGTTGTGCCCTGGAGGCGTTCCTTCTCCCTCATCAGCACCGCACCTGTTCCTGATCAAACCTTCAGCCACTGTCAGATCGTTATGCCGCTTGTGTGTCAGCCTGCCTGCCAGCCTGCCAGCCAGCCAGCCCGCCTGTCAGCCCGCCTGTCAGCCCCGCTCCGACAGCTAAGCTTTCCTGCCTGCCTACCTGCCCGCCCTGTCATCCTGCTACACAATTCACCTATTCAATAAACATACCTTCTCATCCTTTAAAGACGTGTCTGCTCTTGGGTTCCACCCACCTCATTGGACACAACATTGTTATCATGAGCAGCTGTCCAGCTGGTGTGGAAGGTCAACATCACTGCTTGCTGTGGTTCCTTAACTCTGAATCTCTAAGCTCCTGGTCATCTTGGGGTGTTACATCCAACACAACAACATGCTGTCATCCACACTACACCACACACACACACACACGCACACACACACACACACACACACACACACACACACACACACATCATTGAATAATCAATAACACACAACAGCCAACACTACCTTCTTGTTTCTTCTCTTTGCACTTTACTGTTTGTGTTTGTTAGTCCTCTTTGACAGAGTTCAAGCTTAACAAAGTTAAATAACAAACTGTTGGGAGGATTGGTGTGGGACACTATCACCTTCACTTTCACTTATGCACAGGGGATAACTTTAAAAAAAAAAAAAAAAATGTTGGGCTCAGATGATGTGGGACTTTGACTCAACTGCTTTAAGGATGCATGTCCAAAGAAAACTGATGAACCCCAGAAAAAAAAAAGAAAAAAAATATTCAGCACTGGCTGCACATATTGAGAAAATTGCGTATGATTGGACACTTTCTAAAAAAAAGAAGTAAAGAATTTATTAATGTGCTCGGGGTGTGTGTGTGTGTGTGTATGTGTGTGTGCGTGTGTGGGTGTGTGGGTGTGGGTGTGTGTGTGTGTGTCAGGTTTTAAACCCTAAATCTTTCCCTGCTTCAAGCCTGGTCAATGTCACAGCCCCAAGAGCCCTTTACCTCACCGTGATTGGTCGGTTTGTCAGCTCCACACACAACCCTGGAAAAGTGCCATTTTATACAAAAGTGGCGGGCCTCACTAACATTAAACTTTCATATAAAGGTGGGGGCTGCAAAACATCCTCTTGGGGGCCACAAATAGCCCGCGGGACGCCAGTTTGAGACCCCTGGTCTACGGGCTGTAATAATCCGTTTTTTTCTCTTCACCAGCACTTTATTCTTCATTCCTTATTTCTTTATTCATGTTGTGCTGAATAAGGAGCAGACAACGAAAATGCTGTTTGAAAAATCACTTATTTGTGATGCAATGAATGAAATGGGCAGATCAAAGCCTCCCTTCTTCACTCCATTCTGATGGATCCACTTGTAGACAATAAAATGAATTTTTTTTTTTGTTTTTCCTCGTCTGAGCTGGCATCTGGCTCTGAACTGATGGCTAGACAGCCCTGATATTAGTTGCTGTTTTTTTTTTGGTTTTTTTTGCAGAAACTATGTACTAGAAAATGAGACAGGTTTTACATTTTGGCTAAAAAGGGCATATTCATAAATAAAAGACCACTGGGGAAAATTTTTATAACATATCACTATATGTTTGGAATTGGGACTTCAAACCATATTTTTACTCTGTTCTGTTGGTTTTCTTGCATGCAGGGAAAGTGCACAAAGCATTGCGTTGTTCAACCCTGAGATATGGCGAGTTCAATTCAATTTTATATTTTGTTTGCACAAATCAAAAGCTACAAAACAACATCAATTCTTTTATTTTTTTAAAGCTGGTTTATAAGTGACACATTCAGGAGAGATATGTATTCTGTTTGAATGTTGTGATGGGAAAATGCAGCAGTTCCAGGCATAGATGCCTTTTTAGAGCAGCTTTGTTCTCATGTTTCATTCCATATTTTTGCCCCCGCCTACCCTCAGGCCACTTTCCACCCTCCTATCATTCCCTGCTCACTAAAAGGGAGAAAATGATCTCTTCCCATATCACAGTGCAGAAAAACAACTTCTTCCATTTCAATCTCAAATACAACCATCAGTATCAGAGTCTCATATGTTTATTTTTCCTAGAAAACCAGCAGAATTTTTTTTCACCAAAAGACTACCCGACAATTCCAGGCATTTGGAATAGATGTGTTCATGAGGAGTCAGTCAGCACCCAAGCATCAATTACTGATCCTGTTAACATCAATTTATGAGCCAAACAATCTGTTCGGAGTTCAGGGCTCTGAAAGGAAAATCAAAGAAAATGAAAAGAATGATGATTGCAAGTTTAGATATCCTGCAGCAACTGTGCTGTGATGGCACATGGAGCAGAAAACTAAACTCAAGGCCAATGATTAGTGGTGGATTTTCTCCTGTTCAATGGTGGGTTGGTTGGAGCAGAGCACAAACCGATGACACCTATTTAAAATACAAACTGTGAGTGAATTCCCTTAACAATTTAAGTTGCAGTTATCTGTAAACACAGACAAAAAATTATGAACAGCTTCAAGTTGAACAGTCTTAGCTCTCAAACAGCTTGTAAATCTGGAAGAGAGAGTAAACCTGATAGGTTCGCTCCAGAACTCAAGGCCACCTGTGCTCTCAAAACTCCAGCTTAGAAGACTCAGCAACATATTTAATTTAAAGAGACTTGGAAATGCTTTGGAGATGACCATGCACATTTCTTTTACAAGCAGTAAAAAGAACAGTGAAACTCCATTTCTGACATGCTGGACAAGACTCATTTGGGCAAAATATGCTAAATATATAAGCTTTTTCTAAATAACAACCAAGCAATGAAGGCCCTGCTCACTGAGAAAAATTATAACTGGTCATTGACTGTATATGAGAACTGGACTGAGGGACCTCTCTGTTGTACTTCTTCAACTTCATCTTTTTGATGCTGACCTCTTCCTATTTTTTATTTTTTTTATTTTTTTTTTAAAGCTTGTCCTGTCCAACAGTTGAGCAAACAGATTTGAGCTGAGAGCCTCTTGTGTTACAATTGGGGGACATAAATCAGAGGACACACGAGATGTATATTTATTTAAACCCCTTTTGTAATTTAAACTAAACTTTATTTATATTAATTATGTTTGTGTCCTTTTTTTTGTTGGACCGTATGGAAAAAGAAGGGGGGGGGGGGTCTCGGGGATGCCCAAAGAAAAGAGGAAAAGGATGGGCTAAAGAGGTTAGAGGATGACAACAGGGGAGGGAGGGCAGAATCGTAAAACAACAGGCAACAAGATGCTGGAAGCTTATAATCAATACAATCATGTGTGAATGTTAGTCTAAAGTTGGTCGGGCCTGTCCTCACACTCAGTTGTTACAAACATACCTGTTGGTTCCAAGAGTCTTCACAAACTTATCAACATGGAGTTCTACACGCACACTTATGCATACAAACCATCACATGTAAGGCATTCCATTCTGTCACGTAAACTAATAATGCAAAGGTAAGCAGACACCCATGCCCAGGTGTTTATGTTAAGCTGAAGTGGATGATGGAATTTAAAAAAAAGGAAAGAGAACTCCCAGCCCTCCCAAAAGGGAGGAAGGGACAGCTCCAGGTCATTCCCCACACCAAGACCCACGCCAAGGCAGCAGCGGTGACCAGGAACCCCTGACTGCTGAGGAGATCCGCAATCCAGCCAGGCACCCAGACCAAGGCCAGCAGGACCGCCACACGGGCCCCCAAAACCCGAGAGCAGTGCACAGAATGCAAGCCCTAGCCCAGCTAGAAGAGTAGCCCTTCCACCGCGCCAAGGGACCCAGCGCAGGGCCCCACCCCCAAGAGCCCCACCACCTGAGACAAGCCACCCACCACCACCCAGGAGTTCCAAGCATCCCCCCACCCCAGCCCCAGATACGAGCCAGGGCCCCCCAAGGGAAACTCGCCCCAAAGCTCCTGGCATCCACAAGAGATCCTGTTGAGAGCATGGCAGGGGTAAACCACCCCCACCTAGAGGAGGGACGACCAAGAGAAGTGGGGGTCCCTGAAGGTGTAGAGAATATAGCCCAACCAGGCTCTCCCAATTTTGTAGTTCAGAAGAGGCTGCTGACCTCCTCTTAAAGAGCAGATGACACAAATTTTGACGTGTATGGACAACAATAACTGTCTTGCTTCTTTATCTATCTTAATTGAGAAAGTCAAAAATAACAAAAAAGCTTTAATGAATTACAAATGAAACACCAAGTGTTTCTAGTGTTCATTGTATGAACAATCACTACCCTCTAGTGTTCATACAATGAACACTGAACAGTGATCATGGCGCCGCACAAAGTTGCAGCTGCCTGGTGCTTGAAAGGTTGAGCTATTTTTGGATGATCTTCATGTGTGTTTTGTGCACACACAGTTTAGCTGATCACACCTACAGCCAACTCGAACTTTTTAAAATTGGATTACGTTTTGATGGACGTGTAGCAAGCAAGTTTATCCGCCTGCACAAGATTCCGTTGGAGGTAGCCAGGAGCTCCAGCCCTTCGTGGTTTCCTATCCTATCAAGAGGGATGCGCAGGACGCACAGAAGGCGGGGATGCAGAGCTGGCGCACTAGCCAGGCTACGGAGGCGGCTACTCAGACCACTGTTCTCCAAATTACTACTCTCAAAAGCCAGATCCGGCCTAAACAAGATGGATGAACTGAGGCCGCAAAGCACGACAAACAACTGCATTAAGGATGTGTCCTCCTCATCACTGAGACCTGGCTGTAACACTCCATTCCAGATTCAGCTATTGAGCTAACAGGCTGCGCAGCGCCATGTCCAAACAGCTGATTCCAGCAAGAGCAGAGCAGGCAAGTTCTGTGTATACATCAACAGCTGGCGTACCAACACAGTGACTGTAGACAGTCAATGTTCACCGGACATTGAATATCTGACTGTTAAATGCAGACCCTTCTACCTCCCAAGAGAGTTACTGCCATCATGGTTACAGCTGTGTACGTCCCACCTGATGCTAATGCTATCTCAGCTATTGAACTTCTTCATGCTAGCATTACAACCAGAAAAGCACATATCCTGGCGCCATGCAGATCATTGCTGGGGATTTTAACAATGCCAATCTGAAGACAGCTCTGCCTAAATTCCACCAGCATGTTATGTGTGCCACAAGATGAAACAACACCCTGGAAAAGGTCTATTCCAACATCAAAATGGGCTATAGGGCCAGACTACAACCTCACCTGGACCATCTGTCCTTGCTTTTAATTCCTGCAGACATCCCACTCTGGAAAAACGCTCCCAACATCACAAAGATATGACCATATGGTCATATGATGCCTCTCATCGGCTATAGGGCTGCTTTGAAAGGACAGATCGGGAGGTGTTTGAACATCAGGACCTGGAGTTGTTCACAGACAGCGTGCTGTTACACTAAGAACTGCATAGACACAGTCACGGTGGACAAGCACATGCAGGTCTACCCCAAACAAAAGCGCTAGATTACTCACGAGGTCTAACAGCTTCTGAGGAGGAGAAACACCGCCTACAAGTCTGGAAGCAAAGATCTCTACAGCGCAGCCTGAACCAACCTGAAGAGAGGCACCAGAAATGCCAAAACAGACTACAGGAGGAAGACTGAAAACCACCTAGACAGTAATGACAGCCGACAGGTGTGGCAGGAAGTCAACATCTCACCAACTACAGCACCTCCACCAGAGCTGTGAAAGGTGACATCACTCTGGCATAGGACTTAAATGTCTTCTTTGTCCACTTTGATGACACCTCAGGCACCCCAATTCCACCACACAGCCCACAGCAGCACAGTCCTGGATGAGTGTGAGGTGAGACGCAGTCATTCTGAGGAAGGCTGCCGGTCCTAATGGTCTCCTGGGGCGAGTGCTAAGGGATTGTACAGACTAGCTGACTCCCGTCTTTACAAAGATCTTCAACCAATCTCTGACACAGTCAATGGTCCCACTCTGAAGTCCTCCACCATTGTTCTCCTGCCCAAGAAGCCTCACATCTCCAGCTTCAATGACTAGAGACCAGTGGCTCTCACTCCAACAGCCATGAAATGCTTTGAAAACTGGCCTGTAGTCACATAACTGCAACCCTACCACCAGGACTTGACCCCCACCAGTTTGCATACGGGGAGAACCGATCTACATAGGACGCCTGACAGGGTTCTGCCACTCGTGACTGAGCTCTGCCTGCCAGCGATCATCTGGTTACTCACACCTGTGTGTTTCCCTTTATATTTTCTGCTCTCCACCAGCTCCCTGCCAGAAAATTGTTGGTCTCCTTCAGCCATCCAGCCCTTCCCTGCCTTCTCTGGTTTCCTGCCCTGCCTGTTGTACCTGCCTGCCTGGACCCTGTTTTCTGTGCTCCTGCACTTATGCATGACCTGCCCAGCTTAAAATGTCCCCTTTGTGCTTCTCTTCCCCAGTGTGAAGACTCAAGTCCTGTTCCTGCATCCTCGTTTTATAAATAAACCTGTTTCTTGCCCTCTCAGTTTTTGCATCCTGTGGTTCCATTTTTGCCTGACTCAAATTCTGACAGTACAATAGCAACAGCTGGTCATGCTGCTCTTTCCCACCTGGAGCAGCGGGGAGCTACGTGAGGATGCTCTTTGTGGATTACAGCTCAGCCTTCAACACCATCCTCCCACACAAGCTGGTGGCCAAGTTGAGGAGCTGGGACTGTGCCGTTCAACCTGCCTGTGGATCAGCAGCTTCCTCTCCAGTCGCAGACAGAGAGTCAGAGTAGGACATCACACATCCACAGTACTAAGCCTCAGTACCGGCTCCCCCCAGGGTTGTGTACTGAATCCTCTGCTCTACTCTCTGTACACGTACGACTGCCCACCTGCCTAATACAGCAACACCATCATAAAGTTTGCTGATGACACCACAGTAGGGGGCTCATCTTTGACGATGAGGGTGACAGACTTCTGTTTCCTGGGAGTCCACATGGAGGAGATTTTAACCAGGAGTATGAACACCTCTGAGCTGCAGAAAAAGGCCCAGCAAGAGACTGTATTTCCAGAGGTTACTCAAGAAGAATAACATCAACCAAAGACTGCTCTTCACCTTCTACCATGTCAGCGGTGTACTAACATACTGCATATGCACTTGGGTCAGCAGCTGTACAGTGGCTCAGAGGAAAGCTCTCCAGCGGGTCATTAACACTGCCCAAAAGATTGTTGGCTGCCCACTCCCCACCCTGGATACCCTCCACAGCTCCCGCTGCCTCAACAGAGCGCTGAACAACATCAAAGACACTTCACACCCCGGACACTCACTGTTTGATCTGCTGCCTTCAGGCAAACGCTACAGGTCAGAGTACGGACAAAAATAATTTACAACAGTTTTTATCAAACGGCAATAAACATGTTAAACTTGGCTACTAAGAATTAAACCTGAACCTCTTCGTGTAAATTTCGTGCAATGGTTAGCGCTCTTGCCCCACAGCAAGAAGGTTCCCGGTTCAAGTCCTGGCTGGGGGGGGGGACTTGAAAAGGTGTCACCAATGCAGGACCTTTCTGTGTGGAGTCTGCATGTTCTCCCCGTGCATGCATGGTCTGTCTCTGGGGACTCCAGCTTCCTCCCACCATCCAAAAACATGCTTCAAAGGGTCCATTGCTTACTCTAAATTGTCCTACGTGTGGATGTGAGTGTGTGTAACTGTGGCCCCTGCAATAGACTGGCAACCAGTCCAGGGGTGTCCCCTGCCTTTGCCCATGAGTAGCCAGGTTAGACTCTGGCAGCCCCATGACCCCAAAAGGAATGAAGCAGTTCAGAAAATGAATGAATGTTTTGACAATTCTTCTTTATTTAGCAAAAATGTATTTGATTTCCTCATTGAAGTTACCAGATAAGCACTTTTTATGTATATTATGTAATATTTATCATTTTTAGAAGTATGTTTCTTTTTTTTTTCATGGGTTGTTTTAAAGTACAAATGTTTCACTGACCAGGAAGCATTTTTAATTTCATTGTACCAGTGACGATGATAAATAAAGATCTATCTATCTAGGGTATTCATTCGAGCATTGACTGGATTAAAATATTATATCACAACCCAAATGCATCAGTCAGAATCAACAAACAGACTTCTGACAGGTTTTTTTCTTGGTAGAGGGACCAGACAGGGTTGTCCACTCTCCCCCTCTCTTTTTGCTATATTTATTGAACCTTTGGCTGCAACAATAAGAAAGTGTGAAAGCATTAAAGGAATTACAACAAAATACAGTAATCATAAAATTAGTCTTTATGCTGATGACATATTACTTTTACTAAATAATTCACATTCCGTTAGTGAAACAACAACAATTTTTAATGAATTCTCCATCTCAGATTACTCAATTAACTGGAACAAATCAGTTTTATTGTCACTGAATGGTAATGCCGAGCAAACGACCTCAATACCAGTCAAATCAGGCAATGTCAAATATCTAGGTATTTATTTCTCCCAAAAACAATCAGATTTGGTGCAAATAAACTACACCCCGTTACTGAAAAGTATATTGGACGACTTAACCCGGTGGGTTAACCTGCCTCTGTCACTCATGGGTAAGATAGTCACAGTAAAAATGACAATTTTACCCAAAATTAATAATCTTTTCTCAATGATCCCCACACAACTACCATCTAAACATTAGACTCAGTTATATCCAACCCTTTATGGAACAACAAATCTGCAAGAATTAATCTAATAACTTAAAAACCTGCAAAAAATGTGGAGGCTTGCGAAGGCGTGTGGCCCCCTCCTCACTCATGGAGAGGGATCCTTAGTCCTCTGGCAAAGACCATGAGCGGGGGATCACTTTCCATCTGAGCCTGGAGGGTGTCCATGTTTTTATAGTGCGGGTTCTGGTCCCTGCCCTCAGGTGTCAGGCCCCTTCTAAATTCCAACATTGGGAGAGCCTGGTGGGGCTATGTTCTCAACATCTTTCGGGGATCCCCACTTCTATTGGTCGTCCCTCCTATAGGTGGGGGTGTCTTACTCCTGCCATGTTCTCTCCAGGATCTCCTGTGGTGGCCTGGAGTTTGGGGGCGGGTCTCCCTATGGGGGACCCTGGCTCATACCCGGGGCTGGGGTGACTGGGGTGCTTGGAACTCTTGGGTGGTGGTGGGTGGCTTGTCTGTGGTGGGGCAATGCGCTGGACCCCCTGGCGCGGTGGGAGGGCTGCTCTTCTGGCTGGGCTAGGGCTTGGACTCTGTGCTTCCATACCTCAGTGCTGAGATTATATACATTCAGCATCTTTTTGCCTGTTTTCTTATGATTCTTACCCCCCCCCCCCCCCCCCCTCCAGTGTGTGTAACCCACCCTCTCCCCCTGTCTTTTGCATCCCCCGATATCTCTCTTTCTTATTCCCCCTCTTTCTTTTTCGTCCGGTCAAACACAAAAGGGATGCATACGTAATTAATATAAATACTGTTTAGATTATATTACAAAAGGGGTTTATACAAATGTACACCTTGTGTGTCCAATGATTTATAACCCCCAACTGTAACAGTAAAATCTGTCTAACACAAGAGGCTCTCAGCTCATATCTGTTTGCTCAGCTGCTGGATAGGACAAGTTAAAAGAATAAACAAAATAAAATAAAATGAAATAAAATAAAGATCAATCACTGCTTACTGTCAGCATCCATATTGCAATAGAATGGTGACTGACTTGAATTAATTTTGTTGGAGCCCGATATAAACTATTTTTAATGGAAGACATCACATCCACTCCTGCCAGTTCTCATTCACAATCAATGTGACTGATCATTACTAAACAAGAAAAGCACTTATTTTTTCAAAATAGAGTCCTTTATCATTGTCTTCAAAACAAAACAATGTTTTAGTCAGTACTCTTTGTAGCCTCCTAGGCTGAATGTTATTGTCTGAGTTACAACTGAGATGTTTTACAACATTTTCAATGTTTTCATGCTGAAAAAATCTGGTGCAAATTCAAACAGCAACTCTATGGAATTTCTCTATTTCTCTATGGAAAATTGGTGGACAGAGGACTCAGCAGAACTGAGACTCCTGAAGTTGGAATGCAGCCACAATGGGGCACAATCCAGTGCTTTCATGTACTGGTCTCCAGCTAAATGCAAAGGGTTGTATTAAGAAGTGGATCTGAAGAAAAACCAAAGTGTGAGAGTGGCTTGAAAGCTTTAATTCATGTACAACACAGAGTAAACGTGAAGGATTAACAGATTTAAAACTCAAATGCTACAAAATACAGTGCATTCAAGCCCTCCGCCTCTCACCATGTGCAACTCCAGAATGGTAGAGAGACCAACCCCTCTTGAGAGACTGAGTTTCAGAGCCCTGACTGTGCGTAGAGGTGAGCCAAACTTTATCTAACTGGTACCTCTCAACCTCTCACACAAGCTCAGGCTCCTTCCCTCCTAAAGAGGTGACGTTCCAGGGACTGCTTCTCTTCCTGTCTGTTCCTGAGGAGGGGTTCTCCATGTTTAACCCTCAATGCTGTTGGGCTGCAAGGACAAAGACCTTTTTCTAGTTTTGTTAAAGACCTATATCATGCAAAACCAACTTTTTGACCATTTAAGTAAATTATAATTTTAATTACTCACTATAAACAATGACAACATGGTATTTTGATCCATTCACACATTTCTGAGTATTACTCTAAAAACCTGTGCTCTCTGCATCAGCCACTCCCAATCAAAATCCAAAACACGCAGGCTCTAACAAGATGACGTAGACACGTGAGAAGAGCCTGCAGCAACCCCAGGCTAACACACACACACACACACTCCCCGTGAAGCTGGCGGTGATCGGCAAAACGCTTTCATTTTAGAGTCCCCCCCAGAGTCAGTGTAGTAATGGCCAAGAAATGCTCATTCGATTTAGCGTTTAAACATTGTGCAGTTGCATACGCCAAAGAACAGTCTGGTGAGGAATCTGTGCCACATTTTGGGATGGATCTGAAACGTATCTGAGAATGACTCAAACAGGTGGGTGATATAGAAAAGATGGTTGCACAAAAGTAGCAACCCATTTCCTGTTGGAGGAGCAAAGAAAGCGAGCAATGAATTAGAAGAACTGGTTTGAACATGGATTATTGAATAAAGACAGAAAGGTGTGCGTGTCTCCAGGAAAATGATTCATATGACAATGATTTTTGATACATCGATGACGCTTCAAAGAGAGAAGAAACGTTCACAGCCAGTGCTAATCAGAACAGAATACAATGTTCTTATCATTTCAGTAAATACTGAAATGTTCATCTGGTGTTGTTGTCTACATTTTGTGACCAAATTTCCCTGCAAAATGAACCCATTTACCATCACCATTCTGTCTGTGATGGAATAAACACTGGTCTCTTATTGAGGCTGGGCGATGAAACGACAGATATCGATATCGCGATAGTACTTTTTCTATAATATTTCTATATATAATATAACATGTTTATATATATTTCTATAATAAAATGAGCCTATCTAGATATCTAGACTTTTAGTTTGAAAGGTCCAAAATTAACACTCGCCATTCGCGAGCATTTTCTCCTCTTTGGTGAGTAAAAGATAGAGGGTTAGTCACCACATGGAGAGTAAATGTTTGTGTAAACGTAGGCATGTTTAGTCTTCTGGTAAATTTATTTTGTCCTCTTCTCCTCTCTATGCAAGGTAAACAAAACACACGCAATGCTAGACCCCACCTGTGCAGCGTTTAGTTTGACTGATGAAAGAGTAGAATATGTGGAGATTTATAACATGATCCAGTTAGAACTTCACTTAAAGAAGAAACTGACAGATTCATAAAATGTGTTGATTTGGAGAAAGCGCTGTTGTTAGACACTAATGCTATGATGCTAGCTTGTTAGCCCCTAATGCCATAATGGTGGCTTGTTTGCCGCTAATGCTATGGTGCTAACTAGCTGTTCTGTGTGTCTTGTGTGATCACTGTAGGATCGGCCTTTAAGATGCTGCGGATAAATACGACAAGATTTCATAAAGCATTCATAAAAGCTGTATTTTCTAAATAATAACAGAACTGAATCCACTATTTTAGAAGCCTGTGTGTAGCATAACAGAGTCTGTGTTACACTGAAAACTTGGATCTGTCAGATGTTGTGCTCAATCCTCCTTAAAGCTGCAGCTTTAATGTCAATAATGAAATATAATGACAATAACCCAAAACATTTTTCTGTTTCAAGTGTTTTTATTCTGATTTGTAATAAAATATGATCACCTGAAGGCAAAATTAGGAAATCTCTGCTAAATCTGTCCTTGTTTTCTCAGCATGTTTGAGTTTACAGTTAGATGGCAGTAAAGATGTGTTCATACGATTTATTCATTACTTTGATGCAATTTCATTTTCCTAAAAAAAAGAAAAAGAAAAGAAGAACATTTTCAAAAAAGTTAAATGTCTAAGGTATTTTTGTGCAAAATAGTGTTTGGCTGATTAAATAAATGTTTGGCCAGCAGATTTTTTTTTTATCAACTGGCCATCTTGGCCAGTGTTTTAAAAATCAAATTTGGGCCCCTGTATGGAGGTATTTTAGTTATTTAAAATCTGACAAAGAACAGAGTAACGTGCGCTTTATTTAAATTGTGCAGAAGACATGTTCCCTCTAAAACGGGAAATACCATCAACCTTTTTAATCACCTGAAGCAGTGACACCAAGCACGTTTAATCTCAGACTGGAATAAACCGGAATTCTCCAGCAAAAATAACAAAGTTCAGACCTTCACAGATTATTCACAGGATGTTGACAAACATGTTTGTCCATTTGATGTTTGTTCTGTAAAACTTTAAAACATTAGAATTTATTTGTAGGATTAATGCTTTGTTTTTAAATGGAACTTGTGTTCTGTTTTACTGATCTTCTCTTTGGAAATTGAAAGCTTTTGCTTTCATTTTTTGTTTTAGTTTTTGTAATATTTATGCCTTTTTTAGTTTTCTGGGGGGAAAACTGTTGCATCATGTTCCTTTTTAAGACACAGAGCGTTCAAAAGTTATTTGGTTTATATTCTGATTTATATCGTTATCACATGATAAGAAAAAAAATAACTATCACCCAGCCCTATCTCTAATAGACGCTGTTCTCCAGGGCTAGTCGAACAAAATATATGCACATCCATCTTTGCAAAAGTTAAGATGCTGTTTCTTTTTGTGGGTGCAACACAGATATGCTGCTGAGGACAGCTCTAGAATGACGTCATAAAATGGTCGGCACCCACAAGGAGAGAAAGGCGGAGCCTCTGAGATCGGGTCATCTTATTTTTAGGTTGGAAAAAAGTTCACAAAAATAACTCATATATCATAAATATTTTTGTTTTTTAGCGTGCCAAAGGTAATATATTATCACCAAGGGTAATATTTTATCATGCAGTATGAATGGATATAGTTTACTCTGAAAGGCTTAAGAATAGCATGGTATAGGCCCTCCTTTCCACTCTTTTGCTGTCTTAAGGCATCTGGAATCTGTCTTTTTGGGGAGAGGTACAGCATAATTATGCTATTGGATTTGGTTTTGTCAGTCATATTTCCTTGGTTCTTGCAATATTCTGTTTTCAAGTTTACCCTCTATCAGTACCGCTAGGTTAATGATGATGATTATTAACAACGTTTTTTAATTTCAGCTAACAACCCTCAGTCAATTTAACCGTCTTTGTCGCTCTTTTTCCTCCTTTGGTTTTATCACGTCAAATTTGTTCAATGTTTGAAGTACTCCCTTCAAGCCCAGTTTAATGTGGACTTTCCAGTTACCTTCGTGATGGTACGAGAAAAACATTTTTTGCATCTGACATTTGCCTCTTCTGCTCTTCTAGCAAGCACAGATCACAAGCATTGGGCTGCAGCACTGCTGCCATCCTCTGGTAAATTGCAATCAAACCTTTTGAATGAGATAAGGTTGGTGTTCATGATAAATTCCCTCGAAGTGTGTGCACAACAGATTCAAATCGCCAGATTTTGGACATGCCTGCCATATTATAACTGTCACTGTACCTCTTACAGTGATGTGTCATGGTGTTGACTCAACAACCTGGAAAAAATGTTTGTATGCTATGCCACTTAAAGCCTGTGAAGTTTGGTAGTGCAGGAATGATGGTGTGGGTTGGTAAACCTTTCTTGAACCATCCTTGCTGTGAAGGTTACTTGATGTTTTGTGAGACTGAGATGTTTTGCAGAGGGCTGTGCCTTCAACTTCACAGAAGCCGTTTAAACTTTACTGATCACACTTTTGACTTTAGTTTAGTTGTATCATTCTTTTCCCTTGTTTATATCTTTGACTATAAGGCTTATTTCAGCTTTTATTTACAGCTCATTATACATCTAAGCTCACCATTTATCTTTTTTCTTTCAACAAAATGCAACAAATGATCCAATACGTTTGACCAAATAAATGTGCATCTATTACCTCTAGATCCTCTTTTGATGTATTTTATGTGTCCTCGGTGGTCTTTTTAAGCAACTTTCCTCGGATCAATAGAGTCTCTGTCTGTCTTTATTTATTTATTTATGATTATGTCATCTTAATTTTAAAAAATCTCTGTCGTGTTCAAGGATATATGGTAGTTTCTGCAGAGAAGCAGGATGTCATTAAAAATTCACCTCTGAGTTGTGGAGGGATCCACTAGAGTGGGGCTACCCATGCTTGTTTACAAGCTCTCCTGCTAGCCTACTGCCCCTCACACCCCCAACCTAACTGAGTCCAACAGAAATGGCGAGCAATATTGGAGCCATGCAGCCAGACATTTTTGGACCAGATTCCAGCTCAGACGAGGAAAACAAAGGATCTGTTTGTCAGCAAGTGGATGCATCAGAATGGAATGGAAAAGGGAGCTTGGGACTCTGCCCAACATACTTTCTAAGTCACAAATGCAATCTTTTTCAAACAACATTTTTTTCCAGTTGCTTCTTAGTCACAACAATTTGAATAAAAAAAATACTCAAAAATAGAATTTTTGGCATAATTTTTTTAATATATGTCGTCCATCATGAGAATACAAGAACAAGTTATAGAAAACAACAACACAATTTTCATTTAAATAGATCTTTAAAATCCCACTCCAATTAAAACTGTTTTTGGTGTTTTAACCTTGTTTTTTTAGCATTTTGTTCATAATGGAGGACATAAGAATTTAAGATTAAAGGGGACTTCTGAATATGTCTTTGTGCAAAACGTGGTGGATCAGGAGCAGACAAAATCATGCCGTTAGAAAAAGCTCCCACCCCTGGGACGGGGTGGGGCAACCCTCTTGGGGCCTGCGTTTGCTCCAGGAAAAGCATACCATGGCGGGGTCTGGGGGGAGCGGGCCAAGGGGGGGGTGTTCATGGGTAAGAAGGGGGGTCCACCACCAGTATGGGACCCTTGAGACTTCCTCGGGCCCACTGGTACCTGGCCAGGCAGCCACAGGGACGGTGCTTGAGGGGGGGGCCGGGGCTTGGGCCTGGGGGCTGGCCCCCTCCCGGCTCCTCTCTCTTTGTGTGGGATGGGGGGTGGGGGGCCTGGGGGGTCGGCTTCCGGGCGGTGGGGCCTCTGCCCTGGGGAGACTTGGGGGGGGCGGGGGGACGGTTGTTTCACCATCGGGGGTCAGTCTGGTAGCTGTCCCCGACCTCCCCTCCTTCCTCATACAAACACTTATTAGGTTGGAGGGGGGTGTGCTTGCGGAATACTTCGAGGGGCCGAGCCACTTGGCAGTGGTCCCCCCTCTCCGCACAGTTTCGCCCCCTTCTCTTGTTTTTAAATGCACCTTAGACACGTAGGACCCTTGGGGGGGGGGGGGGGGGGGGGGGGGTGCTGGGACATCACTGCCAGCAAGCACGAGATGTCCTCCTACTGCTCAACCTTCCAATTTTTACTGCACCGTAGACATTTAGGGCTCCTTGGCGAGAGGGTGATTGGACATCCCTGTAAGCAATCAGGAGATGTCCCCAGTGCCCTGCTCGCCAATTTTAACTGCACCCTTTATTACACGCACCCTTCAACCACAAGAAACACACCTCAACATACACACACAAATACATTACACAAGGAAAATGGGAATACTGATCTCTGTCCCCTACCCCATCCCCGGTGGGGGGAACAGGACCTTCAGCGGCGGCGGCCTTGTCTCTTGGGTGTCGGCCTCCTGGACCCGGCGGCCCCCTCCCCACGCGGGGAGAGGGATCCCTCAGTCCTCTGGCAAGTCCATGAGCGGGGGATCATATTCCATCTGAGCCTGGAGGGTGTTTGTGTCCTTGTGGTGCGGGTTCTGGTCCTTACCCTCGGGTGACGGGCCCCTTCTAAGTCACAACATTAGGAGAGCCTGGCCAGGCTATGTACTCCTTCGGGGACCCCCACTTCTCTTGGTCATCCCTCCTCTAGGTGGGGGTAGCTGACCCCTGCTGTGCTCTCTTCTGGATCTCCGCAACTGCCTGGAGCTTCGGAGCGGGTCTCCCTTGGGAGGTCCTGGCTCGTACCTGGGGCTGGGGTGGGGGGATGCTCAGAACTCCTGGGTGGTGGTGGGCGGCTTGTCTGGGGTGGTTGGGCTCTTGGGGGTGGGGCCCCGCGCTGGACCGCCGGGCGCGGTGGGGGGGCTGCTCTCCTGACTGGGCTGGGCCCTGCGCTCTGCGCTTCCGTACCTCACTGCCCTCGGGTGTTGGGGGCCCATGTGGTGGTCCTGCGGGCCCTGGTCTGGGTGCTTGGCCGGACTACCTGGCGGGCGGATCTCCTCCGTTGACCCCACAGTATGGGTGCGGGGGCGGGCCCTGGTCGGCGCTGCTGCCTCGGCGGGGGTCTTGGTGTGGGGATGTCTGGGAGCTCTCCCTCCTTTTTTTCTTTCCATTCCTTCATCCACTTCAGCTTAACATAACATTCACCTGAGCACAGGCGTCAGCTCACATTTGCACCTTCAAATAGTGTGCGTGTCAGAATGTAATGCTTTACATGTGTTGGTTGGTATGCACAAGTGTGCGTGTAAACTGGTTGTGGACAAGTTTGTGAACACTCTTGGAGCCGGCAGGTATGTTTGTAACAGCTGAGTGTGTGGACAGGCCCCGCCCATTTTAGACCAACACTCACTATTGTAATGGGTATAAGCTTCAGCATTTTGTTGCCTGTAGACTTACAATTCTACTTTCTCCTTCCATTAGTCATCCTCTAACACCCCCCCTCTCTTTCCCCCCTTTCTTTTTCCGTCCGGTCCAACAAAAAGAACACAAACAAAATTAATATTAATAAAGTTTCGTTTAAATTACAAAAGGGGCTTATACCAACATACATTTTGTGATCCCAATGATTTATAACCCTCGATTGTAAGAGTAAAATCTGTCGAATGCAAGAGGCTCTCAGCTCATATCTGTTTGCTCAGCTGTTGGACAGGACAAGTTTAAAAAAAAAAAAAAAAAAAAAAAAAAAAAAGCTCAGGTTTGTCAGCAACTGCCATGGGTGGGCCTAAGTCTCCCTTCTTCACTCGAGTTCTGATGCATCCACTTGCAGACAAATAGATGCATTAAAGTCTGCATTTTCCTCATCTGAGCTGGTATCTGGCTCTCAACTGTACGCTGTATAGCTCCAACATTGCTCGCCATTTTCTTGCTATGTTAATGTTAGATTGGGGGTTTGAGGAGTTGTAAGCCAGTGGAAGAGAGTGTGAACAAAGGAATCCTGGGATATCAAGGAAAGCTTAGTTCCACACCAACAAGTCCCACCCAGAACCCAGGGGGGAATTTATAATGAGCTCCTGCTGTGCTACAAAATATGTCTCAAAAACAACACAGGCTTTTTGATTTAGGCATAATCATGATTAAAAGACTGGGAACAAAATCACAATAGATAAAAATATGGTTGGAGAGGATCTTTAAAGAAGGTCCTTTGTTCCAGCCTGACTGACCAAATGCACAAAGTAGGTCCAAGAAGGTGTGACTGACTGAAATGTATGTGGAAGACAGTTGGTATGTACACCTGCTTGAAAAAAGGATTGCGAGTCAATTCTCTCATGCATTAATGTACAATCTCAAGAAGCT